>CM034157.1:99239743-100644248 GCA_019776745.2 Taxus chinensis
TATGTTCCTAACATGAATAAGAATCTTTTATCTATAAGTTAGCTAAAGGAAAACCCCAACATTTCTGTAAACTTCTCTGGCAAGAAATGCATTGTGTTTGATGTAAAACAAAAGAAAGTTGTTTCCCTGGGCATTGGGCAAGGAGGCTTGTATGAGCTGGTTGACCCTGCAACGGTCAACTTACATGCCTTAGTTGTGGAGGGTAATACCAACATTTCGTGGGTTGAGAGATATGGACATCTCAACCTTCAGTATCTTGCCAAACTTAGTAGAACCAATATAGTTCTTAGTTTGCCTGTTATTCAAGACAAACAAGATATGTATGCAGGGTGTTTGGCTGGAAATTAGAAAAGGAAGTCATTTCTAACTAAAGGTGTTTGGTGTGCTAAGGGGCTTTTGGATCTTGTTCATGTAAATATTTGTGAGCCATCATGGAAGTCTCACGTTGTTCTTGGTGTGAGGTACTTTCTTTTGTTGGTGGATGATTATTCAAGAAAGATGTGGGTCTACTTCTTGAAAAAGAAGTCTAACTGTTTTGCTTCTTTTGAGAAGTTCAAGGCATTGGTGGAAAACCAGGCCAGTAGACGGATCAAGACATTGAGATCCGATAATGGGGGGAATTCACTTCCAAGCAGTTCAAGGATTACTACAGCAAAGAAGGAATTCATCATCAGCTGACAACCCCATATACCCCATCAACAAAATGGGGTGGTTGAGAGGTCGGTGAATAGAATTATATGGAGATGGCTTGGTGCATGATGAATAGTAGAGGTGTATTATTCAAATACTAGGGAGAAACAATAAACACAACGGTATATATTCTCAATCAAAGTCCTTGCAACGCTTTACATGACGTCACACCTGAAAAAATTTGGTCCAAAACCAAACCCAAGATATCAAACTTTTTGTATTTTTGGTTCAGCTACATATACTTTGGTTCCTTGATAAAAAGAGGAGTAAGTTAGACTCTAAAACTACAAGATATTTCTTTGCTGGTTATAGTGATCAATAAGGCTTATAGGCTGATTGATATTTCCACTAACAAAGTAATTGTTAGTTGTGATGTTGATGTGAAAGAAACAGAGTCATTCTTTGCATGTGATCAACAAAAAATTGGCTGTAATCAACAAGCAGTTGGGTGTGATCAGCAAGCCACATCTGAAAATATTGTGATTCCTTTACCCAATGAAAAGTCTAGTTCATCTCATACTCCTCCACGGACTCCACCACAACAACTTGTGACACCCACAAGTGATACACTTGTATATAGAAGACACAAACCTCAATTGGTTCCTCATCTGGTAGAGCCTCAACCAAAACAGATTTCTTCAGTCCAACAAAGGCCTAAGTGGTTTTACTCCACTTTGCAAGATGTGCGGGAGGATGAAATGCCTCAATCAGATGCACAACCTCGGCGGATTGGTAAGCAAATTGCTGATTTAGAGCATGTTCATTTTGCTCTTTCTTCTGATCTTCACAAAATAGTTGAGCCACAAAGATACTCTGAAGCAAAAGGCATACTTGAATGGGAAACTACCATGCAAACAGAGTATGATGCCTTGATGAAGAACAATACCTGGACATTGGTGGAGTTGCCTCTAGGGAAACAACCCATTGGCTGCAAATGGGTATACAAAGTCAAGTGCAAATCTGATGGTACTTTGGATACGTACAAATGTGCCTTGTTGTAAAGGCTTCTCGCAACAAGAGGGAACAAATTATGAGGAGATTTTTGCTCCTACTACAAAGATGGTCACTTTTCAGTTGCTTCTTTCAATTGGTGCTCGATTTGGATGGAAGGTGCAAGCTAATTAAGTTAAGCAAGCTCCTCCAGCCTAGTATATTAAAATAGATCAAAACCTACAAGATTCCAAATTCAAAATGTAATGTCCCCTTTTCCAAGCTAGTCACTATGGAAATTTGTATGCCCATTCCTCCTCCTATGGGCATCAAGGAAAGAGCAAAGGAGGGGAACTTGCCATGGCTATAAGTGATGTACCTTCATAATTAATTATTTTATTTACTAATCATGGCAGTAGAAAGGTTCAACTAGGGGAAGGAAGACTTTTCAAACAAAGTAAGGAGAATTTCTATTTCTTCATTATGAGGTCGGTCTCCTTAAGTGAAGATTAAAAAGTGCATTAGGAGGTTGGCCATGAAGGTGGGGCTTATAATTCATCATTGGCACCAAAGAAGGGGTACTTGAGGAAGTTCGAATGGAGAGGAGGATCATCATCTTTCATCTATTTTGACATTTAATTGAAGTTGGAGCTAGTGTAGCTCCAACTTCTTGGCATTGAAGGACGAAAACCCTTCCTTGGTCACCTATTAAGGGCGACACCCTTCAATAGGATCACACTTGGGCACAGAAACCCTCATTTGTGCATTGATGGCTTCATACGGAGGTCACAAGTGAGTTTAAAGAAGGATTTCATATTTATTTCTTCCCTTCTAACCCTAGGGGACTTGCTTGAGTGAAGGGTTTGATACCATCTAGGGCACTTTTAGACAATTTGAGTGGATATTATTGTTTTTCATATTTTATAAGGCTAGAATCTACAATTTGGTGATTTTTGGAGAGGTTTATGAGCTATTTTTAGCCCTTGTTTGTGGCTGCCTTGTTGCTATCATAAAATTAATTGCAGGCGGGTGTAATCTCTTATTTTCTCTATTATTTTGATGTAATTTGGATGAATAAATGTCGTTGTGTTTAAAATAAGTATTTAGAAGCATTTTCAGTTGTTAATTCTTGGTTGTATGATGATTTGAAGTGCCTATACAGTTCGCTGCCCTAATGGACTGATTATTGATTGCTCGGATAGGATTAAAGTGTGTTTCCATTCATTTTCATATTGATGATTGTTGGTTGTTGGTGTATTTTCATATTTGATTCATTTTGGGTTGTGGCCAACCCCTTATTTTCAGTTCTAGCCCTAGAAAGGGACATTACAATGGTATCAGAGCTTCGGTCTTCCCAACCTGAGGGTCTTCTTGCAAGAAGATCAAATGGCTGATGGAATTTTTGGGATGTTAGGCTTGCCCTAGGGAAAAAAAGATTGGCCAATAAAATGGCTCAGTTGATCCATACTATCATGTCCCTTTTTGGAGGCTAATTCTGAAGACCTTAACCCATTCTTTCCCTGTGGGTTTAAGGAAGAAAGCTAGGGGAAATCTAAATTATAATTTTATTGTTGCTTAGGTAGTTGTCTTCATTTATCATCATTTATCCTATTGGAAGTCTTTTTGCTCCAATAGAGGAATTTACGTAATTTAGTATTAATGGTATTGTGAGCATGTAGGCTCCAATAACCTTTTTAATATTTAAAAACAATTACTAAAGGGGTCGGCCATGATGTAATGTTTGCTTTAAGCACTTCTTAGGCCTATTTAAGGAGGTCGCTTGGGCATTAATGAATTATGTTTTGGTGATTATTCTTATTTTGGTGAAAGTTGGCTAGTGTAGCCCTTTTACTCTCTCTCAAGGACGAAACCCCTTGGGTTGAGGATCTCTTCCAAGGACGAAAACCCTTGGTTGGGAAACTTGTGAAGGACAAAAACCCTTCATGAGGATTTGATTTTTGGAAACGCAATAAAGGATCTTTCTCTTGCATTTGTGGTCTTCTTTGGTGCAAATTATAATTATTTCAAGTGGAGCGACCTATGTTGAGGTGGTAATTTGGTATGTGTGGAGACATTTTGACAAATATGAAATTATCATCTTATTCTCTATATTTTATTAAGCCAAGTTTTCGAGTTTGGTGAATTTTGGTGATGTTCTACTATTTTTGGCAAGCTCGGGAATGTTTGTTGGTTAGGGTTTCTTAATTAATTAATTTCACATGCAAATCTGATTTCTAACAGCTGCAATTGATTGATAAGGGTTTCCTATTAATTTTGGCACAAGTTCGGAAGTATTTTTGCAAGGTTTATCTCCTTTTTGAAGGGTTGTTCTTCCCTAGGAAGGTCGCTGCCCTAGGAAGGGTTTGAAATCAGTTTTTGCAGGGTTTATAACAGCAGTGTCTCAAATCTGTTTTGAGAGCTTTTAGCCATTTCCTAAGGTCCCCCAAAAAGGGACATTACAGTGGTATCAAAGCTTTTTCCTCCCAGCCTGTGAAGCATGGAAAAATTGGAGAGGATCATGAAGAACCAAGCAAGGATGATGGAGGCATTGAGTCAGCTTACCCTAGACATCCAAAAGTTGCAAGGTGGTTGCTCAGCCAAAAAGGGAGAGTCTTCCTACAGCGCCTCCAGGATCAAAGAAGGAGAAAATCCCTGTTGCAAGGCCCTACAAACCCCAATTCATGGCTAAGGAGGAAGGAGCTCCACAAGGGAGCCCTAGTCAAGCTCATGGTTACATCACATTGCTTGAATACCAAGAAATGTCGAAGGAGTTTCGGGAGGCAATGTCTCACACGGACTTTGTCGAATTAAGGACGAAAGAAAAACATTACCAGCAAGGAACCATAGCGCCAAGAGGATAGGTGCAACATGCAATGGATTTGCGTCTTAAAGGAAATGGAGCCATGAAAGAGAGAGAATTGGCCCTTACTCCTATTATTCCGGAGGGTCAACAGCATGAGGTAATTGTTGATCATTGTTTAGTTAATATTGATAATGTTTTAATATGTGATGAATCCAGGATTGAAAAGAAGAATGAGGAGCAAGAAGGGGACGAGAAAGAGATGGTTGGAAACCATTTTCCAAATAGACATGATGACAATAAGTTTGTTGGTTTGTTTAGAACAACAGTCCCTAAATAGCATAATGATGATGGATTAGACCTTGGTAAGAGCTACGAAGACATTCCAAACACACGACTCGCCGAGTTTTGGCGAGTACTCGCCAAAACTCGGCGAGTCCGAGCCATTAACTCACGCTGACTGTACGGACAATACACGTCCAAACACTCAAAAACACTCAAAAAACGTGGATTTTTCCCTTTATAAGGCCCTAAAGCACTTCATTTTCATTCACACAACCATTTGAGCTTGCATTGCATGTGTTGAACGGATTTTTGAGCGAATTCGAAGAGGAAATTTGGAGAATTGCATTTGGAGGTAAGTTTTTTTTTTTAAATTCTTTCAAGTTTTTGCAAATTTGGTATATATTATTTAAGTTTTATATATTCATATTGTAATTCTAAATACATGTAATGTAAAAGCGAATGCTTTTAATTTTTTAATAGTCATTTGCAGCCGGAGGTATGGTTTTTTTTTTACGCAAATTCGTTCTAAATTATTTAAATTTTATATATGCGTATTGTAATCGATTCATTGAATATGTTTTGTAATTTTAAATGCGTTCAATGTGATTGCGAATCATTTTAAATTTTTAATACTCATTTGCAACCGTAGGTATGTTATTTTTATTAAATTACGGTGAAATATGGTTATTCAGGCACGTTTTTTTAAAATTTAATTAAGCTTACGTTTTTTTAATTTTTTAAATGTGCATTGTGGTGCAAATTAGAGCTTAACAATGGCATTAGGTTCGGCATCTGGGTCAGCATCACTAGCAGGAACCGTTCCTGCGAATGCCCGTACCCTCGCTTGGAAGTATGGTGTACGTGGAGCAGTTCAAGGAACAGTTGTTTGCAATTTCTGTGGCAAAACATTTTCTGGAGGCATCAATCGTCTGAAGTATCACCTTGCATGTATTGTTTGTCAGGACGTTGTGGTTTGCCCCAATGTTACGGAAGAGGCAAAGCGAGAGATGAAAGCAGAGCTGGCAGAGCTAGAGGAGAAGAAACTAGAGAGGGAAAGGGTGCATGCAGCCATAGCACAAGCTGTTAGACCTGGGGCTGCAATGACAGAGGATTCAGAGGATGATGCGGCAACAATTGTGGGCTCTACTCGTGGTCCACGCATACGAACCGGAAGAGGCACATCTTCATCGAGTTCGAGCAAAGGCATACATAGTTTTTTTGTGCCAAGGAACATACCTGGAGCACAACCTTCATTGCAAGGTACAGCCTGGAACAAGGATATGCACGAGGAAGTGGATAAAGCATGTGCAAATTTCTGGTACTACAACAACCTTCCATTCAATGTGGCAAAGAGCCCATACTGGGAGTACTTGGTGACAACATTGACAGTTGCAGGGAAAGGGTACAAGGCACCCTCTCCAAAAGATTTGAGTGGGAAATTGCTCCAGGGTGCAGTTGCAGATGCCACTACAATTCTAGAAGATCAAAAGAAACAATGGCACAAATACGGATGCACCATTCTTTCAGATGGGTGGACGGATGGAAGGAACCGCACCCTCATTAATTTTTTAGCGGCTTCAAATGGTGAGATGGTGTTTTTGAAGTCTATTGATGCCTCTAACATAGTAAAAAATGCAGAGAATTTGAGTGTTATGTTAGAGACGGTTGTATTAGAGGTGGGTATACAGAATGTTGTGCAAGTTGTCATAGACAATACAACATATGTGGCGGCTGGGAGACTACTGCAGGAGAGACATACATCACTCTTTTGGACTCCTTGTGCAGCTCATTGCCTTGACCTTCTTTTGGAGGTCATAAGCAAAATTGATTGGGTGAGGCCGGTTGTAGAAGATGCAAGAAACATAACAAAGTACATATATAATCACCCTTGGGTTCTGAGCTTGATGAGAGAACACACAAAGGGGAAAGAGCTTGTTCGAGCCGGTGTCACAAGGTTTGCAACTAACTTCTTGATGTTGCAAAGTATTTCTAGTTTGTTGACATCATTGAAGCAAATGTTTGTGAGTCAAGCATGGCTAGACTCACAATATTCAAAGAAAGTTGATGGAGAGAGGGTTGCAAAGATAGTTTTTGATGATATCTTTGCAAAGAGAGCTATAGAGATCATCAAGGTAATTTCAAACTTCGATTTATATTTCAAGTTGATTCCTTTATTTTAATTTGTTAAATTATAAATATATTGTTATTTACTTTTTTACTTTATTTGTAAGTTTGTAACCTTACATTTTAATTTGTGTGTAGGTGTCAGAGTCGTTGGTGAGGGTTTTGCGTTTGGTTGATGGGGAGCAAAACCCTATGGGGTACATTTATGAGGCCATGGATAGGGCCAAAGAGTCTATCCAAAACTATTATAGGGGGGATATCGCCAGATATGGTCCCTTTTGGGAGATTATTGATCGGAGGTGGAACAATCAACTCCACCAACCTATTCATGCAGCGGGGTACTACCTCAACCCCAAGTATTTCTTCTCCGATGGCTTCACAGATGTGAACGGAGAGGTTATGGAGGGCCTTTCAACATGTATTGAGAGGATGATACCAGATGTTGAGACGAGGGACCTCATTATTTTAGAGCTGCAAAATTACAAACAGGGGGAGGCTCTTTTCTTCGGTGTTAGCTATCCGAGGGAGAACCACACAGACACCAGGTAATAAAAATTAGAATGTTTACTAAGTTACTTATTAGTTACAAATTTGATTTTATTAATTACTTATAAACTTTTGATTATCTTGTTTGTAGGTTCTTGGTGGGAGGATTGGGGAGGAAATACCCCGCATCTTCAAAAGCTAGCCCTCAGAATTCTATCTCAACCTTGTAGCGCTTCTGGATGTGAACGCAACTGGAGTTTGTTTGAGGCCATTCACACGAAGAAGCGCAACAAGTTGACTCAAAAACGGCTCAACGACTTGGTTTTTGTGCAATACAATCTCGGCTTCGCACAAGAAAAGTGGAGGCCACATCAGAGGAGCTTATTGATTTGGATGAGATAGATCCATACAGCGAGTGGACTGGGCAAGAAGAGGAAATCCCTGCGTTCACAGAGGATGAGATTGCTTCTTTTGAGAGGGAAGCTATGGAGGGAGAAGCACTAGCAGGAGATATTGGATTGGATGACATCTTTGGAGGTGATCTCCAACATGCAGCAGAGGAGCCACCACCATCTACTACCAGGTTGGAGCCAGAGTCGCAGCCTTCTAGGAGGAGCGAGGAGACGCAACCGAGTGTGGGGACTAGTAGAGGCACTAGACCCTCTCCCCAATATTTCTCTAGATTGGGGAAGAGGAAAATGTAACTTATTGTATATTGTAACTTGCATAGATATGAAATTTATGATGATATTTTTCAATGACAATCATCATAAATTCATATTACTTATCAGCCGGTTGTTGTATTCGCATGGTGATGCGATTTTGTATTGTATTTGTATTCAAATCTAATAGAAAACACTTCTCCAACATTTTATGGACTCATTTGATACATTTTGTAGCTATATTTTGCTTAAAATTTATGTTTTTTAAAGAAATTTGAGTATTTTTTAAGTTGTCGAAGTAGTATTCGCCGAGTCTTGCCGAGTTTTTGCCGAGTCAAATTTTTTTGGGTCTACCGAGTATTTGCCGAGTACGAGTATGCAAACTACTTCCGGCAATGTTTTTCATGAACCAGGCCAAGGAATAGTGACTGATTTGAACTCAGAAATTTTGAGTTTTTAGGAGTGTCATATCTGAAGCCCACGGTATGAACATTAAAACTTTTCACTAATATATCATTTGAATTTGCTACCATGGACAGCTTTGGTTAGAAGGATTACTCAATCTCATATAAGTATCCTCCTATTCCAGCTGATTGGATATCATACACATACTACTTCAAAATAGGAGGAAATTAAGAAATAATTACTTTTTGTAATAAAATATCATATGCAATATACTTGGTGATCCATTCCAAAGGTGTTTCCGCAATCAAGTATGTTATGTACCTCTAAATTTACTTAAGGAAAACTTTGATTTCAAAATAGTATTTAGGGCAATGATGGTATTCTAATTTTCAGTTTCATATGTCACCAGATAAATGGTCCCATAATATTGAAAGAACTCATAAGAATGTAATGGAGGGTTTAATTCTGCACTATAATAATGTGCAAGACACATCACCCATTCCGGGTGAGGATTCTTCATCGTGAGCAAAAGGCACCTTGCCAATAAAGAATGGCAATACATCACCATGTTTCTTGAAGAAGAATTGGTAAGAAGTTTGATCTACTAACCATCTGGTTTCAAAGGCTTCATGTGTCCACCTTAACTTAGATGGTGCAATATACTTTTTGAACAAGAAAGATACCACGGCTGACTATTTCCATGAAAGGATTATAATTTTGTATTTGACTTCCCAATTTTAAGTTCGGCTGAGGTTGCATAATGTTTTTGGGATTCAAAGCTAAATAATAATGGGGCAAATTTTTCCCTCTTTCATCCACAAGAACTTAGGATTGAAGTTCGTTATCTAACAAAATGAAGGGTCAGAATTTTTGAAATCAAAAGAATATGGTAGGACCATGTTAATAGGAATCCTATGAACTTACTTCACTACCAGAGTAGAGATGGGACTAAGAAGTCTAGCTAAGTGTACTTCGAGGAATGTTGCCAAACAACATCTGAGAAGGATAAAGAATTAAGAGAAACATGGATGCGATATTCATTAGCTATCACATCCATTACATATCAAAGAAATATGATTACACTTCTCTACATTTTTTTATCATTTGGTACATTTTAAAGCTGAGTTGCTTAAAATTCTATGTTCCTTTTAAATGAAATTTTCAGTTTTTTACCAGTTGTCCAGATCATATGTAAAACCAATTTGTCAAATACGGTAAGTATGTAAAGGAATCATTTGCCTTCAATTTTTGTCTATCTTGAGATATTTTCCGCAAAACATGGGTGAAGCTATTAAATAAATAATGATAGTGTTTTAAGGCCGGCAGTCCTTATTGCAAAGAAATTGAACAAATGATGGATTTAATTCATATTAAAATTACTTCATGTATGAGGTTGTATGTAGGAGACACTCACCACAAGGATACATTTTTTCTGTTTAGAATTCAAGGAAATGTTTTTCAACAAAAAAATTTGATGTGTAAGCTTCTTCTTGTTTCTAAGAAGCATTTAAATCCCAAAAAAATGTATAGAAATATCTCGGATCTTGCCTTAGGAATTTAAAATATCATCATGATTGAAAAATCTAGTTGGAATATCATGAAGTTATACAGACCTCTACAAAAAAGAATATCTACAGTAATCGATCAGTCATCATCATGATTCTTTCAAAAGATTGCAAGAAGTTGCTTGGTCCAAAAAGGTGCAAAAATGGATTTTATGAAAATAAGAAAAATATTGCCATCAATGCGTAGAGCTCGAGAAAATATATGCACTTTTAGAGAAAACGACACCTAAAACGGAGCCACAGAATGAAAGTTATGGCACATGCAAGTTTTTGCTGCTACATCTTCCCGGACCCTTTCCAAAAATGGCAAATTTAACCTCATGTGATGAAAAGGCAAAAAAAAAATTTCCCTTTAAACAAAAAACCAATGCTTATTTGCGTTCAGTTGCTTCAATAAATACGGTTGTCAACCGGATCATTTTCATACAATCCGGTGACTACCTATCAACTATCATCACCAAATATACAATCAACTTCTAAACGTGTATCAAGGTTTTTTGAAAATTTTCCAAGAAAAATACATTATCCATTTCCTTTCTGTTTCCAGTTTTGTTTCCGTTTCGTGACAAAAAAAATTGGTTCTTGTTAAGTATATTCTTGTAACTGATTGTAAACTATAGCTCATGTCAAGGGGCACTTTGAACAATGGTCACTTCATGAGAGCACCTCAAGAAACAATTGATAATTCCTCAAGAAGGTGATGTACTCATTTCAAGTGTTATTGTTGTACCTAATTTTTCTTTTCTCTTACAAACATGGTGGAATTTGATGCATCGGGTGAAAGAGCTCTTAGGGGTATGTTCTAATGCAAAATAGAGGGAAGTGTCTTATTGCATTAGAAAACAAAGAACTCAAGAAACATGAGCTGAATCTTCACATTTATAATTTAGAAGATGATGGCCATTTTGCATGCCTTGGTCAAATTTAGGCCATATCTTGTTACAAAAATACAAGCTTTTGGTTTTGACATCAAATATGTCAAGAGGAAAAAACATTGCAGCAGTTGAAAAACCTTATCTTGAAAAGCAATAAACAAGAATCAAGAAGGAAACAAGAAGGATCCTAAAGGGGCAAGGATGTCCAAGATTTGGAGCAGCGAAGTTCATCATTGTGGAATGAGGACAAGCAATATGGGAAGGGCAATCTCGGACTGTCATGTCCCTTTTTGGAGGCTAAATTCTGAAGACCTTAACCCATTCTTTCCCCATGGGTCTAAGGAGAAAAGCAAGGGGAAATTTGAATTATATATTTATTAGATAGTTGTTTTCATTTATTATGATTTATCCTATTGGAAGCCTTTTTGCTCCAATAGAGGAATTTAAGTAGTTTAGTATTAATGGTATTGTGAGCATGTAGGCTCCAATAACCTTTTTAATATTTAAAATGCAATTACTTAAGGGGTCGGCCATGATGTAATGTTTGCTTTAAGCACTCCTTAGGCCTATTTAAGGAGGTCGCTTGGGCATTAATGAATTATGTTTTGGAGATTATTCTTATTTTGGTGAAAGTTGGCTAGTGTAGCCCTTTTACTCTCTCTCTCTCAAGGACGAAACCCCTTGGGTTGAGGATCTCTTCCAAGGACAAAAACCCTTGGTTGGGAAACTTGTGAAGGACGAAAACCCTTCATGAGGTTTTGATTGTGTAAGCTGGTTGGAAAAGGAAATAAAGTATCTTTCTCTTGCATGTGTGGTCTCTTTGGTGCAAATTATATTTATTTCAAGTGGAGCGACCTATATTGAGGTGGTAATTTGGTATGTGTGGATGACATTTTGCAAATCTGAAATTATCACCTTATTCTCTATATTTTATAAAGCCAAGATTTCGAGTTTCATGATTTTTGGTGTTTACTAAGTTTTGGTAATTTTTTAAATGATAACGTTGTAAGTTAGGGTTTCTTAAAATTTATCTCCAAATCTAGAGCATTTAATCAGATTTCAATTGCATTGATAATTGTTTAATATTAATTTTGATCAAATAAGTGATTGGAAGTATTTTTGCAAGGGCATTTGAAGGGTTGAAAACTTCCCAAGGAAGGTTGCTGCCCTAGGAAGGGTTTGAAATTAGTATTTGCGGGGTTTATAACACCAGTGTCTCAAATCTGTTTTGAGAGCTTTTAGCCATTTCCTAAGGTCCCCCAAAAAGGGACATTACACATACCCTTCAAGATCCACATGGTGGAAGGAGCTCTTCAAAGGAAGTCAATAATTCTCAGCCATCCAAAGTGGACAACATTGCTGGTGGTATTTGAGTATAGGGCATCTTCCCAAGAAGATTTGTGATGCCATGTCATTTTTTGAGTTCATGGGAGTAAGCAAGGGAAGATCAAGGTCAAGCCTAGGTCACGAGCTACACAAAAGGAAGAATTAGGGCTACAAGTAATGGTGGAATCCATTGTGCAAGATGAAGATAGAAAAATCATGAAGCTTGAGCCAAATAAGGAAGAAGAACAACCGAAGTTGTTGGGCATCAAAAGGGAACAAACCATGGGAGCCCTAGAAGCCCCCATCACCATTGCCAAAGTAGAGCTCTTGACTGATTTTCAGAACAGCAGCGTGAAGACATCAAAGTTTGATGAAAGTTTGAAGCATGAGCCTAAAAAGGAAAGGGAAATCATGGAGCATGAGTCCCAAGGTAAAAAATTCTTTAATATTTAATGATGTTTCATTGGTTTCTAATGGGTGCATGTGGCTAAATGTTGAAAGAAATCAGATTTGCATAAGGGTAAAGAGGATGACATTACGGAAGGGTATGTCCATGAAGGAAGGGCACTTCGGTTCCTCGTGATTATTTTCAGTTCGCTGGAAATTTCCAAACAGCAGTCAATGATGGGCAAATTGAGGGAGTTTACCACCTTGGAGTGAGTTCCGGAGATGTTCCAAACAAGTACCAACAAAAAAATGGTGGGATCCTTGTTGGCAGCCCAAGATATGATGAAAAAAATCACATTTTATCTCCTCTTGTGTCGCTGCCATACTTGTGTCATCATGGGCAACTTGTTGTTAAGAAAGATCACATGTCATGTTTGATGCCTTGTAATATAATTGGTGATGATGTGAAGAACTTGTGGAGTAACATATGGCACATAGATCTTTTCTTGCAAGCTTATGTGAGCATAAAAGTTTGGGTTCCGGTTGATCCTTTGAATTATAAGGAAGTCCTTGTTGAATTCAATATTGCTCCATGCATGTGGTTAGAAAGAAATTTCATGGAGGATTGTTTTGAATTTGTTATGTATCCTAACAAAGTTGTGAAGGATTTACTCCTAGAGTGTACCCCTTGAAACCAAGTTCTACCCTCCATGGACAAGGAGTCACGGTTTTGATTGATAATGGAGCTACTTACAATTTCATTGATGAGAGCTTGAAAGGAAAAGGTGGATTTGAAGGTGGAAGACTTCAAAGGCTTCACGGTCAAGGTAGCGGATGGCTACTCCATGCCATGCACAAGGAGGTGTCCCCAACTCCTTTTCACATTGGGAGAGCATGAGGTATGTGATGATCTTTATATGATTGGCATAGCTAGTACAAATCTTGTGTTTGGGGTCCAATGGTTACATTCATTGGGAGAGCTCACTCTCAACTACCAAAGTATGGAGTTGAGCTTCATGGATAAAGGCAAGAAGGTGATACTTCAAGGTATGATTCCGGAAACCACTCAAATCAAGTATTTGGTAGAAGATGTTTTGTCCAAAGAATCATATCTTTGCTCTTTATCTAAGATAACAGCATATTGGAAGTCTTTAATTACAGCTGAGTATAACAAGAATAAGTTTGTTAATGTTGTTTTTGAGGAAGAAATTGTGGATGAAAGGTACAAAATAATGGATGGGCTCATTCTCTACAAGAATGGAGTCTATTTGGTTTCCGAATCAAGGGTGAAGAACAAGATATTGAGGGTTGTTCATGATGCCCCATTGGCTGGTCATCCGGGCTATCTCAAGACACACGAAAAGGTGAGAGGAAGGTTCTTTTGGAAAGGTCTTAAAGAGGAGTTCAAGTGCTTCAATACATATCAAAACCCTTGGCTTGCCAACAAAACAAGGCAAAGCTGTGAATTGCATTAATGGACTATTGCAAGCCCCTTCAAATTTCCTTGCCAAAACCCTAGGAAAGCATTTGCCATGGGTGTCAAAAATAGGCTCAAAACCCAAAAATTATGAAAGTAAATTCTGTAAGGGTTGTTGAATATCAAATGATTAATAGACTTATATTTTTGCGCAATACTGAAAATCTAATTTTGCAGAAAAAAACCAAAACTTATAAATTCATAACTTGGCACAACATAAGCAATTTTTGACTAAATCATAGCTCAATATTGAAGATAAAATTACAAGGTATTTCCAATGTATACCAAAATCAGAATGTTTCCGATGGGTGGAAGGCATATCCAGGAAATCTGGAAATGGTAGATGAAACCCTAGTTGTACCTAAAATCAACCAACAGTCATTTCATTTTGGAAAAGCCCTCAAACAAGCCTCAAAACTGATCACAACACCTCAAGTCGATTCTCCTTCATTTGACCTTCAACAAAGATGGAGCATTTTTCAATTGACAACACAACAAAATTCAAAATGTAGAATGTATATTCCCAGATGGAAGCATCAAAATCTGTTTTCAACAACACTATGTTATGGGCATGCATCCCAATAAATTTTCAAGCATGAAGATACAAAATATTGTTTTCAAGCATGCCTTAATTGGAAATTTTTATGTTGCTTTTGATATTTCAGACCTAAGTGGGGCTGATCCACCTTTTGGGGAAAACTTCATTTAAAAATCACTTAAACACCCTTTTGATCAATTTCTCTTTTATCTTGAAGAAGACAATTTGATGTTCACTTTATTATCTAAAATAATTGCCAAAGTTTAGCTTTAGTAAAATATTAGGTATTCTAAGGCAAATAATGAAATAATTTAATTATTTCCCTCTTTATCTATAATAACTAATTTAAGATTTCTAATTTCAAATGATGAAAATCATCTCAAGGTAATTAATATTCAATTGATTTTTATTCAACATGAAATGGGGACATTACTTTTCCTTAAAGAGGAGGTGTTTGGAAAATGTTCTTGCCAACAAAACAAGGCAGGGTTTTGAATTTCCAGCTAGACTATTGCAGCCCCTTCCTATTCCCACTTTCAAAAATGGGAAAATTTTATAGTCTTCATCACCGGGCTGCCCATGGTTACAAGGTAATATTGTCTTATATGTTGTGATTGATAGACTCACAAAATATGCCCAATTTTTTCCACTTCCAAGCCAAGTATAATGTCTGAATGGCACAACATAAGCATTTGGAGCTACTTCATGGTTGAATATTCATGCAAGAGATCACCAAAAAGGTATGTGGGTGGTTAGTGGTGATAGAAGGAATGTACCTTGGAGATAACATTGGCTCAAAATTTTAGACTTGGTGTTGTTGTCATTATTAATATGTTATCAGCCACCACATGATTTCATTTGCATACATACAAGTGGGTAGGCAAGTATTTTAGTCAAAGGATGGAGCATTTTTCAATTGATGAATGTTGGGAAAAATTTTTTTAAGAGGTGTTTTCAGTCATTGCGATGCTCGCATTTCCTAATTTTGCAACAAGGTTTCATTTTGTAGTATAGATTCCATTTTTAAATTGTAATTTTGATAAAATCAAATTATGAATTGTTGTTTTCTAGACTTGAACAGCTGCAAGAGTGATCATTTGAGGCCATTAAATCTTGGAAAATGGTGGTAGAGGAAAGTTTCATGTGAAGAAGACAAAAACTTCAGCATACATTATTATCTCCAAATTAAGTGAAAAATCAATACAGGTGTTTTGAAGATCATATTTGTGGAAATTTTTGGAGAGATGTCATGTTACCACTATTGTACTTTCCTTTCATTGCTGCTGAATACACCTTGGGTACTTTTTTCTTATAAGACACGTGGAACAAGCTTTTAATCATAGTTGAAGAAATAACCAAATTTCATTGGCCTTTATGAAGCAAATATGATTTTCACTGTTTAATTTTTGCTACACCCATTCTTCATATTTAAAAATGCAAGGTTACAGTTGTGGCTAAGAATTAACAAGACCCATTGGAGAATTTATCATTTTAAATTATGAGATGGTGGCAAGCAAAGGAAGTGGAGCTTCAGTGTCTAATTTCATTCCCTTTGGACTAAAATTGTAAAATTATAATATTCTAAAAAGAAAAACTAAATGGTTTTTGGCAACTTGTAAACCAACAAGCTGATTTTTGCTTCAAATGGTTTGCATGGAAAAGGAATTTTAGAAGATTTGATCCTCAATAATTTTGGAACCCTTTATTCCATTCATGCAACTGTGTTTGGGACAACATTAAAGTTTTGGGAATCCATCATTTGAATGGAAATTATGAGATGGTGGCAAGCAAAGGAAGGGAGCTAGCTATCATGTCCCTAAGACATGACGAAGAGATTGTAAAAGTGTTGTTAAACACTCTTGTTTTCTTTGATATGTTTGTTTCATGTGCAGGAACATCAAAGAAGAGCAACTTGAGATTCATTTGAGATCTGGGCACATGCATTTGCTTTTAGGACAAGCAAATTTGGGAAGGGAGGACTGTAATGTCCCCTTTTCCAAGCTAGTCAATATGGAAGACCTTATGCCCATTCCTCCTCCTATGGGCATCAAGGAAGGAGCAAAGGAGGGGAACTTGCCATGGTTGTAAGTGATGTACCTTCATAATTAATTATTTTATTTACTAATCATGGCATTGGAATGGTTCGACTAGGGGAAAGAAGACTTGTCAAACAAAGCAAGGAGAATTTCTATTTCTTCATTATGAGGTCGATCTTCTTAAGTGAAGATTAAAAAGTGCATTAGGAGGTCGGCCATGAAGGTGGGGCTTCTAATACATCATTGGCACCAAAGGAGGGGTACTTAAGGAAGTTTGAATGGAGAGGAGGATCATCATCTTTCATCTATTTTGACATTTACTTGGAGTTGGAGCTAGTGTAGCTTCTCTTCTTGCCATTGAAGGACGAAAACCCTTCCTTGGTCACCTATTGAGGACAAAACCCTTCAATAGGATCACACTTGGGGACGAAAACTCTCATTTGTGCATTGGTGGCTTCATACGGAGGTCACAAGTGAGCTTTAAGGAGGATTTCATATTTATTTCTTCCCTTCTAACCCTAGGTGACTTGCTTGGGTGAAGGGTTTGATATCATCTAGGGCACTTTTGGACAATTTGAGTTGATATTATTGTTCTTCATATTTTATAAGGCTGGAATCTACAATTTGGTGATTTTTGGAGAGGTTTATGAGCTATTTTTAGCCCTTGTTTGTGGCTGCCCTGCTGCTGTCATAAAATTAATTGCAACTGGGTGTAATATCTTATTTTCTCTATTATTTTGATGTAATTTGGATGGATAAATGTTGTCATGCTTGAAATAATTATTTAGAAGCATTTTCAATTGTTATTGCATGGTTGTATGATGATTTGAAGTGCCTATACAGTTCGCTGCCCTAAAGGACTGATTATTGATTGCTCAAATAGGGTTAAAGTGTGTTTCCAGTCATTTTCAGATTGATGTTTGTTGGTTGATGGTGTATTTTCAGATTTGATTCATTTGGGGTTGTGGCCAAACCCTTATTTTCAGTTTTAGCACTAGAAAGGGACATTACACAAAAGAAGTCTTTCTGATCCGAATCTTTATGTCAAAAGTGATGGTGATGACATTGTGATACTTATTGTTTATGTTGATGATCTTGCCATCACGAGTAGTGGGGCCACTGTTATTCAATGAGTAAAATCAAATTTATGTGTTGTTTTGAACATGAGTGATTAAGGCCTCCTACACTATTGTCTAGGTGTATAATTTTGGCAACATGATCATTTGATTTTCATAGCTCAAGTCAAGAATGCTACAAATTTGTTGCAAAAATTTAGTATGTCTAATTGTAATTCTTCTTCCACAACTATGGAGGTTGGGATGAAGTTATCAACTCATGATGATTCACCACCAACAGATGAATCACTCTATAGACAATTGGTGGGCAGCCTTTCTGATGTCTTTCATCCACCCAGTCAGACATATGTTTTGTTGTTAGCTATCTTTCTTGGTTCTTGTCTAAACCAAAACTCACACATTAGGAAGGAGCAAAACGAGTTCTTCAATATGTCAAAGGTACTCTTTACTTTGGCATTCCCTATCACAGAGTGAAATTTTAGACTCATTGGCCATACAAACTCTGATTGGGGAGATTCAATGGATGCCCGAATATCTACTACTAGTTACATCTTCTCTTGCATTTCAGGTAGTCGTTTCATGGCAGAGAAAGCTTCAACCCACTAAAGCCATCTCTTCGACTGAAACAGAATACAACTGCATGATGATTCACCACCAACAAATGAATCATTTGGCTATAGACAGATTCTCCTTGAGCATTCTGACTGTCTTTCATCCACTGGTCGGACATATCCATTTTGTTGTTGACTATCAAGGTTTCTTGAAGTTCTTGTCAAGAACCTAAATCACTCACATTAAGCATATTGAGAGCGATCAACGACTATTCTTCAATTAGTTGATTCCAATGATATCTCTCTTGACTTTGTCCTTCTAAGGAGCGGTCTGTTGATCTAATGACTAAACCTCTTGGTACTCTCTTGTTTGTAAAATTTTGGGACAATCTACTACTTAGTTACAGTCTTAGTCATTCATTTCAGGTATCGTTAATCATGGCAGATGAATATATTTATAACCCACTGTTGGTAGTCTCTTCGATTATGAAATCAGAATAACAAGGCAATTCTTAGTCCCAATAAAGCAATTTGGCTTCGAATCGGATTCATCCTTAGTCTTCAGCTTCCTCATATTGCACCTACATCCACTTTTCATTTTTTAATTGACAATAAAAGGTGTCCTAAAGATGCTCAAGAATCATGTATATCATATTTGCACCAAGCATATTAAGATTCATCATCATTATATTTGACAATATAGTTGATTATGGTCATATCTCTCTTCACTTGGTATCATTCTAAGGTGTCCTAAAGATGGTCAAGAATCATGTATATCATGTTTGCACCAAACATATTAAGATTCATCACCATTATATTTGACAATTAGTTGATTTTGGTCATATCTCTCTTCACTTCTATCCTTCTAAAGAGCAGTTTGTTGATGTAATGACTAAACCTCTTATTTCCTCTCTTCTTATCCTAAAATTTCAAAACAAACTTGTTATGAACTGTCACATAATTGTTCCAACTACATTGTAACTACTCCCAATGATGATAGAATGAAGGGCGCGCATTCATTTGGAGTGTTGTCCATTTCCTCTTCATTTTATTGTTGTTTACATTTGCTAACATGCATTAAATGTTATGAAACCATGTCACTCAAAGCCTGATTTGACAATGTTGGCGCCCTCTTCCACGTTTTGCTTGGTCTTGAATTTGGATCCCGGCCTATTTATATATGCCTAATCATTATGCGAGCTTTATTAGATCCACGTTATCCTACAAGATTTTCATAACGAGTTGGCATGTTCCCTTCTTTTGGAGCTTTGAATATGACAGTTGGACCTCCTTGTGAAATGCTTCCGAAGGTCATGAAAATGCCAATTGGGGTTTTATGTTTGATTGGGTCATTCTCCAAAGCGCCATGTGACCAATGGAGGCCCCAAAGAAGGCCGCGAAGTACCACACCACTTAGGAATGCTTAAAAACCGGCCTACAAAGCTTCACATGTTGACAATTCAACAAATTTCGAGAGTGCGAAGTACAGACACGTAGTCTTGTGAACTTAATTCCCTTCCAAAGTCTCCAAGTTCTTAATTACGGACATCCGAAGGAGGCTTTCTAACAGCTTGCAAAACCTTGAATCCCGAAGTGGAAAAGTCTCAAAATCTTGCGAAGTACAAGATTCACTAAGTCAAAAGAGCTCCAAATACAGCGGAATAAAATAAAATCTTTTAGACAAATGGGGGTTTAGTAAATCAACGCCTCACATTTAACTAGATTGAATCAACTTAAGCAAATATCCTGACAACATATCTCAAAGAATCTATCAAACGAGAAAATGGGTTGAGCAAATATCATTTGCAACATATCTTAAGACATTGATCTATTCAATCATGATTTTGAAACCAACTCGAAGGAAAAGTGTTGAGTTCTTAAAATAAAAGTGCAATTCCTTAGCCAAAATTAGTACAAGTGTAAGCAATGAACGTGGTCCCTATTTTGTACAAAATGGGGAAGTGTTGGGCAACAACAATGCCATTAAATCCCACCCCTTACTACTATTGTAGAATGCCTATCGGCATAATAAATATGTGATTGCATGATACTAGGCATAGGTATCATATCATATTGCAATTGCAACACTTTCTTCTTTTGTGCACAATTTATTTTTGTATATCAATTTTATTTGAATTTTTATCAACAATGATAAGGTCAGGTTACTCAAGCAGCAGACACAAAACTATCATGGCATGTCAAGGTTTTATGGATGATCAAGTTCAATTTTAACCCAAGGGCGACCAACTTGTGGGCCTACCCACCACCCATGTGACTTCCATCAACAATGATGAAGTGGAGTTTCACAAATATCAAGCAAACCGCATGAGAGAGACATTTAGGACAAATAAAGACTTTTATGGTTGATCAAGAGCAATGTTAGCCAATGGCTCCCCTCCACAAGGCCTACCATATTTCTATGAGATGTGACAATAACAGCAATGATGTAAGCAACAAGCACAAAGCACCAAAGCGGACTACTAAAAATATTTATATTTAAATGAGTTTATATTACTCGGAAGAAAATGTAAAAAGAACTTTTCATGCATTACAATCTATAGTTATATTTGTGTAAAACCATCTTGTTTATGAATAATGAAATTAAGTATATGTGTAACTGCACAAATCTTCAACAATGGAGCTAATGTGGGAAATAGTAGCTATGTTTTGTGTACATCGGACAATGAACAATGTATTGCCTTGCCAACCACTCGTCTTTTGTCACTCTCCTTGCAAGTTTAGTTGATTTGTGTTTATGAACACAAATCTAGAAATCTATGAATGAAAACCATTAAATACTTATAACCTAGATAAGAAGCATTGTGTGGTTGGGTAAAAATTTTGACATGATTATGTGGCCTAGAGACTGTTAGGTTTGAGACTTGCAATTGATTGCTGCATAAAACATTAGATAAGTTAGACAACACTTGAGTTCGACCATGTCTATAAACTACTATCGCATCAAAATGGCCAATACCATCATATTAAATACACAAACAATTTTTGAGACATAGGGAAATAGTGTAGCTTTGCAAGGATAACTTATCATAGGTTCTAGAAAACAAGTTCATATACTTGGGGTAAATGCTAAAGATTAACGGGTCAACAGAACAGGTTTTGCCTCTTAAGCTAAGCATTAGCATTCATGACTTTTAAAAACTGCAATTAGTACTCTTAGGAGTTTAATCATATTGAACGTATAGACAATCATTTATTCAAATTAATTTGTAAGGTGACTTTTTTCAATCATAAAGCATGCATGCATGAATCATTTCAGCTAAAGAACAAGCCACAATAATTTTTTAAACTGCTTCTCAAGAAAATCATTAGGTGCATAGATGAACTAGGAATGAAACACACCTTTATTTTCACTTGAAGATATGCTAAACAACCTCACAAGCTTGGCTACATAAAGACCTTGCAATTTTTCATCTCCTATCTACAAACACAAATCTCTTTAGATCATATGTTACAAACATCAAGGAAGCCCTTTTTTTTCCAAAGAAACAAAACTCAACTTTAGTTGTAGTCAAACATAATTCGTGTTCAAGCATATGAAGTATTTGAAATACAAAACATGAACATTATGCAATGTCCCCCTTTTTAATAAAAAGAAGAGAAAATCGATTTGCACAGGTAAATTTAAAATAAAATATATTTTTATTGTGCAAATCAAAAATAAAAGAGAAATTTGATTTCACCTTGGGATAATAATTTCTTATTTTAAAGGTGAATTAAGTGACTAAGCAAGTCACATTTTTCTGGGAATTATTTAATGTTTGATATTTGAAATAAATCGATTTCTTCTAGGCATGGGTCGATCCATATGGGCCCCATTTGATTTAAATTCCCTATGCATTTAATATTTGATTTGAGTGTGATCTTCAGACACTTTTTAAAATGATATTCCCTCATAGCTTTTGGCGCCAAAGATGGAGAGAGAACTTTGGAGGATGTGCAAGGCAAAAGATATAAAAGAAGATGTGGGTACTCATTTTTCGCATGTTGACGGTTTATGAAACTTATCTTCATGCTTGAAGAAGGGATGTATGCCCACTAATGATCTAAAACAAAAGGTGTTCTTCAACACCACCTTTGAGTGAAGTGTGTATGCCCTTTGAGCTTGAATTGATAAGTTATTTGCATCTTTTCTTCTATATATGTAAGTCGCCATTTTTGGGAGAGTGCATAAGCTTGTTGATGAAGGTTTTTGAGGGATTTGTATGAAGGTTTCAATCTGATTTTTACAACTGATTATTGTGCTTCAAAGTCGACTTGTGTGGGTATGTTTGTGGTGCAAATCGGTGGTATTTGAAGCAAGTTCAAATCTGATCATTTCCAGCTTATGTATTTAATCAATATGGCCATGATTTGACCATTTTTATGTTTATTAATGTGGCTGGTAATTACCTTTGCTAAATCGATTTGTGTAGAGGATTTTGGCAATCATTGAAAGGGGTTTTCTAATATTTATGAGCTGTTGTTATAAATTAATTAATTGCAGATCTGAAAACTGCATTTATTGGGTTGAAGAGTGAAGGGAAAGTGTTGGAATAAGTTTACATATTTTGCCCTAACCCTAGTGACTTGAACTGCAGATTCGGGGGCTGTTTTGAGTGGGTTTCAGTTGATTAAAAATTCTGATTTTGGATGCATTTGAAAGATCTTAATTTTATCTTCCTACTGCATTTTATTTCAGGCAAAAAGAGTTAATATTGTGGGAGATATTAATTTTTAAAGTTTGCAGTCATTTTCAACTATTTCCAGGCATATTAAATTTATTTTTCTACTTCTGCAAGTTTATTGGTTAAAGGAGTGCAAATTCCAACTAGATAGCCCATTTGAACCCTTACCTTAGCTCACTCCAACCCCATTTGGGTTGTATTGAAGCCGACATTGGGTTAGTTGAGGTGAACCTAGAAGGGTTTCTCTTCTAAGTTTGTTTTTTTTGCAAGTAGATTAATAATAATTAATTAATATCCCACAAGGGGATATTACACATTGAGTCCTTATATATTTTCACTTGAAGATATGTTAAACAACCTCTTGCAATTTTTCATCTCCCGTCTACAAACACAAATCTCTTTAGATTATATGATGCAACCATCAAAGAATGCTCTTTTTATTCCCACAAAGAAAATACACACTTAGCTGTTGTCAAACATAATTCGCTTTCAAATTCAAAGAGTATGAATTGAAATACAAAACATGAACATTAAGTACTTCTATATTCATGTTTTCTCGAGCACGTATTTCTAATCAGGCGCAAAAAAGTACATGTAGAATAATTGGTCGAGTAATTAACATTGTATGCAAGTTTGCAAATAAAATTATGAATACTTTCTTATAAATTTATCATTCTATGGTTTTTAAATGATAAAAATAAACCACAATTTACAATCCCAAGGTGCAACAAGTTAAACCAGGTGCTCCAACTGTTCTTGTTCTAGCATCCATTGACTATGCCTAGGGTATATTTTTAGGAAGGTGTTCACTATTTAACTTTTAAAAACCCATCAGATATTCATCCATCATCATTGTCAATTTAGTTAGACCTTGCGCCTGAAGTTGTGTGAAAATCAACAGAAAATCACTTTGGTTATCTTATCCATCATCATTGTCAATTTAGTTACACTTCATAGCTGCACTCCAAGGATGTTTGAAACCTTCGCTCTTGCAGTGGTTTCTTATAATGGTTTTGTTTCTGGTATTTACAAAAGGCTTTTATGTTGTCTGATCAGCTTGGTTACTTATCCATCATCATTGTCAATTTAGTTACACTTCATAGCTGCACTCCAAGGATGTTTGCAACCTTCGCTCTTGCAGTGGTTTCTTATAATGGTTTTGTTTCTAGTATTTACAAAAGGCTTTTATGTTGTCTGATCAGCTTGGTTACTTCTCTCTGTTCAGGCCATAAAGTTTTGCCATACATACTGATTCTCTATTGTTATATGAAATTGCACTAAATAAAGTGCATATTGAATTATCATTTCTTTTTTTTGAATTTCATTCAGATGACCAACAACATTTTATACCGGTTCTCTGTGTATGCCTGAATTTCATACTTCTTTTTATTATTTAATAATTTAATATAACTTCTTAGCAAGCAAACAATCAATAATATTGAATTCCTTTTCAACACTTAAAATTAGCGGCCATTGAAAGAATAAGTGAGACTAACACATGATGCTGATACTAATCAAAGTTCTTGTTCTAATGTTCAAATATACAGTCATAATAAACACTTCTGGCCAGGATTTTGTTGTGACGTTACTTTTGTACTATATGCATTTTCTGTTGCGCATAGTTTTTCATTTATGATCTTTTGTTGTGATCGTCGTAGGATTCTAGCAAACACATTGAGGTTGCAAAAAGTTGGTTGCCACATACCTCCAATCATTACGTACATGAGATGGATATCTGAAGTCTGTAAAATATCCTTCTTTTTCAAGTTGAGTCATTATCATGGTATTGGCTATCATATTTTGATGATTTATCTTGAAATCATGTCTCTTGTGCTCCCATTTGCAAGAATGCCACTTGTGTTTCAGTGTCAATGTCCTCAGCAAATTCATAACTCAAGGAAAATCCAAGATCAACATTTGGTACCATTACAGAGTTTCTCAAGTTTTCGTGAGTGACAACAACCAAAACTGACACAGAGATAATGAGTATGTATTCAGTAAATCTTTACATGCTTGTTGATAGGAAGGACTTAAACCAATGAAATGGCAGACATTAATTACCCCAATGAAGGCCCCAAGTATGTGATTGTGTCATAATCTAAAGATATTAACAATTTCTTTCGCATATGCAGATAAAAATATGGTGAAAAGCCAAGATCTGCTCATTTTCATGTTAGAGATAAATTTACAATAAATGGGGACCTTGTCAACAAAGGGGGAAGATGGTAACCAAGCATACCGACGGCCAATGAGGCCCGCCACCTAACATCCAGAAAGGTACCTTTGTATTCAGGAAGATAAGGTAGAAATAATATGTGAATTGGAGTTTAAGTTTCAGAAGGATGACACTGTCAAAGATGTATTTGAAAATGTCCCAGCAAGCTTAAATTGTCATTTTATTTTTTATTTTGGGCTGGTGAGTCTCAAAACTCAATCATGGCTGCGGTTATACTATATACAGTCTCCAGTTCTATCTATATAGGGTAGGGTGGCCTACTCTCTATAGCTGGAGCCCTATCAAGTAAGTGAGAGAGTAAGTGCGGGCCATATATAACTATAGGGCCCTAACACCAACTCCCAGGCGGAGATATATGGATAGGGCTGGATTCAGAAAATAATACACAACATGTGCTCCCGATTCCTGATTGTTCAAGCCGTTCCCCCATATATCTATCAATATATATCATAGATTGACTGCAGATATAGAATCTATATCTGGCCCATCCCCATCTATATCTATAGAGATCAGATCCGGGCGCCCCTCCCTATATATCTTGATCAGAGTTTGGTCTTTGAATGGTTACAGAAAGATATTCTAGTTGGCTCAGTCTTCAGCATCAGGTTTGATGAAGATCCGATCCATATGTAGCTGATGATGCCATGCCATAGAGAGATATATGGGGTGGGGCCCTATATAGATCAGTGATGCAGTCCACACCCCCATGCTTTTTGGCTGCCCGAATTCATGGTCGGCTACCAAAGAAGACCTCCAATAAGGGAGACGCACTGGTCGCTTGGTAAGCAATTCTGATGATCTAGGGATTGCACCTAATTGCAAGAGGAATCACCCCTGCCCTATGAACAGTAAAAGAACAATAGTCTCGCCTCAGTGTACCCGACGACGAGGTTTGGGCTTTGGCTCAAAGTATCAAATCAAGAGGAGGCTAGTGCTTCATTAAGGTTTAGAGATTAAATCAAGACTTAACAAATGTTCGTATAACAGATTCTTTATGCGGTCTATGTGGTAGAGAAGAGTCAGTCGTCCTATCTTTTGTAAGTGTACTTTGGCCAGGAAATTTTGGGCATTATTATAGGATGAATTTAACCCTCTAGTTGCTTCCTTCCTCTTGAGACATCCTCTCTTTGGAGGCACATGGATGATCAGGGATAGTTGCGTAACTTTTTTACATAAAATTGGGCTCTCCCCCATTGGTTTCACTGGGAGACAAGATGCAACGCTACTTTTCATGAGGGCAGATCTACATCAGCTTATAAAGAAGTTGAAGTTTAATAAAAAGAAATAGCTATCCTTGCTTTTTTTGTAAAGATTATACTTCTTTCTCTCGTGGAGTACAGGCTTAGATGTTGGCATTTTTGGCTTTTATAGGTAGATACATTCTATGTAATCCTGATGTTAAGAAGATATAATCATCATGTTTTTGGAATGTAATATAAGATGCATTTCTCCCAAAGGGAGAAAAACAAAAAAATTGTGAGGATTAACAAACTTGGCATGTCAATTGGTTTCCAAATTGAACCTCACATCCACTAAAGACCCAAAAACCATAGCACAAATATTTAATTAACCAGTATCAATAGATTGAACCCACCTGAAGCAGACATTCCGCACCTGAATCTAATTGTGTGAGATTGACAAGCAGCATGGACAACAACTGAATAATGCATGGATCTACTTTGCCCAAAATCTCCATAGCCCTTTCTATCATCCCAATGTCAACCATTTTTCCTGCTAGCATGGTCTCTTGTGAAAGATTGACTAGTGCTTCTAATGCAGGTTGTACCAATTCCTGCAATGTTTTTCAGTAGCAGTTAGATACATATTAGATTTTCGCCCAAAGCTCCCATGGCAGAAAATCTCTAAAATCATGAAAGCAAAAGTAAGATAATCTACAAATGCTACAGATCTGGTATTTGAACTAACTTTAAGCTTAATACATATGTAGAGAGCCATTAGTGGGGAAACAACTACTAATATAATCTATTTAAGCAAAAATATATTGTTCGCATAAACTTCATAGAACCATAATTATAGCTTCAATGTCCTGACCTAATCATGCTCTCCATTAAACTGTGGTATTCAACAATTTACCATAGGTGGCATTTCCTTCTTGATTGCAACAATGGCAGACCCAATCGTTGATTTTGTCACAAGTGTTATTTTTTAATTTAATTAATGCTGACCTATGAATCCTGCTGTCCAATGTGAACAGCTCAATCCTCAGTCAGTGTCTTTTAGATGCATGCAAGGTGTTCCTTAGGTGTGTAAGCATCGGGACCTTCAACTATTTGACCACTTTCAATTCTATGAACCATGTCGATCACAACCATAGGATTCCACAAATATATGATGATTTATTGGACAATATTTCACATTATGCCTGCCAGACTCCATGCTATATAATATTGACAAGCAGTTAGGTTGAGTGCTTCGTCAATAGAGAAATTCACGTTCTTCAAATAAAATGCGCAGAATGATAGTCTTCAGAAGGTTTGATGACAATACCGTTGTTTACAGAACATTGCTCATGAAAAAACAAAATCCTTCAATGGTTAGAAACATCATTCAGTGAAGCAAGAAAAGAAAAACAAATCATGTGGAATATGTTAGGAATTCATTGTTGTGAACATTAATATTTTATTATGTGAACTAATTACTACGGTAAGCGAGTAATTAGTTAATGTATTAGTTACTGAGTGGGTTGTTAGTAAGATGGTTAAACATATTATTGTTCTAAATAATAATATGTAAATAAGGAGTGTTGTTATATTAGTTTCCTATTTTATAGGAACTTTCCTCACTTACATTAACTAATTACTCGCTTACCGTAAGTAATTAGTTCACATAATAAAATATTAATGTTCACAACAACGAATTCCTAACATTCACCCCCTTGGTGTGAACATTACTAATTCCAAATATTCACCCCTTTAATGTAAATACAAGGAAGAACCACATTTCGAAGAAGTTGAACCACCTCCTAAAAGCACTGCTTAGACCAGGTACAAACTCCATAGATTATCTCTTTACCCTCGTAAAGGCGTAGTGTCAAGCCGAATTATGTAGGAATGCTCCCTTCCTCTTTGGGTTTCCATGGGACTTTCCCTTCCTCCCTGGGTGCCCGAATTCTGAATCTCCAAGATCCACAAACTTCACACTAGCTGGATAACCATCCCTTGAGTCTACCTCGAAATCTTCTCCTGCTCCCCAAAAGCGAGTCTTCTGAAAACATGAATCTTCCCCAAAATTCTTAAAAGGGGTTTATTCAGCACACACCACAACTAGGACCACTGAAAAATAATAACCACACTGCACACATGTCACCAGATCAGTGTGCGGCCCCGTCATTGGCGACTGACGAGAGGTCGCTGAATGACCTCTGATGCCTCCGTCCTCCAGTTTGACGCTACTAGCTCAACGGAATGTGAATATGAATCTCAAGTTTACATATTGGACGTCGCATTCCAGCGATAATGCGTCCGTAAAGCAAATTTTTTTTTTAGTTTTCAGACTTTTACAATGACACAAATTTGACAATTTTATAACTCTGACTCACAATATCAACTAACAACACAAAGACTTACAACGCCACAAAATGAAAATTTACAAGGACTCTACAAATATTTTTTGACATGAATAACACAATGAAGTATTAAAAAACTATTCATGGCTTTACACCTCAACTTTGCCAATATAGACTATGAACTATCTAAACATCTAAAGCCGTGAAATTGTAGTACTTTCTATTAAAAGACAGTGTTTATACCGAAACAAAAACTTAATTTACAATCCCTATTTTTTTTTTAAAATATACTACTCCTCACTAGACTTCCTCACACATTCAACTATAAAGTGAACATTCTTTTAGATTTTGACCTTTATGCAAATTACGCACCATGCAAAATTTAAGTCCACATGGATCAATATAAGCTCTGTGTTCATGGCTCCAACTATTTATGCATGGCAAATAAGAATCTATGCATGTTATGAAATCAGCTACAGAGAATTCAGTCTGGAAGAGGAGTCAAGTTGGCTACATAGGGATTGACAATCTCCAATGCAAATCCGTGTGCTGATTATCCAATACAATGATAAATGTGGCTTGATCTGTGAGTTATTTCAACAGGGATGGGATGCTTCAAATCCAGATTCGCATTTAATTCTGCAGGGGCGTGGTATGCTTTTGGATGAAAATACAACACATAAGCGTTGAAAGGAAATACAGATCTTGTATGAGTATATACTCAACCAACAAAATATCCACGGGATTATTGGTGCCGCCGTCCAGAAGTGGAAGCACAAATTCAAAGAGATGATACATGGCTGATAGGAATTTTGTCTACGTGTGCTATCCTCGGGTGGAATGTATTCCCGAATACACAAAAGCACACAAAACATGCACATTTATGTGTTGATTTGAAGGAGCAGCGAGATACATGAAAACACTCTCTTGAATTTCAAATCATGTATATCAGATCAAAAAAAATAGTATAAACTACAGGGTCTTCAAACTGTCCACACACAGATCAATATCTAAAGGCTATAATGCCACGTCTGGTCAGAGCACTTATCTTGTTTTATGTGCTAGCTAGATGACTCGCAGATCTTTGTATGCTAAAAAATATTAAACCTCTTCTCCAGAAAAAACAAAGTAACTAATATTTGGAAAAGAATCTACACCAATGTGATAATATTTTCTTGCATACCAAATGTTTTGCAGACACAGGGACACTGGAAGATAGTGTTGCCCCTCCACACTTCTCAAGGCTGCATACTTGCTCTTCTGTCTCTTTTTCACCGCGCCTTCAAGAAAATAATAGAAAATGTCTGTCGTATTTTTCAATTTTCTCCAGATCTCGGAAGTGGGTTCAGCTGAAATTTGGACAGTATTTTCCTTACAAATAACTCTTCAAACCCATTAAAAATCGCAGCGACCCAGATCATAATCAAAAAGTTACAACATGTTCTTTAGATCAGTTCTCACAGATTTGAGCGATTGCAAAAATATATATGAGAATCATAAACTAGGGCAATACACAAATTGAATATGCCCTACACAAATCTCATAGAATTTTCATTCCTGCTCTGATACCAAATAATGGTATAGTAGAAAATTAGACCCAATAATCTTCTTCTGTATATTATTTCTCTTCAAACCTGATTACAAATATATAGGAAAAGTCATTCCTATAGCATTTCCTTCTTGATTGCAACAATGGCAGACCCAATCGTTGATTTTGTCACAAGTGTCATTTTTAGTTTAATTAATGCTGACCTATGAATCCTGCTGTCCAATGTGAACAGCTCAATCCTCAGTCAGTGTCTTTTAGATGCATGCAAGGTGTTCCTTAGGTGTGTAAGCATCGGGACCTTCAACTATTTGACCACTTTCAATTCTATGAACCATGTCGATCACAACCATAGGATTCCACAAATATATGATGATTTATTGGACAATATTTCACATTATGCCTGCCAGACTCCATGCTATATAATATTGACAAGCAGTTAGGTTGAGTGCTTCGTCAATAGAGAAATTCACGTTCTCCAAATAAAATGCGCAGAATGATAGTCTGCAGAAGGTTTGATGACAATACCGTTGTTTACAGAACATTGCTCATGAAAAAACAAAATCCTTAAATGGTTAGAAACATCATTCAGTGAAGCAAGAAAAGAAAAACAAATCATGTGGAATAAACATGTGAAAATTTAATGAGGCATTGACTAATTTAATTGTTTTTAATGATCATAACTTCAAAAATAACGTCTATCCTTCAAGATGTCTAATACAGGTAGCATCTGCACCTCTTGACCTAGCAAATAAGGGGACAATCTCCCTTACATCAATAACATATTTGCATTTTAATTGCAATATCATTAGAAAGAGTACACCAGTCATAATTTAGGGCAGTGGAGATGAAAACTACAACTCTGACGATAACACATTACAAAAAGTAAATGGAGAGTAAATTATAAGATGATCCATACAAAAAATGATCAAATTTGAATTTGAATTGAATGAAGAGGGTTGAAATGCAAAAGCATTGTAGACTGAACAACTCTGGATATTAATAGATTCAAACAATGTACACGCAAAATTGAATATGGTATAGGTTCATTGAGAACAAGAGGAGACTATTTAATTTTAAAAACTGACACAATTGAAGAATACCACAAAAGCCCCTTTAGCATGGTACAAAGAAGTATATGCATATGACAACAATGGAGCCCCTACAAATGAAAAAAACAAAGCAAGCAAATGGATTGATATAGAAACAATAATGACACAAATTAATCTTCAAAGAAGAAAGGTGAAAAGAAATTTAAAAACAAGTTGGATGAAAAGGTCATTCAAGCTAAAGCTAGGTTTCCAGGAAATGGATACGGGTTCAGGTATGGGTTCGAAATGCAGAAAGACCAATTTTCAAAACACCCTTGGGTACGTAACAGCACGGAAACATCCGTACAATATATTATTATAAAATGTAAATATATATAAAAAAATACATAATATTCATTTTTTCCATAAAAGATAAAACACTTTAAAAACTTTGTATTCATGAAAGTTCAAAACATTCAACGTGCTTAAATTTTCATATGTGCATGATAATAATCTAGATTCTAGAATATAAGATCTAGATTTTCCTCAAGTACCACTGAAACAGAAGTATCTAATGTTTTTATTTTTATGTTTGGCATTTAAAAAACAGAAGAACTGCTCAAACAGTTCAGAAACAGCCCAGGTACGGCCTCTGTCGCACCCAGGATTGTTTTGGAGTTCCGGAAACGATTCAGGTGAGGACCAGTACCAGTACCAGTACACGGAACATCAGTACGTGGCTACACTACGCTGCCCTGGTTGTCATTTCCAAGTATACGAGAGCTAAAGTGATGTAGCATCACTATGAATAACAGGAACAGTAACTAGAAAAGGAAAGATGAAATCGTGTTACACATATTGCAGCAGAAAACATTTGAGACCACAGAGAATGGTGTCCAGCAAATCCAGCTTCTCTGAGATGACAAACTATGTTGGAAATAGCAGTAATCAAGGTAGTCAATGATAGTTATTACTTATTACTAAAAGTAGATGTGTGCTAAGGTGATGTGTAGAGGAATATGAAAAGTACATGAATTGGTGACGAAATATTATCCTCTTTGTGAAATTAGTTCACATTGAATTTCATTTTTTTTATAGAAACAATCTAGTTTTGGTTGAGGAAAACTAATGTGATTCGTGAACCTGGTCACATTCCCTAAGGGATCAGATTCCCAGGAAAAAAAGGCTTTCCTAAAACGGCATATATTTATAAATTGAAATAGATTGACAATCAGACAGAATTCCGGGCACCCTCAACACTGCTGTTGGGAACTTTATTAGATACAGTTTTTATTTTTCTAATCTCTTATTGCTGTAACCAGGTAGCAGCTTTACCTTGCCGACAATTATATGATTTCACATTCAATTATTGTTACCAAATGGTCTTTTAATATTAGGTATTTTTACTTTACCTTCACAGATCTTCATTTAGTTTAAGGCTTTTGGTGAGAATTAAGGTTTTCGGTGCCCCCATAATAACACTCTTAAGGCCAGAAGTGGCTCTTAAAAATGAATTACATGACAACGCCTGAACAACATTTCAATAAGATGACAAGAAGTGAGAAGCAACACAGAATCATTTCCACGTAAAGTTAAGAAACTTCCAGGTAGTTTTCATTTTGAGGACAATGCAAAGAAAGGGAAAAGACCCGTAAAATGCACTGATAATAGTACACATGCACAATAATCAAATTGCAGTCTGGGTTCAAAAATTTAAGAGTATTTTACAATACACTATTCTAACTTACTATATACTCTAATTTAACATAGATACCAGATGAATAAGAACCTTTTTATCTCCTAGAAGATGCAAAAGCGAAGCCAATAGAGTATCTGAATGATTAGCCAAATTCAGAAGTCCCTCTTCAGAACCAGTTAGTCCTTGAACAATATCCACAGCTGCCTTTTTCACCTGGTATGACCAATCAGAGAATAAGTCAGCAGCAGAACACAAAGCCATCCAATATCATAGCTTTTGTTTTTACATTTGTGGCATGCAAAAGCTCATAACCAATGCATCATTTCATCCTAAAGTTCAAAAGAGGCACAATACATCCAATGGCGTGAAGTTGTGAGAAACATTTATAGTGGATATAGGTCACCATTGAAGAATCATTGGAATCCAGAGATCTTCCTTTATTGTTTCACAAAAGCATTCAGATAAAATCGAAGTTTTCCATTTAATGTCGGGTTTCATAGGAAAGCAATAAAGATAGATAAAGTAATCACTGCATATATATTTTTCAGTTTAATTTGCAAAACATTGTTATCAAATGCCACCTTGGGGAAAAGCACAACTCTGATTCTACCATGAAATATCCCCATAAGAATCTTGGGATATTATAAGGTTTCTCAATCATCGGGAGCAGACATGACAGTTCACCAATTAAACAAACAGGGAATCATTTTAAAAGATACGAATTTTTTTCCAAAGAATTATAAAAAGAAAATTTGTAACAGAAATCGATAATTGAATGAAATCCTGTCAAAACATTCATACTGTAATTTGAATATAAAGCAACAAGCATTCTAATTGAAAACGCAAAATTAAATTTAAAGGCCTTTCTGTATAAAATTATTCTATTTTCAGTTAAATGCATCATATATAGGAATGGAGAATCTTAAACATTTATGTCAATCAATCTACCTATTCAGCTGTCAGGATTGCTTAAGGTGACATTTGTTGTTAACAGAGAAGGAAAGAAAAGGGTGTCAGTTGCATAAAACTTGATCATGGAGATACAAAGCACAATGATTCCAGAGCTTCTAATTTGTTCATCACATAACAAGAAAAGATAGAGAGACATTGCACAAAGTACAGTCCAATACTTCTGAGATGCTATTATAATCTCTACATTTCTCCTGAGGGATTCTCTGGAGTCTATAGGCCGCTGCATGAAATTTGTTATTTTACTTATTCTACTCTTTCAACAACTTGTGTTTACTGCTGTCTGGCTACTTTTTTGTAGGTTCTATTATCTTAGGCATGTAAGTCAATTCTATTGTTAAGATCTGTCATTCAATGTTTGTCCCTTGTAATTTCTTCATCCCATAACAAGAAAAGAAAGAGAGAGAATGCACAAAATACAGTCCTATAGTCTCTAAGATGGTGTTATAGTCTATATTTCTCCTGAGGTATTCTCTGGAGTCTATAGATAATATGCATACCACTCAGGTAATTTTAACCTAGCAAAGAACACTCCTACATATTTGTATCGCACAATGCACAGTGTTGCACCTTGCTCCGTATCACCATGTAACCATGTTCGCACGCAGTCATCATAGCTTCTGCTAGACTTTGGGTCCTATCTCTCCTACACAACCTCCCCCCAAAAGACAATAGGAAGAAAATTCTTTGCGTGTGTGTGGGTGTGCAAACGTGCACACATCCATGTTGGAGTGTGCAAAAGTGTGTCTATTCACATTTGTAGCATTAGAAATGCAGATTCCATACAGGGATTGCTGGCATTAAAATGTTGGGTACTATCACTCACTAATGTGTGTTCCTCAAAAGCCTAAAAAAGATGGTTCCCTTCTGGGTTCTGTGCATGAGTACATGCGCCCACATCTCTGTTCATGTGTATTTTTCTAATTTTGGGCTGGTGAGGGTCAGGGTTCAATTGCTACAGATATTACAGTGCCTGGTTTCAAAGCTTGGCCGCAGAGAAATACTTCCATGGGGTACACACGCTGCCACTGAAGGCCAGGTGGTAAAGGCGACCCATGGATTGAACCTAATCACTGATGGATTCAACCCGGCCCTGAAAACAGTAAAAGCAATAGTCTCATTGTGTACCTGGCAAGAGGGTTTTCGCTACTATATTGTGTATACATATATGTATGCACAAAGGCATATATTATATGTATGTCTGTGCATATGCATCCAATATACAGACATAATGGCAAGTTGTATACATGTGAGGCGTGTGCATTACATTCATGTGTCTATATGCTAATAAACAAATTTAGGTCAGAGGGGATGTAGTAAACATTCGTTCAAAGAATCCATCCTAATGAAACTAAAAACCAACAACCAAAAAACTCCTGTCCACTTGCCCTGTCTTTGAGGAAACCCTAAACAGGGGCCTAATTTATTTATCAAAAAAATACCTAGAAACACTTCAAGAGACTGAGAGATAAAAATAAATACAAATCCCAGAGAGTGCAAGAACAACTAAAACCAGAAAATGTGTCTATGAGCACTTCAAGTTACTCAAAGAAAAGGGTGAAGAAAAGGGTGAGAACAAATCCCAAACAGTGCAATCACAATTACAACCAGAAAACTTGAGGAGAGACAAGACCACAAAAGAATGCAATACCAATTGTCTGGAGTGAATTCCAAGGGTTGTAGTCTAATTAATGGGGGACATTCGAAAGAGCATGACGTGGATTCAAATTCCCCCACAGCAATGTGACGAGGTAGTGGTGTAGCAATGACAGGGTACATTTAAGCATGGCCTATGTTTATAAATATTACGAATGTAAGTAAAAGATTTAATCAGCCCACACCATGTTAACAGCGGCCCATAAACTCATCCAATATTTACCAAGCTAAAAAAAATAAACAGATCTTACCTGGGGTGAAGGAGATGACAAGAACCCCACCAGCTCTTCTACTTCAGTCGCCATGGCTAGTAGGTAATTCAAACTTCCTGTCAAACCAGACACCCACATCAGAGAGACTTCACAATATCTAACACAGGGATTGCCAAAGTGCAATAATAAATTCTTAGGCCCATTTCAAGCTGAGACGCACCTGGCTAGTCACGTCACAATAAATCAAGAGGACTGATAATTTAGCTCTAAATAATAAACCCAGATAAAAACAAATCTTAATCTATCCTCGATTACATGGACAAGACAATAATCAATGTCTGAAAATTTAAACATGCCCTTACTGAGCAAATTTTCCTCATAAGAATTGTAGTAAGGCAAAGAATATATCGATAACAGGAATAATTTATCCTAAGATCTTAGATAGAAATAAAAATTATCATAAAATAAACGAAAGTGTAGAGGGAATGAATTCTTACAGTTATTGCAGTAGATGCGCGGAAGCTGATATCCTCTTTGCGAACTCCAAATTTGTGATGCCAAAAATGTTTTTGAAAGTTATTTGCAGGGTGTGAGGGAAATGACCGTTCACTGGGAAGTATTGGTGACCAGCTTTTTTTCCAATGCCGCATTAGGATTGGGGAATTCGTTGTTTGGAACTTAAATACAGGTATATATAGACCTCACCATATATAGAAGGGCAAGGGTAGGCTCACTATATCAACAAGAATAATTCCTATACGATATCAATTTGGAGGTGTTTATATTGGATTTATCGCAAACAACAATAATTAGTTGATAGGCTTTTCTAAAATGTATTTTCTTTGTAATTGTTGTTATGGTCACATATATAACGTATATTTATTTTTATTATATTTTAAACAAGAAAATTATTAATTATAAACCACCAATTCATTCAATACAATTAGTCTTCCCTCGATGTTTGTTTGCTTCCCAAATTTTTTTCCCTTTTCACATAATAAATCTTATTCATGTTGGATCAGTCTGGATGAGGGCAATGGTTCCCCACAACGTTGATGGTTGTGACAAAAGAGGTGACATGCACACAATAATATAAGCTTGAGAAGTGATTATGGGATTCATTAATGAAAGGGGCACAATTGATCTAGTAAACACCAATCAAGATATTTTATCACTGATGATGTGGGTAAGAACGAATTCCTTGGAATTTGGCAAATGGAAAAATCATCAATGCGTTCAAGGGGAGGGATTGTTGCAACAGTGACTGGGTTTGCCTTTCCATTCAAATCTTCTCATTTATACTTCTCTCTTGGATTGTGGAAGTTAAATAGGCGAAAAGGAAAGACTTGCAAACCACAACATTGGCATTTAATCATGTATTCAAGTCAAAAGGAAAGCCATTTTTAGTATTAGGCCCACCGAAGAAAATTTAAGTTATTGTCCTTTGAAATTCAGAGTGCATAACACGCCAAGGTAGCTACGTGAAGTGTTTGATAAAATGACATGGTGTGTTATGATGTTCGAACAGGGCATAATGGATATGGCAATAATGCTCTCAAAGTATTTTACCAAATACAATGGGCATGTTTGTATGCAAACCACGACACTTTCATTGGCATGTGTATGAGGCTTAAAAGTCATTTCATACCATCCTTCAAATCACATCATTTTAGTTATGAAATATTTTATGGTGCATGGCCATGAAAATGATGTATTATGGTACAAACTGACAACATGTTACGCATTTAGTCATCTATTGATGGATAGCCAAGGAAAAGGGATGCATGAAATTGTTTAATTAAATTCTAACGAGAAACATGCATGGACAAGCAGTAGATATTTTTCTTTTCGATTTGAAGGGTCGTTTGATAAGTGATGTAGAAATTCTTAAAAAAAATATTCTTTATGTGTCCTTTGCATTTACATTGTGTGACGAAATGCAAAATAAAGTTTTCCTTAACTATTGTTCCTCCAAGATTTTAATATATTTTGGGATTTCACCTTCCTCATCTGGGCATCCCGTTTTGTTTTAATTATGTAGTTTTGTTTCATGATTTATGGGATATACATAATTTGTGGGAAAATGTCAAATTAGCTTGATTGCCCATGAGGCTTGGTTTGAGGATAGTTAAGTAATTGTTAGTGGTAACTATTTAATAAGCCATTTGTTAGTTTTGGTTTTTGCTTGAGTGAAGATAAGATGTCCTCCATTTTTATGGTTATCAGTAGCCAAATATCAATTTTATCTTATGGTGAGTGATGAGGAACTTGATTACTTATTGAAGCCATTTGATGGGATGTCGATTTTCACGACTCCTAGGAATAGGGATAAAAGTCTTGATTTTTCCCTGAGTAGTGCTGCATAATTTCCTTCAGTGCCTGGCCTTTCTAGTTCGAAGGCAAATGGTTTGGTGTTTTATCCTCTCATCGCTGAGTCCATAGGTACAAAATTGGACTCTCAATTAGAGAAAAATGTGTTGTTTTTTTCTTTACATGGCCACGAGAAGCACTTTCATCAAATTTTGAGATGTTTGGATACACTTCCAATGATGGAGTCTTCTTCTATTGGATTGGGTTTCATTAGTGAAGGGCTCAATTTGGAGACATTAATTATATTTAAGTTAAATGCTTAGACATTTCTACTTGTAGTGGAGGTTTTCAAGGAGAAAACAATTTGAAAAGTGATCAAGCAGTGACGGTCAAAGATCGGAATGGTATTGGGGGGAGGATCTAAGGGTCGAGAAAGATTTGAAATATTCAAGGAAGGCTCTCGCTGGGAAATTTCATGGTTGACATGTCTCATAGAAGACCTTAAATTTGTGGTTACAGAAAGTATGGAAACTAATTTTTAATTATGCGTATATCCCCCATCTTCTTGTTACAGGCTAGATTGGTTTTTTTTTTTGTTCAGAGGAATATTCTTTGAAGATTTGCATGGGCAAATGGTTATGGGGGAATTCCTTCATGGCTCTAAAGAAGTGGTTGGTTTGTTTTGATCCCAAAATTGAAGTTTCTATGAGGTTGCCTTTTTGGGCGAAGCTACGTGGTTTGCTTATGTAATTGTGGTAGAAAAAACATTAGGATATAATAAGATGCAATGAACTAGTGGTGGCATTTGTGTTGTGTGGTTTTGGGGTATTAGTAGGAGTACATCAACCGTATTCACCATTTAGTACTTAGATTGGACTTCTATAGAATTCAAATTCTACATGGATTATTTAGCTTGGTAGATGTACATGAACTATGTGGGAAAGTCTCTAAAATAAATATAGTTTCATGGAATTTGATGATTGCGAGATATGTAAAAAATGGTTTTTTTCTAGGCTTTAAATATTTTTAAATAAATATTCCCATGACATGTGGACTAGAGGATTTCATGATATATATACTAAATTTTATGTTCATAGATTGGCTTTGGATACTTTTAAGCAAACTCAACTTTAAGGTATAAATCTAGATTTTATAATCTTTTGCTACATCATTCCAACATGTGCCAAATTGGGATTATTAATCAAAGGATAATTAGAATCATATTTTACGTCATGTGTTTAAGTTGCAAGTACCTTATTAGGTATGTGCGAAGAATATGAAAGCATATAGATAGCATAGGAACTATTTAAAAAATGTCTCAAGATTGAAGGAACTTAAAATCAAGTTGTAATCTTCATCAATACTTTATGAATCTTTAATTTTGAAAATGCGAGCAAGACATTGTTTATTTTTAATGACCTTTAAATGTACTCTTGTGATAATATTTCTATTTTTGTGGAGTGCATACCATATTTAAGAATATATATTCATCATTAAAATAATTCATTATTTATTTTACACCTATAAACTTGTGTCAATCGGCCTTCCACAAGCACTAGTTAATATTTGTATTCTCTTCTTCGTAATATTTTTTATTGAATTATGGCATATGGCTTCAATCTAGCTATATTATTATATTGTGTTTGAAATATTTTTTTTAGACTTTAATAAAATTGGCTTCAAACTCCAGTGTTACAGATAACTAATTTTGGTACGGGATTAGTTATTTGTGATAATGTTAGTATATTTGTGTGTTTATTAATTATTGGTCTAGATTAGGCTCTTTTTTTGGAATTAGGGTAAACAAGGGTGTTGAAAGGACCCACATCCTTGTAAAATTGAGGTTTTTTTGAGAGGATCCACAACCTAGGTTACAATGAAGGGGACCACCATTAGGAACCCAATTGAAGCAACCATGAAGCCATAGTGAAGATGCAACGACCAACGACAACGATGACAACAAGTGGATCAACTACCAATGACGGCAATGAGAGGAGTGGCTACCAGTGACAGAAATAAGAGGAGCAGTAACTAGCATCAGCAGCGAGAGGATTAGCCACCAGCGTCAGCGACGAGAGGAGCAGCCACCAGTGGTAGCAACGAGCGAAGAAACCACTAGCGTTAGTAGTGAGCAAAGCAGCCACCAGCGTCAGCAGTGAGAGGAGCAGCCACCAACGATAGCAGTGAGAGGAGCAACCACCAATGACAACAGTGAGAGGAGTAACCACCAGCGTCAGCAGCGAGCGAAGCAGCCACCAGCATCAACAGCAAGAGGAGCAGCCACCAACGACAGCAGTGAGAGGAGCAACCACCAGCGAGAGGAGCAACCATCGGCGTTAGTAGTGAGAAGAGCAACCACCAACACCATTGGCACGAGTAGAGATGTCGACATCTAGTGGTGAACCATCTCCAAGGAGGATCGTGCCTCGGGGGGATTTGATCACAGGTGGGAAAACACACAACCATGTGACTTGACCACACCACTCCCACCCCATCGATGGTCTAGATTAGGCTCTTACTAGCACATGTTCCTTGAGTTTGTTTGACGTTTAATGTGTTCCTCTCTTTTCTCGTTTGTTTTCTCTTGTTTCATTTATATTCTATTATTTTCTCTCCTTTCTATTTTTCTCTCTCTTCGCCCTACTTTCATATTTTTCTTGATATTTTCCATAACTATATTACTATAATTTTTGTCTACTTTGTTGTGGGCTCTTTTGATTATTACTACAAGTCCCTCCAGGTTTTAGTCCTTCTTTATTGGCCCTTTCCCACCCATTGTATGCTAGTGTGCACACCAATAGGGTCCTAATTACTATGTGCATTAGTGCATTTAGGACAATGATATATAGAAGAATGGGAGATAATAAAGTTGCAAAAGCGAGGAATTCTTTATTAAAGAGACACATCCATATACCAACTACAAATTTCAAACATCTATAGAAGAGAATTTAGCATTTACTCATATTGATTATAGGATTTGAAAGTGACAAGGTTGGGATACTTGCATTAGATTGATTCGCCTATCGAATTGCATTATACTTGGTGTGTTGTTTTCTAAACTATTTAAAACAATGTAAGCACAAAAATGATGGAGGGATAACACATGCCCCCAAAAACTCCCTCCATTTTTTTATTGAATTTACAAATAGTTTTGCTCGTGTTAGGGTTTCAAGGAAGGAGAGTAGTTTTCAATTATTTGCGTTGAGATATGGAAAAAAAGAGTGAGGTTTTGGGAGACCCAAAGTAGGTGAACAACATCACATAATTAGATTCACCCTGTATGATAATTGTACGAACTGTAAGTAGCTACAGTTTTGGTCATGCCATAATGGAGTATTAAGGTTCCAGTTGAGGTTCTCTATTCACATTGATTTTTTGGATCTATTTCACATTTTTTAGAGCTCTACCACACTATCTATTTTTATAAATCTCTACATTACTGTAACAAAATTAATGTCACTCTTATTTAAATTATTTATTTATTCAGCTATGTTACTAAAATATTAATTTATGCAATTGGGCACGACTTGATGAGTTATGTTTGTTTAGGCATTATTATAGCGTGTTATGGTTAGATATAGTGCATTGTTAGTGTAAAACATGTCACATCCCTAACTTGGACCCAAATTTTAATATGCTCTAATTGAAAAATTGTTTATATAATCAAAACATGACAGGACTCATTACATGAGACTATTAAAGTCAATTATTATTACTATCAATATCAATTAGATCTGGTTTCGTGGTTGATCATTGTAATAGTATGTGATTATAAGTGATGATCTTAATGTATTGTTGAACATTGTTTAACAAAATAACCATTGATACTACAAAAAAGTGTGACATGTGATGATAGACATTATTTATATATGACTCTAGAAATAATGTTGTTTTGGTGGCACAATTATTATATAAACATTATGTTAATATGTTGATGTAATGATTATTTATTCAAATTAAATTAGTGACATTAACATGCTTATAACATTTGAATTGAATTATTAGTTTTTGCATTATCGTTAATGATATCGATACATACAATATAGATGCATACTTCAATTGGATTTTTGGTGTACTAATGAATTCTCAAATAGAAAAGGTGAAAAAGAAGGGTCGTGATGATGACGGTGGAACACAACAAGATTTGGTACAAATGTACAAGGCTTGGAGCATTAAGTACACCTAGTTGCATTTTCCATAGTTGTAAATGTTTTTTATGTTTGTTTGGATGATGTTGTGTTGTTTTGTGAATGATTTTTAAGATTAATGTGTCATTCATGTCAATTTGAACTTGTCCACTCGACCAATAACAACCTGTCAAAAGTTGTCGTTACGAGTCCTTTTAAATAATGTATACACACACATATATACATGAGTTATACATGAGTTATATTTTATCAAGGTATCGTTGAATAGGTATGGCACAAGAAAACTAAGCTTCGATCTATGATAGTGCTCCAATAAGAATGATGAACCATTGGAGAGTAAATACCTTGGCTTTGTCAATCCCTTTTTGCTTTATTCACTTGTCCATTCTCTAGTATTGAGATGGTTATTGATTCTATTATTGGACATGAGATGATTTCCTTTATGTATGGATTTTCAAGCTATAATTAAATCAAAATCAATTACAATGATCGATATAAGAGTTTTTTACCACACCTTAAGGAACATTTTGTTATTTGTTTATGCATTTTGAACTTAAGAACTAGGTATTACCTATGAAATTGTTATTACATATTGTAATAACCTAAATTTGGTATGAGCTCTTAGCAATGAAATTTTTTGTATTAATTTTAATATATAGTCCATTTACACATATTTTACTAATTTCAATCGTATTTCGAACCTTCCCACACACTTTAAACCATTGTTGACAACATTTCTCTATTATATCTTACCATGAATCACTTGATCTTACATTGAATATGTGTACAAACTCTTTCGTGTCTCATTCCTTATTTCTATCACTCCCAATACATGTTCATAGGTCATGGACAATTTTTGTCCTAGTATTGTCCATCTACCACAAACATATCCTCTTGTTTTGTAGCAATTGCAAATTTAAATGGCTAACTTGGCTTGGTTGGCCTAGGTGATATCTTACTTTTGGTTGAGTATGAAAATTAATGAAGGTTTTCTATAATTAAAATCACACCCTAACCTATTAGAGGTACCTTACAAAATCTAGGACATGTAAGGTAAATTTAAGAGAACACTTTGCACTCCTTGAAGCACATAATGTATACATTTAAAGCCAACCAAACATAGCCTCAATGACACATATCAAGCTTACTTCTCAAGTACAAGGTCCAAATGTATGTTTCCAAGTGTTAGGGTTGAATCAAGGGCTCATCCTTTATTATATATTCTAATTCATCTTGTCATAGGATTAAGATTACAACACATGGCTTGATCCCTCTTTAGGGTAGTGCTGTATAGGCAAAAATTGTCACAACAATTAATGTTTGCAGTTGAGGTTGTCCAACCCTATCTAAGTATCTTTTTTATGTCAAAAATGAACATTAGGTTTTTTCAAAAGAGAGACAATATCCTATTTTAGCACATTTTTCGTAAGGGTCCAAAATTAAAAAGTAGATTTACAGACATGAGAAAACCTACATAAAGAAGATCGAACAAGATCAGAGCCACATAGGACAAGTTTGTAACCCTTCATGATGATTTTAACCATAATATTTTCTAGCATCCCAAGAACCCATTAAATAAAGTTTTAGGCCCCAAGTTTTTTTAATCATATTAACAACAATCGTTATTGCTTCTACACATTACTTCAGCATGTTGGCTTATCTTTTGCCTACATATTTTGTAATTTCGTTCCATTCTTTGATCATTATTGCACTTTGTCAAATGGTGAGTAGCATAACATATCATAACATGCAATCGTTACATAATTTAAGAATGTTTTAGGACTAACTTTATTAATCTTAAATTATTCATATTTGTAATATTTAAATTATATATAACCAAATTTACCAATCACATTTCTTTGAATTATATCATTTATTAAATTATCCCAACCCTGGGTTTCATTCTTTAGTGTTAGGGTTTTAGATCTTTCAAGTCTATTGTGTTTTCTGATTTTAGGGTTTTTATTCAAACCTCTCCATATGTATGCATATTTTACATTGTAAAACGACAGATACTATTGATGTTAATGGTTCTTCTTCGTTGGATGCTAACGTTGATAGTAAAATAATCATGATTGGGATGTCAATGTAAAAATGTTAGATAACCCTAGGCATTGCATCTTATTGAATTTTGACCAAGTCACACAGTTACTTTATATCACCCAAAAACCAAAAAAAGGCGTTACTGAAAAATATTCACTTAGGAAACCTCGTGTGGAACTCTTGATTAATACAAATCTATGTTTTATAGACTCTATTTTCATGTTAAGAACTCAAAAAAATACAATTTTCTCACATACCCTATACAAGTGTAGCCAAAACTTAGCATTCTTACTATGTAGGCATCACAAGTTGTTCCCCAATACATCATACACATTCCTACACAACATATTGCACCTTCACAATTTGGTTTTCTTTATACTACAATGCATTCCAATGATTATACTCATGTTGTTATATATCCTCTTATTGATGTATATACTCGACAATAACAAGGCATGCAAGCTGGAATCACTATCTTGAAGCAAGGTGTTAACAAGTTTTACAATACGAAAACTTCTATTTATTTATTAGATAATTCAATGTCCATAGAGGTCCTTAGTTATCCCCTACCCATAGGGTTCATTTCACCTAAGATTTCTTTGTATGATGGAAAGACTAATCCAAAAAGCATCTTCGAGCCTTTGTCACCTCATGCATGGATTATGCAGGTGATGAAAACCTATTGATCAAACTCTTTTGGTGAATCTTAAAGGAAAATGCATTAGATTGGTCGTCTACATTCTTCCAAAAGGGTTGATATATTCATCCTAACCTTTATTCAACTACTTCTTAGCTCATTTTTCAGTCAACATTAAACAAAGGATTTATTTTTCTCAAATTACTCAAGTCAAACATGGACCTAATGAGAACATTGATGACTATGTGTCTATAATATAAGAATATGTATATCATCAAAGACCAAGCACATTGATGAGAGCTGACTTATAAGAAAGTCTTCATGCTAGCCTAATCTATGATTTAAAAAGGACATATTGTTCAATTACATGTATCTTGAAAGACATGTGCCAAATGGTCAAGTTTTATGAGACTAATCTCCTCACATCCAACATGCTTAAATATAAAAATAATGTTCCCACTATATACATCTAAAATGTCGACATGATTAAGTACAATTAATTTGTCCCGCCTAATGAATCCCCAAACAAGATCCATATAATAATTAATGCAAGGTTATTATTATTATTTAATCTCATTTTTATCATTTTTACCCCTTTATCATTTTATCATCCTTTATCATTTATCCTAAACCCTTATATCATTCATTATTAATCCTCTTAATCAAATCTTACATCATTACCTCATTATTATATCATATTATCCTATTTTAATCCCATTAACATTTTATAGGAATTTAATATTCCTACATCTCACCTACCCACCTACCCTACACATCCCTATTCCTAAACTTTCCATGTAATCCTCACCCCTAATCATCATTTATTAACCTAATCTAATTCTAATCCTAGATCACATCCTCACCTCTAAATCTAGAGGCTTCTCATTTCTAAAAGCCTCTAAACCTTCCCTTCCAATGCAATTTAAAGCATTCAAACATTACCTCCTCCAACAATATTCAAAATTCTATGAAGTCATGGTATATTCTAGAATACCTCCTAAATCTTCTCATGCATTCTCACCATTGATCCAAATCCAACATGGCTTCAAATTCCAAGCCATTGAATCCACCCACTCCTCATGATATACATTTGATGGTCTCCTCCTCCATGAGATCGACATTTTCATAATCCATAACAAAGCTCTGGTCACTAATTTGTTTCATCAATACAAAATCCATTTGTATCTTCAATCACTCAATCAATCCATTCATCTACAATCAATCCATCATCTTCATCAAGCAAAGCCAAGCAATCAAGGGGAGGTGTTGCTTGTGTTTCATCCATCAAAATGTCTGAAGCATCCAAATCAATCAACAGAAAATCCAAAAAATCAAATAAGGAGTTGTGAAACTTGTAGATAAGTGCATGTATTGAGCACACCTCTCCTTCTTTCCCATCCATTTCTCTATCTCAAGGTTTTGTTTGAGACATTATTAGATACTCAGAAGAGAAGTTTGTTTGTTTTCACATTGTATTCCACGCCACTAATCCTTTTCTTAAAATTACACAAAGTATCTATACGTAGCCTACAATATGGCATTATTGGCAGTTTCCAAGTATGACCTATGGGAGTCATCAATATGCAATTACATTTAATGCTATTCAAAGATCATGAAAGTGCTTCTAGATAAGCCCTTATTGATCAGTATTGAGCATATCTAATAAAAAGTATCATAGTTGATCTTATGGATCTAGCAAAAACATTTGAAATATGACACTTCTTACTGGCCTTAGATACATTGTTCGAGATTTAGTTGGTACAACAAGGAATAGAAAGAGAATCAGATCCTTGATGGGCAACTTCAAAACTCACAATACCTTGTCTTACCTTTAAAGAGTCACACTAAAGAAGATAAGGATAAATGGGTTTTCAGTGTTACCTACCAATGATAAAGTTAATGTTCACACCCTTAGACAGCCTAGAATTAAATGGGAAAGGCCACCATTGTAGCTGGTCATCTTCAAATGTGTTTTATATGGCACATAAAAAGATAAGGGGACATGCCCATTGGGGGTACTAAAGGATGCTTCAATCACTCCATAAGGGAGCTATGCACATTTATAGGTGATTTTGAAGTATTAGAGCTGGATGATACTAATGCATTGTATATAATCTTATAAATGAATAAGATCTTAATTTCAATGCAAATTGTATCATGAGATCTTATCTTAAATGAACTATTGATCCTAGATTGAATGCGTGCAAATATTTATACTAACTTAAAAGGAGATGGATGGATCCAAAGAATGAAGACGTTAAGCTCAATGGGAATACATGCAGTCCATTAGTGATACATACAATAGTGTGTCTTACAAAAATTGGCATGCCCATATTACTTATAAAATGTTTGGTAGTGAGGTGCATAAAAGAGTATACAAGGAATTGTTAGGCCGTGACAACCCATTAGGAGGTTGGGTAAAACCAAATTTTCATGTAGTGATTATAGGAGAGGAGAATCCTGATTTTTTTTATCATGCAATGGAGGAACAATGGAAAAATGAAGGTGATAGGATAACCTGATGATAGTGGATATACATTGCATAGGATAGTAGTGTGCTGGTGGGCCACACACAGAGATAGTTTACTTGGCTGGCACAATATCAGAGGAACATTATTGACATGATCTATTGTAATATGATGGGAAGACTTCTTATGCTTTTGTGAAAATAACTGGATGCAGGGGAAAGGATTTACCACCATCTCTAGACTTCTACGTGGTTTACTTGGTATGTACATATTTGACATGCTTAATAGTTTAAATGCTTGGACTGCAGTAGAAAATGATTTCCACTTATTACACAATGTTGACTCTACGTTATGCAAACATGCGGACTTGGTATGTTCATACTTGATTATCAGCTATCATAGAATCACAATGAGCATGGATTAACCTGATGAGGCATCAGATACATAATTTTGACTATTTTTCTGACATAAGCCACCGGTCCATGAGGCCTTGCAGATTATGAGGTTTTTCACGTTGGGAGGATAAGCCCCTCAAAGGTTGAGGATCTCCTGCTCTCAGTTGTTTGGTGAATCTGACACTGATGCAAATGTGAGGACCTAGTCATTAGAAACAAATGAAATACAGTTAGGAATACTCCATGCTATGGTAGGAGAAAGAGAAAGGAAAGATAGTGTATCTCATAAATGTGAGGAAGTAGAATACATAGATATTAAGCACATAGAGGGTGCATGTTGAGGTGTTGTAGATAGGGGACTTCATGTAATGAACATTTGGACTACATGACTAAAGGGGTCTAAAACTACATATTGAATTATGTGCCATTTTTAAGGAAAATTGAAGGGCATAACATTTTGGAAAGTGAGGATCAAGCAAGACTAATAATGTTGGTCTATACACTAAGTATTAACAACACATTAATCAAGGAAAACATAGAATTTCCTATCTAGGTTATTAGAGGAATCATGAATTGAATGCATACACCATATTTTGAAAAAGGAGTCAAGCTTGGAGGAGCACATGACATTCTTAGGAAGAGGTATGAGGAAAGAATCCTTACTTGTGTACATTGCGGTCATAACAAGAGCTGAGATGAAAATATTCATCAAGTCAAGGAATCATTTCCAGCCCATTGATGGAATCTGAGAAGATAAGACCCATGGTGATTAGCATTAAAAAGGATGGATATATTATCCCCCATGTATGTTACTACATTGTTATCAATGCATCTTGTGTCATACACCCCTAGGAATCCTATGTCATTCACTAAGTCAATACCTTGGAAGTTATTGCAGGGGGTGAAATCTACTCATTGATAGATAGCATTCTCAGGTTACCATCATGTGAGGATTGTGTGTGAAGACCAAGAAAATAAATATTTTTCTACCGAATGGGGAAGCTTTAAATACACTGTCATGCCCTTTGGACTAAAGAAGAAGTGTTCTCGTGATGGTATAAGCATTCCAAGATTTTATTCACAAGTTTTGTTCTTGGATGATTGATGGTGAAAGATCAATGTGGAAATTGCATGTTTGAAAGATACATGCAACACATAATCACAGTTTTCTAATGGATGACTTGGAATTTAAGTTGGTGATACCTCAATTGACTACCTTGATTGAATTTGAAATTTAGATTGCAACTAAACATCGAATTCTTCATGCAGAATTGGTGCACCTTTGGCACATTACTTGGTCATATAATTTGTAAGGAAGGGTTGTTGGTAGATCCAAATAAGTTTGAACAGTAATTTTAGGGCTAGAAGAACCAACTAATCAGACTGAAGTGCACAATTTTTTGGGGCACAATGGTTACTACAGAAAGTTGAGCTCAAAGGATATGCCAAGATTGTTGATTGCCCCTTGAAGAATGGTTGAAAACCTTTAGGAAAAATTCATTGGGATAATGCACAATAGCAAGTGTTTGAGAACTTGAAGGAGAAGTTAACCACCACTCCATTGGGATCTTATGATTCCTTCTTGGAATAAGTATTTTCATGTACATGTAGATGCTTCTGGTATAGATATTAGAGTAGTGTTAGTGTGAACTAGGAGAAGGAAATGTGAATAAGATCCCATCTATTTTGTGAGTAGGAAGTTGGCACCTTGAAAAAGACTTATCTCCTATGGCCTTTATGAATGTGTGCTTCATGGAAGGATGGGCCACAACATTTATATTTTATAATGATCAAATAGTTCCTTTGTGATTACAAAACTTAATGATTCAATTGTCATGGCCATCCATTTTCCACAATAATTCATCAGATGAGTTGAATCTTGGTCTTAAGTTCCGTCTTGCAGGGGCACATCTGTCGCTGAATTCTCTTATATTCAGGAGTTTGATTTCACAGTTATAGGTAAATCCTGTAAGAGTGAATTCAGAGACGAGACTTTCACCCCTTATGATCAAGGATAAAATTGTGGTGAGGATGCGTATAGCATAGAAGATACTATACCATATGCCTAGTCGTATAGCATTAAACCGCGTGCTGGTAGAATTGGCAAGATTCTTGCCATATTCTATGTGCATTAGAATTGTGCCTGAAGGAATGAAGATCATTAGAAAACAAGCATTGTTTGAGAGGTATCAGTGTGAACACCATATCATCTCATTGGAGGATATTTGTATAATATGGGTAGATATGAGGTCCTTACACAGATGTGTGCTAGAGCATGAGTGTGAAGTCTTCATGGAGGAAGCAACATGGAGGAATAGTTGGTGGACACTATGTGGGCTAGAAGCTACAAACTAGCGCGAAAGATCTTTAGGTTATGACTGGCTTATGGTGGGAAACATTGTATAAGGATATTTATCTGTACGTACCCAAAATTGTAAGGTACTGTACTGCGGAACGGTGTAATAAATGCCCCAATGATGATACAGGTCTCTTCGCAAGGTGTTCGGGATCCAGAGAAGCTTTACGGATATGCGTTAACATCCCACATGCCCCGCTTAGCCCCCGCGTGCTTTGTTTTCCCTTTTTTCCTCTTTTCTTGGCTTTTTGGTCTTCAGTGACGAAACGTGACCGCCGCCCTGAACAGGGCGGCGGTCCTGTAACCGCCGCCCTGAGCAGGGCGGCGGTCCTTTACGCGTTTTCCAGAACGTTCTTTTGACGGAACGCACGCAAAGTTCAACGCTTCACCAGCTTTTCTTGCCGACTTGAGCATGCATTAATGTTTTTGGTCCCCTGGAATAGTGTTTTTCCTTTGTTTATTGTTTAGGAGTTCAGTTTGGGTTTGATCTTTGGGTGTTTGAATTCCTATAAATGCATGGTTTGTGCATTCTTTGGGTGTTTGAATAAATGCATGGTTTGTGCACATGCAAATGGCCCCTCATTCTTGTTTAAAAACTCATCACTTTCAGTAGTTCAGTCTTCTAGTTTGCTTAAGTTTGATAGTTTAAATCTTTTACATGCTTAGTTGCATTTACTCAGCTGTTGGTAAGCCACAGATCCAACTTGTGCAAACAGTATTATTGCTTTTGGAGTAGAATAGTTTAGGCAGCCATTAAAGTTGCAGGTTTTGCTCTTCATACAGACGAGTTTCAGGTTCTGGACGCATTTTGTTGCATGATTCGCAGTAGACCCCGCTAGGAATTGCATAGGCCAAGCTCTGTACTCTTGCGCTATCCCTCTCCTATCCGCATTCTATTCTGTCTGCATTCTGAAGGCTGTCCATTGATCCAAATATCTATTCCTGTTGATGCAAGCATTACACGCTTTTCTGGATTCACGTGAGCACAAAGAACGAGGAGATCATACTGAGGGGACAAGAACACACACACCGTCGGATTCGCCACTGTTCTGCGAAATCCAGGTTCCATCTTTCAAAGTTTTAGTTAGAACTTATCAAATAAAGTAGTTAATCGCTTTATTACAGTTATTTCCATTCTCGATATTGCCAGGGAAGTTGTGGGGATTGATAGTTTCTGAGAAACTATGATTCATTCCTCACTTCTAAGGTAGGATCGAGAATCTTGCAAATAGATTAGTTATTTCGTTGTTTAGAATAGATATACAAAATTGCACAGACAAATAGCTACACTCGGCTATTTTGTTTGTTTTACGTTATTAGTTTAGTTGTCAATTCTAAATATTTTTAGATAGCTGCTTTCTTATAAATTGCCAGAAAATACAAAAAAAGGAATTATATATGCTAGAAGTGTACTTAGATTTTACTTTATTATAGTTTGTTTCATTACTGCTTTTGCATGACAATTACGGGACCTAGGGAGCCCAGGGAATACATTTTCGAGCCAATTGTGCCCCAGCCCAATATCGTAGTGGCAGTAACTGACATTGACCAAAACCTTAGGATACAAGTCTTCCAAACAACAACAGACTTCCAACAGATCAGGTCACAGTTGAGAGGGTTAAACGTAGAAGACGACCAAGCACACACATTTTGGTCAAATCAACCAAACTACAGGTTATCCTAGAAAACATCCGCATGACTGTAGAAGGATTTGAAAGAGAACAAATATTCGGGTGCGATCCTTTAGTTCCACAGCCAGACGCTGGAGACACCCTCGTAGATATAGATACCAGCTTAAGAATTCAAGTTGCTAGAACACCTGTGAGGTATTCTGAGAAAATCACACAATTACTGATTCTAAACGTAGAGGCTGAGAAAGCTTACGACTACTGGATACTAGGGATTAGAACTTGATCTCACGTATGACCATAACAGGACCGCAACAACCAAGAGTCTACGGTTGTGATCCACAAATCCCACAGCCTAACGAATCCACAAGTCAGTTAGATATAGACACTGGCCTACGCACATTAGTATTTCAGTCTACTCCGATTCCACCTATCATCATTCAACAGTTGTCCCTACTAGACACAACAGCTAACAAAGCTAGAGAATTTTGGACTAGGCCAGAGAATCGTCCATAGAGTTGACTATATTCACCATATGACCCTATCAGGAGAAATACACGAAACCATCCCGGGTCATTTTCCACGCATCCCACAACCCATAGATCGAATCACGCCAGAGCTCGATATTGATTGGAGCCTTCGAGCAGTCATCCTCGCTGATCGATCTATCACACCAGTCCAAGTTAGAAGGGCCTTCTTTGCCTTAGATTCGCAAATACCATTAGTGCGTGTCGAAGACATTAGACTCCCCAACTAGTTTGTCTGCATATTCTACCCCCACCGGCTGTCTCGGCACGACCTCGGGAGGTCGGGTACGTGGAAGAGTCACTTGTTGATTCTCACGCTCGCCTGTTGCTTTTCCGACGTACAAAATTGGTGAACCCGACGTGAAACAAACGAAATTAGTGAAGCTGACGTAAAACTTCCTACCTTCTCGTTCGGAGTCATAAATATCACGTTTCCCTTCACAAATCACCTTCGCTCCTTCCCATTATTCTGCGGGTATTCATATACCCCCCGAATATGTCGGGATTCGATGCATATGGCAGACCCCTCCTGGGTCTTGAGGCATACTATGCCCAACAGAATAGGGAATCATCACCCTCACTCTCAATGTGGGGCGACAACTATTCAACTAATCAGTTGTCAACGCAAACGCCAAGGACTAGATATAGTTCGTCCTTCCAAGCAGAGGGGTTGGAGCAACAACTCGCTCAAACACAAACAGAGCCTTCAGGCTCAAACAATATGACATTGACTGGAGAATCTGCTTCATCTCCTCAGGTGCTACTTAGACCACATATTAGCAGACAATCAGATCCATACTCAGTTCTAGATGACGAGTACTCAATACGTTATCCTAGGAATGAACAACGCTCTCAAGGCATGTACCCACCTGTAGGAATTTTGCAAATACAGCCCGAGTTCTCTCCTCAAGAAAATACCTCTATGCCATCACGTATAGAAAATACTCTCAGAGAAACTTGGCAAGATAGCAATCAGTTCATGACAGGCTATCACATGCCTATACAACACCAGGATATACAACAAACGCCACCAAGGCACGATATCGTGACTTCACCAAACGAAGTCATTTCAACTCTAATAGAAAAGGTTAGAGGATTAGAACTTGCCCAAGCGAATCAAAATTCGAAATTCATACAAACAGGGAGTTCCAATCCTCCGCACCATCCTAGCCAAGTAGATCTCCTCACAGGAGTAGGCACGTTAGGTATGACTCCTCAGTATTCACAACAAGTACCAACTAGACCCACTATCGCTAGCACAGTTCCTCCTGGTCCGGTACAGAGCAATCCATTCCTGGATAGTACCCCTTCGTACTTAAACATGTATTCCAAATCGCCACAAGGGGATATGTACTCATCCCCCGGCATGTTTACTCAAATGCAGGGATTGCCTTATGCCCCTGCCAACGCGTACGTTACGCCATATCAACAACCCGTTCCGCCACCGCCTCCTCAACAGGCACCATCAATGGTTGAGACGTATGCAATAGGGACTTATTCAGAATATTTAAAGGAGCCCTTAGATTTCGCCATAAGAAGCGTTATGCTTCCAAGGCCTCTTCCCGATTTGCCCAAATACAAAGGAGAAGGAGATCCGAATGCGCATATCAAAGCTTACGCTACAGCCATTCGAGAATTACTCCCATGGGATGGGGTCGTTGCTAAAATATTCCCCAAAACGCTGGAAGGCATTGCCCTCGATTGGTATTACAGAATACCCGAGGCTTCCATACATTCATTCAAACAACTCGTGTCTGAGTTCATCAAAGCCTTCGACATGAACAAACTATTAAGGACAGGAATCAGGGAGTTCTTGCACATCAAGCAAGAACATAACGAGTCTGTCGCCCATTTCATCCAAAGGTGGCGCACAGTCCTTTATTCCTCGGCAAGCGCTCCAAACATGGATCAGATGGAGCTATGCGATTTATTCCTTCATTCTCTTAGCAAAGAAGTGAAGGAAGAAGTCCAGAAGTTCCCACTAAGGACTTATGACGAAGTACTTGAGAGCGCTCTACGAATAGACCAGGCAGCAATAGATAGTGGCCGTAAGACGTATGGAGCAAATGGGAGGTTAATCACCTCCACTCAAAATACTACAACTACCACAAATGTCAATCAAGGACCCAAAATCCTTAACAAAAATCGTGGGGTAACAACAGATGGGGTAACTGACCAGCCCAAGAGGGTAAATGTCGTTAATACTCCGTCACAAACAAACAACCAAAGAAACAACAATTTTACCCCGACGGTCAATACGGTGGATTTTAATAATCCACAACAACAACAACGGCGAAATCCCATGCAAGGGCCAAGCCAAAACTCATTTGGTTACCAAAACCAAAGTCAAAACCAAAAACAACAATTCCAAAACTTTGGTCCTAATAGGCAACAGTTTGATCGGAATTTTAGGCCACAATACACACCAAACCAACAAAACGGGAATTATAATCCCAATTCTTATTGTGGTTTCCATAAAATTCGGGGTCATGACACTAGAACGTGTCGTGACTACAACAAATTCATGCAACGCTTGCCAAATGAACAAAAACAATTTTTTATGGATATGTTCTTAGCAGATCCTACGTCACCAACGGCAAGTACCTTCGCAGGGGCAGTTTCCCCTCAGAATGCCCCTCTCAAGATCTTTAATGATCCACTCCCAAATCATGATAACGATGGGTTGAAACCAACTGGAACAAACAAAGGCGCAATAACAGGAAACAACGATCACGAGGCCTCAACTTCGCTAAATCCGTTAGTCGCGCCACAACTAGGAAGTCAGCCGCGACCTAAGGTAGTTGGATTAGTGGAGTTAGACTCCGAATTACCCGTTGAAGCAATTACGAGGACACGAGAGTATTTCTCTCAACCAAGTCCAAGCCATCTGCCGGAAGCAGATAACATCCAGCAAACCGTAGCAAAACCTATGGGTGCTTACGATCTAATTAATGATCTAACAAAAACCTTCTCGCATATTTCATTCCTTGATTTACTAAAGAATTCCCCTGCTCACAGGGCTGCTCTTTTAGAGGCGTTAGGTTTGGGTCATTTAATTAGTATCACTCCACCACCAGAAGCACAAGTAAATCATATAGACTTTGATGTTTATCCTCCGGGACAGGCGGATAGGGATGTCGAATTCATATTCGAAATAAGTAAAATGCCTACGGATGCCGAGATCGCACGCCGAGGCGATCCAGCCCTACACTTGCAAGTACAGGTTTATAATAATTATGTAAAACGGGCAATGGTTGACGATGGAGCTGCGGTTAACATAGTCCCTTTCTCTTTTCTCCAAAAATTGGGATATGGTGAAACAAACTGTTCCACTACTCGAAATACCTTGAGAGGCTACGATAGCCTTAAAGCCACATCGATAGGAACCATAATACTACCGGTCACTTTGGGACCTAAAACAATCCTGACTGAGTTTTATATTATAGATCGGGAAACTAACTATAATATGATCCTCGGCCGGCCGTGGATACATCGAATGAAGGCAATCCCTTCCACGCTATTTCAAGAAGTAAGATTCTTGCATCTGGGAAAGGTATTTGTAGCCAAAGGTGATCCAAAGCCGTTTGACGTACACCTAGCTGATTTAAAGAAGAGACCAGGTGTACACTCAGAATTCGAACTTCCAACAAACCAACTTAATAAACCCACTGACTCAAAGTCAAAAGAAAAGTTGGTACCTACGACGGATCTTGAAACCATCAGCGTAGCCAAAACAACCCCAATTCCTGGCGGTAAAGCTAAAGAAACTGTATCATTAGGGACTACTGCAAAAATCGTTGAATTAATAGAACAAGATTTACCAATGTTCTTACCATTTGATTCGGTAGGTATAGGATATTCCTTAGGGGTTGGCTCTCTTCCAGCAGAAGATCTTTGCATGGTCGAAGTAGAATGTGCAAATACAGTAGATACACCTACATCTATGCTCCCGGCTAAATATTGGACTCTCCATTTCGATGGAGCTAAATGCCGCTATGGAGCGGGGGCAGGTATAATTCTTACCTCGCCCGAGGAAAAGGTCCTCCCATTCTCTTTCAAGTTGAACTTTGAATGCACAAACAACGGCGCTGAGTACGAAGCTCTCCTCCTTGGCCTTACCTTAGCCAAAAGAATTGGTATTGATAACATCAAAGTTTTAGGAGACTCGCAATTAGTAACAAACCAAGTTTCTGAAATATATGAAACTAAAGCCGAACATTTACAACTCTACAAAGACGCTGTGTTAGATTTAAGCAAAGCGTTTAATTTCATATCCATTGAAGCAATCCCACGAGAGAAAAATCTTCTCGCCGATTCAATAGCAACTTCGGCATCACGCTTCACTCCAAGCAATGAGCTAGAAGATACTCACTTCACAGTATCCATTCGTAACGAACCATTGATAAAAACAATGACAAATCCTCTTTCAAGCGGAAATGAATCTACCGTCCTAGACCATGTTGGAAATGATGCGGCTACTTTGGATTACTTAAATGCCTATGCAGCATTACATCGCTCCTGTCACACACTAGATTTATCTCTGATCCCGCATTCATCTTCCTACTTCGGAAATCCCGTAACGGATCTTCCCTCGCAAAGGGAATCTAGCATATACGCAATAGAAAATGGGGATGATATAGATCTACCTCCAGCACCACCTGAGTTCGAAGAGGGTAACGCCTCTTTAATCGAAGAAACAATCGATGTCAACATTGGGACAGAAAATGAACCAAGGATATTGAAACTAGGTTCTTCATTAACCCCAGAAGAAGTAGAAATACATACTCAGGTTCTCAAAGAACATCAGAAGGCATTTGCATTTAATTACAAAGAGATGACAGGAGTCGCACCCCACATTGCGGTGCACAACCTCGTCACTAGATCAGATGCGAAGCCAATTAAGCAAAAATCAAGACCTATGAAGCCCAAGGTAGCCCTTATGGTAAAAGAGGAGGTAATAAAACTCCTTCAGGTAGGATTCATCAAGCCAGTTGACTACTCCCAATGGGTATCAAACATCGTTCCCGTTCTCAAGAAGAATGGAAAGATACGCATCTGCATAGATTTCCGGGACATTAACAAAGCATGTCCTAAGGATGACTTCCCATTGCCATCTATCGATGTCATTGTTGATGCAACAGCTGGGTTTGAGCTCTTGTCTCTCATGGATGGATTCTCGGGATACAATCAAATCAGAATATCCGAGCAAGATCAAGCTAAAACCACCTTTATAACTCCTTGGGGAACCTATTGCTACGCTGTTATGCATTCGGTCTCAAGAACGCCGGTGCCACGTACCAGCGGGCTATGACTTATATATTTCACGATTTAATTCATAAAATCATGGAATCCTACGTAGATGACTTGTTGGCTAAAGCCAAGAAGCGTTGTGACCATCCCGAAGTACTCCGTGTCATTCTTTCACGTTTAATAGAATACGGAGTTACGCTAAATCCGGAAAAATGCGTCTTTGGTGTAACAGGAGGAAAGCTCCTAGGTTACATCATATCGTCACGAGGGATCGACGTTGATCCAACCAAAATTCGGGCTGTCCTCGAAATGGTCCCACCTTCGAGTGAATCTGGAATCAGATCATTTCTCGGGAAGCTGGGTGCAATCCGGAGATTCATCCCGGACTTAAGCTTCGCTATTCATCCAATCAATAATTTACTCAAGAAAGACTATAGCATTGATTGGACTGAAGACTGCAACGAAGCTTTCAACGCAGTTAAACGCTTCTTACTGTCACCACCTACGCTAATGCCACCTAAGCTAGATCGCCCGTTAATTCTATACTCACGGGCTACCGATGTTTCGTTAGCTTGCATGCTAGCCCAAGAAGACGATGACAAGAGAGAGCGTGTAATTTATTTCATTAGCCGAACATTGCTCGACTACGAAACGCGCTATACACAAGCAGAACGAGAATGCCTTGCCATAGTTTTCGCAACCAAACGCCTAAGACACTACATGCTAAATCAAGAGACAAGGGTCATGGTAAAAACTGACCACTTACGAACCTTCCTCACACAAGGGTCCCTGTCTAAAAAGGCGGGACGCTTTATAACCTTAATGGGAGAGTTCGAATTAACTTTTGTAAACCAAAAGTCAGTTAAAGGGAAAATCATCGCAGATTGGTTAGCTGATAACCCGCTAGACGGAGGCGACTTAGTAGACTTAGACTTTCCAGACGAATGCGTGTACTACGTCGAAACCCGACCTGCTATATCTGAGTGCCCTTGGTACGCTGATATCATTAGTTATATCATGGACCATAGGTACCCAGAAGGAGCTACACCTCAACAAAGAAGGCGGTTACGCATTATCGTAGCTAAATACGTCATTATAGAGCAAGTGCTCTATCGGAAAGCATTCGATGGAATGCTCTTAAGGTGTGTTGACACAGAAGAGTCCAAGAAGATTCTCCATGAATCTCACAGCGGTATATGTGGAGGCCACTTCGGCGGCCACGCCACCACTCGAAAAATACATCGAATGGGCTATTTCTGGCCCACTCTAGAACATGACGCAATAGAGTTTGTACGCAGGTGTCATAAATGTCAGGAGTTCTCTCATGAGATCCACATGCCGGCACAAGCTTTGCAACCGATCGCTACTCCGTGGCCCTTTTCTACATGGGGCCTGGACTTGATAGGGAAGTTCTCTCCCTCGTCCACAGACGGCCACAATTTTATAATCACGGCCACTGAATATTTCACTAAATGGGTAGAGGCCATGCCTCTTACAACTGTACCTGGTTCTGTAATCGCTAAGTTCATTTTGAACCAAATCATTTGCAGGTACGGTATCCCGCAAATTATTATCTCAGATAATGGAACTTCTTTCAAGAATGAAGAAGTTCGTGAGCTATGCAACAAATTTAAAATCAGCCATCATACGGCTTCCTTGTACTATCCCCAAGCCAATGGGCAGGCTGAAGCAACGAACAAAACACTGAAAGCCATTCTCCTTAAAACAGTGAAAGAAAACAAGCGGGATTGGCATTTGAAGTTATATCCGGCCTTGTGGGCCCATCGAACCTCAATAAGAACTCCGACAGGAGCAACTCCTTTCTCGCTGGTATTTGGGTCAGAAGCAGTTCTCCCACTCGAAGTTGAAATCCCCAGTCTCCGCATTTCGCTACAAGGGATTCTGGATGAGGACGCTTACAGAGAAGCACGTCTTTCTCAATTAGAAAGCCTGGATGAAGCTAGGTTAGATGCTGAACAACGACATAGAGTCTATGCCGACCGAATGTGCCGGCAGTATAACAAGAAAGTCTATGAACGTGACATATACGAAGGTGACCTAGTTCTGAGGTTAGACAGCCGGATCGACAAGAAGACCGGCGAAGGAAGGAAATTCCGGCCCAAATGGTTGGGCCCATACCGAGTCATGAAAGACTACGGGAATGGTGCTTATCTCTTATGCACGCTAGAAGGTGAGGAGTTTGGCGAAACAGTCAATTCCCTCCACCTCAAACGTTTCTACGCATAAGCAGCAAGCGCTGCCTATATAACTATCTACATCGCATTTTCATATAAATTAGGATCATTTTGTCCACTTGTTCTTACACAAATTGTGATCAAGGAATCTATTCTCAAAGCAATTTATTTCAAACTCGTGATGTTTCTGGCATGAAGTTCTTTAATCATACCTCTCCATCTTCGATATCATCAATCAATTCAGAATCTTTTATCTAATAAAATCAGACATGACGAAGTCCTAACGGTAACCATACCAAGCTCTGCAAGTTTGTTCTCGCTTTGGTTTCTTCTTAGGATAGGTGTCTTGCCTATGGTCTGTTCTAGAAGCTTCATGGTGTCACATCTATCCCATATGCACATCTCTTTGGAAATAAGAATATACTGACATCTTACTCAAACAAACAAGTCAAGAAGTGATTAAACAGAAAATTTTATTTTACACATTTCCTTGCCCCACCAACCTTCGGTGATGAGCTTGCGTCTCTTACTAGTGACGTAGGGTTGGGAAAGGATGGAAATGCCCTTACTCGCCTATGCCTTGCCCACGGTGATAAACCCATGCTTCTTACAGGTAGCACGGGGCAAAGTGTAGGGGGTCCTCTAGACAAAGTAAATGTTAAAAGGTCATAAACAAACAATTCAAACTTTGAGTCAAAAACGAATGAATCAGATATTCAAAATTCCAAAAAGAGTTAAAAATCCTAAAAAACCCAGATTTTGTCTACTATGTGGCCATCTACGGGTCTAAGTCTGGATAAACCGCAAGGTAAGTTACATCCAAAACTATGAAGTCATTCAGGTAGAGTAAGCTTGTAGTTTTCAATTTGGTTCCACCAAAGCTTCGTCTGTCTTTCATCACTATCACTTCACCATATTTCATAACTTGCGCCCTTCTTGGCTCTTGGTGATGAGCTCTCGCATCTTACTAGTTGCGTGGAGTTAAGGGTGGGGCAAGTCAATCTGTTCATCATACTGGTTGTTCTCATCACTTTGCCAAAACAAATCATGAGGTATCCAAATTGCTAAACAAAAGTTAAGATTCAAGATCACAATATATATCTACAATATCATGTATCAGCATCATGAAATACAAAAAGAAAGCAAACATTTGCATCATCTGTTTTCCATTGCATACATTCTAGAAAGCATATAAAACATACATCGTAGTATACACGAAAAAGCTGGAACAGAAAGGGAAGACACAAGTGACAAAGTTTTGATCCAAAATCGGCGCATATATATAAATAGTCAATATTTGTATACAATGCCATCATGCACTAGGCATGGTCAAAACGCTCAAAGAGCCCGTAATACACAAAAGAATCCATAATACAAAAAGTGCATAGGAGCCAAGTGGCCTCTCAACCCCTACGCGATCCCGCTGAAGGTGCGCGCCCTCGCCTAGGACTACGACTACGCTGGCGCTCTGAATGGACGGAAGGCTCAGGGTCTCGAGGGGCGGTCGTGGTCTCGCCATGAGAACGGCTCCTCATAAGGCGCTCGGCTGTCCTATAGCCTGCCAACTCTGTACGGAGAGTAGACACCATCTTGGCCACATGCCAAACGGGAGCAAAGACGTCGGTATGCCTGCCGGCTGCTGAGGGCTCCCCGGCATCTACGGATAGCTCCGCACGGGTCTTATCCATAGGGATCATCAGAGAATCAGTACATACCCTACGGATTAGATCCCGCCACTCGTCAACAGTCTCTGCAAAACAAAGAAGAAAGACGAATTAGAAACTAGGCAAGAGGCTAAAATATACAAGATACAAATATAAGGAGGGATAGCAGTTAAAACAAGTCAAAAAAAAAATAAAAAAAATCAAACTAACACTGAAAGGGAGAAAGGATAACTTACTCGGGTCACCGGGCCTCCAAGATGGGTCACTAGGGCCAGCACCCGCTGCAGATGCCGCCACCGACTGAGGAGCTGCTCCTGTAGTTGGGGCAACATGACGCCCCGCAACGGACTCATCATCTCCACCATGGCCCCGGGAGAGTGGCTCCTCGGAAACCAGAGTCTCTCTCTCTGCGCTCTGCTCCGCCCTCTCCGCCTGCATGATATCCTGAGTATCATGCCACTCAGGATCACTCTCGTCCGTCTGCTCCTCCGACCCTCCCTCTGTGGACTCCTCAGAATCGGAGTCAATATCTATAGGGTCATCGCTACTATGAGCAGGACCCGCGGTAATCCGAAGTAAAGGTGCCCGAGGCGCACCAGCTCTCCCTCTGGCCCGAACTATCCCCCTGGCTGCAATAGGAATGCCAGGGGTAACCACTGTCCAACCACGGCCTCTAGGCCCCCCTCTAGCCTCCCGAACTGATCTGTAAACTGGTGCTACTGGAGGAAGCATGCCCACATATGGGAGGCCGAACTGCTGAGGAACCCTGCTGAAAGGATGTACCTCCACCCGTCCCACACGGTCAATAAGCTGCCCTGTAATGGAGCAGGAAACCAATGTCATGGCCTCCTCTCCCCATACGCCGGCCATAAGCTGGTACGGTGTGGCCTCCATGTCTGCTATAGTGAGGGAGGCTACTGGCTGGTGAGGTGCTCTAAGCACCGACATATCTGACCATCTGGCCGCCCTCACAGCCCCAGGATCTGCCACCTCCACGCCTCTGCCATAAGGAATAAAATGCTCATACACCCAACTCATGACTAGAGTTGGGTGGCTCAACGACTGTCCCTGTAAACGGACCACCCTATATAAGTCGTGATAGGTGGTCCCCAAAATGTCTGCCCCCCAGGCGTATATCCGGCCATGCCCCTCTATCTGTGCAATGATGGGGGCCCAACAGTATAACAAAGTGTCCCCTCCCTTGTCCCCGATCAGTCTCGAGGCAAGGATCCCCATGATGGCCTGTCGAAATACGGGGATGGGCAAAGAAGGAATGGATCTAACTCTCACTCCCTTCTTCGGCCCCGTGGAAATAGCTGCATCTCCCATATATGTCGCCCACTGTGCAATCTGTGCCCGTGAGCCTGCTGTCTCTAATGTGAGTCGCCTCCCGATGATCGGGACCCCCAGAATGCGGTAGACGTCCTCTAATGTAATGGTCCACTCACCACGGACCCCTGGCAATCGGAAAGTGTTCCGATCTGCATCCCAGTAGGAGAATAAGTCACAGAGTATGTGACTAGACGGAGCAACGTGAGGCACACGCGATATCCGCAATATGCCGGCCCTCTGCAATGTGTCCTCCTCATCTGCTGAGAGGGCATCCAATACCCCGGGCAGCCAGTCACACTCTCTCTCCCGGCTCCATCTAATATACTCCTCCTTCGCCTGCATACACCCAAAAACACACAAAACAGAGTAAGTTAGTATCTAAACGATATCAAGAGAGTTATAAAAACATACACAAATGCTAAAAATACAAGTGTAAGTTTTCAAAAGAGGTCCTTTTGCATTCTGTGCAAAACCGCCGCCCTGGGCAGGGGGGCGGTTTTGTAACCGCCGCCTTGAAGGCGGCGGTCTCGTGACCGCCGCCCTGGACAGGGCGGCGGTCATGTAACCGCCGCCCTGGCCAGGGCGGCGGTCGCGGTCCGAAAACCCGCGCGGGTTTTTAACCCCAAAAAGCCAAAAACTAGCAAAAAACGACCATTTTGGCTAAAAACAAAGCCTACCCAGTAGGCGCCCCCCCTAGACGGACCTTTTAAACCTAACATTTTCAAAAATGACCCCCCCATTACAACAAATTTAGCATTTCAAAATTGAAGAGGGAAAAGCACAAAATTGAAGAAAAACCAACCTGTGATCTCGCGGGGTGGCGTTCCGCACGTGGAGGCATGATCACTATCTCGCTGTGGACGTTTTGACTCTACTCGCGTGAGAAACCGTTACCGTGGGCCCCAGAGCTCAAAATCTATCAAATCGACTCGCGCAAATGAATAGTAAAATGGGCCCACTTTTATATATATAGCGCTCTAATTCGTTTTAAATCCCCTTTTCACAGGTTCGGAGCGCCAACGGAGGTAAGTTTCTATCCTCGCACTAATGGTACGTCCTCTTCCCCTATTATTTTAGCGTTTATTTTCCAAGTTATTGTATCTATCTGCACTTGAGTTCCCCTTTCATTTTGCAGGTAGCGGGAATTTCGGATGGCGTCATTTCGACACACGGACGTATAAGGTATAACTTCTAACTTCCCATTTCGGGACGGCCATACTCGGACCCACCGTTTTATGCCTCTTCATGGCTAAAACGCTTCTCCGAGGGGGCAATATGTACGTACCCAAAATTGTAAGGTACTGTACTGCGGAACGGTGTAATAAATGCCCCAATGATGATACAGGTCTCTTCGCAAGGTGTTCGGGATCCAGAGAAGCTTTACGGATATGCGTTAACATCCCACATGCCCCGCTTAGCCCCCGCGTGCTTTGTTTTCCCTTTTTTCCTCTTTTCTTGGCTTTTTGGTCTTCAGTGACGAAAAACCGCCGCCCTGAACAGGGCGGCGGTCCTGTAACCGCCGCCCTGAGCAGGGCGGCGGTCCTTTACGCGTTTTCCAGAACGTTCTTTTGACGGAACGCACGCAAAGTTCAACGCTTCACCAGCTTTTCTTGCCGACTTGAGCATGCATTAATGTTTTTGGTCCCCTGGAATAGTGTTTTTCCTTTGTTTATTGTTTAGGAGTTCAGTTTGGTTTTGATCTTTGGGTGTTTGAATTCCTATAAATGCTTTGGGTGGCCCCTCATTCTTGTTTAACACATGCAAATGGCCCCTCATTCTTGTTTAAAAACTCATCACTTTCAGTAGTTCAGTCTTCTAGTTTGCTTAAGTTTGATAGTTTAAATCTTTTACATGCTTAGTTGCATTTACTCAGCTGTTGGTAAGCCACAGATCCAACTTGTGCAAACAGTATTATTGCTTTTGGAGTAGAATAGTTTAGGCAGCCATTAAAGTTGCAGGTTTGTTCTTCATACAGACGAGTTTCAGGTTCTGGACGCATTTTGTTGCATGATTCGCAGTAGACCCCGCTAGGAATTGCATAGGCCAAGCTCTGTACTCTTGCGCTATCCCTCTCCTATCCGCATTCTATTCTGTCTGCATTCTGAAGGCTGTCCATTGATCCAAATATCTATTCCTGTTGATGCAAGCATTACACGCTTTTCTGGATTCACGTGAGCACAAAGAACGAGGAGATCATACTGAGGGGACAAGAACACACACACCGTCGGATTCGCCACTGTTCTGCGAAATCCAGGTTCCATCTTTCAAAGTTTTAGTTAGAACTTATCAAATAAAGTAGTTAATCACTTTATTACAGTTATTTCCATTCTCGATATTGCCAGGGAAGTTGTGGGGATTGATAGTTTCTGAGAAACTATGATTCATTCCTCACTTCTAAGGTAGGATCGAGAATCTTGCAAATAGATTAGTTATTTCGTTGTTTAGAATAGATATACAAAATTGCACAGACAAATAGCTACACTCGGCTATTTTGTTTGTTTTACGTTATTAGTTTAGTTGTCAATTCTAAATATTTTTAGATAGCTGCTTTCTTATAAATTGCCAGAAAATACAAAAAAAAAAGAAATTATATATGCTAGAAGTGTACTTAGATTTTACTTTATTATAGTTTGTTTCATTACTGCTTTTGCATGACAATTACGGGACCTAGGGAGCCCAGGGAATAAATTTTCGAGCCAATTGTGCCCCAGCCCAATATCGTAGTGGCAGTAACTGACATTGACCAAAACCTTAGGATACAAGTCTTCCAAACAACAACAGACTTCCAACAGATCAGGTCACAGTTGAGAGGGTTAAACGTAGAAGACGACCAAGCACACACATTTTGGTCAAATCAACCAAACTACAGGTTATCCTAGAAAACATCCGCATGACTGTAGAAGGATTTGAAAGAGAACAAATATTCGGGTGCGATCCTTTAGTTCCACAGCCAGACGCTGGAGACACCCTCGTAGATATAGATACCAGCTTAAGAATTCAAGTTGCTAGAACACCTGTGAGGTATTCTGAGAAAATCACACAATTACTGATTCTAAACGTAGAGGCTGAGAAAGCTTACGACTACTGGATACTAGGGATTAGAACTTGATCTCACGTATGACCATAACAGGACCGCAACAACCAAGAGTCTACGGTTGTGATCCACAAATCCCACAGCCTAACGAATCCACAAGTCAGTTAGATATAGACACTGGCCTACGCACATTAGTATTTCAGTCTACTCCGATTCCACCTATCATCATTCAACAGTTGTCCCTACTAGACACAACAGCTAACAAAGCTAGAGAATTTTGGACTAGGCCAGAGAATCGTCCATAGAGTTGACTATATTCACCATATGACCCTATCAGGAGAAATACACGAAACCATCCCGGGTCATTTTCCACGCATCCCACAACCCATAGATCGAATCACGCCAGAGCTCGATATTGATTGGAGCCTTCGAGCAGTCATCCTCGCTGATCGATCTATCACACCAGTCCAAGTTAGAAGGGCCTTCTTTGCCTTAGATTCGCAAATACCATTAGTGCGTGTCGAAGACATTAGACTCCCCAACTAGTTTGTCTGCATATTCTACCCCCACCGGCTGTCTCGGCACGACCTCGGGAGGTCGGGTACGTGGAAGAGTCACTTGTTGATTCTCACGCTCGCCTGTTGCTTTTCCGACGTACAGAAACCTTTGGCTATGAAAAATTCTGATTGATTATGTAAATTATATAGGGCATAAATGGGGATTCTCTTATAATCATCTCAAATGTGTTTTTAGGAGGAGTGCACAAGAATTTTTTTGTTGAAAACAGGTGCACAATTAGATAGGTATAAAAATTTATTTGTTTTGGGGCATGGATGTCTGATAAAATTTCAAAAACATGTTTGGTAAAAGTATAGGCTTGAGAGGGAATACCAAAACACTTTAAATGTTAAAAAATGACTAAGTATGAATGGATAGGAGAGTTAGTCATTTTGTTTTGCAAATATTAACTCACCTTTGACCTAACAGCTTAACTAGAATTTTTGGATGATTAAGATGGATTTTCACCAGTGAAGGGACATCCAAGGGTGATTTCTACCAGATGGCGACAAGTGGCAGCCCCTTGTTCAATGTGATTGAGATGCATGGGCTGAGAAATGGCTTCTGAGGGCTTAAAAAAGGATTTTGATATGACTGAGAGCTAGGTGAGAGGGGGAGTGCACTTAGGTGTTCCCTTTGCACCCGGGGGGAAATCTAAGGGTAAATATCATGCTCGAAACCTCAATCATGCCAATTTAGGAAGCTGGTATCACCTGCCAAGTCCAAATTGGGACACTAAGAGTGTTTTTTTTACCCTGGGAGCATGGATGAGTATTTTAGGGTCAAGCCTTATATTATTTTGACTGAAAATCACCTATTCATAACATTAAAGTAATTATTAACATCCAATTGTTCCTAAAATTTGAATTTTTTCACCATTCCTTCTCTTAGCACGAAGGAGCAAAACCAATGACTTGAGATATCACAAAAAATATTGAAGACTTAGGCAAAAATGTATGTTCCCATAATATATAAAATTTCAATACCTTTCCAATGACTACTTGTTTGCTTCCCAACTCCTCATTCATCTCCTAGAATGATCCAGAAAAGTCATCTTTCACTATTGGAGTATAACATTCCCTGCACCTAAAATGACCCTATCTTGCTCAAGTTGTTCATGACATAAATTTCTTCCACAATTTTTCCATAAAATTAATTAGATAGCTTCATTTATCTCATACACATATCTTAGATGGTTTTAGTCTTCCCTTCAGGGTTCCGGAGGGTGTTTACTAGTTGCAAAATGGTCAAAAATGACCCTTTTTCAAGCCTTTGAACAAATTTATTTCTCCTTGAAACTCAGTGACTTCTTTAATAAAATTTGGAATTCATCATTGAATATTAAGAACACTTTAAAACCTTGTTAATAGGTTCCTCTGAGATATATGAGGGTGAAATTAAGCAAAAAATGGCTATAAAAAGGCTTCATAGTGACCGTGTTGTCATGCAATTATGCAACAAAAAAATCCTCAATTTTCAAGCATGACAACCATACCCTACCCGAAATATTTTACTCAAAGATAATTTTGAGCCCCCATTCCTACACCCTAATCCCCAAGTCAATGTGTCTATATTTGGTTTAGGGATACTCAGTCATTTCAAGTGCTTCCCAAGCAAGATTCATCAAGACAAGCATTTTGGCAAGCTTGGGAAAGCTCGTTTTTTAATCTTCTCAAAGTTGGTACACACCCCCAGAGCAGAAAAAACGGCCAAAATTCATCAAGGAGGCATATCAGAGAGATAATTACATTTTTCAATAATTTTTGGAAGGTTTTGGGAAGTTGCACAATTTTTGGAGCAGGTTCAACAAAAGTGAGTTTTGGAGGCCTAAGCAGCACATAGGGCCGAAAAAGCTACTGAGATTTAGAAAGCAATTTCGGGAGCTCTAGAAGGAGTTAAGAGTCAAAAACTATATCTTCGGAAAGGTATTCAAGAGATATAAAATTTCGTGGAATCATATTTTTCACAAAACCTAGGCACACTGTGTTCCTGTCCAATTTTTCTCATGCACAACCTTGGATCCAAAACAAAAATCTTGAATTTAAGGGGGTAAATGGTGGAATAAATATATGAAAACCCCACCATTGGATTTATAAGGACATTTAAAGTTAATATCATATAAAATTTCATCAAAAAACTCCACCGGAAGCTCCAGATATGATCCCGACAAGCCGCTCCCCAAGGTAAATCTCCAACAATTAGCCAATTTTTGAGTCAAAAATCCAACCAATAAAAATGTGGCTCACTTTTTTGAACCAATTTAACCAAATATTTAGTGAAATAGGTGCAATAAAATTTTCCCCTACTCAATTTGAGGTCTTGGACCTCCAAATGACCAAGTTTTAGCTCCTACCTACAAAATAAGCCCCTCATACTTCATTCCCCAACCCCTACTCCAACCAACCAGGCTCCGCCACGTGGCCCAATCAGCCTAGGGCGCAATGTTTTTCACAAATTTCACCAAAACTTGGTGCAATAGGTGTAATAATATTTTTCCCCCATCCTCCTAAGCCTGAGTCTAGCATGTGACCCCGATGAACCAAAAAGTGTTGTTTTTTAACCCTCCGCTCAAGCTCAACTGCCATCATGCAATGACAAGTGGCCCAAAGGGGATGGGGCTCAATTTTTTGCACCAAGTGCACAAATTATTTGGTGCAATTGGTGAAAAAAAATTGACTCATTCCAAAACAAAAATTTGTGTAAGTTTTTTGTATTGTCGTGCTGCCACCAGCTTCTTTCTTCACGCACACACTGGTTTCCTTCAACTGCTGAATTCTCCCTCCAATCCTCCATTGCAGCTGATGCCACGTCTTCTACAGAATCTTCTCCACCATTTTCTCACCCCCCCCCATGTTTCTACAGCAAAGAAACAGACTTTTTTAGACAAACTCCATGATCAAGAGTTGTTATAAACCCTAGGGCACAAAAACAAGAAAATGCTAATATCTTCCAAACCGTGTGCCCGATCTCACTAAAATTTTGGGAATATATCCCTCACTCAAACACCTTGAAGAATAAAATAAATAAATCCCAATTCTTTTTGGGATTTTTTATAGTAGCCATTCAAATATTTCTGCCCAAGAATGCTCTTTCTTCATTTGCCACCAAACTGTGCAGCGGACTGACCTGAAAATTTGAACAGAACATCTGAAGAGAAAACCCAGAAGGAATCCAAAATTTTCTTGGTGATCTGACACCATACTTTTCATATTCTAAAAATAATAAGTGTCTCTGGTTCACACTTGCCATTTTTATTAAGTTTCCAAAAATGGCAAACTCCTCAAGAAGATCAGGCACTGAAAATCATTCAGATTGAAAACTAGGGCGTGCGGGTGAAAAAAAAGCAAAAAGCAAAAAAAAAACTTTCCAAAAATTGAAAGTGCTTTAAGTTGAACCCAAGACACTTGTTGTGATGTCTAGAACGTGAAAGAAACATCCCAACAAAGAAAACAAGATTCGAAAAAGCACATTGCCCAAAATAGCAGTCCCTAGATCTTGATTTTCAGAAATAGCAGTTCTTGGCTCCATTTGCAGAAAGTTGTTATCATCCATGTAGTGACTTATATGACTACTTTAAGCTACCATGAAGATAAAATTCACTAGCTCAAAGCCTTTTTTGGCTCTCACATTAGAGTACATGAGTGTGGGCGATAAAAATGTCGCGCACATGGACCTCAAAGAACTCAAGCACATAATGTTTGGCGGGCCGAGGGACCCAATATAAGAGAAGATATTCGTCAGTGGTTTGTATGCATTTGGAGGACATCCTCAATCCCTGCAAAACATCAAGCTAGTGTTGGCATGTTCCCAACACTGTGAACCAAATACAAGAAAAATCAGGGTGGATATGACAACTCAATCATGGTGGTGCTCAATCTAAGAGCCACACCGCAGAGTTTGCATATCCCAATCAAGAAGGAGATGGTCATAATCACAAAATATTTCATGACCTCTGAGTGGTTCAAGAAGGATTCACACCTCCAAGGTCTCTCCCTTGGCTCTTGGCTAAAACATGAGAGGTATCCTAGTTGCATCCCAAAAGTTCTCTCTCGCAGTGAGTTTCACAATACCTTCTCTAATATGATTGTCCTGCTGAGTCAAGTGTTTTATTTGCAACTAAAGTAAAATTAACATGTTCATTTTTTCTAAAAATATCACTATGCACATTAGTATCTGCAAGTGGAAGAAAATAAGTACTAGTAAAAGCATCACACTTCCTTATATGAAGAGAGAGAAACACAAAGAGCATCATCCACAACATGATCCATATCAGAATTTTTGTGTTCATAAGAAACATAAATATTTGTAAAAACAACATCATTATTTTTACATTCAAATGGAATAATAGAAAAGTAATGGTTATTATGTGCAAGTAAACTAGAGATGCTACAATTAAGTTTATTATTTTTGCATTAAAGAGAAAGAGTAAAAACACATACATTGTCATCTAATTCATTAGAATAAAAAAAATCATGCATATCATCATCATGGTTGTAAGTATGGTAAATTACTTCCTCTTCATTAACATATACATAAGGGACACCATCAATCAATGTGAAACTAGAAGGAAAATCATCCATATGTGCTCTAGAAACACTAACATCATCACCAAAATCTAGGCCATCTATAACATTGATGTCATTATCTACCAATGGAGGGGATTGCTCATGGGGACTAATCCAACCTATAAGACTATTACTAGGGTTTGCATTAGTGGAAAGAGATGAAATTGAGTGAGGTCATCTAGAAATGTGTCTTGAGGAGTATCTATAGGAGGCAATGTTCATAAATGTGGAGGGTGATCAGTGAATGGTTGACAAGAAAGATCTAAATCAACACCAAATACTACATCATCTCTACGGGAGTGTGAAAATGTAGTGTCATGATTTGCATCTACATAAGTGGTATGAACCTAGTTAAATGGATAGTAATCATTATGCTTCCACAAATCTTGAAAACAATCCATGATCACACACAAACAAAAAGTCAACACAAACCAAACACTTGTGTACCCTAAGACAACACTAGGGTTTTAAAATTAGAAGGCCAAGCCTGTGGAAACTAGGGAAAGATCCTATATTAGGTTAAATATATGGTCAAAGTGGGCTCACTAAAATGTATCAACCTTAATTAAAATTAATTAGCTATAATGGTTGATAATATAAAAACTAAATAGTAGATAATGTGCCAAATAATTATTTTAGATTAGGAATACATGCATATAAACATAACAATCACTTTAAGGAAGAAATGTAAGCAATCAAAGGTGGATTTAGAAAAAAGGAGTCACTTAGCTAATTCAAATGAGTTTTAGACTGTATTGACGAGTGATCTGGAATAGAAACAAAGCCCGAGAACTGGGGAAATCCTCTGTTACACTATTGGTTTTGTTGGGTCAAAACCATATAGTACAGTTGAAACTGTATACCACAAGTTGACACTATTGTATGGTTTTGGACCTGCACAATATGGGGATTTACAAATTTCATTATTGCTCTGTGTCACTCTTTATCACCTTTTAGAATGTTCTGTGTTGCATCAAACCACATATTTTGCACATGTCCCTATAAGATAACCCTAGCTACCGTGTAACACACTCAAGCACACATTAGATGAAAAATAAATGTAAATGCTTGAGTGAGGATGACCTCAACGCTCACCCTGCATTCAACTCATCAAGTTCTACACTACATTTTAAACTCCATGTAGTTCTTCTAGTATTTTGTGTTGATGTGCACGCAATTATCCATTTCCATAATGTTTCCCTTGTGTTTTCCACACTGATAGCGGGCTAAACTACTTCATCACATTCAAAACCCTTGTGTGCTGATGAAAGAAATTAAAATTATGCCATCTTGTGGTATGTAGATATGGAACAGTGCCTCTTGCTTTTTTAGTTCAATACATGGTAGATAGTAGATGGTAACTAGATAGTAAATGCTCACATTAGTCCTTATATATATACACACGAGTTCATTCTTTTGATTTTTGAACCTTAGTGGTGGGAAAAGGCCAACCCAAACATATCAAAGTTCATAAAAAGGAGTGAAGAAGAGACCCATAAATCAAATTTAAGTGAAAACCTAAAGTGTCCAAAAGCATATGGAAGGTCCGGGACCGGGGGTACAGTATTGGACCCACTGTATGGTTTTAGACCAACAGTGGTTGTGAATAAATTTAGAACTAGAAAAGTACAGAGGCCTCTATTACACATCATAAAATCATAAAATTAAAGCAAAGTAATCATCATAAGGGATTGAATCAACCAATGTAAATGTGGAAGAGAGTAGGTTATGCCACTAAGATCTATTTTCAAGATCTTGAACTCATGTACATATAATTATAGCAAAAGCATAATGTAATAATGATTTTGTGTAAATTTTAGTGTATATATCAACTTATTTAGTTTGATCAACAACTCATCAATGACCATTTTGCAGATGACTCCTTTCTCACCCTTCTTAAAGAAGAGGTGTTAGTCACCATTACCATAGAATGTATAATTTTTTTTACCTTGCTTCTAGCTCCACCATTAAATGGAAAAAGATCCAATGTTATAAATAATCTCTTGCATTAGCACACACAACATAGGGGGGGGGATTATATTCTATTTCATGCACACATGCTATTACATTTTCTATAGTTATTATTGCTCGCTACTTCACAAAGTGCGACTAACACAAGAGTACCTAGGGCACAACATGCACACACACACCATAACTACATCCGGGTCTGAAATGTAGTGCAATGCTCAGTGATAAGACCACTAGTTTGGCGAATAAGGTTAGTCTGACCCATTCATTTTGCATATTTTATTTTTAGGGTTTTGATACTTTCTTCTCTTTTGCAAGTCATCACTTCATCATTCAACACATTCAGTGCAACTTGACAGATCCAATGCGATAAACAAAGAACACTTCAGATCACCTTACGACCCTAAAAATCATATTCAGAGCTTTTATAGAAACCAAGGTGCCTATTCTGCAGACCAAGGTGCCCTGAGGGTGCCCAAGTACCTTCCCAGGCGCCTCATTCAGTCTCAGATCCTCTAGATCTGGTCTTTTCGGGACTTCTGAGTGATCGTTCCTACTTCGTGAATTTATAGTTCAGACCTACGACAACTTGCAACAGTCTCATTTAATCAGCTAAGTCATTCTTGCTTACTTTTTGGTATATTTAGGGTTTTATTTCACTTAGCCTAATTATTTCAAATTATTCTATACCATTTTAGTGCATTTTTACATCGCTTTAGTCCTCCTATTTTAGATTAACTAGTGACTATACTTCCATAGTATTAGCTCATATTTTAGTTAATCATTTTGGTGAACTCGACCTCTCATCATGGGTAAGCGTAATAGGAAGCGTACTTCTCCTAAGTCTCCACTTACTCTATAATTTTATAGTCATGGTTACGTTTTCATTGATACCCCTATTGACCCTTCTGGATATAGACCTTTCCCTTCATTCATTCATCTTCCATCTTATGATATAGATCTTAGAGCTATTTATGCTGTTGTTTATGCTTATATGTGTACTATCGATCCTCCTATTTTAGCACAACTCATAACAGAGGTACAATTTCTCCCCCCTGATCCCATAGTTCCACCTGCTACCATTAGTAAACCACAAGACCATTCACATTCACTTGTTAATTCTCCTGAATTATGCATAGATGATTTTAGTGATACAATAGTTGTCCCTACTTCTCCTTCTCCTACGGTTGAATCTCAATCTCACAAATCTCCACATGACTTAGTTCCTACTATTTGTATGATTGATATGGTCTCTTCTGATTTTCACTTACTCCTGATGTTACCAATGCTATGGTACTTATACATAGAAGCCTACTACATAATACTCACTTGCTTTACCTATTCCTCCCCTACCTCCTTTTATAGATGAGATACCACTTTCAACCACTATTTGCATGATTGAATCATTTCCTTCCTCACTACATGTCTCTGCTATTGTTATTGTGCCATATCAGGGACCTTTACAGTCAATGGATGTCATTTCATCATGTACGCCAACATCACCCTCTTTAGTCATGCCCACCATTCACCTGCACTCTCTTCATTAATAATTCTTATTGGGAACACATACCACTTGATACTTCATGCATGACCACTATATGTTCACATGATGGTCTCCTTTGGCTTGTTTTAACTTTGAAGACCTCCATCCTCCTTTATGTGACCCACATTTGTATCATGGTTCATGTCATTCTCACTGCCACATATGGCATGTGTGTTTTCCATCTTGTCATTCATCTCGTGCGTTATCCTACTACTTCTCCACTCACACTTAGACAGTCTTGGTTAGATTATATTAGAGGCACACTTGATCTTGATCACATTGATATAACATTCCCCATGCCATTTGGCATTGTGTGCATTTGTAGTAGTTCCTTTCTTTGCTATTCACCCAACTTCACTATTTGGTATGCTCAAGGATGTCCATTACCTCCCTTTACGGATGAACAATACACCATGGTCATGTATATTTTACGTACTCATGGTTATTTGGATGACCAACCACATACCATTGCTTATCAGGTTTCCTGCTTCGTTCCATACGATTTTGAAAATAATAATGATGATATTTTAGATGATTTTACTCCTCTATTACCCCTTGCAATAACAACAATCTATCACCGCATCCAATAATTCCTATACCAACATTTAGTTCACCACTCTCACTCTCATACTCCTCCATCTAATACATACCTATTGGATTAAATGCACACTTTACAAAATCAGTGTCAATACATGGAAGCTACAATTACATCTCTCACTGATGAAGTTGAACAACTTAAGGATGTTGCTTGATCACATGTTGGTAATCATGCTACACCTCATACATCATTTATATCTAATGCCAGCCATTTCATTGAGCCTCTAGTTATACCATTGCCTCCACCTCTCATCCTTCACTCTAAAGCTACGACACAAGATATTTTCATTCATCTTATTAATCATTAGATGCTTACTCTACCACCTACGCATAAATATCCTCCTTCTTGACTAGTACACCACCGCAATCTTCTATATTTCCATTATCATCGAATTCAAGCACATCATACTAATGATTATTTTGCTTTGTCATGTATTATTAAGGATCTCAAATAATTTGGCCTTCTTTCATTTTTGCACAACCTTCTCCTACTACCCATCCGCCCCATCGGGCTCGTTAACCTTGTAAGCATCATATTAGTACTACATCCCACCCCTCCTCACTCATTCATTCTTCACGTTATATATATTTCATTCACTGGCACCATGTTTATCTACTATACTATTGTAATTAGATCATGGTCCTATGTGTTTATCACCATAGGCATCAGTTGAGGGACCCTCATCCTTCACCCTCATTGGTTAATTGCTCTTTCATACACACTTTAGGGGTATAACACTCATTTCACCCCCCGTTTCCTTCACATAGATTCCTAGTCTCACCTTGCATACTTATTCTTCATTTCCTATCAGCATAACATATCATACATCATAGCACCCTCATTACCTGATGATGCACTCTTGTGCTTCAGGTTCACACTTGACTGTTGAGGGATTACCATTACACTGAACCCCACACACCACCATAGGCAATTACATATTGCATTTCATCCTACATTTGCATCATACACCATTCATTATACACTTATTTCTACATTATACTAATCCTCACCCATGCATTCCATTCATTTAAATTACACACTTAGTCACATTAGTTGCACATTTTCATATCATACATTTTCTATATTACACTAGTCATCATTTCCTATGAGTGTAGTTTTACAATTCATCCCTACATTCTATATTTACGCTAGGGTACATTATCTATGGGTCTAGCTTTAAATTTTATTACTACACATTCTATATCCCACCTATACCTATCACCACATCTTATATATTACATATCCTATACACCCTACACATCCTACATTGTATTGCCCACACTGCATTTACATTTATCTATATTCTACTTATCACTAGATGGTCATTTATATATGGGTCATTAGCTTTACATGTTTATCCATTATACACCCTATGATATGCACCTATACCATTAGTTCACTTGGTCATTACACATACTTGCACTACACATCCTATAGCATTTATCAAATGGACCTACATATGGACATTTACATACCCCATTCAACATTTTGGTCATTTATACTATGAGATTTCATCAGTATGATCACTTTAGTAGTGGACATACACCTAGGGTTTACCAATCAAATGGACCTTACACTTAACATTCCTCACCCATTGACTATCACCTTAGGTTTTCACCCATTACTATCATCTTGTAGTGGTATACACCTTAGGTTACATCACCACTCCCTCCTTTCATCTTGTAGTGACATACGCTTTAGGCTAAATCATCACCCATCTCCATCCTTTCATCATATAGTGATATAAACTTAGGGCTAAATCATCACTCATCCATTCAACAAGTCGTGATATACGCTTTGGCTATAGGGTTCACACACATCTCTCCACATGTCACATTTCATCACCATTACATATACACACTCATCACAACGCTAGAAACAACAAACACTACTCGACCATTTCCCGATGACGCACTCTCGTTTATGGTTCATTCTTGACTGCTGAGGGGGAAAAAAAAATGAACCTCATTGCATACACTTCCATCCACTCAGGGGCACGTTGCTCCTATCATTCCATCTTGCATTCCATTCCATCCATCCACAACATACTGCATTGTCTTGGGGGCATTTACTTTTGCTTACTAGTGTTTTGCATGATCACTTTACTACACATGTTAGATTGATTTCTTATATGTCATTATCATACACACATGTGCATTCACACCTTTTGTTTAGTGTGATCACAGATACAAGACTCTACACGCGGCATGGATGCTCGCCTTCTACCCTTCCTATACTGGTCGCTGGGGGCATCCACATTCATCTTATCTAGGTGTTATTGTTTCATTTTATACTTACCATCTTATATTACTTTCTCATACATGCTTTGACATATTGGTTATCGCTCTAACATGCTAACAGGTGTTCCATGTGCAACACTTGTTTTACAGGATTATATGTCTCCATGACTCCTTGTTTGTTTGTTTCTACTTGTCTACATTGTTTTCCATTGTATGTGGGATTTTCCCTTTGCTTGTGTGCACACTTGTTTTTTGTTTGTGGCCATGACGGCCTTGCGTGTCTTGCGACATCGTGAGTGATGTCCCATGTTTGCAACCCACTTTGTGTGGTCTACTTGTTTTCTTTTGTGTTTACACTACTTTTTTTGGTAGTTACTACATTGTCTGTGTATTTTACACTTGTCTTATTGCATGCATGTGTTTTCAGACTAACACTTGTTTTGGCTATCCATCCCCTTTTGTGTGTGCCTTGGTATCTACCAAGCATTTTCTGTTTCCCCTTGACAGAGTTCTATAGGTCAGAGTGTGGTAGGTCCTCTTTTGGGGCCGCATTCTCCTTTCAGTGACATCACATGTGCCCCAAAGAATGGAGGGCATCATTGAGGGTTTTACATACTAACACAATGTATTTACACCGGTTCAGTACAATGCACTTTCTGCCCTTGGCATTGTGGGTTTACATACAATGAGTGAGTTCAGACCAGTCTACGAACTCCATACACAACGGCCTCTATAGGACATGGTGTCCTTTGGAATTTCTGGGAAGTAGTTACAAGCTTGGAGGTTACAGTGGGTATTCCTCTCTACACTACTTCGTCCAGTGGCGTCAGATCACCCAAAAAACTAGACAAGTACAAGAGATCTCTTCACACATTTCAGCAGAAGTGGTTAAAGGTTGGAGGACATAGAGCATTTCCTCCCTATACTTCTTCAGCCAGGGTGGTGTGAGATCACCCAAAAAACTCATGACAGTACAAGATATCCTTCTACACCCTTTCTCTTGACATGGATCAGGTGCACATGTTCCATTTACACTTTTCTTTTCATGTATTTTACATTTGCGTACTTTACACATTTCTATACACATGTGTATTTTACACAACATTTTTACATACATATATATTTGACTACTTGATCATTTTCTCCTTGCAGGTCCGACCGTATGAGAAACAAGTAGTCAAATTGGGGGAACCAACAATGACAAAGATGACAATGACAACACACCGCGACGACACTTGCCTTTACTAACCATGCAAGTACACTACACACCACAAACAACTACACACACGTTCTGCCATAGGTTCAATCTCATCACTTTTTATGCGCATTTTTCATCTTTAGAATCCACGCTCCTCCACTTTTTCTTTTTTTCATTCCGTGCTTGAGTCTAGTCCATTGCACATGTCTTCTTCTACACTCTACATGGATATCAGGTACGCATCTCTATCTACTTTATGTTACCGAGCGTTCCGCTCACCAACATAAAGTGGGGGAAAAATGTAGACACAAAATCATGCACTTTAGGCATTATTTAGCCCAGTCTTATACTACTATTTAGAGGGTTCTCAAGTGAAGAAAGTACTAATTAATCCCACCTTTTGGCCATCTTATTTTTATATTTTATTTCATCATTCCCACATATTTTCCTATACATATCCACCTATTTCGCAATTTTCCCATCATTTTAGCCTAAACTGGGGTGCCTAGGCCTGTACTGGGGTGCCCCAAGGTGCCCTGGTCCCACACTCTGGGGTGCCCCGATCCATGTTCCACTTTCCCACTTCTTTTTGGGGTCTTTCTAGCCATTTTTCATCCTTATCTTTTTCCTAGTCGGCCATGTCGGGGTTAATTACAAAATTAGAGCAAGAGAACCCTATAAATACAAAGTTATGAGACCATAATGAGGGTCCTAGCATCACATACTACTATCAATCCATCTAGAGTTGCATCCATTGCATCATTGCATCCACATAGTGTCATGCATCAAGGCTAGGAGATTTGCATCAACACACACAACATAGGGGGAGGATTCTATTCTATTTCATGCACACATGCTATTACATTTTCTATAGTTATTATTGCTCACTACTTCACAAAGTGTGACTAGCACAAGAGCACCTAGGGCACGACATGCACACACACACCAGAACTACATTTGGGTCTGAAATGTAGTGCAATGCTCAATTTAGTAAGCCCACTGTTGTGGCAGCTGAGGTCAGTCTGACCCATTCATTTTACATCTTTATTTTTAGGGTTTTGATACTTCCTTGTCTTTTACAGGTCATTCACTTCATCTTGTCACATTTCACACACTTAGCGCAACCCAATGAATCTAGTGTGACAACATAACAGTATTTCAAGTCATCTTGCGACCCTGCGGAAATTAGTTTTGAGCATTTACAAAAACCAGGGTGCCTATTCTGTAGACCAGGGAACCTTAGGGGCACCCTAGTACCTTCCCAGGTGCCTCAGTTAGCTTAGAACTTCCAGATCTATTCCTTTCAGGACTTTCAAGTGATCGTCCTCACACATGGAATTTATAGTCAGACCTGCAACAACCTATATTAGTCTTCTTTAATCAGCTAAGTCATTCTTGCTTACTTTTTGGTATATTTAGGGTTTTATTTCACTTAGCCTAATTATTTCAAATTATTCTATACCATTTTAGTGCATTTTTACATCGCTTTAGTCCTCCTATTTTAGATTAACAAGATCATTCAGAGGTTTGATCCTTGCACAGAATGTTCCTTAGAAGGTGCCTGCATTCAAAAGGTATCCTCAATTGACCCTGAAAGAAAACAATCAACAATACGCCAGAGTGAACGACACGTTCACAATGTTCGTAATCAAACTGCTCGAAGGGATTCAACACATGAGACTATCATCTTAGGCCACCACTTTTGTTAGAAAGTACAGGTCAAGTTTCATTCAATTTTGTGGCTAGTTTCGAGCTAATTCCACTGAGATTTCCACGATACCCAAGTGGTATGATGGCAATGATGGAGTTATGCTGACAATTACTAAATGTGAACAGAAAACTGAAGAGCCAAAAGAAGAAACAAATCTCTTTCCCTATCTCACTGGGGATTTTCACATGTAAGAATTCTCATGATGTTGTGAACATTGAGGTTGCCCTAGCCCCAATCAACATGCACTCATATATCACCAGGGTAGATTTATATCTCAGGGAGAATCCAAAAGCTTTCTACTTTCTAAACCTATGTCATGTGCCTCAGATTGAAGACTCCTGGGCTAACTGGATCAATGAGTATGATGTTTGTGAAAGTGATCATAGGAGGATGACAATAGAACATATGAAGAGGCTCATGTTTGAGTGGTAGGAAGATTATGTTCCTGAAGATGGTTCCAAAATGTTCGATCCTAAATACCCTGTGGTCAAAGTTACTCCTCTCCCTTAGGTACAATGGAGTGTGCATGAATTTGGAAATATCAGGGAGCACACTGTGGCCGTTGTCAAGAGATCGAAATAGTGGTTTAAGAAGAAAAGGGTTGATCTCACTACATCAGGAAATTTTCCCTCGCTTCAAAGGCAAGCATCATACCATTCAACTTCCAAAACTAGAGAACATGTCACAAACTCAACTCACTCAAGAGAAAGCTCGAAGAGAAAGGAAAATGAACCTAAACCCCCTCATTACAGGAGACTGTGGAAGAAAGTGAGAACAAGAGAGATACCTATGGTGGACCTCAAATAGGGGGAAGTTGATCCAACTGAACCATCTACTTTACCAAAACCTATGGATCTCCCACCCCCTACTACTCAATTGAGCTCACCTATATAGAAACCACCTCCTTAAGAAGAACAAGAAGCTTTAATTATGCCTACTACCGAGCCGGAGTCAAGTGATATCTTCCTTTGGATGCAAGAGACAATCACAATGGAGAACCACATAGTTCATCAAGAAATCATCCCTGACTTCTCAGCCATTGCTTCAATGGTCAAATCAAAGAAGGGAAAACTAGCTCGGGTAACTTCCAGATTCTACAGTGGTGCCTCGGGTAATTAATACATGGAGATAGTCAAGTCAAACGTAGCTAAGCATGTTGAAGAGATGAATCTGACTGACTATGAGATGAGCACCATTTCCTTAGGACCAACAACATATGAAGGTGACTTGCACCTATATCAACAATACTCCATTCGCCTACTCATGAGGATCAAAGAGTGCAAGGAAAAGTTGGATCAAGTAGATGATCACATTCATACTCTCATTTCCTATGTGCAAGTATTTCTTAATCCTAGTTCCGTTAATGTTGTTCATGCGGAAGAAGTTACATTGGTCAACAACATTGACCTTAAGTCCATCAAGAAAACCCAAGCATTAACCATGCAGGGAAAGGTTAATGACAAATGGGTGGACATGGTTCTCGAGAAAGGAAAAACATTGCTCTTGGAAATGGTGACCTTGAACAAATATATGGATAGGAAAATAATGAAAGTTCTCACGACCAGGGAGGTGATCGATGAAGAAACTAACCACTGGGATCAAGTATACCCATTGGTAATGGAGATGGGATGGGTAAAGTCATATCTCCTAGTAACTAAAGGTGTCTTCTCATCTGTAGAAGATGATCAGGCTCAAGCTTGGGCCCAGGTGGTGTTCGCCTGATATGAGCTAATCAAGCATGCTATTGATGAGATGGAATCACATAAAGAGGATATTGATAAGATATAGAGAAATGCATTTGCTTAGATTCAGAATCTAGGAGTACCAACAGTGAACCCAGATACCTTGGAAGATGACTTATTGAAAGAATTTGAGGATTTATTTAAGACAGACGCAGGAGATGAATTCTCATTCATAGAGAACACCTTGGAATATCTGTCAGAGATATGTGCAATCATCTCTATCACTATAGAGAACTATCAGACTTGGTACTCATAATGCATGAACATCAACTCCCTTGCGGATATTTGCATCAAGTTGATCAAATTTGTCTAGCTCCCTCAGGAAGAGAAAGTGATACCTGTGGTCACAAGATTCAACAAGGCATTCAAGGGTGAGGAAATTTCATTGGCATTGTTTCGTGAAAGTCCTTCAGCTACAGGATCATCTTCTGAATAGTATTCTCTCTCTTCTTCTTCCTTTCCTTCTCTCACCTTTCGCTTCCCCCCCTTTTCTAATTTTCCTTATGTATATTCATGACATTTCATCTTATTCATCAAAGTGACTTTTTAAAAGTTGAATTGTAAAAGTCAATTTGTTTTATAAAAATGGAACTTAATTTCTTAAATCCTAGGAAGATGAAAAGTCACAAGATGAATGGGGGCAATGAAGAGTCACGTGGGGGGTCAAAAGGTCTTTTATGAATCTATATAATGTAATGACACCCTTATTCTTAAGGGTTTTCAATTTTGTGCACTCAAGAGAGAGATATATTGAGCAATACAAGAGAGATAACATTATTCCACTTTCCTCCACCATTTTTCTTCCATTTCCTGCATTGTATAACTTGATGAAAATGGCAATAAAGAAAGGGATTGTTTCTTTTCATGGCTTATGAATGTGTGTAACTTTGCATGCATGGTTTCCTTTGGTTGTTGGCATAATAATCTTGTTATTTCTTTCTAATTAATTGTGAATGTGAACTGTTTAATTAACTCTTGTAAGAATCTAACTTTCTACTTGCAGGGTTAATTTTCCTTGTCTGACTTCCCATTCCCCTTTCCCGACTTAACAAATTCTTCCCTTACAATTCCTTGTAAGCATTTACCTCGGGTACCGTGGAGTGTATCTATTGGATCCCCAACCTCTTGGCCAACTAAAAAAAATTATTTTTGTTCGTTCACAATAAAGTGGAGTTACACCACCCAAGTAGAGGGACCTAGATTCCCAGAGTGTTCACTAGAAACCCACAAAATTTTCCCCCGACAAATTTTCTCACCAACAAACCAAGAGGGGAAATTTTCAAGTGGGGGCTTAGTTGTCATGGCCAAAATTTTCAATTTTGCATGCTAGACATTTAAGATGACAACACATTGATTATTGATGAATTCATAGTTACCTAGAACCCCACCTATTTCTACAGTGTGATATCCCATGGCCCTTGGAATCCTGTGTGTTCAATTCAAGCTTTATCTTATGAGTACACTTTTTCAAAAAATGCAAAAATAATCAAAAATTTGAAAATGTAAATTTTTTTACAAAAATCCAAAACTATGATCTACTAATAAATTGATTTGTTGAATCATCAAACTAGGGGACGTAAACTTTAAATAATTCCAATGTTGTATGCATAGTTACAGAGAATTTAGGAGGTATGGAAAGAAATAATTGTCACTACAATACTTGAAAGAACAATTCTTGAAAGTAAAAAACTTAGAACTGAAAGCAAATGGTTTCTAACATTATGACTAAAACAAAGCTTGCAAATTAAGAATGCAGATAAAGAAGATAAATTGCTTCCTAGTCTAATCATGCAATGAAATAGAGAAACAAAACTATGGAGGGGTTTAGCAGACCACAAGTGGGCCCTGCCTTGGGTGTTAATCCCTCCTAAATCTTGTAACTAAAGGCTAATAAATAGAACTCAGATATTTTATTGAATTGGCATGAACATTACATCAAAGAAATCTTTGTATATTTGTGTATTTTCTATTCTCTATTTTCTATCTTCTAGATAGATTTCCAGCATTAACCCTTTTCTTTTATACTTCTCAATTATAACAAAGATGTGAGAAGAAGAGTTCAACTAGGAGTTCAAACAAACTAAGTAAAATATCTTTGATAAAACAAGTAGAATATCTCAAACAGATCAATAGAAGATTCAACGCATGCAACGGAACTAATAACAGGTGTTCAAATATCAAACACATAACTCAAGTAATTGACTAGTTCCTTAAATCACGTGTTAACTAATCAATCAATCAGTTCTTCAGTAAGTTTTACAATGAATAATCAGATCCATGGTTGAGTTATCTCCTAGTTCTTAATGTTCTAGTTGTAACTACTCCTTCAATGACACATACAAACTTGAGTGTCATTCTTCACGTTCCAAGAGATCTTCATAACGTGGCTTCTTTGTTGTAGGTGATCCCCTTTGGCTGCGGATGGGTTATTGTGGACAGGTCCTTTGCTTGGATGAGTTACTGCAGATGGTTCCTTTTTGCATATGAGTTGCTGCATATAAAAGTTTCTTACAACCAAGAGTGGCATCACACATATCATCATTCAAACAACTTATTGAAATCATAAGAATAAATGCACACACAAAATACCACAAAATAAAGATAACTAGCCATAACTATATTAATCAGTAATTATGCCATAAGTTCAAGTTGTGATGATAATGTTCAGTAGTATAACTGGGAAATACAAGGACATGGCTTCAATGGCTTAACAAAAATACAGAAGATGAGTTGTTTATAAAGGGGATTTACACAACTCATCACACCCCCAGGCTTAATTTCTTGAATGTCCTCATTCAAGTGGCTCAATTCCCTACTGCTGAAAATAGTATTCATGCATGAAATCAATCGGGGTCTCTGTCCCTTCTTCTTCTGACAGGAAGTAGCCACCATTTATCATGAACCTGTGCATAACTCTATTCTGTATCCTTTCATTGAGTGGTTTGTCACCTGTCCATGGTGGAATCAGAAAGTGAAATATTGGTGGGTGATAGCCAATGGGAAACCAGTTCTCTACACATTCTGTAGCAATCTCAATGTATGTATTCACTCTTTTCAATGTTGGCATTATATTAGGGTAAGAGTGCATCTCTTTCCTTTGTAGTTCAGGAGATACCTCATTCCACCACATCCTGCATACTTGTACCACCTAAATTCCATGATCCCTAATCATATCTCTAATTTCATCATGGGATAATTTCCTCATTTTCCACACTCTCCTTTTGATCACCTTCTTCTTTACATATTTTTGCATACTGTTCTGCAAATTCTCCAATTTTTTGTGGCCTCAGCCATGACCATTAGTGGTTGTACCTTTTCTAAATGCCTATACTCTTCCATTTTTTTTCTCTATCCAATTCATTCATAAAATAAGAGCATAGGGATTTGACTTGAACATATCCAATATATAGGATTGGAATCCAATCCCTATCATATTCAAGAGCATAGTTGTACATGTAAAGTTCACATAATAAGATTTGAAGTTCATGAGTGTTGTTATGATATAACCTAAAGAAGCTCCTAGCTGCATTGATATCAAATGGTATGTCAGAATTGATACAGGTGAGTTTGAGTTGCAACATATTTTATTTTAAGAAAATAGCATAAACATTGGATGGAGGCCTACATTTAAATATCTCATGGGCCACTTGGACTATCTCTTCTTGCTTCTTCTTCAGCCTTTCTATCTCTTTGTCCTTTTCCTCCAGTTCTTCCTTATGCTTGGAGATAAGGGATTCTTTTTCTTTTTCCCATTTTCCTTTTAGCCTATTAACATAGGTCTCAAATTGCAACATCAAATAGTCAATATCAGGCAACATAGTTTGTGTGGCCATCTCCTTACAAGGTGGTTTATAGGTATCTCTTAACAACTTTATGAATAACAATTTGGGGGTTAACTAGTGTTACATTCAATTTTGTACACTAGCATGTGGTGTTTTCTCCAACATTTTCTCAAGTACATCATCTTTAACTATAGGAATGTGCTCTTTTTTTTGTTTCATGAATGGCTATATTATTATAGGCATCTACCTTTTCTCAATTCCATGCACTTGGTGCTTAATGGCCTACTCAACCACTTGTGGAATTTTTCATGTTCACTTTCTTGTTCCTATTGTTCAATGGGTTTCTCAATAAATGTATGGAATGTGTTCATGTTCAATTTCTCTCCAATTTCCTCTTCATTTCTTTCCTCCTCATGACCTTCTACTGCATGAACTGTCTCCTCTTCATGAGATGCCTCTTCCTACTCCTCCACGGGATGTTCAAGGTTCCCTTTCTCATGAACAGGGGCATCAATATCTCCTTGTTGTGTCTCCATTGGTTGAGGCTCAAAGCTCCCTTCTGTAGCTTCCACATCACTATCTAGTGAGATGGGATTTGATTGTTTTAGTTTGGAGGTCCTTGGCCTTTTTGTTTTGAGCCTATGGGAGTGCCTAGGTGGTGTAGGAGTGGATTTAGAAGACTTTCGTTTACCCTTGCAGGGGGAGGATTCAGGAGTGGAGAACTCCAATAGGGTTTCAACAATGAAAATTCTCTCAGGAGAGATAGGTATAGGGTTTTCCCCAGTAGATGACAAATTTTCAGAAGCAAGGGTTCTTGTGGTTGGGAGGCAGATGTTGCAGGCTCAATTACATGTGTGGAAGAGCTCTCAGTGATTTTCCTCCTCTTTCTCTTATTTCCCAAAAAATATCTATGTTATCTACCCTTACAAAATCTCCCCATGGTATCTGAGGATAATCCCTCTGTAGGGTATGTTTTAATACCAGGGTTATAAGGAAATGTTGTGAAAATTCATATCTTTCCCTCTGTACTTATTTACTCATTCTCTTCAATATCTCATGAAATAAATTAGGTACATTTACATTCTTGTTATTCTTGAGATGATTCAATAACTTAAAATGAATTGTATTCAATCTAGAATACCTTCCTTCACAAGTAAAGTACTTAATTACAAAATTTGCAACCTCAACCCATAAGGGTTTAAGGGATGTTCTTTGTGTACCTTTCCTATCAGTGATGAATTCATCATCATCATCTGTGAATTCTCTCTTGGATGCTTCTAGGTTGTCCTTTTCTAAGAATGGTGCTCCTTAGGCTAGTAGGCCAGTTACATCTACCAAAATGTTGTCATTGAGTTTAACTAATAAGCCCTTCACCTTTACCTCCCCATTACTGAATGTGTTGGAAAATTCTTCCACCATGGATTCATTAAAACCCCAAAACCTATTGATGTAGTCTAGCCAACCATTATCCTTGAAAATACTACAAAATTTGAGGATGGCTCAAAAGTTGAGAATGCTCAGTGGGTTCATGCCTTATCAAATCTCCTCCCATGGTGATTATACAATGTGCTCTGGTTTTCAATATGCAACAATACAACTCTTCTTTGAAATAATGTTGCACAATTGAGTGTTGAGTTATTTTCATTTTTCCTTTTTTTGAACTTTGGGACCGAGAGGACATAACATGGTTATGGGAGAGTAATCATTAATTGATGTGACCATGTAAATCATGCAAAGGGAAGTGATTTGACAATATTGGCTTATGTGGAGGGACACATCATAGCTTGAAAGGTGGTGGTTTTAAATGCAACACATGCATAATGACTTGGCATAAATGCTAATTAACTATAATTAAACTAATTATACTTTATTTAAATGATAGTTGAGTGCACTTATCTTGATGTTTGTGTGGAATGATGATTGTGCATGCTTATTTGAACTTGTTCCTTGGCTATATGAAAGCTTGTTGTGATGTTGTAGATGTGTGTTGAACTGATGTTGGCTGCTCCTTACTAAAACTAGATGACTCCCAGAGAGGGAATTCCAATCTATTGGGGTGTCAATTATTTCTTTTCCATCTCCCACACATGCATGCATCGTTGATCTTCTTTCATGCAATCATGAGTTTTTCCTAAACAAACAAAAAATAGGGGTTTGCTTCATGTTGCTGCAAGTGGAACCTTCAGTCATTGCATTTCTCCTTGTGATGGAGATCATGCACTCTTGCAATTACTTGACATCAAACCTTGCAAAACAAAAACTCTATGAAATAAAATGTGTTAGCAGAGTGTTGTTGATCACCAGAAGGGTTGATCACAACACTTTTATTTGACCTTGGAATATTCAGCAAGATGAATGCACCAAGGCCACTGAAATCTCTCAATCCTCTGCAATCTCAGAAGGTGAGCCAACAGGCTCAACCCCTGAGGTTAACTCTGATGTCCTTACTTCCATCCTGCTTTGACCTCCTCTAAAAAATTTCATGAATGAATCTCTGTCAACTAGATTCTTATACAATCTCAACATGTGGCCATTCACCAATAGCTTGAACTTCACAGGATCTATGGTAGTGAGTTTTACAGCTCCATTAGGGAATATATTCTCAATCTCATAGGGGCCTAGCCACCTTGTTCTGAGATTTCCCTATATGATCCTTGTATTTTGAATCAAACAAGAGTGCCCAGTCACCTTCTTGAAATTGTCTTGTCTTGATGTACCGGTCATGCCATTTGACTCTTTTCTTCTGCACTACTTCTGTGTTATGCACAACCTACCTTCTCAATTCATCCAACTCATTGAGTTGGAGAATTCTTTGTCTTTGAGCTTCTGATAAATCTATGCCTAGCTCAAGTGCAGTTCTTAGTGATTTGTGCTCAAATTAAATTGGCAAAACAACAGTCTCGTCATACAAGAGTTTAAATGGTGTGAAGCTAGTTTTGGTCTTCCACGTTGTGTTAAATGCCCATACTACCTCTGGAATCTTGTCTGCCCAATCTTTCCTATGGAGTGCAATGGTTTTTGTCAAGATGGCCTCTATCTCTCTGTTTATAACCTCAAATTGGTCATTGGATTTGGGATGGTATGGTGTAGATTTCCTATGTCTGATTTCATACTCCTTTGACTAGATCAGAAATTACATTAGCAATAAAATGTGTACCTTGATCTGTTACAATTTCCCTTGGAACTCCATACCTAGTGAAGATGTGATCATATAAGAACTTGGCAACTTTCTCACTTTTCTGATTTGGAAATGCCTTCACCTCTATCCACTTGGTTAGATAATCTGTGCATACCAAGATGTATTATTTTTGCTGAGATTTAGGGTCTATGAGGCCAATAAAATCTAAGCCCCACTTGTCAAAAGGCTGCAAGACCAATTGAGGTTGCAATGGAATTTCATCAGATCTGGTGGGCTTACCCATTCTCTGACATCTATCACATCTCTTGGTGTATAGTGTTGCATCCTTATGCAATGTTGGCCAATAATAACCAGTAGTCAACACCTTATGTTGTTCTTTTTGCAGAAAAAATTTCCTCCACAAGGTTCATTATGGTAGGCTCTGAAGACATCAAATATCTCCTCATCATCTATACACCTTCTCATGATTTGATCTTGTCCTGTATGAAATAGAAATCCAACTATCCAAGAAAAATGTACACTCTTTTCAACTATGTATTTCTTCTCAGAGTATAAGTAATGTGGAGGTGTTTTACCTGAGACCAAGTAGTTGGCTATGTTTGCATACCAAGGTGTTTTTCTAGAGATAGAAAAAAAGTGCTCATCTGGAAAGGAGTCATCAACTACTTTTCTCTTCATCATTAGTATCCATCCTGGAGAGGAAATCTACTACATTATCCTTTTCAAGCTTGTCCACTATGGTGACATCAAACTCTTGCAAGAGGAGCAACCACCTAATGATTCTGCTGCTTACTACAGGTTTGTTTATCAGATATTTGATTGCAGCATGATCAGTGTGAATGAACACTGGATAACATGTGATGTAGTGTCTGAATTTGTTGATAGCATATACAATTGCCAAGAACTCCTTTTCTGTTATTGTATAATTTAGCTCTGCATGTTGCAAGTTCTTGCTAACATAATAAATTACATAATTCAGAACTCCATCTTTTTGTCCTAAGACAACTCCAATAGCATGGTCTGATGCATCAGTGTGGATGTGGAAAGGAAGGTTCCAATCAGGTCCTCTCAACATAGGAGTAGTAGTTAACATTTGTTTCAAGGTTTGAAAAGCATCTTCACAATGTTCAGTCCAAACAAAATCAACATCCTTCCCTAGTAATGCAAAAAGTGGCGTTGCAATCTTGCTAAAATATTGTATGAACCTTCTGTAATATCCAACATGGCCTAGAAAGATCCTAACATCCTTTTGTTTCTTTGGTGTTGGCAGGTTGATTATAATAGATACCTTTGTCTGGATCAACTTGAAGTCCATAAGAGGAAAGATGGTGTCCCAAAACTATACCTTCAGACATCATCATGTAGCACTTCTCATTACTCAAGGACAAATTGTGTTCTTTGCATCTTTTCAATACTTTGTCCAGATTTTGCATGGCTTCTTCAAAGGTACTGACATGTACAGTGAAGTCATCCATGTAGACTTCCATGCAGTCATTTGTTAAATCTGAAAAGATACTCAAGACTACCTTTGGAATGTAGCAGGTGCATTACACAAGCCAAATGGAAGAACTGAATAGGAAAATGTTCCCCATGGGCATGTGAAGGTAGTTTTATCTTGGTCCTCTAGTGTAATCTAAATTTTATCATAGCTACTATATCCATCAAGAAAATAGAAATATTTTTACCAGCCAAAGTGTCAAGCACTTGATCAATGAAAGGCAATGGGAAGTGATCTTTCTTTGTTGCTGCATTCAGCTCCCTGTAATCTACACAGATCCTCCATTTTCCATTCTTCTTTAGCACAATGACAAGAGGTGATTCCCATTGACTGTCTGATATGGAATATATAAATCTAACATCTAGTAACTTCTTCAATTCTCCTTTTAAAATATCTCTTACTGTTGGGTTCATCCTCCTCTGTGGATGTTTTATTGGCTTACAACTTTTTTTGATACAAATCTTATGGGTGTAAAGCCTAGAATGAATCCTAAGCATGTCACCATAATCCCAAGAAAATTTTCTTTATGCTTTTGAAGAAGAGAAATCAACAATTTCTCTTGTTGCATACTATCAATATTTTGTTTACATTAAGTGGTCTTCCTGGTGTTATTTCCACTTGTTTGGAGAGATCCATCATTGAACATACATTGTTGCTAACAGAATTTAGTATGCAGTCATGGGGAAGAAGTTGATGAAGAATACAATTCTTACCTGGAATATCCATGGTGCTCTGTTGCGGTAGAACTTGGTTCAAGGGACAACTTAAACATCTTAACTTATCATCAACTTCTTCATTTCTTCCATAGTTATTCTACAAGACATTGGAGAGAAAATTCTTCTTCTGGTCTTCAATTGTACAAGACTTCTCTAGCATCATGAGATGTTGTACAGAGCTCTTGATCTGCTTCTAGTTCTTCAACCCAAATTATTTGATCTTCATCATTCAATGGTTTAGCAGGAGGATAGAGCATTAGATTCTTAGTACCACTTCCATTGGAAATAATCATGTTTTCAGACTTGCAACCTATGAATGCATCTACAGTGGCCAACCATGGCCTTCCTAGAATAATAGGATAACCTCCTAAACTTTCTTTTGGTTGAAGGACAATAAAGTCAGCAGGGTATTCCCAAGAGTCTACCACCACAACTATGTCCTCAAGGACTCCTTCAGGTCTCACTGTTGATCTATCTGCAAGTTGTAAGACTATAGTTGTTGGCCTTAGTCCTTCCAATTTCAGGTCATCCATAATTTTCTTGGTCATGACATTTAATTATTGTCCCTAAGTCAATCACAAGTATTCTTTATTGTTGTGTCATTAATTGTAATGTTTACCAAAGGAATGCTTGGATCTATATACTTGGTAGAATTGAATTTCCAAGCATGATATCAGCCAACTGTCCAATAACTTGTACAGTGGATGGATCCTTCCTTCTTCTTCCTAGTTTTTAATGCATAAGATCCTTTACCAGCTTATTATAGATGGGCACATCTTTGATGGCTTGAATAAGTGGAATTTTGACACAAATATCCTTCAGCTGATTGACAAAATTAGAATCAAAATCTGATTTAAGGTCAAGTTTCTTTTCTTGTAATCTCTGTAGAAATGGTGGTTCATTACATTTGCATTTTACCCTTGTTAGAACTTTATTCAGGTTGTTGCAGATCAAGCTTTAAGTGCTTGTTGGATTTGTTGTGGATCAGTCTGTAGCAACTGTGGTTCATCTATAAATCTTTAATGGTGGGTTTACTTGGTGGAGGAAGTGATCTTCCTAAGTGAAGATGGATGTCATTAACATCAACTGAATAGGAAAAGTATTGGGTTGATTCAGTGGTATAGGTTGGTTGAAAAAATTTATTGTTGGGGTTAGGTGTTTGTTGAGCTGGTAGCTAAGTGGATTTTGGTTGAGAGCCTACTCGGGGGTTTGGCATCAGAGCTTACTGCTATGGGTAAGGAGGTTGATGATAAGATTGTTGGTAGTTTGGAGGTGGGTTGTTCCATTACTGCCCTCCTCTCCAAGGTTGTTTCCTGATGAGTGTCATCAATCATCTTCATTAATAATGTCAATCCAAGGTTGGTGTCTAATGGTTGTATGCAATAGGAGAAAGAGATATTTGGAAAATAACTCCTTTAAACACAATCCAAACTTGCATAAATTTAAAATCACACTTGTGAAAATAGAAAATCACATTTACATAAAATAAATCACACTTGCATAAAATGAATCACACTTGCAGAAAATAAGTTATTGAATTGGAAATAAAGATAATCAAATAAAACACTTGGATTCACAACAAATTGAATGAAAATGAATATTACAATACAAGGAGAAAAACAATACAACAAAATTATAATCACAAAAAAGGAATAAACATAAACATAAACTATTACATTACAAAAACACAAATACACAGATCCATCTTCCTTGGAATGAGTGGCTAGCTCATTCCTTAGAAGAGGATTTAAATTATGCTTCCAAGATTTTAATTCAAAACTTCAAAGTATTGGAGAGAAAAGAACATATTTTTCATTTATTGGTAAAAAGAGATTACATACAAGATTGTGGAAGGTTGCATTTATAGTTCATGCATCCAACCAACTGTTTAGTCCACTCACCAAGAACTAACTACCTATTCTTGGGCAGATTTATTCAAAGCAATAAATCCTAACAAACTTGACTATAACTTATCGTGGAGAATATTTCTACAATTCATCCCTTTAATCTAGGAACACAAAGTGGGAGAGTACTTATTCAACATTCCTCGTATTATTCCACTATTTGCTCATCCTTGAAATATGGAGAGAAAATGAAGGAGTGCTAAGTCCATGACTTTGAATTCTTCTTGAAATGCCACATACATGCATGACTTTGGATTGCCACATCTTTGGATTTTATTCTTGGTTGTTGACGCGGAAGCAAAAAGTGGGCTGAATAGTTCGGTGCTCCTTTACATTACTTTGGAACAAACCAAAATACTTTCACTAGCTAGGCATTTCGGTAATTGCGTGAAGACTTTCAGTAGCTAGGTGTTTCTGTAGTTACGTGAAGACTTTCAGTAGTTAGATTCTATGAACTTGAAGTCGAGTTGTTTATGACCTGTTTTCTACACACTATTACATTCCAACTTTAGAAAAAATATTAGGAAATAACAACAATTAGATTACAAATAGATTTCTAAAGAGATGATAAGATAAATCCTATATTCTACCTTAAATATGTTATCCGTTATTAAAACTACATCTAAATTCACTTGATAAGCATTGATTTTAAGAGAGAGAGAATAAGAGTGTTATTTGACAAAATCATAATGAGACATATTTTGATCTATCACTGCCATGAAGAAGGGGGTTATTGCCATTTTTGGCCTTGGAACTGAGGTTTCCATTGTTGTTGGTAATGGCTAAGGTATGGAGCCAAACCTTGCTGAGTATTAGCCTAAAGTGGGGGTTACATACATGGATTACTAGCCCAATTTTGAAAATATAACATTAGGTCTTATAGTACACCTCCTTATCTTGGTGGCTAAGGCTTTCTTCGAGCAACATATAATACTTTCTCATCCTTTGTTTCTACCATCTTGAATTCAGGTGCATCCTCATTCTCTTGTCCAATGATGGTTAATCCCTTACATTTGTAATCAACTTTCTTTCTTCTACATGCATGGCATAATTTTGTAAGTGTTGCCTCTCCATCTTCTCTTTTCTTCTTAGCATGTAAAACATCAAGTTGGATTGCCATGTCATTGACTATCTCCTGTTTCATGTTTTTGAACATGTTCACAATCTTTGTTTTAGATATACCCCCAATTCATTTGGTAACTGATCCACCCTGTGATCTAGCACTTCTGATTCTCTTCATGCTTGCTATGGAGTAATTCCTGCAGACTTCACAAATCTCATCAAATGTAGCTTTTGAAATATCTCCATCTCCTATCAGGTCCAAATCATCCATATCCTCTTCACTGAGTCCCTTAATAAAAATATTTAATTGAGATATTCGGGAGGTAATATCGCGTGTCTTGACTTCTAAACGTAAAACATGAACCTTTCCAGGTAATATTCTAGTGTCTCATCTTTTTTTTGAGCCATCCTGAAGAGTTCATTCCCTCCTTTGTTACTTGGTCTGCAGTAATCTTGGTACTTAGTAAAAAAAATTTCCTTCATCTATTGGCAAGTAGTCACAACATCTCTTCATATGCCCATAAACCATCTCAAGGTTGCATCCTTGACTATAACATGAAATAGTTTTAGCTTGTGTGTATCAGTTTCATAATCATAGCTCTTGCATAAAACATCAAACTCAAACAAGAAAGTGTCTGGGTCTTCGATTATGGATCCATGGAAATTAGGAAGGGTTGATGGAGATATATTCTTCATTGCAACAAACTGATTGTTATTGGAGACTGGGAACTCAAATGTAGTCACCCCTTCTTCAACATTTTGATTCACTTCTTCTACCATGATAGGTTATTCAGGAACAACCTCAGAAGTCTCGCTTGGAAGGGGATCTTCTACTATTAAACCTTGTACAGAGGAAGATGTGTCTTCTTCAGAATCAAATATAACAATCTGTGCTATTTGAGGATTAGGTAAGAATCTACCATGGGCATCCCTTGGATGGTGCATGCATCAACTAAGTCCTCAATCAACATATATTAGTGGGGGGGTTGGAGGTGGAATTTCCTAAGCCTAAATTGTTTATAAGGAATGCAAAACCTCTCAAAAACCCTATAACTTGGCAGTATCCCTGGAAATGATGCCAAAAATGGTGGTGCAAATTAACATACAATAATTAATATGTTTTTCATTTAATCCCATTTATTTAATAATCAAACCAAGGGACGTAAACTTTAAATAATGTCAATGTTGTATGCACAGTTACAGAGAATTTAGGAGGTGCGGAAAGAAATAATTGTCACTACAATGCTGAAAGAACAATGCTTGAAAGTAAAACTTAGAACTAAAAGTAAATTATTTCTAACACTATGACTAAAACAAAGCTTGCAAATTTAGAATGCATATAAATAAGATAAATTTCTTCCTAGTTTAGTCATGCAATGAAACGAAGCAACAAAACTATTGAGAGGTTTAGCAAACCACAAGTATTTAATCCATCCTAAATTTTGTATCTAAAGGCTAATAAACATAACTCAAATATTTTATTGAATTGGCATGAACATTACTTCAAATCAATTGATGTATATCTAGTATTCTATTCTCCTCTTTTCTAGATAGATTTCCAACATTAACCCTTTTCTTTTATACTTCTCAATTACAACAAATAAGTGAGAAGAAGAGTTCAACTAGGAGTTTAACAAACTAAGTAAAAGATCTTCAGTAGAATAAGTGGAATATCTCAAATAGATCAACAAAAGATTCAACACATGCAACAAAACTAATAAAAAGTGTTCAGATATCAAACACATAACTTGAGTAACTGACCAGTTCCTTAAATCACTTGTTAACTAATCAATCAATAAGTTCTTCAGTAAGTTACCGCCAATAATCAGATCCATGGTTGAGCTATCTCTCAGTTATTAATTTTCCAGTTGTAATTGCTCCTTTAAAGAAACATACAAACTTGGAGTTTCGCTCTTCACGTTCCAAGAGATCTTCATAACATGGCTTCTTTGCTATAGGTGATCGCCTTTAGTTGCGGATGGGTTGCTGTGGACAGGTCCTTTGGCTACATACGAGCTGTTGCATATAACAAGTTGCTTACAACTAAGAGTGGCATTACACATATCATCATTCGAACAACTTATTGAAATCATAAGAATAAATGCATACTCAAAACACCACAAAATAAAGAGTACTACCCATAACTATATTAATTAGTAATTATGTCATAAGTTCAAGTTGTGATGATAATGTTCAGAAGTATAACTGAGAAATACAAGGACATGGCTTCATGGCTTGACAAAAATACAAAGGATGAGTTGTTTATAATGGGATTTAAATAACTCATCACCTCGAAAATCAAATAATTCAAGAGAGGATAAATTAGAACTAAGAAGGCTTGAGGGAAACAAGGAAATTATCATTCTCAAAGCAGATAAAGGCAATTCTATGGTACTTTTAGATAAGTTGGATTATGATGCTAAAATACTTAAATATTTTACCACTAATGGAAGTTGATTTAACCTAACTTGGTTAGAATCTATCTACGGGGTAATCAACTGATGGTAGATTATACCAATCAATTAGTTTCTAAGACTAATTACAACAATATTAAGAATAATCTTTAAATAATGATACACAATGCAAAGTAACGATAGATAAAAATAAATAAATCACTGGTAATAAGAGAGTGAGGATGACTTAGTTGAACTCATGCTTTGTGCATTGATATGTGTTGATTTGATGACTAAAACAAATTGGGAATGACATGATAGAGCTTTGATATTGGAATTGTGTGCTACAAAGCTACTTAGACCAAAGCAGATGTGGAGGACCAATACGTTACCTATTTGTATGCTTTCGTCCCTTTGTGGTTTCTACTTTTGTAACTTCATGTGCATGATCATTGCTTCATGTTTCACTCTTGTTTGGAATTTGGGCCTTTGATACCTTGTGATGCTCATTGCACAATTGATTTAATCTTCAAAATGCTAGATAGCTAAGAAGTCTCATAAAATAAAGATTAGGTGGGTTATGGGCACCCCTATGGACCGTCGACTTCACCTCTACTCCAAATCAAACTACATGTTGTTCCCACTTAGAATGTATGTAACCAAATGGATAGTCATGTTCTTGTAACAATATGGTTGTACTAGCACCTTTGCCCTAGCATGAATTGGAGTGGTGATATGCTCCTTGTATTTCCAGATCTAAGTGGAAGACTATGCTAGAAATATTATGTAGATTATATGGATATCAAGGGAGTCTTAGAATGGCCTTGGTTGTGTTTTCTCTTAGTGTATGTTGATGAGTATATTTAGGTGTCAAGTATGTATGACATCCCTCCTTGATAATGGATGAATAACTAGCTTATGTGTGTGTTTTGAATCTGGAAAGCTTGGATAAGGATGACTAGAAGTGACCCAAATGCTTTTGAATTAAGAAGCCATAGCGTATGGATGTTATGGTCCATTCCGGGTGCTTTGGTTTGGGATGTATGTGTGAGTGCTTTGAAAATTGGGATTGTATTGTGTGAGGGTTTTTACCTGATTTTATGGACTAATATGACCATTTTGTGAATAAACGAGTTGTGTGCGCAAGCAAAAATTATTGGGGTACAACTACGGATAACATGATTGACTAAATTGGATAAGTGTGGACTAGTACAAAGGCATTGTATAATTTGTGTTGTTGCAAGACATGAATTACCAAAATGAGTGTCTATATTGAAAATTACGTGCTTAAAGGAAAATTCACTTGGGTGTGTCGACACACTTTGCTTTCACTTAAAGCACCTTGTGCTACGAATTTTCCTTTGTTATAGTTGTGTTTTCTTTTCTAGGAGGAGTCCCATAGAGAAAAGAGTGCAGTCAATGTCCATATTATAGGATATTGAACTTTAACTTGAAAACTTTGAACTCGATGTGAAAATAGTAATATGTAAATATAGAAAAGCAAAACAAATAAAGTGTACACCTAATTATTTTATGAGAGAGGGGAAGAAAATACTTCCGTTGTCGTTGCCACAAATATTTTTTTAGCTTTTATGTCAAAGATGGTTGGAAAGACTTGAGTGTGATCAATCCCCAAGTGGAATGTTTCAAGGAGAATAGTAAGAAGTGAAAACACAACCTACATGGTGAAGAGAAATGTATGGGGAGTGTTCTAGTTGCTCCGCATCCCTCCACAAAAAATGAGTGATGAGAAGTGTAGTCTACAAGGATAACAATCACCTTGATACATCTTAAGACTCGTGGATAAGTACCGCTATAGATGAACATGAACCCAATTGATTTACAAATGATGACTCAATGATTTTGGGTAGTGCTAGCTTGCATAGACCCTTGGTGCCACCATAATCTTACTTGTACCATGATTTCTATAATTGAACTTGAGTAAAAATCTTGTAGATGCTACTGAGAAATTTTTCCAATTGAGAAATTTATTGAACTTACCCCCAGGACATAAGCTTATGGAATGGACCATAATGTCCATACGCTATGGTCCCTACTTACACATTTTGGTGATTTGATCAAATTAAATATAATATAAGGACACTATTGATAAGTTAAAACAATAGTAACATACTAGATCTAGCTAAAGAAGTGCAAACAAGCATGACATATAGGGTTTTGTAAAATAACTTAGCTTGCCTCCATAGGTTTGAGTTGATTCTTGGTTGGAGACTGATCTGGAAGGGATAATCTTGGAATGTATAAGCTCTATGTATGAAACTGTGATATGGAAAGTGACAAGATAAATCTGTCTAGAATGGGATAGGGCCTCCTAGGCACTAGTTTCTAATATGGATGTTGGTGTCTATGGAATAGATTAGGGTCTGGTGCTTTCTTTGTCACTTTTTTTCACTTCTTACTCACTATAGGTCACCTCAAGTTCATTTCACCTTTGTTTTGTGATACATATACATGTAAAATAAACCCTAACTGTAGACACTAAATCACGCACTTGGGTACATTTCTAGGTCCTAATCACATACATTGCATTCATATGATTCCCAAGGGAGAAAAGTACTAATTGACCATTGTCTTTTTCCTTTTTGTTTGTTTTATGCTTTCCTTCTTGACCTTACACACCCCACTGCCCAGTTTGAATTTTGTTACCTGAAATTTTCTAGCTTTGAACACCAGCGCCCAGCCAGGATGCCAACACCTAGGTGCCCTCGTCCCCTCTAGGCACCTTGACCTCTTTGTATCTTTACTCACTTCTTTTTGGTCATTTCTAGTTGTTGGGCATCTTTATTACTTGGTGGTCAGCCTATTAGTGGTTAATTATGAAATTCAAATAAGGGAATCATATAAATATAATGTTATGTGATCAAATCAAAGGACCAAGCTCGAAGCATCTACTACCATCACCCAAGGTTGCATCCAAAGGCATCTAAAGAGCATCAAAACATCCATTTAGCTTCACATAAGGGACAAGGGACTATTTATTCTACATACACGCATAGGACGGGAAGTTCATTTTTCCATGCACACATCTATTTACATCTTCTACATCTAGATATTTCTTGTTATCACGTGTGTTGTACACGAGAGCTACTTGGGGCACGATTTTACACACATGCAAAACTACATGGAGTTTGAAATGTAGTACATCACCCAGATTGTAAGCTCACTCAATTGGGTGATCACCGAAGTCATTCCAAATCCCCATTTACATTATTTCTTTTTTAGGATTTGATGTGTTTCAGAGTTTTGTAGGTCATTTCTTCATTACAAGTTACAGGTGACATTTGCGAACTTGGTACGACATACTAGTGACAGGCAGCGAAGGACAACGGACAACTAGCGACCCTGTAAAATCAATTTATGAGATTTTGCGTTTACACTGGCACCCAAAAAGGGATCATAACAATTAGGCACCCCAGTACTACGCTAGGTTCCCTGGTCTAGCTTTCTCTTGCACTTCTGCATTTTTCTGGGTTTGAATGCGACACTCTGAATTCCAATTTCAGTAGTTTTCTATCTTTACACACTTCTTGGAATATTGAAAATCAGCTAAGTATTCTTTCCTCCTTATTACACTTAGGGTTTCTACTTTTTATGCTTTATTTCTTGTGTTGTATCATATCTAGTAGTTATTTATCATTGTTTTATTAGTTAGTCTGCAATTAGGGTTTTTTCTAAAAAAACTATTTTTGTTAAATCACTAGCTACTTGCATAATACTCAAGTACACATTAGATGAATATAAATATGCATATGCCTAAGTCAGACTGACCTTAGCTGATGTGATTTTCATCAAGTGTTACACTACATTTAGACTCAATGTAGTTATGGTGTGTGTGTGATTGAAAAAGTGTCCCTTAAACTAGGATGCCCTAGTGCCAGTCACACAAATAATAACAAGATACTACTAATGTGTCCCAATGCAAATGTGTGGTATGGAATTAGATTAAAACCTCCTATACAGGGAAGTATGCAATACCAAAATGTAGTCCTTGGTGTAGTAGATATAAAATATTATCTCCTTACAATAGTATGTGCTTCTTGAATGTTTGCCCCTTAACGAGGTTAAATAAGTCACACACACAATTCCTTTTCTTAAGTTCCATCGTTTACAAGTGAAAATCCAAGAGTGAAAAACAAAGATAAGAAAGGAGTAATATCTGAAAAAGTAGCAAAAGAGAAAAAATGGAAAAAAGCACCCAAAGGGGACAGTAGCACCTAGACGTTCTTGTCCCTAATGGGGCAGTCGTGTACAAGATAATAAAAAAATGTAAATAGTGAAATCCAAGTTGAGAAAGATGTGGGATAGTATATAAAATTGTAAGTTGCAATTCATAAACAATAAGCAATAAATATGGAAAGGGTAAAGCAATGTCAAAACAAAATGGAAGAGTTGTTAATGACTGGTTATCTCACTTAGGAATCATGCATATAAATGAAGTATTTAGAGGATAGATGTGCATTGTACGTGTGTGATTTGGTGACTACATTTGGTCCATGTGTGTTTTCTGCCCCAAATTTATTTTTGAGCCAATTTCTGAGCCCCTGACTTGTCTAATTTTGTTCATATTATTTTTATTTCTGGATTCTGGGCTAATATGAGGGTGAAATATCACCCAGTGGTTACCCTCTTGTTTGGTGCATGTGAGATAAAGCAAGGTGAATGTGTCCCAAACACAAGGACTTATAGATCATGTGTATATGTATTGAAAGATTATTGCAGAGGGAAAATGGGAGTGTGCATGGTGTATAATATGGCACATACATATAGTATAACAGAGAAGCTAACAAAGTGTTAGTGACTAACAATAGAAAACCAATGCAGTATATGTAAGCGAAATCATGCAAAGACACACAAGGAGAACATTCATGAAAAACATAATATACATAGGAAACCACTCAAGATGTTGCAAGACAATTGAGGTGCTCAATGCCAATAAGAAACAAGCAAGTAACTTAGGGAATTGCCTACAAACAAGTGAAAACATTGATCAAGCATAAAAAATAAGAGACAAGCCATAATATGAAAATGATCTTGGTCTGGAAGTGAGTTGTAAAATAAATATTATACATTAAACAACTAATAACATGTTAGAGTAATAAAGAGTATGACATAGTGTATGTATTAATTAAATGAGGTAAGAGGAAATAAAATAGTAAATATTGGAACAATAACACCTGTGTGTAAGAAATTGTAAAATGGAGGCCCCTAGTTTGCACAAATCAACCGGTAAAGAGAAGTGCCAAACATCATGCATCATTTTACAATATGTGTGTAGCCTGCATTCAATTCAATGTACCACGTGAACACACATGTGCATAGAAAAAATGACATAACATACTATGTATAAAGCTAAAACGATAAGTAAAGTGTAGCATGAAAAGTACAAGCATACAATAGAAACAAACAAGCAAGAGCAATGCAATAGTTTTTGGATTTTTAGCATATTTGAATGGTTTTATATTTTTAGCCCCCTGAGTGCATAGATGAAAACCTATTCTCCAAAGAGAAGGAATGATGGTCTAAAAATTCCCCTTAGGGGAGAGATATATATTTTAAGGGATTTTTGGTGAATTTTAGAGTGTGTAATTAGAGGTGGGAAAACAAGGCTTCCCGCATAGTGTGTGTGTAAAAAGTGAGGTTTGGGTGTGTAACTTCTCCCTCAAAAATCCATTTGAACCTATAAATAGAGTGTGTTATCAAGAAACAAGGGGGAAAAATAGATGCCCCCAAGTGTGAGTAGTATAGGAACTAATCAAGAGTATCATTATGGTTTAGGTCAAAGCCTATAGGGCATGGGTCAACTACATAATAGGTGAGGAGTGGGTGGTGCCCACTAAATAATCTTTTCTTTGCCATGATATATTCCTCATCGATGTAATGTGGTCCATGTTTGTCCATGTGTTGAGTTCAATGTGTCATGTTAGGCATGTAATCAAGGGATGAATCATTATAAGTGGTGATTGCATGCATGCATAGAGGGTATGCGAGAGTAGTGTTATGCTTGTCAATTCTACCTCTAAGATTTCGTAACCAATAGTGTCCAAACATAAGTGTAGTAGGTTCAGTGTCAAGAGAAACCTACACCTTTGTGACAAGGATTCTTGGACCAAAAGTAATCAATAACATAATGTATACTTGGTAATCACTAAATGGATACAAAAGAGGAGTAATATATGAAGATTTAAGTCATAATTTCTTTAAGGATTTTTATGTTCACATATTGTTTTCATTAGCAGGATTGAAAGGCACATGTTTCTAATATTAGTCGTGAATATAGAGCGTGCAATTAAATGTATCATACATATGTTGTGAGGATGCTGGTTTTACATATAGAGAAGTGGATGGTGTGTGTAGTGGGTTAGAATAATGAATAATGATGATGATTTTATTAGCTTTAAAGGCAAGATTTTATTGCAATATGGCTTGACTGTTGTTAGTCATGTGTTTAGATAGGCAATGGTAATCACAAAAAGGAATGTGTGGTTATCTATAAAATTTTAGAGTGGAATGGTGTTACTTAGTGAGGCGAGTGAGAAAGCCATGATTTAAAATAGTGGCATAAGATCATGTGGGGTATCTTGTTCGGTCAATCATTCAATACATAAATCTTTCAAGAATTGTGAGCAAGTTTGGTACGTTGGACCTAGTCTCATTGATGTTGTCATTGATGTCATTTAGGATTGATGGCAAAGAGTTTTCGTGAGGTGTAAATCATCCATGGGCATGAAGGTTGATTTGTAGTGTCATGTTTTGACTTCATATGGTGTGTATGAAGTGGCATGACGTGATGCTTTGATGTGTCATGGTTGAAAAAATCTCAACTAGGCCTAATTCTAAAACCTAATGTAAGCATGGCTTGGGTGTGAAACCAATCAAGATAAGGCAGGTCAATACAAGCATGAGTAGTGTGTTGTGAAATTGTAGAGAGGATGTGGAAGGTGTTACATGTCAAATTTCATACTGTAGAGGCATTTTTAAGGCCATTTGAAGGCATGTTCTTGAGGACAAGCCAAGTGAATATTGTCAAGTCAAGGTGGATGATGAGTCTTTGACAGGTGCAAACTTAAATGAGTCTTGGGACATGTGAAGGAAGCCAACACAGTGCCGAGGACAAAGTTTCAAGTCAAAATTCAACAGGATAAGCAAGAAAAATGGTTTTAGGTTCTACCAAGCTCTCAAAATGGCCATTTTTAGCTCGAGGGTCAAATTTGAAGTGCTCACTCACACGTTAAATCTCTGGATAGGGGCCTGAGCTATTCATTAATGTTGGGGCATGGAGTAAAGAATATTTTGTAATTAAAATAAGGTAAAATGATGCCCTATACTTTATATACGATCGTTGAGAAGTTAAGTTAGTTTAAACCCTCCCAAAACCCTAATTTTGGAGTGATATGAAAAAATTGAAGGTTTTTGTGTAGTGGCTTAGAATAATGGTGGTGGTGGCGTGCAAGAATGATGATGATTTTATAGCCTTAAAGGCCATATTTTTTTGCAATATGCTTGACCGTTGTAGTCATGTGTTTAGACAGGCAATGGTAATCACCAAAAAGGCATGTGTGGTAACATCCCCATTTTAAAACACCAGAACAAGGGAATTTTTTTTTTTTTTGTATATAACATTCTCTGTTATGAATTATAAAATTCAAACACACGTTCAAGTTTTAATAATGGCTCTCTGCCCAAACAACACAGTTTGGATCACACAATTCCTTTTTAAAACGAATGTTCCCTGTTCGCATATTTACAATATGGAACACACATTCAATGCCATTCAATCTTATAACAGATTCTATATGCTGCTGTAAATGACTCGAGGAACTGCCGATCTTCCATTTTCATGGCTCGGAGTTTCAACGATCCTTCATTTCATGACTCGGCAACAACCGATCCTTCATGTTCATGACTCGGCAACAACCGATCCTTCATGTTTGTTTATGCATAGTATATATATATACCTGTTCTCATAACCTTCTCCGGTTATCGAAGTGATCCATTTAAGAAGCCTATCTGAATATCTGTTACTGATATTCATCTGACATCCTGCATCTTAAATTAAGTGATAAGGACAACGCAACCAGCAATTGCGATACTTTGGCCAAAGATTTTCACATGCTTTGAATGATCATATTCCTGGATGTGATACAAATCTATGGAATACGTCCTTCACTTCACTTCACCTGTTATCTAGAATGGTCTTTCCTAGCTCCTACCAGTCCTCATCGTTTAAGGTCAGTTTTAAACTTTCAATTCCAGCTAGTAATATGAACGGGTATAGGAAGGCACTCCTGGTAACTAAAGATACGCAGACATACGGTGTCGTTACCCCACGACTCCGTGTGTCTATTTATCTTTAGTATTCCGGAGTCACTCCGTATACCAGATCATACCCTATCCCCTGCTAAGATCTACACATTCAGCCTATGTATTCTAAATGTTTTAATTCGGGAGGGCATTGCTATATGTCAGCTGCAACATTGTGTCGTCATGAAGACCCCGTCTTCATGAAGACACCTTGTTGTAGCTGGCGTATGCCAATGTCCTGCAGAATCCACCCATCGAGAATACACATCCTGCTCAAGTGACTTAGCCACGAGTTAATAATTAAAATCAACTTTCAGCATTCGTACTGATCCCTTGATCCTCGTTTCCGTTGCAGTTGTATATAACTAAGAGGGACTAAACCATCCATTAGTTTACTATGTATCTTCTCCTTCGTATCGAAGGGCTACATTTCCTTACTTGGTTCACTTCTTAATCATTGGATTAAGCAGTCTGTACCGAACGGACGTGATAAGTTTAACCTATTAAACTTAGCCAAGATGTTTCCAACTGCAACTAATTTAAGAATATTAACTTATTAGACGTCATTCAAACGAGGTCTAAACTTCGAGAAATGAATTCATTTGTTCTCCTTAACGTTATATAGTTAAGGTCCATTAGTTATGGATATATTTATCCTATATCCTTTATTCTGAATTTTTATCAAACGGGATCATTAATGGAGTTCGAAAACGAAGTTCGATTACTCCGAATTTAAATTGATATTCCTTAGCTCCTAAGCTAATCCTGAATACCTTCTGATTATGGAATCATATTCTTCTTAATCCTTTTTAATGTCAATTAAAAATTCATCTTTACCCAAGCATGAACTAATTGCATCTTTTCAACTTAAAAGTTGCATTTAAGTAAGAATAGATATCAGTTTCAATTCAGCATCCATCCAAGGACAATGAAACAATTCCAAATCAAGAAATAACATCGTATTTCCAATTTAAACAACAATATCAAACTGATATAATTTTTGAAAATATCACACTCGTAATTGAATTCAATATTTCAAGTCATAATTTGTACATTTGCCAATCCAGCTGATTGGGTATAGTTTATACAAAGCATCCATACAACTTATGGACAGAAGAATATATTTTCTTCTTTTCACAATTCCTCAAAGAGGAATAAAAGCAACAATTATAATTTATTTCACATCTAATCAAGAGGCATCAGAAAACAACCAAGTCTTCATTTTTAATCAAATTCCATCTGTAAAATGAATTGCACAGGTCAGTTCAATGAACCTGAGCACATTAAGCACTTATCCTTAAAATAAGATGCTTCAACTAACTGTTTCAATAAAAGAACCCTGCTTTTATGAAACGACAGCAAAACATCAATCTCGAAATAGGCACAAAAGGGAAGATCAGCATAACAACTGACTATCAAATATCATCACAATCAGCCAAGGGACTGTTATCCCGTTTCTACATAATCGTTACAAGTATCAATTCACAATATTTGAAAATTTAAGAATACAAGTAACTCACAACAGATAGAACACACTGTTATCCTTTCCACGCCCTTCAATAACAATGAATGCAAAGGACGAAACTAAATGAAATGTAATTCCATTACTTTCTTTTCAGTTCATGCGTCATATTAGAATCCAAGCAATCAAGTACAGAGAAGAAAGCGAACAACAATGCATATAGTTGCTCCCATCTAAGCACCTATAAAATTCATTATTCACGAATTCCAGATTTCCAACTGAATGAAAGAAGAAAAGATCATTTTTCTAAAACATTCATTCATATCTCTATTTCTTTCCACATGACTGTCACTAACAGTGGAAACCAGACAAAGGACAATTCAAGATCACAGTTCAGAGTGAAACTTATAAAATCCACTCGGAATTCACTTTCCGGCAGCAAGAATAATTTCATTTTATTCCGGTTCATATGAATACCAAACAGGTTAGTAAGACATCATATTCATCGTTGAGCAAGCCATATCAATATGCATACTAGGTATTTGCTATACTAGAAGATTCCATACTTCTTTCACTGTATAGTTAACCAACAACAATTATGCAATCACACAAGCATATATTCATATGATCTTTTTATACCTCTGAACGCGTAACAGTTCTTAATAACAAGTTGTACATTGCTGTTACCTACAGCAAGATCAAGTCATATGCACAGTAAACTCCAATGTTACTTTCAGAGTCCCAAATAGCAAAAAGAGAAGAATTCATTCTCTATGATTTCATTAAGAAACAATCATTGTATTCAAAATGAAATAAAAACACTCAAATCATGTTTTTCTTAGCATGACAGCTCAACTTATAAAGATAACAGAACAAACGTTCTCATTGATAAGCATCTCACATAGCTAGTACAGCTTCAATCCAACGTGCTACAACAATGAATATTCCAGTCAAGTTCAAAAATAGCATTCACAAGACAGTAAAAAAAATATCATAAAGGTCAAACCACGACTGCTAGACGCAATGGGGGTCAACCTTTCATTACAGCAAGAAGGAATTATAATCATTCATTTCACAGAATACAAAACCAGTTTATATTTGCAGAATCTACAGTCTGAATAAGAAGACCGAACAGTATCAAGAAAACACAATGAAACCATCCTATCCACACCGTAAGGAGAGACACAATTCATTAATGAGTTCAGAAGGAAAAACAATTCACTTTTTCCTACTTCACGAATACCCAATACGTGTTCGTCTATATCCAATCCAAGGAAAGGCACAGCAAATGAAATACTGCTATTACTTTATTAGAATCGAGTTCGATTACCCAAAGAAACCTCGAATGCCATTTCCATTAAAATCCCAAAACTGGAGAAGGAAAAGGATCTATTTCCTTGAAACTTTCAATAAGAACAATTTCAAACAACTAATGCTTCTTTTATTTTAGTCCCATCAGCAAAAGAACGTATAGTTTCAATGTCAAAAACAACTCAAGTAACCTGTACAGGCCCATGGAACATATGACAATTTCCCCAATACTGTTAAACAACCGGCACGACAGGAAAGCATTTCATTCAAGAAAAATAAGGACAGCTGAACTCAGCAGATCAATAACAATATTTCATATTATTTCCAAAATGACAGCAGAGTCCACGGAACCCGAATCACAGCAATATACATGACTGTATTTCCATTTCCTCTTTACTTACAAGGCAATTCCAAACACACAGTAAAGAAATGATTACATTAAATGGAAAACGATTTACACTATAAGGAATGACGACACGGCCTGTTCTACTTTCAAACAACACGAATCAGTGAAAGAAATATATCTATTTCAAACCACCACACTGTCAGCAACCAATACAGTATATCATTTTCCCCAACTTGATTCGAGTAACAACACATCAAACCAAGCAACCAGAAGCCATTTTTCTTATCATTTCCAAAGAAAGAAAGCAAGAATCGACAAAATCCAAGTCAAATCGATTCAACAGCAATCACACAATCCAAACCCAAGAGCAGGGTTGTTTTAATGAGACACTTAAACAAAGCAAGAATTTTTAAAGAGAAGGGCTTAACATGCCTGTAATCTTTTTTTTTTTTCCAGAACTCGAAGAAAGCTTCGTTTTCTGCGCTATTTCCTTCCACGGCGATAGCACAAACTTCCCAGCACTCCTTTCTTCTTCAGGCTTAGCAAAAGCCTTAAAAATTTCCAAGAACAATGTCAAATGCCAAGAGCTGGTTCGACTGAAACCAGGCCAAATAAAAACCAAATGCAGAGCAACTTTGCCAAAGGCTCGAATCGACCAAATGAAAAATATCAAATTCCCTCATACACTTTCCAAGGCGAGCTGGTCGTGAGGACCAAGAACAATCAATGCAATTCAAGGCTCTGCCTTTTTGCTTAGCTTTACAAGCCACTGCCACTTGAGTTGGCGAACTTCTAAATTTCAAATTTCCCATGCAAAACTAAATTTGGCTCTATCTCCAAATAGATGCCTCTATTTCCTTACCTGCCCCGCCAAAACTGGCACTGTCCACGTATGGACAGTTACCAATAAATTCTAATGAATGCCCCTTCCTTCATCCTTATCCCCTCTCCTTCCAAGGGTCTGCGTACGCCCTTTTAGATTAGGATTAGTTTAGGTTGCATATAGTGTTCAACCGAGGTCTTAGTTTGGCCTTAGGTTATTAGAACTTAGGTTTATTTTTCCCCTTTTTTTTTGAATTTAAAAAATCCACTTAGGATAGTAGTGTAGGATGCATGTTAGGACTTAGGATTAGTTTAGGTTTTTAATTCCTACTAACCACTAACACCAAACAACCTCCATCCAGCCTTCCTACTAGACATTCACATTAATGCAGAGTAGGATGTTCCGTCCTCTCGGATCGCGTACTCAAGGCCACCCGTGTCCAGGCATTTCTCACCTCACGAGGTTCCAAGTTCGACAGTACAGGGCTCAAGAATTGAACCCCTGTCGGTTGGCATTTACGTGCCAGCTGCTCATACCTGCGATCAGGCGTTGCACGTTCATGACAACCTCAGCCCCGGTTCAAGAGTAAATGACATAGATAAATCACCAGAGGCCCTTAACATACTTGGATCAATGAAATTGATTCAAGGTATGTTGTCAATCAGTAACGAGAGTATAGCAAGTATACGAAAATTTGGTCGTCACATTAGCAAACACACAAGTACAATAACTGTTGTCCTATACAATAGATCACAGCATGCAAGAATCCAAGTTAGCAACGCATTCTTTTAAGATCAAAGTTTATCTTAACATGTTTGCCTTCATTCCAGTAGTTATAACAGTATGTAAAACATTCACCAAGATAACATACAAAATCAGAGTGTTACATCAAGTGACTAATCAATTTGTGTTTGCTTATTCTCCTCATCACATTATGATGTCTTAGTCAATCACCTAATTCACTTATCATCTACACTTCTTCTTGTTGCTACCCTTCATCAAGTAGTGTTTGAAGATGGAGTTGAGGTCTCCAGTCAAGTGTATTATGCAAATGGTTGGGCATGAAAGTGATGTTTGGAGTGATGAAATCTAACTAGGTTAAGACTGGTTTTGTGACCTAAAACCCAATGTGAGCAGTCTTGGAGATGCAAGCATATTTAAGCTATATGCCCTGAAATGATGCATGTTATGTGCTTGATGAGCTACATAAGGATTAAAGCCTTCTATAAATGTTCCATGAAAGCCATGAACATGTGGTTGAATGAACAAACTTTGTCATTTTGTGAAGACTAGTTTTTGTGCATACAAATCCATTAGGACCTTGTATTCTAATCAGTGTCTCATGGTATGAATGAAGATGGTAGGGTTACCCCATGTATTTTAAGGTGAACCATAGGTCACATGTAACATCCTCCATGCATAAAAAATCTCTGGAATTTCATACATCAGTGTTGGTTAAACAATCTTGTGATTGTGTTCTTGATCTGCCATAACTGTGCACATCCAGCTGAGAAGAAGAGATGAAATGGAGGTATTATGCCCTAACCTGCAACACTCCAAGTACATGGTGATGTCTTGGACATATTCAAGATAGTATTCCTCTTAATTTCATTTCATGACATGAGCCTAGAGTGGGTCTCATGCACCCAAGTTGAAAACTGTGTTTTGAAGGTCATAGACCTAATATAGCATATTAGTCCTAATGGAGGCTTGATGATAAAATGGTGAGTTGCAAATATTTTCAAGGATATAGATGGAAAGGAGATGACCTTAGTAATGTATCCATACCTTCCTAACACATGTTGCATGGTCTATGATAGCTAGAAGACAAATAAGTCTTTGTTAAGGAGAAAACAAGAAGGAATAAAACTGTTACAAAAGGAGTTAGTAGATGTTAGTTTGAAAATGGAATATCTTCAATGGTATCATAAGTGCAGTGATTTCAAAAAAAAATCTTGTTCCTCATAGGTGTTAGAAGTGTCATGACATATTAAGAAATGACATATACCTGCAACTGACACACTTGTAGATGTAATGATGACATTGTAACAACTCTAGGTGATGTCACCTAGAATCTTGTATATGAGTTGAAGAGGTAAGAAGGTGAAGGGGTTGAAAGATGAAGTGTAAGAGGTGTAAGAGTGAAGTCATAAAAAGAGTGTATGAGTGACTTAATGTGCATATGAAAAATATTTTAGGACTGTATTTGAAGCAAAATGAGAAGATGAGAAAACAGGTGAATCAAGGTGTGAGAGGAAGGAGGATGAACACATAGGAGCTAAATATGAGATCACAAACTTGTTATCTTAAGTAACTAGGTCAGATAAATGTGATCAAAAATTTGTAAAGACTAAGTGGATGCTTAACAAAGTAGGGAGTTGGTGCTTCCATGCAAGTTGAAGCTTGCAAAAGTTGTCAAGTAGGTGCTTGATTAAATTGTTGGAGTTGGTGCTTCAAGTTGAGTAGGTGCTCAATAAATTGATATCTTTGTAATCTCTCATGGGACAATTGTCCACAGTATTGTATTGATTTCAGTGAGTTTTCTCCCTTTTAAGGGTTTCCCACATAAACCATTGTCTTCATGTGTGCTTGATTTTCATTTTCTTATGCTTGAATGTCATTATTTCCTCATGGTAAAGGTTAATCAAGATTGAATGATCTTTTGAGGCATAAAATTGTTTTCAAAGGTTGAAGAAGCACTGATTCACCCCTCCCCTCTTAGTGCTTGTGTTTCCAACAATTGGTATCAGAGCTAGGTCCTTTTGGAACAAGCTTAACAACTTGAAGGAGATCCAAGAAGCACAAACACGACCAATAATCAATATCAAAGTGGTTTCTCTGATAACAAGGCACCTCTCTTCAATGGAACCAACTATGCATTTTGGAGCATTAGAATGAATACCTATCTCATGTCTCTAGGTTTTGATATATGACAGCTAGTAGTTGATGGATACACCATTCCAAACACACCTCCAACTAATGAAATAATAGTGAAAATAACTCAAAGGAAATGAATGCTTATGTGGAATTTCAGGAGCATAGTTTGTGAAAGTTAATAACTCAAATTTGGGAGAAAATAAAGACTATCTATGAAGGAGACAACAAAATGAATGCAATAATTTATGTGGAATGAAGGAAGATGAAATCAAAAGTAGGTAACTCAAAAAGTTTGTAAAAGTTATGCATTGTAGCATGGGCCAGTCAACCAAAGAAATTTGTCAAGGAGGAAAACTAAAGACTATAAGAAGACGTATGAAGGAGACAATTCAAGGTCAAGCTAGCTAAGTTGCAGAGTTCTATGCGTAAGGGAAATTTAGGGAGAGGTGGGTGAGAATGGACTAAGTATGAAATCATTAGCATCCTACTGCGTGGTGGTTAGTTGATGAGGTGATAAATGTCATTAGAGGACTAGGAGAAAATATGGAGGAAACAATGGTTATTTAAAAGGTGTTAAGATCCCTGATACCCGAGTATGACTCCAAGGTTTCAACTGTGGAAGAAGCACAAAACTTGAGCACCCTACAAATGGATGAGCTTCGTAGCATTCTAACTACCTATGAGATGAGGACAAATGAAGCAAGATCAATCAAGAAGGAGGTTACATTCAAAGTTGATAAGGGACCACAAGAAAATAAAAGTAAATTTGAATTATGATGAGAGAATAGAAGCTATGTTTGTTAGGAGACTAAAAAGAGGGTCAAACAAATACAAAGGAAACCTACCTTTCAAATGCTTTAGTTGTGGCCAAATAGGCCACTTTGCTTCTAAATGTCCTAACAAAAACAAGGAAGAGCAAGATGAGCATGATGAAGAGGGAAAAAATTATCATAAGCACAAGAAGAGCTTTAAGAAACGTAAAGGTAAGAAAAGGTTCAAGTGACACCAACAAGAACAAAAATAATTTTTACACCAAAGAGGAAACAAGTTCATCAGATTCAAGTGACACCACAATTCTGACATGAAGATGAATATCAGTTTGACACCCTATTCATGGCCATGGAGATAACCTCTACAAGCAACTCAAAAGGTAAGAATCTTAGTGAAGATGAAAATTCAAAGGATGAGGATGCTGAAGTGAACCTTGAAGTATAATTGATTAGTTCCCTTGAGGAATTGAAGCTCCAAAGGAAGAAGAACCAAAAAATGAAGTCAATGTTGAAAGATTATGAAGAGAAAATCAATCTTCTTGAGAAAACAAAGCAATAAGGATAAAAGAGCATGAAGATGGAATCAAAGAGCTTGAAGCACAACTAGAGTTGATCTCAACATCCTTCAAATCCAAAGAGGAAGAATGCCTCAAACTCAATACAGAGATGGAGCTTCTAAAAACTGAACTAGATCAGATATCAAGAAAGTTGAAAGCATATCAGAGATTTGAAAAAAGTTCAAGTGACCTAGATGAGGTTCTAAGCAATCAAAAGTCTTCAAATGAAAAAAATGGTATAGGATTCAAATAAGATCACAAGGATGACAAGAAAACTAGTAAGAAAGATGAAAATACCACTCAAGAACCAACTCAAGCAAGGGAGGCTACTAACAAGAAGGCCAAGAGAAGGACCAACTCAATCAGACAACCTAATGCAATAAGGTACACTCACTCTTTATATGGCTACTATTTTTCTTGTAATATGTTTGGACATAAAGCTATAAAGTGTAGAAGATATGCAAGGGGTCATGGAAGGACACTTTCACTCACAACAGATGAGAGAAACAATGAAATGGTATGCTATAATTTCCAAAATTCTGGTCACATAGAATTTTTTTTTGCAATTAGAGACTCTCAAAGTAAGATAAAGAAGGTGTATGTAGTAAGGAAAAATTCTACAAGAAAGAAATATCAAGGCCTAATAGCTCAAACAACCTTCATAATCAAAATGAATACATGACATGGTACATTGACAATGGATGTTCAAGTCACATGAAAAGTAATAAGATCAAATTCATTTCATTAAGAGAGGATGCATCAAGAATAATAAGGTTTGGAGATAACACATTTGCAAGAATTGTAGGTAAGGGTACATTGAGTCTAGATAATGGAAAGAAAATAACTGAGAATGTCTTGTATGTATAGGACTTAAAACACAACCTACTTAGTGTGAGTAAAATGTGCAAGCAAGGACACACCTTGGTATTTCATGAAAAAGGGTTGTGATATAAGGAAGAGCAAATGAAAAGTATTTGGTAGGCCAAAAGGACCAACACCAACATGTATGTCTTGAAAGAGATAAACAAGGAGAAATTCCTCACAAGCAAGATTGGTGATAGTTGGGTTTGTCATAAGAGGTTAAGGCACCTAAAATTTAACAGCCTTGTCAAAATTAGCTCCAACAGATGTGTGAGAAACATGCCCAAAATCAATGTCTATAAGGCAAGTAATTTGGATATTCTAAACAATGAAGGGGGACATGCATTTTGGAATCATTTGATTATGTATTATCTCTTGTAACAAATATTGAAACTCCTACAGAAAAAAATAAAACTTCATTAGAAAATGGACAAGTGGCACAAGAACAAAAAAATAGAAAGTGAAGGAGCTTTACATCATGTTATTGATGCACCAAAACCACATAAAAAGAATCTTAAATGGTCAACACAAACAATAAAATATGTCCACCCTGAAGAAGTTTGGAAATGTTAGGAATTAGTCCTAACACAGGTGCATTTGTGAGTGTGCATTTGTGTGTAGGATAAATTTTTTTGGAGCATATATCATGATTAGAGGTATGAAAAATAACATGGGCCAGATAGTACGAGCTACAAAGTGCAACAAAAAGCCAGCTAGCTTGGCTTCTTACAGACACAAAATTTTCATGTGGCGAAAATGTAGACAACTATCCCTGACCAAATATCGTTGGGTCGGTTTAGTAAGACCACGTATATTCCAAGAATACACAATCATTGAGATGAATCTAAGTACATATTCCCCTCATCATTCATATCGGAAAGGGCAGAAAACTGGCTATGAGAAAAAGATGCTCGGGTAAGAACCGGGGAAAGATCTCCTAAATTCCAAGGATGGCGTTTGTCTTGCACATACTCACCTTCCTTTGAGGGGGACAAGCTACAAGAGCGGGTAAGCTGAGTCTTGCGCGATTGAGACAAGTCATCCACAAAAGGAGACTCAGGTAGGGCCAAGGGAGTAATGGGAGGAAGTTGGGGAAGTTTAATAGGGGCAACAACAAATGTGTACAACGGTGTGCGGGAAGGCGGAGGCTCGGACTTCGCAAGCTCAACTTGTTTGACAAGGGTTATGGATGTAGTAGCACCATTATTAGCAACTGGACGATAAGTGGGAGTTGGGGGTTTTGAAGGTCCCCTTGAAGCACCCTTTTTATTAGTGACGACGGTCCAACCATCAGAAGCGGGAGTGGCTTTAGAGTTTGTCAGAGGTTTATCAACAGGTGCAGGATGAGAGTCGGCCACGAGAGGACGCTCATGAATCACGTGCTTAGATGACTGATAACGAAAACAAGTATTAGGTAAGTTGATATAAAGCACCATTTGAAAGAAATGGGTGTCCCTAGTTTGAATATCGATGGTTTCTTAAGTCCTTTAAAAAATCGATCTCAATGCACACACGACATTGAGGACGAGCATGAAAAAATTTGGGTTGCTCATTGCAGACGAGCCTCTCTAAGGGTTTGACTAAGTCCCCAATAAAACCCCTAAGTGGTACGGGGAGTCCTAAAAATTCAATCCAAACATGGACTTTGAGCTTGGCTTGCTCAGAAACCTGAAAGTCCCAGGTCTAGTGCGAAAAAACAACCAAGGAGTTGCGGATGAACCAAGGACCATGGTTAACAGTGGCCTTACAATGTTCCAAATTGGAGAAATGGAATAAAAAAACCCTTTGTGAGGTTTTGAACTCTATCGAGTTTAACCCCATGACTCTGCCAGTGGTTGTGAACCCATTGTTTCAAAAGGCTCTCAGGGGGGACTTGGCCAACAAAATACCCAACTAGGGTATAATTTTCAAACCCGTTACATGCATCATCAAACGTAGGTAAATTAAGAACAACATCAGGTAAAGAAGTATCAAACTCATTACCTCGTCGAAAACCTTCGGGACGAACTTCCGTGCTTTCTTTGGTGTCATTGTTGTTAGTCACTCCGTCGACGAGCCATGCATCAGTAGATGATAGAGTCGAAATAGAGGCCATTGAAAGGAGGTTTGTCACCGCCCTAAGTGCAGAGTAAAAGACCCACATAACAAAATTAATGAGCGAAAATCCTACTAGAAACCTAAAGGGACAACAATATGATGATGGTACAAATGACGATGTGCATGAACAAACAACTAAGACCTAAATCCTAGTAGAGCCATTCCCATCCAACATGAAAAATTCAAGATAAAAACCTCTAAAGTGATTAGTATTTATTGATATTTTAGATGGTATGAGTTGTCCCCATTGTTTTCCACGAAGCTTTTCAAAGTTTTACAAATTCCCTCCGAAACTTTTTCAAATTCATTTCATTCGCCCAAAATTCCCTGTATCCGAAAAGCCAACGAATATGTTTTTAGAACAATTAGCGTTCTACGCGGACTTCAAATAGATATTCAATCCACCTTATAAAAGAGGATATTAAAAATATACCATACTAAAATACGCGAAAGTTGTAATTTGAATACTCAAATTCGAATGGTTTTCTCAGGTGGTTACAGAGCTTTATTCTGCGCCAAAATACAATTAAAAGACCAGTCCTCCATAATATTTTGCTGCAACATACATTCCAGAGAGCAAGCGAAGCGTAATTCAAGGACGAAGAGGGGGAATTCTTCGCAGGTAGCTCATATTTCGAGTACCCTTTTACTTGTTTAATGCAGTCACATGCTCTAGTGTTCGAATCTTTTTTCTGGGTGTACAGTGGAGCCAACAACCCTAGAAAATGTCTACAATGGCTGTAACCGCCAACGCCTCAGTAAACACCGTGGTCTCCGGGCCTCCTCCTCCTCTTCGGCAGAGCGTCAGAAAGAGAACGGCTGCTTCAGCAGTCTCAACCAGAACATCAAACCGCGAAGTTGGCACAACAGAGGAAGAATTAAATTTGTCACAGACCGCGGCGGATTATATCTACGGCAAGGATTTGAGCCACACCATTAGGGGAGAAACTGTGTTGGATTCAATACCCAGTAGCAAAAATGTCACCGTTCCTACCAGAAAGACTCTCAAAGCCCCTCATCCTCAGAGCCCTCAAAACCCTAACCCTAGTGACCGTAATAGCTCCAAGGCTGCTGCTGCAAAATTGCAGCTGGTGGGCAATGTTTTTACTAAGACTTTCATGATGTTCATTCTGGTGGCTGGAATGGGGACCACCGTGTGGAATTGGAGTTTGCACAGAAATGAGCCCTCCGGTCTTGTGATGCAACCAGGGATGTCTGTCTCAGAGGGCAGGATTTCAGAGCTCGAGGAGTTTTTGAAGAAGACCACCAAAATGATGCAGGTGCAGCTGGAATTGGTTGATATGAAGTTTGGGAAGCAGGTAGAGGATCTGAGAAAAGAGTTGGAGGATAAGATTGAGGAGCAAACAGCTGTATTTTTGACTGAGCTCAGGAATCTGCAGGTACATACTGGGGAGATTGAGGAGTCTCTCCTAAAGCTTGCTGACTCTGGAATTTTGTCCAAGGGGGAAGTGTTGGGACTTGTAAATTCTGTGGTTGAAACGAGGGCAATTGAAGGGAAGGGACAGGCATTGAGTTTGGATGATGTGAGGGCTGTAGCAAAGCGGATTGTGGAAGCAGAGATAGAAAAGCATTCTGCCGATGGTTTGGGCAGGGTTGATTATGCACTCGGGTCTGGTGGGGGTAAGGTTGTCAGGCACTCTGAGGGGTATTTTATTGGTAACGGAAGGAATTGGGGTCTAGATTCTCTGAGTTTGTTGAGAAGTGTTGGCAGTGTTCATCCTTATGCATCTAAAATACTAGAGCCTAGTTTTGGGGACCCTGGTCAGTGTTTGCCTTTGAAGAGCAGCAATGTATTTGTCGATATTGCATTGAGGACTTCGATTTTACCAGAGGCTGTTACCCTAGAACATGTCTCCCAGGTATACTTTATTGGTTTATGGTATTATTTATGTAATGTACTGTGACGTTGTTGTTCTTTATTTCTCTGGTTGTTTTCTATGTAGCTTTGCTTGATGGTCATAAGGAATTTTTACTACAAATGTTTGGATAACAGTGCCCATGCCGTGGTACAGATCCAGATTTTTCTTGTGTCTTTTTTGTGTATGGGATTGGATAAAACACATTTCATTATAAAATCTTTGCAAGTGTTTTGCTTGTTTTAGGCACACTGTTGGAAGTGTGGGTTTTTTTTTCTCTGCTTTTTGACACTAACTACTCTTAGTTCACTTAAAATAATGATTGCCTAGATTGAATGAATGAGCCCGTGGACTATATTTTCATACATGCAATTCATGTTTTAAGACTTTTGTAGACACAACCTAGTTTTCTTGTTGACACGAGCCTTCTTATGGTTTGTCATTATTTTTTAACCATTTTTGATGTCAATGAATCCTTAGGCTGAAACAATATTCAAGCAGTGTTTGATTTTGAGTACTAGAGCATGAGTAACACGTGGAGAGCGCTATGAGAAAGGACTGTAGTTTTGTGTCTTGGAACTTTGAGATGGTTAACCTGAGATGGCTTAGAGAAGAGTAGAGCGTGGAGACTGGAGACTATTGGAGGGTTAAGTTTCTTGTATGGCCATAAGGTATTTTTACTACAAATGTTTGGATAACAGTGCCCATGCTGTAGTACAGATCCTGATTCTTGTTTTACCTTTTTCTGTATGGCATTGGATAGAACATAGTCATAATAAAATCTTCGCAAGTGTTTTGCTTGTTTTAGGCACACTGTTGGAAGTTTGGGTTTTTTTCTTCTGCTTTTTGACACTAACTAATATCTACTCTTAGTTCACTTAAAATAATGACTGCCTGAATTGAATGAATGAGCCCTTGGACTATATTTTCATACATGCAATTTATGTATTAAGACTTTCGAAGATACACCCTAGTTTTCTTGTTGACATTAGCCTTCGCATGGTTTGACATTTTTTTAAATGCCATTTTTGATGTCAATGAATCCTTAGGCTGAAACAATATTCAAGCAGTGTTTGATTTTGAGTACTAGAGCATCGCTAACACGTGGAGAGTGCTATGAGAAAGGATTGTAGTTTTGTGTCTTGGAACTTTGAGATAGTTAACCTGAGATGGCTTAGTGCAGAGCAGGGCGTGGAGACTATTGGAGGCTTAAATTTCTTGTGTAGATTCTAGCATACTAAAGTCTCTAACATACATGCTTGAGTTTATGTGAGATACCTATCTGGAAGAATTATTATTTCTTTCTAATTTTGTTGAGAAAACAGTTATGTTACAGTTTGATTCGGTGGCAGCACGGGCAAGTGACATGTATACATTGGATTAGAAATATTATCAAAATTCCAGCATTCATGGAACACTGTAGGGAGACCACCACCACCCCATTGTGATCAAATTATTTTCCATGTAGTTCTTTAATTCTATGTCTCCAAGCTTGCATGTTGATTGTCAATTTGGATAAGTTTAACTTGTTAACCAAAATGAGCCCCTTGCCCATTTTGATCAAATTTGTGCTTTGAAAGCCCATACTCCCCAAACACTTGTCTATTTGTTGGGATATATCTCTTTTTCCTTTGTACCTTGGCCCATGATGCACTGTCCTAAGCCATGCATCACTGGAAAATCTCAGCACACCCCTTTGTGCTAACTCTTAAGCTGCGACCCCTATGATCCTTTACCCTTGTTTGATAGATGCTAATTCATCATCCCCACATACTTTCTTTTCTCCCATCTCCTTTCCGATCGTTTCTCTCCTTCCTTTTTTTTCACGTTGTGCTTTCAATCTATGGGTGCCATGAAGTAAAACTGAAGCTGCAAATGCTTGTTCTATGTCACAAAATGTTTTAAACTTTGCAAGACTTTGTGCACTTTGCATCCCACACTTCACATTGCTCAGTTGCGTGCTTTGCATTTTGCAAGCCTTTTTGATGGTTACAATGGATGCATTTTTAAGACACTTGGGCAGTTTCTTAGAGTTACACAACGAATTCTTACACCAAAACAAAGATTTTTATTTAAGGCTTTACGGCATCTACAATGTTGTCTCCCTTTACTGGGGTGATTACAGTATTTAAACTAACCATTCGAGCTACCACATGGATGGTGTGTAGGCCTCTTTGAATTGCATGCTCTCTTTCTCTCCTTCCTTGGCTCGGCTTTGTTCCCTCTGTATTTCTTCCCCAAAAAGTCCCTTAAACGATGCATTTGACCTACCTTTATATTGGCTTGTTCCCGCTCTATCCTTTTGGAGGCTTCCTTGCTTCTCGCTTTGATTAAATTTAAAACTGATGCATTAAATGCTTTGGGTGACTAAGGCTCCTAGATACTTTATTGCCTGTGCCATGTCAAGTGTGGTTGTTAGGTGTAAGTTGTCCTTGGGATTTTGTTAGACGATTTGTCTGGCATTTCAACCATTGGCCCATATGGTGGCTTACTCCTTGTATTGACACATGCCTTTAGTGGTTGATCCCCATTCATTCCCTTTGTTGCTTTTAACATGTTCATATTACTGTAGTGCACTTCTATGGCATTCAAACCTCATGCGTTATTGTGTGTGTTTCGCTCCGCAATCCTGCGCATATCTAGACTTAGCCAAAACCCAAAATTACATGAAAATTACTGTGCTCGTGATGTTCTTGCATCACACACCCCGGGTTAAAAGAAAGCGAGCTCCGTCTCACGAGTATGGCCTAATTGACCAAGCTCTATTGAACTCATCCAAGTCGCATCTTCTACTGTGCGATTCCTCCCCTTTATCAAGAACTCCTTGTATTCTTTTCTATGCGTCCTTTTTGAGATCCTTGAATCCAATATGGCCACAATTTCTTCTCTTGCCTTTTCTGGTATTTGTTTACTGCAATCAATGACGTCCAACTTCTGTGGTCCCCACGTAATATGTTTTGGGGTCTGCCTTGCACATTCTTGTTCCCCTTATGTGTTACCTTCCCCTTTATGATACTCATACATATCAACAACATTGAATATCAACGAAATATCCAATCCTTCGGTTAACTCTATCTCATATGCATTAGAACCCATCTTCCGCAAAACCTTATAAGGCTTGATCTTCTTCAACTTGAGCTTATTATAAGTTCCTTTTGGAAATCTCTCTCTGCATAAATGTGCTAATACTTGGTCTACAACTTCAAATTCCTTGGTTTTGGACCTTTCACTCTTGTAATGAGAGTTACTTTGCTCTAGCTTGTTGTGCACATCCTCATGTAACTTATGCATATACTTCGCCTAATCTACGGATTCTATGCTCATGTTTTCCATTTCCTCTCACAATTCAGTGACTCCCCATGGACTTCTTCCATAGACAATTTGGAATGGAGTTTTCCCCATAGTCTTATTGACAAAATCATTGTAGGCAAACTCTTCTTGTGCTATCACCATGTCCCATTGCTTTGGCTTATTTCCAACCAAGCTACGCAATAAATTGCCCAAACTTCTATTTACCACCTATGTCCATCTGTTTGTGGGTGATATGCTGAATTGAGATTCAATTGTGTCCCCGTCTTCTTAAGGTCTACTAAAAATGACCTAGGAATTTTGTGTCCTTGTCGGATACTACACTCAATGGTAACCCATGCAATCACACAACTTTCTTGAAAAACAAATTTGCAATACTCGATACATCATTGGTCTTCTTGCATGTAATAAAGTGTGCCATCTTCGAGAATCTGTTGACTGCCACAAATATAGAGTTGTTTCCTCTCTACATTCTCGGAAATCCAAGCATAAAATCCATGTTGATGTTCTTCCATGGTCTCTTTGGCACTAGTAGTGGCTGATATAAACCCGTGTTTTACCCCTGCCCCTTGGCTAACTGGCAAATAAAACATTCCCTTACATACGTGCACACATTTGTGCCCATCTTTAGCTTGTAATAACGTTCCTTCAATTGCGCTAATGTTTTGTCACCTCTAAAGTGACCTCCTAAGCCTCCACTATGCTTCTATCTAATTAGGTTCTTGCGCATTGACCCTTTGGGTAATACACAACTGTGCTCCTTTGAGCAACACTCCATCCTAGACGAAATAGTCCAACCACGTCGTTCTATCTATGCGTGATGGTTCTGCGCATGCCTCCTATGCATCCCTGATATCCTCATCTTGTGTGTATAACTCCATAGTGTCAAATCCCATGACCTTATTGTGCATTTCAGTTAGCATATAAAATCATTGGTTCAAGGTATCTGCAACCTTATTTGACTTCCCACTTCGATGCTGCAACACAAATGATTAACTCTGTAGAAATTTTACCCATTTCATATGTGTTTGGTTTAGTTTTATCTGACTATTAATGAATTGTAATGCCTGATGATCCATGTACAAGACAAATTCATTGTAATGTCCCCAATCCCAAACAGATAGCCTAGGAGGTTTTTCATTCGTTTTAGCCTTGGACATACCTGAGGGGCGAACGACGCTAGAGGCTATTGGGTATAGATGACTTAGTACCACATTGCTTTTTTGTTATATTTTGTCGTTGACATTAAGTTGAGCGACTTGGTGGTAATAATTGTTATATTTTGTCGTTGAGGGGGGGCTCATAATACTTTATTATTCTATTTCTTCGTTGGGGTGACTTATGGTACTTTATTATTCTATTTCTTCGTTGGCTTAAGTCACTTTTAGTCCCACATGGAGCTCCCAACTTGGAAAAAAGTAATGAAAAGTTATAAAAGGAGGTTCGGGGGAGTGATAAAGCTCATCCTTACACATACTCATATTTTATGATTGAGCAATTGCTGTTTGCATTATTCTTGCTTGTGGAGTAAAATCCCACAAGAACCCTAGCTTCGGTGGTGAGAGATCCACTCCTAGCTAGTAGGGCACTCTTTGGTGGTGAATGATCCACCCTAGTTTGTCATTTTGGAGCTGATTTAGGGTAGATATTCAGACGTATTTTTCAGAGATTTCAGGAAGGATTTTTAGAGGGTTTCAGAGGATATTTTTCCATACCAGAGAGAGGGATTCCAAGGGTTTTCAGATTAGATTAATTGCAGCATTCAGAGCAGAGTTTGGTGTAGGTTTTAGAGACATTTTGGTGGATTTTCAGCCCTTCCCTTAGGGTGACGTCAACCTTAGGGTTTTGCAGCAGCTTTTTAGGAGGTTTCCAAGTGTTTGTTTCCATATCTAGAGGTTGGGTTCTCTTCTATATCATTTGTAGATGTTATTTCCAGAAATTCAAATTTTTATCTATTGTGTTTGCAAAGTTATGAATTTTTGAAGATTTCCAGCAGTTTAGGGCATTCTAAAAATTATTGGCATTCATATACTATTCAGAAAAATCCAAAAACATTTTCCTAGTCTTCGTTATCACTGTAGCAAACTCTATATAAATTTTCGTGGGATTTGGATAAGTATTTTGTGAGTTATCGATAAAATTTAGTATTTGCTGCAAATTTTTATATATTTTGTGGATTGTAAGTCATATCCCTCAAGGAATATTTCATTCACTTGGTAACATGTAATGTCTCCACTTTTTTTTTTTGGAATATATTGGGTAAAGAGAGGGTTTTAGAAGGTCCCACAACCTTGATACAATAAGCCCATCAGGCCAGATCTAACAATAGCATTTCCAAAACAAAAATACCCACGAGGATTCCAAAAAGGAGAACGAAGAAGAGACAAGCCAAGAAGAGGAGCAACTAAATAAGCTTCTTCAGCTCAGAAACAGCATCTTTAGCTCTAGGGGAGTCCGAGTCATTTGCAAGGAGATCCGCCAACTTGAGAAGCTCCGAACAGTCGTTTGCTAAGGCCATTCTGGTAGAATTCGTGAAGTCCTCCCAATCTTTGAGAGCTTTGAATGCATGCTGTAGCTTACTCAGAATGGAGGAGATGATATCAGCTCTGTTCTGGTCCTTTTTTTCATCAGCATCAATATCAGCAGTGCTAAAGTCCATAGCAGGAGTGGAGAGAGGAGTGTCAGCAGTGGAATCTTTAACATTCGAGGGTTCCTTAGAGCCAGCAGAATGAGAGGGGGGATCCGCAACAAATTGATTGATATCACCCTGCTCCTCTTCCGAGGAGTCAGGGTACAGTTGAGCAAGCCCCAACAGATCAGCTACACCAGAGAGACCCGGGCTAGAAACAGGAGAAGGAGCGCGTCCACTGGCATTGGAGTCTTCCAGGAAGAGGCACGAGATGGGCGTGGGAAAGGGGGGAACAGCAGCGGAGATGGGGGCTTCGCGGGGGGGGCTCACGATGGCCACGTCGGAGTCCGAGCCAGAGGAAAGGAGCAGGCGGCGGCGGCGTCGAGAGGAGCGGTGGGAAGAGGAAGAGGGGCGAGAAGGAGGGGAGGGGGAGCGGCGGCGGCGACCCAATTTAGGAGGGAAGCGGAGCAGGTCAGTGTGGGAAGCGGCGACGGAGAAAAGAAGGTAAAGAAGACCCTGGTGGAGGATGACTCCCTCGCCCTCCCGAGCCAGCATAACAGAGTGTTCCAGCGATTGAAAAAGAAAGGCAGCTAAATTAATCTTTCTCCCCCAACGGAGGTGGGAGAGAATAAACAGATGGGGGCCAAAAACCAGACGGTACCTACCGTCTATGGTGAAGTACCTCATAATGGCTTCCGCCACTCTGTCCCAGGGCGAGGGCAGAGAGTCGCGGGTATATCCTGACATATATTTCCTTGGTCTGTCCCCCGGGGCGTTGAATTCTTGGATCTCGGCGTGAAGGGAACGCCTGTAGTAAATATCGCCTGCAGCAGGGAGCCCGGTGGCATCAGCGATGGCGTTCGTTGAGATGGTGAACTTAGTGCTGCCAATTTGAACACGCCCTCTCGACCACGAAGCCGTAACAGCATAAGACACTAAGGCCGAGTAACCAGACATTCTTTCCAGAAAAGTAGAGATCCCATTTTCCACTAAGATATTCCAGACCTCGCCATCATTCCTAAGCGTCTCGCAACTGTTGGGCTCAAGGCGCTTCAATTGCCCCCCCATGAGAAGAATATTAGAGCAGTTACAGAGTCGGAGATAGGAACGGACGAGAGCCAGTCTGAACAAGATACCGGCAAATATATTAAAGCCCTAACGCCACCACCTCGGATGATTAATGGGTGCATAGAGCTCGTTCGTGCGGGGATTTGCTGCATCATTACTAGGCGCCTTGATCAGGAACCTCGTGTCAAGAGTCATGTCAAATAAATTTGCCGTATTCATCGCCGCCATTTGAATGGACCAAAGCGGCCAGGCCGAAACCCCAGTCAGCTTCTGAGACCACCCGTCAGCATTGGAGTGCGTCAATTTGGGCAATCTGACAGAGTTCATTCGGGAAGTTCTCAGTCCAAATTTGCTGATTTTCGATGAGGACACCCATGTTAGCCAGAAGATCCGCCGCTCTATTACCTTCCCGGAGGACGTGCTGGAATTGGACTTGAAGGAAGGATCTTTGAATGCTTCTAATATCAGCAATGATGTTTTTAATCGACCAGTGTCCAGGGTCATTGGAACAAAGGAGGTTTATGATGTTGAGGGAGTCACTTTCCACTTGGAGGGGATCATTGCCCACCTTGATAGCCATCTCAAGACCCTTGAGGATGGCTAAGGCCTCCGCACGATGGTTGGAACCAAAGTTGAAATTATGGGCAGAGGCAGCAACAATTAAACCCGAATAGCAACGAAGAATGGCCCCTCCTCCGGACATACCTGGGTTCCCTTTCGAAGCGCCATCCGTGTTGAGTTTTCTCCATCCCCTAGGAGGGGGAAGCCAGCAAATCGAATTCCTATCAGAATGGGTTTTTTTGCACGGAATGGATAAATACTGCTGCCACTCCAGGGTGTGATAGAACTGCAGTTTTTGCTGATATTTAGACCAAGTGGTCAGGTTGACATTTTCTTGGAGAGCCAGGCCAATCAGAGTAGCCACCTGATCAGGATTGAGACTCTTGTCTTTGAAGATTCTTCTGTTTCTTTCTTTCCATATGCCCCATAAACCATGCGGGAGGAGGAGTTTCCAAGCCAACTTTAGAATCGGATGAGTGAAGGGGGAGTACCATTGAGAAAGAGTATCCTGAATGGAATCCGGAAAGATCCAAAAAACTCCTAATCTCGATAGGAGCCACTGCCAAATATCATGCGAGAAAGAGCAATGGACCAGGAGATGAGATGAGGATTCCTCTTCATTTGCACATAGAACACATTTGGTAGGAAGGGAAAAACCCCTTCTCTTCAGGTTCTCCCCAGAAAGGAAGGCATTTTTAGAGGAGAGCCAAGAGAAAAAACCTATTTTTGGAGTGATCTCCTTAGGCCAGAATTTTATAAGAGGGGGGCCCACGTCAGCACAATGCATCGAGAGATAAGCAGCCCTAACTGAAAAGGAGCCCGAAGTGGATAGAGTCCAGATAATCTCATCTTCATTATGGGAATACGGGATGTAAATGGTGGAGAGCTGCTCTCTAAGGGAGGACAACAGGTCTCTTTGAAGGTCGCTGATATCCTCCCAATCCTTGATATCCCAAGAGGGGATGGAATTTATCCTCTGCCAATAACCAGAAGCTAATCTACCATGAATATTGATGATACTTCTCTTGATAGGGTCCCAAGAGGGGTTGAGGTCAAGGGGATCATCACCAATCCAAGTATCCCTCCAGAAATCAATGAGACGCCCATTCCCGAACCTCCATTTAGTGCCAGCACGAATGATGGGGAGCGAACTACAAATGGAGTTCCATATGGTAGAGCCTCTAGTGGGGATGGATGTGAGAAAGTCTTCATTGTTTGTTAAATACTTAGCACGGAGCAAGCGGGCCCAACAAGAATTACCTTTAGCCACCTCCCAAGCAAGTTTTGCCAGGAGGGCCCCGTTCATCTCCTTTATTTTCCGAAGACCAAGACCACCGTGAGCAGTAGGTTTACAAACCTCTTTCCAGGCCACAAGGTGGATCCTTTTCTTTTCTTCAGTTCCAGACCACAGAAAGTTCCTTTGAATTTTTTCCACAGCCTCTCTAACAGAGCTGGGAATCTTGAGCATGGACAGAAAGTAAGAAGGAAGATTCTGAAGAGTGGCTTTCACCAGCTGGAGCTTGCCAGCCTGGCTGAGGAGAGCACCTTTCCAAGCAGCGAGTTTTTTTTGATATCTTTCAATAACCGGATTCCACATAATTTTTGATTGCCTACCATGGAAGAGGGGGATGCCCAGATAAGAGGTTGGGAGATCCACAATCGAGCAACCAAAAATATCAGCTATCTTCCTCTGAACTCTGGGGGGCGTGTTGAAAAAGGAGATGCTGCTCTTGATGAAGTTAACCGTTTGCTGCGAGGCTGATTGATATAAAGAAAGGATATCCATAATAGCCCTAGCTTCGATAACAGAAGCCAGACTCAGCAATAAGGTGTCATCAGCGAACTGGCTATGGGTGGCCGAGGGACAGTTAGAGGTGATTTTCATACCAGAGATGATGGATTGATTTTTTGCCGCATCCAGAGCTCTGCTGAGGGAATCCGCCATAAGAACAAAGAGAAAAGGTGACAGAGGGTCACCTTGCCTGATACCTCTGCTACTTTTGAAAAAAACCCGCAGGAATGCCATTGATCAGAATAGAGAAACAAGGGGTCGAAACACATGAGTAAATCCAGCTACACCATTTTTTGTCGAACCCAAATTTTTCCAGGGTCTTGATTAGGAAAGGCCAGCTGACTCTGTCAAAGGCTTTTTGCATATCCAATTTTAAGATCATACCAGGAGACTTCGCAAGGAGGGCCGAGTGGATGGCCTCATGGACAGTAATTATACCGCCTTGAATAAGCCTACCTTTTATGAATCCATTCTGATTGAGGGAGATGAGGTTCGGCATAAGAGGTTTTAGCCTGGAAGCCAGCATCTTAGTGATAATCTTGTAAGACGTGTTGCATAAACTTATGGGCCGAAAATTGGACACGTCCTTGGAGATATGCACTTTTGGAGCCAAGGCCACAAAAGTGGTGTTCCATTCCTTTAGTAGATTATCATTCATCTGAAATTCATTGACTGCGAGGAAAAGGTCCTGCTTGATGATTTCCCAAAAAACTTGGAAGAAAGCAGCCGGAAAGCCATCCGGACCCGGGGCTTTATCTTGCTTCATAGCAAAGACAGCTTTATGAATTTCCTCCATAGCAAAAGGCTTGGTAAGATTGTTGTTCATCTCAGGAGAGACCAGATGAGGAATGTGCTGAAGCATTTCATTCATAGATTGTTCCGAAGGAGCCAGATCAGCATGGAGAAGATTTGAGTAGAAGGATATAAGCTCATTGGATATATCAGAGTCAGCAGTAAGAAGAGTACCTGAAGACGACACCAACTCACGAATCTTGTCCCTAGCTTTATGTTTACAAGCAGTAATATGAAAGAATTTGGTATTACGATCACCTTGGTCAAGCCAGAGGGCCCGAGAACGCTGCCTCCAGTAGGTTTCTTCTTCTTTAAGAGTGCTGTGATAATCACTGAGGAGGGAGATTTCCTGTTGGTGAAGATGGTCCAACCTTCCCACATTCTCAATTTGCTCAGAAATTTTGATCAAGCTCTGAGAAAGCTCCTTCTTGCGAACCTTGATGTTACCGAAGACCTTAGACTTCCATATTTTGAGCTGTTTTTTGACTTCTTTGAGTTTGCTGGAAAATCTGAACATATTGGTTCCTTCAATCTCAATATTCCACCAGCTTGCAACCAGGGGGGTCAGATGATTATTCTCAAGCCAAGCCAGCTCGAATCTGAAGGGAGGATTCTTGACATTCACCATATGGTTGGCGCTCAACAGGAGGGGGCTGTGATCAGAGCCAACCCTTGGGAGGGAGCTGAGATAAAAGTCCGGAAAGAGAGAAATCCAATCCATCGATCCAAGAGCTCTATCTAATCTGCATTGAATGTGATTCCTGCCCAATCTACGATTTGACCATGTGTAAGAAGAACCGTGGAGATCCATATCCAGAAGTGAATTTCTCTAATGAAGTCAGCCAAAGCTTCCATGCTAGCCGGCATAGCAGGCATGCCCCCCTGTTTATCTGAGGGATAAAGAGGACAATTTAGATCACCCATTATGATAATGGGAATTTTACCACAAGTAACGATGAAGTTGGTGATATCCTTCCAAAGTTTTCCACGATGATTCTCCAAGTTTGGGGCATAGACATTGATAGCAATCCAGGAGGTGTCAGTACCAATTTCTTGAAAGAGGATACATAGAAAATTGGGGGTGCTTGAACAGGCAATCCCCTTTAAGAATTCTGGGATTCCACAAGGTGCAAAGCCCCCCGGAGTTCCCAGTTGAAGGTTGAAGTTGAGATTCAAATGCAGCCGCAGGCCAGATTTTATGAAGCCGAACCTCAGTTTTTAGCTTGGTTTCCTGTAACATGATGATATCAGGTGAGTTCTGGAACTTGATGTCTTTGATGATTCTTTGCTTTGCAGAGAGTTGAGCCCTCTTATATTCCAAGAAATGATCTTCATTTCTTTTGTTTGGATTTACTCCCCACCACCATGGGGATAGTACTTTGGGTTCCTTGCGCCACATTTGTAGCTGCTTCAATCTGAAGCTTAACACTGCTTGGATTGCCTCTAACTTTTTCCAAGCCTATATCTGGTTTCTTGTTGCTGCTTCTAGTGAAACGGTGATTAAAACAATCATCTGTGGAGAGCTCCGAGGGAGAGGGGGCAGATTCAAAAACAGGCGGGCCAAGGGGAGGAAGGGTGGGAGGGATCGAGGGAGGAGGGGATCGAGGGAAGGGGGGGATGGAAAAGGGAGCAGGAAGCGGCGAAGGGGGGGGGGAAGAGGTAGCCAAAAAGCCTGGAACCGTAGGAGCCAGGGGTGGGGAGAGAGGGAGGACAGAGGAGGGGGGAAGGGTCTCAGCAGCAGGATCAGAGGGCTGGTTGATTTCTCCATCCTCCAGGAGAGCAAAGGAATTAGAAGTGGGGATGATCGGGATCTCAATGGAGGACGATTTAGGGACAAATTTTTTCTTGTATTTTGGGGAGAGGGTTTGAGACAATGGTTTCGGTTGGGGTTTAGAGGGGCAGCTGGAGGCCCTATGGCCAAGTTTTTTGCAGAAAGAACAAGCTTGAGGAATGTATTCATAGTCAATAGGCTGTCTCCAGTTCCCAAAGTCCGAGATAAGCTCTATGTCTTTTGGCAAGGGGCAACTAATATCAGCATTAACACAGAAACGAGCATGAATAAATCTAGTTTTTGCTTTCGTGGCTTGATCTATAGCAATCAAAGAACCTATAGAAAGTGCAATACCTTCAATGACCGCCGGATGCCAAAACTCCAAAGGAAGCCCCGGAAGGCGGACCCAGATTGGGGCTTGGGTCATGGATTCCGTGTGTGGGTTGAAACCAGGAGACCATTTCCTGAGATAAAAACCCCGCCTGCCAAAGAACCACGGACCTCCTAGCAGCGCTCTAGCGAAATCTTCTTTCAAGCTGAAAGAGAATAAGATGAATCCATTAGGCATAGCCGCTATTTCAAGTGCTCCACATGGTTGCCATTTTAAACGAGCCCATTTTTTTATATCCTCCAGTGGGGGCCTAGGGCCCATCAGCGTACCCACCAAGGACAGGTCACGAGAAGCAGCAGCAGCCTCCGTGATATGAGTGGGGATGCGCAGGGAAAAGGACCCTTCTGACAGTGAAGACTGAATATCTCCTCTTGGTGTCATTTAACGTTCTTGTTGAAGTAGGCTATGGGTCTTCCTTCCAGATTTAATATTGTGCATATGGCTTGTACCACTTGCATTGCAAAATATACTTGGAATACCTTGTCAAAACTTGGAAACACTTACAAGGTTGTGTTAGAATGCTCCACTTGAAATCTTGGAAGTTGTGCTCTACTTCTTCTGTCCACACAAATTCTTTGTGATCTCCTCTTATGGTTTTTATGATAGTTATACACACTCCGCTAAAACTTTTCATTATCTTCCTATAGAAGCTCGTGAGTCCATGAAAACTTCTCATGCCTTAGTCACATTCCTTAGTGAAGGCCACTCCACTATTGCACATACCTTATCTGGGTCCATTTGCATGTCTTCTTGGGATAACACAAAACCCAAGTATACTAACTCTTTGCACATAAAGCTACACTTTTTTATGTTTACCAACAACTTCTCTTGCAAGCGCTTCATCACCTTGCGCAGGTGCTCCAAGTGTTCTCCCTTCGTCTTGTTAAACACCAGAATGTCGTCCAAGTATACAATCACAAATTTCCCAAGAAATGGCTTCAACACTTCATTCATCAACCTCATGAAGGTGCTTGGGGCATTAGTCAACCCGAGTGGCATAACCAATCATTCATACAAACCTTCTTTGGTTTTGAATGTCGTTTTCCATTTGTCTCCTTCTCTAATGTGGATCTGATGGTAACCACTCTTCAAGTCGATCTTAGAAAAATATTGCGAGCCATTGAGACAACCCATTAAGTCATCCATTCTTGGTAACAAAATTTGTACTTGATTGTTATCTTGTTGATAGCCCTTGAATCGATACACATGCGATATTATCCTCCTTTCTTTGGTGCTCGTACTGCGGGTACCACACATGGACTTAAGCTCTCTCTGACTAAGCCTATGTCAAATAACTCTTGCACTTGGCACCTTACCTCCACATTCTCCTTAGGAGTCATCCTATATGGTGCCTTATTTGGCAAACTTGACCCTAGTATCAAGTCAATTTAGTGACTGAGTTTGCGCACTGGCAGTAATCCTTGTGGCAAATCTTCTATCACTATATCCACAAATTCATCCAATAGTCCGCACACTTCCTTTGCAACGTCTTCATTCTTTGTGCACTCTTTGTGCATTCATTGCACACCTCCTTTGGCACAAGCACAAAACATGCCTTCTTCATTTTCCACTTCTCATAGGAATTATTTTCCTGACACAACCAATACTCTTTTGCACATACTCCACTATGCACTTCACCTTCATCCTTATCTTTCAAAGGCAAAAATTGAATTTCTTTCCATCCTTTTCTATGTGAATAACATTTGTGTGCCCATCATGAATGGCCTTTTGGTCATATTGCCAAGGTCTCCCTAACAATAGATGGCAAACATCCATTGGCATCACATCGCACAACACTTCATCAATAGTTCCCAATTTGGAACTTGACAAGACTTTGCTCATTCACCAGGACCTGGTGTCCCTTCTTACAACCATGACACCTTATAAGGGTTGGGATGCACGATCTTCTTCATTCCCCACTTTTTCACCATTTCACATGAAACAAAATTGTCATGTTGCCACTATCAACAATCACTTTGCACATTTGCCTCCTGACTTGCATATTGTTTTGAACAAATTTTTCCTTTGTGTCAGACTCATCCTTCTTTTGTGCAGTCTTCAACAATACCTTCCTCATCATCAAGGCTTCTCCATGCTCCGGCCCTATAAAATGTTCAGTTGATCCTATGGACTTCTGCATCTCCTTGTGCCATGTGTGTCCTTCCCTTGTGTGCGCACCTACTTGTTACCTCACTTTTGCAGGTTAGGACACTCATACGCACAATGCCCTACTTGTCTGCACATGAAACATGTCTTGAAGAATCCTCTTCCCCTTCCTCAACTAGATCTTCCGTGTCCTCTTACAATGTATGTCATTCCTTCTTGCAAACCTCCTTGTTGTGCATTTTGTGCATTATGTGCTCTTCTTCTTGTGGTTTGTTATATCCACAACCATTACCTCCTCTTCCTGCACATTTTGGCTTCCTTCTCATGGTTGTGCTTTGACTTTTGTGCACCAATTTTTCTACAACCTTAAGTGCCAATTGGTAAGCTTCTTTAACTGTCTAAATGCGTAGGAGCCTAAGCTCCTCCTGACTGCCAAATCTCAAACCATTAACATACATTGTGACCTTTTCTTGGTCAACCTCTGGATGTCCAAATCGAATTGTGATTCGATGAAACTCCTTTTTATAGTCTTTAACTGACATCTCCTTCTGCCTTAGATTCTGCAACTTCTTGAACAAGTTCATCTAATAGTTTGCGGGCAGAAACTTGTCTTTCATCTTGGCCACCATTCTATCCCAGTGCACAATTTTATCCTTTCCTCTTCTTTTGCACTCATTTTGGATTTTTTACACCATAGGGTTGCGTGCTCTTTCAACTTAGTCTGCGCTCTTTACTCTTTGTGGGTCATTGATTTCCTCAAACTCAAAGTATTCCTCCATGCTAGTAATCCAATCTACCAACTCTTTTGGTTCCAATCTTCCTAAGAAAGATGGAACATCCATTCTTGGTCCTCAACCCATTTTTGAGATAGCTCTTAAGAGTTGTGCTTCACCAGCTTCTACAACCTCTTCTTCCTTCATTTTCTTCACCTCCAGCTCCATCATCACTTTGAGCATCTCGAGCCACAAAGCCTCTTCGTCTATCCTCTTCAACGACATCTAGCTTGGTCCTCACACCCCTAAGCTCATTCATGACTACTAGCTCGGCTTGGTGGCATTTTGCTTCTCGACTAGTCTTTCCTCCCTTGCAAATCTTTCAATTCCCTTCCCAGAGTTGTTACCTTTGCTCTGATACCAAACTTGATGGCTACAAGGGATGTAGTTTTTAGGCATTCGAGCTTTTTCGTAGAGTTACACAACGAATTCTCACACCAAAACAAGGATTCTATTTATTTTAAGCCTTTACGACATATGCAATGTTATCTCCCTCTACTGGGGTGGTTACAGTAATAAAACTAGCTATTCGAGCTACCACGGGGATGGTGTGTAGGCCTCTTTGAATTGCAAGCTCCCTCTTTCTCCCCTTCCTTGGCTCGACTCTGTTCCCCTTGTATTTCTTCCCCCAAAAGTCCCCTAAATGATGCATTTTGACCTACCTTTATACTGGCTTGTTCTTGCTCTATCCTTTTGGAGGCTTCCTTGCTTCCCGCTCTGATTAAATTTTAAACTGATGCATTAAATGCTTCGAGCTAGTAAGCCTCCTAGATAGTTTATTGCTTGCGGCATGTCAGGTTTGGTCGTAAGGGTAATTTGTCCTTGAGATCTTGTTAGATGATTTGTCAGGTACTTTGATCAATTGGCCCTTGTGGTGGCTTACTCTTTGTACAGACACGTGTCCCTAGTGGTTGATCCCCATTCATTCCCTTTGTTGCTTTTGACATGTCCATATTGCCGTAGTACACTCCCATGGCATTCAAACCCTATGCATTATTATGTGTGCTTCGCTCCGTAATCCTACACATATCTAAACTTAGCCAAAACCCAAAATTATGCGAAAACTACTGTGCCTGTGATGCTCTTACATCACCTTTTCTCTTCGTGTTCACTTCAGATCACTTTGTGTTGAGTCGCGTGGCATCGCTTCAAGGCGTGGTACACTATGTTTCACCATGGATGCCTTTTGAAGCCGTGCATATCCTCTATGGCTGCAAACACTTGTGAACAACTATATGGGCCCTACAAAATGTTCTCTCCACCCACAAAGCGTCATCTTTGTTGCTAATTGCTTATCATAAGTTGAACCACCTTGTCAACACTTGCAATACTCTTCTCATGCTGCAGTATGTTGCATCTTGCTGCCGTCCTTCTCTTCGACCTCTTAAACAATTTGGCGACATGCACCTTATTGTTTTGGTTGTATTTTGACACAACATTTCCTCCTATGCATTTTTCTACTTGTGTGATGGACCTACAGAGCTTCTCTTCAGTTTGTGGCATCTTTCCATGCTGCCATGCACTCAGACCTATTTGTCCATTTCCTCCCAGGCGGTGGAACACTTTTGCCAGTAGCTACTAGATCAATTAACGCCTCTAGTTGCTCCTACGTCACAAGAATGTCAAGATAATCTTGGAACTCATCCTAACTTGAGTGGTTGCAAAATTTAATATTTCGATCCAATGTCATGCAAGTGGTTCAGTAGCATGAACACTTGTCGTCAGAGGATCCAAATGCCACTCAAATCCAAAATTAAATGTCGTGGATCCCAAATTTTGAGCAACAAGGGATGATCTGCCGTTTTTCTCTATTACAAATCTTGACTTGCTTCTCGAGTCTTCTTCCCCCTTCTTCTCCTTTCTTTCTTCTATAAATAATAGAGTTTGTTATGTTCTAAGGGCTCTTAGCCATTTTGGGAACTTTTGGCTGTTTATGGGCTCTTTCTCTCGTGGCTTTTAGTTGCTTCTTCTTCTCTTTGCTGTCTTAGCCTTTATGTTGATGAATTAATGCGTCTAGGGAGACTTTTATAGTATAATATAGTTGTGTGAATTTGAGCGATAGTTGAGTTGTTGTGGCTTATATCTGCCCTACTATTGTCTCTTTGATCTCTTGCAGATTGTCTTGCCTATTGTTTAATCTGTGATAAATGTGTGTGGATTATATTTGCATTTGCTTAATATATTGTGCTATTCTCAAATACAAAGTGGAAGAAGATTCCTATCTCTCTTGGCGCATTGCATTTCTCTCTATGTTATTTCCTTCTCCCTTTTCCCATGCGATGTTAGAATAGGTAGATTAGTGACAGCGTTAGGAGTAGAGATAAATGAGAACCAGCTCTCTGTGGAGGTTTGCTTCATTTCGCAAGTCCGACACTTGTGAAGCAATCCCATGTTGTGTTGATAGTGAACTCACTTCACAAATTGGACACTTTCAACCTCCAACAAAATTCTTGTGGCAAATGACATGGCCTAAAGTAAGACCATAGGCAAAAGTAGAGAGAGAGGGAGGGGAGATACAAGAAAGATGCATAGAAAGGCATGCATAAAGCACAAGGGAGAGAGGACTATCTATGTTGGCAAGCTAGATAGAGAAGCAGATACATACTCAAAGAGAGCAATGAAATACAGTGGAGAGAGAAATGTGGATCTTGAAGAGATACTTCATGAGGGCAGAAATTAGGATGTTGTCTATGTCAGCATTGTTAAACAACTTTATTGAAGGCAACCCAGTTTTGCGCTGGACATTCTCTTGTTATTATGTACTTAGATGCTTTGGTGATGCACACTAACCTTTGCAGACGGGAGTAGGCATTGCATTAGTTTTCAATGCAATAACCAGGTCCCATGGAGAGAGGCTACCATTTTTTGTGTGTGGATGCTGCAACGAATAATATGGAACCATATGCAGACAAATGGTCCCATAAAATGCAAAATTTTCAATTAGAAGCTGTTATTTACCAGGGTTCTGTAAGCAAACATATCTGTTAATTTCTTAAAAAAAAAATCACAATAGGCATCCTTACACTTGGCATAAAATCTACCTAAATTTTCCGAGCAGGTCCTGTTAAGGTCTAGTCCTCTCTTCAACAGCTGCACAAACTCTTCTTCTAGACATTACCTCACTCCACTGTATGGTAAAGATTCTTTTTATTCCTCTAGTGACTTCAAAAACTTATCATGGGGTAACCTGCCCATGAAAAAATAGAAGCTTCAGTCCACTCCATCGGACCCCATCCATAGCATTGTGAGATTGGTTTTAAGAATTATAGGAGATTTTTGCCACAATAGATGTACATTGTGAATCTTTAGGAGATAATACAACTATTGAATGGTGCTGTCTTCCTTGCATGTTATTTTCATCATTCCTTCAATATAATAACAAAAATTAAGCCACACTAGTCCAGGGATTTTCTAATAGTTATTGCCAGAGTGTTCTAAAATCATTTGTGATTTCCATGAATATTGCATAGCCTTGTGGTGATTAACCCAAGCAGGTCAGGTAGACATGGAGTTTAGGGTAGTTAATTCAAGCAACATCAAATTTAAATTAGTATTTTCTAAGATCAATACATCTTGTTGAACTGCTATTTGATGACAGGGTTTAAATGTGTCCTCAAGAGAATGTCTGCAATGCTGCAAGGCTTGAAACCCACTGCCATGGCTTTTCAGCTGATGCATTCACACAGTTGTTCATGATATTAGTTGAGAGTAATTCCTCCTCTGATTGCAACCAGCATTGCCTTTATTAAGATATGCATAAATCAATGGATGGAAGTTGGAACAACTCAGTCCTTGACTGTGATTCCATTTCCTATCGTGGTGGCCCTTCTTTTATACTGTTTCACAGAGTAGGCATGACAGAAATATGTTCTTGCTGTTTCTAAAGTACCAAATTGGTTTCATAGCCTGGCTTGGATAAAGGAATTACATAGCATAGGAAACGGCCTGACATGGTTCTATAAGCTTATGCATTCTCAGATAGTAATTTACTTGTTAGATAAGCTTATGTTTTGAAATAAGCTTATGCACTGTAGCGTTTTTTCTGAGGGTGTCTCACATCATTGTTTGCATATTTACATTATCCATTTCCGGTTTTTCGGAGTGCTAAAAGCCAGCTTAGTTGCAGTGGATACCATACTGTTGAGAAACATCAAGCACTCATGTAACTGCAGAGTTTGAGTGGCAAGTGACCAAAACAAGTTGAAATGGATTGACTCTGCAAAAATATCCTAGTTTTGACAAGTGTTAGCTGAGTTTCAAGCATGAGACTCGTCCAACTGGAAAACTAGGAACAAGAAGCCGTCATCTGGAGTGCCATTCTTTTGCAGCCCTAGTTGGACTGGCCTTTTTTTCTTTTCATTTCAAATTCCAAGCCAAATCTCAGTCTTGTAACTATGGTGGGGGCTTAACAGTGTTTACAATATGTTAGTCTTGAAAAATTGCTTGAATTATTGTTCCTAATGCTTGTTGAGGTACAAATCACAGGGAGGATCAGCTCACAAACGTTAGCCCTTGTCTTCAGCTTGGACTCACCGTGTTCAGCAAGCCACCACAGTTCCTACATTTTGCAGCATTACATCCAATTTCAAAATCTATGAATGAGTTTTGCCATCATTAATCAAATCTGTAATGTTAAAAGTAATTCTGTAGATAGAATAATCACCAGCCTGTATGTCTTTAATCAATCTTGCTACCTTATGACTTCTGTAATCCTTACCCTTCTTATCATTCCACGTGGTAATTTCCATGTTCAGCGAGCCACCACAGGTCCTACAATTTGCAGCATTGCATCCAATTTCAAAATCTATGGATGAGGTTTGCCTCCATTAATCAAGCAATCTATGATTTAAAAGAGAATTCTGTAGGATAATCACAGCCTGTATGTCTTTATTTAATTTTTCTACCTTATGACGTCTGTTATTCTTACTCTTCTTATCATTTCACATTTCACATTTCACATGGTAATTTCCATGACTACCCATACACATCATTTGCATTTTTCAGTTAACCACTGTAGCAGCATGTAGCAAAATATCATCTTAAAATTCATGAAGAATCCTGATGCTATATTGAAAGGTTTCTGGATCTATTGTTTTAAAGGTATGTCCAAGCTGGGATTTTGTTTATTTTGACATGATGGATCCAGAAACCTTTCAATCAAACCTCTGTTGATCGTGAAAACCTACATGATCTAATCTTAACATTGCTTGCTGCAAAACTTTACAAGAAGTGATGATGCTGACAAATCCAATTACCATCATTACTTCTTCAGAAGCATCTACAACACAACAGCGGCCTTCTGATGCTGAAGTTGCATCATTTCCTCAAGATCTCAAGAGTAGGCATGACTGCCTTGATATATATAAAATATTTCTTCTGCAAAGCATTTGGCCAGCATATAGATTCCAAGTTTAACACATTGCAGAAAAAGATTTCTTAAGGCAACTATTCTTATGGTTAATTGATTAGAGACTGAAATGACCTGAATATCTTGAGGGAATCATCGGTGGCTGACTGCCTCCCTGCTTCTGTCCTTCATGCCCTGTCATTGAGTTCCTAACCGACTTGTATCAGGAGTTTATGTTTAAAACAGGCAGTGCAGCCAGAAAAATCCAAAATCTGTTGCAGCAGCTTTACCAGCAACTTGATTTTTCTCAACCTCCTGCTTTAATGGTCAAGATCCAGTTAGCAGTTAATGTTTCTTGGTCAGTCCACCTTTTGTTTTATTTATGCCCATTTGTTTATACTCAATTTATAGCTGAGTAAAGTATGGTTCAGCTTATTTTGGTTCTCTTGGGGAAATTAGTGGTTATTCAGAATTACTGCGAGCTTCACATTGCCCCAATTTTGTAAAATTATTTGGAAGATGTCCATTATATTAATATAAAATTTATATTCTTACAGAGAGATACATTAATAAGTGTAAACATTTCTCCAGTTGATTGCTGTTTGCAAATTTTGTTTGACTGATGAATAATTTGGTCCTTGTAGAGTGTTGCTTATGACAGATCAAGTGCTCCAAAGGATTTTCGTGTTTTTGGGTGGCTTAGTCAATACAAGGATGATACAAATGTGGAACCTGAGAAAATGTTTCCGCTTGGAGAATTTAGTTATGATCTTGAGAGAGGAAGTGCACAAACATTCAATTTGCCGGATAAGTCAACGGGTAAAGTGATCAACATGATCAAGTTACATGTACTATCCAATCATGGCAGCCCTTCTCATACATGTATTTATCGCCTAAGGGTCCATGGATCAGAGCCAGAGTCTCCTATGTCAATTGCAAATGAAGCATAGCCAGTGCTTTGAATTGATAGCGTCCTTTTACTGACAAGGTTCATGGCCAGGGATGGTGTTGTTCAAAACTGGAATGTCTGTTGTAATTAGAAGCATTTACTGGGTATTTTCTGTAAACTTTAATGTTACTGTAGATCACAAATTCAATGGGTTCTTGCCATTTATGTACCCTGAAAGCCATTGGTAATTGGACAGGGTATTTTCAAACAAGCCTTTTGCGAATAATCCTTTTTAAGCGTTTTTCTTTGAACTCTTTTAATGCTTGGAAGCAGTTTCCTCAATTCTGAATGCTGTTGTAACGTTGTTTGAATTAGCCAAATCTTGTTTATTATAAACTGCAATTTGAAATCAAAGGAAAATTTAACTGAAAAATATTTGCTAGTTTACTTCACTAGCTATATAATTCTATGTATCATAGCCATTTCTTTAACTTCAAATACAATATTATTGTGTTAACAAAGTTTTTTGTGCAAAGGAAGTTTCTTGAAATGGATGAACACTTAATTTATTGAGTTTGGAAAGGAAATAAATAGCTTTAGCCTTGGATAGTTTATTTTGGATAGGTTATCATCTAGTACAATACTTTTTTTTTTCATTTGACAATTATATTGAACACTTTGAATGGGATTGCTAAAGCATTTTGCTCTATGAAAACAGTTATTGCATGTAAAAAGTATTGAAACTTAACAAATTTAAGAACAATTAGAAAAGCACGAGTTTTCTTTTTGTATGAAAGATGGACAACCTGCAAGCAAGGCTTAAAAATGTTGTACACAACGCTATAAACTTATATGCAGTCACTGATGGTCATTTTTGGGTGCCTTGTTGGTGTTTGTTTTCATGAATTGTGTTTTTCAGACTGTGAACCATACATCTAATAAAATGTGCTATTGTTTTGCAACCTTATTAAATTTGTTTCACTAGAGGTAAAGAGAGCCTAAGTACTTATAATACTTTTCAATTGAATATGGCTATCCGGCAACTTACATCAACACTGACATTTAGCCAGTGTTACCCATGATAAAATAAATTGAAAATAATAGAAGTACAATTTTGTTTGTGTCCAAGCCCAGCCTGTATGCCATGTATGGGAATAGGATCCCCCTTTCTTGGACAAGGTTTTTTTTTAGTAAATTTACTATATGCTATTAATTTAATATCCATTATATTGTGTTCATTTTACAATCCAGCATGTTTTCAACATGTAATAGAGTTGGGGAGCAAACTGGGCCTTGCCAATGCCCTTGGTCAAAAATTCAAATGCGTAGAAACCACTTCCGAGGAGCCCTTCAAGCCCTCCTAGTGCTTTATACCCTTCCCATTTCTGGACTCCTAGAAAGAAAGTAGTTGTAACTTTACATTGTTTTTGGGTGTCACATCTTGCAAAGGAAACCTTCAAGCCCTCCTAGTGCTTTATACCCTTCCCGTTTCTGGACTCCTAGAAAGAAAGTAGTTGTAACTTGACATTGTTTTTGGATGTCACATCATGCAAAGGAAACTATACTGCACAGGTACAGTCCGTTCAGTCACAGCTTAGTTTCTGCAGTGGACATTGGCCTGCATGAGGAGATAAGCTTCCTGATCTCTATTGTACTTTGCTTCACCTCTACCATTTAATTGTAGTATTGGCATCGCTCTTAACACTTCAGGACTGTGAGACACGAGACTTGCAATTCTATTTTGCAGTAGAGTTTTGTCAAACACACAGGTTGTAACTGAGTTGATGAAACCTATTATCCACTCTCGCCTTTCTTGTATAAAGTACATCATTCTTGCAAGGAGGTCCACCACCTTCTTTGTTGATTTAATCACACCTGAACAATATTATCCTGCTGAATAATGTGGGTATTCTCATTGCCCGGAACTGTTTAGTTATAATAGTAGTGTTGCATCGCTGCATTCTGTGACCTTCCTTTTTGTGGGTGCTGATGTGAAGTTTATAAGACGAACAACAATAGTTAAAATACAATGCCCTACTGTCAATGTAACAAAGGCTATTAAAAACATCACAAGATTTGTAAATATTCTAGTTTATAATATACCCAGTCACGGAGACAAGGAAATGAGAAATAGACAACAATAAAGCTTGAATTTTGCGCACAATGTGGAAACGGTATTTGTTTGCAAGTGATTAACATTTTAGGTAAATGTAGCTTCTTTAATAAGCTGCAAATCCAATGTTTGAGGTTGATCAAGGCAATTGAGCATTAATTCGGCCAATTTTCTGATAGTGGTTGAAAAAAAAACCAAAATAAAATTATTACACGATATATTGTAGCTTCTTTTCAAAAAGCCCATTTTATAAATACCAGAGAAAGATCCATGCCTGTATTGGGAGGCTGCACTATTAAGAGCATTATATCTGATGAACCCAACCCTGTATTTTATCATGACACCTCTATTGGAAGAACGGTTGTATACAATGAATCCAAATGAAGAATGCCTATACATAAAGGAAGAACTAAAATGTAAATGTAAATGATGGACATAATTGATGTAACACTTGTAGATCCACAATGATGATTAAATTTGTGTGTACAAATTGTGTGGAAGTATTTTTAAAATCTAGAAATTGCTATGGGTATGGACATATAAATAAAGCTATCCATCACTTGTGCAACCTTACCTTTTATGTGTGTTGGATAACTTCATGCATTGTAGCCTCGGATTGTCCAACTACCCATCTAGAATAATGTCAAAAGACAATAAGGAAGTGACCCATATTATTGGAGGTTGAATAAGTCTGCCTTAGCATTGTACCCGAGTGTCACTTGCTAAAAAAATGTAAACATTGTAGATGCAAGCATCTTTAATAAGAGGTTGTGCAAAGCATCACTTGAGGTGACAATATCAGTGAGTTCCACATCACTTAAGGTTACCACATCATAGCAGAGTTCCACTTTTTGGTATTTTGAGGCCACACTACTAATAAACTTGATATTGATTCTTTGAAGTTGATAAACCATTATGTTTCTATGCTTCTATATATTGGGTGTTGGAGAGTCAAGTCAAATCATAAATGTGTACTCCTCCAAACCTATCAAAGCTTTCTCTCTTAAGGTCCACATTGTTGGTATTTTCTTGCTATTTCCTACAATTAGATTCATTTCAAATATGTTAGAAGGGCTCTGAAGCAAGAAGCTGATAGACTTGTGAGTGACGGGTTGCTCAGCCTTCTAGGATTCTCACCATATCTACCTTCCCTGTAGAAAGATAATGTGATAGGATTGTGATAATGCTCGAGATTTTAGATATGAATTTCTTTTATTTGGAAGTAGTTTACATTTTACCATGATTTATACTTCAGTTATTTATTCGATACTTTTTGTTTAAAAAAGAGCCATTTTTTCAAAAGAAACGCTACAAAACTGCTACAAAGAAAGTTTTTCATGATTTAATTATGACAATAGGTATTTCTTTATAATGAGAAAACACGTTGTTACTATAAGTTAGTGCACTAGTTGCGTTTGCGTCCATAGGAAAACAACCACCATTCAAACCATATGTTCCGTTCATGGTTTCGTCCAATTATAGTAACTCTGCAATAAGCAATGATTGCAAATGGACGGTGAATGAATATCGCTCCCTTGAAAACTAGGATACTCGAATCAGAGTTTTGAAGAGGTTATGACACAAGTTTACAATAACAAAGTCACTCTTTAGAAAAGGTAGATAAATCTACATTTAATCCATCTTGTTGTGGGTTTTGTAGTAACATACATTTAGTGGAAATGGATGGCTATTTATTTTACCTTTATCGTACAAATATCTGTTATTTGAGGCTGCCCATCGTCATTTCAATTTGGAGTCTTTTCAAATAATAAGATGCTAAAAATCCATGTGTTGCTTTCCACTTGGAGCCCTTGCTGTAGCATTTACATGCTTATTCCAAAAATATGTATGTATGAATAGCATACATACATACATACATACATACATACATATGCAATCCATGCATGCATGCCATGGATTGCATATGTATGTATGTGTGGCATTATTCACACCCCCCATGCATGCATGGATTGCATGTGTGTGTGTGTGTGTGTGTGTGTGTGTGTGTGGCATTATTTGCACCCTCTCCAAACCTCCCAAAAAAGAAAAGTCAAACTAGTTGTGTAACTCTTATCCTTGTGTTTTCTTTTTTAGTGTGATCTTGATGCTTCCATTGTATTTGTTGGGTCTAAGCTTAAGATTAATGATTTGGTTCTATTTTTGTTGAGGGTTAAAATTGCATGCATGGATTATGTATGTACGTATGTGGCATTATTCCACCCCCCATGCATGCATGGATTGCATATGTGTGGCATTATTCACACCCCCAACCTCCCAAAAAAGACAAGTTTAACTAGTTTCTTAACTCTTATCCTCGCGTTTACTTTTTTCTTCTTGTGATCTTAATGCTTACATTGTATTTGTTGGGTCTAAGCTTATGATTAATGATTTGGTGCTATTTTTGTTTAGGATTAAAAAATTGTAACTATGGAGAGAAAATAAGTGCTTATTTTGGTTTTATCATAGGGTTCAGTTGGCTTGACGTTGGATCCATGACCTTTTAAAACTTTTCCACCCTAAGCTCTTTTTTGGCGACCATGCAAATTGACATGTTTATATTGCCTTTTCATAAAATGTTTTATGTGTTGTTATTTTGTTTTATTTATGAAGTCATGAAATATGGGTATCTTTAGCAGTAATACACTTTTGTTGGAACTTACTGTAAATGAAAAATTTGTTGTTGTATCTTTTGTGTACATGTCAATATAGACGCATACATACAAAGTCACGCTTGAGTTTCAACACTTACAGGTGCTTTTTGGCCATTGGGGAGCACTCCTTGTACTATGAGTTAGCTATCGTCAGATCAACCTCCGTAGAGTTCCTTGCCACGTCTGCCCAAACACCATTGTAGCCGTTCTCAGAGTCAATTCTCCTCTCTTCCTCAACGAGGTAGGTGTAGCTTGTTGTCTTCGACGTCGGACAAGGCAGCCATAGGCCCCTATCAGTGGTCTTCACCGATCCAAGGCAATGTACAAGTTGTACTTTCATTGCTTGGGTGGGGAAACTCTATTTCCTTGGCTTTTGTTGGTGATACTCAGACTCAAGATGGGGACGTGTGTGTGTGGTGTTTGATCCTCTTTCTAATGTGTTTCTTGTTTGGGGCCTATCAAAAGATGATCACCAGTTCCTTCCATTGTTACTATTGTCTGTGCTTAGTTTCTCTTTGTCGTTGGCTTTGATAGCTAAGTTTTTATATTTTTTTAAGCTATATGTTTTGTTGGGTGTACTTTGGGTGTTTCTAGTTTTTTTGACCATGCATACCTATAAATTGTTTTTAAGCTTATTGTACATATTATTATTTTGTTAATATGATCTATCAATGAGTTCAAATAAAAACTATGAGTGAGAATGTGCTCAAGGGGGCATCATCGTAGTTGGGGCTATTACAAGTCTTGTTATCACGCCTAAGGCATGCAGAAAGTTCTTTACCATTCTACAAAGAGAGGTCCTGCTTGTTTCATTAGACACAATAAATAAGTTTATATGTCCTCTAAAATATTAAACAATAATTATTTGGTTTCTTTCACCAATAATTTTTGATGTTTTAGTGTCATTTTTATCGTCAAAAAATCATGAAAATAACACCAAATTATGACAAAAATCGACCATGACGCCATGGCTTTTTATGTCACAAGTAGTGTTAGGACTATCGGTACCAACTGACACTTTTTAAGTGAAGGTTTAATAGAGGTCCTTACAATTTTTCCATCATTTTTTTGTTAGACATTTTTTTACGCCTGAAATATAAATTTTGAATTTCCCACTTATTTTTAAAGTTTTAGTAACATTTTTTCGTGCCACATTTTTACGTCAAAACCCTCATGCTATTCGCATCACAAGTTTAAAAAATGTTTGAATTGAAAATTAAAAATTGCTAAATTGCATGGCTCTAATGTATTCTTTGCATGCTATAGATCAATGGAGGAAGATAGAATCTTTGACACTAGTTGAGTGCTTACAAAGTATATAATACGGACTAATCACTAAACCCCATATGTAGTTGATTTGGCGCCAAATTTGGGAACCCTTGGAGTACTTTTGGAATAATATTTGTCACATAAACTTGTAAGAGTGTCGGGTGAGTTATAAAGTGACATTGACTTGCTTATATAGTCTTCCACATGTGAAGTATTTTAATAATGCCAACCCTAGGAGAATGAAACAACCCAAATAAGTTATTAAAATTAAAATCAAATTTGGTGAACTTAAAGAGTTCGGACCACTACAAGCCGGCCACAGTCCATGGACCCCACATCTTATTTTTATTTGTACATGTTTTACAACTATAATTGAATTGTAAACAAAAAAGATTATTGATAAGTAACACATTATGATATTAAATATTTATTTCTATGCTTAAATAAATTCAAAACTCATTATTGTACTCATTCTATATAACAATGAAATTAAACATTAACATTATTAAAATAGATTAATAGTTTATACATTATTTAAAGGGACTATATCTCTCTTTTGAAAAATTTATAAAACATGGTTAATATTTCATCATGCTCGTCATCCTCATAATATTGATTGTCTTTGCCTTCTTTATTATTACCATTGCCATCAACCTCGTCATGTGAATATCTTGTTGCCTACAAAACAAATTTATTTTATAAATTAGAATGTCTTACATTTTTTTAGTAATTTAAATTCAAAAGTACATGAAGTGGTCTTAATGAGATGTTCCATCATATGTTCCCATCTTCAGTTTTTTTAAGAAAAAACATGGTCTTGCTATTTAGCAATGATTAGACAAATGAAGCTTGAATGATCAAACAACTTTAATGGATTTAAGTATCAATATAAGTATGCCACTTAGAAAATCAATAAGTTAATAAATTTGAAAATATGTTTCTTAAGTAATACCAGTATGCACAAACAAACCTTTATGACTGTCTAGCATCTAAAAATAGTAAGCTCCCTTGCACTTCCTCCATTTCCACTATTCGAAGGTAGTGAACTCTAGTCTAGGACAGGAAGTTAGTTGGTTGAAAATAAATTCTCAAAACTATATGGAAGGGTAAAAGAATAAAAAATAACTCACCTTAGTAAGATAATTCAACTTCTCATGGCTCCAAGGCAATTCAATTTATTGATGCCATTTCTTCATGATGCCAACAAATGTGGAAAAGGTTGCTCTTTTAAGGTCTATTGAATGTATTCCAAGTTAATTGACATTCAAGCCCCATGTGATTAGGAAAATAAAAATCCACCCATAAGTATGAACAATAATTTATTTCATATTCTAATTTCAAATTAAATTATTCAAAACAAAGGGAAATTATATCGATTAAACTTACAAAATCAGTCACCACTCCTTTGACACCCTTTTTAAATCCCATGTGATAACTAACATGGTTTAGTTTGAACACTCTTTTCTATTGCCTTGAAAATATCCAACCTTTTGTGATTATTTACAACTTCATTTTTCATTATCCTCTCATTTCTCATTTAAAATTTCCAGCAACCATATTTTGTAAAATGGTGGGTACATTTTGAATTCCCTTGGAATTTGGGGATATTCTTTATTTTCGAATGTAGCCCCATCTCTTTCCTTCTTAAGCATATGACATATAATTCCTTAATTTTTCAACCAAATCGTTTTAAAGATAATCATATTCTAGACAAGAGCCTCAATGCACATTTATTTTGTTGTTATGGGACAGTTTAAAAGAAACTAAAGAATCTTCAAATAACAAAAAGGACTTAGCACTGTGTGTTGGCTAGGTATCCATAGAATAATTGTTGATTTTGCCTCCAAAGACGATTAAAATACCACCATTTCACCATTCATAGTCCATTCCAAATATCCCACCACTGGATGAACATTCAAATAAGGGTTGGATAACAAAGGAAAGTTAGGAGTAAAATGGTATATGAAGGCATGCCTACAAAATAGGAGTGCAATAGGGGAGAACTTTGATGGTAGAGAAAGGGTAAATCATAGTTTACATGGAGGGATATTTTGGATGTCCTTCATTCTTCCCCATTCTTTCTAATCTACAAGAAACCCTATCCAATAGGGATATGCTCTATTTTTATATTTAATAAAGGATTTACTCTCCAATTTGGAAAGGGTTAAAGTATTTTTACTCAAAATAATTCAATTCTTCAAATTGAAGGAGTCTAATATAAAAAAATGTCTTAAAATGTATGACAGTTAAGAATTCTAAAATAATTAGTGTCTCACATTTATGTATAAATCCTTCAATAAACTTCGTTGAACAAGATCACCATCATCTTCCTCCCCAATAAGGTTGTTGATCAACCGAATTATTTCAAGCTCTTCCATTACACTATGTCCATCATGTTCATTTTTGCTTCCTTAGCTTAATTGTTAATGCCCTTTCTACACATAGTCTCTGTTTTGCCTCCTAGTTTATGAATCAAACATACATGTGGATAAATATGAACCTTAGAGAAAGCCAAAATAATAGTTTTTAAACTCTCGAGCGAGGTCGAAAGTTGCACAAAGACTCAAACAATGTGACTATGGAGTTGGCTAGGGTAACAAGGGAGAACTATTTTTTAGGGTTTTTAAAAGCCTACCTAATGCATCCTGATGCTTTTCCATTAGGGTAAAAAAACATAACAAAGTCAGATGAATCATTTTCCCAAATTTTCTTATTTTTAAGCAAGAATTTAGATAGTTTGAATTCAATATGTTTTTAATTTGGATTTGTATCTCCTTATAGGCTGACCAATGATATTTGAACTTTACATTTGGCCTCTAGTTCATTATGTAAATAAATTGTATTCTTTGTCCTCTGGAGAATTCAGTGGAAATCTCATAATATCTTTACCATAATGTGAGTTTATGGAGTGCCATTTTTCTTTCTAAAAATTTTTTTTAGCTTCGACATAATGACTTAACATTCTTTTGAGGTTGGCATTTGGCCTACAAAACACACCCAAAAACTTGTAAAGAAATAATGGATTTATTAAAATCAACATGTTTTGTCAAAATCCTTATAGGACTAGATAAATTTAGGGTTACGGTCCTATGCATTATATATAGGATATATAATATATATAGGAAACTATGTCTAGCCAACATGTAATGAGAATATTTTATAAAATAAAAAAATAATAGTTGATATTTTAGGTATAATAATCTGAAATTTTGTTTATACATTCCTAAGCTCATTGGATCATTCGATTTGTATACAAATAGGATATGTAGCGGCACCACCAATATTATGGATGAATTTGGATAAGTGGTAAATGAACATTCTTTTTGGCACGATGTCACGACCAATGTTATACATTGTTGAATGTTAGGGTTCTTTTAGTCACATTAGTTGTACCTCGCAACCAATCTTTGTGGATGAAGCTAAATGTATTTTTGGGGAACACTGATCTAATTAGACTTAGGAATAAAGGATGAAAAACTCTTGTAAGTTGGTCAGACCACTAATTCTCCTCAGGGTGAAATTGGTTGCTTCCATTCATGGATAAGAGGCATTAATTGACCGCATGTTGCAAGAAAATAAATAGCCGGGTAAATCTACCCCTAGATTGGACACCTCAAAAGTAAATCATTTAGTTTGGGTACAAACGATTATCCTCGATGCTAGCAACACATTGGTTATGCACGAAGAAATTGAGCAATTGAGGGTTGATGTGGGTTTTAAGTTGGAACATATTTTGACACTACTTAAATACATGGATATCGAAGAGGTCGTGCAAGGTAAAATGAAACTAGATAAGTCATTTGTGTCAAGTTAGGATTTATTGAAATTTCATTATGTTAGCAACATAGCTACTCCGCTTTTAAAGGAGGGTGAGCAATTAGTAAGTGTGGCCCTCCTATGCAAGAAAATTTGTCAGGTGGACAAATTGATGGTTATCTTGCCAACATCTCTGGGACTCTAGGTCCCTCTACTTGGGTGGTGCAGCTCCACTTTATTGTGAATGAACAAAAAGGGAAATTTTTTGTTGGCCTAGAGGTCAGGGATCCAACAGGCACACTCCAATGTACCCACGGAAAATGCTTACAATGAATTGTAAGGAAGGAATTTGATGAAATGAGAGGGAAGGGGAGTGAGAAATTAGGTAGGAGAAATTAACTCTACAAGTGGAAAATCAAATTCTTGCTAAAGCTAATTAAAAATTTCACATTCACAACTTATAGGAAAGAAACAACTATGTTTAGAACATCAACGATCAGAGTGAACCATGCACACAAAGTTGCACACATTCATACATCATGAAAATAAGAAATCCATTTCTTTATTGACATCTTAACAAGTTATACAATGCTGGAAAATAGGTAGGGAAAGTGGAAGAATAGCTATCTCTTTTACCTTGCTCAAAAATTCTCTCTCTTGAGTGCACAAAATTGACAACCCCTAAGAAAGAGGGTGTCATTACATTATATAGAACAATAAATGACTCTTCTCCTACCCCCCACGTGTCTTTTCACTTTCCTTTTCGACTTGTGATTTTTGACATTCCTACGAAAGAAATTAAGTTCCCCTTTTATAAAATAAGGGCAACTTATTACATTTTATACTATAGTCACTTTAATGAATAAGACAAATGACATGATTGCTCACAATGAAGAATTAGAAAGGGGATGGAGAAGAGGAGAAAGAATGAAGAGAGAAGGGGAATAATTATCCATAGCATGAAGAACCAAGTGGGGATATGTCTCTACCTTCAATGAAGAACTTTTCGACAATGATGATGCATGGCACAGACACCCTGGAATCACGAAAATGAGTGTTTAGAAACATTGTTTCAAGATCTCCCAATGTGAGCACGAGATGAACATAGGAAATGCTCATGATGATCCTCCTTGAAAATTGATTGATTAAATTCCTTAACTCATTGAGATTTACCCCAGAATGAATCACTTGACTCACCCAACTCCCCATCTTTGAGTGATGAAGACGAGTCCACTTGTTGCACCTTGTGATGCTCTGCCTTGCTTTTGAATACAATTGAACTCAGGATGATGCTTCCAGGACCTCCATGAAGTTCTCATTCCTATGTTTGACCCATGAAACCATCTTACAACCCCGTGAAGAGTCCAAAAAGTGGAAAGATGAGTGAGAATGAGGCCATCTACAACTTTCTACACTTAAAATGAAAGTTTCTATTATTAGAATACGAGATCATAACCTCATATATTGGGACATACCACATGTTTTGCTCCAATTTCACCCTATGAACCTTCTAACACATTCCATCCTCTTATGTTACCACCGCATTTCTATTTTTAGCACATTTCTATTTTTAGCAGGTTACCTTTTGGGGACCTACTATTTTGGGAAAATTATCATTTTTTCCTACTTCTCATTTTGTAATCTTTCATGACTTTCTTGAATGATCAAACTTGCAACTAGGGGACTTACTATTTTTTAGCATGCGGGGAAGCATAGAATATTCTATTTTTAGTAAGTGGATAAAATGAACTCGGTTTGTGATGGGAATGATATTTTTAGATTCAGTCTCATCTGTTGCGATCTACGTGCTCCGAATTTTCACTATGTTTCACTCACTGGAAAAGCTCAGAAATGAAAAATGAAATTTTTGCCTAGTGAGAGCTTCAGGCATGAAGATACCATGGCAGCCATTAATGGAGTCATGGAGATTTTTGATAGGTTATATTTTCACCTCCGATTGTAATGAAATCAATTCCATCGGGATAGGTTTTTCATTTGGAGTTTGTGTGCAAAATTCTAGCTTGATCCGACTGCCAGATTGATGGGAAATCTGACGAATGAGAGCCAAGGCACAAAATGGAGTTTTTATTCCACGTAATAATATATGAAATAATTTTATCTTCCATTTTTTTCATCTTGATGGCCTCCGAAAATGAGGAAGCCTACAAAAAACCTCACTTCAATCTGTGCTCCGGATTGTGAAATATGAGCATTTCATCGTTTTGGTTCATGAGGGTTTCTGAGCAACGAACAGACATGGTTTTGGCTTGAAAAATGATGGTTTTTTGTGTTGCAGAAGTGGGGGAGGATGAAAAATAGGTGATAATGCAATGGAAAAGAGAATGGAAGTGGAAACAATGGAGAAAGAAGAAAATCTGCAATGGAGGTTTCACGGGTGCACAGGGAAGAAGCAACAAAGTAACATTATAAAAACTTAGTTTATTTTTCATCTTGGACATGAGCACAATTTTTTGTCCCAACCATCCCAAATTTTTGGGATGATTGGTTAAAAAAAGTGCACCCCTGTCCCATTGGTCCACATGTCATGACATGGTTATTTGATGAGAGGAGAGAGAGGGGGGTTAGAAAAAAGACCTTAAGCCCCTTCTTGGGTCACATGGGTGATCAGGGGATTAAATGGGAGGGGGCAGATTTTTGTGTCCCAACCATCCCAAATGTTTGGGATGGTTAGTGCACAAAAGTGTTCCCCTTTCCCATTGGGCCACGTGGTGATGCATGATTGGGTAGAGTTGGGGGTTCAAAATCAGTGCATGGGGGCTTAAATTGGCTTGCGAAAGGCTCTGAAAAGGTCACATCATGAGGGTCCAAGGGATTAAATGGGGGGGGCACATTTTTTTGTCCCCAAATTTCCCAAATATTTGGGATGGTTGGTGCAAAAAAAATGTGCCACTCTCTGATTGGTGACAATTTCCACCAAGAAAATTGACAAACTCCTTAAGCCATACCTTGGGGAGTAACTTGTCGACATTGTAACATGAGTTCCCGGAGGAGTTTTTTGACACTTATTTATATGAAATTGCATTAATATGACTTTCTTAACACAATGGTGATGGGTCTCATACCTTGATTATTCCTGAAACCCTCTTAAAAATAGGATTTTTCTCTAGGATCAAAGGTTGTGCATGCTGAAAATAGGTTGTGGATAGAACCACCTGAGTGTTGTGAAAAAAGTGAGACCACCATCCTCTAGGGATCTGAATTATATTTCCAATAATTATTTTTTGGCTCCTAACTCCTTACGGAGCTCCCAAAATTGCTTCTCGAAGCTTAAGAGTTGTTTTTGCACAGTGCACTACTTCACCCTCCAGGACCCACTTTTGCTGAAACTGCTCCAAAACTTTTGAAACTTCCCAGATTCTTCCAAAACCAATTGAACAACATTCTTAGCTCTTTGATACACCTCCATGATGAGTTTGAGTCCTTCGTTCCGCTTGGGGGGTGTATACCAGCCTCAAGAAGATTTTAGAGAATAACCTTTCCTTAAGCTTCCTAAATCACATATGAACACGATGACACAACACATTAGACTACTCAGAGAGGTGGGATAAGACTGACTCAGGGATTAGGGTGATCTGGAGGAGGGCTAAGGACGACCTTAAAGCAAAAATTTTCAAAGTATGGTATGGTTATCATACTTTTAGGCGTGAATTTTGCCCTTTCAAAAAATCGTGACAACATGGGGTTATCAGGTTTTAATGAATAAAATAAGGTGTGAGATGTGTGGGATATTTAGTGAACATATCCTAAACTATTTGGCTTGTCTGATGTTGATAGACTGTTATATTGGATCAAAGGTCTATATTCTTTAGCCCTATATGATATAAACATGCCAAATGTGAAGAATTTGGATGGAAAGTAGATGCAAACGATCATATGTGGGATAATGCCATACATACATACATGCATACATGCATGCATGCATGCATGCATACATACGTACATACATACATACCTACCTACCTAGATAGATAGATAGATAGATAGATAGATAGATAGATAGATACATACATACATACATACAGACTATTTGGCTTGTCTGATGTTGATAAACTGTTAGATTGGATAGAAGGTCTATATTATTTAGCCTTATATGATATAAATATGCCAAATCTGAAGAATTTGGATGGAAAGTAGATGCAAATAATCACATGCAGGATAATACCATATATATATATATATAGGGAAGGGGTCCCTCTATTTATATCTGAATGGAGGGGGGAAAGATGATAACAAGAATCCCCTATGTTTATTCTCTTCTAATATGAGAACCCAGGTTGTTAGATAAGATAAGGCCAATGACCCTATAACTATTCTCAGAGGAGGGAGTGAAAATTTGGGTCACAAGTATTATAGTTATGGGAAACCAAGTCTCCTCCCCCATCTATATAGAGGTTATGGGAATTCATCTCAGGGGTTATTCCGTTCCTATTCAATTGAGACCTCTATATAGATATGAAGACTATAAATGACCTTGAAATGTTTTTTTTATAGGACTTGAGTGAAAATATGAGTAGGTACGGAACCGTTTAATAGGTGTGGAAGCATCATATGTTTTGGTCCCTTATAGATAATTTTGTATGGCTATGCAATAACATTATGTAACTTTTTATGTGACTACGAAACTACGTGATAACCTTCACATTGAAACCCTAGGCTTCACACATTTACGAAACCATCTGTATGAGTGTAAAAACTTCAAATTATAACCATGGGTAGGAGACCCTAAAAAAAGGTTAATGTTTGAGTTGAAGTGCAATCCATGCACCCTTTACTTTGGCACTACTCCAAAGAGGTCGCAAATCACATGTAGTTTTCAACTTAACATGTGGTATCTATATGAATGCAACTACTTTAGAACCTTGATCATGTGACAATGAGAAATATTGGCCTGGCACACTTGAAATTTACTTGGCTTTGAATGTCTCTAGATTGGAAATATTGACTCTTGAACCTGGTTTGGAGTGCTTTAGATAGTGTGGGTGTTGCTCCTAGATCGTGCTACAAATTTGAAGGGAGTTAGGAGAGATTCTAGTGTTTTTGGATTATATTTTATGCGTATGCTCTTGAAAGTGCCATGTGAGGTAAATACGTGAGTTACAATTACTTTTATAGGAGTCCATAGGTTTAATTTCTCATCAAGGCCAACCTATATGATATGAAAAAACCCATGAAAAGATATCAACTTGGAAAAGTGAAAGCTGGGTGACTAGGGATGGAATTTTCATATTTAGACTGAATCGGTGGACAATTCAGTCTGAGATGAATAGTCCCATACATGTAGTATGTCAATTTTTGTAAATTTCAAGGAATTATGCTTTTGAAGAATATGTTATTGTGGACTAATGCAAATATCTATCTCAACAACTAAGTCTTGTGAATATATATGAAAGCCATGGAAGAGAGATAAAGATAGGTCACCTAATTTTAGAATGTATATTCAAGTCATACTGTTAGTGCAAAATCACATCACCCCCAAATGAGTTGTCAGATCTACTTTTCTGAGGCAGAGTCATTTGGTGTGATTCGCATAACATTGAGCTTTCCCCGAGGTGTGGGACCTTGTAAATGGAAAAAATCTCTCCAGAGGATCCTGGTTCCTCTTCCTAGAACTAACTACAAGCTGTCTAGTGCAAAAAATGGCATCTTGATCCGTTTGGTAATTTTGTGAGGATATGATCGGGTTTGTCTCCACAAGAAAACAAGCAAAAATCTTTGTTACTTCTAAAATTGTTTACATCCATTATTTTTGTGTTTTTCTTGTTTTTAGATCATCTAACCAGCATTCCATGCAAATCTGGAGGTGTCGAGGGAATGGAGAAATGAACAAGTGCATTTGATAAAGATAGGATTCACATGGAAGGAAGAAGGGTGGGGTTCATTTTTATGCCCCTCATGCTCCCTTTGCAATGGTGAAAAGGGGACATCCAAAACATGTGCCTCATACCCTATGCAATGAAGACTTATAATGAAGAAACAACCAAAATGAGCAAAGGATGGAAAATGCATCACAAAACACATTTTTTTAGCACTTCAGAAGTTTGTTAGAACATCATTCATGAGCAAGAGGAAAAAAATGCCATTTACAGAGCATGCTAGGGGTGGAGGCATTTTTATGTCCCTCATGTTCCTAAAGGAAGAAAAAGAGGGGGTGCAAGAAAAATTTGAACAACCATTTAGGAAGGCCAAGTGGCATGCTATGCAAGGTTAGGAAGAATGGGAGAGTGAAGAGGGAAGTCGAATCTGGTCCAACCAGGGCTGAGATAGGTGAGCACAAGGTTTTGGTGACCTCAAGGACTAAATGAGGATGGGGTGAAATCCACCCACAATATGTGCACCTTATTTCCATTTTAAAATCAAATAAATGGGATCTGGTAGTTGAAATGATCCTTCACCTTAACTGCCACGTAGAGGCTTTTTAACAAAATTGACTAAGTGACCTTGGAAAGTGCACCTTGGGAACCAACTTGCAAAGATCATAGAGAGGTCGAGGTGAGTTTTCCAGGCACTTATTTATATTATTTTCATGAAAAACAGATATATGATTTGAAGAATTGTAGGGTATAAAGGCTTGGATATAACTGAAACACCTCCCCCTATTTTTCTCAGGATTTCTAGTTGTGCACTACTGCGAAAGAATGAGATACCTAGAACAGTGTATGGAGTTTCAAGAAGTCTCATATTTTCCACCATGTAAAGAATTTAAAATGATTTCCATAAGTAATTTGCTTTGGGATTTAACCGGGGACACTATGGAGATCCCAAAATTTCACTTGGAAACCCCTCTTTTAGGTCCTCTTTTGAACTAGTGCCATTTGGACACTTGGCAAGCTCCAAAAACTTGTTTTCCATGAATTGACCTTCAAAACCTTCAAAACTGTCCCAAAATCTTCCAAAATCAACTCCTTGAGGTTTTTAGCACTTAAAAGTACTCCTTTGTGATGATGCCTTGGCCTTTTTTATCTACACTTGGATGATGCACTAGGCTTAAAAAAGCTTATGATACGGCCCCTCTTCCTTTTCAGAATTGCTTTGGAATGCTTGTCTCCAAGAGTTCCTTGAATGATTTTTGCTTCTTAAATCACCTAGGGGGATATATGACAATCACTTGGGGATCATTTAACTAAAATGATAGGATTGGTGCTAGGGATGGAAATACCCAAGGGTCTCTTGGGAAGGTATGAATTTCAAATTTTTTGACCTGTGGTGATAGTTGTCATGTTTTCTAGTGAAGTTTATTTCCCTTTTTTGCCAAAACTCAAGACAACATAACTCTGACAGTGGAAGGCCTTTCCAAGCTGATCTCTCAAAATACCCTTTGACCAGTCAACATAAATGGACTCATACTTGAACAATTTTGCATCACCATGACCTAAAAACATCTTTTACGTTTCAATAAAAACTCTATACATCACATGGATTTTAGTTTGCAACTCCTTTTGACAATCTTGTCCCAAACTGAACTTCTCTGAGCCCACTGGCTTGTTGAGTAGGGGTAAGACACTCATTCACTCGTAAGCTCAACGTTTCTTCTCTTTATGGAAACTTGATAGGGTCCTTTACATTTCCAATCCCCACCATGCACATAGTTGAATCAATTCTGACCACTTAGAAGCATTTTCATCCCCTACCGCTTTCTGAGCGAGGGTTTTGAACACATAAAGAATTGTTTACCTATCTTAACACATCATTCATTAAAATGTGAATATGAACTGACCTCAATTTTTTTGAAACCTTCTATAATGAAATTTAGAAAAATCCCTGAAATCCACAAGGTCCCATGCAAATCACACAATTTAGGGTGAGCACAAGAAGATCTAATTCACGTTCGAAATGACCTTGTTCTTGATCATGTTTCATCAAAACTAACATAACATGAAAAATAATCATCATGGATAACATGAAATTTTTGTCATAGCATAATGACACACCATACATACATCTACAGTCATCACTATGTCACAAATTACACTACATCTCTCCAACCACTGAGACTTGCATAGCTAGCCCTTAGGGCTTTGGACTGTAAAGGCTAGGGTCAAATGAAATATTCTTATAAATCATCTTATAAACACTCAAAAAGGTCCTAACATAACTAGTAAATCATTAATAAACTACCTACATGCATCCATGAGCTCATATGGCTCCTAACAACTCATCCCCATGCCTTCTAACAACCATACATGGTTCAAATGAGCACTTGAAACTTGGTCACCATCTTGTACCTGCACCCTAATAAATCATGTGATTGCCCAAGCACTTTCCAAAAATTCTCTATATCATACTCACATGATTATCAATCCACCAAAAATAGCATACCATCATGCACCAAAACCTAGGCTAGCTAGGTCACCCGAATAGGCTTGCAAGAATAAGGCAATTCTCATTTAATCAACTCAAAAAACCAAGAACATACCTGAATCATCATGCTATCATCACTTTAAGAATAATCCTTGACTCCACTCCATCATCTACTTTTTCATTAATGGGATTTTACATCAATGACAACACCTGAACCACAACATGCCAACAATCTCCCCCTTTTTCATTGATGGAAAACCACATGAATTCTCCCCCTTTTTACATAAATGAAAAATGCATGCATATACGTGCATATTCCTCATCTTCCTCATATTCATAGGATCTCGTCTTGGTTAGAAACATCAAGAAAATATCTCATTCTAGCTCAAAACTTGAAATCTCTTTCAAAAAACTGATATTTATCCATTTTCAAGTGTATAAACACTAACCTCCCCCTGGGAATAGCATATACACCTCCTAATCATACCAATAATCCTAAAGTAGAACATCATCATGCCTTTACTTGAGCAAGAACATCATCACTAGCCATAATTCAAGCATGCCAACCTTGTTATTTCACACAAAACTTGATTTTTACCTTCATTACAACCTAGTAAGAGCTTTGTAGTAGAGTTATACCTGAAGCATAAATCTCAAGAACATGCCAACAATGATGTATGCAAGCTAAAAAATCCGTCTTACCTTTATTCAAGGGCCATTTCAACTTTTCAAGGTGATCAAATTTGGTTCTAAGTATGTCTCTTCTTAGCATTTCTCTAACCATTGTATTGATTTCCCTAAAAAACACCTCAGAGCATTATAGGCCAACTTTGATGAGCTCAAGAACACCATATGTTGAGTTGTGGAGCTAAATTGCTTCACATTAACATGCTTTACAAACTTGCTAGTTTACACAGTAACTGGCGTCAGTCAGTTGACCGACATCGGTCACCTGGGGACCGATATCAATCAAGGCAAGGAGGATTTGGCATCGGTTAGGGTAACCAACATCTGTTGCATGTGTATGAGTGTTTATATTTAACTCACGGGAATTAGATCTACCCTTGGTTATAAAGGTTATCAGATGGTTGTAAATGCATAACTAAGTTTCCCTAATGTTTGTATATGCTTATAAGCATAGAAACTAGGGTTAGAAGGTAAGAATAGAGATTATTGTAAGAAGATTTCTTGGAGAGCAAGTTGGAGAGAAGCTTGTGAAGAAAATTACTGTACATGTGGGAGAGGTGAGGAAGATTATAAATCTTCATTGTATTTCCTCTATAAAGAAGAATAATAAATTGGTTGTTTCTTGGTGGACGTAGCCTACACTGGGTGAACCACATTATATCTTGTGTATTTTTCTTCTCGTATAATTTGTGTTTATTGCTATGTATGCTTTAATTGAATATAGATATGTACAACATTGGTGTGTGTCTAACCCCAACAACTGGTATCAGAGCTTTTTTGTTTGAGGGTTTTGTGTGTTGACAGGATTTACTCTTAGAGGGTTTTTTGATTGAGTGGGAGCACATCAATGACAGAAGACAAAAAATACAAAGTGGAGAAATTTGATGGCTGTAATTATCAATTATGGAAGATGCAAGTGGAAGATTATCTGTATCAGAAAGATTTATATTTACCATTGGATGCAAATGCAAAGCCTACAAAGATGACTGATGAAGAATGGAAGATTCTTGACAGAAAGGCTCTGGGATCTATAAGATTGAGCCTAACAACATCTGTAGCTTCTAATATTATTGAAGCAGCAACCACGGTAGATTTGATGAAATATTTAGCTAATTTATATGAAAACCAAGTGCTTCAAATAAATTTTATTTAATGAATAAATTAGTTAATTAAAAAATACAAGAAGGTGGATCTATGTATCAAGCCATTTGAATGATTTTTGTTCCATTGTAAATCAATTGAAATTGGTTAATATTTCATTTGATGATGAACTGAAATCACTTTTATTTTTATGCTCTTTGCCAATTAGTTGGGATAAATTGGTAATGGTTGTTAGTAATACAACATCTGCTACTAATATTTTTGAAGTTTGATGATGTGGTTAGTATAATCCTGAATGAAGAAATACACAAGAAAAATACAGGAGAATCATCATCTAGGAATGATTTGAATGTAGAAAGTAGGGGAATAGAAGGAGAGATCCAAGAGCAAGAATAATGGGAAATCAAAGTCAAAGAATGGCAGATCTAAATCCAGAGGTAGAGGAATAACCTGTTGGAATTGTGGAAAGAAAGGACATGCAAAGAAGGATTGTTGGTTCAAGGAAAACAAAGAGAATATACCAAACAAAGGTAAAGAGGAAAATTTTGCAATTGAGGTAATACAAGATGCTCTTATTTTCTCCTTGGATAGTAAAATAGAATCATGGGTTTTAGATTCTAGAGATTCTTTCCATGCTACCCCTAATAAGGGTTATTTCAGAAATTATGTCTAGGGTAATTTTGGGCATGTTTATTTAGGAGATGATGAACCATGCAATATTACTGGTAAAGGGGAAGTTCATCTAAAATTGTAGAATGGAAATACATGGATATTGAAAGATGTGAGGCATGTGCCAAGCCTCAGGAGAAATCTAATTTCTGCAGGACAACTAGGTGAATCTGGTTGCATGGTTACATTCACAGCCAACTCTTGGAAAGTTACCAAGGGAGCTCTTGTTGTAGCAAGAGGCAAGAAGGTAGGAACATTGTATTTGTCTACTTGTATTATTGATTCCTTTTCTGTTCTATCTACTTCAGATTCAGATGCAAGCATGTGGCATAATTGGCTAGGCCATATGAGTAAAAAGGAAATGCAGATATTAAAGGCAAAGGGTAAGTTATCAGATTTGAAACATGTAGATCTTGATTTCTGTGAGCATTGCATATTTGGAAAGCAAAAGAAAGTGAGATTTCTTAAAGTTGGGGCAACAAAGAAGGAGCAAAAATTGGAGCTTGTGCACTCAGATGTGTGGGGACCAACCCAGGTAGCTTCTCATGGAGGATCCCAATATTATGTGACTTTCATTGATGATGCCACAAGAAAGGTATGGGTTTATTGTATTAATCAGTAAATCTGATGTTTTTGAGACTTTTAAAAGATGGAAAACCCTTGTGGAAAATGAAACAAATTTAAAGTTAAAATGCCTTAGATCTGATAATGGTGGTGAGTACTGCAGCAAGGGCTTTCAATGATTATTGTTCAGTGAATGGAATACACAGAGAAAGAACGGTTCCTAGAACACCACAGGAGAATGGTGTTGCTGAAAGAATGAACAAGACTATCATGGAACATGCAAGAAGCATGAGGATACATGTTGGATTACCCTTACAAGTTTTGGGAAGAAGCAGTAGACATGACAATTTATTTAATTAACCATGGGCCTTCAAGTGCACTGGATGGTGGAATACCAGAAGAAGCTTGGACTGGAAAAGAGGTAGATCTTTCTTTTCTTAGAGTATTTGGTTCAGAAGCTTTTGTGCATGTTGATAAGGAAAATAGGAAGAAGTTGGATGCTAAACCCAAGAGATGCACTTTTATTGGTTATGGATCTGGTGATTTTGGATTTGTTTTTGGGATTTAGATGATTCTAAGATTGTTAGGAGTTGTGATATTGAATGGAATGAAAAGAGAATGTACAGGGATCAAATTTTGATACCCAAGGATGAACTGGTTGAAGAGTTTTGTGGAAGAAAATGACATTCTCAGATTTAAAATTAACACCTACAGGTACCAGTCACTTCAGTAATCAGTCGACCCTTGACTGACATCGGTCAGCCAAAACTGACGTCATTGATTAGAAGAAGAGGACTAACATCGGTTTCCAGAACCGACGTCGGTTACAGGTGACCAGTGTTGGTCACTGTCAGAGGTTGATACAAATGTACATGATGTAAAGAATGAGCCTCCGACACCCCAAATTTCTGTGAGAAGGTCACAAAGGGTAAGTAGACCTCCAGAAAGATTTACACCTTCCTTATTTTATCTATTATTGACTGATAGTGGTGAGCCCAAAATTTTTGAAGAAGAAATGTAGGAGGATACCCATAAGAAGTGGGAGCATGGCATGGATGAGGAGATGGACTCCTTGGAACAGAATCAGACATGGGATTTGGTTAAGTTTCCAGCAGGTAAGAGAACATTGCAGAACAAATGGGTTTACAGGATCAAGGAAGAAGAGGGTGGACAGAAAAGATACAAGGCAAGGCTTGTGGTAAAAGGATTTGCACAAAAAACAGGTATTGACTTTGGTGAGATTTTTTCCCTTGTAGTAAAAATGACTTCCATACGTACTGTTTTGAGTTTAGTTGCAGTAGAAGATTTACACTTTGAACAACTTGATGTTAAGATGACTTTCCTTCACGGTGATTTGGAGGAAGAGATATATATATATAACAACCACTTGGTTATGAAGTCAAGGGTAAGGAGAAACTTGTGTGCAGGTTGAAAAAGAGCTTGTATGGGCTCAAGAAAGCTCCAAGGCAATGGTATATGAGGTTTGATAGTTTTATGCATGAGCATGGTTATATGAGATGTGAATCTGACCATTGTGTTTATTTCAAGAAGCTTGAAAATGGAAGCTATATTATTTTGTTACTGTATGTAGATGATATGCTTATTGCAGGATCTAGTATGCAGGACATTGTTGAGCTTAAAGAAAAGTTAGCTCATACATTTGCAATGAAGGATTTAGGAGCTGCAAAGAAAATCCTTGGCATGCAAATTCACAGAGACGGGAAGAACAAGAAATTGTATTTGTCTCAGGAAGATTATATCAATAAGGTGTTGGAAAGGTTTAATATGCAAAATTCAAAACCTGTAAGTACACCTATGGCTGGACACTTCAAATTGAGCAAAGATCAGTGTCCTACATCACATGAGGAGGTCGAGTACATGACACGAGTTCCATATGCTTCAGCAGTTGGAAGCCTTATGTATGCTATGGTTTGTACCAGACCAGACATTGCACAGGCAGTGGGAGTTGTGAGTAGATTTATGGCCAATCCAGGTAAAGAGCATTGGAAAGTAGTCCAATGGATACTCAGGTATTTGAGAGGGACATCCAACATGCAGTTATGTTATGGAGGGTCAGATACTTCTTTATGTGGCTATGTTGATTCATATATGGTTGGAGATTTGGATGGTAGGAGAAGCACCACTGGATATGTATTCATAGTAGGTGGCACAATAGTTAGCTAGATTTCTAGATTGCAGAAGGTTGTGGCCTTGTCTACTACAGAGGTTGAGTATGTTGTAGCTACAAAGGCTAGCAAAGAGATGATATGGATGAGTAGGTTCATGGAAGAGTTGGGAAAGGAGCAAGAGGATTGCAAATTGTACAATGATAGTCAAAGTGTGACTTATCTGGTAAAGAACTTAGAATTTCATTCAAGAATGAAACACATTAAAAAATAATACATACCATACATATGTACAAAAAAGTGCCTTCATCATGAGGCATGATAAAAAACAATACATAGACATATGTACAATAGTATGTCTTCATATTGAGGTGATACACCAAAAATATACATCTAGTACATCAATAAATAGAGTCAACCACGACTCGATCCCTCTCTGATACTGCGTGGTGTGGATCTGCTGCTACGTGGGGGAATCTGAGAGGCTGTATGTGTAGAATGTGCCACACTATGCTATACAAGCCTATGCTGCTCTGAATCCTACTGTCCTAAAGGACCTTGTATAGATCGTGCTGATCGTGACTACTTATGAGATCTAGAATGAGACGAGGTGCCTACTATTTGGATATACTTAAGAACTTTCTAATAGGCCATTGTGGCTGTGTAATACTACATCTTGTAGTATGTAGCCTTGCTAACTACTGTGGAACTATGCCCAATCAACTACTGTAAACCTAAAGCAATGCCGACCTGCTGCAGCACATCACACTCTTCTCTCACACTGGCCAACTATATCCACAGTTTATCTCGCTCTGTGATAGCTTGGTCTCACTCTAAAACAAGATGATTTCTCTTTGACTGCAGCTATCATCCATCTATGACCACCTACTCTCACTCTATCAACTTATGTATCGTCTCTGCCTTGGCCTAGTCTTGCTCGGTAATGAGCTGATCTATCTCAATGATCACCAAGTCCCTCTTAGCTATGACCTGAAGTTGTAAGGGTACTACATGCTATAGCTGTTGCTACAAGGTAACCACATGTCCACTAGCATGTATATCTGGAATATCCTCATCCATATGCTTCTCATACCACCTGCTCACCAACACAGTATGTCCTCCTCCATCGGCTCTCCACCCCTACCACCTTCATCCATCTCTCGGTGGACTATGTGGTGGACTCATGTGAGGGGATGATAGAGGTGCTGTAGAAAGGTGCCTGTAATGGAGCCTGTTAGGGCATCTATGGTGTCAATACATGTGGGCTGCACTACTACCTATGGCACACCAATACCTACTGCTGTATTAAAAACTGCTATTGAATGAGCACCTGTTGTGTTGGCACCTACTACTCAATCCTTTGAATGGATCTTCCTAGGCCATGTGCCTATGCCCTAGGAGGTGGGCCCTGCAAATCCATGTGCCATTGCATCTAGTTTACCTCATGTGGAATGGTCAAACGTTGAGGTAACACTGTAGCATACAAACCTTCATAGTCTTGTGTAATACTAGGATCCACTATATGTACACGATGTACCCAAGGATGAAAAACCACCTGTAAAAAGTTAGCACGGGCTCGACCCAACCTGATTTGAGGCCCCATATGAAATACCTCTTTGTATCTATAAGCATATGGACATCTCAACACCATGAATCCCCTTAATAAGTCCAAATGGCGCTGAACCCGGTCTAATCTATACCACTCCATAATGTGGCTCCTACTCCCAAGAAGGAAGTGATCAGCCATTGTATAAAGCTCAATAGCATCCTCAGGCCACTGATATAACCTGTATGGCCATCATGTAATCATATGGGGTTGTAGCTCGTCAAACTCATGTCTATAGTAGTCAGTATCCCTTAATGACCATGTACATCCTCTCCGAAATTGAACCCAACCCATAACAGAAGGCTCTCCAATAATTCAATCTCTCAAAGCTCCTACAGGTTGGTCAATCATGATATGGTCCTAAGCCCATATCTACAGCAAAGTAGCAGGACACACAAAATTTTGTATGTGGTAAGCTATCAAGTGAAGATTTGTGTATAAGTGAGCTAGTATGCACTAACCCCAACAATAAACCTCTCCCTATAGAAGGTCATGAATCATTCCAATAAGGACAAGGGGAAACTTCAAGCACCAATCTTGTCAGGTAGTAGTATGTTGCTGACAAGAGCTAACAAGAACACGGGGACTTGACCTATTCATTTATCAGCCATGCACCTCCTAACGAAAACTGTCATACCCCTGTGGGGTATATCTATCACTCCAAATGTCATGGTTGTGTATCACTCAATCCGGTCCTGAAGACCATCGTAAGTGATCAAACAACCCTGAATAGGAACTTGCAAGATCTGCCACACATCCTCTAAGGTAATACTCATCTCACTAGTAGGCAGACGAAATGTATAGCTCTTGCTCCACCATCTCTCAGCTAAGGCTATGAGTAGGTTGTGGTCTAAAGTAATTTAGGGCATGTGAGCTACATGTGCTAAACCAGTCACCTCTAGTGTGATCTCCAGAAAAATCTAGTCACGTCGACTAGATGTCACCTCATAGGCTTGGAGCTGCACATGTCACTCCCACGTCTCTAACCTGTCTAGGTCCTCCTACAAAATTAATCGGGTCATTTAATTATGATCCTATTCTTCTATTCTAATCTAATTTCATTTATTCTTCTACTCTATCATTTAATTTTCTCTATTCTACCATGATTTTCTTCTATTTTGATATAAATATCATCTTTACCTAACACCTAGGGTTTGCTAAAACCTTGGTTTTTTCCAAAAAACATCGTAAAAATGACTTTTGTGCATTGGTGCACCCCTGGCGGCACCTTACCCCTTAGTGCACTAGGCACACCCTTAATTTGCATTCAGGCACCCCTCATGTGCGCCCTTCAAATTTCAAAACTTTCCATCTTTGTGCACTGGCGCACCCTTTTTTGCTTAGGCGCATGCGCGCCCCTGCCTAAAGATGGAAATTTTTACGTAGTGCATACATTTATGCATAGGTGCACAGGTGCGCCCATGCATAATGCAGTAAGGTACGTGTGCCCTTAAGGCGCATGCCTATTTATTTCTGCTTCTAAAAGCCCTAATTCTACCCTAAAAATGTGTGCATTTTAATCAAAATTAAATGCTAATAATTAACAAGGGTAAAGAAGAGCTTTGTGTACTTGTGGTCCATCTGTTGGGAGCCTCATGTAATCTCTCACATGATCCATACAATGTTTTTGGCTCCGCACCCTCACCATCTTCTCTCGTAGGTCAGAGCTCTGATCAACGGTAAATGGTAAGTGAATGTGGTAAATGAATTGGCCGCGATGGCTTATATACCCATTTTTACCTCCGCGACGTGTTTCTCACCCCCGAGGCACCCTGAAACTGTCGTGGTTCTTCTAATTTCTTCTAATACTGGTCGTGATGATTATTTTTAATAAATAATTATTTTTCGCGCCCGTTTAATTGCCCTGGAGCATGTTTTTGCATCCCGACACCTTTTCTACTACCTGGGGCATATTTTTGCCTCGCGGTCACTTTTGGAAACATCTCATGACTACGTCATTTCCTCTATACTATTTTCTTCCTAAAAAAACAAAAAAAATAAAACAGTGCAATCAAAATTTCAAAAAACCCAAAAAAATGGATAAAATCATTAAAAATCCAAACAATTGTAAAATTTCATTTTTTTTCAAAAATTGGTAAACAACATGCATACAGCTGAAGCCTGTATCACTTGTGTTATCCTCGAACATCGAAATAAGTCTTACAAAAGCATCTTTCTATGATGTTCTTTTTTTTCTTGTCTCAAATGACTTGTAGATCATCGTGATCTACCTCCATTAAAAAGCTAGGTTGCATGCTATGTTGGTACTCCCGTACCACAATGAGTTGCCAGAGATTGTGTCATAGTGCATGAAATCTTTTCCATGGGACTACTTGTGTCCTCTATTATTCCCCTCACATGTATCCTTGCTTGGGGCACCATTTTTAACCCTTGTCGTTACAACACGAACATTCAGGAACTGCAGCTTGATAACAAAAACATTGGTACAACTGTCTTAAATGTTGTTTGTTTGAGTACATGTGATTGTACTTGGTTTCTTTGTTAGGTTAGCTGGTTTACTTTCTCATATTGCATTGCATTGTGTATGTTGCATGGAGTTAGATATCATTTTACTTTCTCGTATTGCATTGCATAATGTATGTTGCATGGAGTTACATATTTTTAGCAGTAGACAAATGTTAGTAATTTAGCTTTTCATGTTATGTTACATTTTTGTTTATTTTAAATAAAGGATGATGATGTAGATCATAGGGGCAAGATGATGAAATAAGGTTGCTTATTGAAGACTGGATACAAAGATGATTGCATATTCCTATTAATCACTTTCCTATCTTATCACTACTAATTTTTCTTCCAAATCACCTGGGGCAATAAACAACCATGTTTATCCCTATCTTTTTTCTTCTAAAAATAACCAAGGGTTTGTGCCCATTCTATCCTATTTCTTCTATCCATTTCAATCATATGTTTGATCGTCGATTGACTTCTTCTATCACTCGATCGACACTTGAGGGGGCATCCTTCATCAGGCTAATTTTTCTTCAAAAATTTACCTTTTTATGCTTGTCTACTATATTTGAAGTGAAGTCACTAACTTCACCTCAAACAGGGGAAAATGTAGACACCTAAATTCTGATTTTGCAATCTTATTGCCAAAACAAACATAAATCACTCTCATTCTTTCCAATTCCATTATAATTAGTGATTTCCACTAATTAACTAACATTTCTTACCACTTTGGTCAATTAACAAGCTTGCTTTGTTGATCACCAAACCTCTTTCACATTCAGGTTGCCACTTTATGACGAATCGTAAGTCAAAATCCTCTTCAAAACATATAATTAGTGTTTATTAGCTAATTAAGCCTATTTTGCCCTTGTTTTGGTCAATATGCCCTAATATTGGCTTAAACCCCTCTTCCAACCACTCAAAATCACCCCACTTTCCTCCACAATGTCTCAGCAAGCTTCAAAAGCTTATCCTAGCCTCCTAGTTGACCCTAAGCGGTTGATTAAGGCTCCACACCTCTTAATCACTTGGTAATTCACTAATTATGATTAGAAAATATTAATCATGATTATTAATTCTAATACTTTGGGTGTTTTAGTCCCACATGCACCAAAATACAAGTTTCTCCCAAAAGGAAATCTATAAAAAGAGTGCACCTCTTACCTTAATACTTTACACCATGCTTTTATTAGTAGCCTCATATAAGATATATGTTAAAGAGCCTAAACTCCTTTAAGGATTCACATGCTCATCTTTGCCTAAAGCCTTCATTATGGTTAGTAGGAGGGTATCTAACATGACATTGTAGTCTTGTGTTAGAGAGATCTCCTCACCATTTGTGGAGTAGCAACCATTCCCAATTTGATTGCTCCTAGATCTATTTAGGTCTATGTTAGTTAATCAAACATACTAGTAGGCATGATTATATGTTAGATGTTAGTTTCATTTAATCTCCATTGTTATGCTATTAAGATTTTATCATTGATGTTTCATTCCTTAGCTTTGCATTTAACTTTAGATCATTATGGTGTTGATCTTGCTTTAAACTAGTTAATTTGTGTTAAAAGTTTGGGGTGTTATCAACACACATATAAAATACATCATCCTTGAGGATTCAAATAGAAATGATTGATATATATATATATATATTCTACATTATGCTGATCATATAAATAGATCATAGAGTATGATCCTATATGTGGATTAAAATAAATAAATATCACTATAAAGTTTGAAAGCTTCAAATAACTTAATGTTCATTTGTCAAATCTGGCTAATTTACCAACAAGTCTACCTACTTATAAACCTTTTCTTTTTCATTCATGCCACTTTGTTCCCTCCCATTTGAGGATGTAGAAGCATGAGCCCTTTGGTAAATGTCCAAACTATGAGATAACATGTTTGGGGCATTCATGGCCATTTGATTCATAGAGTAAGTAGGTGGACATGGATTTCTTATAAGAGCAGACGTATCACTACCAACATTCTCCTCTTGATTTTTCTCTAGCCCTTCATGGCTCATTTGTTCTCCATTACAAAGAGAATCAAACAAAGCATTATAGTAGCTCTTGCTTCCTAGAGTGAATTCCTTTTTGCACTCCTTGCATTGATATCTTGGTTGAATTGTATTTGAGTTTCATTTGTTATTCCAACATCTAAACTTGCATCCATTTCTCAAGTTGCAATAAGGGCAAATGGGTTTGTATACTTTGAACCTGTCAGTAAGATTTTCCTCCTCCTTTGTCATGCTTTTGAAAGTTTTGGGAGAACTTTGTATTATCTCCATAATAGAAATATCATCATCCTTGCGTTCTTCCATTTCTAGCAATTGGGAAATTTTTACTATAAATTCATTTTTCAACAATAACCAAATGACATGAATCTGACTTGCACCAAAACAGAAAGATGGAAATGTAAAAAAATGTGAAAATAATTTTATAAAGAAAAACACATAACTCAAAGTGAAGTTGAGACTTACTTGTGTTGTAATTGAGACGAGAACAAAAGTTTCACCTCAATGCAGGTATAAAAGGTTGGACAAAGAAAATTTTTCCTCTATTAAAACAATTTTTTAAAGATTAAATTTACTTTTATTGATTTTAAGTACCTTTTAAATATTTGTTTGTGTTATTTTTTTAAATTTCAAGTCATTTTTTTTTAATTTAATAATTAGATTTTTAGATATGATAGTATACTTTTTAGGAAAAATATAAAGAAAATAGAAATTTACTTTTCCCCTTGAAATTATATTCAATTAAATATCATGAGAAAGAAATTTAAAATTTTATATTAAATTCTAAAAACTAAAACAAATGTTGAAATAAACAATATATTTTTCTTATATATAAATTATATAATTTAATATTTTTTTGCAACCCTCAAAGGTTATGTAGACATCTTCACAAGAGCTTGCGGTGCCTGCATGTGCAAATTTAAAAAATGTTCCAACATTTTTACTTTTACTAAGCTTGGGTTCTAACATTTTAAAAAAATGTTGTACCATTTCTTATCAATGCTTCTTCTACGTGTCTCAATTTGCCTTCTCACCAGAGTACACCTATTACCACTTATTTCTTTGCGTTTCTTGGATGTATAAAATTATTCACCTTACAGAGGTGCTCTAACACTCATTAAAAATGAACCACAAAAAATAAATTGCTCTAAAATTCCTTAAATAATATTTATACACTCAAAATAATATTTCTGTTAAAATATTCATATTAGAGATTATAATTATACATGCATAAGAAATCCTATTTTCATGATAAACAGGTTCCTGAAAATTATCTCAATCCTAATTATATTCATGTGAGTTGTTTAAACAACCAACTCACTAACTTCCTCAAATAATAATGACTATTAATTTACTAATATGTTTATTTCTACCCACATAATATATTTTCTCACCAATGTGAGGACGAACCTAAGAAATTCTTAACACTTTTGTCCCTATATGTAATTTATTCCCATTTTGTGTCTAATTCTATTCCTAAGTGTCTGTACCTTCTATCATTATGTTACTGAAGTCTGAATTATGTCTATGTCATAGATATCCTGGTAAGAAACCCTGGACTAAATATCCCCTCTTTTGAAATGTGTGAGATGTTCTAATAAGGTTATTGACTCAAAATAAATGATGTTTATCCATGTCAGATGTATCTGATAGTCAATGTTGGATCACATAGGGGGATGATGTAGGTGGAGATTATTGAGATCACATTCTTTCAATAATGTGTATGGTAGAAACAATGGCACAAAGAGAAATTAAAAAATAAAACAAGAAACATACTCATAGGTAAACATGTATAAAAACTAACAAGCAAAAAGGAAATCAAGAATATAAGCAATCTAGCATACAAGTACACAAACAATGCCATATATGTTAGTCGTAAAGAAGAACAAAGAAGATGCAAGAAAGGGACACAATTTTTTCACAAAGACACATAGAAAAGGCCATAGGCCATATACATGAAAACAACCAAGATAATACAATCGAAGAATAGTTTGAAGGCATAGAGATCAAGATAAGCTAGTGTTGCAAAAGACACATGTTAGCGGTATTAGTCTGAAAAATAACATATAGCACAATATAAAAAATTGATCATGAGAGGAAGTGAAATTAACTCTATTGAAACAAAAACACCTGAATAGTGTAGGATATGCCCTTAGATTAGCAAGGTTACTGAACAAACTTAGGCCAAAACCCGCCATCGTGTATAATCATGTATGTGTCTTGCATAAAGCTTAATATACCTTGGGAATGCACATGTGTAAAGAGTATATAGAAAAAAACAATATCTATCAAACCATATGAAAAACAACATTTGTAAAGTGAAAAAATAGCAAATCAAGTCATATATAAGTCCTAATTTTGGATTTTGAAAATACTTTAATGCTTTTTTGTATGTATTGGAATTATTTGAATGTATTCATTTTATAGAATATTTGTACTAAAATTAAGAGTAACGCAAGACCTATTTGACATTGAGAAAATAATCCACACTAGGATCAAAGCCTAAAAGACCTAGATCAACCATTTGATAGAGCTTACAAAAACAAGGGTGTTTGACAGTATAGTTTCCTGAAGCTGGTATTATGTCATAATGTATTCCTCATTAATGTAAGGAAATCCTTGTTCTTCTATAACATGTTTCTAATCTATCATATTACGTTGGTAATCAAGAAGGTCGTCGCGTTGAGTAGTAACAAAAGTGTGACATAAAGGGAAAGTAATTTTGAGATTATGCTCATCAATAATGCCTTTCATGAATTACAACCAGGATCACCCCAAAGAAAGGGGAGTGGATTTAGAGTCTAGGGTGACCCATAATTTAGTTTTTATATTATATGTAAGTCGAAAACAATAAGAAACATAATATAACCTTTAAAGGTATAAGATGGAACAAGGAACAACATGATATTCAATGTGGTAAGACCACAAGTGCACAACGCTTTATAAGTACACATGTTATTGTTTATATCCCAATTAAGTAGGGCATGTTCCTGATGTGTGCCATGGATATAAAGTGTGCTAGTAAAGGTGTTAAATTAAGGTCTCTTGTTTGATTTTATGCATCAAGAGAATCTGTCCGTTCTAGCTATGAATATACATCAGGAAGTATGTTGATTGTACCATTAAATTTTATAATCTTGATTTCATTTACCAGTGTTTGGAAATGGTTAACATCATGGATATACAAAATATGGTAATCAAAAAAGGGCTTGTTGAGATGATGCGAGAGATTATTAGTGGAGTGATGGCGTGTAGTGGGCAGTGTTAGCAAATTATGATCAAACAATGTAGGTAAGAGATATTTTGGCATGTTTATATATTAATGAATAATAATAAAGATAAAAGTAGGTATGGGATCAAGCGTACTAAAAAAATTCTACATAATTCCAAGGCTAGCAGTAGTGGGCGTCTTATGATTAATAACATTACCATTGAATGGAATTACAAGCATAAAAAAATGTAGGATGAATAAAATTATACTTATTAGAAGTAGGCACGGTCATGCTATAAATATATGGCTTAGTAGGAGGGGTAGTTTGAGTATATGTCATAGGTAATGTAAATTGATAATTCTTAGGGCTACTAGATTAAAAAAATGAAACATGGAATCATCCTCATCCACAAAATTAAAATTTTAAGTTTTCACAAATTATCATCAATAATTTTTTCAATAATATCATCATCACAATAAGAGTAATTAGTGAAATGGCCATCACACCACTCTGTATTAATAAAAAAAAGGAAAATTAGGAGGAGATTCATGAGCCATTGGAGGTGGTGGAGGAAATAGTGTGGATTTGCATTGATCAACATGGACATAATTTATAGAGGGACAAGGTGAATTCTTGGTTAAGTTAATAAACGACGACACCAAATCCATATTATCAAGACTTGTGCTTGATTCGCTAATCGCATACTTGTATGTAATGTATCCATAGGAATGGGTTAGTATGGAGGGATAATAATAGTCTCATTAGAAGTAGAATAATCAATCTTCTTATATTTGAATGGTTTTCATCAACAAAATAGTGTACTCATAGATATAATGTATAAATTTGATTCATTGATGGAAGGTGGATGGGATACCTTCCATAGGATGGATCATGTTTACAACCTTATTTATATTTCTAATGAGAAATGTGTAAGGATTAGAAACATGTAGACTATTTTGATCTAATTAAATTTCAACATCAATTATGCATGACCAAAATAATGCATTGTAACTTGAAATAAACTAAGCAATTGATAGATGATAAGGAACTTGTTCAAAATACATGAGGAGATAACTAATTAGGTTGTTTAATAGTATTATGGAATGATCTGGTTGTGCCAATAAGTGGAACATGAGAATCTTGGACTTTGGATTCTACACAAAAGATTACGGATTTGGAAAATTTATAGGTTTAGGATTGTACAAGATTGTATGATATATGTAGTTGTTGTATGGTATAGGATAAGGACTGTACCATTTTGGACTAGAAGGTAGTTAGAATTTGAAATTTTCTAGTTTCTTATTTTGTCTAGAAACATTGCTCGCTATACATTTCTCTTCTTCACACAACCTCAGGATGACATCTAATGATTTACAACAAGGTAGAAACCCTAATAACCTGCATAACCTTTCATCAAATAATTAGTAAACCAAATAAGAAAAATGTGTGTGTGTGTGTGTGTGTGTGTGTGTGTGTGTGTGTGTGTGTGTGTGTGTGTGTGTGTGTGTGTGTGTGTGTGTGTGTGTGTGTGTGTGTGTGTGTGTGTGTGTGTGTGTGTGTGTGTGTGTGTGTGTGTGTTTGAGGATAAACCACCCTAGGCAGTCATAATCCCAAATTATTGAACTATTACCAGTGTCGCACTACATGTCCTCAATGCATAATTAAGCCTCATGTAGTTCTCCTAGGAGCTTGTACAAGTGTGTAAAACTAACCAACCCCCTAAGGGTGCCATTATGTCTCTTGACACCAGGATAACATGATAACTGTCTAATATAGAATGTACATAACACAGTAGAAGTGATATGTGGTGTGACTTAACTATGTGACCCAACCCTTGTGTTGATTAAAACCCTTATGCAATGATTTCGATGAATTTTGTCTTTCTTAGGACATGGATCTATGAGCTTTGCAAGCTTGTAGATGGGTGAAACTAGAATCCTTGACCTAGTTGAGTGCTTTATAATTGTAGTAGGGAATTCCCTAGATGATGTGCATATGGTTTGAGAAGATTTAGAAACCTTTTGTGTGCTTTTGGAATGATGTTTGTGATTGGATCTTGTATGAATTCCATGTGGGTTATAATGTGATAATGAATTATTTAAAAATTCTTCCATAGGCGAGATATTACAATAAGAATGACCCTAAGAAGATGAAATGATCCAAAGAATGATTTAGCATCAAAATAAGAGTTGGTGTTTGAGAAGGGGAAAGATCGTCCAGGTCAGCCAAGACTGGACCCCACATCCCGAACCTTCTATATGGTTTTGGACATGAGAGAAAAAATCCTAAATTTAAAGTTATGTAATGAACATAAGATGTTTTATGCCTATTTGATTAAATAATATTTCTATATTTGCTGATACAAGTTGTAGAATAACGAATGAGATGATGAGGTTGGATTTTGAATGTGAGCATTTGTCTTGACAAGGATACAATGTCAAACTTGACTTACCAAATTTTAGTGTCTACATTCCCCCCTTAAGTTTGTAACTAAAAAATGCATGCTTGAAGGAAAAACATATAAGAGTGTGTATACACACTTTTCCTTAGCTCGAAGGGACTTTGTGATGTGTTGGTGTTGACATGCTCCATGATGAAACCTACTACAACACAAAGGGTAAACAAAACATCTATGATAAAAAATGAACTTTAACTCAAAATTTAGATAGTGCATTGTTATTTTGAATCATTACAAGAAGTACACAAAGGAGATGCAAAACATAGAAATAGTATACCCATTTATTTTATGGAGGGAGGATCTCTCGTTGTTGTTGCGCTCTGGAGAGTTGGAATGTTCTTTGGAGATGTCAGAGCATTGGGGGTGATTAGTCCCCAATGTTGTGCCATAAGAGATAGTAAACAAGGAAGCATTAGAATAAAAATGATCCATGTACTTTGACACCTTCCCCATTCAAGAGTATGAAGAGCGAGGAGGGAAAAACTGTCTACGAAGCTTAGAATTTTAATTTGAAACTTTACTTTTATGAATATTTGGTGAGAGAAAAGATCCATCTATAGTATTACAATGATAAATTCCTTGTAATAGGTATGCAAACTTAAAGTCAGTTAAATATGTTTAAGATATTGATATAAAAATTGGGTGCTTTGTTGTGATGTCCTAGGTAACCTAAATATGTAAGAGGCGAAGCCTTTCAAAAGGGTTATGTGCATGTGTATTTATAGTTGACTTTATGCTTAATATTTATAGCTTAAATAACACTAGACCAATTGAGGTAACTTTTGAAATTGAAAATATGACCATTAGAATCATCAGTTAGGGAAAACGTTTCCCAAGAGATTTTTTTTCATGAAAGAATTCATCTAGGTGAAGTAAACAATAAAAAATTGTCAATTTGAGATGATGGATATATGTTTGAAGATGTGTTCTATATTCTAAGAATGAACTTTTGATTGGTCAATGATGGATAACAAGTGTTACGTAGAGGTTGATAGTGCTAATTGAGAAAGACATTAATAAGAATCAATCGATTTTGTGCAACATTATTTATGGGTTGAGATAGATGTCAAAGATTGATTCCCACATTATATAAGCCTATATATAGGTATCTATATTAACTACATAACGAATACTTAGGTTAGAAACTTTCAATCCATTGAGAATATTGTTATTGTGTGTGTGAAAGATGATATGTATAAGGTAGGTATAAATACTATTAGGATGAGCACTAGGTTGCAATAATCATAACTTTCAAGTTCATTTAAGTTTTATGAGGGTGCAATTACAAAAAAACAAGATTTGGTCTCAAATCTAGATAAATTAGTGCCAATAATTTCAAAAAGGTACATTCAATGCTTTTATCTTAATAATTTATGATTTCCACAAATATAGTTTTAAATCTAGGTTTGTTTTGATTGAAACAAAATTATGTTTTTCAATCTATAAGACCATTTGTAGCATTTTAAAATCTATATCCTACCAAGTTTATGCAACTCTTCATTTATAGAATTATATATATAACAATGATCATTATTAATAATTATAACAAAACATGTAGTATTTGAAGTAAACTATATAAAAGAGGATGATATTTAAATGTATAATCACTCTGATATTTTGTAAATCGGTCTATGTTACAATAGCATTGGAATTAATCATTAGAAGCCCTATACATGTATTTCTCATTCAATTTTCTATCTATTCAACAATTGAATAACTATTTTTTCTTAAGAAACTTGTGGTTGATAGATTATGAATTCTTTGGCAAATTCTAAGTATATTATTACTTTGTTCTATGAACTCACAAGAAAGGATTTCTACATGGCTGAAGTGAAATTAATATTAGAACTACCCTGAATAGGGCCATATTGGTGTGTATTTCGACATGTTGTTCCCATCCATTATTGGGACTTTTTCCTGTGAGGGTGAAAATTGAACTCTCTATAGTTGGAGAATGTGACCTCATGTTTACTAAGATGTGTTTTGTACTCAAAAAGTGGGTTTTTTACTGGTCAAGGATGCACAACAAGTGTGACCTAGTTTCCACGAAGTGCTAAATTGATGAGATACGTGTACACACTAGTCAAATTTTAAGTGCATAATTATTAATAGGCTGAGATAATTACCAAAATGTCATTGGTCTAGATTTAGGGTACTACCAAAAACTAAAATATATTAAACTCCCTATGCTAAAACCCAAACTCTTTAATTCCTTGACGCTATACCATACATAAAATTATTTTGGTATCCCGGATACAAAATATTATGACACAAATAATGTTACCGCAAAAATTGCAAAAATTGGAAAATAAAATTCTAATGCAATGTTTCTTCATGTAGAATTTCTTATGAAAAATTTGTCACAAAAAATATCAGTAAAGTTATGATAGATTTATAACGAATGATGCGTCGAGACAAAAGTGATTGTTAACAACATGGATTTTGATGCAAATAACAAAAAAAAATGTTCTATGCAAGGACTAAAAAAATATAAGTAAAAAACCCCATGTTTTTGAAAAAACCTCGAAATCTACTAGTGACTATAAATTTCAGGACTTAAAAATTATAGGATATTTGTTAGGGCATTATTAAAGAATATTACCTATTTTATTTTTAGGAAAATGTAATAAACATACTCTACACGCAATGCAATTTTTGATTTTTTGTTATTCACCTATTAATAGCACCAAGAGTTACCTCAATTTATATTAATAAATATGATGCGAATTTCTAAATGATTTATCATAACATAACATGTCAACTTATATTAAAAAAAAATAATTCGACCAAATGATACCTCAAGAAATTTAATATCAATTTTTTTGGTCAACCATTGAAAATGAACTATTTTAAATTCGTGTGGTCTAGACAATAATTAAGTATTATTTTTTGTTTGTGCAAAAACACGGTCATGCATTTTTGTGTGTGCACTCGCACGCTCGTGTGTGTGTGTGTGTTTTTTTTGCTAATTTTTTTATCTCATTTTTTTTAGGAAAAATAGAAACTATCTTCCTCATCACCCAATCATTTCAATTCATAATAAAATTACTATTTTTTCACATGTTAGGCATGGAATAATCACATTATGAATTCCTTATTTTATTTTATAATTAAACATGAGCACAATCTACTTGCATATATTTTATTTTTTGTTAAAGGTTAGAAATAAACCTTATTTGGGTCACACAAATTTACGACCAATATCTTTTTAATTGCAATATTGTCATTAAAAATAAATGTGCGGTGTGGCATCCTCAAAAGAAAATGTGTTTTAAAACTATTTCCTATCAAATTGAGAGGATTATTAAGTTCATGGACTACTATTCATTTGATATAAGTTGTATATTTGGGTAATTTAATTAAATTATTAAAATGTGTCATAAGGAAATGGAGCCTATTTAATACATGTGCACAATAAATATTTGTTAGTAAGGGAGGAATAGTCAATATAATTTTCTATACCCAATTTTCCTTCTTTTTTAGTTCTACAAATTAATCATTAATGTCTTGATTTATGAAAGCAAGTTAGTATTAGTATTATTATTTTTCCATGTTTATTAATCATGTCTAGTTAATTTATAATTCTCACAATTTAAATTCGACAACATTTTTTATTGTTAATGTTTCTTTAATAAAAAAAATATAGGCAAAACGTAGTGTTGGAACTTGGGCTATCGCTACCTATAGTAGAACCGCATTATACCTCTCGACAAAATGAACCATAATTAATGGTCTCCAAACTATATAAATCATATTAATATTTTGGACATGACATTTATAAAGAAAGTAATTATAAACATTAAATAGTATGACATCATAATTTCCTTGAAATTATTGAAGGTAGGAAAAATATAAAAAATCATATGGAGACAATATAAATTGGAGTACTTCATTGTGATTAGTTATAAAAATAATTATTTTTAAAAAATATTATAGTTACATTCCTTTGACATGAACTTATAATATGTCAATTGCATTGACATCCAAGGATATGACATATCTAGAAATCTCAAGCTCAAACTATCATCGTATGGAAACATTTAAGATATTAGGTTATTATAGATCTTGCAATGCTGTATGTTTACAATGATCTATCTTTTAAAAGACATTTTCTAGCTCTATCATGTTATATAAATTAAATCATTTTGGGTACAATATGTGTACCCATCCTCAGGGAGAACAAGTATAATAAACCAACTACGAGGAAATTAAAAAAAAGGACACATTTAAATATTGTTATGCTTGTGAATGATTTAATTTTACATAATGACCGAACAAGAAAATACATTTTTATATTATTGATTTTCCCTAAGCACTTCTAAAACAATATTCACACTGCTATAATTTAGGAAAACTCACACCAAAACTAATATTAATGGTTAATTGGTTGCATGATGAGTATGTCTTGCTCAATATTACCTTCTCCTAATCTTATGTAACCTCTTGTAAAACAATATTCATAATATTATAATTTGGGAAAACTCCCTCCCAAGACTAGCATTAATGGTTGATTGGTTGCGGGACGAGTATATTTTCTTGCTCAACCTTCCCTTCTCCTCCTCTATGAATTCATAAATAAAAAATTAAATATATAATTCAATAGCCTCTAAATATATGCTTTACTACCCCATATTGAATATGCATCTTTAGTGCATCTTGGAATTGTTGTAATGACTTTAAAATCCTTATTCATATACAAAATTAATCTTACACTGGTTAGTAGGCATAGACCAAGACAACATATGAGTCTCAATATGCCATGATCTTATAGAAATGGACGTGAAACTACAATGCAAATGACTCTCCTACATAAATACTAATTAGTTGGTTACAAGTGAAATATACCTCTTGAGTGCATCTCAAAATTGCTTGTATGACTGTAAAATCCTCATTCATTCGTTTACATATTCATCCAAGAATGAAGTCAACTTACAATGCCTATATATACATGATTCACAGTGTTTAAAATTACTAGTCCTAGGGTATTCACCCAAGTCAATGAACATCTTAGCTTTAACTAATCAAGAATCTTGAAATGACATATACTATAAAGTTTGAGATTCAATAATGGAAAAACATTCGTTATGATATTGTTGATGAATATTCCCTTATTTCAGTTTTATGCAAATTTATTTCATGCTAGTTTTAAATATATTTTTAATTCACTTATTAATACCACCAAAATACACATGAGCATATATAAATAATTATAATGTGTTTTTTTAATTAATTTATTATAACATAACATATCAGCCCGTAATTTAAAAAATTAAAAATCTACCAAATAACACCTTAAGAAAGTTAATATCAACTTTTCACCAACTAATGAAAATGAACTATTTTAAATTCATGTAATCTAGACAATAATATAAAACACATATAATGTGTGTGTGTGCGCGCGCGCGCATGGGCGCGTGCGCGGTGGGCGTGTGCGTGTGCGTGTGCGTGTGCGTGTGCGTGTGCGCGTGCGTGCGTGCGTGTGTGTGTGCGTGTGTGTGCGTGTGCGTGCGTGCGTGCGTGCGTGCGTGTGTGTGTGCGTGTGTGCGTGTGTGCGTGTGTGCGTGTGTGTGTGTGTGTGTGTGTGTGTGTGTGTGTGTGCGTGTGTGTGTGTGTGTGTGTGTGTGTGTGTGTGTGTGTGTGTGTGTGTGTGTGTGTGTGTGTGTGTGTGTGTGTGTGTGTGTGTGTGTGTGTGTGTGTGTATAACCATACTTTCATTTTTTTTTCTAATTTACTTAATTTTTAGATTTAAATAATCATTTCGATTCATCATTTTTTTGTCACATAGTGTTAGAAACTATTTTCCTCATCCTTCAGTTATTTTAGTTCTTAATAAAATGGTTGGACTAGCAGTATTGTTACTTTCTTATTTTGTCTTGTAATTAAATATGACCCTTGTACTTACATGGGTTGTATGTATTTTATTTTTTTTCTAGTTGGGGGTTAGAAGTTGGCTATCAAACTAAAGAGGTGCAATGGAAACACCAATAATGAGTGGGGAAAGAAATCGAGTTTTGTAAGGGTACGAGAATTAAAACTGACATAAAAGGAAAACATGAATGAGAAATAGTGTTGGGTGTACATATAGATTATTTGTGGAATGAAGTTTTCAATAGTTATTGTATTAGGAGAGAACAAATAACTAGGAGATAATGTAAAGCAAAATCGAGAGACATTTTTATATTATATGATTTTTTAGTGTTTGAACAAGATCATGGATGTGTTATGTATAGTTGTCACCATTCTCTAGGAGTAGAATAGAAGTGTTTGCAAGAAGTTGAGACCAAAATAAAAAAACCATGGAAAACATATTAAATCCATGAAAATGCAAGAATGGAAGGAAATGTTTTGGAGTGAAGCATTGTAGTTCTTTGAAAGGTACTATACATTTTTGTATTGAAGTGTAAAGAAAAAAGAAAAAAAGACAATATTTTGTATGAATCAATACATATAACATCTATAGACTCCAATAATGTGAGTGCACTTGTTCTCGTTTATGCATATGAACATACATACCCAAAGTCATTTTGGAGTATCTTTGGAAGGAGATAGGAGGCGAAATTTTGATTTCCTTAAGAATGAAAACTCATGAAAGTAAACATACATTATGGATGTATAAATGTTTAAGGAAACAAAAACGTTAGAAGAAAGAAAATGCAATGCTGAGTTAGATACACATGTAACATAAGATAGTTCACATTTGATTGCATCTATGAGAAAATAGTTTCCTATTTTGGCTATGTATTGCAAAAATAATTTCAATGGTGGTAGTGTGTTTATCTAGTGGAAGTTTGAGAAAAGTGTTGAGTGTTAGTTATTGCTCTAGAAAAAAATAGGATTTTGTACGAGATATATAATAATTTGTGTGGGGAATTATGGTTGAGATTTGATTAAACTTAATGAAATTCAAAGCAATCCATTGCTAGGGAGCCATACATCATTGTTGACCGAATGGTTGTGGATGTCTAAATCATAATGGCTAAGCATCTCTAGTTCATCAAGTGTCATATTATTGTTGAGATGGATTTTGGATGGAGTTGGTACAAGATATCCCATTCACAAAAGTGGCACTAAAATCTTGTTCCAATGTGCATGTTGTACGAGAAACATGCCATGGAAAATTTAACACTAACTAAATAAAAAACGTCTATACCAAAATTTGGAAGAAGTGATATTGCCGCGATTATTTTTCCAAGCCCCAAAAGATTCGGGAAAATCTATGTATAGTAAAGTTTCTCACTTAAATTGGAGATTACATGTTAAGGAAACCAAGAAATAAAACGAAATTAACATCTTTGATTAGATCAAAGGAAATAATAAATGCGACTCATTGTGATAGTTGTAAAACACTAACAAACTTGGTTGTAAAGCACACCAACATACATAGTTGTCGGCCTCCTGTGGATACATTTGATCATATCAACACATATCAAACATTTTTAACTAAGTGTAATAATTGAACAAAACACATTTCTTCAAGCTTTAATGTTTCAAACCTATCTTTCATATGCTATTCATCCCAATACCGATGAAGGTTTTTTGTCTCCTTTTATGTTTATGCTTCCTCCTCCAATTTATATATCTATTACAAAGCTTTCTTTTGATATGGGAACAATTGACAGTGTAGAGTATAGGGTAACTTCATCTCCTACAAAAGAAATTATTTTGTCTTCAATATGTTATCATTTGACATCTAATATGCATTAGACAAGATAAAATCCAATATTTTATACATTTAATTACATCTAGATCACACCTATTTGAGGTTCCAAATCACTATCCTTAAGATTGAAATTAGTTTGAAAACCAAATACATTTGTATGTTAGGCCATGATTTTAAAAATATTTACCATTGAAGCTTTGAACCCATAATGATTTTCTTATATCTTTCCAAGCAAGTGTTATCTATGTGTCATAACTAAAGAATCATCTAGGTTGAGTATGAGACATTGGAGAAGTTAAAGTTGAAGGAGTGAAGGTGAGATATTGTAGGAGGAAGAGGGGTGATGAAGAAGAGGATTGAAGGAGGCGAATTTTAGCGGTGGAGAAACTGTTAAAGGAAATGTAAGTGATCCTCTTCCTACTCGAAGGAGAATGGAGGATCCAATATTGTCATAAAATATAAAAACGAACCCAAAAAATCATAATGTCTAAATTGTAATAGACTATAAAAATCCCATGCCTTTATTTCCATTTTTAACCATTTCATTCTAGTTGGCCATTCTTGGCCTCATGTGCACATTAATATTTAGAATAAAATTAAAGTGTAACCACACAATCACAAACTGAGATATTAATAATTGACACAAAACATTATCCTATTCAATGCAATGTTGTTGAGTATTGAATCTCGCTTAATAACAACCAACCTAAAATCCTTACTTCACAATGACATTGTAACTTTTCTGGAATGTTTGTAATTACATTATTACGTGTTTTGTATAACATAAGCGTAGAACTAAAAAATGTAAACACAATGAAAATAAGAAATATTTTAGAGCATAAAAACACGATTTATTAATAATAAATTTTGACACATATTGTAAGTGTGGCAACAAATTTAATAAGTTCAAATATTACTAATAAAATATAGGTCAAATACATCGGAATGTAGAGGACATAACTCTTGACACAATCAATAGATGTTCTTGAAGACAACTAAACAAAAACGTTGGCTCTCATTTTGTCAGGACATTCTATTGTATTTTGATGGAGAGGATAAGTTAGACAATGATGACACGATATTTGTTCTATGGGCATAACACATTCTTATTTTCTTGTCTAATTTGTTGCTTCCATTGTTCTTGGTCAGAAATTCATGTTCATCGTTGTTTTGTATTTGAATAGTATGCAAGATAGGATTTTTTGACCAAACATAACATGTAGATTTGGGATTCACCTACGCAGTTTCGAGGTTAAAGTACAGAGGTTTCTTTTGCTTTCGAGAGCAGGAGAATTTGTATATCTTTACAGGGCATGAGGCCTGCTACAGAGCTCACTCGCTAAATGGTCATTGGAGAATCTTGCGGGAGTAGAGATGGGGTTGTAAAATGGTGGTAAATTTTTTAGTTGTCAAATGGCGGTTTTTGCAATGGCATCCGACGAGAAGTGTATTTTTATTCCATTTCAAAACTATCCCAAAAAAATCTTACTTTATTTATATTTAATTTTAAAACATATTTTTAGTTATTTTATTTTATCCCTTTTAAAAATCAATTATGAGGTCTTCAAGCTCTCTTGTGAGATAGCATCTTTATTTTATGTTGTTCCTTTTATGTAAGTGTCATTCAAAAACTTAATTAGTGTTGTCAGTTGTGTTTTTGTTAGTATTAGGGAAGAATGCATATATTATAATATATGCATTCTTCCCTAATACTAACAAAAACACAACTGACAACACTAATTAAGTTTTTGAATGACACTTACATAAAAGGAACAACATAAAATAAAGATGCTATCTCACAAGAGAGCTTGAAGACCTCATAATTGATTTTTAAAAGGGATAAAATAAAATAACTAAAAATATGTTTTAAAATTAAATATAAATAAAGTAAGATTTTTTTGGGATAGTTTTGAAATGGAATAAAAATACACTTCTCGTCGGATGCCATTGCAAAAACCGCCATTTGACAACTAAAAAATTTACCACCATTTTACAACCCCATCTCTACTCCCGCAAGATTCTCCAATGACCATTTAGCGAGTGAGCTCTGTAGCAGGCCTCATGCCCTGTAAAGATATACAAATTCTCCTGCTCTCGAAAGCAAAAGAAACCTCTGTACTTTAACCTCGAAACTGCGTAGGTGAATCCCAAATCTACATGTTATGTTTGGTCAAAAAATCCTATCTTGCATACTATTCAAATACAAAACAACGATGAACATGAATTTCTGACCAAGAACAATGGAAGCAACAAATTAGACAAGAAAATAAGAATGTGTTATGCCCATAGAACAAATATCGTGTCATCATTGTCTAACTTATCCTCTCCATCAAAATACAATAGAATGTCCTGACAAAATGAGAGCCAACGTTTTTGTTGTAGTGGATGTCCATGCCCTTGAGTCGATGCTCCTCAATTATATTTCAAACAAGTCATGTGACACATGACACGAGACACACACCAAAAGTGGATTAAAAAAAGATCAACAATGGAAGCTTCTATCCACCAAATGAAAAAATAAATTGTGTTTGTCATTTCATCTATCTCCTCCATCATGTCCTTGACCCACAACAACAAACACTCACAAATTAATGTTTTATTTTGGACTTCCTTAGGTGAAATTAATTACTAATGTGCTAATATGCTTGTTCTTTTTCATACTAGAATTTTTTTGGAGGGTCCTAATATGCTTTCTCACTTCCTTTACCTTGTCATTTTATCAATAAACTATACTTAATAATTCCCAAAAATATAATAATATTTAAATTGATTGTTTGTTTTATACAATAGGAACTTACACCCATTACACCATTAGACTACAACCTATTTAATCAAATTGATTAACATTGTGTTATCATGTGAGCAAGATGCAAAACCATAAGATTTTAAAACATTGAGAAGAGAATATAAAGCACAAGACAAATATGCTTTCAATGAGAGTTGAACTCATGACCTCCCGCTTACTAAACGGGTGCTCTAACCAACTGAGCTATGAAAGCACTTGTGAACTGCTTTTGACGAAGTTTAAATAGTACAGTATAAATTGCTTTGCTGTTTGCCGTCCGTCAACATCTGTCGTTCACGCTCAAATCTAGTGTTATTAATGTCTTTAGAAACATTTATTGGGCAGTTTCACTCAACTTGAATGTTACTTGCACATCTTTTTAATTTTTTCCATTTATGTACTTCGAAAACAGTTTTATTTTTTATAATTCTCAACCATGTTACAGACCATTCTTCTTTCGGCGCTATTAATGTCTGGAACCTGTTCTTTCTCTCTGCGTCTTCTTTGCATGTCAATGGAGTCTTATGGAATTAATCCTTATTAACTTTAATATTTTTCTTTTTTAATGTTTTGCCTGTTTTTTTTAATTAATCAAATCTACATTAAATAGTCACTTTTGTCATTGAAAGTAGGGGAATTTTTTATTCTTTATTTTATGTATTTCTGGAAATGATAATATGACGGATTTAAGCATATACACAAAGAAAGCAATTGCCTTGTCTTATAGCCGAAAATGCTCTTTATTTGACCTTCATGACCACAATATATATCTCATAATATTATTATTCGTTTGTTGTACAAGACAACTAGCATAGATCTATCATTAGTTTTGAGAAAACGCTAAAATGTAGGTGATGTATTCCTGTGACATGTTTAGGATCTGCACATAATGATACATTAATATAAGTAAAGTAGTTGTAGTTCATTTCCACTAGTTTTGCATCCACTTGAGTTACGGGAGCCTCAGACCACACATGAGGTATACCTATGCGAAATACAAGATTGGCCCCTGGGGTCTTGCCACCTTTGGCACATGCAACAACATCTATAGAATTGACCTTCCAATAAGCTTCAATGGTTTCATGTGCCCTTCTCTAACCTCCTATTTTGGCATAGATGGGAGGATGTCAATGTAGGTATAAAACATGGTAGATGGAGTCACACACCATGCCCTCCAACTTATTTTTGTTTCTCATTGTCTTTTGGTTTACCTTTTGCGGTTACACTCCTTAAAACACAACAATATGATCATAGTAATCCCTTAAAGTTCAAATACTCAACGATGGTGATAAAGAGTATTTATTAAATATTCGGCGATAGTGTTGTTGGGGTTTCTAGGCTGACACTCCATCATAACTTCCACGTGGGCCTAATCCCTCACCACAATTATGTTATTTATCCAATTAGGGTCAATTTAAATCGTTTCGGGTTCATGTTTTCCAACATTTTTGCAATCATCCATTATTGGGTGGCTTTCACTTAGTCTTTGCTTTCCCTATACGAAGGAAATGCAAATTAAGCATTCATAGTAGCTTTAAGAAGAGATGTTGCTTGCTTCTAAGAGTGGGGAAAAAGTGTATGTTTTATGCAAGAAGAGCTTAATGTTCGAGGGAGCAACAAGCTGAGTATTGTAATTGATAAATTTACCTTTACTGATTCTGCCATGTTTAAAGAATGCATGGTGAGAATGTGTAGATGATAAACGAGGAATGTGCAAAACGAAGATATTGAAAATTTGAAACCACAATGAAGGAAAACGTTGATAGAGAAGCCAACCATGCACTATATGGTAAAATAAATTGTGCCTCATCTATGACAATTACACCCTCTCCACGGATGACATCAATGTGGTAAAATGAATATTTGTGTTCAATCATGCATCGTCACCACATTTAACATGTGGTCAAAATTATGTATGACCTAAAGATATGAGATTCCCCTGAGTTGTTTTTAGCAGAGAGGAACAATGTGTATGTCATGGACAACTACACGTTGCATGTTAATTGCCTCAAGAGATGACATATCCACATTATTATATTCCCTTTATAAGGGCATCATTCATTGTTATCCTATAATTGTGATGTGTTTCACCTTTACCATTTCCCCTCGTAAGCACTCCCTTGTTACAACCATGACATAAACACGATATACAAAATTCCCTTTTTCATCGTCCCTCTTGTGCCACCACTATCTCTCCTCCACTACTCTCTTTCAGTGTATCCATTGCACTACTTGAGTGTGATTGCTAATTTTTAACTATTTTAGAGTGAAGAGACCAAATTAACTCTATGGTCATCCATTAACTATTGATTTTTTTCATGCACTAGTTTAGAACCATGGTTACAATACATCTAGTGGTTTTCCTTAGTATAATGAAACATCTATCGGTGTAAAAACTACAAATTTCTCCCAAGTGGTGCAATGGAGACGTCGACGAGAGGTGTCGAAAACGAAAAAGTTGAAGGAGTGAAAGTGAAATATTATAGGAGGAATAGAGATGATGAAGGTGTGGGGAAATTGTTCGAGGGAATGTACGTGAACCACTTCTTTCTTTTGGTAAGTGAGAAATGAACCGTGTGTTTTTTATGAATCATTCAAAGGAAATAGGGGTGCAATGTGTACAACTTCGAGGCAACATAAAGTGAGAATAAGTCCTATTGATAATAAATTATTGTATGTGTCAACAAACCAATATTACAAAAACAATCAAATCATAATCCAATTTTAAAAAGTGACCTGATTGTTACCATTGCTACATCGTCTTAGTAATTAATTCAAACTTTGATATTAATAATTGATACAAATGATGGTCCGATTTAATACAAATGATATTGATAATTTTTTTGAGTATTAAATGTGAAGTACAAATACATCCATTCTTGGCTCATTTAACAACACATTTTTAATCGTATACTTGATTATAAACAAGGCATTTGGATATGACTTATCATAAAATGTTGCAGAGATTTGAACATTCGCATAGGTAAAAAACAAGGTTGTAATAATTTCCTAAATGATATAATGATGAATTGATTGAGACCTAATCCTAGGAGAGTTATAATCTACTCCTCAAAGTGTACGTTCCATCCACGACTTGCCTACTTCCTCAAGAAATCCACAATTTGCATAAAGGGCGAAACATCTATGATGTTTAGTTAGTGGAGGAATGTTGGAGGATGTGAAGGCGCCCCTCTTCTTCTTTCTTGATTTTGACATATGATATTATCTTTTGATGTTTGCTAAGTATAATTTTGAGTTGTGATTAGTCATCATCAAACTCAATACCATATGAAATCTTTGGAAGCATTTGAATGTCCGGCTTATCATCACATAATCCTTAATACTCTCAAATATCCACTAGCAAAAGCATTCATAGGTGCTTGTGGAAGGCCGATAGACACACATTTGTTGTTTATAATTGAAAAATATTAACAATAACAAAATCTTGAACGTACATATTGATATATATCACGAATAAATTTATATAATATTATCTAATTTAACCTATAAGTTTTCTTATGACATTAGTATTTATAAGAGAATATTATGAATGATGAGACTATTATTATAGAAGGACTATGTTTCTCAAACTGAGGTTTTGTAAGAAGAATAATTATAGTAAATAATGTCTTCCTTGCCTTTGAAAAATAAAAATTTCTAAAATATTGACAAGAATAGTAAATAATGCACTTAAGTTCCTTGAATCTTGAGGCATCTTGTAAATTGTTGGCATGTCCTCTACGAGTTTCCTCATTTCACATACATTTCTACCTAGCCACTCATAACTACAAACATATGAAAAATGTAAGCTTCAATAATATTTTTTCAATGAATGACCATAGCCTCATTTAAAGTTCCCAGTTTAACATATGCTAGTAGGATGTTATCCCTTTTTATGCATATCTTGCAATTGGAGTAGTCTTCAAGACCACATTTACTATTTAAAGACTATTAAAACATTTTACTTTGTGCATCTAAAAATCGACATATTTTCTAAAATGTTTGTTTTTTCAAAAAATTAAAGTGTGTTGAACGCAAATTCATACATAATTATCAACATGTATACTGTTCCTTTAACTCAGAAATATTAACTTTACACGTGTGTGGATAAAACAGGTAAAAATATTTCACTTGGTTTTGCTCCTACCAATCACTTACACTTAAAAATACTTAAATCCTCATCACCTTGACTATTTTGAGCATGAACAACATTAGTGAATTTCACAATCATATGTCTTATTTCAAAGCTTCCACTTTCATTACACAACAACAATTTTTGGCGATCGCTGTATTTCTTATAAATCCATATCGTAAAAACAATTAAACTTAAAGGAAATTACATCATTATTCATTCATGTATTATGTTGTGTCTCCTTTCTTTATTTGCTCACATGTGTATTGATATTTGTATTTCATTTTCCAACCGTTAGACTTGTTCATCAATAAGAGATCTCATGCGCATCATCCTTCCATTATCCTCATATGGAAAGTGACATCAATTCCATGTTTCATTGATAGTGAACTTAGTTCACACAACAAACAATTTCAAACTTCAACATGTTTGATTCTTGATTCACCCATACCATGTAGAGGTTGTCATTTGCATGCCACTCTAGAGGTTGATAAGTGGTAGCTACCTTTTGTTAGAGCTAAGTAACCCTGATTTTCTAGGTATTCATTTGCTTCCTCTAGACTACCCAAAAACAATATTAAAGACCTATCAATATTGATTAAAAAAATAGTTTTAGGTGCTTAGGGAAGATTGATATGCACTTGTATCATAAACATATAGTCATGTAAATATTTCTTATTTTCATCTCTAAGAATGATATTCAGTAAACTAAATAACATATATTTCATTTCTTATTTAATATTTGAAAAATATATTCAATGACGTATGATGAGTTGGGGAGATAATACTCTAATTTATATTTTATATTTCATTTTATTTTTCCCTGGAGAATGCCACTAAACTTCACATTTGAAAGCCTTAGAATATATTTTTTTAATATAAGTTGAAAAAAAATGTATATGGTATATGAAGAATCCAAGATAAGATGAATAATAATACAAACACTTTATTTGAGATTCAGAGGCGTTAACCATGCTGAAACCCAAGCCGACGTTGTAAATTTAGCAATAATTGGATAGTTGTAGTGGGTGCAGAAGTCAGAGCTCTGATTTACTAACAATGGTAAAACAGGGTTTTATACTCTCATAATTAAATAAACAGAATGTTACAGAAAACTGTGCTAAACGAAGCTCTCTCTAATAGCCTTCCTAAAATTAGTATTATTACGGGTTAAATCATCCTTGCACATGGAGACAAATTTTTAAACCTAATATATCCTCATTTTGCTATATACAAATTGATTGATCTAGATCTGTATCTGTATTTGAAGCGGTTTCAATTGTGTCTGAGAGAAAACTATTGCTTGCCATTGTTTTGTTTATTGTATGCAGAAGAAGGAGGTTGAGGATTAATTTAACGAATTATGTGCTCCTCGAATTCTGTGAAAATTAAGCGTCACTTAATTTTTTTTGCGCCGTTGGGAAAAATGTAGTATTGGAGATGAAAAGACTGAATATAATGAAAACAATATATGACAAAACGACTACGACGAAGAATAATGGTTACTAAAAAAATTTAACGCCTATTGGCCAATTATTTTCCTTTTAACCAAACACATTACAAATTGAATAAACTATACTTGGATTATTTTCCTTCTCCTTGAAAATAAAATGTATAACCTAAAAATATGTGTTATAACTTTTATAATAATTATTTCTATCATTTTGTTTGTAACATGGACGTGATTTGATGTTGATATTGAGTTTATTTCCTTGTAGACTTTAGTATCAATTTGTTTCGGTTGGCTAATATAGATCAGTCTTACCATTTGATGACCTTATTCGTTTGTGTCGAAGACAAGGTAACTATAGGATTCACTTTCTTATTACTCAATCTTTTCTTCAACCAATCACATTTAAGTGTTTGTTTCAAATGGTCTATGAAATAGTTTTAAACAATATATAATGCTTTTATTCATTTACAAATACCAATTTTTATGTACGTGATTGGTTGATATACTTTTCTCCTTTACAACAAAATGATGTCATAATTCATTAATGTCAACTCCAATCTCTCTCCAAAGCATGACATTTATTATAAAAGTCACATCAAAATGCTCAAGACAAATCTATTTTCATGGAACATTTTTCAATCATTTTTTTAGAGCAATATTTTTTTTTAATGGATTTAAATTAACTCAAAATATAAAATAGCCCCAAATATTAACCCTTTTTTTACGGCCTCATCTCTCACTTTTGAAACTATTTGATGCTAATTATTAAAAAAAAAACAATACTAATACATTTAAAACAATTCAAAAATTTAATATTATATATTATTATTATGGTAACTATTGTAATCACTTTTTTATTAGTTGACTTTTCTCTAACCAATCAATAACAATAATTTTTTCCCTTATATTACCATTTATAATGTGTACATACAAATATTATATTTTTCAATTTAATAAAATAGTCAAAAATTGATTTTTCTACTTTTTTATTGGTCATTGATAATGATTTGACAAATTTCCTACCTTATTCCAATACACTTTTTTTTTTGACAATTTTGACTTAGAAAAATAGGATTTTGACACTTGTAAAGATATTCATTACTACTTTGTCCCATGTCCAATTGCATTTAATGAGTTGATTACTTTTTCAACGAAATCTTTAATGGTAAGCATGACTCTCCACTTTTTATCCTGCCGAAGGCTAGGATATTGTTTTCACCTTAGCAATTAGTTATTTGTATTTTGTTCAATCAGATTTTGCCATCTGTATTTAAATGGGCTGAACTAAAGTTTGATGCTTTAATATTTGTGGTGGCAGCATTTTATTGGTCATCCCCTTTATTTGTTACTATTGAGAGAAAAAGGGGATGCATTCCTGATGATTAAATGTGTTTATTGTTCAAGCTTAAATGCATTCACTGTGCACCCTGTAGATTTGGATGGTTTTGTGTGGCTCGAGGCCAAGTATGATTTTTTACGAATCCTAGTCCGTAGTCCAACCAAAGTAGGCAGAAGACCAGGACGAGCGTTCATTGCAGCAGTGTTTGCGATGCAAGGGTTCTGAATCCTTGCAGGCGGTGCAATGTCGGTTATTGTGTCTGCCGCATTCAGGAAGTACGAAGCAGCGTTCAAGCCAGGCAGTGTGATCCCAATCTACCTTAACCATATCGATGAATCTGATTTTGTATGGAGGATCATTCTCATGTTAGTAGCCATTCTGACCGCTCTCACATTTGATTCCCGCTTAGAAATGCCGGAGACCGCTCGTTTCACGGCCCTAGTTGCAAAGAACGCAAAACCAGCAGCCGCGGACATAATCTGTTCCAGAAGGACATCTTCACCGCCGTCGGGTGGTTTCCTGTGTCTGGAAAAATGAATGCCATGGAGGAAGTTTACAGGGTTTCAGTGTCGCAGGAAAAGATTGCAGTGTTTTTGATAGTGCCGGGGTACTGGTTCACGGTTGCATTCAACTACTCGGCTTCTTCTTTCATGACGGTATTCATGTTTGCGCTTGCTATTCCGTGTGAGCATTGGAAGGAACACAACGTCAAAGGCTTCGTTGCATTGTATGCACTTACCTTCTTCTTCACCAATTTCGGTGCAAATAACACCATTTTTATTGTCCCCGCGGAGGTGTTCCCGACAAGGTTTCACTCGACGTGCCATGGGATATCGGCTGCATGGGGAAAGGCATGGGCCATCATTGGAGCTTTCGGGATTGGTAAGCTTGAAATTAAATCGATGAATACTAAGCGTGTGAGGGAGGTGCTGATAATATTGGCCGTCACAAATGCTCTGGGCTTCATTTCCACTTTTCTGGTGCCAAAAACCAAGGGTAGATCGTTGGAAGAGATAACCAATGAGAAAGATGAAGAAAAAGTAAAGCATGCGGATGAAGAAAAATTAAAGCCTGCGGATGAAGAAAAAGTAAAGCCTGCGGAAATTGGACTTCAATATATTTCAGCACAGTTTATTATCACTATACCATGAAATCTCGAAAAATTAATTTACAACCTGTTTGTTACTCTTAGAGAATTGTACAGGTATAAGTAGCCTCCCCCGGCACCGGTGGATATATTTTTCTCCCCTTCATTACCACCTAAATAAATAAGATAAAAGTAAGATTTTCATTTACTAAGTAGTCGTCTGTAACGGTTATATTTGGTGTTTTCTTCGCGACAACTTCTTTTAGCTCTTGGCGTAGTTTTTCAAGCTCTAATCTCTAGTCTGAATCTGCCCCTGAAACTTCTTCACTATGACCTCGTAGGTTTTCAGCATGCTCTACTACTCTTGAATTTCAGCCAGCAAATGGGTATCCTGCAAGGGTTTTTCCTTTTCCCCATAACAGTGCTTGAGCTCTGATATAATCTTGACAAGAGACAAAGAGGGACACTTTATCTTCACGGGAGGTGCAGACAACAATAGGAAAACACGCAGTCTCCAAGGGTACCAAGGTCATTACGAAATTCACTTCACAATAAATAAACCCTAATCCTTTTATTGGTGTATTAAAGTATTTCATTCTCAGAAACTATTGTAATTGCTATATGATTTGGGAGATGTGTATTTTTTGAACCATCATGTGCCACGAAAACAGATTTATATTTCAAAATCACTTGCAGTCAAGTTGCAGATTTATGTTGAGTTTTTGCAGTTGTTAAGTTACAGATTCACTCTTGTTTTAGTATTTTGGATTGTGTCACAGATACTTATAATTATTTTATGACATTTTAATTTGGTTGTTTGGAAAAATCCTTTTGTCAATACATTTGTTACATTTTATGGGGTATGTTGACGCAATTAGTACATTAAATAAATATTTGGTGCTTAGGGTTTTAAGTGTTCGACTATTAACTTATAGTAGTATGTCAACCCCTATCCTGTGCCACTGTTTTTTATTTTAATTTTGATTAGAAAATATTTTCTAGTTTTTCCCTCATGGTAAATGAATCTAGATTTTTCAGGCTTCCCATAAGTCATGATTATTAATAACTTTGTCGCTTTCAAACTTTCTATAAATGAATGTTGTTTCTCAGTATTTTTGGTTTATTAGAAGGTTGTGCAGATCTAGAACAATCCATGTTGGTTCGTTTCAAGATATAACTTCCTTTTGCATATATTTCTAAATAAATTTCACTTTTTTTTTTCAAAGTAGAATACTTTCAATCAGAAGGATACATGAAACAAAGTTGTAATCTGTAAAATATCAAAGTTTGATGGACTGGTTACTATAATAGGTAGTTCAAGTAATTAGAAAAATTGCTTGTCATTCAAATTTGGGATATTGTTGATGCATTAAATGAATTGCATACGATTTAAACAAGCCATGTTTAGTGTTGAAAATGGAAGTAATATTTTTACTTTATAATTTTCAATAATTAACAACCAAAGCAGTAAAAGGTAACAATAAGACTGTAAGACAACTTTTTATTCTATAGACCAAATTCATCCGGACATAAATTTACAATTTTCCTTTCCCTTTCTTGATTTGAGATGCATATCTCCATTTTCTTCATTGAGATCACTAATTCACAAAAGGCTTTGTTCTTTTATTTATCATAGTATTTTTGAGATGCCGAATAAAATATTTTACCTCATATATTTGATAATATTGTTGCATTAAATTTGAGGATAGGAACCACAGTGATGTGAGCTAACACATATCTTACATACATAATTGTCCCATGTCTTTAGGAATTGCAAAGGTTTGTGTTCTTATCTGAAATAAATAATTGCATACATTACATCACTATGGACACCCATTTCAATCAAGGTCCAAGGAAAAAGTTATGCCCTTCTATAACATGTGATTCTTAGACTTGTTTACAGCCATGACCCGCTTTTACAAGTATCGAATTTACATGCCTATCATGATGTAGCTTATAGGTTGACCCTTGGGTGCCTGCTAACCCATTCTTTGTATACTCTTCCCTAATGGCCCAGTACCAGATTTGACTCAGCGTAACTTGAAACAAAGTACAAATCATTGTTTTACATACATATCTACCTAAGCACATATAACTATATGTTACAAAACTCATATGGCGTTTATTACTCATTAAGCTCTTACATTTTTTTACAAATGTAATATTCGTCCCCGTATACCACAAAGCATTATCTTCGGCAGGATTTGCCATATCATGGCCTTGTTTAATCTTCTCTTTGTGGAAAAAACTAGAGTCTAAATAAACTTCAAATTGTGTTGTTAAATTTCACATGACATTCTAGCATTTAATGGTTATACATAACTTCATAGTTTTAGTTTAAATACATTTAAATATGTCACAATGAGAATTATTTAAATATTTTTCCCGTTTTCCTCACGATGTGTAAGTTTTTGAAGTGTTCTGAAATTGTCTCTCTCCATTTCTATTTCACGAAAATGATGCTTCTAGAATATGCATCTACAACCCCTTGCATTAATATGGGCAAAAGCTTCAATATGAAGTAGAGGCCAAGTCGACGCCACAATTGACTAGGCCTCATGAGGCCTGCTTAAGCGAAGAAGCATCGAAACATAAGGAGTGGGCGAGAGAACAAGTGGTTATGATACACATTTGGGCAAGTTTTAATTATAATCTGAGCATCAAGGAGGTCAGTTTCATTCAACTTCTTAACCTTAAGAACCTACAATGATTTGTACATATTACCAACAACAATGTGCCCTTCACCACGTGCATATTTTTCTCTATCTTAATCTGATTTTACGTACCTTAAAGACTACTTTCTACATTTTATAATTTCTACAATTCATAACACAATCAATACTTATCACTTGTGTAGGCAGAGATTAGTTGCATTACAACCTTGTTTATAATAAATTTCAATCTACATATACAAAGAAAATATACACTCCAACCATTGAGCCTAATAGTGGAGCCTTCATTCCTCCTCGGGATGATCCTCCCCCTCCTCCTGGTGTGGTGGCATGTGCTTGATGGTGGTGCTTGTTTTTTGCTATCTGGTTGTCATGTGGACGTTTTAATGTAAGCCTTTATTTTCGTTTTTTTTTGTTTTTTTGCTGATCTAGTACCCTAGTAACGTTTTGCGGGACCGTGTGTTATCCAGTCACCCTTTAGTATGTAACTCTCTTTTATTTAATTAATATAAGGGGGAGTTCCAATAGTATAAAATGTACACCCTTTTCAAGTTGAATCTTTTTTTATAAAGAAACAATATATTATATCATAACCAAACTCCCGCGGTAAGTTAAATTAACAGCATTATATGGTCCTCAGCTAATACCCCCAACTGTAAGTAGAGGCTATGCGAAATGTGATCCTAGCCAACATGATATATTTATTATTGTCAAGGTAAATGCAAGTCTGCGGGGATAGCTCAGTTGGGAGAGCGTCAGACTGAAGATCTGAAGGTCGCGTGTTCGATCCACGCTCACCGCAGTTTGTTCATTTTGTTTTTTCCATTTTAATATTCTTAGTTCATTTCGTTTTATTCATTTTAATATTCTTATAGTTTAATAAAAGAATATTAAAGTTCATGTTATCCAAACAGAGTACGTCTCCGTTGTCGTCTAGTCCGGTTAGGATATCTGGCTTTCACCCAGACGACCCGGGTTCAAATCCCGGCAACGGAAACTTTTGTTGTGCTTTCACTAATTATTAGTATAAATTTGCGTTCGACCTCAATAATTTTGCAAGTCACATGTTTAATATGTAAGGCAATTAATTTTCAATGCAAATATTTGCTTTTGCTTCTTTCCTTGGATTTGAATTGCCATCTGATAAACTGCCATCGTTGTACGCTGTTGAAAACTGTGTTCGGAAAAAGGTAGTTTGACATACCTTTCTTTAAAAACTGAAAAAAACGCCAAATCTGATCTAATAAATACAAATTACTAAATCAGATCTAATTGCATAAAAGAGATTTATCTAGACCACCATAAAAAATATAATGCATAACAAAAAGATACAAACTCCAACAATCAAGTATAGGTTCAAATGGGCCCACAAAATAAATAAATGATTGTTTTTGTATGGTTACCAATTGGAAAAATGCCTAGAATAGTGGGAAGCAATTTTGTTATTAGGAGTATCTCTAGTTATATATGGGAAAATAAATAGTCTTTTTGTAATTTTGTGGGCTGGTTTGAGTGTATTAAAGATATATTCAAGGGTCCGAAATAAGAAGAAATTGAGGATTTTGAAATGACCAAGGGGGAAAAGAGAAACAAAGTGAAATGGAAGTAAACAGAAAGAGAGATGATAAGAGGAAGAAAATGTCATAAGGGAAAATGCAAGGTAGAAAGTAACGAAATCCATACATAACACAAGGCAAACATGGGGAAAGATGAATAACACAAGGCAAACATGGGGAAAGATGAATAACACAAGGAACACACACTAACTAGATCCTATACTTCAAAACACTCAAATGATCATATAAGACACATTGGACCTACTACTAGCACCATTCAACAATAAACTAATACACGTATTAAAATAATTGAATGCTATGGACCAATGAAAAGACTTGTCACAATCTTTTATTTTGTAAAGATCAAGCATTCACAGAGTTAAAAGACTCTTCACAATGACAAGAAGAAAGACATAGATGTCACATCAAGGTCCTTCACACAGATTTCGTGGAGAACTCACTAACAAAGCATCACTTAAATGCACTAGCTAACTGAATCACCATAGCATTCGTATTCAGAACTCACTGACAAACTACACTGGTGAAATCTACCAAATGGTGGTCGTGAGAATTTGTTGTATGAGGATTGACAATCATATGCATTGGAGGATGCGTGATCAAATCATGCCAAGCATTGTATGAGTAGACCTATTGGTAGAATTGAATGCGGAAAATAGCCCTGTAAATGCATAGGTGGAGACTTGAATAGTTCCTGTGAGCATGACTCCACAAGAACCATGGTCAAGAAAGCACAAGCACTCGAGTGCAAATATGTGCTGATTGTGTTGTGACTGAAGCCAAGCTCATGATGGCAGATCCCCAATAGAACTCGATCTGTGAAAGCAATTGATTGTTTGTCATAGAGATCGAATTGCTTCCTCTATATCAGAATACTTTGCATGGAAAAATTGAAGATTCAACCACGAGTTGAACACACAGCTAGTCAATATTTGAACATCAAGAAAGTTGTTAAGAGTAGGCTTCGAATTAAATCTGGATGGAGACAAGTACATGTTCAAGTCACACTGAACCAAAGACTCACAATTTGAGCATTTAGAATAAAGACTTGAAGATATATGTATTGAAAAATATTCCTAGATTTTAAATACATGTACTACTTTGCATCGTTTAGATTGACTGGATATCTGAACTAGCTCCCACATATCGACATGTCATACTTCTTTTGCCATGCACAAATAATATTATTTTTTTTGGAAATGCGAATAACACAATCGCACTCTTCTTGCAAATAGCCTAATAGGGAGTTTACTGTCATGCAGGCACCAAGATTATGAGTGAAATAGCTATCACATTCATTGAGTAGAATTTTTAAATGATCACACAACTCATACATGAGTCCAGGACCATACTCTGATAGTCTCAAATCTTGAGATTTGGACAAGCCGATGAAAGTTGAATATCAATCATTGAAGTAGAGTAATACTCACTGTATATTATATTTTCTGATCCCCTGATCGATCCTGTGCAAGAAGCCAATAGGCTGCATATATAGCCATAATAACAGCTAAACAACCTCCTATTGCAAATAGGTAAGGATTCACAAGCAATTAACCCATGCTTTGTTATTCACGAGTATATGCAAAATCATAAGAAAGGAATATATTGTTGAAACAATTTATATTATAACAAAATACTTTCACAACCTAGATGCTTTAATATCCTTAACAATATCTAAATATTAGCTAAGGAAACTATAATGTAAACAGTACATCACATTAGCCTTCCTCAACAGTAGCCCCTCCTAAACTATCCCACAGGTCGATGATTGGTCTGATAGTTCTAATGACATGGTAGAGGCAAAAAAGGGGGGTGTTTTGTGAATATTGTGACTCCAGATGGGGTGTTGATTAGAGATGGGTTACAAACAAATAGATGGGGTTATCTGGTTCATGATGGTAATGGAGAAGTAGATGCTTAGGTGGAGGCTAATATATACCTCAAACAACAAGGGAGTGAGATGGGGAATCCATCCCCCTCCAATGGTCAACCATTGTGGCAAACAAAGCCCATTTAAAATTTAAGCGACTAGTAGACACACCTGAGACAGATGTGTGTTGATGTGGTACTATCAGAAGCAGAGGTTACTTTCACTAGTTGTCTTAGACTTACAAGCATTTTAGATGATAGGAATCAAATGTATTTGTGTCAACTGATTTCATGAAGGATCACATTTGTCAATGGGTATCTTAGATCCATCAGATATGGAATCCTATTTCTACACCGATGGAGGTGTTGTTTTGGTGAACGGTCTTAAGGAAGTCCATCATTGGAAGTATACCTTGCAACATTATATCAATAGATTCCTTGAGAGTGTCATCTAATGGACCTCCACTAGACGATAGATGGGGGTATCTAGTGAGTATGGCTACTGAAAAAAAATCCAAGAACTGCAATCCATTCAGTGTAATGCAATGCAGATTGTTCTAAGATACGTTAGGGTCACCATGGACTTTGGGACCTAGAGTTTTTGTCAGAAAAATTAAGTTCTTCTTAACAAGATACTCAGCTTCACCTTTTTCAGGTAATATCGATGGCATGAGATCCTCTTATGTTTTCATCTTCTTATCAGGTCTTTCATTCTCGACTTTCATGCCCTTGAAGTAAGAAACATGATCCTTGTATAACACTCATCAAATGAAGCATAATATCACGTTTTAGGAGGATCTCCAATCTATGTAAGTGACTCAGGTCTTTTTGGTCCCCTCAAAACAAAATGGATTACCTAGAGTCCAAAATAAAGCTAACATAATTCTCAAGTTGCATGAATATGACATTATTTTAGGTGATGTCAGAACTTGAATTATAGATGAATTCCCTCATGATGTTGAATCTGACACTACTAAGCACATATGATTTCCATGTAAATCTTTTTAAAATGAAGGTGTTCTAGAACCTAATAACCATCTGGAATTCTGCTTGAGTAGAAGACACCCTAATTTCACATCTGTCCTAAATCAATTAATTCCCCTTCCTCATTTCCCACAAAAATACACTTCGAATTAATCAAATATAATTTGATTAATTATCCATTTCAAAATCTAAAAAATAACCCAATCCTCACCACATGTCATTATTCTCCATGTTTTTCTACTATTGAATTAAAAATTCAAATTCAAATCCTCACCCACCCTTCATGGTCCCCACTCACCTAAAATCCTCCACTTATGAATTAAAAATATAATTCAAATCCTCACCCATTCTTCGTGGCCCCCACTCATCTAATCTTGCCCACATTTTCAAAAACCATGATTACTTAAATTATGATTCTAAGTTAATCACTCCCCCAGGCTATAAATACAACCTTACCCCTCCCCTCTAAACACACGGAGAATAAGCTTGAATGCCATATCTAAGTTCTTGCATCCTTTGAGCAAAGAACATCCTTCTGCCTCGTCCTAATGCCCAAATAGCCTCATAATCCTTTTTCCCATCTAGTGCAAAGTAAGAGGATCGTTGTTGCAGGAAGGTCTTGCTCCGTCTTGAAGAAAAGCACCTACATATCACACAATCAGGGCTCAATCCAAGTTTCCTAGCCCATTCTGAGGTTTGCTACAAAACGCGAAGGAGGAGGTATGATTATTGGTATTTTACTTCCTTGTTAGTAGTGTATTTTTCCTAGCTTACATTCTGGCACGCCCGGTTACTTTCGATCTGTTACCATTAATTTCCCAATTAGTGGTTTTATCTGTTCTTTGTTTATTATTGTTCGTTATTATTTCCTTTTTTGTTCCTTATGGCCTTCTTTGGTTAACCTTCACACTTTGGGTAGTGTTTTTGTTGTGCGGTGTCTTGTGGTGTATCTGCAGGTTATAACAACAATGAAACTATGACGCTCATCTTGTCTTTGATCTCCTCGGTGCTTGGTGTTTAGTTCCCAGTTCTGATTTTTCTATTCACTCGTAATCTGTAGAAACACATGAACTAGTCATTAGTTTATCATCTTACTGTCATGGGACAACCAATCCGGAAAATGCATTTATTTATTTACTTTTGCTAAAATAACTGCTTTGTAGGAAGTTAATCATTTTTTTATTATTATTATTATTATTATTATTTTTCTTTCATTTTAGTTAATCATTTTGTGATCTAACTCTTTATTTCTATTTATTGTTCTTTTTTAACCTTGCTGTCAAAATTTTAGCTTCTCAGGTGAAGTACAGAAGTCAGAAAATAAAAAAAACTAGCTCCCGGGACGTTTTTCTCACGTTCAAAATTTTCATTCAGAGTGCTACCGTAGCCCATCTTCCGGAAGCCATAACTTTTGCTCCCAAACTCGGAATGACTTCATTTTTTTTAACGGAAAGGTATCGAAAAGATATATGCAATGAAAAAATAATTTTTTGATTTAGACTTACAGAAAAATTTTGGTTTCATTTCTTCTAACACCTGTCTTTTTAACAAAAAACAACAAAATTATAGTTTTTTTTTTTAAATTTTAATTTTATTTTATTTAACGTAACAACCTCATGCGTATGCTCTTTCCTCACACTTCAAAAGTGATCTTAGAAATCAGAAACGTGAGGCCACCCGGGCTCTGCAAAACAATTTTTTTTATTTTTATTTTTTAATTTTTTGCCTTACATTTCAATTTTCCACGACAACACTTCTAGGTAACGTTTTCACACTCTTCTTTCGTCATTTTTCTTTTTTGTGAAAATAATCATTATCACTATTTCACAATCATGATTAATTGCAATAATTATTAACATTTAAAAAATAAAAAAATCTATTCCAATTGTATCCGCGTATGCTCTTTTCTTGCGCCTTTGAGCGATCTGGAAAATCAGAAACGGTCACAATTTTTTTTAGTTTCTTGTTCTAACATTGCAGGATCCTCTAGCTTTGTTTTCCAACTGTCATTTCAATCATTATTTTCCTTTGTCATATTATTAATATTTGTTTGGTCGTTGGTTGTGTATGCTCTTTTCCTGCGCCTTCGAGCGATCTGGAAAATCAAAAATAGCCACGATCACTTTTCTAACATTTCGTTTGTAGGATAACTACTAATTTATTTTCTGTAGGACCGCATCGCTGGAATATTGTCAAAAACAAAAACACAAAAACAACAAAAATCCCAAAAATACCACCATTCAAAGAAAATTGTTGAAACCAAAAAAAAAGTACGCTCAGGTACGTAATTATTTTCTGCTAGTGATTTATTTCAAGTTGGAAAGAACCTTGTGTTTAATCACTTTATCATTTTGTTTTTACACGTAGACGAGGTGGATTTCATCACCACCAAAGCTACACGGTGACGTGGACTTGACTACCATGCACCAACAACATTTGCATCTGCATTGCACTTTGAGACCTAGTCTCATCACAATGTTCGGTATTTACCTCGCCCCTGCTCTTCACTTACAGGTAATGCTATCGTGCAACACATGCGAGTCATGCCTAAATAGCTGTAACAACGAAGCCTGGGCATCATCCCTGTAAATCTTCGGGGAGTTATAAGGACACCATACACATTCATCCCTCCATCACCTTCCACCTTTTCACAAAACCTGTTCTAGACATGGTGATTCACTCTGAAACAGGCAAGTAAGAATTGGTGAGTCTCCTCCAGTGCTCTAAGGGTTCCCCGTACCAATTCTGTCCCCGTACAGAATTAGGTATATCAGGACTAGGGTATATCGGAGGACGCATTTTTTTTTGGAGTAATAAGAGCCTGCATCCATCAGTCCACAACATACTTGTATGATTGCATGAAACAATGATCATTCCTGAAGAATTTACCTCATAAGCCAAAACAATTGGATCCACATGATTGCTTGTTGTTTGAAAACAAAATAGTTTAGCATTGTTTTATCATAAAACTTGGCTGATATCAATGTGTTCATTGTAAAAGTTCAGACCCTAGTTGTGTTCCACAAAAAATTAGTTCTCGACCAATTCAATACCAAGCGAAAACATCCAAACAATCCAACAATGCAGACCAAAACATCACACCAATTTCATTAGCTTACTTCAGCCAACAATACATCTGTCATAGCTTGTCTTCGGCTATATCCAACTGATATTGAGTGACTAGCATTCACTCCCCATATCGTCAATTGTCAAAACATCCTTCATAGCTTGTTTCCAGCTATATCAAACTAATATTGGGTGACTTGTTTGAGTTCACTCATTATTCTGTCCACCATCACGTTTATCCAAATCACAGCCAACACAAATCCTTTCATAACTCATTTTGAGTTATATCACAACCATATCACGATTAACCTGTTTGGGTTACTCTCCCCGTCAACAATCCAGAGCTTGTTTAAGCCAAATCTCAACCATTTTCATTATAGCTTATTTAAGCTATCACATATTTATCCTGAGTAGCTTGTTTAAGCTTGCTCCTTATAGCCTTACTTGTTAAAACTCGATTGAGCCAAAACAAAGATCACAATCAATAGGTTGAGTTCTTCATCACACCTTTCTTCGTTCTCCCTCTCTTTCAAACATGATGAATTCACGAAAAACATCACGCAATGAGCTATTAGAAAAAATTAATAAGTTGACAACACAACTCTCTCATATGGCTACCCAAATCAATGAACGATCACCCAAAAAGCCAATCATACAACCTAATGAAGACGTCACTTCACGTAAAGTCCAATGCCAGTTTACCCCCCTTAGAGAAAGTCTCTCTAGTGTTTTTCATCAACTAAAAGAGGCTAAACTGATAAGATATCCAATTACAAAACCCTTTGCCGAAGGGGAAGCTAAGCCATGTTGGTACAAACCTAACACATACTGTGAATTTCATCACATTGATGGTCATCACATAGATAAATGTGTGCGATTTAAGAATTACGTCCAAGACTTAATTGACGACGATGTCATCTCTGTAGAACTTGATGACAATGCTCTTGCAACCAACGACACATCCAATACCACAAATTTCCATGAAGAGCTGACTACTTTCGAAACTCCTATATATACTAAAATTCCATGAGATCATGACGACAACAGTCAAGACTCTCTAATTCCAAACCAATCCATATCTTCTTCAAATTTCCTTCCATTAGTTCAAACATACATTGAACCTATTTTGGACAACAACATATTCTTCTTTCAACCCAACATCTACTGTTTTGGACAACAGCATTCTTCCAACTTGAACTTGAACTTATTTCAAGACTCTCTTTCAACCCAAACATACATTGAACCTGTTTTGGACAACAACATTCTTCCAACATCTACTAAGCACTTGAACTTATTTTAAGACTTTCTTTCAGCCCAAACATATATTGAACAAACATATATTGTTTTGGGTGACAACATTCTTCCAACATCTAACGAGACCTTGATCTCATTTCAAGACTCCCTTTCAAACCTTGATATTACTGTAGACACTACAGAAGAGGTTCCATCAACAGGTACCATTAAGTTTGATTCTATTATTCCAATATTGGCTCTTATGCCTAACATCTCTAGCCTTGTTGTCGAAACACAACCACATCGAGTTTGGACACTTGCGACAATGCAACCTGTCGTGTCCATCATGCTTTCAACGATCGATCTTGCAGGCATCTCATCACTAATTATTCTCACCTGTCAAGACTTCTACGTGCATACATTCTACGAGGTACTTATACCCAAGAATATCTTTACACAACCTTTTCCATCTTTAATCGTGAATCTATCCTCAAAACAATCAATTAATGGACAAATAGAAGCAACAAACCAAATAACACAAACCATCATTGTCAACACACATGGAAGCTATTGGCTTAACCAAATCTATCCCACTCTTTGGGCTTACTGCACATCTTATCACACACCTACTAGAGCCACTCCCTTCTCCTTTGTTTATGGTTGGGAAGCTATTTTACATGTCAAGGTTGAATTTCCATCCTTCATAATATCCTTCAAAGATGTAATCAATAAAGATTATTATCGACACTCATGCCTTAATGAACTCGAGCTTCTTGATGAAAAACAACTTAATGCCCTAGATCATCTTCAAGTATATCAAAATCAGCTACGACATAGCTACCATAAAAAATTCAAACCTAGAAAATTTAAGGTCAATGATTTCATTCTCAAAGAAAATCGAAAGAACACACCCAAAGAACAAGACAAACAAGAACAAATTTGAGCCCAACAAAATCATAGATAATTTTGGGTTTGGAGCTTATAAATTGGCCATTGACACAGGCCAAGTCCTTGAAAAACCCATGAATGCATTCCATTCAAATAAATTATATTCTTGAAAGGACTCTCTATTCCAGGAAACAACGTGTACATTGTTCCTTCTGTCTTGCTTATCTCAAATAATTTAAATTTATTCATTTCCATTGGCAGACATTTTCATTATCAAAATCACATCTTCATATTTATCATCATGAGACAAGTGCTAATATAAATCCTATTAAGTTTGTGAGTATCATACTTCTTATAATATCTCCCATTTTCAGTCGCTTTCACCTATGGTCATACCTAGAAGCTTACTGATGGTAATATATTCCCTTCAAAGACATTCTCTCTTTCATAACAAAGCTCTAAACTTCTTTACCCAGTTCGTTTGGTCATCCATCTCAGTCTTCGGTGTTGAACCCTCGCATCCTACTAGTCGTGTGGGGCTAAGATTGGGGGCAGACATTCCTTCCCAAATACAAAGCACTATTGTAAAAATCCATCAATTCAATAACTTATGAATAATTCATCATCACATCTTTTGTCCTTCATAGTCTTTGGTGTTGAGCCCACACTTCTTACTGGTAGTGTGAGACTGGGAATGGAGGAAGGTGCCCTTACTTGTCTATGTCTTGTCTTCGGTGATAAACCCTTGCCTCTTACAAGTGGCATGGGGAAAAGCGTAGAGGGTCATTCTCATAAAAGCATAAAAACATTGCAAAATATTCAAAAAAACAAAACAAAACAAAATAAAAAAGACAAAAAGGGAATTCACTCACCTATATTTTTCCTTTGGTGATGAGCCCTTGCTTCTCACTAGTAGCATGGGGCAAGGCATAGGGAGTCATTTCAAAAATACAAAATCTTACAGTGCTTGCAAATTATAGAATCCCCAAAGAAGTAATTTAGATGCCTAAGTGAAGAGAGAACTATCCCTTCACCTCATATTTTACCAATCAGTAGGCCACATAATTGTCTAAGCCTAACATGCGACTCATAAAGTGAAAGCCATTTTTGAAACTGGTTCAGTACCGTTATGAAGAATGGAGTCACAATTTCCCAAAGGGATTGTTGTTAGCATTTGTCTCTATATTCATTATCTACCTCCTACGTCCTTCTTGATTCTCGGTGATGAGCCCACGCATCTTACTAGTTGTGTGGAGTCAAGAATAGAGCTGGACTTCTTTTCATCATATCATCACCACCATATCCTGCCAATGGAAAGAGAATTTGTGTTATTCTGAGCATAAATTACCACACAGAACATGGTACATACGGATAATATCCTGGTTTATCACCTCTCAAAAATAAGTCTGCACTCTGGTCCATAAATTGCCAATCACAGTGTAAAAATCCACAAACAGTGTGAAAATCATCAAAAATCCAAAAACAGTGTAAAAATCCAAAAATCTAAAAACATTTGAAAATCGTCAAAAACCCAAAAACATTAGAAACAATCATCCAAAATCTAACAAAAACATTAGAACTCGTCAAAAATCCAAAAACATTAGAAAACTCATCAAAAATCCAAAAACATTTGAAAAATCGTCATCAAAAAATAAATAAATAAATAAATTAGAAACGATTATCAAAAATCCAAAAAAAAAACATTAGAAAATCTATATATATATATATATATATATATATATATATATATATATATATATATCATAAACAAAAAACAAAAATGTTGTAAAATCATCATAAACTGTAAAATACCAACACAATTCAACCTTTGAACTATTAACCCCAACGGATGATTCAATCACTTCTATGACTACCGAATTCAAAACACTTCTCCTCGCATGAATCCTCGCTTGTGGCAAATTTGGCTCTCATTGCTTCCTTGTTTGAGGACAATGACCCAATCCACTTGACTATTCCTCCACCCCTACTTGGGGGCACATCCGATTAATCCTCACTATGGAACATGTTAGGGATATGTTTATTGGTTCTTGTGTTGCATTATTAGTTCAAATTATTAATTCTTTCTTGTATCTTGATATATTACAAGGGGCATCTTAATTTTATGTATCCCGGTGTTCTCTCTAATATTCTATGTTATCTTATTTCATATCGTACTGGGGTATCTTTACCTTTTTTATGGCCCCTATCTATGCTATCACGCATATTACAGTCTAGTCATCCTGATCCATATCACGATGCATCCTGTTATGTGCTATATTAAAATTAAGATACTTTTCGTCACGTGAATATCTTCCTTCATGATCAACATCTTACTTTACACCCCATCCATTCACCCATTAATACATTCCCCAGTTTGTGAATCCTACTTGATCACCGTTGCAGTTTGTGAATCCTACTTGACGATCTTCTCTCAAGTAGCATTCACTATCCAGCAACTCCTCCTGCCCCACCCATGCTCACCATGTATTTGATCCATTCATCCTGGCTCCTCATTTTTTCCTCCGCCACTTATCCCCATATTACCCTTCTCACCATCTTATCCCCTCTCACCCATTTGTATTCTTTACTTTCACCACGTTTGCTTCCCGCATGACAATCTTACTTAATAGTCCCTCTTCTATATGATTCCTCAATGGAGCCTTTACCCTCATCACTACAGATCCCTTCTCATTGTAGAATATTTTTCACCACCTCCCCTCTCATCAAACATCACTCACCACCACACACATCTTCACACACCCACTTCTGCCATCTTCTGCTTCTCATTATCGCATCATTACCCTCACCACATGGGCATCACATGACATTCTTATGTTAGGATTCCCCCTACACTCTTTGCCCTTCACTACATATATTACTTCATCCATTCATGTTACACTCATTCTTGTTTCCTTTCTTTCTTGTTATCACCTCATATTGTTCCACCTCCAATCAAGCATACCTCACCACATTTTCTCATCCTTACCATTATCCATCTTATGCCTGGTCATCATGCTTATACTCTCATAGTATGGAAAATTCACTTAATTCTCTTCTCCCCTTCAGTCCATGTTTTTTACCCTATTTTCCACCAACTCTGATCTATCATCCTTCATTCTTCTTTAGCTTGGCGAACTTACTTCATGTCCATTCCGTCATCCGCATGTCATTCATCCTCATACTTAACATCCTCTCCTAAGGTTGATTCACCTATGGTCCCAACTCATCCCTCCCATTTTCTCCCACTCTTTCGCACTTCATCTTCTTCAAACCTCCCACATTTCTACCCCTGTCCCATATCATTTCGCCTTTTCCTTGCATATCATTTCCCTATCATTAGGTTTCATCATCATCTTCCGATTTCCATGGCGATCTAATAATTGTAAGTGGACTTTCCCTAAAAATCATCAATCCTCATTCTGCATGACCTCATTCACTCCCTTGGACCTTCTAGAGTTTCCCTTCATTCCTTCCCTCCTCTAAGCCCACCACTCATTGTAAGGGGAATTTCCCTAACGTCCCTTTGTTAGCGTTACCCTTTCCAATCCTCATTAACTTTCTCATTTTCTTCATTTTTTCTCTCACCCTTCCCCACCACTCATTGTAAGGGGGATTTTCCTAACGTCCCCTCATTGGCATTGCCTCTTCTATCCCCCATTCTCTTTTCTCTCCCTTTATTTTCCCTCAATCCCACCCTTTCTTGTCGCTTCTCACCCATCTCTCCATCTTCTCTTTGCCCTCTTCAATATCTTTACTGTCTTTATCATACATCCTTTTTCTATTTTCTCGTCATCCTAGTATCCTCATTTCATGCATCTCTGCATCTTTTCCAATCTGTGTCATTCCTCCCCTCTTTCTTCTCTTTACATTCCTTATACTGTTCAATTTCCACTTATTATCCGCTTTATGTATTTCCTTCCTTCTACATCATTTTCTCTGTTATCCTCTTCTCTCTCCCACCCCTCATCTTATTTCCCTTCCCCTGTATCATCTTCTTCCCCTTTTTCCATCACGTTTCCTCCTTACTTCCCCATTGATAACCTGAGATCTTCAGCGTTGTCCTATCTTTTTTTATCATACCACCTTCCACATGCATCTCCATATGATCTGTTCCATATTCTTTGCCTTGGTCTTCCTCGCAACGACATGGAGTCCTTCAATCTTCTCCCTATATTCATGCTCTATCTTCCTTTCCTCTCCCCTAATTTTCACGTTTCTTCTGACCACTTCTCCTTTTCTCTACCACCCCTACCTTTTTGTTCATTTTGTATCTATTTCTCTTCTTTTCTCTACTCTTTTTCACACTTTCCTCGCCCCTCATAGTTTCTTTTTTTTCTCCGTTCTACTACTTTCGTCCTGTTTCCATTTTCATCCATTTTACCCCCTACTCCCACCTCGTTTTCTCCTTCTTATTTATCCTTTCCCGTTTCTTTAGTTTTTCTCAGCTCTATCATTTCTTTCATTTTCATGCATCCCTCTTTACTATCTTTGTTGCTTCCTTCATTTTGCACATCTCTCTATTTCATCCCTTCACCCTCTACTCTGTCATTTTCTATTTTCTGCCTTATTTTTCCTTCATCATTCTTCCTTCTTCCCCTATCATCCCTCTCTCTTATTTTCTACCTCTTTCATTCCTTTTTTTTTCCTCCCCTATCTCCCCTTCAACTTTCTCTTCTCATAATCAACCCCCAATCCTATCCATTCCCTTTTCTCTTTTCCATTTCATCTTCCCACACACCCTCACACCTAGCATTCAAGGCCGATTGAATCCTTTCTCCATTTGCGTTGTGTGGTCATTCCAGTCTCTTCCACCCCATTATCTTCCTCTTCTCCACAGAATTCATTTCTCCTTCTTTTCGAGAGTTCTATCGTATATTACATTCTTGTCAGCCCTCTCGAGGGGGCATCATCACATCTATCCATAATCACATCTTCTTATGACATTTTTGTCTTGGAGGATACCTATGACATCCGTCACTCACCACCTTCTATTCTCCCCAAGAAACATTTGATCTAATTTTTTCTTAAGAAAAGTAGATTGAATTCTTCCCCCATCTCGTCTACTTTCTTTGAAAGGACACTACTTTCATAGTACCCTTCCAAAGAGGGGAAAATGTAGACACCCTAATTTCACATCTTGTCCTAAATCAATTATTTCCCCTTCCTCATTTCCCACAAAAATACACTTCAAATTAATCAAATATAATTTGATTAATTATCCATTTCAAAATCCAAAAAATAACTCATAATCCTCACCACATGTCATTATTCTCCATGTTTTTCTACTATTGAATTAAAAATTCAATTTTTCAAATCCTCACCCACAATTCGTGGTCCCCACTCACCTAAAATCCTCCACTTATGAATTGATGATTAAATCCATTTAATTAAAAAAATCAATCGTCACCCATGTCTTATTGGCAAACCACTCACCTAATACTTGCCCCCATTTTCAAACCATTCACCTAATCTTGCCCACATTTTCAAACCCCACCTAATCTCACCCACATTGGTCCCCACTCACCTAATCTTGCCCACATTTTCAAACCATGATTACTTAAATTACTCTAAGTTAATCACTCCCCCAGGCTATAAATACAACCTTACCCCTCTCCTCTAAAACACGGAGAATAAGCTTGAATGCCCTGTCTAAGTTCTTGCATCATTTGCAGCAAAGAACATCATTCTTCCTCGTCCTAATGCCCAAAAATCCTCATCTTGAAGCACCCCAAATCTATAATCCTTTTACCCATTTGGTACAAAGTAAGTGGATTGTTGTTGCAGGAAGGCCTTGCTTCTTCTTGAAGAAAAACACCTACATATCATGTAATCAGGGCCCAATCCAAGTTTCCTAGCCCATTCTGAGGTTTCCTAGTGAACATGAAGGAGGAGGTATGATTGTTAGTATTTTACTTCCTTGTTAGTAGTGCATTTTTCCTATCTTACAATAAGATCTAGTGGTTATAAATTATGATCAGAAATGGCATTCCCCTTGACTAAAACATCGGGTATTAAAGTTATTAGATTGTTTCGAAAAGGAATATCCATGATTAGAGGCCTTAAGTCATATAGCATAATTGGATTCCTTGGCAAAAACTTGAGAGGTCCAAGTTTAATCTTGTAAAATTTTGTTTGCACTTTATGCTCAAAATTTAGGAGCTTATGCCAAATGTCATGCTTCAAATAAATTGTCCTATAAGCCCTAGTTGTGTGGTGGCATGATTCAACAGATGGAATTTTGATACAACCTTTAAACACTACAACATAGGTTTATCTTTATCAATTAATGAGCCCTTTCTTTCCTTTCCCTTGCCAAGTTCAATTTGCGTTAGGGTTTTAATTCTTCTTCCAAAATGAGGAATTTTTTCTTGATTGGGTTTGGAAGTCCAAACTTGAGCCGAAAAAATTCCATATTTTTTGGTGTTTTATTTACCAAGGCCTTACTCTATACAAAAGGTTCAAACACATTGGGGTCTCAAATCCCAAGTGCATGTGTGTGCAAGATCCTGATACTTTTAAACGTATGTTTTGGTCATGCCCCCGTACCCAATCTTCCTGGAAATGGATCCACTCTTTTTCTACCCCTTTCATCTTGAGTCTTTTACTTGGAAGATTAATTTAACTTTGGCTACTTGAATTGGCCTAATTATATGGATTATTTATGGAAATTTTTTTGGAGCTATAATTTTATTTCATTTGTGGAAAGCTAGGAGTGTTGTTCAGATTTGACAATGATGTTTTCTCCTTGTTTGTGGATTAACAAATTTCCACTAATGATAATGTGATTTATTCTACATACTTGTCATATATAGGCTCAAGAACAAATAAGTGGAAATGGAATTTCAATATTTTTAGCAACTGCTTGACCACATGAGAAGCTTGAAGTTCAGAATGCACCACGAGTTAGGTGCCACTTGAATCCTATGGGATAGTGAGACCTCTGTAAACACAAAAAGTAGAAATGGAATACTAATTATTTGTAGCAACTGCTTGACCAGTAGAGAAGCACACCATACACCATGAGTTGGGTGTCACTATGATCATATGAGATTGAGCCCTTTGTTTGTTGTTATTAGATGTGTAGAAGGATTCACTCACACAAACACCACTCCTCCCTAGTGTTTGGTTGCTTCTCTGCTTCACCACCTAGAAAATTGGGAAATTTAATAATATTGGTTCGTCACATTGGACACCTCTAGCTCAAGATGTGGTTACATTTGGTTGGCTCTCCACCTTGTAAAGCATGGGGCATCATGATGCCTCTTACTATTCAAGATAATCCGCAAACTCCATATGGATGACCATTGTTTATTTTCTTGTGGATTAGCCATAAATGGTTTTGGGGTTTAGCTCCTTCAATAAGGATGATCCGCCACCACCCCTAGTGATGATGTTTCTTGTGAGTACTATTTTTTGTTAGGCAATTATGTAATTTAAAGTTTGTTGTGGTTACTTTTCTTCAATTTTTTGGTGATGTATGATCATCCGACCATTAATTTTTGGGACTTACCTCTTGTGTCTTTGACATTTGTTGCCATGTGTTCTTCCCTAACTATGTTTTTCGGTCATGATCTCTCTAACCACCTTTTTAGTATAACCACCTTATATTTATTAATTAATATATTAATGCATTCCAATAAATTACAAATAAAAAATTAATACAATAATGTGTTCTAATAAATTGTAAATTGATCAAAACATTCTTTTAGATGCTGGTGCAAGAACTTTAAGTATTAGTAAGACATAGAAATACTTAGTTTCTAGTGTTAAATTTTTAACATTTATGTTATATACACATTATGACCTTGAATATACAATACCCTTGGTCGAGCCCAACATACAATTCATGGATTAACATTATTACATCCTGACAAACATCATCTCCAAAGACCTGGGACAATTAAAAATGATCAAAAAGAGACATGGAAAGATGTTGAGCTTGACCAAGCCCTTTCTCAAATGGGTTGGTGAAGGTTTCAAATCAGGGCTATCTTTTAATGATCATAAGACATAGTGGTTGTCAATTGTGACAGGAAATGAAATAACCCTTGCTAAAACACTGGTTATTAAAGCTCTTATATTGTTTTGAAAAGAGATATCCATAATTAGAGGCCTCGGGTTATCTAGAAATTGGATTCCTGGGCACAAGCTTTTGTACATCTTTATTCTTTAATTCCTTGGGGAACGAAATATTCTTTATTCATTATCCACTATTCTTTGAGGGGGGATGCACAGAATAGTTTGAGGATGCACGCAGTAAAAAAGAAGGGAAGCGTGCGCACTAAGAAAAGGAGTAGGTGTACATGACAAGTATGAAAGAAAGGAACTAAATGTCATGTAAGGAAAGGATAGCGCTGAAAGCAATAGAGGAACATGCAAAAGGATGAGCTAGGATGAAGACATGCAAAGCGAAAGAAGATAAAGATAAACATGATTCCAAAGATAGACTTCAAGTTGCAGGTTAGATCACTTACATGGAGCCGATGGAAAGCTTGGATAAAATTAGAACTTGGCTAAGGATGCTCATCCTGAGACTTTTAAGGATATGTCACCATGCATAGCCTAGTTTTCCTGATGAGTGATCCATTCTTTATCCATCCTGCTTTCATGTACGAGTTAAAATTACAATTATAAAAGGACTATTATTAGCTCTTGGACTACTAATGAAGGGAAAGTCCCCACTAGTATAAATTCTTTAAGGAAATTTTCAAAGCTATCATATTTTAGATCTGAAACCTCCATGTTAGGTCCCTCTACAAAATCCTTTCATCATTTGGAGATTATCCATAAGATCCATTCGAGTTCTAATTTGCTGAAATATTGTTTGCAATATAAGCGATGATAGTGTTCTGAGTCAATAATAAGGCTTGTCTATTCATTTCACAAAGTACATTGCAAATGGAAGCTCTTGGTGCAAAACAAACTACGCCAATATGTCAGGGTGCCTAAGTGAACACTAGGGGAGGCTTTGTTTTGGTTCCCTACACTCCCTGTGCTTTCAGACTACCTCGTCCGGGAGTAGGCTCAATTAAGAGCCCTGAGACCAAAACACACTATATCTTCGATGGGTGATTTCTCAAACTCATGTGGCACCTAGAGTACGTCTTGTTAGATCCTAAACCTCCACGTCAAGGCCCTCTATGAAATTTTAGTTCACAGTTTTATCCATCATAAAACATGTAAGGTGAAGTCTCTCGTTGTCCAGTTTGCAAATGTGCGAAATAGTGCAGAGATGCAAACCGTTAAGGCTGTCATACGCAATATCTTTGCAAACGGAATGCTCTTGGCGTTGAACCAACTTTACGATCCATAACATCTAGATGTTTCTAGTGAAATTAGGGATAGGATCTTTTTTGGTTCCCTATGCTTTGCTTTAGGAAAAATTCGTAACTTAGGTCATAGGATCCTTAAGAGCCCTTTGTGAGGCAAACATTAGTACAAAATTGCTAAGACATAATTGTGACATACACACACGCAGAACTTATAACTATTGTTCAATTTTACAGATCTGATCAGAGAATTTGTTTACAAAATGTATTTGCACACAAAACTACAAGAAACATTACATATTATTTTGGAAAGCTTTAAATTCATACTCAAAAAAGTCCCCGGATTGACAGATCCAGAAAAATGGTGATTGGGTATCCAAATTCGTTCTCCTTTTCATGCCAAGTAGCAACACAGATTCGATAAGCTGTGAGGTAGATAGGATCATATGAATGGTATCGTTTTGTAGCCAGGGATGATCATCTAACTGACCCATGGTTACTTGGGTTTGTGGAGAGATGTATAACACCTTAAGAGGATGTGATTTGAAGAACAAAGGCACAAGGAAATTGAGAAGGAGCTAATGCATATTTCTACATCCGATTCAACTCTGGACCGTTGAACTGCGGGTCTTCTGATGTGCTAATGCCATTGGTTTAGGTAGGGAGAAGGAATCAAGGATAAGGAGCTATGAGGAAGAAGTAATAAAGTGCCAAAAAATGATTCTATATTTAGCGGATGAAGAAGGACAGTATAATTATGATGGTATCATGTATCTAACCTGAATCAGATTCTTGCTCATGCAATTGGGCCAACTGATCTCTGAAGAAAAAGTTTTATTTCCAACTATTCGAGTTTCAGTGAAGAGGTCCATGACACGAATAAGGAGAAAGATACCTTGATGTAATAGCTTTTTATATGTCCTACAATCCTCTGCAACCCCAATTCCTAAAGAGAATATAACTCAACCTTTCCATCTTCTGAAAGTTGTCAAATATTTCACAGATATGATGAGCATTCAGTAATAACTGAACACTGAGATCTTTAACAAACATGTTTGAAATGAAACAACATTAACACAGTAAGTCAGCTGGAAATAATTGTTCAACAATGGTGGAGTGGCAAGTGGGAATGATTCTCAAACTTGAATCCTGAAGTATTCCAGTCTTAGGTCCAGATGTTTTGAATGGATTCACATAATAGGTAGATCCATACTAAATATATTTTATAAAATGTACTTGCACTTATGAACAAGAGTATCATGGTGTCAAAAATTTGTAGAACATGTCCATAATTGTGATATTATATAACGACCAAAGAGGATAACCTCGTCTAAATGATGAGCGAGCTATTTCACAACAAAATTAATTGATCTGCACCCACTACGTGGTATAGGAAAACATGATCTATCTTGCAATCTGTTATAGATTATGATCAACTAAAGGTGAAATTTTTGAAAGAGTTTAACATTCCAAAGTTCAAGGAAAAAATTATTTTAGTGCTCAAAAAGAACAAACAAGAACTGACTAAGAGTACATATTATTATAATGCAAGCTTCAAGACCCTAATTTCCAGAATTTTATATGAGATACATCCCACAAAACACACGTAGTAGTTATTGAAAATAACCCTCTTGGTTATTTTTGACAACTTGCAGTTCCATTTTGGTTCTAGTATCAAGTTTTAAAGTTATGCGCATTACTAATTTTATTCCTTCATGCTTTTATTTGGTTGCATTTCTTCATGCGTGCCCTCGCATACTCTTCATGTATCTCCTTCGCTTCCTTTTTTGCATATTTCGTGTGCTCTCACTTTCCTCCCTTGAATTCTACTATCTCCTTCAATTTTCCCTTTGTGCACACCCTTTGCACATTCACTTCCCTTTCCTGGTCATCACACATTCCTTCACACACACATGTGGACTTCTCTTCTATTTTTACAAGTCTGTTGCATGAATTTCTCATGCATGCATTTCTTCCTCGAGTCTCACGCATTGGTTTGCATGTGCTTATTCCCCATTGCATTCTTCCCTCGCATAGCATGATATCACACTCCCTTTCTTGGACATTTGTATTTTCTTCCACACATCCTTATGATTCGCACCTCCTTCTTTCTACTAGCATTCTTCGTGCACCCTTTCCTCCTCCTTGTTGGCTCCTGGAATGACACCCCCGGGGAAAGAGAGAGGGGGGAGGAGAAGGTAGGGGGTGAGGTAAGGGGAGAGACTTGCACAAGTTATCATTTTGTAGCTAGGGATGGGGTATTCCTCTGATCACTTGGTCATTATATCCTTGGGAGTGACGAGGAGGAACCTTAACAAAGGGTGTGGCTAATTACCCTGATGCTTCTGGTTTTGCCTAGGCCAGGGCGAGAGAACATGATGTGCATCTCAATGGGTAGATATAAAGGGAGAGAGGAATCATGGAAAAGTCTCGATTCCAGTGGGGGAGGTCAATCGGAGGCCAAATACATCCACTGAATTCATTAGTCACCCAAAAGAGTGGTCACGAAGCACTACAAGCACCTGGAAACTCCGACACAAGTTGCTAAAGACATATCTAATACAATCTCAACATCAACTCTAAAGAGTTTGTATTCATCATCATATATTGATGTTGAGGATCCTATGAAAATGAATGATATGGCGAACACACTTAAGGTATGCCCATTGAGTGTATGTTTCACCAACATATCTTGTATAAAATGTGCAAGGAAGGTGAGATCTACAAGACATATATGGTGTTCAAAACAATTGTTGAAAAATTATGATATGGAGATGGATTTATAAAGAGAAAAAATCAGATATAAAAGGATGCAAGGAATATCAAGAGGTATGTTAGCCATTACATCATAACACCTTTATCATTTCATGAAATGAAGGTAATATAAAGAGAGCCTTCCATGGGAAATCTGTCACATGAAACCTCCAAGAAAGACAAATGAAACTAATCCCAGATGATCCAACTCAAGACTCCCAATACTGAAGCACCACATGTAGGTTATGTTAAATGTTTTGTTAAACTAGGGACCCCCAAGATATATAAACATCTTACCTGTTATATGTGATCAAAAAGGAATTTTACAGGCCTTGAGAATGATGCCACAAAGTACCCCTGAAGGACATCATTCTTTCCAACATCCTAACCAATTAATCATCAACAAAGCATTACCATATAGAATTTTAGCCATAACCCACATGAGATTCTTTAAGGAAAAATCACATTATCCCACTCCCAAATCATTGCATAAGAAACTATGACAAGATAATTGTAGTAGGTTATTTGAAAAGATCCATTGGTTTGAGAAAAACAAGGGAAACATATAAACATCCTCTCAAATCTCGCTAATGACTATACAAATGTAATCACCTTAGCATGAGTTCCAAACAAATGGATGATGTAACAATGCTTACACCAATAAAATAAGGATTCCCAGGGCCAAAGTATACACCTTGTTAGGAAATAAGGGATAAAATATGCAGAATAATCCCTCACAGAATCACAACAGTAGAAACTAATATGTAGAAATTATTACAGATCTCAAATAAAATTGCAGAATAAAATAACACAACACAAAGAGACAGTATTTAACGTGGTTCACCCAATTTGGGCTACGTCCACCAAGAATCACTTGCTCAGATTTTATTACAAGCCACCACTCTCTCAATACAATACCCAGATCTATTTGGAGCTATGCTCAACAGACTTTACAGAATTCACACCCAAATTTAAAGCACATCTGCAATGTTTTACATTATACATCTATCATATGCATAAAACCATATAAATAGACAACTACTTAAGTAGTTTTACAAAACCGTGGGTATTAAAACCATGGGCCAAAACCGTCCCATAAACCTATGGGTCAAAAATCCCACCCATATGAGAAAAGCACATTTCCTGATATGTCGGGTGCATTTTTCGAGGCCAAAAAAATTTACGCCTAATTTTTTTTTTCAGGGGCTGTGCCCCTGAACCCCTGCTACCAGGGGCTGCCACCCCCAGACCCTCGCTTGGGGCCCGGCCCGGTCCCGAACCCCGACAAGGATACATGGAAAGTGTACAGTACTCTTAGTGTACAATCTTCAACAGTTTATCACATGAAAACAGGCTCCATAACCTAACAATCTCCCACTTGGAGACTAGTTTTCCTCTGAGCAAGCTTCTCAACCCTTCACTAGTTTCTATGAAGACCAACCAAAGAACATATCTTAATCTTTCCCTTGTTCAAAACCCCAACCCTCTGTATCAATCCCTTGTCCACTTGGTCAAGGGATTCTGATTGGTATGAATCTTCTGAGCTTGAATCTCTTCCTCCAAATGTCCTGATGAAATGGTACCTTAACTGTAAATCCTTTCGTCCTAGAGTGGAAAACAGGGAAGTTCTTAGCTAGGTGTACAACCTCTGATTTTATCAACATGTCCTATCACCTTCCTCCTGTAGTCAAGTGAAATATCCTCCACATCAATTGATTTCAAATCATTTGATTTTGCACTTGAGACTAAATGTGACAGCAACATACTCAAAGCGTTAAATTGACAAAGCCACCCTTATTTGAAAAATACGAACCTTTATTCCCACCTATTTTGGCGACATGTTTTTCATGCTGATTTACTTTGTTTAAATCCCACTCGTGCCTACTAATCCAGGTAGGATATGGAAATTTATGGTGATCCACTATAGCACAAAAACCATGTCATCCCAGATAAATTTTTACCTATTTAAGGCATGGATTATCATTTCCAACAGGCCTTAAGCCTCCATTACCATTTCGAGTTTTACCAGAGCCTCCCACGTATTTCTGATATTGTTCTACATATCAACCATCTGTCATGGATTTACCAGTCTTAGGACAAGCCCACCATGATTAGGAATTTAACAATTTAGGTGATTTATTCCAATTGACAGGGCCAAATGAAGCTTTCATTAGGCATGTCTTTAGCGTATCAAATTTCTTCAAGAATTTTATCCCCCAGATGAATCCTCTCAGAATGCCTTAGTTCTTGTACTTTTCTAAATTGAGCTCATCAAACATATTGCCTCATTTACAGTCTACAGAGCCTGCAATTTCACTTCATCCTCCAAATTATCTGAATATCCTTCTAAGTACTTAAGATTTTGAAGAATCACTGGTCCCATCATTTCCCCCAAATCCATGGACAACCATTTGGACATGTATAGGGATGATATTATGCCTACTTCCTTATTAGAAATAGTTTTTCCTAGCTTCCCCCATCATTCATATACAGAGCCTAATAAGATTTCAACTCTACAATCCCACAGGAAAGATGAAACAGGGAGGTGACCTTTAAATTGAAACTTCCGTGTGAGATGAAGTATTAGACCACGGTTGATTACTAATGTTTCACCCAAAGATTTCAGAAGTAGCAACTTAATGATTCAACCAGTGAAGTTGCTATAAATCTCTGTAGATTCGAACCTGCCACAAGTTCCAGAGGGACTAAAGCAACATATGATCCCTGATCCACGGAATCCTTCTCATGAGTTCGACTTCTGAAGGAAAATTAGAAAAAAGAGGGAGTTTACCCACATCCTCAATGGGTTGTGGGTAGGGATCCCATAATTAACTGATAAAGCACATTCTTCTGCCTTGGACCGGTGACATTCAATTGTATTTAGTGTACTTGGCATAAGGATTTCATATGTCATGTGGGACCCAAATTTTGAAGCGCGTAGCCATCGTTCCTAGAATTTAGAAGTAGTGGATGGTCGACCATGAAGATTAACTAATTACTTAAAATGTATCTTTTGTATCTTATTTTTACACATATATTACCTTTCAGGACTAGGGCCCTTGTAATAGAACCCCAATTTTAGTTTATAATATATATTGCTTCAATTTATTTATTTCCTATTCCATATGTATGAATCTTCAGTCTTGGGTTGTGTTTTAACGCCTCTAAGATGCAAATTCACACAAATTTCATATACTGCATCAAAACAAACTTACATAATTAATCTTCTTAAACAATGCATTCTAAATTTGCCATGTAAAAGTCATTCTACAAGAAAAAAACTGTCTAGATAGTCGGTTACTTAATCAATCTCGATATTCCATACAGAAAGCCCGCAGTCTTAGGTACATTTTATAATGTTCTTCAATCGATGAAACGATATGAGTTGAAAATAAGTTCTTTAAACAATTCACCAACTATCAGGAATGGGATACATTTGAACCCTATTAGGAAATAAGGGATAAAATATGTGGAATAATCCCTCACAGGAATATACAACAATAGAAGTAATATGTAGAAAATATTGCAGATCTCAAATAAAATTACAGAATGAAATAACACAACACAAAGAGATAGTATTTAACATGGTTCACCCAATTTGGGCTACATCCACCAAGAATTACTTGCTCAGATTTTATTACAAGCCATTGCTCTCTCAATACAATACCCATATCTGTTTGGAGTATGCTCAACAAACTCTACAAAATTCACACCTGAATTCAAAACACATCTGTAATGTTACATAATGCCTACGATATGCATAAAACCATATAAGTAGACAACTTCTAAAGAAATTTTTACAAAACCGTGGGTATTAAAACCATGGGCCAAAACCGTCCCATAAACCTATGGGTCAAAATCCCACCCATATGAGTTTTCCCGGTATATCGGGCACGTTTTTAAGGCCATTTTTTTTCGGCTAAGTGGTTTCACCCCCGAACCCCGGCAAGGAGACATTGTGGAAAGTGTACAATACTCTTAGTGTACTTCTTCAACACTTTCACACATGAAAACAGCTCCACAACCTAACAATCTCCCACTTGGAGACTAGTTTTCCTTGAGCAAGCTTCTCAACCCTTCACTTTTATGTGAAGACCAACCAAAGCTGAACACAACTTCAGATTTTCCCTTGTGACCACCTTGGTCATCATGTCTGCAGGATTTTGACTGGTATGAATCTTCTCCAGCTTCAACTTCTCTTCCTCCAAAGCTGTCCTGATGAAATGGTACCTTAACTGTATATGCTTCGTCCTAGAGTGGAAAGCAGAGTTCTTAGCTAGGTGTATAACACTCTGACTATCACTATGCAAATTTCCTTCCTCCCTAATTATGCCCCAACTCCTCAAGAAATTATTTTAACCAAATCATTTCCTTGCTTACCTCTGTGGCAGCAACATACTCAGCCTCTGTGGTTGACAAAGCCACTAACTTCTGTAGTCGTGAAATCTAGCTTACTGATGTCCCACCTACAGTGTAAACATAACCTGTTGTGCTCCTCCTTGCTGTCTACATCTCCAGCCATATCTAAATCTACATAACCACACAAAGTGGTGTCTGATCCACTGTAGCACAAAATTGTCCCCATGGTCCCTCTCAAATACCGAAGGATCCACTTTACTTCCTGTCAGTGATCTCTACCTAGATCACTCATAAATCTACTCACCGCTCCCACTACATGGGCAATATCAGGCCTGGTGCACACCATGGCATACATCAAACTGCCAACTGCTGATGAGTAAGGTACCTTGGACATCTGGTTTCTCTCCTGCTCTGTCTTGGGACACTGCTCCTTTGATAACTTGAAATGGCCTGCCAAAGGAGTCCCAACCGGTTTAGCATCCTGCATATTAAACCTCTCCAAGACCTTCTTAATGTACTCTTCCTGAGATAAAGTCAGCTTTTGTTCCTTCCTATCCCAAGATATCCTCATACCAAGGATTTGTTTGGCTGCCCCCAAATCCTTCATAGCAAAGGATTCACTTAGCTGCTTCTTGAGTACTTTTATTTCCTGCATGTTTTTACCTGCAACCAACATGTCATCCACATACAGACAAAGGATAATATAACTGCCATCCTCAAATTTCTTTGTATACACGCAATGGTCAGAATGACATCTAATATAACCTTACTCCATCATGAAGCTATCAAATTTCTTATACCATTGACGTGGAGCTTGTTTCAAGCCATACAAGCTCTTCTTCAGTTTGCACACCATCTCCTCTTTACCTTTGACCTCATAGCCCTCTGGTTGCTGCATATATAGTTCCTCCTCCAAATCACCATGGAGAAATGCAGTCTTTACATCAAGTTGTTCTAAGTGCAAGTCTTCTGCTGCAACTATTCCTAGAACAGTTCTAATAGAAGTCATTTTTACTACAGGAGAAAAAATCTCATCAAAATCTATACCTTTTTTATGTGCAAACCCCTTGACCACCAACCGGGCCTTGTATCTTTTCTTTCCTCCTTCTTCCTCTTTGACTCTGAACACCCACTTGTTCTGTAATGCTCTTTTTCCTTTGGGTAGCTTTACCAAATCCCATGTCTGGTTCTCCATGAGAGCCTGATGCTCCTCATCCATGGCTTGCTCCCACTTCTTCCTGGCATCTACCTGCATTGCTTCATCAAAGCTCTTTGGCTCTCCACTATCAGTGAGTAATAAATAATAAAGAGAAGGAGAAAAATGTTCAGGTTCTCTTCTTACCCTAGAAGACCTCCTCAATATAGGAGTTTGGGGTTCCTGTTGAGGAGGTTCCTGAACTGATTCATGTGTCACTTTCCCATCCAGAAGATCCTCTACCTGCTACATATTCTTTCTTGGATTCTTCCCTATTTTCCTGCAACTGCTGCTTATACATGACTTTCTCATTAAAGACCACATCCCTAGATCGAATGATTTTCTTGTCCTTAATACTCCAACATTTATATCCAAAGTCATCACCACCATAACCAATGAAAGTACATTTTTCTGATTTAGCCTCTAGCTTGGTCCTATCATCCTTGTCTATATGGACAAACACCTCACATCCAAAGACTCTAAGAAATGAATAATCAACTTTCTTACCATACCAAGCCTCCTCAGGTATGCCTCCATCCAAGGCACTTGAAGGTCCTCTATTTATCAAGTACACAATTGTGCTCACCGCTTCTGCCCAAAAAGAAAGAGGCAGTCCTGCATGTAACCTCATGCTCCTAGCACATTCCATTATTGTTCTGTTCATCCTTTTTGACACCCCATTCTGCTGTAGAGTTCCTAGAACCATATTTTTCCTGTGGATTCCATTCTTAGAACAATAATCATCAAATTCATTACTACAATACTCCCCTCCATTATCTGACCTGAGACATTTTAGCTTAAGACCTGTTTCATTCTCTACCAAGGCTTTCCATTTAACAAAAGTGTCAAATACATCAGATTTGTTTCTAATACAATAAACCCAAAACTTTCCTTGTTGCATCATCAATAAAAGTAACATAATAACTTAAACCCCCAAGAGATGATACCTGAGCCGACCCCCACACATCAGAATGCACCAGCTCTAACTTACTCTCTTTCTTTGTAGGTCCAACCTTGAGAAACCTTACTCACTTTTGTTTCCCATATATGCAGTCCTCACAGAACTCCAAACCTATTTCTATATATCCAGGAAAATCCTTCTTTATGATCTCCATGCCCTTATGGCTCATATGACCGAGCCTATAGTGCCACAATGTTGTATCTACTTCTGAAGCCACAAGATTACAAACATTAGTGCTATAAGTGGTTAAATACAAGGTTCCAACCTTCTTACCTCTTGCCACCACAAGAGCACCCTTGGTAACCTTCCAAGAGTCTGCTGTAAATATCACAGTACAACCATCACTTCCCAACTGCCCTGCCGATATCAAATTTCATCTTAATGTAGGCACATGTCTGACATCCTTCAATAGCCAAGTATTCCCATTCTGCATCTTAACCTGAATAGAACCTTTTCCAACTATGCTACAAGGCTCATCATCACCAAGAAAAACATGCCCAAAATCTCCTTGAACATAATCAACAAAATAATGCCTATGTGGAGTAGCATGGAAAGAAGCCCCTGAATCTAAAACCCAAGATTCAGTAATATTGTGCAAAGAAAGAATCAAAGCATCCTGACATACATTACCCATTGCCACATTTGCCTCCTTGTTTTCTTCCTGTTATTTCTTCTTGTCCCGAAGCTCCCAACAATCCTTCTTTGCATGGTCATACTTTCCACAGTGCCAGCATACTATCTTGCTTTTGGATTTTGACCTTGCCCGATCCTTTGATTTTCCATGGCTTCCTCTATTCTTCTGTCTCCCTCTAGTTTCCACTGTCAAAGCATTCCCTGAAGTAGAAGATTCACCAGAGCTTTTTCTTCACATTTCCTCACTTAGAATCACCCCTACAACATCCTCAAACTTCAACTTTGAGTTAGCTGGAACCGAGTTGCTTACCGCCATTACCAGGCTATTCCAACTCTTAGGTAAAGAGCACAAAACTAATAAAGCCCTAACTTCTTCATCAAATTCTATTGTAACCAAAGCTAGCATATTTACAACCATATTAAAATCATTTAAATGATCTGCTACTGAACCATTCTCAGACATCTTCATATTAAACAAATTTTTCATTAAAAATATCTTATTAGAGGCAGAGGATTTTTCATACAACTTCCCTAATGCATCCATCAATTCTTTTGTAGTATTTTCCTTTGAAACATTAAATAATACCGAAGATGCAAGACATAGCCGGATTGTCCCAAGTGCCTTCCTATCCAAAAAATCCCATTCCGCATCCATCATGCTCGAGGGTTTTTTCACCTTCTTAGACAATGGAATATAAAGATCCTTCTGATAAAGGTAATCTTCCATCTGCATCTTCCAAAGACTGAAATTCTACCCGTTGAATTTATCAACCCTAGATCTTCCATCATCTACCATAGCTACCACTTAAGATAAAAAATTTCCCTGTGATTCAAAACTTCAGCAAACCAAACCAAGATCTGATACCAATTGTTAGGAAATAAGGGATAAAATATGTGGAATAATCCCTCACAGAATCACAACAGTAGAAACTAATATGCAGAAAATATTACAGATCTCAAATAAAATTGTAGAATAAAATAACACAACACAAAGAGATAATATTTAATGTGGTTCACCCAATTTGGGCTACGTCCACCAAGAATCACTTGCTCAGATTTTATTACAAGCCATTGCTCTCTCAATACAATACCCAGATTTGTTTGGAGCTATGCTCAACAAACTCTATAGAATTCGCACCCGATTTCAAAACACATCTGTAATGTTACATAATGCCTACCATATGCATAAAACCATATAACTAGACAACTGGTAAAGCAGTTTTTTACAAAACCATGGGTATTAAAACCATGGGCCAAAACCGTCCTATAAACCTATGGGTCAAAATCCCGACCGTATGAGAAAAGCATGTTTCTCGGTATATTGGGAACGTTTTAAGGCCAATTTTTTTTTCAGGGGCTATGCCCTCGGACCCCCGCTCGGGGCCCGATCCGGCCCCGAACCCTGACGAGACAACTGTGGAAAATGTAAAGTACTCTTAGTGTACAGTCTTCAACACTTTCACACATGAAAATAGACTCCACAACCTAACAGGCCCGTGATGAAAAATTAAACCGATAACTAAAATATTTAAGGATAAAGCAAGGTGTAAACTTAATTCTGGGCCCCAAGGAACTGCCACATGATGGGTTAGTCAAACATACTTCTCTGGACATTAAAGTCAAACTAGCATTTTGCACATTCTTGGGTGCATGAAACACTTTGAAATTACCATTTCTTCCCTCCGAGAATTCACCTTACATTCTCTTTCACATTGGGGGGTTAGGGACTTGGCCCACGTTTTTCTTAAGTATCAAAGTATACTTTTATGACTTTCTCATGATCTGTAAAATATTTTATTTCCTCGGGTATCGGGAAAGAAACTATATTTTTCATACAATATTTGCACCTTGTAAAAGAAATTAATTGTCCTGACAACATGAAAAAGTTCCCACCACCATCCCTTTTAAACTTTTGGAAATTTCAAAACTTCAAGTAGGCACATAAATAGATATACACATGATTTTTTAGATGAGTAGTAAGACTTGCATGAAAAAATTGGAAACAATGATATTAAGCACAAAATTGAAATGAAAATAAGAGCATATCCAATGGTATGGTGTTGGAATAAAGCATGACGATTATGGGCACCAATACTCTCTTCACACACTATCTTGCACGCGCCAATGGAATTCTACGTTCTTTATACTCACACCTCCCACTCTCAATAATGCGTCCAAGGTTGCAAACCTCTACGCTAATCACAGTGCACCACATGTCCAATTATGAAAACTTGTTAGATAAAGTACATGTCACTGAACAAATAGAAAAAATCCAGTTGTGTGCTGAATACTAATGGAAAATGAGCATGTAACTCATGGTAAAGATAAAACCAATAGAAAATCATATGACTCCCACAACCAATCAAGTTGCGCCACGTGTCTTGCGTGTTCCTTTTGCATTGTAAAAATTCAAATCGCCATAACTTCTTACACAGATCTCAAAATCATGTATACCTAGTCTTGTTGGAAAGCTACTGACATGGGCTGCATTATGGGATCTTCAAAATCAAAATTTTGTGGGATTTGGTAGGTGAAAATGGGAAAAATTGACTCCAATAATTAATGCACACTTTTGGTCAACTCAACCACCCAGATTTCATGGGATTCGCCTCCTTTTCTTCTTCTATAAACTATCTGCCATGGAGAGGCAAATTTGATAGAGCTACATATAGATTTGCAGGCATTTATTGCATGTTTTTGGTGGTTATGATTGAAAATTTGAGTTTTCTCTTTCTTTTCCCTCCCCTTCTCTCTCATTCTTCTATATATTGTTTAATAATGCTCATTTGGAAATATTAGACCCTCTTGGATTGCAAGAGAATTATTCAGAGTAGTCTTCCTTTGCATTTTAAGTTGTAGGCCTTAGATATGGCTCGTTACATGTGGATTCTTGTTTGTTTCTACCATTATAATTGATTATGAATCATTTGGAAGCAATACAAGTCTTGTTTTATGGCTATCTTCTACACTAGCTTGCATTTTAATCCATCTTCTCGCTTTTCGTTTGTAATATTGGCATGTTGTGCATTGTTTATGTCCTTTGCATGTTTCTTTTCTGTTGTGCTCCATGAAAATGAGTGTGTGAGTGTTGTTCTAGACTGTGGCACATATGTATTCCCTTCCTTTCTCCATTTTCCCTTATTTTCACTCATGTGAGAGTTTTCATCCCCTTCTTTCTGGTGTTATCACCTCCCCTTAGTGTAGGATTTCATTTCATGTATCTCCTTCTCCCCTGGTCCCTTGGAATCATATAGTAGAGTTAGATAGTTGCATTTTCTTCCTTAGGAGTAGTTATAGTAGTAGAAATAAGGAATTCAGACTTCTCCGGAGGTATGTCTCAAGCATGAGGTCCCAAAAATTGGAGGCAGTCCCATTTTGTCACAAATCCCTAGATCATCTTGATTTAGTACTGGTGAAATTTTCAGCTCCAATAGTTTTGGCATGCCCAGTGAGACAAGTATTGAACGCTCACATTTAATCATTGCTAAGTTTTGGTGTGTTACTTATTAATTTCCAGCCAATTCTCCAGAGGTCTGTCTCAAGCGTGAGGTCCCACAACTTGTAGGTAGTCCCATGTTTCCTCAAAGCCCAGATCATATTGATTTGGTACTGGTAAAATTTTGAGCTCCAACAATTTTGGCATGCCTAGTGGGACAAGTATTGAAAGCTCACATTTCATCATTGCTAAGTTTTGGTGTGTTACTTAGTAATTTCCATCCTTTGGAGGCTTGATCAAGCACATTTGACGACTCACAACATCCATATCTACTAATTTTAGCAGCCATCACACCCTTTCATTAGAAGGATTCAAACTAGACGACGCGTGAACCTTGGTGAACCATTCAAGTGTCTGTAGTTATCTTCAAGAAGAAGAAAATAAGAGCCACACGTAGATCCTTGCATCCTGTGCATAGAGTAGTTTTTACTCCTCTGCATGACAAAATTTTTGTGTGTGCATCAGTGTCTTGAGACCCTTCAGAACATGGTATACTAGAGGAATATGTCCTTTGTCAGCTTCAATGATGGTAGTTATTTGACCCTTGCCACACAACATGATATACCAATGGATGCGCTCAAAAGTATTCCCTTTTCCACTGGTGAGAATAAGAATACCCCTACTGAGCATATTTAGGACAATTTAAATGTCTGTTTAGCTCATCTAGTCATAGAAGATGATGTAGCTATAAGACTGTTACCTTCTTTGCTGAAAGGCAAAACACTTCAATGGTATATAAGTTTAAGACATGCCTTTATTCACAACTAGGATGAACTTGTCACTGCACTTTACAATCAATTTGAGGAGAAAGAAAACAATATCTTCTTGTTAGAAAAAATAACAACCATCAAGAGAGCTCCTAATGAGCTCATGGATGACTTCAACTTCAAATTTTAAAAGACATGGGATATAATTCTCATCCTCTTGAGACCAACTCCACAAGGTGTTTTTCTTTACTTTTTAAGAGCATTGAATTCTGATATTTCTTTCATGATACAATCTAGGGGTGTTGCATAGCTACCTGATGTCTATCCTGTAGCCATTAGGGTAGAAAATAATTTAATCCAAGCTGATAAAATAACCCCTAGATTGTATATGCCCTTGTTTCCTGAAGTTCCTCATGCACCTTAGCCTTACATTACCCCCATCCTTGATCAAAGTTCCTATACCATTTCCTCCACATTATACTCTCTGCAAAAGAAAAAAGAGGATAAAGAAATGAAGGCCTTGATTAAAAATTTGTCTAACAAAGTTATATCTTTAGAAAAATAACATGAACAAGCCTTTAGAAATAACTATAATCAAGGATTTAGTCAAAGCCATAAAACCTAAAAGAATCAATATGTAAATCATAAGTATGGGCAGGATCAACATAATGATAGATGAAAAGATTATAACAAGTACCTTCCTCTTTAAACAATTACTCCTGTGCAACCCCTTCCTATGCCCAACTCAATCAAAGCATTGGTTCCATTACAAAAGAACATGGTCCAAGAATCAGAATGGTGATTTCTTTGCAATTTACAACATGTTTAGTACAGCTTCATAAATGCCTTGCACTCACAAACCTTCATGATCCTGAATAATTCCAACTGCAAGCCATCCATGAGTGTGGATGAGCTTGATAATGAAAAAATTTCAAAAGTCATTCATGAGACCAACCTTATGTTCTTTGGATTTGATTACTTTTGCGCAATGAATCAAGCCATAAAAAATTCAAATAGACTGTGCATGCAAGTTGCTGACAACACAAGGTCAACTAAGAGAATATTGGAAGCCAAAGCACAACCTTCATATTCTACCAATTAGAGTGAATTGCTTCATAAGAAGAAGTATGCAGATGTAAATTTATCCAATCGTTATAGTGCGCATGTTGGCGCACGTGAGGTTCCATGCAATTTTCCACATGGGTTGGTGCACACACCTCCTTTGGTAGGTTAAACCTATGTGCATCCAAAATACCTCCTCCTTCATCAAATCAATCAAGAAGAGGAAACATTATTCCTCAAATGCACTAGTCCATGGGCCTTCCGTTGAACATTATGGATCATATGAAGAAGACACATGTGAATGTTATAATGTGGGACGCCTTGGCCATTCAATCTCAGTGCGACTTGATGCATGAAGCTCTTGCACATCTCCCTCAATCCGATCTAGTTATTCAAAGAACTCAGTATACTATCAATAAATGCCAAGAAAAGGAGAAGCAAATAAGTAAAGTTGTTAAAATACCCCCATTTTACATGTACTTGATATTAGGAAAACATTTTGTTCATAATTACATGATTGACTCAGGGCCCAATAATGTTTTCATGCCTAACAAGTTTTCTGATATCCTAGGTCTTAAGTACAGTCCTATCTCTAAAGGAGTCTTGCAACTTGATGGATAAACTATCAGTATCCTAGGATTCGTCAAATACCTTGGGTTAACCCTTCATGTGTGTCCAAGTTTAACCATAACGTAATATGTTTCTATCATTGACTTGCCCCCTTTGTTTTCCATTTCCTATCAAGAGACTTCAATGCCAAAGTGGGTGGTTACTTGTAATCGGATTGGTATTGTATGCTCTTAAGAATTAGGTATGGTACTAGGTTTGCCATACAAGTTGAGCCTATATCTTACTATCATGTTGAATCATGTGACTCCTCTTCACTCCAAGCCAATTTCTTAATCCAATAAGATAAAGAACAAGAGTCACTTTCATAAGAGAATCCTATTTCCCCTTCCATACATGATCTTTTACTAAAGATGAATGGGCCAAGGAGCACTATGAATTTTATCCATACGATACAACTATTGAAACTAGTCTTGGAACCCACTGCGTTCGTGAAGAAGAATCTTTATTTCCTACCTCATTCAAGTAAGGAAATGATGATAATTCTATACTATGGAAGATGTTCTTTGATTGTTCTATAAGCAAAAATGGTGCAGGTGCAGGTGTTGTTCTGATCTCTCCTAAGGATCAAATGTTCTTCTTTATGCACAAGTTGAAGTTTACATGCTCCAACAATGTAGTAGAATATGAGGAATTTTTGTATGGTCTTCTCATTGCTGAGATGAGGAAGATTAAGGCATTGCAGATATTTGGGGACACAAAATTGGTCATCCACCAAGTCACATACAAGTGCGCAATAAAGAGTAATCTTTTGAAAGCTTATAAACATCGAGTTTATGACCTCTTCGAGAGATTTGATGCTCTCAATTTGCAGGTGGTGCCAAGAAGATTGAACAAGGAATTAGATCCGATGGCTTGCCTTGGTTGAAAAATCTCACCTGTTGAGGATTTTTTCTGAGGTAATGCACAACACATCAAGGTGGTGATCAGGCCACCAATTCCAGAAAATGAAACCAACAGGAAGGTGTTTGATATTGATGCAAATATTGTGTAGTTCATCCAAAATGAAGCCAAGTTTTCTTCAAAAATGCAATCTAGCTTGCATGAAAACTATGGTGATCAAGTGATCTAACTTAAGAAAAACAAGTCGCCTAAAGGGTTGGTCCCCTTAGAGCATATCTTTAGTAATGGATGCCCACAAGTAGGTAATATAACTCTATATCAATAATAATAATAATGCCTTTTCTCTTCCCTACTTGTGGACATCACTAAAAATTAGTAAATTTGGAATGGAGATATTTCATGACATTCTTAAAAGCAACAAAATGCAAGTGTAAAATGAAATGAAATTATGAACATATGCATAGCAATTTTAAAGAGAATATGAGTGATCCCATATGGGTTAGAAAAGAATGGGGAGAGATTAAATCCTTCAATTTCATATACAATTTGGGGAGGATTTTCTTTGACGATATTCATTTGCAACTCCTCCACAATAAACAAATCCTCCTTCACCACAACGTAGGTTTGGAAAACACTTCCATAGTTCTCATTTCTAATGTAACAACTTCTTAGTATAAAGGTTTTTACAAAAAATTTATCAATGATTTATCCTACATTTGGAGGCATATTATGGATTTTTTATCAGGTAAATGATTAGGGTTTTAAAAGGATCCCAAAACCTTGTATAAAACAAACAAGATAAAACAATAAATCCCACAAATAACGAATTAAAACCAAGATTTTGATCCAACACCCAATTTTTTTTTAACAAAGAACCACTAGTTAGCCAACATCATAAAGAAAAACCTAGAAATCCCAAACTATACAAGCTTAAAGCATAGTTTAGAACCAAAAAACATGCAACATTACCAGTCAACAACTATTACACAATGAGTTAGCAAAAAGACAATGAAAAACCTCATCAAAATTTGGGTTTTTTTTGATCTAATGACCTCCTTCAGTCTGGTGCTCCATGATATTCTAATGCATGGTTGAACCATGCTCATTCCATTCTTTATTTTGTTTCTCTTGTATGAGACTAGATTCCATCCTTCATATTATTTTTTTTGTGACCTTTGTGTCTTCAAAATATGGTTCAACTTCGTTACCCACTACCTTCCTACTTACAAAATCATTGTACATGGCACCTTCCTAGAATTCTAAGATCATCAATCTCTATTCTCCTTTCTTATTAGAGACCAAGATGAATTTTGGTTTTCATCTCTTACTTCTATTCCTTATTCTCCCAAAGCAACCTCCTTCTCCATTATCTCACGTCCCAATTCAAACGGTTATATTTTTGGCTTTGGATATTCTTCCCCCAACGAATTTGGAGCTTGGTTTGGATCTTGATCAAACTCTTCTTCCTCCAATCCACCAATATCACCATCATTGACCTCCTCACTTTCAGATTCTTCATCCTCTTCTAGCAATGTAGTCTTTTGGCTACCTTCTTCCGTCAATGATGATTTTTTTCTTTACCATCATCCAAAAAAGAAGCCTCTAGTATTTTGGCAACAATTGCTTTAACTTCCTCATGGATCCCTTCTTCTCTTGCATTTTTCACCTCTTCCAAAACATCAACCTGTTTGATGAAAAAAATGAATCTTTAGTGGAAGTTGACTCCTTCATCAACACTTCTAATTTCTCTTTTTTCTCCAAATGTGTCTCTAAAAATAGACACAAAATCATGCACTTGGGTACATTTCTAGGTCCTAAAAGCATACTAGCATTTACATGATTCCTAAGCAAGAAAACTAGTGGTTGACAACTATCTTTGGCCTCTTTTCTTTGTCTCTTACTTTCTATTTGGTCTTACACACCCTACAACCCAGTCAAACTTTATTTATTTATCTTTTATGGCTTCAAACACTAGCACCCAACTAGACAACAACGCCCAGGTGCTCTTGTCCCCTCTGGGCACCCCTGACCCTTTCTTATCTTACTCACTCCTTTTGGGTCTCTTTTATCTTTTGGGAATATTTTTCACTTATGGGTTGGCCTTCCAGTTGTCAATTATGAAATTCAAACAAGGGAATCATATAAATACATAGTTATGTTTTCAAAATGAAGGACCAAACACTAAGCATTACTATCATCACCTAAGCTTGCATTCCAAAGGCACTAAAGCACTCTAAAGCATCCATCTAGCATCCATTCAAGGGAAAAGGGAATGCATCAATTCTACATACAACATAGGAAGGGGAAGTTCATTATTCCATACACACATGCTATACATGCTATACATTCTAGATCTAGCCTGCTATCAAGTGCAACTTGCACAAGGGCATCCTAGGGCACAATTTCTACACACACTCACAAGAACTACATGGAGTCTGAGATGTAGTGCAACGCTCGGTTGTAAGTTCACTCTCAGGGTGACCGCCAAGGTCAGTCAACTCCCCATTTACATTTTTTTTTTAGGATTTGATGTGGTTTGTGGGCTTGTGTAGGTGAACTTCTCTTTTGCAGGTTACATGTATCATCAATGATCATAATGTGAACATCAAGTGATCAACAGAGTAAATTGTGAAAACTTGTGACACATCAAAAAATTAGATTCTGACCATTTTTTGCAAGTCATGGGTGCCCAATATCTAGTCTCCAGCACCCAGGCGCCCCTTACCCTAGTTCCAGGTGCCCATGTCCTAGGATTGTCTGTGAGCTCCAAAATTTATATGTGAGCAATAATGACGTTCTTCCCATCTCATGTTCATCACTTTTCCCTAGTTCAGATCAATTCTAGATTCAAGCATGAAATAAGCTAAGTCTTTTATCTCATCCTCTTTCTTAGGGTTTCATATTTTAAATCTTAGTTTTCTTGTGTCATTTATGTATTTTATCATTTATACATCAGTTACTCTGTAATACTTATATTTAATTCAAATTAAATTAAATCATTTGGTGAACCCAATCATCCTTCCTAGGGTTTTCCTTTTAACCTTACTCTAGGTCATTTTGGTTTTTTATCATCCTTTTATTCTATGGCTGAAACCTATGATAACCCTTTACTAATGAAGACCTTCATGATCTCAAGTAAACTCATATTGTTGAACATCTGATCAAGACTTAGATCAAGCTACTTATTTTTGTCATGAGGAAGCCACCACCCTAGCTAAGATCAACCTCTCCACCTCTAATATTTCTTCCATTCCTATTGCAACACAACCTCCCTCTTCTACTTCCTTGGCCTACATGGCCTTTCCTATTCCTACTAACATTCCTACTCCACCTAACTATTTCACTCCACCTCTTATACTAATCTCTAATACGAAAGTTCCTCTTTTGGCACCTCATGACCTAGATTCTTTATATCAGGATACCTACAAATTCAAATATGTCAACTTCAACAAGCTACTTCATGCTCCTCTCCATCTCTTGACTCCTCATTACTCCTTCATACCCTTTTGCACCCATTATTTCTACTTATCCACTTCCTCCTATTTTTTTCACCCCTAAGTTTCCCACTTTCAATGGCCATGGTGACCCTCAAGAGCATCTTCGATCTTTTCATGTGGCATGTCTTGACTATGTGGATGATCATACATTACTAGCTAAGTTATTTCCTAGAAGTCTTCAAGATTATGCCATGTGTTGGTTTTATGATCTACTTATTCATTCGGTAACTTATTTTATGCATCTAGTTGATGCTTTTCTTGCTCACTTTTCTATCAATATTGGCACCAAGATCTCTTATGCACAACTCGGTCAAATTAAACAAAGATCTAATGAACATCTAGCTGATTATGTTTTGTGATACAAGAACAATCTAGCTAAGATGACCAATGTACTTGCTGATTCTGGAATTGCAAGATATTTTTGTTCAAAGTCTCTTACCACCACTTCAGGAGAGTTTTATCTTTGAGACCTCTCCTTCATTTGATCAATCATGTCATATGCTTAAAATGCATGAATTCAAAGTTCTATCTATGGGAAAACTAAATTATCATGACACTCCTTCATCTTCTTGTAATAGGTCTCAAGCTAAATCAACATTCAATCCATCTCTTAAGCCCACTGAAGCAAAAGTAATTGTTAATTGTTTCTCTCCACCTAAAAAGATTCAATGGCAACCTCCAAAGTGTACATTTACCAAATTTACCATATGCACCTCGGTTTTTATTGCCTCAACTTTTCGAAAGTAATCTAATCACTCTTCCACCACCACTCAATCTTGATCCATCTCACCCCCGTGGCTGTAATTATGATGAAAATGCTAAATGTGACTATCACCAATGCATTGGGCATTCTACTGATCATTATTTCAAACTAAAGCATATCATTCAAGATCTTATTCATAGAAATGCACTCGAGCTCCCTGAGCCATCTACTTCTATGTCAGTCAATGATAACCAAAAAGCTCAAAATATTTAATGACCCTTTACCCAAGCATGACACACAAGCTCTTGATTCTTCTACTAATCATACATATCGAGTTGTGCCTCCTCCTTCATCGGGGCCTCTTGATTTCCTTGTCACTTTACTGATGCATCACCACCAGTCATTTCATTTTCAGATCATGATTATCATGCTACATTCACTTCTGATTCATTACATATCAATGCTTCTATTGGTTCATATACTATCAATAACACCATGATCTATCCACATGCTCTTATTAGTGTGTGCTCTATTGCACTTCTTATGGCTATCAAATGTCCATTATCTAATATCACATATCTAGTTCCTAATTATTTTGGCTACATCAGGCTTCCCATTACAGTTGGGCCTCTTACCATGCTTGTGTCATTCATTGTGGCATCTTCAATCAAAGGTTGTGACATGCTCTTAGGTCTTCCTTGGCTCCACGTCACTCAAGCTATTCCTTCCATGAATCATTTGTGTCTCAAGTTCATTCACAATAAACAATTTATCACTATTAAAGGTGTTCCACCATGCACACCATTTCCTCTACCTCCTCTTGATGACATCCTTCAACAAGCTTCAGCATGTAGGCCTCCTAGGCCTCTCAAATCTAAGGCACATTCTACACCTAGTTCTCCTATTCACACATGACCTACTTCACAACCTTTTCATCCTCATCGGTCCACTATTCCACCTTTTCAGCCTAAGTCCCCTACTGGGAACCCCTTCACACAGGTGTTCACCACATCCTTCACCACATAGGTCTACTTCACATAGGTGTTCACCACCTCCTTTACCTCATCAGTTTCCTTCACATGCACATCGTCACTCTCATACACCACTAATCTTAGAGCATAGTCACACGCCTTTAACATATCAGGGAGTGGAATCTTTCCCTTCACTCTCATCAGATAACTTACTCTTCATCACACACTTGGGGGGCATCACACTTTCTTCCCCCCTCTAGTATCATTAGTTCATCTATATTATCTATTCTACTATCATGCTTTGTGCTTCATATCTAATCTCATTCTACACACTCTATACACACTGCTAAGGGTCTAAATCTTGATACACACTTTGTATTATATTTTCATTACCCTATGACACACTCTAGTTCCATGGTTCATACTCAACTACTGAGGGTCTAAATCTGAAATGAACCTCACCACATTCACTTTTCACACTCTATGCTTCATGATCTATCTTTCTAGCACACATTTTCAAACCATTTCCCGATGATGCACTCTTGTTCTATGGTTCATTCTTGATTGTTGAGGGGTATTTTATAAATGAACCTCATCTCATACACATCCACTGGGGGGCATGCTGCTCCTATCACATTCACACATTGCATACCATTCCATCACACTCATACACTGCATTTACATATCTTGGTTGCACTTACTCTTGCTTGCTTATACTACTTACATGATGTTTTTTGCTTACTATGTTAGCCAGATACTCAATATGTCATTATCTTTATCATATACACATGCATGTTCACTTGGTCTCTAGTTGTGAATGTAGATCTCTTACATATTTCTTACATGTTGCAATGATGCTTGGCATTGTATACCTTTTACCAGTCCCACTGAGGCTCCTGGGGGAATCTACCTTTACTACTCTCACACATTACAGGTGTTATTGTTTCATCATTTACTACTTATACTTCTTACTAGCACATTACTTTCCATTGATACATACATGCCTTGACATACTTTTTATATTTCTAACATGCTAACGGGTGCTTCATGTGTAGCATTTTCTTTGTAGGACTATATGCCACCATGGTTGTCTGATACATTTTTCTTGACATTGTTTTCCATTGTATGTTATTGTTTGTGGGCTATGCCCTATGTCTTGTTTGATCATTTTTGTACTTTTTGCCACTTCAACCCTGATTTTCTTGTGACATTGTGAGTGATGTCCCATGTATGAAACCCACTTTTCATGGTCTACTTTGTTTGCACACTTTGATTATTACATTATTCTTCTATTGCATGCTTTGTTACTTTTTCTACTAACACATGTTTCTAGCTACTTTGTTTGCATGTGCCTTGGTTTCTACCATGTACATCCCCTACCCCATGCAGGGATACAATACATCACAGCATCAGGTCCTCTCTTTTGGGCCACATTCTCCTATAGATGTTCACATGTACCCCAAATGAGGGGGGCATACATTGGGTGAACAAATCACCCCTACAATATCTTAGAGCTATAGTACATATATGCATAATACAGAAACAAACATAGGTAATACAATCACAGAATGACCCCTAGAATCTGACTTGGGTCCTCAGAGACAACAAAACATTGCCCAACATCAAACAGTAATGACACCTGGGATGCTTGTGTCCTCCCCTAGGTGAATAATGTCCTTGGGCACATACGAATCATCTTATCAGATCAACACAGTTCACAAAGCCTTCAAAGTAGTTCTACAGTTACATGCACAGTTCCTTCAATTGCTACAAAACATGCAATGTCCTATTAAACCTAACAATTCGGAATAGGAGGACAGTAGGAAAAAATCAGGGACATACCATCTACAATGGTGCTTATCGGGTAGTGTCATTGATAGAGAGTAACACTAGACGTCTCTCCCCAACACTTTCTCATTTGGCAATGACATCAACCCATAAAAAACGCAATGAGCAAAAAAGTTGCACTTGGCATGAGATCGCCCAAAAAACTCACTCTTGATCATGAGATGATCCCAACAGACCTTGGGTTGAGATCAACCATCTACACAACTTTTAATGAAACTTTCTAAGATTTACAACTTACATCAGGTGCACACTTTCCTTTTTACACTAGTTTCAAACATACTTTATGAACTTTCACAAGTTTATCCAAATATGAAGACTTTGACTACTCTTTTGCTCTTAGCACAAACATGTCCATTCCTTTAGAAAGAAAAGTAGCCTCCTTACAATACGACCAAATATAGGAACAATGAAGAGGGAAGAGAACACATGCTCCACCCCAAGGTCACTTTCCTTTCAGTCTCCATTTCATTTATACATCATTCCATGCTTCACTTGTCCACTGAGGACACACTATTTCACCACACCTCTAAAAGATGGCATAAGGTAGGCACATTCTTATCTACTTTATTTAGAACTATTCACTCAACAATATATAAAGTAGGGGACAGAGGACACAAAATCATGCATAATAAGCATTTCCTAAAAATTCATCCAACCTTACAATGCAATGAATGTCCGAATAGATCCCTTCAAAAGTTATGGCAAATCTGATTTTCTTAACCAATTTTAAGTATCTCTTCCTCCACAAATTCAAATTGTTGCACATCCTGAAGTGCGCCTTGTTGCACATCCATAAGTAATCATCGAACTCTCTTACCTATGCCAAAGGCACATCCATGTTTTGTCGACACTCTCTTACCTACCAAAGGCCATCCATTTTGTGTCGAAACTCTCTTACAATGCTCCAAAACGTGAATTTTCAATAATGTCAACACTCTATGTCAATGCGCCTCTTTCCTACGAACCAAAAATGCATCAATTTTCAAGATACGACAAGTGGCTCCTATCATGCGCCTCTTTCCTACAAGGGCGCATCCATTTTCAATGTTGACACCTTCAAGTCGTGGAACAAGCCTCAATTTCTATGCCAATCTTCTGCATATCATTTATCGTACAATTCTGAACAATTTTCTGTCGTACACCAAGTCACTTTCCTGTGACTAAGAAGTGCATTGAAATTCGTGTTAACACCTTTTGTCTTGTGCCCTGTTAAAAAACTACATTCAAGGGTGCATCCATTTTTGTGTTACACCTAAACAAAAAATGTGCAAATCTTACATGTTGCCAAGGGCGCATCTCAATTTCTTCACATCCTTTTACTCGTGCGCCTCTTTCCTGCGTGCAGGGCCTTCAAAAATCCATTTTCGTGTTGACACCTCCTTCGTGCGCCTCTTGCACAGACCTCCATTTTCATGTTGACACCTTCTGTCGTGCACCTCTTTCCTACGCACATTGTTGGTGACGTAATAAAAATCACTCTAAAGTTTCTATGATATTCTTCTATTTGTCTATATCTACCCGGGGGTAGATATTTACAACATACATAGTTACAACATCCCTTTGGCGCAGAATTAGACTTGGGTCAGAATCACAATATAGACACTAACACCCATATTAGAAATTAATGTTTAGGTGCATGGTTCTCTCCTTTAGGTGTTAATGTCCTTGGGGCTCACATTAATCAACTTTATCAGATCATCTAACAGTTCATAAAATCCTTCAAAAGCAATTTCGCTTTTATATTACAGGACTCACAATCCTCTAGTTACATAATGCATGCAATTTCTTCAAATGGTAAAACTTGGAATCATTTAGAACATGAAATGCGTGGGACAATCAAACTAAATAGGAAAAAATCACTTGTTAATGTTTGATAGGACATACCATCTATAGTGGTAGCTCATTGAGAAGGTAATGGAAGGAGAGTAACACTAGACTTCTCTCCCCAATACTGGATCCTTAGAGTGCAAGATCGCCCAAAAAACTCGCATTTAATTATGGATTTCCAAAAAAAATCACTAATGGCATGAGATCACCCAAAACACTATTCTTCACAGCATTTCAGGACAATTTTCTATCATTTACACTCTTATACAAGGTACACATTTGGCTTTTACTACTTTTACATACTTTTACACATTTATACATACTTTACTCGGATTTGCTCATATACAGAACTTTGACTACTTTTTTACTCTTATTTTGTAGGTTTGTACTTAATACACAATAATAAGTAGCCTATAACAAATAAATATAAGCGCAAACATAATAACAACACAACACATACGCTTCACCCCTACTGGTCACTTTCTTTTCCTAGTCTCCACGCTTCACTTTGCATCATTCCAAGCTTCACTTGCCCACTCGGCATGTTATTTGTCACATGATCTACATGTTATTAGGTTTTCATATCTTATCTACTTCTATGTATCGAGTATTCAATCAACGAAATAAAGTGGGGGAAAATGCAGACACTAAATCACACACTTGGGTACATTTTTATGTTCTAAAAGCATACTAGCATTTACATGATTCCTAAGCAAGAAAACTAGTGATTGACAACTATATTTGGTCTCTTTTCTTTTTCTTACTTTCTCTTTGGTCTTACACACCATACAACCTAATCGGTAATTTACTTATTTATCTTTTATGGCTTCAGACACCAGTGACAGGACAACAATGCCCAGGTGTTTTTGTCCCCTCTGGAGCCCCTAACCCTTTTTATCTTACTCGCTCCTTTTGGGTCTCTTTTATCTTTTGGGAATATTTTTCACTTATGGGTTGGCCTTTCAGTTGTCAATTACAAAATTAAAACAAGGGAATCATATAAATACATAGTTATGTGTTCAAAATGAAGGACCAAGCACTAAGCATTACTATCATCACCTAAGCTTGCATTCCAAAGGCATATAAAGCACTCTAAAGAATCCATCTAGCATCCATTCAAGGGAAAAGGGAGTGCATCAACTCTACATGCAACATATAGGAAGGGGAAGCTCATTTTATTCCATCCACACATTCTATACATTGCTACATTCTAGCTACAACCTGTTATCAAGTGCAACTTGCACAAGGGCATCCTAGGGCACAATTTCTATGCACACACTCATAAGAACTGCATGGAGTCTGAGATGTAGTGCAGTGCTTGGTTGTAAGTTTAATCTTGGGGACTGTCGAGGTCAGTCTGAATCCCCATTTTACATATTTTTATAGGGTTTGATATGGTTTGGGCTTGTGCAAGTGAAATATCTATTTTACAGGTTATACACATCATCGACGATCATAATGAAAACATCAGGTGATCAAGGAGGAACAAATGTGACATTCTTATGACACAATGAAAATCAGATTCTGACCATTTACGAAGTCATGGGTGCCCAGTAATAGTCTCTAGCACCCGATGTGCCCTTGCCCTAGTGTGGGCACTCCTGTTCGATTTTGTCCGTGAGTTCCAAAATTTATACTGAGGATTGATTACAACATTGTTCCCATCCTGTTCATCACTTTTCCTTGTACAGATTATTTCCAGATCAAGCATAAATCAACTAAGTCTTATTCATCTCATCCTCTTGATTAGGGTTTCATATTTTAAATCTTAGTTTTATGTGTTTCATTTCTGTAGCTATATCATTTATACATCAGTTACTGTGCAATACTTAGATTTAATTAATTCAAATTAAATTAAATCACTTAGGGTCAAATTCTGAATACCATGTTTGCAAACAAGACCTATTTTTCCAAGAAACCAAGGATTTATAATGAGGATTTGAGAAAAATCATTAGGGTTAGAAAAAGAAACTAGAAAAGAACCCATAGCCACGACCTGGATTTCCATTTGGCCATATGGTTTCCATTTCGTAGGTGCCAAAATTCTATAAGTGTCAATATTGGCTCAAGGAGGAATACCTATTATTATGTTGGTCGAAGGTTGAGTGCACGCGTTACTGAATTTATCCAAGATTCTCACGGAGAACTCCTTTTTGTCTAGGAAGGACTACCTGTAGATACAAAACAAGACCACCAAATGATATTAAATAGCAAGGGTCTAGAGGACTGCCTAACAAGGATAGTTTTGGGAAGCGTGGTGCTTCCTCAAATGGTTGTCAATACTATGTTTTTATCAAATTAATTAAACTAAATGTGGGAAATGAAGGTCATATTGCTAACACTTTGATTTAGGTATCTCAAAATGTTATCAACAAACTAGATTAAGAAAGGTATTAAAATCTAAACTAATCTAGCATCAGGAAAGGTATGTTTCTGGTTGGGACAGGTCATAGGGGTGTTAGGTAAGGTCACAAAGGTATCTGGTAAGGTTTGGGTGGAATTTGGGTGATGTTGGAGGTAGTTTGGTGAAGGTTAGTAGGAAGCACACAGTGACCGATGTCGGTATGGTGACCGATGCCGGTAAAGAGGGGAGACCGATGATGGTTAAGGTGACCGACGTCGGTAGGGGAAATTTGGTGGTAATTAAATAAAATTAGTTTTGGACTTCTCTGTGATTGCACAAAGAATGAAGGGAGGATGGTTGGGTTCGTAATAATGCCAAGAAGACTCAGGAATGCATAGAGGTCAGGTATGGAGAGCCAGAAGGTTGTGGGTGGTTGGATGGGTAGATTGGTAAGAAGGTGGGGATGGAGGAATGCAGGAAGGAATAAGATGTAATACCAAAAGATAATGAACCTACACTTTAAGCAAGTACAAAATGATGAAAATCAAGTATACTTACTTGCATTTGTAGGTCTGGTAGGTGAAGGAAGGTAGTAGTTGATCCATGAAGAAATTTTGTGGTCAGTGCCATGGAAATACTTCCCAGAGTGTTCCCTTGAATATTCTAATGCCTTGGGATGAGCATCAGGTGCTTGCTTGGGCCTGTGGTTTAGTATATCCCGTCATCTGGATGCTGAGAAGTCTCTGATTCATGCTTGAATGCAATAGAACTCTCCAAAGTCAAAAATTACCAACCTGGGTAAAAGGTTGTAAAGTGTATATAAGGTAACCGATGACGGTAGGGTGACTGGCATCGGTTGAGGGATAACCGACGTCGGTTAAGGTGGGAAATCCTAGGTTTACCAAAAATAGGTAGATCTTTACTATTTTTGGCATGATTCTGATTGAGTCCACTTAGGGAAGTGGAGTTCACGTGAGAGAAGGTAGGAAGGTCATAGAAGAAGTCCAATTAGGTTTTAGGAAGAAGTCTCAGTTAGTTAGGTCAAGTGGTGACTCAACATTGGGAGTGATGACTCAGTGTTGAGAGTGATGACTTGGTCACTATGAGTTAAATGCCCCTCAAATAGGTCTAGGGTGATGTGTAAATTAACTTAATTAAAGTAATTAAATTAATTAATAATGTGAGGATGAACATTAATTCAATTATAAGTAATTAAATTAATATGAATGTGGGGTAAAGGGGTCATGGTTAGGTGAACACATTATGTTAATTGATTGAAAGGGGACCAAGGGGAGTGTGACCCAAATTTGGTGTCTACATTTGCCCCTTTTTGTCATGTAGCTTGTATTGATAAGTGATGCTGAAAAAATAGGAAGTTGATGCTCCAGGTATGAGTGAAGGTTAGGTTGCCCCAAGTGTGGGTGGAGGTGATCCCCCTCAAACCAAGAACCGATGAGGTGTTAAAAGAAGTCGGTGAGTGGTTTGATAAATGGGTAAGTGATGAAAGTGAGGGTAGGTGGGTTGTAGGTAAGGGTATGGACAGTTTGGGTAATTTGGGTAATGGGTAATGGGTAATGGTCAATTGGGAATGCACACACACACATATAGATTGCGATATGGTACCATGTGGAAGAGCTTGCAAACTCTACATTGTCAAAAGGGTGATAGGTTTATCCAAATGAGGTTGAAGTGATTCAGGTATCCAAGGTATAGGATATGGTCATGAAGCACAATGAGGTCAGGTGTAGGAATGGGTAATAGGTTTTGTTCCATGGCACCAAAGGTATGGTCGGGATAAACATCACGTCATTAGGCAAGGTAAGGTCATTAGGCTAAACAACACATGGGTAACAACATCACAAGGTATAACGAGTACACAAATTCAAATGTCACAAAAGGTGGTTCAGGTCAGGGTATGTAGGTAGGGCATAGGTAAGGCTGAGGTATAGGTAAATAACATGTCCCTAAATGTAGTTAAAGAAATGTATAGGTAATGTAGGCTTGTGGGTAGGGTGTAATAGGTATTGGTAAGGTCAAAAGTTGTTGGATCAATAATGTTTTTAGGAAAAATAGGCATGGGGTGGGTCAAATGGGTATGTCAGGTGACCGATGCCGGTTATGGTGTAACTGATGTTGGTTGGCTAGGGCACGACATGACCGACGTCTATCATGTCGATTTGGGGCTAAAAAAAGAAAAATCCATGTTTTACAGATTCATTTTGACTTTTCCACTTGTAGAAAATGATAGAGGAGAAGTTAAGGAGTAGAAAATGATAGTAGTATGAGAATTGAGCTGAGTTGGTGAGCCACGTAGTGGGTGATTGGCATTCGATTGGTGGGTCCATGAGATCTATTGATTGATTTGATTGGTTTGGAGGTGAGGAGTTGATTTTGGCATGGACAAAGGTGGGAGAGGGATTGGGTGGACCATGTTTTGGTGCAATGGCCAGATGTGCCACCATGGAGACAGGTGCCAATTGAGGTAGGAGACAATATGAATCTTATCATTTGGTTGAAAATAGTATTGTTGAAATTCTTTTTGGTTAAAAATTTGGGTGAGATTGGAAGTTTAAGATTGTGGGTAAAAATGAAGGAAATGAGTGGTGGGAAGGTCAGTCATAAGTTAAATAGGGTTGGGAATGAAGCTAGGATAGGTTTGGGTGGATTAGAGTAGGTTTGTATGTTAGTTTTTGTGAATTTTTGAGAATGGGGGATGGGTTTTTAGTGATTTTGGTTGAAACAGAGACGACTATGGTCAAGGGTTGGGTGATGAATGTGGTCAGGTTTTGGCATGGCATGGGTCAAGGTCTGGGTGATTGACACTAGTCAAAGAGGACCTAGATGATGGTCAAAGTGACCGATGTGTTTGGTCATGATTAAGTAGTCAAATAGGTGAAAGAGGGGCTAAGTAGGAAAGTAAAATAGGTGAGGAATGGGTAGGTGAAGATATATGTAGAGGGAAGAGGGTAAAATGTGATTTTGGCGATGTGGGATAGGTAAGTCAGTAAAATGAACTAAGATAGTGGGTAAATGACGATAAAGGACAATAGGTTTGTAGGTGAATTAGGTAAAGGGGGTAGGTGTGACTGATGTGGTTGGGCACTGGGTGGTGGGTAATAGGTGATTTGAGGTGGTCAAGTCTTGACAAGGTTATGTTGGATGATGCAGGTGAGAGATCAACTGAGGATGCAATGACATGGAGTAGCATGAGGAGGAGTGGGGAGGATGATGAAGGTGAGATTAGTCACTATATGATGACATTGATCATTTTTGATTTATATACCGGCCTGTGACATGAAGATGTGAGATTGTATATCAAGGATGATCATATGAGTTTTTGAGATAGGCTACAGTGAGGTATTTATTTGTATCTGTGTATAGATGTATTGATACAAAGATACTCCCATTTATATAGTTGATGATGTACTGGATGGATGATGTACTTTTTTAATTTCCATTGTTATTGTGTATTGATGGAAACTACGTGAATTAGGCATGATTGAGTTGAGGTCATGTAGGCATGATGATTTAGGTAGTTAGGTGATGGAGTCTAGGTTTAGGCATGGTGGAGGTATATCATGATGGAGTTTAGGTGATTTAGGTGGAGTGAGGTCATGTAGGCATGATGGAGTCAGGTTATATAGGCATGGTGATTTTATTAGGCATGATGGAGTCAGGTATAGGCATGTGAGTATAGGAATGGTTTGTATAAGGTCATGTTGATTTACATTTGATTTAATTTCCAAGTTATTGTTATTATGGAAAATAAATGATGATGTATATGTATGTTGTGGTGTAAATTTCCAAATATTTGATATCATGGAAATGTGAAATGATTGATGTATGATATGGTTGATGTTATAAAATGGTAGGTATGTATGTTTTATGGTTTTTTTAATTCTCCAATTTTGTGTAAAATGGAAACCAACTAAGATAGAATGTGAATATAAAGGGGGAAAATTGGTTAGGGGAAAGAGTGGATGAGCTAACCTCCAAGGGCCCCATGCCCTCAGAGTGTTGCCTACATAGCCCAGCAAAAAGGGGCCTCAGGCCGATGTAGTTCTCCCATAAGCTAGGGAAGAATATGATGAGGTAGAGGAATGGGTTGGTAGGTTTTAGGCATGATTGAGTTTAGGTCATTGAGGTATGGTTGAGTTTAGGTCATTTAGGCATGGTTGATAGGTCATTTAGGCATGGTTGAGATTTAGGTGAATAGGCATGGTGAAAGAGGAATTCCTAGAGAGGAATGATTAAAAGGTGTCAGGTGTCAAAGGTCTGGTCCTGTATAGGAGAATTTATGGTGAAAATAAGTAAGAAAAATGTAGGTGTGAAATGGTAAGAGAATAGAAGTGGATACAAAAGTGCCACCTAATTGATAAGAACCATTATGAGTCTATCATACCAAAGATTGGCTTATGAACATAAAACCCTAAAGGCATTGCATGATTGACTATTCTAAGGGTGAAGAAGGTCACATGATCATGAAATGTCACATTTGTGGCACATCCCTTGAGTAGGTAGAAGATTAGAAAGTAAAGGTAATGAGGTGAAAGAAGTTGGTTTAGTGTAACCTGGTGTGAGACAACATGCCTCTTTGGCAAGAGACCCAAGATCAAAATAGGCAAGTCCATGATGAAAAAGTTATCTTTTTCTTTTTGCTTTTGTTTTTATAGACTGATCGATGTGGGAAGTCTATGTGGGATGAGTAGAGTATCTCCTTGAGGTCTTCGTGAAGCTGATCGATGTGGGAAGCTTCAGAATATTTTTATTTTATTTTTGCAAGAATAGTCTTCTTTTTGTGATAGACTATGTACAATATGGCTAGCTTTGTATAGTTGTCCTTCGAGGGAGCAGTCTATTTATAGCAGCAAGATAGAAAGAGTAGATGTCCTTTTTGAGGGAGTCATCTTTTTTGAGAAGTTTGACTCAAGGAGTTTTGAATTTGAAAATCCCATATATTACTTTTGAATTTTTTTTTGGACTTTTAGGTCATGGACAAGACTATAGAGAAGGATAGGCTTCTTTTATGAAGACAAAACCATAGCACACAAGGGTTAGCTATGAAAGAGAGGTTTTAAGTGATGAATGACCATGGGATTCCATCTTGAAAAGGATGAAAATTATCCATGAGAATCATGCCATGAGTAGAGCCATGGTACTCATATTGAAGATAAGGCTGAAGTGTGATGGTAATCACATGATTCTTGTTTAGTCATTGATCCTTAAAATAGGTAAGTGGAAGGTGAATGGTGCTCAAGGGACGATCATTTAATAGACATAAGGTGATATAAGACTTGATTCAACAATATAATGGTTGAAGATGCAAGGCATTGAGGGGCTCAGGTTCGGGTTTACCTTGAGTGAAGATAAATGATAAGCACCTGATCCATAGGTATGAGTAACGATATAGGGTCCAAGCCAATTAGGAGAAAATTTTCCCCGTTTACTTTTCTCCTCTTTTGTTACATGTTGATTTTCCTTCAGGATGAGGTCACCTGACCTGGAAGGTTTGTTCTTGGACACGTTTATCATAGGCATGTTTGATACATTTTTGGTAGATTTGGAGGTGATCGAGAGCATTGAGATGATGTTCATCTAATAACTCGAGTTGTGCCAAATGGTCCTGTGAAAAAATCATCATCCTTGAGCATATCTTTGAGTGAGATACGAAGAGATGGAATTTGGACTTTGAGAGGTAGGACAACCTCTGTACCATAGACCAAAGAGAAAGGTGTGGCAGTAGTTGAGGTATGAATACTAGTATGATAAGCCCATAAGGAAAAAGGAATGTGTGTGTGCCAATCCTTTCCAGTATCGTCAACAACTTTCATAAGAATTTTGTTTAAGGTTTTGTTGGTTGATTCTACTTGGCCATTTGTTTGAGGATAATAAGGTGAAGAAAAATTGAGTTGAATGCCGAAGGCATCACAGAGTTTCCATAGGGTTTTATTTTTGAATTGTTTTCCTGTTATCAGTGATGAGGTGGTGAGGAACACCAAAGCAAAAAATGATGTGATGGTTGATGAATTCACATATTTTCTCAGCTTTTATAGAAATGAGAGGTATGGACTTCCACCCATTTAGTGTAATATTCGGTAGCGGTAATAATCCATTGATGATGTTGGGAAGAATGAGGATTAATCTCTCTGACAAGATCCAAACCTCATTTAGAGAAAGGCCAAAGGTCTCATGCGACCTGTAAGGTGTGACTAGGAGTGTGATGAAGATTAGCATGTTGCTGACATTTCACACAATGTTTGAAATAGTCATAAAAATCATGGTTTAGGGTTGGCCAGTAATAGCCCAGGTGAAGAATGCATTTAGTGACAAGCTAAACCACTAAAGTGACCCCCACAAATTCCCGTCGTGAACTTCCTTGATGGTGTAGGGAATATCAGAACTCGTAAGATATCATAAGAGGATACATCAAAACCATGTTTATAAAGAAGACCACCCATGATGACATAGTGAGAGACACTTTTGAGAAAGGCTCATTGTCCATTGTGAGTAAGATCTGGAGGTAGAATGGAAAGGGAAAGGTAGTCAACAAACTGCTTATACCAAAGGTCACGTGGGTCAGTTTCAATGTTTCCTACAAGGTTGATGTCTTGAAATAGATAAGAAGGTGATTGCAACCTTTGTACTATGACAAATATTTTTGAGTCAGAGGGTGAAGTGGGGATTTGAGAAGCAAGACAGGCCATGGTATCCACAAATTTATTAGTGGAATGCGGGGTGGTTTGAAGTTCATAACGGTCAAAGGTAGTCAAAAGTATGTCAACATGATGCTTATACTTTTGAAGTATCTCATTATGACACTGGTATATACCATTAACTTGGTTCACAACCAGTTGAGATTCACCAAAGATATTAATTGATTTAATGTCTAAGGCTATGGTAGTTTGAAGACCTAACATGAGTGCTTCATATTGGTGATATTGTTAGTACAATCAAAATCTAATTTGAAAGATAATGGCATAGGCTCACCATCAAGAGGAATGAGGATAACTCTGGCACCACCCCCACGCTGACATTTGGAACCATCAAAGAATAAGGTCATCTGGTAAATGGTATCATCCAAAGAGAGGGTAGCGATGGATTCATCAGGGAAATCAAAGTTAGAGGATTGATTTCTGGAGAGAGGTGTGTCTGCGAGTTGGTCAAAAATTGTTTTGTCCTTTGACATATTTTTGATGGGTGAATTTGAGATCTAGGTCTGCAAGAAGCATGCGCTAATGTGAAACACGTTGATGTTGGTAGGGCTTAGTGTACATGTAATGTAAGGGGTCAGTATTGGTGACAAAAAGGTTTTGTGGTTGAGTAGGTAATGGTGAAGTTTAGTGGTGACAAAAACTAAGGCTAAGTAGAGTTTTTTGGTGTGAGTATATCTAGTTTTGTAGTCTAAAAGTGTATGAATTATATAATAAACCACTTGTTCCCTGTGTTTCTCATCATGATGAGTGAGCATGACACCCAAGGAATGATCAGTAGCAGAAATGTAAAGGTAAAATGGTTGGTCATCCTTAGGGGGAATGAGCATAGGTGGTTGGAGGAGGTATTGTTTTAAGGTGTCAAAGGCTTTGTGGCATTCATCATCCCATTTGAAGGAGACATCCTTTTTGAGGAGATGATGAAATGGATGGCAGTGGTCAGAAAGCTGTGAAATAAAGTGATGAATAGATTACAACTTTCCTTGCAAACTACAAAGTTGATGAAGGTTAGTAGGTGGAGGCATTTTGAGAATAGCCTTGATTTTAGTGGGATCAACTTCAATGCCACACAAAGAAACAATAAAACCAAGGAGCTTACCAGAGAGAACATGAAGACACACTTCTTAGGTTGAAGGCGAACACAATACTTGATGAGACGATCAAAGATTACCTTAAGGACTGTAAGGTGTTTGACTGGATGTTTGGATTTGGAAAGAATATCATCAATGTAATCTTCTAATATGTGATGCATAATGTCATGAAAGATATAAGTCATAGCCCACTGATATGTAGCACCAACATTTTTAAGGCCAAAGGGCATGACATGATAGCAGAAGGTCCCCCAAGGAGTGATGAAGGTGGTTTTGTGTTGATCTTTTGGGAAACTAATATTTGGTTATAACCTGAGAAACCATCCATGAGTGATAACATCTCATGGCTGGTGGTGAGATCAACTAGTTGGTCAATACTAGGTAGAGGAAAGTCATCTTTGGGGCAAGCTAAGTTAAGGTCATGGAAATCCATGCAAATGCGGAGTCCCCCTATCACTTTTGTGATAGGAACAATGTTAGAGATCCATTGGGGATAATCAATGGGTAGGATGAAGGAAATTGAAAGGAGGCATTGGAGTTCTTCTTTGACAAGAAGGGAAATGCGAGGATGCATTTTCCACAACTTCTGTTTCATGGGTTTGGCTTCAGGAATAGTTACGATATTGTGGACCACAATGTTTGGGTCAATACCAAGCATATCAACGTAGGACCAAGAAAAAGCATTGCTATGATCCTGGAGGAAAGAAGTAAAAGCTTCTTGTTCAGCAACATCTAAAGATTGGCCTATTTTTAGAATGTGTGGGTCGTCCTGAGTGTGAATATTGATTTCGATGGTCGATTCATTCAACATGGTTTATGTCTCAGAAGGTAACGACTGGTGAATATAAGAATCTTCTGCACCAAGGTAGGTGAGAATAGACTCATCATCCTGACATTGAATGATGTTAATAGAAGGTGTATCATCATCGATCATGTCAAGATACAGGAAGGGAAGAGAAGAGGGAGCCTCACCATCTCATTGATAAGTTAGAGGTCCCAGGGAAATGGTGTTCATGAAAAAAAAAGTTTAGGAGGAATGGATTCTGGATCCATAGACTCTGTAGGTGAAGGTGGTGAAGTTGGTGAATGGGGTGGGGAATGTTTATTGTCCTCAATGAGTTTGACTCGGGCCTTCTTGGGAGATGGTTCAGAAAATCCAATACCACTGTGGTCTTTATGCTTATGAGTGGTGCATGGGATGACAGTATGGTGGCCTTGTTCATAGAAACCAAATCCAAATCCCTTCCAAGCACAATGATGGAGGAAGGTGTGGGTGAAGTGGTGGTTGGTGAGAGATTGAAGGTCAGATGAAAATGGTCAAGTTTGGGAAGGTGGCTTGGGTGAGTAGGTAGAAGCATCAAGTCCCCCATACGTTAAGTTGGTGCAAAGGTGGGGAGGACCATAGGGGAAAACCTCACCTATGCGGTGATCATAGTGGGGATGTTGGTGAAGTTTACCATACTCTTGAGGAGTAAGGAATGTGTCAATATTATAAAGGTGGTACTCCCCCAGAGAGAGGCATTGAAAAACACCTTCTAAGGTGTCGATAGTTGGTATGTGGGTAGCAAGAATGGATGAATTAGTTATTGTTGATTTGTGGAGCTCAATTAATTCAGTTTAGCATGCAATGGAAACTTACTAGAAAATACAGTAACCGGCATATGTTAAGGGGGGACCAAGCAATCACCCAGGACCGTCCAGCAGTCAGGCAAGGTGAGGAACTTATTACATGTGGTTAGGGATCTGGCGTCGGTTACCTGTGTGAGGATGTTTTATTTAACTCTCGGGAATTAGATCTATTTTTAGCATTAAAATATATCTATTAATTGTAATTGCATGGCTAAGTGCCCTAAGTCTATAAACGACTATATAAGCACAAAGCTAGGGTTTAGAAGTAAGAGATTAACAAGAATTAGAAAGAACTTGCAAAAGTTGGTGAGAGAGAGAATTCTTGGTGATGAAGAAAAAGCTTGAAGAAAGAAAGTATTGTACATCTGAGAGGTGTGGAAGATTGTAAATCTTCATTGTATATCATTGTCAAAGCTTTGGATAATAGATTGGCTTGTTTCTTGGTGGACATAGCCCACAGTGGGTGAACCAGGTTAAATCTGGTGTTGATTTATGTCTCTTGGTTTGTATATTTCTTCTGGTAGAATATCCACTTTTATTTGCATGTATGCTTAGATGGTGATATATTGTCTGTACAACCGGTGTGCTAACCCCAACAGTTGGTTGAGAAGTAGATGGGTTGGATGATGGGCCAGTTGTAAAAGATATGGCAGTGATAATTGGGAATGGAAGAAGTTAAGCTTATGGAATACAATAAGGGAGTTGGCTTTCTATAAGTCAAAACCATGTGAGTGTTATAGTAAATCCGGTAATATAATCTCTGTATCCAATGACATAGAAGAATAGAAGGAATGGAGAAAATAGGTTTAGGGAGGTCTAAAATGGTGTTTTTTTAATTGCAAAATTAAAACACAGGAACCAACAACGTTGGGTAACTATTTTCGGTGACAAAGGTCTAATCGATGATGGTTAGGGTCAACAAACGATACCGGTTACTGTGGAAAATCAAAAGCTTTACAAATGTGGAAATAAATGATGAAAATGAAATAAATCTAGATTTGACAGCGATTTCAAAGACACATAGATATGGTGAAGTATTTGAGGAACCTCATAAAGAACAAAAATGTGATGAGTGCTACTTTGGTTAAAATGACCAAAACAACAGGAAACTGACAATGGTTAGGTGAACCGATGATGGTCAGATGAGTAAACCAATGATGATTGTTGGACCGACGCTACTCACTATGAATTTTGTGAAAAGATTAAAAAGGTAAATTTGGTGATTTAGGTAAAATAAAATACCAACCTAGAAACCTGAGTATGGAAAAGATGAATCCTAACACACTCAGAAAGAGTCAAAATACACCAGCTACGATTATGGAGTATTGTGAAAGGAGATAGGAAAGAATGGAGAATATGAACTCACACCTCAAAACAAATTAATCAAACAAAAACTAGCAAACATGAAATCCTATAATGGTGGATTTTATGTTCTAGCTTATGCCATTTAGGACTGACAGTGAATAGAGTAGATTTTTTGGTTTATTAAAAGGTTCCCTACGAAAAGCTAAGAACTAAGGATAGTTTCGAAGGTAATTTTTGGTGAGTGGAGGTCCTTTCTCTGAGATAATGACTAGATGGCTAGAAATATAGTTTGGTGCCCACTGTCAATCCTCTGATCATGTGATTATTTGACATACTTCTTCTAGGTAGGATGTTGATTTAATAAAATGAGTACTTTGTTTTGTGTGGTTTGGTGTAGAGAAGAGAGTGTGCACTAAAATTCAATTTGTCAACCATCAGCTGGGCATGACTTCCAGAATTGTATAGGTTGCCCACAATTTTTAAATGAGCTAAAGATGCAACACTAGTTGAAAAATGATATGCAAATATTTTAAACCCAAATCCACAATGACATTTGATGAGAAATAATGAATAGGGGTAAAGAGTATGTATTTCACTAATGCAATACAAAAATAAAAGAATGATCTTTTTAATCCAAAATACAAGTGTCAATGAGACAAGTAGAAGCGTGAGAATGTTGCAAAGGAGAGAATTTAATGTGAATGCTTTAAAAGGGAAATGGACACACAATTTTTTCACCTAGGAATGAACAATGCAAAAGAACCCCAAAGGGTCCCACTAGGCGTGCCAAAATGTTTCACTGAATTATTGTGTGATAAAATAGATAAGGTAAGAGGTCAAGGAGGAATACCTGTTATTATGTTGGTCGAAGGTTGAGTGCGCGCGTTACTGAATTTTATCCAAGCTGCTCGTGGAGAACACCTTTTTGTCAGGAATGGACTACCTGTAGATACAAAACAATACCACAAAATGATATTAAATAGCAAGGGTCAGAGGATAATCTTAGCAATGCTAGATCTGGGAAGTGTTGGTGCTTCCTCGAATGGCTGTCAATCCACTGGTTTTTATCAATTTAATGACAATTAAATACTCATTGAAAGAAGGTCCTGTTGAAAACACTTTAGATTTAGGTATCTCAAAACGTTACAACAAAGTAAATTAAGCTAATAATGAAATAACCTAAACTAATCTAGCATTTGGCAAGGTATTTTTCTAGCTGGGATCATTTCAAAGAGGTGTTATGTAAGGTCACAAAGGTATCTAGTAAGGTTTCGGTGGGATTTGGGCGATGTTGGAGGCAGTTTGGTGAAGCTTAGCAGGAAGAACAAAGACTAACATTGGTCTAGTGACCAATGCCGATAAAGAGGGGAGAAACCGAAAACTAAGTGACTGGCGTCGGTAGGGGTAATTTGGTGGTAATTAAAAAAATTAGTTTTGGACTTCTTTGTGATTGCACAGAGAATGAAGGGAGGATGGTTGGGGTCGTAATAATGCCAAGAAGACTATAGGAATGCATAGAGATTAGGTACATGAAAGAGCCAAAAGGCTTGGGGTGGTTGAATAGTAGATTGGTAAGAAGGTGGGGATGGAGGCATAATGTAGGAAAGAAATAAGATGTAATAACAAAAGATAATGAACCTACACTTTAAACAAGTACAAAATGATGAAAATCAAAGTAACTTACTTGTATTTATAGGTCATGGAGTGAAGGAAGGTAGTAGTTGATCCATAGAAATTTTGTGGTCAGTGTCACGGTATGGAAATACTTCACAGTGCTCCATGAATATTCTAATTCCTTTGGACGAGCATCAGGTGCTTGTCTTGGGCATGTGGTTGAGTATATTCATCATCTGGATGCTGAGAAGTCTTGAAGATTTGTGCTTGAATGCAATTGAATCTCCAAAACTCAAAAATGACCAACCCAGTAAAGACTTTGTAAAAGGGTATATAAGGTAAGGTGATGGTTAAGGTGATCACATGTTGGTGTTGCCAAGGATAAACCAGTGTCGGTTAAGGTGGAAAAGTCCTAGGTTTACCAAAAATAGGTAGATCTTTACTATTTTTGTGCATTTCCTTGATTGGAGTCCACTTAGGGAAGTAGAAGTTCATGTGAGAGAAGGTAGGAATGTCTTAGAATAAGTCCAATTAGGCTTTAAGAAGAAGTCTCAGTTAGTTAGGTCAAGTGGTGACTCAACACAAGGAGTGATGAATCAGTGCTGAGAGTGATGATTTGGTCACTGTGAGTTAAATTCCCCTAGAATAGGTCCATGGTGAGGTGTTCTAGGTGGAGGTGTGAGGTAAATTAACTTAATGAAAAATAATTAAATTAATTAAGCAATCTGAGGATGAACATTAATTCAATCCATAAGTAATTAAATTAATACGAATGCGGAGGTAAAGGGGTACACATGTTAGGTGAACACGTTATGTTAATTGATTCCAAACCCCACTGACCAAGGGGAGTGCAACCCAAATTTGGTGTCTACAAAAAGATAAGACAAAGGGAAGAAGTCTTAGGGGTGTTACCAATAAGTTGATTGAATTAATAGATGCCTAAATCTAATCATTATGTAATAGTAACTAAATAAACAATTAAGTACAAAATAGACCCAAGAAAGGATATCTAAATTAAGTATTGAAACCCTAGTTACCAAAGAAGAGATAATAATGACTTAGCTATTTTGCAATTAATATTGGACAATATGATGCCGTGGAAAGTGATGATAGGTGAACAGAGAGGGAGAAGTGTCACACAAAAATTCAGAAAAATGTGTGAGATGATGATCTTCCTAGATCTGGGGCACCTGGAACCTCAACCTACGGGCGCCCTAGACCTTCTTTGGTTCTGTGAATGCTAAAACCCTCAGAAAACCTCCTTCACAGGGTCATGAGATATTTTTTGTCCTTCGCTTCCTATCGCTAGTATGTCACACAATGATTGTCGATGTCATTGATAACTTGTAATGAAAGAATGACCTACAAAACCCTCAAGAGTGCATCAAATCCCAAAAATAAAAGAATGCAAATGAGGGGTCAGATTTTCCTCAACTATCAACTAGTGAACTTACAACTGAGTGTTGCACTACATTTCAGACCCAATGTATTTCTAGGTGTGTGTGTGCGGAATTGTGCCTTAGGTGGCTCTTGTGTGTGTCACACTTGATAGCGAGAAAATAGCTACATGTAAGAAAATGTCGTAGATGTGTGCATGGAATAGAATGAAATTCCCCTCCTATGAAGTGTATGCAGAATAATGCAGTCCCTTGCCCTTGAATGGATGCTAGAATGGATGCTTTAATGCTCTTGAATAGCCTTTGGATGCAACCTTAGGTGGTGATAGCTAATGCTTAGTGCTTGGTCCTTTATTATGATCACATAACTTTATATTTATATGATTCCCTTGCTTGAATTTCATAATTAACCCCAAAAAGGCTGACTACCAAAAATATAAGATGCTCAAATGGCTAGAAAGGACCCAAAAGATGTGAACAAAGTACAAAGAGGTCAGGGGTGCTCAAGGGATGGGGCACCTGACATTGGCATCCTGGTTGGGCATTGGTGTCCAGGATGATAAATGTTGAGGTATGAAAAGACAAATTGAGCTAGAAAGAGTGTAAGACCAAAAGTGGAAATAGAAAGAAAGAAAATATGGCCAAAGACATGGGTTAATTAGTACTTTTCTTACTTAGGAATCATATGAATAGTAGTATGCAATCAAGACTAGATAATTACCCAAAGTGTGTGATTTTGTGTCTACATTTTCCCCCACTTTATGTTGTTGAGAAAATGCTCAATAACATAAAGTAGATAAGAGATGCGTACATGATAACCATGTAGATCGATGGTGAAAGCATGCCACGAGAGACAAGGAAAAGTGTGGAGTGATAAAAATGTGAAGTGTGGAAACTAGAGAGGAGAAAGTGCAAAAAGTGATGATGATGATGACCCTAGGGCGGAAATGCATGTGTAGATGTCACCTTTGTACCTATTGTTGATGTTGATGCTGATGTGATTGATGTTGTTGATGTAGGATGATGTTGACTACCACTTCCCATAAGGATGGACCTATAAAAGAGAAGAATGAACAAGTAGTCAAATACACATGTATATGAGTAAAATGTGTAAAAAGTATGTAAAATATGTAAAATGAGAAAATGTGAAAAAGGAACATGTGCACCTGAATGTGATGAGAAAAGAGATAGAAAGGATCCTGAAGATGATGTAGAAGAATGAGTTTTTTGGGTGATCTCATGCCAGTTGTGCCGACTGTGAGTTTTTCAGGCGATCTCATGCCAAGAACTGGAAGAAGTGTAGGGAGAAAAGTCTGGTGTCATCCTCCAACCTTTAACTGCTTCATGAAATATGGAACACCACTGCAGATGGTGTGTAAAAATCTGATCCAGTTCAACCAATTTCGATCCAATGTGAAGAAGAAAATTTGTATATGTATGTATGCTGAGTGCTAAGGATTGTATGCCCTGTAAAATCGTTGTGTGAAGTGTTGTAGATTGTGTTGAATTGAAAGATGTTGTGTAACTTCCCCTTGGTCACAGGCATCCAGGAAGGGTCAGGGGCACCCAGGTGCTACTGTCCTGGTCTAGGCACTGGGGTTTGTGTTGTGCTAAGGACCCAAGTCTGATTCTGAGCCCTATCTGAGACTGATAACTATGTTGTACTAGTACTTGTTTGTGTTGAAATTGTTCTGTAAACTATGTATGGGGTGACTGATTCACCCAAATGATGCCCCCTCATTTGGGGTGCATGCGACATCACTGAGGAGTATGTGGCCCAAAGGAGGACCGACCGTTGTGCTGAAACTATGCCCTGTAGGGGGAAGGGAGTTTGCTTGGTGGAAACCAAGGCACACACAAACAAAGTGGCTAGGAAACAAGTGTTAGTACAAAAAAGAAAACATACATGTAAAGACAAAATGTAAGCTACAAGACAAGACAATGTGTAAGCTAAAACGCAAGAAGACAATGTAAACACAAGAAGACAAAGTAGACCGCAAAAAGTGGGTTACAAACATGGGACACCACTCGTGATGTCACAAGACAATCAAGGGAAATGGCAAAAATCAACAAGTGTGCACACAAGACAAAGGGAAAATCCCACAAACAATGGCATACAATGAAACAAAGACAAACAATAACAAACAATGTAACAGACAACCATGGTGGAAAATAGACCTGCAAAGAAAATGTTGCACATGAAGCACCCATTAGCATGTTAGAAAGATAAAAAGTATGTCAAAGCATGTATAATCTGATAAAGTAATGTGCTATGAAAAATGAAACAATAACACCTGTAGTGTATGAAAGTGGATGCCCCAGGAGCCATTGTGGGACTGGTAATAGGTACTGCACCAAGCATCCATGCTGCATGTGTGGATCTGTAGAATCTATGATCACAACTAGAAAGCAAGTGAACGTGCATGTGTGTATGGAAAGATAATGACATACAAGATATCTATCTAGCATGTGTAATAAAGTGTACATGTAAAAGCATAAGAAATCAAGAGTAAATGTGACCAAGATATGCAATATGTTGTGGATGAGATGGAATGGAATGCAGAGTGAATGATAGGAGCAACATGCCCCCTGAGTGGATGTGTATGTATGAGATGAGGTTCATTTATACATGCCCCCTCAGTAGTCAAGAATGAACCATAGAACAAGAGTGTGTCATCGGGAAATGGTTGAATTGTGTGCACTAGAAAGATGTGATCGATAAAGCATAGAGCGTGAGAGAGTGATGTGAGTGAGTGTGGTGAGGTAAGGTTCATTTTAGATTGAAACCCTCAACAGTCGAGTATGAACCATGGAACTAGAGTGCATCATAGGGAAATGTTGTGCAATGTGTGATGTAGAAAATGTGGCATGAATGTGTATAGTGAGTAGATGTGTAGAATGCTACAGAGAGATGTGTAGATGTGAAGTGAAATGTGTAATGTGCTATGAATGTGTAGTGTGTAGATGTAAGTGTGAGAAAAATGTGTAATAAATAATCAAAGGATGTGTGTGAATGTGTGAGTGTGTATCAGTGTAAATGTACTAAGTATCAAGATGTGTAATGTATGAGGTTCATGTGTATAGTATGCCCTCAACAGTCAAGTGTGAACCATACACATGAGAGTGATGTCATGGGAAATGAGATACTAAGTGTATCAAGATGTGTATGATGATGTGATCAAGTGATATTGTCTGAAATCATCATGAGAAGATCAAGACAAGTGAGATGTGTATGAAAGAAATAGTATGTCCCCCAAGTGTGATCATATGAGATTGAATGATCAAGTGAACATTGTCTAAAAGATCATCATTGTCCTTCATCAGTGAATCCAACTGGACATGCGTTGTAGACTTAATAGAAAATAGTATGAGATTTTGTGATCCATAGTGACATAAGGTGATGCGTAATTCCTCATAAAAGAAGAAAATGGTGTGTAATGAGTGAATTTTGTAAATATTTTCAAGTGGCATTGTAGAAACATTTTGAGCTAGGAGATGAATCATTAAAAAACATCATATGAAAAGTTATAGAAGTGTGACTAGAGTCGAAAAGTTCCCCCAATATAATCAAACCCAAGATTCCCAAGTGTCAGTGGAGGAACATGAGGTGTATGTGCAATGAAGACTACTAAATGGAAAACACAAAGACCATAGGCATGTAATGTGAACATATCCATGATAGAGATGAGATGAGTGAGGTGGCGGTAAAATATCATTGAGTGTGAAGCCAAGCCGAGCCAAGCCATCATATGTGCAAATAGTATCAAGAGTAAGTATGATCCAACGAATATGATGCCAATAAGAGTTATTGATGAAAAATGTGCATGTGAACGGAAGTGGTACAAACATAGATTTCCTATGAGAAGGTGAAATGATGTCCAACGTATGGAAAAATCCCTGATAAAGTACCATAGCATTAGTAGGAGGGGTTTTGAATTTGTATTCACTAGGGCCATCAAAATGAAAGTGTCATTGAAATATGAGTCATCTACATCGATAGGAGTGAAATTAAGATTGCACAATTTTTCATCAGTAAGTTCAACAGTATCAAACTTCATCATCAAAATCATTAGATCATCTGTGTTGGCAGTGTCATGTTGTATAATATGTGTCAAGTATGTTGGTAGGTGGTGCACTAGATGTAAGAGTGAGAGAAGTCTCAACAAGGGGTAGTGTTTATAGGAGAAAACACTGTCGGTGAAATGATGGCAGTAGTATGAGTAGAAATAGCTAGAGTGTTTGGAGTGGCGGAAGAAGATTGTGAAGAATTGGATTGACCAATGTCATATGTATCAATATTATTATATGGAATAGGTTGCGACAGAGGAATAGGCATAGTAGTAACAGGGTCTATGTGACATAATTTGAATGGATCAGGGTCCACAACAATGGTATGTTCATATCCATCATGCAAGAATTTGACACATTGATGAACAATGGATGGAACTGCCTGCATTACATGAATCCAAGGTCTACCCAATAAAATATTGAATTGAAATGAAGGTATCGATAACGAAGAATTGTAGGGACAATCTTAGGCCCTGATTTTGATATGTAATGTGATAGTTCCCTAAGCATGTGTGAGTAGTTGAATCAGCCATGAATAAGAGTATAACTCTTAGAAATTAGATTTTCTGCAATACCAATTTGTTTTAGAAGAGAATGAGCACATAAATTAACAGCCGAGCCATTGTCAATGAGTATGTGCTTAATACAAGTGGTGCCAATAATAGTAGTGATAAGAAAAGGTGCACATGGATTGTCAAGAGAAAATGATGATATGTCCTCATTAGTAAATGATATAGCATGTGGGAAAGTTTTGAGAGACTGAATAAGGTGTGTGAATGCCACCAAAGAATTATCACTTTCAATGTGAATAGAATGCTTCTAATGTATGACAAAAATCAGGTGCATTGCATAATAAGTCATAGAGAGATATTTTGGCCGGTGTATTCTTAAGTTGCTCAATGATATCATAGCCCCTAGAAGTAGTAGGAGGAGCCATAGAAGTAATAGGTGGGGATAGAAATAGGTGGAGCCGTGAGGAGGGAGAGTGTGGTGAGTAGTTACTACATTGATAGAAGGATCAACCATAGGCATAAAAAAGTGAGGAGGATGTTGAGTATGAACTTGCATGAAATCAACAACAATAGTAACCATGCCAAAAACCCTAGTGGGAGTGAAAGAAGGATAAGATGATTGATCCATGAATTGATAAGGTAAATACATATTCAAAAAGAAGGGTTGGAATGAATGGGTTCACCAAAATGATTAAGAAAAATATTGAATAAATAGATTCATAAATCTGATTGCAATGTAGCAATAAATGAATAAACAATTGAGTAAAAAATAAACCCAAGAAAATTAAGCAATTAAGTATTGAAACCCTAGTTGCAAAAGAAGGAGATAAAATGACTTAGCTGTTTCGCAACCAAATCTTGGACTGTGCCGAAGTGATGACCAGATGAACAAAGAGGGAGAAGTGTTGCACAGAGCCTCAAAAAAATGTGTGAGCTGAAGATCTTCCTGGACTGGGGCACCTGGAAAGGGGTAGGGGCACCTGTGGGTGCCCTAGACCTACTCTGGGTGCCTGTGACTGCTAAAACCCTCAGAAAACCTCCTTCACAGGGTCATGAGATGTTCATTTTCCTTCGCTTCTTGTCACTAGTATGTCACACAATGATCACTGATGTCGTTGATAACCTGCAATGAAAGATTGACCTGCAAAACCCTCAAGAGTGCATCAAATCCCAAAAAGAAAAGAATGCAAATGAGGGGTCAGACTGTCCTCAACTGTCAAACAAGTGAACTTACGACTGAGCACTGCACTACATTTCAGACCCAATGTAGTTCTAGTGTGTGTGTGTGTGAATTCTGCCCTAGGTGGCTCTTGTGTGTGTCACACTTGATAGCAAGAAAATAGCTAGATGTAAGAGATGTAAATAGATGTGTGCATGGAATAGAATGAGCTTCCCCTCCTATGAAGTGTATATGCAGAAATAATGTAGTCCTTTTCCCTTGAATGGATGCTAGATTGGATGCTTTAATGCTCTTGAATAGCCTTTGGATGCGACCTTAGGTGGTGATAGCTAATGCTTAGTACTTGAAAGGAACGATAACCAGATCGTACCAAGCCAAGAACACAGATGCTAATCAAACACCACGATCAATAAGATGAAATCAATTCACCAGAATAACTTTACATAAAACCTTTGCAAACAAATGAGCAACAATATCATATATTATTATGGAACTCAATGCAATACATTGAGAATGGGCCTTGCTTAAATAGGCAAGGAATAACAATCTAAGAACCAGTCAAGGTCGTAGATCAAGCCATAAATCAAGGAAATAACTAGTCATCAAAGAACTAGTCAAGACCATAGATTTAGGAGAGAACTAGACATCAAGGATCTAGTCAATACCATAATCAAGGAAAAACTATACCTAACAACTAGTCAATATACCATGAGGATCAAGGAAATAACTATACCTAACAACTAGATAATATCTCTAGGTTTAATATCTAAATAAGATACCCAAAACCAGTTGTAGACACCAAATTTGGGTCTTACGACGCCCTGTGCCCCGCATCTCGTCTCGCAACCTAACCCTACCTCACCACCTAAACCTTACACACTTAATTATTTATTAATTACCTTATAATTAATAAATCCACATCTCCAACCCTGCCACCTCACCTCGCCACCTCACCATGACCTAGCCCTAACCCTAAACTAACCTAATTAAGACCTATAACTTGGTCCAGACCCACACCCATGACTCATCACCCCTCACCCGCACCAAAACGAACCTAATAATGACTTGACCAAGCCCACAACTGACCCCTTGGGAGAAAAGGAGGGAAAGTTGGCTATTTTACTAAAAATAGCCAACTTTGACCTAACCGACATCGGTCCCTACTCGACCGGCGTCGGTTAGGTAACCGCCATCGGTTCCCTGTAAATGACCTCCCCCAACCAAAACCAAAGGATCCAAATTCATTTGCAAGAGAAGAGACAAGTGAGAGAGAGAGAAGAGGTTGCAGAGAGGAGTATTGAGCCCAAGACTGTAACTGAGCAACTAGATCACGGTCACACTCATCCAAACATTGGGAGAGTCGGAGGATAGCTTCATCAGCTCACTTCCGATTGCCGGATCATCCCAACTGAGCCTTGCCTTCGCCACTGCATTCCTTGGACCTGCATCCGCATCAGAAACTAGTAAGTAGTCTCTTTTATTACCTTGTATGCTTCTAGACACTACTTTGTGAACTTTTGATTCATAGTGATTATAAGCTCACTCCTGGATCTACCACCCGGCAGCACCCTGCACCTAACCTTCATTCATCCATCTCTATATTGCCCCAAAGACAGCTTTCTCACTCTCTGAGTCTTCTCTATCACCCTACTACTCCCCTCAACCATCTACCAACCTTCTAAACCCCATAACCACCTTACAACCAACCTCCATTTAAAAGCCCCTAAATCACTGCCCCTACCGATATCGGTTATCCCCTACCGGTACCGGTTTTATAACCGCGGTCGGTTATCCAGTGACCGGCATCGGTCACTGTGACTTATACCAAAAACCAACCTTTCACCTATTTACCTCCAAACAATCTCATATCCAGCCTTGTCTATCCCTGTAACTTGATCTGAACGTATCAATAACCAGTGACCAAACAAACAACATGACATTTTATTATTGGTAGTTTAGTCTCTATTGCTTTTAGTAACGAGGTACCTAAATCGTGATTTCGCAATAGCTTCTTTATTATCATTTGCATTAATTTGTATTAAAAGGGAACTGACCACCTTCGAAAGGAAGTCTAATATTTCCTGGGCCCAAGGCAGTTCCCTCACTTATTGTTTAACAAAAATCTGGTGGTCTTGCATTCTTATTTACAGGTAGTCCTTCCCAGACAAAAAGGAGCTCTTCACAATCGGTCTGATCTCTCTACGGTACGCGCACACCTTCCCAACACTCAACAGGTATTCCTCCTAGCCCTAACCCTTATCTGTTTCTCAAGAGAATGAAAAGATAGAAATAACTCTATTCTGGAACAAAATTCTGTGTGAAACATTTTGGCACGCCCGGTGGGACCCTTCTCGGGTTTCTTTCTTTCTTGCTTGTTTTCATATAGGGAGCACACTTGCTGTTTCTTTCTTCTAAATATTCACAAAATATTTTGTCATTTTGGTAAAAGAACTTGTCTTTCTTTCGCATCTTTGCATTAGTGAAAGTCATCTTCTTAACCTCTTCTCTTTCTTTGCTTCATCGAATATCATTTTCGATTTGGGTTTAAAACACGTGCATCACATTCTTGCTTGCTGTTTTTAATTCTAGTGAACGTAGATTAAGTAACAGGTCATACACGTGGGGGTGATATCCATGGTATTGACGAGAAATTAATCTTACTCTCACTGCACAACACATACCAATTCACATAATAATCTACACAACATCTCAAACATCCCCCCTTCCCGTGGTATTCCTCAGCCCGATTGAGGTAGCCTTACAAGCCAAAACAAACTTGACATCTCCCTTAGGTCTTTTGTTTAGGATTGACATCATCTTGCGTCTAAGGCATAAGCCCAAAGTGATTAAAACTAATCCTAGGGTTAGTCTCTTGATTTGCTTGTGTATCTTGCTTGTTTTTTTTTCTTTCAGTTTTGTTTCTCTGTTATACCCTGTCTCAGTGATCACTTCAGACAGTTTGGTGGGTATACTAAGCCTTGTTATCCCCAAACCAGCAGCCTCTTACATTCTCTCTTTGCCTTCACAGTGACCGACACCGGTCCTCTTCTACCGACATCGGTTACACTGACCGACGCCGGCTACCGTCTGACCGACATCGGTTACCAGACCGATATCGGTTACTGTGTTTCATAGTTCCTGACAAACCAACAACCTACCAATTCCAACATTTTGTTGTTGTTTCTATTCCTGATTGACTAATTCCCTGCTGTATCCTCTTGTCCATGGTTGTTATCACCTGGCAACAAGCCGCAGCCATGGTTTCACATGCTTGTTCTGTGTCTTTGCCTGAGTCACCCCCTTTGCATCCTATGGGGAATCCTACGGACACCAGTGCTTTTCCCAAGATCCCTGTAGGAGATCCAGACTTTGCCAAATTTTTGGATGCTAATCCTAGCACCGTACAGTATTATTTGTCTCATACCCCTGACCGTACACCCGATGGTCAGCTCCTCTTTGGTATGCCTATTAGTATAGCTGCTCACTTAGCCCCTTCCCCACCTAATAACTCCACCTCACCGTCTTCATCCTTAGCCCCGTCTCCCAGCTCAGTGGCTTCGGTGGTTCATACTGCACCAATTGGCCTTCCTTTGGTTAATCTGGGGCCCCACATATCACTACCATCCACTGCCCCTACCTCATCTCTCCCGCAGATTTCCTCTTTCATAACTCGCTCTCTACCATCTATCCACATGAGCTTTCCCTCTCAGGCTCCGCCCACCTTTTCATTTCCGCAGACTCATCCGGTGGCCTCAACATCTTATATAGGACACCCTTATTCAGCTGCCCCAACACATTCATCATCGTTACCTTATCAACATTCAACCCCACCATTGTCTAGTAGCGGCTCTTGGCCCAATCCTCCTCCGTTTACGATGACAGCACCATCATCTAACCCAACCAATGATTTAATCAAACAGATGATGGACAAGATGCAAAATCTTGAGGCTTCTGTTTCAGGAAGCCGTAACACCCTGACATACGAGCAAGTTTGTCGGGAGCCTATTCATCCTTCTGTCCCCCTTCATACATATCCTCCTCAATGGGAATTACCGAAATTTACTCGCTTTAGTAGTAAGGAGGACCCTCAACAACACTTGCGATCGTTTAGACATGCCTGCTATCTGATTGCTCATGACGATGCCTTACTACTCCGTACCTTCCCCATGTCCTTATCAGGACCTGCCTTGGAGTGGTACAGTGCTTTAGCCCAGCACTCAATCTTCTCCTTTAACCAGTTAGCCCAATCTTTCTTGGATCACTTCTCCATCAATATTGCCAAGAAAGTATCCATTACCGACCTCTATGCCATCCGACAATTTGAAGACGAGTCTATCGCAGATTTCGTTGGACGATGGCGGGGCCTCATCAACCAACTTACTTATGCCTTACCTCAGGCCGAGCTCATCGAACTCTTTACGCGGGCCTGCGCTAAACACATTTCTCCCACCCTCCAAATTCAAACTTTCCACACCTTTGATGAGGCCTTTACTATGGCTCGGAAACTAGAGATTCGAGCCTTAGAGGAGGAGAAATTGAAGTTGCGCAACAAAAACTCAAATTTCTGAACCCAAGACTCCACCAACAAACCCAACACCACCAACTCTCATGCATCGGCTGCTTCGAAATCAAAAGGATCCGTACACGCGGTGACGGTCAAATCTCAAGCACCGTCTAATACCCAGCCGAAATCCACCTATAAGTATAAAGCCGAGCCCATCAAGTACACTCCCTTGGGAGAAACTTATGATGTGATCTTGGACAAATTGCTTAAAGCAGGAGCTATCACCTTGCCTCCTGTTAAACCTCACTCTGGGTTTGATTCCACCCGCGCTATACCTTCTTGGTATAAAGAAAATGACTTCTGTAACTTCCATCGCGTGAAGGGACACAACCACGAAAACTGCAAGATGTTGAAAAACATAGTGCAGGAAATGGTTGATGCAGGGGATATAACCCTCGATAATCCTAATGCCCCTGCTAATCGAAATTTAAAAATCTTCAACAAACCATTTCCAAACCATTCATCTAACAGTAACACAAACCAAGAAACCTCAGCCGAGGAGAAGAGTGTGCATGAGATCCATGTGGTTTTCAACTCCCAACCAAGGGCTTCCATCGAGGAAATTCTGAATCGAGCCTCTTCACCAACGCAGGGGTCCTCGCCCCCTTCTCCTTCATCAGGACAAGAGGACAGCCCCGCTATTCCTTTACCCATAAAGGAATCAACCACCCAGAGTTCTCTTCTCACAGAAGAGCCTTCTTACACCACATCCCTGCAAGACTGTGAGCGGATGTTATCCAACCTATCTATTTCCCAAACATCTCCTTCCACCACTCTTGCTGCAAAAGAAGAAGGATCGCCACTTTTTCTGTCATCCTTAGAGGAGAAACCCCTCGAGCCTACATCACCAAACTCCTTAACCATGATGGATCCTCTAGAACATGCCCTCCTCCCTATCAGTTCTTCATCGCCTAAATCTTTCCAGTGACCGGTTGACCTCTTAACACCCATTGATACAGCGCCTCATTCGCCCCCTGTATCACACCCACAGTGGACCGGAATCACAGCCCACTTCTCTTCCATACCAAAATTCCCATCCACACGTGAAGATTGTCATCCCCCAGAAGATAGACGAGTCTTATGGGAACGTTTGAGTACACCATGCTCTACTCAAATGCAGATGACTAATCCAGACACCTCTACCATATGCCCGAAGTTTTTACAAAAGCTCAAAATGCCTATGTCCTCACCTTCACCCCCCTCATCTCTACCGAATACCTCATCCACCTCTATCAACCTAACCAAACCTTCCCCTATGCTTGGGACTTCACCAATACCCAGCCTGACGCACCCACCTAAACGGTTAGATTTATCCAAAAATAAAGCCGTCAATCCACCTAGGAGACAGACCCAATCTCCTCGAGTCCAATCTATGCCTCCGCCACAACTAAAACCCTCGCCCCCGATCACACCAGTACAGCAGGCACATGGTTTCAACCCTCGCCGTCACACCTACCTTCTATATTGGGGCCTCACCCCTCCACCTTGCCTCAATACACCATGCCTCCCACGTCTTCTTTAACATGACCTGCACCTTCTGCACCCATACAGAAATCCACGGGCATCTCAACACCGTCACCCCAAGTATCCTGCCTACCTACCAACCCTAAGAAAACTCGATCATCGAAGGACTTGTTTGTTGTCGCTCCTCTTTCCCCATGGTTGTTTCCTGCCACCACGTCATCTGTGGCCTCATCATCTAACCAGCTAAACATGACTTCTGCGCAGAAGAAGCCATGCCTAGTTAAACCCAATCATCAAAATCCCTTGCCTAAACCACCACCCGTACGAACCACTCGTACCCAACCATTACCAAAACAATCAATAATCTCACCCACTCAATCAATAGCCTCATCTTCATCTGAATTTGACCCGCTCAAAGGATCTTACGCCAAGATCCTTGATATGTTGGTAGGGGATGCGACCATTTCCCTACCCCCACTCAGACCCTATGATCCATCTAAACCTCGACCTATAGGTTATGATGAATCTAAAATCTGTGCCTACCACCGCACACCAGGACACAATGTAGAAGGATGCAAAGCTTTGAAAGCCATCCTTCGCCAGTTGCCTATCTCGGACAGAAAATCTAAGAAAGAAAACTTACGGAGGGAAAATCCCTTAGCTTTGATCCCTTCTCCTATACCACCTGTCCCCGCCTCACCAAAATCTATCATCATTGCAACCCCGCCTCTCGAGAACAATGACTTATCCCTACCATCTTCCTCATCTCGTATTCACGAGATCAACATGATTAGCATTGCTACTCGAGGTCAGAAAAACAATGGAAAAGCTAAAGAGAGCACACCTGCGGCCTCTCTTTCTCCTTCTGCCATCCTGATCGCACCACCACCTAAAGTGGTTATTCGTGGACCTGCCTATCCAGTCTCTGATGGAGTTTCCCATCGCACCATGATCAAACAACTTCACCAATCTCCTGTAAAAATGACACTCTATGATCTCATTCAAACATCTGAATCTCATCGACAAGCTCTAATTGAGATCCTCCAAGGGATAGAGGTCCTACCTAACGAAACCCTACCCGTCACCTCCATCTTAACACCCAACCATGTCACTTCTCTCACCAAACAACCTACCTCCACAACCACCTCTGTCCCTGTACAACAAGCCGCTGCTGTCAGTTTTTCTGAAGAAGAAATTGTCGTCTTTGGTGCAGAAGATCCTGACCCTGCTCTTTTCATCTCGGCTTATGTCCAGGACATCCAGGTACGTCGTGTTATGATCGACGGGGGTGCTAGCCTAAACATCGTCTCTTCCAAAGCCTTCCAACAGATGAATATCCCTCCTAGCTGCATGTGTGCCAACCCCACCATGTTGCGTTCATTCAACGATGTTATTACTTATACCCTAGGCACCATGATCCTTAACATTCGTGTAGGGCCACGTACCTTACCCGAACTCTTCTATGTCCTTGAGGGAGAGTTCCAATACAACATGTTGTTAGGCCGCCCTTGGATCCGGGCTATGGGATGCGTTCCCTCCACCTTACATAGATGCATAAAATTTGAGTATGAGGGGAAGTCATACACCGTCACAGCTGACGCTTCCCCCTTCAAAACCTGTAATATGTTATACCACCCTAATGATGTGCTTGTACCAGTCAAGGCACCCATTGATCCGACCCAACCATCTACTTCAACCACGCCTCAACCATCCACCTTAGCCGCACCCACACCTTCGACCAATGAAACCACCGACGTAAATACCTCTTCCTTCCCCGCGGACAACATCCCAACCTCGGATCCCTTGGTAGGTGTTTTTCAATGCCTTACGCTGGGGGAGTACCACCTATACAACGTTAGCACCTTCCATACCCCACAAGAGTATAGACAGTTATATGCGCATCCTACCTACGACCGTCATGTGGGGGAGGTGATCTCCTACGGACCACCTAATTGCCGCACCAACCTAACGTATGGGGGTGTCGACGCATCCTCTGTCACCCCTGAACCTTCCCTTGGTGTGGTTCCCTTCCAATCTGATTTTCAATATCTAACCAACCGTCGTTTCGCCCTCACCTTCCTGACTCGCTGTGCTTGGAAAGGTTTTGGTTTTGGTCTTTATGAACAAGGCCGACATACGATCATTCCCATGACTACACGCAAACACAAAGATCGTAGTGGTCTTGGATTTTCTGAACCACCTACACCAAAGAAACCTCATGTCAATTGTATCCAGGAAGATGACGAAGTCACCCCTTCCTGAACCATCATCGCCCATTTTGCCATCTTCACCCACGGAGTCGATAGACCCAGAATCTATCCCTCCTAACTTTTTTTTTCGTGAATGCTATCTTCCTAGGTCCTCTCACTTATCAACGCGATGGTGAAGACCCATCTTCTCTCCCCCTTTTGTATCCAGACATGATCGAAGAAGACTCACCTTCGATTAATGTTGTGGAGTGCCAGGATGACGACTCCATCCTCACCTACCTTGGTGCGGATGACTCTTATATTCAACGTGCCTTACCATCTGAAACCCAAACCATGTTGAATGAGTCAACTATAGAAATCAACATCCACATGGAGGATGATCCTCACATTGTAAAGATCAGACAATCTCTCGACGCATCAGAACAAGCCACCTTCACTACCTTCCTCCGTGCCCGCAATCAAGCTTTTGCTTGGTCCTACGCCGACATGCCAGGAATCGATCCTGACATTGCTGTCCATAACATCACTCTGAAACCAGACTCCAAACTAGTTAAACAGAAACTGAGAAAAATGCATCCACGCATTGCCCTCTTGGTTAAAGAAGAGCTTCAATGACTCCTTTCTGTTTCTTTCATCTTACCTATTGACTATCCTCAATGGATTTCTAATGTCGTACCTATCACTAAAGCGACGGGGGGACTTCAGATATGTACGGATTTCTGGGACCTTAACCTTGCTTGCCCAAAGGATGACTTCCCCCTACCTAGCATTGATCAACTTGTTGATCTCACTGCGGGCCATGAGATGCTTTCTCTCATGGATGGTTTCTCGGGATACAATCAAATTTTAGTAGCCCCGGCCGATCAACATAAAACCACCTTCATTACCCCCTGGGGGACCTTCTGCTATCGTGTCATGCCGTTTGGCCTTAAGAATGCTGGTGTGACCTATCAGCGGGCTATGACTTACATTTTTCATGACATTATGCACACTATCCTCGAGGATTATGTCGATGATCTTCTTGGAAAATCCAAACATCGCAGTGAACATCTCGATGTTTTAACCATTATTTTCGATCACCTGTTACAATACTGTGTTCATCTTCAACCAAAGAAATGTGTCTTTGGCGTCCTTTCGGGAAAACTCCTTGGCTTTATCATCTCTTTGCGTGGCATTGAGGTCGACCCAGCTAAAGTCAAAGCTATCTTAGAAATGCCCCCACCCACTAACCTAAAACAATTACGTAGTTTGCAGGGAAAACTCCAATCTATCCGGTGTTTCATCTCACAACTCTCGGATCGATGTCAACCTTTCCATCATCTCCTTAAAAAGGACATTGTCTTTCAATGGAGCGAGGAGTGCCACCAAGCCTTTGAGGCTCTTAAAGCTTATCTCTTGCAGCCACCCGTGCTTATCCCACCTCAGGACGATCGCCCTTTCTACCTTTACCTTTCTGCCACCGACCATGCTGTAGGAGCCATGCTCGCACATCGTGACTCCGAGCATCGAGAGCAAGCAGTTTATTACATAAGCCATACTCTTGTGGATTACGAGACTAGGTATACACACGTCGAAAAGTTGTGCCTAGCCCTATCATTCGTGGCCACCAAACTCTGACATTACCTCCTGAATCACAAAACTTTTGTCATCACCAATGCTGACCCCATACATTATATGTATGCCAAACCTCATCTAAACCAACGCATCACCCGATGGCTTATGCTCCTCGCCGACCTCGACCTTGAGTTTGTACACCAGAAATCAGTCAAAGGACAAACTATCACGGATCAACTCGCGGAAGCCCCTTTACCTGGGGAACAATTTACCAATTTTACTTTCCCTGATGAACTCATCGCAACCCTTTCACTCAGTGATGTGTCTTATCCGATGACCCTCTTCTTCGATGGATCTAAATGTCAGCACGGTGGAGGGGTGGGCATTGTTCTCATTCCTCTTGATGGTGAACCTATGCCTCTTTCATTCAGGCTCGATTTCCCCTGCACTAACAATACAACGGAATACGAGGCCCTTGTTTTGGGTCTCCATGTTGCGTTACACTTAGGTGTGAAGTCTATTAACATTTTTGGTGACTCTCAATTGGTAGTAAATCAAGTTACTGGCATCTACCAATGTAAAAATGAGGAACTTCAAAAGTACAAATGTTATGTGGATTTACTTTTGACCTTATTTACTCATTATTCTATCTAAACCGTTCCACGCTCAACTAATAAATTTGTGGATACTATGGCTTGCTTGGCCTCGCAAATTCTTGCCTCACCAACTGAATCTGACATATTTGTCTTGGTCCAACAACTCTTTGCCCCATCTTACTTAGTCCCAGATGTTTGTATGGTAAATAATGTATCTGCTGATTCGCAGGATACCTGGTATCACCAATTTCACGACTACCTTACAACCTCTGTTCTCCCACCTGACCTTACTAGTAATGGCAAACACGCTTTTCTTAAAAGTGTTTCTCATTATGTCATCATGGGGGGACTCCTCTATAAACGTGGCTTCGATGGTATCCTCCTTCGATGTCTAACCGGCGCTGAAGTCACCCATACCATCCAACAAGTCCATGACGGAATTTGTGGTGGGCACTTTAGTGGCCTTGCCATGGCCAAGTGGATCCTTCGCCTAGGATATTATTGGCCTACTCTTAATAAAGACTGCTGCGAATATGTTAAGCATTGTGTTATGTGTCAACAACATGCCAACCTTCAACATACTCCCAGCCACCCGCTACAGGTCGCACGAGATCTTTGGCCTTTCTCATAATGGGGTTTAGACCTTATTGGTGAGATTCACCCACCTTCTTCGCAGCGTCACCGTTGGATCATCACGGCAACTGAATATTACACTAAATGGGTGGAGGCCATTCCACTCATTTCAACCAAAAAAGAGAAAATCGTTGAGTTCATCAATCATCACATTATCTGTCGTTTTGGTGTTCCTCATCGCCTGATAACAGATAATGGAAAATCTTTCAAAAATAAGCTGTTACGAGCCCTTTGTGACAACTTTGGTATCAAACTTAGCTTCTCGTCACCCTACTATCCACAAGAAAATGGTCAAGCTGAATCTTCTAACAAAACCTTAACCAAAATTCTCATGAAAGTCGTTAACGATTCTGGGAAAAACTGGCATGATCACATCCCCTTTGCCCTTTGGGCTTATCGTACCAGCATTCGTACTTCCACTAATGCCACACCATTTTCTTTGGTGTATGGTACCGAGGATGTCTTGCCTCTCGAAATACAAATCCCTTCCCTCAGAATATCTCTCCAGGATATTCTCACCAATGATGACTTCCGCCAAGAGCGGTTAGCCCAATTGGAGCTTCTTGACGAGCGTCGTCTTACAGCTCTTGACCACCTTCAACTTTATCAAAAGTGCATCAAGCGTGCTTATGATAAGTGAATTCATGAGCGTACCTTTAAGATTGGTGATCTTGTCCTCAAAGAGAATCAACACGTAACCAAACTAGAAAAGAGTAAACGTGGAAAATTTGCTCCTAATTGGATTGGGCCTTACATTATCACTCACACTTACGGATCAGGTACTTATCGTTTAGCTTCGCTTAATGGTAAACCTGAGCCTGAACCCCTTAATGCCTTGCATCTCCGACCATTCTACTATTGAATTTAGTGTTACATCACTTCTTATCTACCTTGCGCTCGTCCCTTGAGCTCATTTACCACCTCATACACCTTGTTTCGTGCATCTCAAAGTAGAATCAAACTCACGTGGTTTGATCATCACCTCCTCTTAAAGATGCCTTCCCCTTTTTAGTCTGGTCCATGACTTAAAAGTATCAAAATAACAAGTTCTCAATTATACAATTCTGGGATATTCTTGAGTCAAACTTCCTGCAAAACTAGATGCTTCATGCCAAACGACATCTAGACCTCTAAGCTATAAACTAGACCTCCCTCGAAGGAAACTATGTGCAAAGCTGCATTTGGTACTATAAGTAGACTGCTCCCTCGAAGGACAGCTATGTGCAAAAGCCGCATCTGCTACTATAAGTAGACTGCTCCCTTGAAGGACAGCTATACAAAGTCAGCCTCTATCAGAAGCTTCTCACATTGATCAGCTTCGTGAAGACCTCAAGAACAACAAAATGCATATCCCATATAGACTTCCCGCATCGATCAGTCTATATCCAGAAAAATAAAAGCAGTATTCAAAAGCACTTTTGAGTCATGGACTTGTCTATTTAGGTTTGGTTCTCTTTCGTCAGAATAATCACCTTATAACAAGTTCTCTGCGCCCCAGCTATACCATCCACCTCACCTCACCATTCTTCAAAACAACAAAACTCAAGGGACGTGACGTATATCCGATATATTGTGATTATACAACTCTTTTCACCTATCGACTTCTCACCTATGCAAGGTACCTAGGGATTCAAGCTCATCCTACGATAATACGTGGTTTGTTTAGCTCTTTCCAACTATGGGACACTTTTGCCTCTTTTACCCGAATCTAGGATTATGTGTTGACCTTAATCAGGACACGGTTTCCTATGCTTGGGTAAGCTAACCCTCGCTTCACCTATACCCACACCAACACCAACAACATTACCCTACCAACATCAAACTTTTACCAACCAACAAATTGCCTAACCACAACCAAATTGCCTGAATTCACCTCTCCCTGGTCCTAAGGGAGAACTACATCGGTCTGAGGCCCCTCCTTGCTTTGTGCAATGGGCTATGTAGGCAGCACTTAGGAGACATGGGGTCTCCCAAGGTTAGCTCGACCATCCCCTACCATAACCTATCATGTGTTGTGTTTTCCTTAAAAATATAAATATTTTCACGAAAATATTTATAACACTCACCTTTGTCCTTTATCAATCCAAACATTCAAAACACAAACTTCTTATTATTATCATAACTCAAATCAACATACATATTCAGTTTTATTTAGATGTTAAACAAATACATCTTCTCTATGCATCGAGCTTGCAGGTGGAAGTCCTATTTATTCTTCTCCCCTATGTATGAAACTCACTTAGGCCCTTGTTTAGCCATGTTCGAACCAGGTCGATGGTGATCGTCTTGCCTTTACCTGGCCTCTAATCTCAAAGGTACCACTTTATTGGTCTCCTCCCACTGATCACTCAATCTCTCCAATTAACATATGAATATCCCTCTCGCATGGAGGAATCTTGCCTCTAGTCTCTCCACTCTGAAAAAGCCTCTAACAATTGGAGTTCACCTGTGTTTCAGCTGGTGAACTAAACCGTTTTAGCAGATATCGGTCTCTCTCGGTCACATAGTAACATCGGTTAGCTATGATATCGGTCACCTGTCTCCTTCTCTTATACCTAGGCCTTTTCTTTGCTGCCCACCAAATCTATAAGACTCTGCCTCTTTTCCTGCATCCATTCACTATCAACTCTATCATCTTCATAACATCCATTTCAAAACATATACATAGGTGAGAAAAACATCATCAACATCATCTATATGGTCTATGATCCAATGGGTATATCCAAAACAAATCCAAATTATACCGCATGCGATCTAGAGGAATCCTCTTATACTCACCATGGTGGTCCTCGATCCACCTCAATCACTCTATACCCCTCAAATCGGCTATGTTCAAAATCACCATGTAGTTCCCATCATGGGGCCTCCAATGGATATCCAAAATCGTCATCGTCTCCAACATCTGCCTATAATACTCACGTCATCTATCACGGTCTCGACTCTTGCCTCTTGCTCTGTCTGGACCCATCAAAAAATAGTCGCCTGAATCCCAAGGCCGGTCTCTCTGTCAATCCTACTCTCCTGCCTGGATTCAACTATACGGCCTATTGGTCTACACACACAATGTGCTCATAGGCCCAACAATGAATACATAAATCCTAATACACAGTGTAGTTCCTAGTGTGTCTCTATCAAAAATCATCTATCCAGCTCAACCAAATATGTCTCTGCTCCATGGAAACTCAGCTCTCTCCTCCTCCATCGGCGAATAATCCCAATCAGCTCTTCCCCCTCCTGCTCTAGGTAATGCCTCCTACCTATCATTAAACCACCCACCGGCTTGGCTGCGGTGCCTGTGACCATTGACTACCTGGGTAAATGTCTCAGCTCTCGCTGAGTCGCATATGGCTGATACTCTACTCCGTTATCTAGTAGGTCCTGCATAGTAACGGGCCCTAGCCTGATAACTGGCCCTTCCTGTAATTGGAAGTCTCAAAATTTGAAACACATCTTCTAAGTCACTGTCATCTCTCCTGTTGGCAATGGAAGGTATTCTTTTCTGGATTCCATCTCTCAATCAGGCCGGATACCATAGCATGGTGGCAGTGGAGCTGCCATGAATAATAGGGATTGAGGCTTAACCCCCATGTGTTGCCTAATGCCTGGGCTAACTCAGCTCTGTAACATCCAACCTGTGCCTGTGTGGCAGCAAGCTGGCCCCTGTAGTATCCTGCAACCTGACCCAGGCTGCCTGGTCCCTCTCCAACTGTAACAAATAAATCTGGCTGTGCTGGCTTTGCTCTCACGATCCGCAACTCTGCCCTGCCCACCATACCAAAAATGAGCCTGTAACCCCGGCGTATCCACTGTATCATCTCTCGGTCTCTCCCTACCCAGAAGGGTCAAATGGCTATGATAGAGGTAGTTGCCTCTACATCCTCTCTCGATACCTGTGGGAAGGGATCTGAAACACCTGATTACCTAGTCCATAACACTGTCATGGTACCCTTGCCTAGGGGACCTTTCCTCCCCTATGGCTGCTTCCCTCTACCTCGGGTACCTTACCACATCCTAGCTATCCATGCAAAATGTACTGGATCCATCGCAGCTGTGCTTGGGCTCCTCCTTGGGTCTGATGGCCTCTCTATGGCCCCATATGCTATCTCCTAGCCAGTCACCACCCTCTAACATATGCCTGTACCCTTCTTACATCCAAGCCCACGATCACTACCTCTCTCTGGCTGGCCCACGACCCTCAACCACCTCTAAAACCCATATCTGTAGACTGCCTGTGGCCCTGGCTCCTCATAAACCCTACTGTTGCATACTCTAAAAATAAGATGTGCTTACCTCCCAGTCTAGTGTAACAAGAATGTCGAACATATACCGAATCACCTCATAACGTATCGGATAGTGCCCCAGAGCTCTCTGTATATCTCACCAGAAACACTGGTGCCCAAGCCTAGGGTGTGCTCCTCCACCATCTTTTTGGGAAGTAGCCTGTGCTCTGTAAAGGTCAGAGGAGCCCTCCCTCTTTTCCGAAGCATAACGACCATCATCAGCATCCAATCATAATAACTCATGTCGATGAGCATATACATCTCCCCATATCATCTCGCACTATGATATGTAATCAATTCCAATACCATCGACAAAACAATACATTATAATATATCCAAATCACTGTCATCGGCATCCACCAGAACACCTCCTCACCTATGATCGTCAAATCTCAGGATGCGATACACATGCCCTCTAGGGTGACTGTCAATCCAAAATGTACAAAGATGGCAAGCATTGGTTGGGAAGATCCCATCTCTGATCAGGGAAACCATCTCTCATGGTCCCTATCCATCAGCCCTAGGCTCTGGACTCCCATCGAGTCCATGTACCTCCCGTAGGCATAATACAACACTGCATGAATATGGTAAATCCATGTGGGCCGCAGGCCCCTATATAGAGGCAGATGGTGTCTCTATCAAAAATCATCAATCTGGCTGACCAAAAATGTCTCCACTCCTGTCAGGCCTACCCTTAACCTCTCTCCCCCTCCCTCGGCCCGTATACTCAGCTGGCCCCCCGGATCATCACTCCAACTTTGTACTGACATCCACACCCTCCTATCTTGACCCTATACATCTATAAATCTCCCTCTGATCCTACAACCAATAAATCTACACCCACTCCAATCAGTAGGATCCTATAATCACCTAGCCTCTTTGTCTCCCTCAACCATGGCAATAACCCCACCTCCTAATATCAAATGGGCCCCATACCTATCCCACATCCCTACCAACCACTCCCCATAGGGATACTCCACCATTGCTGGACTCCCATCTAACCATGACCCCAACCAATTTAACCCCTCCCTCAACATAGCCACAATAACCTAACCTACCCTAACTACCCCCAACCACCCATAATCCCACCCCCCACCCCAACCCCCTGTCCTACCCCACCCAACCCATCAATTTACAACCCCTCCCAATCCATACACAACCGCTAACCTATCCTACCCTAACCGACCCTCAACCACCCAATTACCCCCCAAACCAATAACCTATCCTACCCAAATCAACTTATCCCACCTAATCCCGGTTCCAATTCACCCACCTCACCCAGCAAATCTACCTTCTCCCCCTTCACCCCAAAAATCTATCCTACCCACCTAAAACAACACCCAACAAAAGAAATTTACAACCCTACCTCCTACCCATGGTGACCGCTATCGGTCACCCTTGACCGCCATCGGTCCCCCACCCGCACTCTATGTCCAAATTTTCTGAACCAACGTCAGTCGACACATGACTGACGTCGGTCTCTACACCTGGAAACTATGACCGATGTCGGTCGACTAGTGACCGACATCGGTCACTGTGGGGTTTCGGGGCCGAACCGAAAACGGCCCCCAAATCCCCTTTTTTTCCCTATTTCTACCCATTTACCCAGCACAATTGCCTAAAAACTTACCCACCCTGACGTTTTGGCCTACCTAACATATCTACCCAATCCATTTTACTGTTTACCTTCATTTATCCATTATTTTATCAAATGTTGGATTCCTACCCTAATACCCAAATCCCAGCTAAATTCATCAAATTGACAAAAATATGGGTTCAGAGCCTACCGGTACGACTACACATCGTCGTGGTGGGATAGGTGGTGGTGGTCCAGCTCCTCTAGCACCTCCAGCACCTCCTGCTCCTCCAGCCTGTTCCATAGCTCCAAATCTCCTCAGCAGGGTTCTCAACCAATCAAGCTCTGCCTCCCGATCTCTGGGGCCTACCAATAACTCACTCACCCACTCAACTAGTGCCAACTCAGCCCAAACACTCGACCCAATCAATTCAAAACTCAACAAGAATGTTTTGGCACTCAAATTCACAATGTGAAAATGACATGCCGTATTTTTTCTTTTTATAGGTTTTGACCTCTAACCGATATCGGTTAGGGCATGCCCTAGAAGACCGATATCGGTCTTCTAACCGATATCGGTCACCCCTAACCGATATCGGTTACCTGCTTAGTTTAACCTAACTCTTGCCCTTATCCACCAATCTCCATTTTTCACCACATCACCTACCCCCGGCTTTGCTAAATAGCCTTATTTTGAATTCATCAGGCCCGACCCGAGGCCGCAACCAACCAAGGCCCGACCCAAGGCCAACTAACCAATCGGCCCGACCCAAGGCCGCAACCAACCAATCGGCCCGACCCAAGGCCGCAACCAACCAATCGGCCCGACCTAAGGCCACAACCAACCAAGGACCCAAGGCCGTGCAACCAACCAATCGGCCCGACCCAAGGCCGCAACCAACCAATCGGCCCGACCCAAGGCCGCAACCAACCAATCGGCCTGACCCAAGGCCACAACCAACCAATCGGCCCGACCCAAGGCCACAACCAACCAATCGGCCCGACCCAAGGCCGCAACCAACCAATCGGCCCGACCCGAGGCCACAACCAACCAATCGGCCCGACCCAAGGCCGCACCCAACCAATCGGCCCGACCCAAGGCCGAAACCAACCAATCGGCCCGACCCAAGGCCGCAACCAACCAATCCGACCCAAGGCCGCCGCACCCAACCAATCGGCCCGACCCAATCGGGCCTGACCCAAGGCCGCACCAATTAAGTACCTCGACCGAGGCCCACAAATTATGATTCTATCCACCCATCATGTAGCTGTTTGTTCAATCGAGCTCACCTGTTCGTGTTTTAGCATGACTAGGATACTTGAATTGATCAGCCGACCAGCTTTGCCTAGACCGAGACCGTGACGTTTATCTCAACCAAACCAACCATTTGGTACTGCCGAACATGCCTAAATGTTTCGGTACCTTACCCGTTATATCCCCTGGAGCTACTTCCTATGCCTTGGATACCAGGATTATATCAACCTTGTTTGGATAAACTATCGACCTTTGCCTATGAATTGCTTGTTTGCTCTTCAAATCGTGTACCCTGGTCGCACTACTACATTTCAACGTGCGTCTGCTTCCTTGAACTTACCCCACCATCTTACCATCATCTCATCATCATTCACCCTTTATCAACCCTATCCCTGATTTCACGTCGCCTCAATCTGTGATAGATTTGAGGGGGATTACCTATACCCTTAACTGGGGCAACCACTTCTTATTATTGTCAGTGCAGCTTTACAAGACAAGCTACACGACAACAAGGGGCAAATGTAGACACCAAATTTGGGTCTTACGATGCCCTGTGCCCCGCATCTCGTCTCGCAACCTAACCCTACCTCACCACCTAAACCTTACACACTTAATTATTTATTAATTACCTTATAATTAATAAATCCACATCTCCAACCCTGCCACCTCACCTCGCCACCTCACCATGACCTAGCCCTAACCCTAAACTAACCTAATTAAGACCTATAACTTGGTCCAGACCCACACCCATGACTCATCACCCCTCACCCGCACCAAAATGAACCTAATAATGAATTGACCAAGCCCACAACTGACCCCTCGGGAGAAAAGGAGGGAAAGTTGGCTATTTTACTAAAAATAGCCAACTTTGACCTAACCGACATCGGTCCCTACTCGACCGGCGTCGGTTAGGTAACCGCCATCGGTTCCCTGTAAATGACCTCCCCCAACCAAAACCAAAGGAGGGGAATTCATTTGCAAAAGATCAGACAATTGCCAAGAGAGAGAAGAGGTTGCAGAGAGGAGTATTGAGCCCAAGACTGTAACTGAGCAACTAGATCACTGTCACAATCATCCAAACATTGGGAGAGTCAGAGGATAGCTTCATCAGCTCACTTCCGATTGCCGGATCATCCCAACTGAGCCTTGCCTTCACCACTGCATTCCTTGGACCTGCATCCACATCAGAAACTAGTAAGTAGTCTCTTTTATTACCTTGTATGCTTCTAGACACTACTTTGTGAACTTTTGATTCATAGGGATTATAAGCTCACTCCTGGATCTACCACCCGGCAGCACCCTGCACCTAACCTTCATTCATCCATCTCTATATTGCCCCAAAGACAGCTTTCTCACTCTCTGAGTCTTCTCTATCACCCTACTACTCCCCTCAACCATCTACCAACCTTCTAAACCCCATAACCACCTTGTAACCAACCTCCATTTAAAAGCCCCTAAATCACTGCCCCTACCGATATCGGTTATCCCCTACCGGTATCGGTTTTATAACCCGGTCGGTTATCCAGTGACCGCATCGGTCACTGTGACTTATACCAAAAACCAACCTTTCACCTATTTACCTCCAAACAATCTCATATCCAGCCTTGTCTATCCCTGTAACTTGATCTGAACGTATCAATAACCAGTGACCAAACAAACAACATGACATTTTATTATTGGTAGTTTAGTCTCTATTGCTTTTAGTAACGAGGTACCTAAATCGTGATTTCGCAATAGCTTCTTTATTATCATTTGCATTAATTTGTATTAAAAGGGAACTGACCACCTTCGAAAGGAAGTCTAATATTTCCTGGGCCCAAGGCAGTTCCCTCACTTATTGTTTAACGAAAATCTGGTGGTCTTGCATTCTTATTTACAGGTAGTCCTTCCCAGACAAAAAGGAGCTCTTCACAATCGGTCTGATCTCTCTACGGTACGCGCACACCTTCCCAACACTCAATAGGTATTCCTCCTAGCCCTAACCCTTATCTGTTTCTCAAGAGAATGAAAAGATAGAAATAACTCTATTCTGGAACGACAACAGAAAGAAAGCAAAGATGGTCAAAGACATGGGTTAATTAGTAATTTTCTTACTTAGGAATCATATGAATGGTAGTATGCAACCAAGACTAGATAATTATCCAAAATGTGTGATTTTGTGTCTATAACAGTTCACCTCATGATCTTTTCTATCTTGAATCAAGACAACCATCTACAATGACTTACTTCCCAGATCTTTCCCCTATGAAACGCACCCCTCCTGCCTACAGGTCTATTGGTGTTGCATGTGGGGCTACTTGTACTACAAGTGGATCTACCCATCTCCATCTTTGTCGATGTCCCAATCTAGATTTGCTCCTTCTCCATCTCCTACCCCCCCTTGAGTTGTCTCCATCTACTCCCATATATTACATACATATAATGGAATAATGTTAACACCAATATTCATTTTCAAAACTTTTTACTTCATGTTGTTGGGTAAGAGGGATTGTTCTGTAAGAAAATTTTCTCTAAAAATTGTTGGCCAAAATTGAAGAACGTTGGTGAGTTTTCTTCCCCATTTGCATAGTAAAATGTGGTGTCTTTCATGCTTCCAACTCTTGACACAACCCACTCAATTATATTCGTAGAAAATTTATGTTATAGAAATGTTAATATCAAAGCTTAACCTCATTCAAACTATAGAAAGTTGTTCAACCAAGGTGCATGAAGGGAACGACAAATACAACATAGGTGGTTTTTTGTGTCAAGTGTTCCATGATGTGACACAAATTGTAGCCACCAAATTTATGGCCAACCAATATCAGATTCACACCCAAAGCATACCAAAAGGTTGAGAGCTAGTGCAACGAGAAGATGGAACTCTGTATTGAGCACAAAGAGAAAGATGGATAAATTAAGGTTTGTGAAGGCAAGTATGATCAACGGTTAATCAATGGGCGTACATCAACAACCAACAAAACAACATCCTCACCGCCCATCTATTTGATGTGTGTCAAATGGAAGAACCTCCACTCCCATTTAGTAACACCTTTCAACATAATTACCTTGCCCTTCTACTAATTCAACACCCCTCGACGAACAACCTAAGATAGATCAATTCATTTTAAGGTATCATACCACTCCCCCCGGGCCCTCTACAAGAGGATCATCCAAACCAAGTGTTGTTGCCACTAATGTGAGTGACCTTATCTCTAATTTCGTGGGAGGAATTTGAGATCTAGAAAACAATCACATCTCTCCCACTGAGTCAGGCCAATCCACCTCCGACTTATTCTCAACCTCATTATACTCTAGGAGGTCTTCCATCACCATTATAGCAACTAGTTTAGTACCCATAAAAAATTTTAGTCATCACAACATATTGGAATCTTGTCTCTTGTGGACTGATTCGTTTACATGTTTAGATTAGTTGTCTACCCCTTATCAATGACGTGTGCCTCCATATTCACACAAAATTGAGTATTATCCTACAAACATTAATGATCTAATCTTTTCAAACAATTTAATTATTCCTCAATATTTTCAATATACTCTAATAACCTTTTTTTAAAATCAGACCCCTTATTTTATGTAATTAAATTAAATTTATTATTTATTTATATTTAACCTAAATACAAACCGCACTGCATTTGTCTATGCAGAAAAAAACCACTCTCCATACCTACAGAATCTAACAATGATCCTTGAACTGCTTATTTTTTCCAGCTAAATCTACTGTGTTATAATAATGTTCACCATATATAAATGTTGCTTTGAGTAGACCGGGAAAGCATAATTTAATTTTTATATTGCTGTAAAAAAAAAATGTCTGGCTTGGAATCTGGATCCAATTCATACAAAACTACAACTTATAACTACCACTTGACTTGTGAATAAACAAAATTAAAAAACAACATTTAACTCAGCTTGAACTCTTTCCTAATTATCGACACTCATTCTCTCTTTTTAATCTGCAAGAATCCTCATTAGCCGCTGAAGCTTATGTTGATGTTCACACACTATATATAACCATATACATAATTGATCATGAAATGGAAGGATTATCAGAACTAAAGGTCTCTACACTAATCATAAATGGTTAACTGCACATAGAATTCAATATATAGACATATGGGGGGAAGGATATTTACAGACAATATGGATCTAAAACCCATCTGGAATGCCATCTTTTCTTGGGTCACTTACAGCTGTGAGTACCCCATAAAAGACTTGATTATCAGATCTCTTGACAGGGCTCTGTAGGTTCTGCACAACTAGTTGACATATGGCACCTCCAGATTGTGCTTTTAGCTCATGCCCTCTCTTTCTCAGACCTGCCATTTCCTCATCTGAAAGTTCAATGTGTTCTCCATCCCCAACGGTCCAGTTCTCATACAACACAATGTTTGGAATAACCTGCCACACAACAACATCAACCATCATTAAGAAACCTTAGATTAAATACAGAACTGCCCAATGCATTCTAAGAGTCATTCAAATTTGGGATTGACAGATAATAATACCTTGTGGTAGACTCTCGGAGCTTTCACAGAAGCTAATGGGTCCATTCCTTTGATAAAATGGTTCAAAAATACTTGAGCAACTGCAGGAATTATAAACAGTCCACCACTTCCACCAAGCACCCCTGCTAATTGCCCATCCTGCTTGTAGACAATTAGGGTTCATTATAGTGAATAAATGCATTTGACATCTGTAACAAAGTACATTATATCAAGATCTTTCTGGAGCAAGTCTAAAAAGAGAAACACTTATAGTATACAAAACTACTGACAAATAGTTCTCTAGATTCTACTTGTTTATTCAGAAGGTCCTGCACTTGGTTTAGGTAGTGCATTATTAAGTCCAACGTCAAACAGGCTTCAAGAATGAACTTTTCTCTAATAAAATGTGATGTAATCTGTATTACATTTTGGCTATGGTGGTCAGGTGGACCTAGCTGGTTCAAACTAGCGTTTGTAAACCGTCTCTTAGATTCAACCTAGGCACAAGGTCAAATGTTGTTGGTTTTTATCTCACTTCCATAATTTACAGCGGACACAAGACACGATAATGGTTAGATATGTGACAACAAAGTTAAATGTTGGATCTCTTTGTGGTGCGGTTTGTAGCTCATTTTCCAAAGGGGGTTGTGGGGGGCTTGCCCCCACTCTTGTTGTAGGGGGACTAGGGGCAGCGACATGTTATGGAGATCCCCTGGCAAGAGTTCAGGAGTGGAGCCCCCAAAGCAAAAATTAAAGAGTCAATCCCTTATTTCTAGAAAGACGAATTCAACCGAATTTAATTTTAAAGAAAAATCCTAATGACATTTTTCCACTCTATTTTAGGAGGAATCCTAAGTGTACTTCACCAATTAGGTGTATTTATTTTTGTGGAGATCCAAAGTAGCTCATAATGAGTTTGCATGTAATTTGTTCATCTCGAGTTAATAAAAGTTTGTATCTTGCACCTTGGATGTTTCCCTAGGCACACAGCTGAGGTTTTACCACGTAAATCTGGTGTTCATCTTTTGCATGTTTAATTTTTTGTATATTGCGATTATCTCTATCTCTGTAAACTATTGTTTTGTTATTCAACTTTCTGCATATTCATTGCAGCATAGTTTGTGATTTTCTAACAACAATTTATACTAAAGAGAAAGTGATAGAAAATACCTTGACAACAATAGTAGGAGACATTGAAGATAATGGTCGTTTATTGGGTCTGATAAAATTTGCTGGAGCAGGAGGAAGCTTATCTGGAGAGATATCTGTCGGTACAGAGAAATCGTCCATTTCATTATTCAACACAATTCCAGTAGAAGGAGAGAGCATTTTAGCTCCATAAATATAATTCACTGTGGTTGTCATGGACAATGCATTCCGTTCACCATCTACGATGCAAAAGTGACTTGTACCATGGTCTCTCAGTTGACTATATCTGCAAACAGAGCACCGCCAAACACTGGTCAATTTGAAAATGAAATACCAGCAAAACCAGTTTAAGTTTGAGAGTTTTTATGTTCCCACAGTCCATGATATTTGAGAGGATTTCTGGGATTAACCGTGTCAAGTTTTTGATTGATGAGTTTTGAATTACAGTCCATGATTTATCATCAAAAAATATTTTGCCCCATGATGAATCATGGACTGTGATTCAAAATGCATGATCAAAAACATGATACAATTAATCCCAAAATTTTTCTCTCAGTTCAAGTTTGTTTACTCTTATCTTTCAGTTATCGACAACATATTGACAGTATATAAAGACGATTTAAGTATATTTGACATCTCAAGATTTGGAAGTATGGATTCAATAAACGTTCTTAAATGGCAAATAGAAGGATACACGATCTGGTAAATTAACAAGATCTATCTCAAACCCATCCAGATTTTTGGTAGCAGTTTTACTGCCAAGGTCTTACTTGTATTCATAGTACTCTGGTGGAAACGTTGTATTGTCATAAATTTTCTTTTTAAGTTTTTCAGCAAACTGCGGAGAAAGCATGTCAGATACCACATCTGTGATGTTAACAAATTTTGGATCGCCAAGATCCATTCTCTCAGCAAACATATGTTTAAGGGCTTCAACTGTACGGTGCAGGCCCAATACATCCTTCACCGCATCAGCAGTTCCATAACTTGCAAGTATATTGAGAATCTGTTACCAGCAGCAATGGAGGGTGAAGAATTGTCAAACTATATGTGCACTAATGTGTATTAATTCCTTGGAGGCCATAAAACATAGCCAAATGCAAATGTGATGGGTGAGTTAGAACTTAGGAAAGAATGATGCAACTTTGGAAATAAGCAGTAACTCACTAAAATAAGCCCTGCGGCTCCGGAAGATGGTGGTGGCATTCCCAAAATTGTATATCCCATGACATCTGCTGAAATCGGATCCGTCACTTCCACTCCATAATTTTGCAGATCATTGAATGTAAGGATTCCACCTGCTGCCTGTACATCTGCTACTAGACTCTTCCCAATGCTACCGTTGTAAAAGGCTCCTGGTCCAAAATCAGAAATGGTTTGCAATGTCTCTCCCAACTTCTTGTTATAACAAACATCACCAGAACTCAATAGCTTCCCATTAAGTGTTAGAATGTCCCGGAGACCTTTGTCAGCCATAATAGCATTTTCTATGAGCTTTATATCACGGGCAAGGTAAGGCATAACAACAAAACCCATGGATGCCAATTTTATTGCAGGCTGGACAAGCCTCTTCCAAGGCAGTTTTCCATGCTGTGACCATGCTAGATGGAGGCCTGCAAGCTCACCTGGCACACCCATAGAGAGAGGACCCACATATTTTTCTGAAGGATTTTTGGCATACATGTCCTGGGTAAAAAGTGACGAAAAACAAATCTACTATTTAGTATAATAGAAGGAACATGAGATGCTTCATTCATAAGAGAATGCTGAGAATATTGTTCTAAGAGGTACAACTTATAAGTGAATTTCAGAGACAAATAGTTTGGAGAACAAAATGACAGAATGACATTATAGCATTTCCCATGAAATAAGAGCAAGATGTTAAAAATTGCAGCTTATGCTTTAATAGAAGTATAACAATACTGTAGCAGGATAGCAGCAAAGGCATGAATGGAGGAAATGGAAGCTTTCCAATTTGTGAGACTTTTAGGGTCCTTTTATACACCCTGCACTCGTTACCAGCAAACAATATGGTGTGGCACCATAGCTTGGAAGATGCACATAACCAGAGGATGTTTAACAAGATAACGGAGAAAAATGGAGAGACAGTCCATTAGTGCATTTTGTTTCCTTGAATTCCATAGAGAACAGTCTGGTTCATATCTTGCAGAATTTGCTAACTGGCTTGGGCCAGCTGCCATAGAATCACATATAACAGCTACATATAACGTGTTTGAACTGTGAATATCTAGGTGAATTTCACTAGGTCATAAGGCTATCTAAGTTAGTTCTGAAAACCAATGCCTGAATATGTTATATGTACCAGGATTATTATTTGTAACAATGTTTGATGTACTTGATGGAAACTCCCTTTATGCAGGTATACAATATGGGCTTTCTTTCCGAGGTTCTTTAGAGTTTTCCTATGAAATCCTATCACACCCAAGCTGAACTTCAAATAAAATTGTTTCCTATTTGTTTTGTAAAATCAGAACTTGACATCACACAAACTTCTGCAACTAAGCCAGGATACCTCAGAAGCAGCTTGAGGTGCAGTCTCCCTCATGTCGAAGGCCCGAGTCTGCCCATTGGAAGACCTTAAAACCATGAAAGCACCTCCACCTAGACCACTTGCCATTGCATTCACCACACCGAGACACAAAGATGTTGCTACAGCAGCATCCACAGCATGTCCCCCTTCTCTGAGAACATCGGTCCCAATATCAGAGCAGCGTTCATCATCCGCAGCAACAACTCCATGCTCTGCTTCTATAATATCAGGACTTTCCACTTGTAGCTGCCCATTTGTGTCAAGAAAAGCTCTACTGTGATTTGAATTTGAGAATGCCAAGATACATGCAAGAGTTATCACGGTGGCTGCAAGCACTGCAACAAAATATGTAAAAAGTTAGAAGCTTAAAGTGATAGTTTACTAAAGCTTCTACTCTCAGTTGTACCAGAAACAGAGATGCCGATGTTAAGAATGCAAAGAGGCAACTTCAGATCACAATTCCCAACTGGGTAGTAAATATCTGGAATCAATTAGCGAATCTTGGGTCTGGGAACAAGCCGACACACAGTCGTGTAGGGCTAAGCCTTCTTGTTAGGTGCGCTGCAGGAAGAGTTTTTCCTCCACTTGACCCCGGTCTCAGGAACAGGGGAGCCAACCGTGAGGCCTCCATATGGCTGAGTGGAGACAACAACTTACACTAGAAGTATTCTCTGAAGACTCTAACCTTAATTGGCGGGGTCGGTATCGCTAAATACGATCACTAACTGGTGTATGTTGCTTGGTATCTTTCGCGGGGAGGAGCTGCAGAGACCAAGTCCTGCTGGTGGTCGTACTAACAGACGTGAAACTGAAGTCGAGGGGTGATTCCCGAAGACTGCGCTTGGCCCCGGCCGTTCTGAACAGGGAGCTCTTCCAGTTCAGGAAAACTAGGAAAAACAAAGATGTGGAACAGGCAAATAGAGATGAACAAGACAGGAATGGGAGGAAAAAGGTCAAAATCGTCTCAATCAGGTAGCATATGTTCTAAGCAGCTATGTCTATCATACTGAATGAAGACTATAACAAGCTCTATCATTTGAGAAGTTTTACCTTCCAAGACATCCAACACTGGCCCAAGGTATTTTTAACAATTGAGAATGTTTTCTGAGTACAGGCAAATATTTTTAGATTGAAAATAGGAAACATGTGAATGGTAGGTAAATTCTAAGAAAAAAATACGGAATTTGCTACTGATAGATGCACATTTTTGGCGAATTTAACAACTTTATGAATATATTATAAAAATAATTGCGAATACGTTTCCAAAAATTCATTCATTGGCAAATCTAAAATTTGAAAAAATTGACAGAAAACATCCCCCAAAAATTATATCATCCAGCAGGTAGCTGAACCAGAAATACAGACAAAGCCAAAAAGTATAATATTACTTACACGCAAATATTATCCTGGGAGTTGGCCTCTGCAAGGAATGCTCAGAGATATTCTCCAAATCAGAATTTAGAAGCGATGCTGCCAAGCTTTCTCGTGCCATTTTAATTTCAGATAGTCTCTGTTTTAAAGAGTTGAAGATGGAGGAGAACTAAATATTTGTGGAATCAGAGGATCTGCAAGAGAAGACTATACTCAGGCTTGCTTCCTTTCCAAAAACAAAAACAGGAAAGTAAAAACTGGAGCTGACAAAAATAAAAGATGAGACACTATCTGTTTGAAAGCTTCCTTTACATTAAAACCATTTACTTTTCTTAAAATTAGAGTATTCTGGTGAGATATTTGGGGTATAAGATTATGTTGCAATGCTCTCAATTGCATTCTGTTCCTCTGGATCTGAACCAGCCCAAGGCTTTTCATGGATGATTTTCAGGCCAACTCGAATCTTCATATAATTCAGATCAGAATTTGGTGCGAATTTCTCAATAATTGAATGTTAGCTTGATTCTCTTGGGGTTTTTTTGGGGGGAGTTGTTGAGGGTTCCATGGAAGAGTAGTTGTGAATTAGATTGATAAAATGTTGACAATGGTATTACTGCCTTTTTTATAAAATATAGCATGAACAAGTACAGTCCAGAGAGAATAAATTAGCCGGTTGAAGAAGGTGGCCCTGGCATCAATTTTATTTTATTGAAAAACATATTTTTATTGATAAAACAAATAATTACAATCTTAATAGTACAAAAGATGGGTGGACACAATCACGCCTCAGAATGCCAATCAAATTTTAAGCAGCAGGTCCCTTTCAAATGCTATTGTTTATGTATACCTCTGGCCTACACTCCATGATTTATTCCCTCCTTTTCATTGGAAAATGAATTAAATGTTGTCCAATATTTTCTTTGCTTCAACACAAAGAATGAGAATGCATTTTCGTATTTAAAAAACTTAAAAAACTATTCCCATAGTAATAAGGAGGGATTTAATAGTGTGGCGATGATTTATCAAAAATAATAACATTTTAATCATATAGTACAATTTGGGACTCTATAGATATATAAGGAATATGAAGAGAATGTAATAAAACTAGTAATCAATTTCTGGAAAATTATATGTATCTTTTTTTTTGAAATAGATGTATTTAAGGTATTTGTATTGAGAGAAAAATTTTGAATATATATTTTTGTTTTGGGATAAGTAATCACATTATTGTAAAAAAGATACTTGGTTTGTACAAGATTTGGGACAAATTGTGAGTGGAAATCTAAGTAGTAGTTTTATGAAAGAGAACCACAAATTTATATATAAATTCTAGGAGTGAATTTAAGGAGTTTTTTTCTCTCTATAAAATAGCAAATATTTTATGAATAAACATTGTACACTCAAAAGAAGACATCAAACTTATAAAGACAATCTATTTGTAAAAAAAAAGGTATTCTCATACAAATATATATATATATATATATATATATATATATATATATATATATATATATAACAATAATATATTTATAAAATAAAATAAAATAAAAAATTAGAAATAATCAGATTTTACAGGAGATTCTGTGTGTTGATGCTAACCTTTTTTAATGTCAAAGATTGAATAATATTATATTTTAATTAAAGTTTTATAAGAGAGAAACAAGCATTTCTTCTTTGTATTGAAAGGACTACCTAGCTAGTGTTTTTGGTTGATTCGATCCTGTCTTATGTTTTTCTTAATTTTTAATTTTTTATTCGTTTGGACTGCAATTTAGTTTCGTGACGCTACCTAGATAGATTCTTTTTAAGCGGATGGCTATTGGCCGAGAGATATCCCCGTGCCCCGTCAGATACTGCAGTCCGGCCCACTACGATTCTTTTTTGTCGGATTCCGTCCAATAATACGTTTTGGGAGAATTCGTAGACATATAAGAAAATACCAGATTTTAGGAATTTATTGCCTAAGACAGTAGGTAACGTGTTCAAAATTGAACCCGTCACAGCCCGTCAAAAGGCTTCCAGCACGTCAGAAAAGTGCAAGCAAGAATTTACCCGTAAAAAAAAATCAAAATGTAAAAACTATTTAACGATAAAGAAGGTCCACGTTTCTTTAAAATTGTTAGCTGAAGGGAAACATATAAAAAGTGCTAGTTAGTTGACTCGGCAAAAATGTTACAGAAAAACATGCATCATAATAAATTTTAATCGTATCTGGTAGTGGCCGACTCAGGATTCCTTACTCTTGAAAAATGATATTTTAAAAAATTTTCAATGTTATTGCCTTGATTATAGCTCAACCTTTGCTCGGTTTCATTCAATGGGATCGGATCATCCTACCAGAATTAAAATGATTCTTCAGACGACATGATACAGAAGCATGGGTTGCCCTCGCTGCGCCTATCATATCTTGCATGGACCTCTTGACCTCCCCTAGAATACTATGACTAAATCGCTGAATTTAAGATGCATAAAAGGTGGGAAAATTGTAAACGCACATTGGGAAGTCTACTACATGTTCTTTGCCTTGATCTCTTGCTCAACCTTTGCTTGGTATCATTCAATGGGATTCAGATGCAACTTGTCATGGAGTATAGTCACCAGCTCATCTCACCAAACCAGGGGACTTCAAGAAACTAGCTTCACCCGCATGTGGATCAATCATGGCCAAGGTAGCTCAACTTACTCTCGATCACTACAAATCATTTTATTTCCTTTATTTGCTTGATTATTGAAGGTTTTCTATGGATCCCACAACCCTTGGGAAACAGTCCACTGTCCAATTATATGTTAGATAAATAAATTTTAAAAATAAAATTTTATTTGTTTTTATAGATTATAGTTAAATGCTTAGATTTAACAGGTGTAATATAAGATTTGGTTAGGAAAAAAGAAATTAATTATGTAGTTAAAAACTACTATAATCACAAATAACATACTTCCAGTTCTAACTATTTTTGTGTCCAAAGATGTGGTTTAAAGTTGATAGTCTAATTTAAGGTTAAATTTCATGATTGTTTAGATGTTTTTATGTGATTTTAGTTATAAAATACTTGCAAAAATTTGTAATAATCATTTCATGTGATTTGTATATTTAAAATTTCAGTGTCATTTTTTTATATATATGTATATATAAATTATAAAAGTACATATAAATAAATGTTTAAAATATTTAAATAAATATAAAACAATGTGAGAGGTATACAGGGCATCAAATTTAACCCGTGATCCAACCTAACCGTCATCTAGGTATTAGTCATCTAGGCATAAATTTACGTTAAAGCAAGCTATTTAGAATGCGTAACCATTCACACAACCTTCTTTTAGGTCATGATGTTGATACCGTACATATGTGTCCATTATTTTGTTTTAGTTTAAAGTACGATCCAAATTAAATTTGCATATGCCAATAGTTTAAACCTTACATTAAGAGATTATTAGGACAAAGTAAAAAGCTATGTCATTTACTTATATTTTGAAACAAAAATAACACTTGTAAACAAATTTATATATCCACATTATATTAAGATTTGATATCGAAAAATAATTGTCCTTAACTGAATTAAGTTATCCATTCAAAATCAAGCACCTATCCCTCAACAACTCCTAATCTCTTAGGATCTTAACATAGTTTTGAACTGTAAAAGATTTTATGTATAACCTACAATGTTGTTTCCTCATGAATATAAGGTTAACTAAGACGTATAACTATGCCCCTAGCATGGGATAAAATATCCGAGCTAAAACCCATAAGAACCATTTCTCCTAACACTGCCCTCTCTATTATTGTGCCAACCTTGTCGTATTATGACAAATTTTTAAAGGCACTAGGTATTATTTTATGTGTTTTGGTGGTACGAGATGTCCATTATACTACCTTTTTTAGACATCTAGATATCTAACTACTCCATTAGCGGGGATATAAAACTACTTTATTCAAATTCAGTTATAGCAAATGTTGGAAGTGAAGGTTTAAACATGATAAATGGAAGAGGATATAAAATGATTGCACAAGATTTTGATTTGAGGACTAGTACCACCAAATAATTATCTTACATATGAATTAAATCAATGTTGTAAATGAGTAGTAATCAGATCCTCCAACCAATGCTAGAATAATAAGGTGATTGATTTATTCTTTTCATATGAAGTGTGAAATGATTATACTACTTTTCATCGTTGAAGGGTTGGTCCAATATTTACCCTTCACAATGAAATTGGGACTAGCCCTTCAAATTTGATCACAATTTGCCTTCCCCGAAGTTTGTGAATTTTGGGTGAAGATGGACGTAAGTAGACCATTCCAAAGAAGCTTATTTTCTTGTTTGGGAAATAATAGGGACTATTGGCACATCTTGTTCCTATGATTTTAAATAGTATTCCGTAAGGGTCCTATTTACATTGTTACCTCTATTTATATCGATATATTAGTGTAAAAAATGTAAATAAAAATTAACTCTATTTATATTGTTATACTAGCATAAAAAATGTACATAAAAATTAACCCCTATATAATGACATGTGTTCTATACCACCTTCTCAAGGTGACACCCTCCTTTCTCCTCTTCTCCCTCCCCCATGCTTAGAATATTGGGGTCTTTCATCTCTTGGAAGTGCACACACACCTTATTTGTCCTCCTTGCACAATCTATTTGTATTAGCACCAAAATGTGGTTGTATGATGGTCTTAGAATTGTTTTTGGATGGACCTTTTGCATAGATAAAATATGGAGCTAACATCTCCCCACACTAACTATCTTGTCCATCTTTGGATAAGTTGACATTTGGTTGTACTTTCAACAAAAATTGGGCACAATTTCATACTTTCTTCCTCAAAGGTATTAGACTGCTTGATATCAACACTAACTTGGGCAATCTTATATGCCATCTCATCCAATAGAGTGGAAATTGTGGTAAGATCTTTTATGCAAATAATGACATTTTGTTTTACTCGATGAAGTTCCATGAAGTGGCCCTAATGTGCCTCACACATTACATCTTATTTTTCACTGGCTTGTAGATGTAAGTATTGAAATACATTTGTTAGTTCACCCTGTTATGCATCCAATATCTTTCAATACCCTTGACATCAATGCGAAAAATTTATCACCCAATCTTATCCTTTATTTCATATACTTGGTCTCTGGCAGTGATGTTGGCTTCCTCATGTTGAAGGCTTGCATTAATCACTTGCACAAAGTGTGCAAATATTCAATAAATAAGGTCAACAAATTTAACCATTTTTGTAATATGTTCAATTCATACTCCAATGCCTCCATTCTATTTTTCAACTCTTCATCCCTCAACGTTAACTCTCCTTTCTCAAGCTCATCTCTTAATGTCTCCTCCTCTACTTTTTCTCTAGACAACAACTCTATCACTTTGTAATTTCAAGTGATATTTTGACTCCATATTTAGGATCAAGTCATTTGTGAGCAATATAGGTTGTTCTTTCTCCACCTTTGTGCAAATTCTTACAACTTTGGTCTTCATCATTGTTAGATGTCTTTTTGTCACGTCTAGTTTTTCTTTTATTTCCTTCAACTGGTGTTGCATGAAGTCAATGTCAGATCCATTCAATATATAATTGTGCACAACCTTTATGGTAAGATGAATGCATGTTGACCCATATTATTCTTCTATCATTCTCACTGGGTCAAAGACCAGGATGATTTCCTCTCCTTGCAATGATGGATCCTTTGGTAAGAGGCATAATGAGGTAACCTTAAAGGTTAAACCCTTTGTGTTGGTAATCAAACCTACCCAATTGGCACCTTAAGTAGATTTGTTATATAAATAAGATGTAAAAACAACCGTAATCTTAAAACAACACAAAGACTGTCAAACCACAAGATATAGACATAAATTTATCCTAAGAACTTTTGGGTAAAAACCCAGTAACATAAATATTTCTCATTGTACTAACTTTAACCCAACTCACAAATCCAACAAGATCCATATAAGAGTTTGTTATGACAATAATTAAGTAGTTCGTTCATGAAATATCTTGTTCACTGCTTTACGCATCTTGTTCCATTTGTTCTCCTTGTTCTTCGAGGTCATCTTGAAAATATCTATACTCTATCTCAATTTCAGCCTACTCATTTTCACTAGGGGTTTGAATGTCCCTTTTGCACCTTTTCTCTTGCATCATATCTCAAGTTTTTGCTTAGATGATTTTGATTCCTCATCATCATCAAGAACTTGTGTTCCCTTTTTTCATAATAACCTCATATCAATCTCATTGTCCTCGATAAATTTAGAGCGTCATAATAACCTTTTTTAAAACCTAAAAGGCCTTTATCAACCTAACAAAGAGTGATTTAAACTTTCCCATTAAACCCCATAAAAATACTTTCTTTTGCATCTAAAGTCCAACAAATTCCACAACCAAAAAAACAAATTGTCTTCTGTAGAAAAAACCAAATCTTGTGTAGTAAAGACCAATATTCCCCAAATAGCGAGGGAGATCTTCCTTTTGCAGCCCAAAATCAGATCTTTCGTAGCAAATACCAAATATTATAAAACACCATTTTGTTGACAATTTGCAAAAAAATATTGGGCATTTATATTGCACCATTAAGTGCTCACTTCTATATTTTTATTGAAGCTGTAAAGATAAATAATTATTTTTCCTTTTGCATCATTATAAGCATACTTGAAATGACATGATTGTTTCATGTGGTTACCTTGGTTGGTTCAAACTACCACTCATGTTGAGTGTATATGGAGTTTTTTTACTTAGAAAGACATTCATCATTATCTTTTGGGGTAAGTTCTAGAGTTAGCAAATTTGCACAAACACAACTGTAGACACCTAAATTTGGTATTTTATCACTTAATAATGTCAATTTTGGTTTAATACCCAAATCATGACTCGCGCACCTATTCCAAACCTAATTTCTACATTACTAGTCCTATTGTAAGACTTTTTCTCCTCATTACATTATGTAATCACTCATAGAAACTCTCACATTAGTCCAAAGTAGTCTAGTCATCCTAATTTTTACATACATAACATTAAGCATCTTATCTCTTCCCTGGACAAAACTACCAAATAGGGAGCAACCCATTCAACAGTTTGGTTTGAAACTAACGATTTTGTCCAAGGCCACCTAACAATCATTTTCTTGATTTGATATATTTTTTGAGTTAATACTTTCCATATGGCTTGGACTTGATGTGAAATAAACCTTATAGAACCCTATATAAGAAATTCAAATGCACTCATTTATTCACTTGACACTTTCAAAAGCTCCTCAAGAAAACATCTTTTCAAAGGCATACAAATATCTCATAAATTTCCCTAAAGAAACAATAAAAATTAAGAAGAAACCCCCACATAGGTTTGAAGCACTCCAAACCAAGTTCACGATTCAAGTTTCCCAAGCCAAGAGCGCTCAAAGCCAAGTCAAGAATAAGTAAATCAAGCCATTACAAATCATTATCAAGTGATGGGTTATAAAATATAGTTGCATCTATATAGATATCACATCTCTAGTTGGAGAGCTACATGTGATTTGAGGCCTCTTTAAAGTAGTGCTAACATAGGCATTGCATGATTGCACTTCAACCCAAACACTAACATGTATACATGATTGTACCCATGGTTAGGGTTTTGGGTCATTTTGGTGGATTACAGATGGCTTAGTGAAGCATATTTTTGTCATTCACAAGGGAAAAAAAGTTACACAACTCTATACTTGTCAAAGATGAAACCACCAAATAGTGACAAAACTGCCAAATGGTTATGTCCTAAAGTAATGGTTTTGTCCAAGTAGATTGTAAAAATCCATAATATGAGATGAAGCATTTGTAGGACATTTTTAGTTTGTTCATCATTATGTCACACCCAGATCAAATTCTAGAGTAGTCAAATAGATAAGTGCACTCACCTTCTCATGTCACTTTTAAGCACTTGTTTTAATTGATTCATCTTGTAATTTGTATTATATGTATTTTTTATTTGAGTGTTATGGTTTATTAATAATCTAAATATACATTATGTTTATAACCCTAATTTTTAATTTAAATAAGTAACAAGAAACCCCCTTTAATTTATCCACTTTTATCCTATTTATATTATTATTTTTGGGTTGAATCATTTGGTAAACCCGTTTATTGATTGAATCGTTAACCCATTTGGCCTAGGTAACCATATTCTAAATCAAACCTTAGGTTACACAAACCTAGGGTTTCATTTCAGCTTTATACATACTTTTCTTTTATGCCCTTTTGACTTAGTATTTAGATCAATTGTGCACTCGTTGAGCATATCCAATTCTCCTACACACTTAAAAAGTGTAGGCATCGCATGGATTCCTCTTCTCCCCTATTAAGGATGAGCCTTTTATTTCCGATAAAACCTATAGTAATGAACATTATTTTACCTAAGATCCTCTTGAAAATAAAGTTAGCCTTCTTTGTCCCATATGATCTTATGAAATCATTTTTTATGAATTTAATGACGTTGATCATGATCAGGTTAAAATCATGTCTATATTCCATTAGGACCTTCACCTACATCCATATAATGTCAATAATATTCTTAATGTGATTTTATCCTCTAAGGTTTCTTGTGATGCTTGATAATCTAATAAAGAGTCTCCCTTTCAGGTGTTTCATCCTATATATTCTATTGCCATATCTTTTGTGCCTATATTTATGGGGGCATCCACTATCCCCTTCAAAATGATACAATGTCCATCCCAAGTTCTAGTATTGTTCCTACATATTTTGTGTACACCTATGGGTCTTCACATTCTCCCTCTACAACACATTCCCTTGAGCATCTTATTTATTATTTATAGAGTAAGGTGTTGCAAATAGAAATATCCCTTATTATGTTGTAGTCTTATTGTTTCACCTAATTGCCATGCGCACTGGAACTTCATTCAGACAAATTTGGACATTCACCCAAAGCGCAAAAAACTTCTAGGTCCCTCCTTTGTGATGGCTTGTCAAGATGTTATCATGCATGTTCATGCTTACCAATATCAAGGCATACATTCACATCCAGATCATTAAAGACATCATAACATGAACTTGGATTGGAAACACAAGTAATAAGAAAACATAACCAATCAGATAAACACTAAGATCAATTGCACCATGTGAACACCATATTCAGATACATCAATAAATAGAATCCATCCACAATGATCCATTAATAACCAAAATATTACATAACAGGAGCTGAAAACATAACAATAGTCACCAGAGAGTAATGCACACCAATATATCAAAACAACATAACCCTATCACAACTGTGTCAGATACAATGGATTACATTAGATATTTATAGGGGTGGGGACTTTCCCTTCACCACCTATGCACCCTAAAAATAGTCTGCATGCCCAAAATAGCCATGCATACATACAAAAGCAACTATAAAGCATGTATGCTTTCCTAACAAGCCTAATAATAGATTAAATCTATAAATAAACCCTTATTCAATGCTATTATTAGCTTGACCCATGTATGACTGTTCATCTTCACTTTATCCCAAAAATAGCTCTTGTTTGGCCTTCAAGTCTCCTTGCTTTTCTCCTTGGCATGATTTGCACTCTAACTCGTTTTTTCCTATTTTTAACCCGTATATGAAAAATTGACTAAGTCCTGAGATTAGAATTTCTGGGTGTGCGCCACTTCAACCAGATCTTGTGCGTGTCCACGCACCCTAATATTTCACACGCTGTCTTAATCCTTAGTTAATTTTTCCAACCCAAGATTGCCTCACACGAATTAAATTTCCACCCTCGGCAATGGGGTTTCTCAACATATCTCTCCAAAGAATAAAAAGAATAAAGAGAATGTCGATACAAGAATAAAAGAATGAGTATAATGACCAACATGTCTTAATCCTCAGCTGGTTGTAGGAGTTCAGGGTACTCCTTATTTATGTCAGCCTCCAATTCATTCCATTCTCCAAGACCCTTCTTCACTTTATCAAGGATGTTTCCAAATATCTTCTCCATTTCCTCTAAAGTCATATCCTGACCCTTATGCTTCAGCTCCCTTGTCACTCTAGTAAGGCATGAGACCATTCCTTCCATAAAATCCATCCTTTATACCACCAACACCCCTAACTCCTTTATTCTCACCTCGTGAGGATCCTTGGTTACCGTAAGCATATCACGCTTCTTTGTAACTACAACCAAATTTTATTCTCTCCCTAGGGACTTGTCCTTGGCTGTTAGGACCTCATTCTCCTCTTGGACTGTGTATGATTTGAGGATCTTCTCCGGATCCTCACTGTTATCTAACACCCATCTTTCCTTCTACAGTTCATCTTTCAATGTTTGGAGTATGGCATCGTACTCTGTAATCCGACTTGTAATCACTATTTTATTCTTCTCTTTCTTAGCCACAACATCTATCTGTGTCTCCCCTTCCATAGTTGGCCTCTCCTTGAGTATTAGGTGTATGCAATATTTTAGAAAATGCAATGCTAATGAGTAGGTATTTTACGTCAGTTCATCGAATTCTAGACAGGCCTCTAAAATTTCTCCCCCAAACTTGGCAGCAAAATCCTAAATCTCCTTCTTTCATTTCTCATCCCTTCTGCGCACCTCAATCAACTGCTCAATTTTCTTTCCCTTGTTCTTATTAGTGACTGACATCTCCATATTCATTTTTCTCTTTGGGATTATTGAAATAGCATTTGTATTTCCATAGGGGCTACACCCTTTTCGCTTGTGTATGGCTCCGAATCCGTTCTTCCTCTCAAAGTTCAAATTCCTTCTTTGCGTGTGTCCCTTTGCGACTTCATCTTTGATGAAGACTATCACCAAACATATCTAGAAAAACTTGAGTTGTTAGATGAGCATCACCTTCTCACTCTTGAACATCATCATGTTTATCAAGAGCACATCAAATGTGCTTACAAAAAACACATCAAAGAATGCAAATTTAATGTCAGTGACCTCATTTTCAAAGAAAATAAGAACATCGCTACTCTAGAAAGGAGCCAGCGTGGAAAGTTTTCCCCTAACTAGATTGGACCATACATTATCACACATAAGTATGGGTTGGGAGCCTATCGATTGGCCTCCCTTGATGGTAAACAAGAAGTGGAACCTCTTAATGCATTGCACTTGTGACCATTCTATTGTTAGCATGTCTTCTAGTGAGCTCTTAGTCATATTGTTAAATCATCCCTCCATCATTAGCCTTTTCCATCTTCATCGTAGTGATTTGGAATTATGTGGTCATCCATCACTTGCCTAGATGTGACCTTAAATATGAGCACCACAGCTCTACTACATATTCCTTATGGATAGGTTATCCCTTTTGGTTATAACATGATCATTACTTATGGACAGGTTCTCCCTTTTGGTGAGAACTCCATGATCATTACATCCATCACCCTCTCATTCACCTATTGGAACCATGCAAAGGGTCCAGGGGTGTCTCTTGTACATTCATTATCCCCTCCTAAGTGGTCTACTTAGCTATTCCCAACTCTTCCCCATGTCAAAATCAAAATCAAAGGATGCTTATCAAAAGTTAAAAACTATAAAAATAGACTGCTCCCTTGAAGGACAATTGTTCATCAAAAAAAAAAAAAAGAAAAAGAAAAGAAATCAAATCAAAGAAATAGACCGATCCCTTGAAGGATGGATATCATTTATATTATATTTTTCCATCCATATTATATATGAAGTAGACCATACCCTTGAAGGATGGCTACTCTTTTTATCATGGCATTGAAGGCTTCCCACATTGATCAACCTTCCATTTTATTCACATCCTAAGAAAGCTTCCCGCATTGATCAACTTTCTTCTAGCATTACTTTTTCCCCTTCCCAGAGCTGGGGCATAGATTTAGGGAACACCACTAATGGAGAACCCTTTTCCCACATACAAGTTACATCTCAAACCCCTTTGTCATGTCGACATTAGGTCTATGAGTTCACTCCATCCATTATCTCTTTATGATATTTGATATAACTAACTATCGTTGGTTACATTCTAACACATGTTTTGGTCGCATGTGCCTTGCGTTATTCAGATCCCCTCTTGTTTACCTCCAATGTAATTAGAGGCATATTTTCTTTGTGCATTCCTTGATATGATGTAGTGTCATTCGTACCTATCAGTCACCATCATTGGTCATGTTCTATCATCAATCCTTTTTGCGTCTCTCTCTCTCATTCATGTTTACATGTATCTTTTGTTATCTCAGTCGCTTCTCAATCTATTTATCTATCCTCGACACATCAATCTTTGCTTATATTAATCAATAATCACATCTAAACTAATTTTTCATCCACATCATATTGTATCCATTCATTTCATCATCATGATCAAATTCAAAATTAACATGTAATCATAATCCTCATTAACCATATAAAAAATCCACATCATCAATCATCCATACATATACAAATCCAAAGCAAGCCATACATAACCAATAAACATCATCATCATCAAATAAAAGGTAAATATCATCATCACCATAAATCAAACAATCACATTACACAATGCACATATAAATCAAAAAAATCATAATCACATAACACACATATATGAATTCAAAACATATATATATATATATATATATATATATATATATATATCAAAATCAAGTGTTTCAATACATCATTTCCCTCTAATGGGGCTCTCTCAAAGAGAAATATCAGTGAAACCTGAAAAGTGAATATCAGAAAGCCTGATATCCTCCCCCTGCATGGGGAAAATCCCTCCATCTTCCTATTGGCCTCGACACCTCCACCATGTCCCTCTCCTTGATGTGGCTGAGCCACACTCACTGTGCTCCTGACAACCCAGCTCTGCCTGCCGCTATCTTCTGCAGATGCTCCCAATATCAGAGTGTCTTCAGTAGCTTCTCGATCACAATAACCTCATAATACTTAGCCTCTATGGCTAAGGATCTTTATCTATCAATCAAGATCATACTAGGAGGTGTTCATCTCTCCTCCTCCCTGTAGTGTTTTATGTCCTCCACCGCAACCTCGATAGCAAGTATAGTAGCAAGATCTCCAAATCAGACCCTGTAGGCCTCCCTCTATCGGTGGTATCAATCCCTATCCTAGATCATAGTGTCCCTCTCCACCCTCATCTGATCTAGCTTGGCACATGAAGCCATGCTAACTCTGCAGTCTCCTCACCTCCAACTCCTCCATCTCCACCTCCCAGAGCTGCCTCAGCCTCAACCTCCACCTCCATCTCCTCTACATCCTCCTCTCCTCCCTCCACAGCCACCCTAGCTACCCAGATAGTAGTCATCTAGTCACCAAATCCAGCCCCGACTCCTACGTCATCATCATCATCCCATGGTGTAGCCTCCTCCCCCAATGGATCTACCATGATAGGGCTCGAAACTCCCTGTCTACCTCCTCCCACCTATACAAAATAGGAGCATCTGGTATAGTCTGGATGACCCCAAAATTTCATCACACTCGATCAAACTACATGACCTTGATCATCTCTAACCATCTCCCCTAAATCCACCATGTCTTCCTCATCCTGGACAGCTCTACATCTACTCCTGGCCATGTAGGTAAATCCCTATATGGACTCCATCTGATATACTCAATCTCTAGCTCTATAAACCGATCGACATACCAATCCACTCCTCTATCCCCCTATCTTTGAAGGCTTGGTCGGCCCTCCATCTCAAAAATCCCACCTCTAACTGAATATGGTCTCCTGTGACCCATGGAAGCCCTGGTTTCCAAATCACTACTATGTTCTCATATACCTAGTAATACAATAAGAAGCCAACATCTAAACCTGATCTCTGCCCTACCCTGTACATGGAAAGCTCATGGTAAACCTGAGCCAACAAGGTAGTCCTGAAAGAAAACATTGTCTGATGATCCACAATGTGTGCCACTACACTAGCTAGTTCCCATGGAAACTGAGCTCCACCAGAGTCTGAAAATGCATAACATGACACAACCATCATCACCATACAAATCAAATGGCTGCATGGCACTCCAGCCTCATATCTCAACTCATAAGAGAAATCCCCTGAAGAAAACCTAATGTGGGGTGCATCAGCTCCAAATAGCCATGTCAACACTACCAATCTCTCATCACTAGTAATGGGAACTATCTGCTCCCCCTGTATCGGTAACCTGAGAATCTGATACACATCCTCTAGGGTGATGGTCATCTCCCCTGTCCTAAACCAAAAGGTACCGGTCTGTCTATCCCATCTCTCCACTAAAGCAATCATAAGCCCCACATCCCATGGGATCCTCTGATAATATCTGAAGCCACCTAACCCCACTACAGCCAAGTGATCCCACTCGATCTCTATCACATCTCCTCTAATCTTCTCATATAGAGCAGGCACTTTATCTCTCAAATAAAGGGTCTCTCTGGCCTGTAATCACAAAAAAAACATGGAAACATCATATCTAAATCCACAATCCAATCAAAATGCATTAAATTTCATCAAAAATCCATTTAATCCTAAAATCAGCCAATCCAACCCTGGTCAATGCCGACCCAAGTTGGGTCGATGTGTTTCAAGTTCGATCACCATGCCTTAGGGCTCAGTTAGTGTTGACCCACTTGGGTCACTACCAACTGCCCCTAACATCATCCAATTTTTCTAAAAAATGCAAAAAAAATAAATAAATAAAATTAAACCAAAAACAAGCTTGAGTTTTGTTACTCACCATCCTCTGCACCCTTTGGCATTTCCTTGCAGCTCCTGTGGCCTCCATTTCTCAGCTTTCTCTTTAATCACTCTGATCTCTTATTTCAATTTTACGTGTGAAAATGAGCATCGTTGGCTCCAACCCACAGGCTTATATAGCCATTGACACTTGGTCATGCGTCGACCCCCTTGGGTCACCATCGATTGGCCTTGGTCGTCATCGACTAGCCTTGGTAGCCTTCACTTTGGCTTCCCCGATCTTTGTTTATGACCTCTTCTTGGGCATTCTTCAAAGTCCACCTTTGTGGCCATCTTTATTTTCCCTTTAGGGCATTCTATTTCAATATTTTAATCCTATCCTTTTGTGATCTCAAAGTCCACTCTCGTGGCCATACTTATCCCCTCTTTGGGCATTTTATTTTTCAATCCTATTCAATTTTTGCACAAATTCCACCTTTGTGGCCATACTTATCTTCCCTTTGGGGCATATTCTTTCACTACTCACCTTTTCGGCCTTTTCTCATGTCATGTGTTGGGGCACCATTATTTTCATCCTCATCCTTTGCGGATGCATATTTTTCACTCGATTCCTCGTGTATGAAGGATTTCACATAATTTTCACATTTAGCTGTGTATAATTTGATACTCTTGCCTATGACCCATGATCATTCATCTTGCATCCATATGAGAGATTTCCCATTGGATTCTCTCCATTTTGTAGTGATTTTCACCCACTCACTGGCCTATAGAGCATTGTTACCCATCTCCATTGAGACCACAATTGTCCCTCTACCGATGTGATATTGGAGTCACCACCATAGTTTTTATTTTTATTGTGATCCTTTTTTCTTGGGGCATCTTGCCTTACGCTATCCTTTTACCCATCTTTCTTCACCCACCCGCCCTTCATCATCTACCTTTTTTCAAATGCGTCATCGATTTCCTCTGGCATCATCGATCCCCCATTTGAGGGGGAGCTCATCATCTACCTTCCGTCAATCCTCAACACACTCCTCTTCTTACTATTTTTGTCTCATGGCTTGCTAGCGCAAACCACTCAACAAAAAGGGGCAAATGTAGACACCTAAAATTGGTATCTCTACCCTTGTTTTCCTATGTGCACATACTTTTTTATCCTATCTATCCCCTTTTAATTAAATACCCCTTTAATTATCAATTAAAATTCCCATCCCATCACCTTTAATTAATTTAATTAATTAACTCCTATTAATTAATTAATTAATATCCATATCTTATCATGCCCTAACAAACCTTCTATTTAGGATGCTTTTATCCTAAATAAATCCCCTTACTTTTCTAGCTTTCTTCCTATCTATTTTTATGCCCTAACTACATATTATCCACAATCCTCTTCCCACCATATGCTTTAAAGCACCCTTCTAACTCTTAAAAACACAAAATCATGCCAAAAACACAAAAAATATTTCCCATTGGGGAAACTTTTCCCGCAGTCGGTGGTGACCCAGCCCAGTCACGTTAACCCTATAAAACCAAGTTAAATCCTTCCAAAAAGAGATCAGAAATCATTAGATGCATGCAAATTTTGGATCTCTCTCGTGACTAGTGAATTGCCTCTCATGCCTGAGCATTCTTGCAATAGTTACAGACCTCCCTGACCTCCTTTGGATGTGCTTGCATCACTCATGTTCATCCTTCATGAGCTTATCATTATCTTGGTATTGCTTTAATCATATTTTTATCATATTATCATTGTTTTTCTTGCTTCTAACATTTTACAGGTTCAGATCAGTCTCTACAACACTCGTAGCTTCTTCAACAACCTTTTATTTTCTCCTTTACTTGTAGGTTTCCTTTTTCATCCATTTACCTTTTTCCTTGTCTAGCTCTGCTACAGTCATCGTCAACCCACCCTAGTCACCATCGACCTAGGGTCTTGATTCTCAATCTACCCTCATCCATCTCTATTTTCTGCCATTTTCTTATTTTTTGCTTCCTCAGACCCCCTCTGCAGGTTGACTCCAACATCTTCAGACCTCTGCAGCTTCCAGATTGTACTCTGATCCTGTATGGTCTGCATATTTCTCTTACATTCAGATCCAGTCTCCCAGGTCACCATCGACCTGCCTATGCACAGTCTGGGTCACCATCGACCCAGACCAGGTAACCTTTAATTTATAGTTATTTCAATCATATCAGTTTCTAGATCAATTTTAATCATTTCTCAGATTCAGTATACTTTTGTTTCTACATGTTATCTATTGTTCTTTCTTTATTTCACTCTTTCTAAACAAATGGGGGTTGACATCTGCCAAGGAAGTTAACACTTCTTGGATCAACATTTTCAGGCAGCCCCCACATAAATCTATCTAATCAATATTGTTTCAGTTTATCTTATTTACAGTTAACACTTCAGCACGAGGCCCTGCTTCTTGCTTTCTCATGTTGGTTTGGATGCTGGATTGTGTTTCACTAAAGTTCAAATAAAAAAGGAAAAGCTTTATCGAGGTTTTCCTCTTTTTTCTTATTTTTTCTTTTCCACATTGTACATCCCTTTCTTGTGTGTGTCCTCATCAAAAGATCACACCTCAATTTGGTTTTAAAAATAACCTTTCTTTTCTGCATCCTGCTTGATCACATAACTTAGTTAGGAGGTTGACTTGTTGCATTTCACAATCCTTAGACACAATAAATGTTAGTAAGTGTAAAAAAGAAATGTTAGCAGCAATTTATGGATCAATTAGCATACCCTTTGGATGCACAACCTCTTAAACCCTAGTAAGTGTAAAAACTATGGTTTATACATATTCCCCAACCTAAGATCATTGCATGTCACGATAGTGAAACATGAGATGGTATTCAAAAAAAGGTCTATACAACACCAAATTGAAAGGAAATGCTAAAAGGAAAGTGTTATAAAGAAATAATGAAATCTAAGGAATTAAATATATTACCTACCGTCGTCAATCAAATATCCTATGTTGGGCACAATACTCCTTGGAACCTTGACTAAGAAAAATTAAAAAGAAACATTAGAAAGATAAGTAGTAAAATAAGATTTAAATCGCCTCACTAGGAGGGCATGAGAGGGGTGTAGATGAGCATCAAAATGATGAACATGGGTATTATTGGCTGAATTTGTTAGAGGTATGTGCAATATGTCAAACTGAGTGGCTCCCTGTTATGAGAGTGGCTCAATTTATAACATGTTTTAAGGGTTTATAGTTTGAAATATATGAAGTTTGGCAGATGTAGAGGAAATCACAACGAAAAACAACTAGAAGAAGTGTCCCTATAAATCCCCATTACCAAGGGGATGAATTCAATTAAAAGGCACTTTGTTAATTTGAGATAAAGAGAAACTGATCTTTGGAATAACCCAAATCGAGTGATTATAGTGACAATGGAAAGAGTATGAGGTTGTAGTGCTCCACCATGTTACTCTTGGTTAGTGAAGGTGTGGGTTCCTTCACGAAGTGGCTTGTCTTTCTTCCATGTCCCCATTCAACAAATTTAATGTTTTGGGAAAGAAATTACATTTACAATTTAATTGACTCGAGACCAAATCCCATGGGATAAAATGACATGTCTATGCCACATATTTGGTAACCTTCATTTGAGATATAGTTTTGTAAGTTAAAAATGGTTTGTGCTTGGTTGAACTTCTCATTCAAGGTTTTGTTCAAATGTTTCTGCATAATTTTAATCACGGACATATTTTGCCATGAATGTGTGACTAGTGCATGACTTAATCATTGTGATCACCCTAGTTTTGTGAATGCAAGGTAAATTTTATTCCGCCGAAGGCGTTACCCCTATGGGAAAAGGATTTTTGGACATTCATGGGACTGTGTGAAATTTGACGGCCTAAATGACAGTTTTGACTGTTTCTCTGCTATTTTTGCATATTTGTTATTTTTAACAATTTTAATTTTCTGATTTTGCATGTTGTAGTCGGTTAGCTATTTTTAGGTTTTGCTTTTTAATTTTTGCATACAATAGCCTTTAAATACAATAATAGTAAATGTTTTTTGTAGGGATGCTTTGATATGAAATCGATCCCAATGGTGATGCAAGTTCACGTCTACATGATTAAGCATGGATTTATATATCAAGTTTTCTTTATAACTGTTTTGTTAATGCATATAATAAATGTTGGATGCCACAATATGTGAGCCAAGTGTTTAAAAAATGCCTCTATTCATGGTTTCCTTTACCAGTGGTTGCAGGTTATGTGGCAAGGGGATTGTCAACTGTGCACGCCAATCGTTCTACAAAATTCCTGACTGAAATGTGGTCTCTTGGAATGGTATGGTTACAACACGGGTGTGGCAGCTTCACGTTTTTAAAAATGAAATGTGGAAGGTAGCAGTGAAGTCAAGCTCTATTAAGTTTGTAGTAATTATCATTGCAACTAGTGTGGAGGATTTGGAATCGGGAAAGCAATTTCAGGGTTTTGACCCAAGAAACAACCTAGGGTTAGTTAGAAAATTATGGAATAATTTTTTTTTTTATTAGAAGTGTCCACAACCAAGTTGCAAGACAACAGTTGACCCTATTAGGTTCAGAACAAATCTAAATTACTAGAACATATTTTTCCTCATTATTAACAATTATCAAGTTCACATGGTTCAAATTTTAGGGTTAGAAGTTTCAGTTAGGTTCAGGGAGTAATTTACCCCCATACCCACTCTCTAACAGGCTCAGAGTTTCAACTTGATTTTTCTCATACTTAACACTTCCAAAATTTCCCTAAATCATTCCCATTGGATAGGAAATTTTATCACCTTTCCGGTGATATAAAGAAGTCCTCCTAACTCCTTCAGAAACTCAAGATATGGACAAGCGGACTTTAGGGGTCAAATTTTCCCCAAGGGGACACGTGTCAAGCAGGGGTGAAAGGAAATTTTTGGGATGGCGGGTCGCGGGGTGGCATTTGGAATTTTTCCTTGCATGGGAGAAAATTCCCATTTACTCCCGTGCCTCCACGGGTCCTCCAAGGACATGTGGCGGCCTCTGAGTCAAAGCCGGCAAAAAGGAAAGGGAAGGGCGGAGCGGCGGGAGAGTTTGGGGCATTTCACCCAAAGGGGAAGAAAACAAAACAATAAGCCCACATGTGCCCGTGGGTCCACCAGGGACATATGGCACTCCACAATTCACCATGGGGAGAAGGGAGAGGGAGGCAGTAGAGTGGTGGGGAGATTTGGTGAATTTCACCAAAGGGGAGATAAGGGGATAGTTGGACGCGCGGGTCCGCGCGCCCGCGGAAGGAATTTCCCAAGGTGAGGGGGAGTGCGGGGCCGCGGGGAAATTTTTCAAAAATTTTCCAAAAAAAGATTTAAAAAAACACAAAGGGTCCTCTCCCCCCCCCCTCTGCTAGCACCCAAAGCTGCCACGTGGCAGCCTGTGATAGGCTGCGGGCCGGCGGGGAGAAATGGAAATTTTTTCCAAAATATTCAAAAGGTCTAAGGGAAAAAGAAAATGCCGTGCCTCCGCCGCTGCCCCGTGAGGACACGTGGCAGCCTCTGATTGGCTGTGGGCCAGTGGAAGAAAATTCAAAGCTTTTTGCAAACCAAAATTTTAAAAAATTTTCTAAGGATTTTTAACGGGAAATTTTTCGGGCCGCGGGCCCGCCAGGGAAAATTTTCCCAAATTTTCCCGCCAAGGCAGAAAAACTTCAAAGTGCCATAACTTGAGCTAGAAAGCTTGGTTTTGGGAAAACAAGGACTTTTTGGAAATCTCTCGATGCCCTCTTTGCACAAGAATCATAAATTTTTACTTTTTGATAAATTTTAAAGGTTTAATTTTACAAAAAAATGATCTCAAGGCTTTTAAAAGCCAACTGGTAATTTCCAACTTTAAATTTGATTAAATTAGATCTCTTCCTTCACTCAACATAACAAACAGACATGGAGGATTGATCTACGGAGGGTTTAAAGTGTTTTAGGGAGGAAAATTTAATCCATTGATTTCAATTTTCATTTTTCCATCAATTGATAGAAAAATGACTGAGGAGAGGGATTGGATTCGATTTTGCAATGGTTAAATTGTTTTCTTAAGTTTTCTTTGTCAATTTGAGTTCATTTAATGATCTTAGCATGCTAAATTATATCATTCCAAGTTGATTATTGTGTGCAGGTCTGAACTGTACATTTTTATTAAATTTGCCAGTTTTAAGTTTATAACAGAGATCCATTTCTTAGAAATTTGTTATATCAAATTTATCATTCAAGTGTGGCATTTCATTTCTAAACTAATCCAATACATTTAGTTGTTTATAAACAAATCATTTCAAAGCTAAATTACAAATTCTGATTTCCAATTTTAATATATTTCCAAAAATAAAAATGCAATATAATTCCTTCATACGTATTTCTTTCCTTTGCAATTAAACAAGAGATTCCAATCACAATTTGATATTCCAATTCAACACAACAATGCAAATGAGAGATGAACTTGCAATTCTTTATTAACTTCAAAAAGAGAATACATCTTTACATCTTTCATTCCTTGAATGCAATTAACAAAATTCTATTTCTTTCCAATAACAGAACAGAATGTAAATGTCTTTCACAATTCAAATATCTACACTTTCATAATCAAATTACATACATCTTTCTTCACAAAATACATATTACAATTTCATCCACTTCAAGTGGGAAAGGATTACAAATGAGTATGTTTTCACAAGGGACTGTCAAACTACATTTTTCCTTTGCTCCAGGACAGCAACATGCACATTTTCTCTTTCTCCAAGTTGATCACAACAAAAGAGGGGGAAAGGCAATGCTCTCCACCCAACCAAGACATGTAATGAAAGGAGAAGCCTTCCTTCATCATTGGCCCCCGAGCCCCAACCAAAATACAATAAAAGATGTAATTCAACCCATGGAAACAAATGGCTTCCACAACACACAACATTCTTTCAAACATGCACATTTCAATATAAAACATAGTTCAACACAAAACAACAGTTCACAACTGCAATTGAAAACATTCCAATCAAAACTCAGGCTTGATCATGCAAGCCAAAGGAGCAAGGTCTATGGGGGAAGCTACTTATGCCTCCCAATTGGGAATTGGGCATCCACCAGTAACAAACCACCAAAATAAATTTCACCACACATATCCTTATGCCCCCCACAAATCCCTCCTTATGCCCCCCACAGATTTCCTTATGCCCCCCACAAAGTAAGAAATGCAAGCTATTTCTTTTCCATGGTGGATCCCAAACCCAAACTCCCTCCACAAAATTCTGATGCCAATGGCATTCCTTATGCCCCCCCACATGGATTCCCCATAGCCTTCTCCTACACCATCCCTAAGGCAGTCTACCCAACCAGCCAACAAATAAATCAAAACATGCACCATTCACACAACACAACAAGAAAATAACAACATAAAAAGGAGAGATAAATTCCTACCTCTCCATGGTTACTTTTGTTTCCAACAACAAGCTTCAAATGCCAAGACACAGTTCAAAACAACAATCTCCCAAGTATGCAAAGTTTCTCCAAATTCCTCCAAAACAAGAGCTCCAACACAGCAAAAATGTGCCCCCAAGGAAGAATGCAAAAAGATTCAACAACCCAAAACAAGCAAGAGAGTTTGAATTATATAGAAGAGGGAGAGAAGAGGATGATGTGGATCCATGTAGGATGCCACATCACACATCCTCCAATTCAAACACAAAAGACAAAATCCATTCTCCCAAGCACAATAAAGAGGTGGGTGAAAATATGACAAGTTACTTGCACACTCCAAAAAGCCCACACCTCAAGGGACAACAAATTAAATAAAATGTAAGAAAGTGCAATTAAAAACATGCAACATGATTAATAAAATTCATTATAAAAGTCACAAATCACTTCTCCAACCATAAGTATGGTTGGTAAATTAAATTTAGAGGCATGGGACAAGTTTTACTTGTCCCACAAGCCTCCAAAAACAGCCCCCAAGGACAAATTCGAATTTGTCATGGAGGTGGATTGTTTCATACTCCAAAATCTGACTTACACAAGCTCTTACACAACTTACACATCCCTTAAAAATTTAATACAAACAACCAACAACTCTTATAATTACTTTCCCATATCCCAATTTAATTTATTTAAATTTTAATCATGTGATTCTCACATTAATCTATCACAATTTAATTAATTAAAAGAAAGGGAAAAATTACTAATAAAATACATACAACAATAATAAAAGAAACACATTAATAAAATACACAAACCCATGGTCACATGTAAAGGAAATCCCCCCCATGGGAATCCCTAACAAAAAACAACACACAACACAATAAAATGAGTTGCCATGGTGACCTTGTCGAATTCACCTAGAATTCCATTGTGGTTGGTCTCCGATCCCCCGATGTTTTGTTGTGATATTTTTAACCTGCAAAATACAAATACCTCCTTCGGCCTCATGGCCATATCAGAACATCCAATATGATATAAATAAAATCACAAAATCAACTATATAAATGAATCACAACAACATCGAAGTAACAACTACATCATTTGCATTTTTAATCAACAACTATATCATCATCAAATAATATCCATTTTCTAGATCTACTCATAATATCCAAATCGCATGTCTGAATAACATCCATAAAACATCCATGTCAAATAATATATCATCATCCACATATAAGGTGTCTCTAATAATCATCATGCATCATAATCAAATCAAGATCAACAATAATCCATGATCAATGTCTAACAACATACTAAATCAAAACATAATAATGTCTATAATGTAATCAACAGTATCAGAATAAGTATCAAAAGGTGTCAAAGGGAAGTGGGCACTACATCCCCCTCCCCTTAGACTCGACTTCCTCCTGGAAGTCACTAGAACAAATGTGGAAACTGAACTCGTAATGAAGTAGCATCCTCCCATGTAGCTGCAGTCTCATCATATCTGTCCCACTGCACCCGAACCTGATCAACCTCTCTACCTCGAAGGCCCAGGGTCCTATGATCTAAGATGCAAATGGGCTCCACCATCACCTACCCCTGATCCTGCACCTGCAATGATGTCCAATCTAACACATGAGAAGGATCTGCAATATATCTCCTGAGAACTGAAACATGAAAAACATCATGTATGCGAGACAAGCTGGGTGGCAATGCTAGATGGTAGGCCAAAGGGCCGATACGCTCCAAGATCTCAAAAGGACCAATGAATCTAGGAGCTAACTTAGAACCTTTTCCATAATGGATAGGGCTCTTGTGTGGCCTGACATGAAGGAACACCTTCATGCCCACATCAAAACTATGGTCGATCCTATGCTGATCTGCATACTTCTTCTACCTGTCCTGTGCCTCCTGCAATCTCTACCTGATCAACACCACCTGCTGCTCCATGTCCTGTAGAAGAGCTGGTCCAAGAGATACTCTGTCCTCTAACCTGTCCCAGCTAAGAGGTGTCCTGCACTCTCTACCATACAAAGCCTGAAAAGGAGCCATGCCTATGGAACTCTGAAAACTATTATTGTAGGAAAACTCCACTAAGTACAGGTACTCCTCCCACTTAGACTGCTGATCCATCACATACATCCTGAGCATATCCTCTAAAATCTGATTCACCCACTCAGTCTATCCATCTGTCTCAGGGTGATATGTTGTGCTGAAGTTGATCCTCATCCTGAGGACATACTACATGGTAGTCTAGAAATGTGAAGTGTACAAAGGATCACGGTCACACATGATATTACATGGAATCCCGTGTAACCTGAAAATCTCATCCAAATATACTCGTGCCACTACTCTAGCTGTATAAGTGGTCTTCACCAGAGAAAAGTGAGCCACTTTTGTCAATTTATCAACCGTGACCATAATGGCGTCGTGGTGATATCTCGACATCGGTAGCCCAACAATGAAATCCATGGAAATGGTGTCCCACTTCCATTCCGGTATAGCATGAGGATAAAGAAGGCCTGCTGGATGCTGATGCTTGGCCTTAACTCTCTGGCACTCTAAACATCATGACACAAACTGGGCCACGTCTCGATGAAGTCCTCTCCAATGATACAACTGTCTCAAGGTGGCGTGCATCTTCTTCTAGGATGGGCTGAATAGGGTGCACGATGTGCCTCTACCAAGATGTCCTACCTCAAGCCTCCATCTCTGGGAACATATATCTAGCCTCTGTGCCTGAGAAGACCATCTACCTCTAAGGAAAAACCATCAAACTTCCCCTCAAGGGGTCTCTGTGACTCGATCTCTGCTCGTACTGCAATGTAGAAGCTGTCAAGAGGAAGCTGCTGAAGAATCCTGCTCCACAAATCTGTGCTCACTGAGGTGGCCATAGCCACATGTCTCCATCTACTGAGAGCATCTACTACCACATTCTCCTTCCCCTTCACATGCTCTATCTCCATGTCATACTCACAAAGCAACTCCATCCAATGCCACTGACGAGCGTTGAGATTGGGCTGCGTGAAGAGGTGGCGAAGACTCAAATGATCTGTCCTGAGTGTGAATCTCCTACCAAGAAGAAAATGTCTCCATCTAACCAAAGCATGCACAACTGCCGCAAGCTCAAGATCATGGGTTGGATAATTAAGCTCGTGATCTTTGAGTTTGTGAGACTCAAAAGCCACTACTCTACCCTCCTGCATCAACACACCTCCAAGGCCTACCAAGGAAGCATCTGTGCAAACAAAGAACTCACCCTGTGGATCTGGCACTGCAAGAATAGGTGTTGTGGTGAGGCACTCCTTCAGTGTCCTGAAGGCCTACTCACATCTGTCTGACCAAACAAACTTCTTCCCTTTCCTCTGAAGGGAAGTGATAGGGTGTGCAATCTGAGAGAAGTCCTGAACAAATCTCTGGTAGTAACCTACTAATCCCATGAAGCTGTGCACCTCGGTCACTATAGTGGGTGCTGGCCAATCCATAATGGCTCTAATATTGGAAGGATCGACTGTGATACCTTCCCCAGAAATGATATGACCCAAATACTGCACCTCTGTCTGAAAGAAAGCACACTTCTCCAAGTTCCCGTAAAGTTGCTGCTCACGAAGACACTGAAGAACCTGGCGAAGGTGCCCCTCATGCTCCTCACGTGTACGTGAGTATATCAAAATGTCATCTAGGAAGATGAGCATGAAGTGATCTAAGAAGGTCTGAATACCCCATTCATCAAACTCATGAACACTGCGGGGGCATTAGTCAAACCAAAAGGCACCACTGTGAACTCATAGTGCCCATATCTCATGCGGAAGGTGGTCTTATGAATGTCCACCTCTGAAATCCTCAGCTGATGGTACCCTGACTTAAGATCAATCTTAGAGAAAACTGTGGCTCCCTTCATCTGATCAAACAAGTCATCAATACGAGGAAGAGGATAATGATTCTTGATCGTTACCTTGTTCAGCTGGCGGTAATCAATACACAACCGCAAGGATCCATCCTTCTTCTTCACAAAGATCACTGGTGCACCCCAAGGGGATACACTAGGATGGATAAGGCCTTCTCCAAAATGCCCTCAAGCTGCAACTTGAGCTCACAGAGCTCTGGGGTGGTCATCCGATAAGGTGCCCGTGAGATAGGATCTGCTCCAGGAATAAGATTTATATGAAAATCAATCTCACATGGGGGTGGTAAGCCCGGTAGCTCCCCTAGAAAGACATCTAAAACTCTCTCAAAATGGGATGATCATCTAGTGATGGTCCACTAGACCCATCCTCTGATCTGTCACTAACTGTAACAACATACATCTGACAACCCCATCGCACACACCGCTTAAGCTGCATAGCGGAGATGGTGTGAATAGAAATGGGTCTCCTGACCCCTGAAATCACCGACTCAACTCCCAAATCATCTGCACAAGATATAGTCTTGTGATAACAATCCATCCTGGCCCTGTGTGCAGATAACCAATCCATACCCAAAATGACTCCATACGAGCCCAAAGGAAGGATACAGAGATCTGAGGTAGTGGTGAAAGGTCCCAAATCCACTACACACTCCTTAACTAAGGAGTCTACAGAGATCTTGGCTCCAGAAGCCATCTCGACATCCCAACTAAGACCCTGCCTAACTGCCACCAGCCTGCATCGCTCTACTAAAGATGGTGCAATGGAAGAATCAGAAGAACTAGAATCAAACAATACAGAGGTAGGAATACCACCAATGCTACCTGTGGTCTCAATGACTGTGCTCTGATGCTCTACCTGGTGGTTCTCAACCACTGCATAAATCCTGTGGCTACATCCCATGTCACCAACAGTCGGCTCTGAAATCTGTGCCTTACCCTTGTTGTTAGGGTTCTGTGGGAAATCTCTCCAAAAGTGTCTAGTAACTCCACAACCAAAACATCCTCCTGATCCTCCCCAATGAGTAGCACCTCTAGTAGGTGCCCTAGAAGCCTGTGGTGTGGATCCTGATGATCCAGCTATAGTCTGCTGAGGTCTCTGCTGGTGAGCTCCCACTGACTGAGCTCTAGGTCCACCCTGTGTCCTGATGGGACCCCTAGGAGGAGGCCCCATACTCTGACCTCTCTGTGGAGGTCTATGAGGTGGGTGGGACTGCTACTACTGCTACTATGGCCTAAAGGATGACTGTGTTGTACCCTAGCCACCATGAGGAAGGGGTACTGACCCCCTCGATCTACCATCCTGCATCTGTTGTATGCGGCTCCTGACTCGGTCTCTAGCCTGCTGGGTCTTTCCCTGAGTCTCCTCTACAATATAGGCCTTCTCGATGGCCTCTAGCTAATGTCTGTGGGTAGTGGATCCACACTGCACCTCCAATATCTAAATTCAGGCCCCAGATGAACCTGTGAATCCACACCTACTCATCCTGCATATACTCTACATACTGGAGTAGATCCAGAAATCTACTCTCATACTCTGCTACAGAAAGAGATGCCTGTCGGAGGTCATGGAACTCATCGATCCTCTACTGTATGAACCTCCATGACAAATACCTACTCCTGAATCTCTCCTCAAATAGCTCCCAGGTCACTATCTCTGAATCTACATGGAGCTTCTGCTCCTCTGTCCTCCACCATACTCCTACTCCATCCCTCAGTAGATGGATCGCAACATGAGCTTTCGTGTTGCTAGAACAAGGAAAAAGCTTGAAGCAACCACTCAAGCTCACTAGCCAGGCCTCTACCTAAAATCCACCAGTGTCACTTGAGCAATGTGATGGCCAAAGCTTCAGGATCTCCCTGATGTGATCTACTAGCTGTGGTCTGACGGCCTCTAGGTCTCTCTGCATGCTCATCCCTAAGCCTAGGGCTTCGAGACCTCTCTCTATGCTCTGGAACTCTGTCACCCTGTCTCCTAGGTGGTGACTCTACTCTGGCTGACTCCACATGGGAGTTCTCTCCTCTATGCTCCTCGCTGGGTCGAGGAGATACCTGACCCTCAATAGAAGGGGCTCTGTCATGACTAGCTGCATGTCCTCCTCCTAATCCTCTGCATAGAGTGGCATTAACATCCTGAAGGGTCTGTAGAATCTGAGGTAGGATAGCTGCTACACCCTGATCTGGTGGTGGTGGTGGTGGTGGTGAGTCTGAGTCTCTGTGAAGGTTCCTCTCACTCCGTCTGAGCCTCCTGCATAGACCAAAGTGAGAGTTAGTTTATTTTGCTAAGTTTTACACAACTTCCATGTTTACTAAAATATACAAATTCTAGCTAAGTTGTTTTCTAGGTTTAAAAGTGTGCTAGGTTTAAGTTTCATGTCTCAAGTTTTCTAGTGTGCCCAATGGTCCAAGATTTTGAACCACTACTCTGATACCAAGTGTGATGCCCATTAAAACAACCCACTTGAGACCCAAGAAACAACCTAGGGTTAGTTAGAAAATTATGGAATAATTTTTTTTATTAGAAGTGTCCACAACCAAGTTGTAAGACAACAATTGACCCTATTAGGTTCAGAACAAATCTAAATTACTAGAACATATTTTTCCTTCATTAACAAATATCAAGTTCACATGGTTCAAATTTTAGGGTTAGAAGTTTCAGTTAGGTTCAGGGAGTAATTTACCCCCATACCCACTCTCTAACAGGCTCAGAGTTTCAACTTGATTTTTCTCATACTTAACACTATCCAAAATTTCCCTAAATCATTCCCATTGGATAGGAAATTTTCTCACCTTTTCCGGTGATATAAAGAAGTCCTCCTAACTCCTTCAGGAACTCAAGATATGAGCAAGCGGACTTTAGGGGTCAAATTTTCCCCAAGGGGACACGTGTCAAGCAGGGGTGAAAGGAAAATTTTGGGTTGGCGGGTCACGGGGTGGCATTTGGAATTTTTCCTTGCATGGGAGAAATTTCCCATTTGTGCCCGTGCCTCCATGGGTCCTCCAAGGACACGTGGTGGCCTCTGAGTCATCGGCAAAAAGGAAAAAGGGAAGGGCGGAGCGGCGGGAAGAGTTTGGGGCATTTCACCCAAAAGGGAAGAAAAAAAACAATTTGGCCCCATGCACCTGCGGGTCTACTAGGGACATGTGGCACTCCATCATTCACCATGGGGAGAAGGGAGAGGGAGAGGTGGAGTGGTGGGGAGTTGATTTGGTGAATTTCGCCAAAGGGGGAAAAGGGGAAAATGGACGCGCGGGTCCGCGCATCCGCATGGAAGAGAATTTCCCAAGGTGAGGGCGGGAGTGCGGGGCCGTGGGGAAATTTTTCAAAAATTTTCCAAAAAAAATTTTCAAAAAAAAAGGTCAAAGGGTTCCTCCCCCTCCGCTAGCACCCAAAGCTGCCATGTGGCAGCCTGTGATAGGCCGCGGGCCGGCGGGGAAAATGGAATTTTTTTCTAAAATTTTCAAAAAGGTCTAAGGGCAAAAAAAATGCCGCGCCTCCGCCACTGCCCCGTGAGGACATGTGGCAGCCTCCGATTGGCTGTGGGGCTGGTGGAGGAAAAGATGAAATTTTTCCCAAGCCAAAAATTTTCAAATTTTTTCTAAGGATTTTCCGACGGGAAATTTTTGGGCCGCGGGCCCGCCAGGGAAAATTTTCCCAAATTTTCCCGCCAAGGCAGAAAAACTTCAAAGTGCCATAACTTGAGCTAGAAAGCTCAGTTTTGGGAAAACAAGGACTTTTTGGAAATCTCTCGATGCCCTCTTTGCACAGAATCATAAATTTTACTTTTTGATAAAGTTTAAAGGGTCAATTTTACAAAAATGATCTGCAGGCTTTTAAAAAGCCAACTGGTAATTTCCAACTTCTAAATTTGATTAAATTGGATCTCCTCCTTCACTCAACATGCCAAACAGACATGGAGAATTGATCTAGGAAGGATTTAAAGTGTTTTTGGAAGGTAAATTTGTTCAATTGATTTCAATTTGCATTTTTCCAACAATTGACAGAAAAATGACTGGAGAGGGATTGGATTCGATTTTGCAATTTAACTTGTTTTCTTAAGTTTTCTTTGTCAATTTGAGTTCCTTTATGATACTTAGCATACTAAATTTTAACATTTCCAAGTTGATTAATAAGTGCAGGTCTGAACTGTACATTTTTATTAAATTTATTTGCCAGTTTTAAGTTTACAACAGAAATCATTTCTAGAAAATTTGTATATCAAATTTATCATTTAAGTGTGGCATTTCATTTCTAAACTAGTCTAATACATTTAGTTGTTTATAAACAAATCATTTCAAAGCTAAATTGTAAATTCTGATTTCCAATTTTAATATATTTCCAAAGGATACAAAAGCAATATAATTCCTTCATACGTATTTTCTTTCCTTTGCAATTAAACAGAGATTCCAATCACAATTTGATATTCCAACTCAACACAACAATGCAAATGAGAGATGAACTTGCAATTCTTTATTAATTCAAAAAGAGAATACATCTTTACATTCTTCCATTCCTTGAATGCAATTAACAAAATTCTATTTATTTCTTTCCAATAACAAACAGAATGTACATGTCTTTCACAATTCAAATATCTAACTTCATAATCAAATTACATACATCTTTCTTCACAAAATACATATTACAATTTCATCCACAACAAGTGGGAAAGGATTACAAATAAATATGTTTTCACAAGGGACTGTCAAACTACATTTTTCCTTTGCTCCAGGACAACAACATGCACATTTTCTCTTTCTCCAAGTTGATCACAACAAAAGAGGGGGAAAGGCAACGCTCTCCACCCAACCAAGACATCCAATGAAAGGAGAATCCTTCCTTCATCATTGGCCCCCGAGCCCCAACCAAAATACAATAATAGATGCAATTCAACCCATGGCAACAACTGGCTTCCACAACACACAACATTCTTTCAAACATGCACATTTCAATATAAAACATAGTTCAACACAAAACAACAGTTCACAACTGCAATTGAAAACATTCCAATCAAAACTCAGGCTTGATCATGCAAGCCAAAGGAGCAAGGTCTATGGGGGAAGCTACTTATGCCTCCCAATTGGGAATTGGGCATCCACCAGTAACAAACCACCAAAATAATTCATCACCCACATATCCTTATGCCCCCCACAAATCCCTCCTTATTCCCCCCAAAAATTTGCTTATGCCCCCCATAAAGTAAGAAATGCAAGCTATTTCTTTTCCATGGTGGATCCCAAACCCAAACTCCCTCCACAAAACTCTGATGCCAATGGCATTCCTTATGCCCCCCCACATGGATTCCCCATAGCCTTCTCCTACACCTTCCCTAAGGCAGTCTACCCAACCAGCCAACAAATAAATCAAAGCATGCACCATTCACACAACACAACAAGAAAATGACAACATAAAAAGGAGAGTTAAATTCCTACCTCTCCATGGTTACTTTTGTTTCCAACAACAAGCTTCAAATGCCAAGAACACAGTTCCAAAACAACAATGCCAAGTATGAAGTTATCTCCAAATTCCTCCACAATCCACAAGAGCTCCAAACAGTAAAAATGTGCCCCCAAGGAAGAATGCAAAAAGGTTCAACAACCCCAGAACAAGAAGAGAGCTTGAATTATATAGAAGAGGGAGAGAAGAGGATGATGTGGATCCATGTAGGATGCCACATCACACATCCTCCAATTCAAACACAAAAGACAAAATCCATTCTCCCAAGCACAATAAAGAGGTGGGTGAAAATATGACAAGTTACTTTCACACTCCAAAAAGCCCACACCTGAAGGGACAGCAAATTAAATAAAATGTAAGAAAGTGCAATTAAAAACATGCAACATGATTAATAAAATTCATTATAAAAGTCACAAATCACTTCTCCAACCATAAGTATGGTTGGTAAATTAAATTTAGAGGCATGGGACAAGTTTTACTTGTCCCACAAGCCTCCAAAAACAGCCCCCAAGGACAAATTCGAATTTGTCATGGAGGTGGAGTATTTCATACTCCAAAACTGACTTACACAAGCTCTTACACAACTTACACATCCCTTACAAATTTAATACAAACAACCAACAACTCTTATAATTACTTTCCCATATCCCAATTTAATTTATTTAAATTTTAATCATATGATTCTCACATTAATCTATCACAATTTTAATTAATTAAAAAAAGGAACACATTACTAATAAAATACATACAACAATAATAAAAATTAACCACATTAATAAAATACACAAACCCATGGTCACATATAAAGGAAATCCCCCCATGGGAATCCCTAACAAAACAACACACAACACAATAAAACAAGTTGCCATGGTGACCTTGTCGAATTCACCTAGAATTCCATTGTGGTTGGTCTCCGATCCCCCGATGTTTTGTTGTGATATTTTTAACCTGCAAAATACAAATACCTCCTTCGGCCTCGTGGCCATATCAGAACATCCAACATGATATAAATGAAATCACAAAACCAACTATATAAATGAATCACAACAACATCGAAGTAACAACTACATCATTTGCATTTTTAATCAACAACTATATCATCATCATAAAATATCCATTTTCTAGATCAACTCATAATATCCAAATTACATGTCTGAACAAAATCTATAAAACATCCATGTCAAATAATATATCATCATCCACATATAAGGTGTCTCTAATAATCATCATGCATCATAATCAAATCAAGATCAACAATAATCCATGATCAATGTCTAACAACATACTAAATCAAAACATAATAATGTCTATAATGTAATCACAGTATCAAAATAGGTATCAAAAGGTGTCAAAGGGAAGTGGGCGGACAAAAATATGAATCCAAAAATTGCAGACTTTGGCTTGGCAAAAAGTTTCCCTGAGAACCCAACACACGTCACACCGCGAATTGCTAGAACAATGTAAGTTCGTTTTCTTCTACATTATTGAAGTTGCAAAGGTTGTTTTGAAGAATTGTTGACCTTTTTTGGTCAATATTGCTGGAAGTTTGTTTTGATTGTTCAGCATTGCTGATTCACCTGACATAAATTTGCTTACATTTAAAGGATTGTAAATCATCTTCATCCTACCTTTTTCTATTGATGCGCCCTTCCTTCCATCCATTCATATTTTCCTTGAACCCTCAATTGTTGCCCCTTTTTACAACGTTTTCTTCACCGTGAGATCTATCATTCTTCCTTAAATGGGTCTGTAGTTCTTATTCTAGAAAAAATGTACCAAATTTCCAAAATAGAAGCACTTACTTTGAAAACGTGTTTTTCTCTTCTTGAACCTCTATTGGTTTTGTTTTTGCATCTAAAAAATTCTTCTAGCGATATCATATACATATCAGCACTTTATATCCTCCTTTCCAATTCATGGAGACTTGCTATCATTCTATGAAATATCTAGAATGTTAGGTTCCCAAGAGTAATTATTACACAATCACTGATTGGTTGCAGGGTTGTCATGTCATATAGCCATACCATCATCTTCAACAACTGTAGATCCTTAGAGGTCTAAGGCTTTCACAGTCCATATTATGCAAGAATATGTTTTTTGAAAAAACTGCGAACAATTTTTTTTTAATCAATGTTTTGGATCACATCCCATGATCCATCCTCAGGAAGAATCTTTTGTTAAAACAACAGACTCATGTTCCTTATATAGATAACTCAATCAAAGTACAATGATGTCAAATAAAAACACTGTTGAAACTTAAGATCCTATTTGCCTAGATTGACTCTTCAAATAATTTTTTTTGTTGGCACGATTGATGACATTTATTCCCTTACCTTCAAACATGTTAGGTCCAAGGTCACTTGATATTCTTGGATTTCATTGTTTAGATACAACATCAGAAATTAATATGCACAAAAAAAAAGAATTGAATAATCCTCATTCAGGTTGTTCTCGATTGTGTAGGGTGGTTGTTTCACATGCATGAGTAGATAAATATTCTTCCATATTATTTTACCTAAGAAAATCTAATCATATTCTAAAATTCTTCATACATTAGCACATTGCATTACATGTAAGGATGTTGTGTGATAAGTTGATAACACTATTTCAGTATTATGATGTATAAAAGTTTTAGTATTAGTATTTATTCATCATGTATTTGTTTTGTTTGAGACATGATTTCAGGAATATTAGGAAATTGTATTTTGATTAGCATGTTTCAAAAGTGGTATCATGTATGCTCCAGAAGCCTGCTCATGTGAAGCACATCCTTAACAGGAAAGGCGCCATCTTCAGCTTTGGGATTGTTCCAACCTCCAATCTTGCACTGATTGGCATCGTCAACATACATGGATCCCACACTACCCATAAAAGCAGGCATCTATCAGCTTGGGATTGTTGACATTTTCCTACTTCTAAACTTGGTGTATGATTATTGGCAAGTCCAACATGGTTTGTGACTGATCTTCCACAACTACCCAAATGGATCAGTACACTTCTATATATATCTTGGTTAAACTGGGTATGACATTTTCAAATGCAAGATAGTCCCTTCTAAAGTGTTTGGAACATTTTTGTATGTATCATTTTGGCAATAATTCTCTCAAGGAAAACTTTTGGATCCATGGTTTGTGAGAAGATAAACAACTCTTCAAAAAACTTCATCAATTCTTCAATTTTACCCCAAATGGAACCGTTCAATGAATGCACTAAATACTTCTATGAGAAATGGTCTAAAATGAGTTCAAATTAGCACTAAAAATGCAGTTAACAACTTCGGCATCCAAAATTTTTCAGATAATCAAACACAAGTCATAATGAACCTGTTGGAAAGGTAATAAACAATTTTGATCTTTTTCAAATGCAAGATAGTCCCAGGATCTGACAGAAACGGAAACACATCTAATATTCAATTCTTTTTCACTGCTAGATCTTGAATTTACTACTCTGAACATAACATGGAAGAAATGTAGACAAGGTACAAGCTATAGATGTGTGTAGACTATGCAAAAGATTTAAAAGTACTCATGTTGTTAAAAAAATTTATGCAATGCATTTTGGCATTCCAATTTCTTAATCCTAAAAAGGAAAACAAAATTTTGGAACTTGTGGATACAAAACTAGGATTTTATAACTACTGTTTGGAATTTCATGTTTTCCTAAAATAAAACAACATATGGCTATCAAGTGGCAACTTAGCACAAAAAAGTGTGCACCCATTGACAGAGAATGACTACTCATCATGGCCATCAATGTCTTCCTTGTGAATTTATTGTCCAGCACACATAACCACTGGGGGAAGCCTTCTATGTTTCCCAAGGATGCCTTGGGCGGATTAAGTATTGAAAATTCTAATGTTAGCAGCTGATTAGCACATTCAAAACAAGCTTACAAATATCATCCCTAAACTGTATAGCTCTTACTATTGATTTGTTTGGTTTGAACTCACCTATTTCAAAAATGTGGAGGGAAGGAGCCCCTTCATCATGATCTTATGTTCTAAAGAGGGATGAAAATCAGACATTAAGCACTGTGACAATACATGCAAGTAGCCTCAAAGTGGAAACTCGTGGACTATTTGGAGTATGATGAAAATTGATTCTTTTCCATTTATTGCCCCTAACATTGCAAGGCCATTAGTAGTAGAGCATTGGTTTTGGCTTTGGCATTGGTATTGGAATTTTTCAAATGCAAAGCTATTATTAGTACCAGACCATGAGTTTTGGTTGTGTTTTCCTATGGGTATTGGAAATTTTCAATTCTAACTGATGGAGCTTGATTTCCTGGGGCACTCGAAACCCCTTTAGTCTTTTCTTGACGTAGCTTATCTGATGATCTCAAAGAGTTCAGTGGCATTACAATGGGGGATATCTAGTTTAATCCAAGTATGTAATTTGTATTAACCTGATGAAGCAACAGAGCATGAAACTTCCTTTATCTCCATTTCAAACTTGGTCTTTCTGACCTAAACCACCACAGGGGTTTTACCTTGCCTTCGTGATGGTTTGAGTGGCTGAAACTCAATAAGGTAGGATAGAGTTATAACATGCATAGACGGACCTATGATCTTAGACAGATCTTTATTTGAATTTGATACAAGCTAACAATACAATTTCGTTCAAGTCTCTTTTGAGGGTTCATTCTTAGATCACCAACTGATATGGATTTCAGGATATTTTTCTCATTAACCCCAAATTTTTAGAACCCATTTTTTTCTTACATCTTCTACATGTGGGCGCCCTTTGTCTGATCAAATGAGAAAGACTGGAATTTGCACTTCCTTGGCTTCTAGGTAAAATGGTTAGATTCTTTATCTAGAGCAAATCAATTTATCAGACTCCCTCCTTTCAAAGAAGGGACAACCAACTTACAAGGATTTAGAAACATTCAAAGAAAGTTTTCAATAAATAATTCTCCTGAGTTTCCTCTTGTATTGAAAAATGAATTCTTCTTCTTAGGTCCTTGCATTAAAGTTGCATAGGTTCATCTTTCCCGAGCTACTCAAATACAGGGTAAGCCTTATTGGCAATTTGGCTCTCTATTGATGACATACAATCAAAATATTTTTTCAAATTTCTTTTGGCAAAACTATGGATTGAAGATGGCCACTAAATATATTGGTGACAGGATCACATGATCCCACATGACCCACATGTATATACACCATATATCCCACCCCCATATGCCATCCCTTTCAAAGCCTGCTCGTGTTTTTCTTTAAACTACCCAAAATTATCAATTGTTAGCATGTAAATAGTCATCTAAGAAAGTGACGCAGTTTTGAGGTGAGCCGACACGTTACTAGCAAGTTGGATGGGATGTGGCTGGATGGCTTGCCAACCTAGGAGGAAGGCTCCGAGTCCCATCATTTCAGTCCTTGTTTCTACTATTTCCCTCCTTCCACCATCTCCCTCCCTCTCCATTGCATTTCAATATCATATGGTTCTCATTTGCACAACTCGAGATTACAGATGTATAGCCATTGAATTTTAATATCTCAGGCAAGGTTCGTTTAGCAGGTCCGGTGAGGTTTGCAGCAACTCGAGTGAGTTTCGTTCTCAAAATCTCCGGTGAGGTTCCTTTACAGCAGCTCGGGTGAGGTTCGCAACAACTTTCTCTACGTTTGGCTCAGGTACTTTTTTTTACAAACGCCATTTATGCCACAAAAAATAACAGTTTTCGCATGGGTACTTTATTTTTACAGACTCCACCATTTTGACATAGTTCCTTTGTTAAATGGTCTTACCCATTAGCCATCTAACCTATGTTTGTTTTCCTCGAAGAGACTGCCATTAACATATTCCTTGGAACTACTTATTTCGAGCTAAAACCTCAATAAACACTTACATCACAAGGCGATGGACTTTTCTACAAAGTTTTACTCAATTCCATGGGTGTATTCGAGAGATAATGGATTTTTAACCTCCAAACCCTAGCTAAAGGGTTTCTAAGGACTGTGTCTACCCGAGAGTCTAAATTTTGCTTTAACTCCCTACAATTATGGATTCAAGACCCAAAACTTTACCCAGGGGTTTGTTTCATTATACTCCTAATTAGTTCTTTACCAATCGGCATAAATAACACATGAAACTTTGAAAGAACACTTGTTTCTTCTTACCTAGACTATGTAGGACAGAGATGTACACATGTATGACTTTAAACCACTTTTCTTTCACCCTTACAACCTATAGCTGAGCTTCCTCGCATCGTTGTGAACTTGAATGATCATGATATCAAATCACAAGTGCATATCAACTTGTGCTTAGATTCTTACAGGCTATATATAACAATTACAATGTTGTAGTGCACCTTAAACAATAAAACAAAGCAATGTATCCATGTTTGTATGGGTTGATATTCTTCTTCTATTTGTAATCAACCACTTTATAAAAATAAACTATATATAAACTAATCAAATAGTCTTCCATACTAAACATGGTAGCAATATGTGCATAGTTAAAATCATTTTCCAATTTTTCCCATAGCTCTGTAAGATTATTAACATCAACAAATCTTTTGTAGATATTCGAGCTCAAGGATTTACCAATAATACCTCTAGATTGTTCCAATTTGCATTTCCATAACTCCTTTTTTTTTATCATTTTGTTGAGGCTCTTTCATTTCTTTATTTTCCATCCTCCATAGAGTGTTTTTAAAATTTAGGTCTTATTTTGAAGCCAAAAACAATTCTTGACTTAGAATTGATTTAGATCAAAGTCATTAGTGTTCTTTCTAGGGTATCTACAATTTGCAAAATCAGCTCATACTCTGTAATTTGGGTCAAAATATTTACACCTTTTTTCCTTTAGTTCTATAGTTAAAGAATTTATTGTGGGAGAATTCATCCAAAGGAATCATGGCTGGTGTTGTCCTTAAGTGCTTTCATAGATATGTAAACAAAAAATTCAGCAACCAATATAAAGCAACTATTGGAGTTGCTTTCCTGACCAAGGAGGTGCAGTTTGAGGACAAGCTTTTCATACTTTAGGTCAGTGTTATTTTCCCCCATGACGTTTTATTTTTATTTTTTGATGTTGTGAAAATGATGTGATATATTTAGCATGACACTAATGATGTGGGTTGCAACATTGCCTATAAGGTATTGCAAGCCTGTTATTTCTGTAATTTTTTTATTGGGTCTCATTATTCATATTAGTAGTTGGTCTCCAATGTCATTTCTGAATGTGCATGGCTGATTAGCTTTATTTAATTTCATAGTAAACTTTGCTTACCAGGTTTCTACATTTGTCGAGTATTTTTTGTTGTTTGGCTTGGCATTGATTCTACCACTCATGAAATAAAATATGTAAATGTACAAAATTCTTCATATTTCATGTTTAGTTCAAATAAAATAGTCCACAAAAGGCTACCACTCGTGATGTAAGATTTGCAAATGTATATGTATGAAATTGTAACAAATTTGAAATGTAGAGATAGAACCTTTAAATGTAATGCTTCATCTGTATTCCTACACTTACAAAATCAATCACACCCCTTATCAACATCAACTCCAAAAGTAATAACTATCCCTCTAAATCAAATAACACATTGGGTGCATTTGGACATAAATTGTTTTAATGCATCCTCCAGGCATGTGCCAAGTCTGGAGCTTAAGATGATCTCTTTCAGTTTCCCTTGCTAACATTCTCCCATCTTGTGTCAATCTGAAAATTATATGAAATGGATGTTATTGTGGTTTAAAGGGAATTGGAGATTTAGTGAATGAAGAATTAATATATTAAACCCTTGGAATATGTACCAAAATCATAGCTTTAGATTATTTTTTATACATGTTTGAAAAATGAAGAAGCATAGACCAGGTAAGTGAACTGTTTGGAAAAATGTCTAAAAAAAGTGTGTGCCTATGTGGACAACAGAGGTTGCAAGATATGCACAAAAATGGATTCTTAAGGAGGCCTTAGAAATTTTCAAGCAATTGTTATTGATAGAGTTAAAGCTAAATTCCACTGCCTCTCCAACATCCTTCATGCCTGTGTTAAAATGGGAGCTTTGGAATAATGAATGGAAATCCATCTAAACATAAGAGATCAATCACATGTGCATAATACAATGTGAACGCCGAACGGTATATGTTATTTGATTTAAAGGGATAGTTTTTACTTTTGTAGGTGATGTTGATAAGGGGTGTGATTGATTTTGTAAGGGTAGAAATATAGATGGAATATTACATTTAAAGGTTCGTACATACATATTTGCAAATCTTATGGTTCACTGAACACGTCTGATAACAGTTCAAAATGGCCTAAAACTCCCTTTCGAAAATCAAGTTATTTAAAACTTAGCCATTTTCAGCTTCTTTAACTCGGCGCAAGAAATGATGTGTCAACACTCTTCCAAAAACACCTTTTTGAACAAGGCGCAGGAAATTGTCATGTCGACATACGCACCAAGGTGTGCACCCCTTAGAAAATCTTTGGCGCACTCATTGTTGTGTCGACATCAATGAAGTTGCGCCCCTTTGGCGCTGAAATTATCATGTCAACATCATAAAATGTGTGCTTAAGGCACTAAGGCTGGAAAGTTGTGTCAACATCCATAAAGGTTACGCTAAGTATTATGCACACTAATTTTTGCATTTTCATGTCGACACTCCCAAAGTGTGCACCAAAGAAAGTTGGTGAAACAATAAATTTAGTTTTTCTATATATAGGTGCCCGACACTTGTCATTTTTAGTATTTGAAAATTGAAAAAAGTATTTTCTTTGTTCCTGTCATCTATCCTTGTCACCCCCGCATGTCATTTTTCGAGCTTGTGGACCCCAACATCGTCCTTCATCTTTTATAAATCTAGGTAAGTGTCTCCTGCCATCCTTGTTATTGTTGTGGTTTTTATTTTTGGTTGTGTTAGGTTTTAGGGGGTATAAAAGATAAAAATCTAAAAAGAAGAACCTAAACAATCTATAACCAACTGGAAACCCCTTTTCCTCTCCTTCAGATCTACAAATCTGGAAGGCCCCCTACCTCTGAAAAAACTCAAAAAACTCATATTTTCCTTATTGCCTTGCTAAAACAAAGCCTCTCTTTACCATCTGATGAATCCAAAAAAAGAGAAAGAGAAATTAAGAAAATAAGCTAACTGTTAAATAATTAAAATCATGGCGCAATGTCCTTATTTGTAACATCTACCAAAATTCTGCCTTGGTGCACTGTCCTTTCTTATAACATAACCCTAACCCGCGCCCAGTTGAAATAACACTTAGCAACTTTCATGTAGGGCGCAGGCGCAATCCTGCACAACATCAACAATAGATGTTGTGTGCTTCAAAATCTGTGCCAAGCATTTTTCCTTTGGCGCATTGTACCTTCTTGCAACATATTTCAAAAGTTGTGCCTTGGTGCACTTAGAAACCCATGCAACACAATATTTTCAGCGCCCAGTCAAAGCAATTTTTCCCTAAGGCGCAGGTGCCATTCCCTTAACATCAACATGACATGTTGCATGTTGTAAACCCACGCCCTGCGCTTTACCCTTTGGCAGCCATTTGTCATGCAACACCTCCAAAATTGCCCACTTGGCGCAACAAGGTCAACACTCAAAACTCATGTGACACCCCTAAATTTTACCCTTTGGCACCCAAAATTACATGTTAACATCCAGAAAATTCTTGAGCGCAACTTTTCTCCTATAAACATTGGCACAAATTTTTTCATGATGACATCTCCAAAAGTTTTCCCAACATTTTAAAGCCTCTGCAGCATGCTTTGAACCTGCGCCTTGTGCCCTAAGCCTTATAATTGCTCATTCTTCATTCTGCAAGCTTTCATTATGAATAACATGATGGTTGACATGGCTCTTCTGTGTTGGACCTCCTTGATTCTTCTTGCAGAACAACAACAGCCATCCTTGAGCTCACACATGTCTTCATCAAGCAAAAAACCAACAAATTCTAAAGCTAAAGCTAAGCAGTATGGAACAAGAGATGAAGTACAAATATCAGAAAGTCAGGATGCTTGACTCATATGCAGAGAGTGATCTTGACATCAGAGACTCTGAGCTAGGTCATGTTGATATGGATGACTTCTGGGCGAGGACCAACTTGGCAAGCAATGGCCCGTGGATGAACAAACTGGTGGGCAGTGGATTGCACTTTGCAGCTGGGCTGCTAGTAAGTGCTGTAAATAATGAATTCATCATGTTGGTTGCTTGGTGTTATAACAAGGACACTAGATGTGTCGAAGATAAGAGCAAAAGACGATCATCGACCTCACATCTCGTCACTTTGAAATAACCCTAGGCATTCCTCATCACAGGCAATATGTAGCCATAAGTCTAGAAGACTGCAAAAAGGCCTGGGACGACAATGAGGATAAATGTATGTAGATGATGAATGAGCTTTATCTAAAGAACAAGAAGTCGGTGAGCAGATGGCCACAGACCATCCACTGTAGTGACTTCAATGAGGAGTTGAGTGATACAATCACCTTCCTGAACAGAGTATTTGGGCTCCCTGATGCCCATTATTTCCACAAATGGATGCTGAGGTACCTAGAGACCATGAGCAAGAATGTGCCTGATCAGTGTTTTGGCTAGGGTGAAATCATCAGTGACACCATCTCCCAGCAGCTTCAACAAGTCCTAACAACTGGGAAGTTCTACATGAACTCCTACGTTGTATACGCTGCAGCATCAGCAAGAGATTTCGTAGGCTTAGCTCGAAATGGGGTATGGCCCCAGGTCAAAATATATGAATTCTACCCAGAGCTAAAGCTCGAGGCTAGCATCTCCCAGTTCTCCAAGATTAATGATGCCTTCTTCTATGAGGTAATCTACTTACTAAGGCCGAACATGAGACATGGTCGGACCAGCCCGAGTGTGATTGCTGCCACAAAGAAATGGGGAGCATTGTTCACACAATTCCCCACATTCACATATCTCAGAGCGGTGAATTTTGAGGGTGAACCAACAAAGCTGCCAAGGTATGCAGGGCCAAAGTTGATCCTCTTGGAGTTGTCAAGGCAACTGATCACTTACCATGAGAAGTGCATGAAGAGAAAGAAAGGAGGAACTCCATTCCCCCTTACAGTTGGCCGATACACCTGCACCACACTGGCCAAAGCATGGGAGATGTATGCTGAGCTAGAATTGCTAAATTTGAAGCACAACTTCCCAGCAAGGCCTACCTTCGACTGTCGGAGTTGCCTCCCAAGGGAAAAAATTGATCCCATCCATGTTCTTGAGATCGAGGACATCTGGATCGACCTGACACATGAAATAGACATCAGGTGAAAGGATCACTCCTGGCTGGCTCTGGAGGAGATCATCCATTATGGTGTAGCCATCATTCCAAAGGGATTCCAAGAGACTGATCAAGAAATTGATCAGGTTTACCTTGACACAGATGGGGATGATTGGCCATTCGTAGAGATCGACAGAGCCAAGGTGCCTGAAAACCATTCAAGAAAGGGTTAAGCCCACGTTGCAGTGCATCGAACATTGGTGCAAACAGAATGGTCTCACCTACCTCGGGGTAGATTTCACTACTTCTCCTTCAGGTAGAGCACCTCCAAGACCGGCCCAAGTGCCGAAAGGAAAAGGGAAAGACAAGGAGGGAGAATCAAGCAAACAAGAAGAAGCTCCTCAAAGCCCTCTTACTACTTCTGAGAAACAAGTGGTCGACCTGGTATCTCCAGGTAAAGAAGAAGAGAAACAACAGAAGTTTCAACGGATACATCCACTCAAGATGTTGTCACAACTACAACTACCGAGGTACCCACCATTCCTTCTTCCACTCCTTCCCCTCCTCCTGTCATTGAAGCATCTATTCCTATGGATGTGTCTTCTTCTCTCCCTTCCTCCCTTCCATCTCCCACCTCTTCCATCTTCTCCTCTCTCGTGGATCTGTCACCCAGTGTTCCCTCCATCCAATTACAGATCCCTTCCATTTCCATGTCCTTTTCTTCTCCTGTAGTAACTCCAGGCCCCACAAGCAGCAGTGCGTTGGACTCCTTGTCGATGCCACCACCAAGTGTTTCAACATTCTTCCCTGAGGCCTCTTCAGTTGCTTCCCCTTTCACTCCCATTTCTTCTTCTATTCCCTCTACTCCCTCTCCCATAAGTCCTAGCTAGATTTCTGACCATCTGAGCCAGCATAAGAGAAAGGTTCCCATCGCACCCATGGACTTCTCCGTCATTCCGAAGAAGGGACCCAAGAAGCAGAAAGTGATAACTCACTTTTCAAAAAGCACTTCGGGGGAGAGAGTCATGGAGATTGCATACCTGGACCCCACCAAGGAAAAGAAGGATCTGTCTCCCACAGACTTCACAGTGACTCAAGTCACAATGGGAACCTCATCTGAAAGCCTACAAGGAGAGGCCTTGTCTGCAGTGGATGCTCTCTACAAGAAGCTACAAGAAGCAAAAGAGGAGAAGAGAATACTCAAGGAACAAAATGAACATCTTCTCCAAACATTGCAGAGAATGGGCAACGCTCCTCCTGTGACTGCCGCCGAACCCACTGAAGTTCTCAGTCAGGATAAAATAAATGAATATGCTAAGATTGGTGAACAAGGCATAGCAGTATCCTCCTGGATTGAGTGAATCCTCAGAGATAGTGAGGAAATGATTAAGAAATTCATAGTGCTCTACCAGGATATAGATCAAGCAAATAAGGAGCTACAAGCAGTAGCAGGTTCCCTCTCTGAGGAGTTGGACAACTCCAGGTTGCAACATGAAACATTCCAAGTAATGGATAACTGTTCAGCTGATGACCTATTGAAGGTTGGCGTCATCGATCACCCATGGGCACATAATAAAGCTCTCGTTGCATTAGATTACCGGGTCGATCAAATGGAATATATCCTGGAGAGGATAGATAAAATCAAGGATGAAGCCCTGGATGCACGATACAACATGGAGCAGACAGTTACAAAGATGTCTCTAGGGATGCTCAGTGAATCGTTCACCTTGAGGGAAGCAGACGATACATTTCAGTGCTTTAAGGCTATAGTCACTCAAGGTTTGGCACCAGAGGTCACTTTCGACCGAGAGTCAATCAATAACCTCTTGGCCTACCGTGATTTCATTGGCTTCTTGATCGATGCATGCGAGGAGTTCGTCGGGTTACCTGACAAGCTCAAGAATGAAAAAGAAACTTGTGAAGTCATTGGTGACCATTTCAAAGGTCCAGATCATAATCAACTTCAGGCAATGATCAGCAAGTTTATGGAATACTGAGCTCAGTGTCACATCGCCTCTCCTAATCAGAAGCAAGAAACCAAGTTTGAGCAAAGAGATGATGAGGAGTAGTTTCTCCTCTTGTGTACGCTTTGATAATTTTTGTAAAAATATTTAAAAAGCATGTTGGCATTTACGATGACATCATCCATGTTGCATCATGGGATGTTGCCATCCAAAAACTTGCCCAAAGTCAAATTTTGACTTTTTAGATATTTTGTAAATATCTTGTAAGATATTTTGTAAATAGTGGTTGGTTTTTTTTGTCTTCTTTCTCCTTATCCTTCTATAAATACTGGAATACTTGTTGTATTCCAGGTGGACATTTTTTGTATGAAAAAAGAAGTGAGGAGAGAAAGACTTTGTGCTTTCTTGTAACAGAAGAAATATTAATACATATGCTCAGACTTTGTGCTCAATATATGTGTTATTTGCATCAGATCTTTCTTAAGTTAGATCTATGTTTTTATTCTATTGGATTCATTCCTATTATCGTCATATGTTCATCAGTATTGCTTTATTTGTTTATGCAAGTAAGTTTGGCTCTGTTTACTACCAGCCCAAAGCATAAACCTTCTGACCTTTCTGTCTTTGGAATTCATTTCTTTTCTTCCTTCAGATCTATCCTCCTCCTACCTTTCTGGCTTGTTCCTTCTCTCCTACCTTTCTGTTCGTAGTTGGAACTACCTCTACTGGGATGAGATCCCAAACCCCCTGAAGTTAGAATAGTGTAGATTTGCACAGATTTCTGCTTGATATATTAACAATAAACCAGTTTCACTTTGTTGTCTCAAAGAGGGGCTATGCCCTGCACACTGTTGGCCTGTTTCAATCTTATATCATGACATCTGAACCAAACATGTATACATGAAGACCTTTGTACATTTGTAAAATTTATATCATAAATGGTAGCCTTTTAGCGGGTAATTTTAGTTTCAATAAAAATGATTACATTTGATACCCGTTGAAAAGACATAGTTCCGTTTTGGATGGAAGAATTACATAATGAGTATATTTTTGGTGGAGGTGCTATCCAAGCAAAGGGTTTCCATTATTACAACAGAAAGAAGTGAAAGTAGTGGTGGAGGTGCTATCAAAGCAGAGGGTAGCATTTTACGATAGGCTGGTGGAGGTGCACCAACAAGTCACAAGTTGTTATTGTACACCATTTTGTGAGCGTTATCCTTTCGAATGAAAAAGCAAGTGCACTACGCAGATTCGTAAGCTGAGGGAACTTTGAAAAAAGCTGGTTAAAGGATGTGGAGACACCTGCACTAAACCAATGAAAATTCCAAAGTCGACGGTAGCTCTATGCACAAGTCTGAATTGCCATTACAGACTTGTGGATAGTCATAATCCCCAGTCAAATTTTCTATCATAAATTTTCTTCGAATCCCTCTTGAAACAGGGGGTATGACAAATATGTAACATGTTGGAGTGATCCTAACATGGCTAATATTGTATCTATCAAATTTGACAACAACATATAAAGTGTCATCGTCATCGCTATTTACTAGTAATTTTGTCAACGGGGGAAAATCCCCTCGATAATTTTTTTCTTGTGGCACCATTCACAAATCCTGCGTCAACCCATAGATATTGCAACCAGTTTCTATTTTCTTAAATTGAGAGAAAGGAATGATTTGGATCTCAAGAAGTACCTTCAGTGATGAAAAATCCATTTGAAAGATAAACACCATGTGGCTACTAAAGATAGCACTTGAAAAGGTAAGAGGCAAAGACATCAAGAAATTAGTTCACCATAACATATTAATCAACGCGATGTTGGGCAACTAGTAGTGAGAATGATACCTTAGGGAGGATGGAAGTGCAGTAATGTCCAAAACATGTAGGGTAAACTTATTAATTCCTATATGTATCAAAGTCTATTTCTTAGCTTGCCACAGAACATTCTTCTGAGGAGCTTGGTGAAAACTGTAGCCAATTTTTTTTCGGAATCAGAGCCCGGAAACCGGTTGAATTCCAACCCAATACAAAGTACCAACTTTGTACAGTTGATCTCCCGTTTTCTATTTTTTCAGCTCAGGCCTAATTACTAAAATAAAGCTTTAATTGTCTCCAATTATCATAAACAAAATTCATCTTTAAAGTGGTATTCTAGTGGGCACAATTGTTGTTAAGTATAAAAACTGAAAGGCTAGGGTTATTGGTAACATTTTTATGTTTAGTCACATTAAACAATGTACTTATCTTTGATCAAGGTCCAGTAGAGACATTCTATTTTCAGCTCAAGCCAATTAGGTAACATGTTTAGCATAAAATATGTTAATTAAATCTGCTTCTGAGTCTAAAATTGCTTAATTAGCATAGTACAACAAAATTATTCTTTAATAAAGTTGTCTTCAAGATTGTTCATAATAATGTTGATAGCCTAATACCAAAAGGTAAAATTAGTTAATTATTAAGAAATAACAGAGAAATAATGTAAAATATGGCAAGGAAAATGCACAAACAGTCAAGACAGATCGTCTAAAAGCCGTCATGAATTTTGACACAGATCGTGGGAAGACGTCCGTGGATTAGTGCACTATGTCCCCCTAGAAATCCAGGTCTATGAGCTCTTAGCGTAATTAAGGTACAAAACAAGTACTCTTGCATTGAACACCAGATGAGATTCTTCAGATTTCTCATATGAACAATAAGGGCCTTGAATTGAACATATTAGAGTAATTGTAGTTAAACCTAATTTACGCCACACAATAGATAATACTAAAAATTGCTCTAATTGCTTTTCTTCCCACTGTCACACTATAATTAGCAACATTCTTCTAATAAGAGCTAGTTTCTCCAGAACATCTTAAATGTGGACATTAACGTCACTATCATATCCATTAATTACCGTATTCATAATCTTGTGTTTAATTAATACACTTTTTAGTTAGATTAATACATCACTCTCAAACTCCTCTAATTTCACTGGGTTTCCTTACTACAGTCTACTGTTAAATAGATGTCTATAAGCTATGTGGTTCACTTGATTGAGGATAATCACTTATCGTGAATAATGAAGATATCCTCTAGCTTCCCATAGATGATCAAGGAATCACACCACTACATGTAATCATCTTCTAGAGGTCTACATATCCATTGTTAAACACACATTCACTAGAAGTTGCATTTCTCCATCTCTATTAGGGAATCTGCAAATAACAATGATGGAAAACAATATCTTACACATGGTTGTAGATAATGGGTATGGTCATGAGCCGTCTAGTTTTTATGGAGGCTTTATAAGCAAAATGGATCTTGTGATGGCACGTGTTTTTATGATAAAAATATAGTATTTTCCAACGCATCATCAATTACAAGAACAAAGAGACGTTGAAGACTTGTAAATTTTGAATCTTGTTGTCTTGGGACAATGTGATTGACGAAAAAATTAGTGGAAACAACACATATTGTCAAGCACCAGGGACAAGAACATCAAGGATGGACTGATAAACACTGGTATGAGTGTTGTTGACATCACGATTGAACTGAGAATACTTGTAGTTGTGGTATAAACATCAAATACTCCCCTATAGTTTTACAAAAAACTTGCTTTACCTAAGGTGGAAGACGCAATGCACTCTGAGGATTACATTTGAGAACATGAGCCGTGCCAACTAACTTCTTATGGATAGCTACATTGTTCCTTAATAATTAGAATCGACCCATCATTTAGATCTTGATAGCAGTATATGCCCACAATTTGAAGAGACACGTCAAACACTTTAATGGACCTCATGTATCATGTGAAGGATCACCTAATGTGTAAGAAAATGCCATGAATACGGTTAATCATTTATTCCCATAGGGATGCCTCCAAAAGATAGCTTAGTGCAAGGACATACAATACCCCTAGTGTGGGGTAACGTTGCTTAGAGAACTCTTGACTAAGTACAATAGAGGCATAAGATCTTATATGTGCAAGATACATGCCACACACAAAATAATAAGGACAATGTGCACGTGAGGGCTTATGCAGGGGTTGAATAGGGTGGTAGCACACTGGACTAGGGTGTACACAGGAAATTAAAGCATGGACTTAAGTGATTTTCCAGACTAGAGCTACACATAAAACTAGGAGTCAATATGGGCCAAACTAATGGGTAAATAGACATGCACATTTTATTTTTTTTCTCATTCATGTTTAGAAGGTTAATAATAGAATTAATACAAAGTATTATTGTTTATGGATTATTCTATTGCATTAGCAAAAGTTGGTAAATCCTTGAAAGCTTCCTGTGCTACATTGCTATTTTTTAGTCTAAGAAAGTATGGAGGCAATTTTTTTGAGCACTGTCTGTATTATTATGTTTTGTTGTCTTGAGTTGGCTATGTGAAGGGTAAGTCCTCCACTGACTATTTATTTTACCTAATGTTTGCCATTTGTTCTAAGTAGTAGTTCCCCTTTGTTCTACAACCCACCAACCAAGTCCCTCACTCCCACCTAGGGTTTGATGTCCTCATACAACGCATACATCCCCTTTCTACTTTTTCCCCTCCCAAACACCTACCAAAAACCTGGTTATGTAATCACCTTCCCTACAACTGTAATGAACCCCCGTCCCCTAATGAAATAATTGTGTTTGGATAATTATAGATGACATCTCGTCTCGAGCTAATTAATTGTTTATTATTTATGCAATTGATCTTCATGATTATTATATATTCTCATACTTGAGATAGTTAAATCATAGCTTCTGATAGCTGGTTCTAAATTTACTATTGTTAGACTGATTTTTTTGTTCATTGCTTATTGTTGTTATGGTTATACTAATATGATTGAACATGCATGTTAACCCCTTCATCATGTATAATAAAGGAGGGACTTCATATGTTTGCAGTGCCCTTTGGGTGAGAATTCACAGAATGCATCACTCTTAATGAAGTACAATGTCACAATAGCATGTGTGTGGATTTATCCATACTTTAAACATCTTTAACAACATATTTCATAAATGACTAGTCGTAGAAGCTAAATTCTGTATGCATTTGCCAATGTTTTGCAGAGTTATGGACAATTCACAGTGGTTGAAAAAAACATACTTAAATACGGGTGGTTTGAACCCATCGACATTGTCTTCACATAAAATGTGGGCAAAACCTAACTCTACCAACCTGAGTTGAAGTTGGAATGTCAGTTTACCACAGATACTGGTATAAAACTCATGAAATGTGGTCTACCCCAAGTTCTTATATCAGAAAGGCCCTGCACCTCTCCAAAGAATTTAAGAAGGAATCGTCCCACTTGAAGCTCGAAGGAGAGCTACCAGAGGTGTAATTATACCCATCTGTGGAGAATGCTTTGTGATATTAGTTAAGGGAATGAAAAACTGTTTAAAGTCCGCAAGGCATATTTTTTGCAGTCTACAAGAGCAATGTATAAGATCTATATTACTCAATGTTATAGGCATTTGACAATATTACGTATCAATATTCCATAATAGTAAGCTATGATTCACAGGCTCACATTCACTATGCAACATAGTCGAAAACACCAATTGATTCCAAATTTATGGAGGGTATGCACCTTATGTTAAAGTCTAACGATATTGTAAAATTTCCCATCCACCGATGCGATTATTAACGGAGTGCAAGCTCTTAATGACATCGTTATGAATTCGAGAGACATGATGAGCAACACAAGATGGAAACAATGTTAGCTCAGATTCTTACAAATGTTAAGGCGTATCAAATTTGTTCCAGAGCTCTAACCGAGGCTCCACGAAGGAGAGTTATAGATCATCATTTAGCTCATTGACGAGGACTCGGGATAGATCTTAAGCTCTGCGTAGAGGTTAGAGAATGTGAAAAAAGAGTGGAAGATTGAAGTGCCAACCAGAATATGAACCTTTATTAATAGGAAAACATGAAAATAAATTTTGAATGTGTGCTGCAAAAGATGAGGGGATTGCTGGGATGTCACATGGGCTCTCGGACAAGGATATGGGCATCATATGCAAACCTGCAGCCTGTCATATCCCATTGCACAATAAATTTAAGCACTTTATTTGGGATCCTATGTACAAACCATGTGAAATCCATTGCAAAGTTAAAAAAAAAATAGCAGTTTTAGTTAGTTGCAGCAATTAAGGACAGGACAAGATACAAAAGACATGGTTATCCTCACAAAGACATTCACACGGTTTCTCTTATGCAATAAACAAAACTCTCAACCTGAGTAGTCTACATTTGCAACACTTACTGAAATCATGTGTCCACATGATTAGTTCTCCTTTGTTAGTACTCTCGTCATATGTTAAAAATAAGACCTTTGAATCAGGGCATGGACATATGTCAAAGCATAGTGGACAGGGGATGGTAAATTTTCCATATTTTGTAATTGTAAGTGTTTTGTTAGACATGTATGCAAAATTTGGAAACATATGAAAGGTTTGTAAATTGTTTAACCAAATGGCTCATCGAGATGCAATCTTATGGAATACCATTTTTTGGATATGCACCAAACGGGTCTACTGAAAGGCTTTGGATATTTTCAGTAAATGCAATTGGATGGTGTAAATCCAAACTCAACAATCTTCTCTAGCATCGTTATAGCTTGTGAGTGTTTAAACTAGTTGGGAGTACCTCATATACCACTTCATTGGTTAACAATAATGGTTTCTCTCTCATCTAGCATTATTTTTGTATTAATAAGGTTTCCCTTCGTAATGGTATCAAAAAAATTAGGATCAAATGAAGAGTATGTTGTTTTTTAATTTAAAATTACTTTTGTTTATTAAAATGTTAAAATTTACTTTATTTTTTGCACACACCCAAAATGACCATTTTTGAGTGTTAACCTTTCTCCTAGATCATATGTCGAGACGATGGAAAACTTAGATGATGAAAATTGATAAAATAATCTATCCATGGCATCTTATTTGTGCCTTCCAGCTCCGTGCATGCCTTCCATGCTTCCTTGAAGTCATCATCTTGTGCATACAACTCCGTCATGGTTTTAAAACCCATGACTTCATTACACATTTATTTCAGCACTAGCACTCTTCTACTTAGTGTATCTACAATCTTATTGGACTTCCCACTTCGATGTTTCAACACAAATGAATAATTTTGTAGGAACTTTACCCACTTTGTGTGCCTTTCATTTAGCTTTTCTTGAATATTAATAAACTATAACGCCTGATGATCAGTGTACAAAACAAACTCATTTGGCAACAAGTAATGTCTCCACTTATTCAATGCTTGCATAATTACTTCAAACTCCTTATCATAGACTAAATATATTCTCCTTGCATCATTCAACTTCTCACTGAAATAGGAAATGGGTCTCCCTTCTTGGCTTAACATTGTGCCAATTATGGATCCACTTTCATCACAATCTATTTGGAATACCTTCTCAAAACTTGGAAATAATAACAATGGTTGTATTGTAAATCCATTTTTAATTCCTATAAATGTGTTATGCCTCTTATATCCATACAAAATATTTTCACTCTCCTTTCATTGTCTCCATGATCTCCATACATATTCAACTAAATTTTATTATAAAATTCCTATAGAAGCTCACTAATCCATGAAATCTTCACACCTTTTTCATAGTCCTTAGTGATTTCCACTCTACTATCATGCACACCTTTTCTAGGTCCATTCACAATTCTTACTAGGATATTATGAAACCCAAATAAACTAATAAATTACACATAAAACTACACTTATATATATTCACAAGTAACCTCTCCTCCTGCACATGATTCATTACCTTACACATGTAATCAACATGCACCTCCTTTGATCTACTAAACACTAATATATCATCTAGATATACAATCAAAAATTTCCTAGGGAATGGATTCAATACTTCATTCATTAACCTCATAAACATGTTCTCAGGGAAATTGGCTCAACCCAAATGACAGAACCAACCATTCATACAAGCATTCCTTTGTCTTGAACGTTGCTTTCCAATCATCTCTATCTTTGATGTGGATTTGGTGATAACCAATCTTCAAGTCAATCTTTGAGAAATATTACATGCCACTAAGGAAATCCATTAGGTCGTCCATCCTTAGAAATAGAAACTTATACTTAATTTTGATCTTTTTGATGGATCTAGAATCAACACACATGCACCATTCTTATCCCTTCTTTTTCGTTAGTACCATGGGTTCTACGCTCAGACTCAAACTTTTTTTCACTAGTCATCTATCCAATAGCTCTTGTACTTGTTTTTGTACCTCCATATTCTCTTCTAAATTCATCTTATATGGTGATTTTTTGGAAAACTCGACACTATTATTAATTCAATATGATGACTGATACTACGCATTGGTGGTAATCCTTACAGCAAGTCCTCTGTCACTATGTTCACAAACTCCTTCAATATTTCACACCCTTCGTTTGGGATCTCAACCTTTACAAAATATTTGTGAACTTCCTTTAGCACTTGCACATAACATTCCCTCTCCTCTTCATTTCTCATAGGAATTTATCCCTAACACAACTAAAACTCTTACGAAAACTCAGTTCACTTCTCCTTCATCCTTTTCTTTCAACGGTGAAAAGTTTAAATTTCTTCCAAATTTTTCAATGTGAATAACATTCATGTACCCATCATGGACATACTGTCGATCATATTATCAAGGCCTCCCTAGCAACAGATGGAAAACATCCATTGGTGTCACATCGCACAAAACTTCATCCCAATAATTTCCAATCTAGAACTTGACTGGAATTTTCTCATTCACCATAAGTTGGTTCCCTTTCTGCAACCATGACATCTTGTAGGGATTTGGATGTGAAATATTCTTCATTTCTAACTTATTTACCATTTCACATGAAATAAGGTGTTGTGTACTACCACTATCGACAATCACCTTGCAACCCTTTCCTCCCAACTTACATATAGTCCAAAAAAAACTTTTCCTTTTTTCAATATCATTTTCCCTTAGTGCATTCTTTAACAACACTTTTATTATCATCAAAGCATCCCTATGATCTCATCCTTAAAAAAATTTTGCATATCATGTTGATTCCACCTCTCCATATGCTACATGTGTGTCAAATTCTATATTCCTAATCGTGACATCACTCTACACACATGAACACTTAAATGTGTGATGCCAGGAAATTGTTTTTCACTTCAAACATGTTTCAAGAATCTACCCCAACTATGTGTTACATACTTCCTTGATGAGTAAGATGTTATTTCTTCACATGTACTACCTTGTGTATAAATTTTAACTAATGTGCTCATATTCTTACAACTTACTATATCCTTGACCATTTTCACCTCTATTATGCACATTGCAACTTACTCTTTTGGTTGCGCTTTGGCTCATACGTGCAAAATTTTCTTCTACCTTCAAGGATAGTTGATAAGCTTCCCCCACCATCTAGATGCACATAATGATTTCTTATTTAATTCTAAACCTCAATCCATTTATATACTACAGGGCCTTCTCCAAGTCAACTTCAACATGACCAGACTGTAACATGATCTAGCGAAACTCCTTTGTGTAATCCTTAAGTGACATCTCTTTTTACATCAAATATTACAATCTTCTTCAACAAACACATCTTGTAGTTAGAAGACAAGGTTTTTCTCTTTATTTTTGTGGCCATGTGATCATAGTGCACTATTTTCTCCTTACCTCTTCTTTGTCGCTCATTTTACATATCCTTCCACAGTAATGTATCATGCTCCTTTAACTTTTTTTTCTCCACTATGAGGTGTTACGGGTCGACTATTTCCTTGAGCTCAAAGTACTATTCCATGCTTGTGATCCAATCTATATATTCCTTTGGATCCAACCTTTCAAAAAATGATGGGAAATCCATTCTTGGTCCACATCCCATTCTTGAAATAACTTGTAACAATCACGCTTCTCCCTTACCAGTGAATTCCTCTTCACATTTCTCTTCATCTCCAATGGCTCCTTAATTTTATGTGTCTCCCATTTTTTATCCTTCATATGCACTTTGATCATATGGTGTCATGAATCCTCTTTATCTTTCCTCTTCAAATACCTCAATCCTAGTCCTTACGCCCCTTAGTTCCATTATAGCTTGTTTTAGTGCTCCTATAATGGGTATATTTTTTTGTGTTCATTGCTCCTCCACTGGCAGCTCTTCTTGGTGGCATATTTTCTTCTTAAACTAGTTACTTCACGGTTGGTGTTTTACCACTCCTATCAATCCAAAATATCTTCTTTAAGGTTTTTATTTTTTCTATAATACCACTTGATGGTAGTATTGAGGGTCAAGCATTAATTTGATGCCATTTTAAGATTAAAACACAACAAAAATAATGATAATCACAACACAAATATTATTACATCATAGACCTTAATGGCATCCCCAATAATTTCCCTATATTGGGGTGGTTATAAATCTTGTAACAAAATTTGGAAACTACAAGGGGCGGCATTTCAGTACTCCTGGAAGATCTCTTCTTTTTACATATTTAGCAATGGGTCCATCTCTTCCAAAACTCACTAGAATCTCTCCTATAAGTTTCCCAACACCTTTAAATGGTGTTAGTTATTATTTTAAATACATTTGTCTTGCCCATTTAGATTTTTAATTTCCTTAGAATAATCCTCTTCTCAACCCACTTAAACATAAAATCAAATTCATGTGCATTAATAGTGTCCAACAATCATAATTTGATAGTTAAGAAGTTTCACGTCCTTTGCTGATTTTTTGGTTGTGGTCTTTACCTACCACTTTGTCTTTTTCTACCTCTATCTTTATTCTCTCATGTACTTTTTCTTCCTTCAAGTTTGACATGTTGATCTATAGAAATATCCACGTGCTCTTTGTTTGCTCAATTGTCTAATCTTTTGTGTTATTTCTTTACACCTTCTAAAACTTATGTGCCCCTGCTTCATCAAAATACTTGGACCTATTTATGTTCCCCTTACCATACTTCCATCATGCACCATTTCACTATGCTCCTTACAATATTATCATTATGTAAAACTTATGCGCACTTCTATGCAACTTTCTACTGTACCTTCATACTTGACATACCTTTACAATTATTGTGTGCACTCTGACACCTAGCCAAGATTTCAAAAAACATGTATATCTTTGAATTCCTTATGATGATCCTACATCATGAAGTCATTAAGTTGAGTTTTTTAAATCAATGTAAAATATTTTGCGGGATCATTAAATGGATGGGATCAACCATGCTAGGGTGACCACTTATAGTATGGATGATGTCACCTAGTTAAGGGGAATTTATCTACCATATTCAATGTTGTTTTTATAGTAGGGCCAATGGTGCAAGGGAGGTTAAATTTTTCTCATGGGTTGATGGAATTAAGACATCATGTCCAATATAGTATAAAATTAGGAAAATTTGGTGTTTTTAGATGTTTTCTATTGATTTTGATAACTAATTTGTGATGTAGGAGTATCATTATAATTAGCACAATTTTGTCTTTCCATAGTTGATTAGGTGATGAGTCGTCCATTTAGAAGTTCTTGGGGTGATACTAATCCCTTTGGACTCTCAATGATGTAATAAGTGACATTTTGGAGGTTTCCCTCCAAAATCCACATTTAAGTATTCAAATTAGACTTGTAATGTACCTTAAACTAAGTATTGGAATGTTAGTCACGTAGGGGGTTAGTATAGGTCTAATGTTAATAAATAAGTCTTTCATGTCATATGCTATCTCATACTTGACCTACCTAAGTGTAAAATCACTATTGTTAGCCTAACCATGTATGAGTTAGGAGGATGAAGACCTAACTACCTCGCTTGATTCATAATAAGCATGAAGCATTCGAGGATAGGGTGGTTGGAGGAGTTGGTTTGAGGTTTTTAGAGGAAGAATACCTCTGTTACATAGCCCAATAGGCTCATGAATCTGTGTGTATCAAGATTAATCAATAAAACAATGCTTCTCAATGTGTAAAAGATGTGTTGAAGTGTATGTTTTTTTTATTATTGGCAAATAGTTTTTTGAAAGGGACTATACCCTTGTACAGCAAGGCTCAGGAGCCAGAATAGGAAAATAAAGCTCGAAAAAAAGGATCAACATCCAGATATAACAATAAGGACCAACTGCAGAACGCAGTCTGCAAAGAAACAACTAGCAGCAACACAACAGCAAATAAACACCTGCTGGACAGCGATCAAACAGCAAACACGCAGTGGTCCGGCCACAAAAATGATAACAATGTACTCCGGCCGACCACTAACAGAGAAAACATCCAGACGATCATCACAAAAGAGCCCAACAAAAACTGTCAAGAAAGGAACCAGCAAAAGCAAACCAGCTGCAACAAAACAGCAAAAAAACAGCAATAAAACAACAACACAGCTGCCTAGCAACTGCGTAGCAGGCCATATGCCAAAATGTAGCAATAATAGCGCCCAAAAAGACAAGAATCAAATCTTTTCCGAAATGGTGGGGGATTTAGATTTGGCGTTACCCTTCTTTTTCCAATTCACCACTGTCCATTCCTGGATTTCCCAGCATCCAATGCAATCAGAAGCATCTGTAATAGGATTTGGTGTGAAAGTGACCCACATGGGAGGTCAAAACTATCCTTAAAAACTGAATCATCAATCTGTGGAGCATAGCCTGTAGGTAATTTCTCTGTACGTTGGCCTGTGGAGCAGCCACGACGGGTTAGTCAACTTGCAAGGGGGCACTAGAATCCTCAGCCAAATCTGAGTTAATTGTGAGATGTTTAGGGAGAGAATCCTTCCACCAGGCAGTTTTGGTCTTTCGTTTGGAATGTTCACAATCATTTGTAGCATGACCAGTTTGGAAGAAACGCCGACATCTGAAGGAAAGTCTCTCATAGTCAATCCTCTGTATCCAGAGCCTTTCTCCAATCTGAAGATTGAATTCTGCTGGTAAGGGTTTGGAGGTATCTATATCAACCAGTATTCAAGCAAAATGTAGTATGAGTTTGAATGGAGGTCTTACCATCAACTGCCACACATGAGCCGAGAGTATCACCTATAGCAATGAGACACGATTTGTTCCAAAGTTGTAACGGAAGTCCTGGTAAACAAACCCAAATCGGGGTAGGTATCAAATGACTCCTTTAACGGATCGAAATGACGGATACCATGGTTTGGACATAAGTCCATGTTCCCCCCAAACCCAATGCTGGCTAAAAATTAAATCCCTATCAGCAGGGGTTTCAAAGACAGTAATGAAGTAAGCTTTAGCACAGGGATAAAGCTCGATCTTACCTTGTATTTTTTTCTCTCCATCTCTGGACTATCCATTCATGGAGCTGAGAAAGTTTAGGCCAAAATTTATGGAATCTGCATATGAGTCCTAGCTGAGAGAGATTTTCCTCCTCCTTAAGAATCTTTATAAGTAGATCCTCCCCAATTTTCAGCGTTGGGACCTCCCGAGAGGGTTTCAAGATCTCATTTCTGGTATTCTCCTTTTGTTTGCAGACCGCTGAAGCATAAGAAGTGGACCTTTATCTCCACCAGTTTAGGTTTGTCCTGAAGCGAGTCTGGATCTATCCATGTACCTCTTCCTGAAGGACCAGATCCACTCTTAGTCTCTTGCAACCTGATTCAGTTGCCATTGTTGAGATTTGTAAAGGAGATAATGAATCTTTGAGCTGAACCATCTGTACCTGTTCCAATAAAGAGAACACCCTAAAGTATTTGATTTGGGTTATTATTCAAAATAGGCTTAATTATTTTTGGGGGATAGCCAAAATAGGATAATAATAATTGTTGATCAAGGAGTTTGTGAGTTTCCTAACATAAATTATTTTTCATAATAATCCAACAGTAATACCTACTAGATATTCTCGCCGGTAGTGAAAAAAAAACTTCTAATCCAAAAAATATGAGAGGGTAGAACCTCTAGCAACGTTTGTGCTCTCCATTTGAAGTATATATTTTTTTTGGTATGCCCGGGTAGAAACCATGGAATAGCTTCGGAACTAGTTTGCGTAGCATTTTCTTGAGCAGTCGCGGAGTTAGCATCGGAGCATTCTTTACTTTTCTATTTGCGAAGCTATTTTTTTGGAGTCAGCCGTGGAACTATGATCACACAGTAGACGCGGAGCGGAGGGAATCAAATAAAATAAAAAACCCTCTTATAGAGTCATCGGAGGAAATTTAATAGGATGCCTACAATTATCAAGTATATTGGGGATTCAGCTAATGGTAGGTGAATCCTATAGAAAACTTGACACTTGCCATTTGAAGAAGTACTGTACTGCAAAACTATCTGGTCTCATAATAGATATTTGATTCTTCATTGTAGTCGATAACTCCTCAGTTTTAAATAGATTTAGGTTGAAAGGAATATTACGAGTTTAGACCCTATAGAGATGGTACAGGAATAGTGGTGTACATGAATCCAAATTACCTAATGGTGATTGGAAGGATACATAACTATTACAAGCTCGATAAGGTAAATCTTATAGTTGTGTAGCAGACCCTCCAGGGGCTGGGATGTTTACATAATTTACTTTATTGGTAAACTTGAACCACTGTGGTAGCTTTGGAAGGGTTTAAGACTACCTTCCAATTTTCATCATTATTAGGTAGTCTTTGGATGCATGAGCTTCATAGAAGAGGACTGAATTCAGATCTTAGGTAACCTTTGATTACACTATCCGATTAAAGGCTATAGTGGATTTATGCTCAAATTATTTCTTCAATGGAATTTTAGACTATATTGGATCTACAACAAAAGGTTGAAAATGAATAGTTGAAATTTTCTGGTATCTTGAAATTGGATTAAGCTAGTATCCTATGAGATCCAGTTAAATATGGGTCAGAAAGAATTATCAGGTGTCTGATCCAAAATAAGATGTAGATTAAATGTTCTCATGAAGAATAAGGAGGATATCATGAATTTAGATAGGTATGTTATTATGAGGCTCCATCAAGGTAGTCTAGAAGATATCACTCATGAAAATCATGATTTTGTAACGATGCAACATGATTAGAGTTAATTGGATTCACTGCCAATTCTTTCAAACTAACCATTTGTACAGTGTTCTAAACCAAGATAATTATTCGTCATTATCAAGGATGTTAGAGCCGAAGAATGTTGAATAAGTAAGGATACCATGACTTGTATTGATGGATCTTATACCCATTTTCATGAATGAAAAGAATGCTAATAATCATTTTATGAAAAATTGAATAGATTTCCTTGTGAGTTAATGCCTAGGTCAGTGGGCTTAGTATAGATTGACTTCTTGAATTGGGTCTAAATGGGTGGTCAAAAATGTAAGCTAAGTGATTGACTTGAGAAGTTATCGAGATTGAATAAGGCTATGATTAGTTTGTAAGGGGTATGCACAAGTTGAGGGACTTGGTATTCATGAGTACGTTTTCTCTTGTGGTATGGAAACGAAGTATCATTGTATATATTCTTAGCCTATGCAAGGATATAATTGATTATAAGATGTCTATCAAATGGATGTAAATATCAGATTATCTTGAATGGTTACTTAGATGAAGATGTTTACATGGAGAATACATATGGTATCGAAAGAAGACTACATAATGTACATTGATTATAATGGTTCTTGTAAATTGAACGAAAGGATATTGATGACCTGTAAATTATATCCCCTAGGGAGAATCCCTATTAGAATCCTTTATATCAAGTAACTTTGATTTCATAAGGATTCAAGTGTGTGTGTGTGTGTGTGTGTAACATTATGTTATATATTACAATACCTTAGTGGACAACATTTTTTTGCATTAATTTAGAACAAGTATGAAGATGATATTATGACCTCTGGAGGAAGCCAATGAACTCAATATGACCCATGATACTTACAGAGGCTATTGAACATATAAATAATCAAATATCTATGCTTGGATCATTTTATTTCTTCTTAAGACTGTAAGTAAAGATAGTCTATTGAAGTGAATATTCATGTCCCAATGATAAATCACATCAAGGAAATCAATTACTGCAACTATATTTGCAATGGGATACACTTTTAAGATTTAGTTGTACCATTGTATGATCATTACATGATTTTTTAATACCAAGAATTTGAGGATAGTTATGATGTCTGCTGGAATTGAATTAGTATGAATATAGATCCATGATTGGTATCAACTCTATTTTGAAGTAGTATTCATGTACACATATATCTATAATAAAGAAATACCCAACACTGGTTCATAAGGTTTCAAGTATAGATCCTATTAGAGTCACATGTGGTAATATAGTACATAGGATCTTTAGATATCGATGAGGGAATAGTGAGTATGGTTTGTGGTATCGAAGGAGTATCATTATTTGATTTAAGGGAATTTTATGATGTTAATTGGGCATATAGTATGGATGATGACAGAACAAACTAGTGATCGTGACATTCCTTTTGTGTCAAGATGGGCCATACCTTGGTTCAGTTTGGGATGAATCTCTTGTAGAGAGGGAAGGATGTGATAACTGAGTCTGTTGGTAATTACACGAACATAAATGTTCTCCTATAGGGATTTGCAAAGTGATGTTGACATAGACCACATGACCTTGATATGGAGTTACAAGATAACTGCAACTTTGATGGGCCTACACTTATTTATTGTGATAGTATTACATGTTGTTAGTGTAAGATGAAAGAAATAAATTTTTGAACTTAATAATTTATACCAATGGACATCCGAATCCTAAGTACTACTTCTTGAGGGATTTATAATGTGAATAGGAGCGATGTTTCTAAGATGGCCTCATGTGTAGTCTAATAAAAGGCAAGTTTTTCACAAATGCAATCTATAGAAAAATTCTCTACTTGTGTATAACGTAACTTCATGCAATCAATCTGAATGTCTGACTACTGTCTATCACCACATGTTCTTCTTATCATCATCTTCTTGAGCCAACATGTAGGCTTAATGAGACATCCATAGGCAGTGAATACTTGATCAATGCGATGTGATCTAGGAGGCATGAACTAATAATACTCCAATGATACTCTATCACTTTTAAAGAGGTATAACAAATGATATCATGTATGCATTTCATCCTGTAAATCCTAATGTTAAAGGTACTTTTAACAGAATTATGTTGATTGGGTCGATGTAGGTGGTCAATATATTCAAGGATCTAAAACTCTTGTAGTTGCACCAAGTCTTTGGTCATAGAATTTTTCATTGGAGTACCAGGAATCTATATGGACTTCTGATGTCATCGTTTTAAAGGTACAATCAATATTTTAGGTGGATTCTACATCAATCCCCCATGAATATTTGAAGGCATCCCAAGATATTTCCTTGTTTTAAAAAAAATTTCCCTTTTTATTCAGAATGTATTAATGAGTGTTATTCTCAATTAGAATGAGTACTAAATTTGGGACTGTTATCACCAAAAAACCTTTTTCTGTACTGTGATCATGGTATTTCTGGTCATCTAGAATGGTCATCCACGTAATAATCAATGTTTTTTATAACATGGGACTATAAGGATCATTAAATTATACTTGTCATCACAAGTTTAGATGGATACTGGAAAACGTTGTTATTGCCCAAATGGTTATGACACTATCTAATCATGTGTGTTAAACTACAAGAAGTTATGAATGAAATACACTTACTGATCTAATCTTCATCAAAGATTCTACATTACTGAGACATGGTATTCATAGTTATTCCACTGAAAATGCATAAAGAAGTTAAATGCATTTGTTATGTAGAGGTGACATAACATGGGTGGATGGACAGTCTTAAATGGGTTTTAAATCATATTTGGAATCAAACCTGAGGATGTTGATGGTTAGAAATAAGTCTCATAGCAAATGTGGACACCTCAAACTACCATTTCTTAATGGATACAACAATAGATTAAGACACTACACAATGAGAGAGGTATTGCAAATGAGCACCTATGAATGAATGTTGAAGGATAAAATTTGAAAGTTTCATCACTTCTTCAAGACCAGGATGTATCAATAGCCATGAGAACAAGTATTTTATTGCTTCTGAAATGGGCCAATCCATTAGCATTGAAGGCTACTAGAAATGGTAGCATGGGAATCTATAACTATATGATACAAGGTTGTGATACTGTAATGGTGGGTTGAGACTCACCCAATCAAATGAGAAAACCTTATCAAGCTTGCTGCGTTTCTCTTTGCATAGATTGACCAATCCCTTACAAGATGTCATTTCACTTAGATATGAAGGAGCTAGAGAGGAGTTTCACTAGTGCAACCGTCCTGGTCCCAATATTTTAATCATCAAGTCATTGCAACTATTAAGTGAAGCATTTCCTTCTTCATACTGATAGGTGAAATTGAGTGCAAGGGATTATGAACTGTAGATCCCCCTCTTGAAATATCTCCATAGAGGACAAACTTGAGATACAAGGCAGGTATGTTCCTGTAGAGAGGAGGAAGATTCTAGTCAGTGACATTCCAAGGTATAGGAAACCTTAGAGGTGGAAGCTAGGGAAAGAGTGCAAAGGTGTGATGAGGTGTTTGATACAAGGGCCTAGATAGCAAGAAACATTTATGATGGGGCATGACTTATGTTTAGTAGACTATGTTCTAGATGTGTCAACGTGATATGATGTATAACATACTCGAGTATTAGTTTCTATTATATGTAAGAGTCACATTGGAGTTATTGGTGTCTTATGCTACCAGAATGAGTGCAAGGTATATGACATTATACATGTGTGATGTATTATACTCCAACTTACTGCTTGAAGTCTAAAGCGTGAAACTTGATCAAATGTATGGGGTATATGAGTCCATGAGTAGGTTATTCTCTCTTATATGAATTGCTTCAATGAGAAAGGGTGAAAATCCAAACCCCTGGTGTTTAGACATGGTCTATCACTACCCATTGGTGTATAGTCTAAGTAAATGCTGAAAGCGCTACTAGTCTCAGTATATCTTAGATGATCTGACTTGTGAAGTTATAGATTTGTGAAGTATCACCTAGCACCCTAGGAAGATACTCTCTCCCATCAGTCATTAAAGTTGGCTATAATGAGTGGTTGTAGTAGGGCTTCATGTTCATCCCCGTTATTCATATATTAAAAGTTTAACTTAAAGGTAGTATATGGTACCGAATCTTTCCCTAATGTGAAGTTTTCATGTACTTCATTCTATATAACATTGCCTGGCCCTAGGTCCAATACAAAACTTGGCATTTCCAAGGAAAGAGGGGGTAAGTCCAATAGTTCACTTGGATAAAAAAGGATTGTCTAGATAATCCTTTACTTCCTCTTAAAATACCTCAGAAAAACTAAAGACCATACTTACAAGCTTCATTTTCTTGAGAAGAGAAGTCAGTACACTAAAGTATGTCAGAGTTACCCATAGAATCTCAAAAGGAAGGGTTATAGGTAAATCCTTCTACAATCACGCTACTAATGAAGCTGAGTCATTAAGTTGTAATCATCACTTTACTATTTAGTCGGTCTCGTACTACTATTTAGAAGGTTCTTGAGTGAAGAAGAGTAATAATTAATCCCCTGTGACTTTTGGCCATTGTAGGAGCCATTTTACTTGTTACTTTGGAACCTAAGGTTTTCATCTGTACATTTAACTAATCTATATTCTCATCAAACTTGCTAGTTATTTCTGACATAGGGTGCTCAAGTTATCTAGGACTGGGGCGCTATGTAGGGCGCCCTTGTCCCCTCTATGGGCACCTACAAAGATCCTTATTTACAATTTTCCCTCACTTTGTGGGACTTTATAAAAAGCCATGGAGGGCTTCTTATATTTTATGCGATGAATCCAGACATTTTCGGGGTTAATTATGAATTTGGTTTCAATAGAACCTTATAATATATAAACTTAGTTAAGGCCATAATTAGGGACCTAAGGGTGACTAGAAACTACTATTAGTTCCGATCTCGAGTTGTTGCTTTGAGGCTATCATAGCCTCTCAGCATCCATTTCACGTTGAGGAGCAAGTCTAGTTCATCTACATAACCTAACTTTTGAAGGAAAGAGGAGGGGATTCTCTGTTATTCCACTGCACACATTATACTACATTTTCTACATTTAGTTATTGGTAAATATAGAGTTGTAAAAACAGTGTCAGATCACCTTTATGAGCTATTTAGACCATCCTACGGGAATCATGTTGATGCACACACATGACACCAAAACTACATTTGGGACTGAAATGTAGTGCAATGCTCAGTAGAGGTATAGACCAATCGTTGTGGACATTGTTTTAGGTCAATGCCAACCTAGAATAGGGGTGATTATGCATCAATATGGACAAGACCTAGCACTTTTGATAGAGCAGCTCTGTGAGCAAGGGAATATATTTGCATAGATCCAAGAAATACATGTGGGAGAAGGTATTGGTTAGTGATCACTTGATCAAAGTGCATTAAGCTCCTATTGATGTGCCTACATGTAACGAAAATTTCATTTGATATACCTGCCGGACCTATGATCAGGATTAGATGCAAAGAATAATATTTGATTGCTAGTGGTAGCGTTAATCTGAGGTTCAATGTACAACTCCACTAATCTACATAATTTTCAGAGTGCCCATTGGTTAACTCAATCCTTTTCCAGGTGTTCACTTGTGGCTTAGAGGAAGTTGAGTCCTTTATCCATCCTTTTTGGGGTCCCTATTACAGCCATTCCCACTTTTTGTTCCCCTAAGCCACTTATGTGATATATTCTCACCATTTGTCTCTGGGCACATGAGGAAAGGATATGTTCCATAATATCTCTTGTATAGTAGGTGTGTTCTATGGGGATTAGATTAGTCCCATGCAAGAGTTCTGAGTTGGCACTAAATTTGTGTTTGCCATTAAATTGTCATTTAAAAACATTGTACATATTGATCCTCTGGAAAATGCTATAGAAACTTAATTATCCCCATATTCCCAACATTTTCTTGCGGAATGCCCATTTTGGTGAACCCTAGGGAAACTCGATAATACACGCTTCTAGAATCATCAATCATCAAGGCCTTTGGTTTCCATCCTTATTGTGGTATGGTCATTCATGATTATATCAATCAGCTGCTGATTGTTATAGCTTGCAAATTTCCTGAACCCACTCCCTTAGGTTTCCAACACTTTCTCAGATACCTGCCTGTGGTATTTATTCATGCCTTAACATGCATCCATGGGTTCGATTTATCAAGCATTTTATGATGTATTCTCTTCTATTGTTTTTGTTTTTGTTGACAATCTAACCTTCTCACCGATGTTCATTGAATGAGGGCATAGAAGTGATTGTTCCTCTACATATTATTGTCGTATTCATAATGTAGCTGTTAAGAGTAGTATTTGTATTGATAATGGATCTGAAAAACAATTAGGTGTGTCCTAGGTTAGTCAGTAACACCATCCGTTGAATGACCCCACGGTTCTTATTAAGGACATGATGTCAGTCCCTCTAGTGTTTCACTACATGCTTATGATGGTTGGAGTAATCAGGGTCCATGTCTTGATCACATTATAGTGACTAACCTATCACATTTTGGTCCATAAGACTATCCGACACATTGTCAATTTCTACGTTGGTTAATTTCCTAAGAGCACCTCTTACAACTAGATCTGCTTGGTAGCGCCATGGCTTCACGTCATGCAAGACTTCTTCCTTTGTCCCTCTCCTTGAGATAATGGAGGAAAAAACCACAAAGCTCTATCTGATCTATATTTGAGAGCACTTGCAGAGGAGTAGAGAACACCATCACCACCTTTGTGATGAAGTGATCCATTCCAATATGGATTCACTGGGCTCCTGTTTGATATAAAGGAATTCTCTATTCCACCATAGATATCTCAAAAGATGATCCCCCAACCATATCGAAGAACCAGCCTCACTTACCACCGCTTGATGGTACCATTTCCTGTGATAGGACGTATATTGAATTCTTCTATTGTACTCGTATGATGGAAAAGGGATAAACGAGCATGGGAATCTACAAGTAACTCTTCCTCACACCTGACCTCCCGAGGTCATGCCAAGACAGCTGGTGGGGATGGAATATACGTGGGGTGCAGACAAACTAGTTAGGAAATCTTATGTCTTCGACGCGCACTAATGGAATCTATGAATCTAAGGTAAAGAAGGACCTTCTAACCTGAACTGGCATGATAGATCGTTCGGCGAGGATGACTACTTGAAGGCTCTAATAAATATCGAGCTCTGGCGTGATCTGATCTATAGGTTGTGGGATACGTGGAAGATAACCTGTGGGTGCTTCGTAGATATCCCCTGATAGGGTCATGAAAAATGGATGATGGATGTATGGTGGATTCTATGGGCGATTCTCTGGTCTAGTCCAAAAATCCTTAGCTTGATTAGCTGCTACGTCTAGTGAGGATAGTTGTGCGATAATGATTGGTGGAAGTGGAGAGGATCTAAATACTAATGTGCGTAAACCAGCATCAACGTCTGATTGACCTGTGGGCCCATTGGGTTGTGGGACCTGTGGATCACAACCGTAGGTTCATGGTCGTTGTGGACCTCCTATGGTCATGTGTAGAATCAATCCCTAATCCCTAATATCCAGTAGTCGTATGCCTTTTCGGCCTCTATGTTTAGAACTAAAAGTTGTGCAATCTTCTCAGAGTACCTTACAGGCGTTCTGGAAACTTGAATTCTTAAGCTAGTGTCTATGTCAATGAGGATGTCTCCTGCGTCTGGCTGTGGGACCAAAGGATCACAACCAAATGTTTTCTCTCTTTCAAGCCCTTCTACAGTCATGTGGATATTTATTAGGGCAATCTGTAGTTTGGCTGGTTTGACCAAAACGTATGCACTTTGTCATCTTCTATGTTTAATCCTCTTAACTGTGAGCTGATTTCTTGTAGGTCTGTTGTTGTTCGGAAGACCTGAATTCTGAGATTTTGGTCTATGTCAGTTATTGCTGCAACAAGATTGGGTTGAGGCATGATTGGCTCGAATACATATTCTCTGGGCTCCCTAGGTCCCGTGATTGTCATACAAAAGAAACAATATAAATCTAACTAAAGCAAAGTAAACTAATTATGCAAAGTATATCCACAGCATATATAAATTCTCTATTTTGTATTTTTGACAGAATATTTAACAGAATTAAGATAACAACTATTTAATATATCTAGAAAATGACAACTAACCTAATAACAAAATTAAAAACAAACAAGGTAGCCGAGTATAGCTACTTGTCTGTGCAGTTGTGAATCTATTCTAAATAACTAAATAACTGATCTAATTTAATTGAAAGATTTTCGATCCTACCTCAGAAGTGAGGAACGAATCATAGTTTCTCAGAAACTATCGATCCCCACGGCTTCCCCGGCAATATCAAAAATGAACGTAACTGAAATGAAGTAATTCACTACTCTATTTGGTATATTTTAACTAGAACTTTGAAAGCTTGAACCTGGATTTTGCATAACAGTGGCGAATCCGATTGTGTGTGGCTTTGTCCCCTCAGTGTGGTCTCCTCATTCCTTCGTGCTCACGTGAATCTAGAAAAGCATGTAATGCTAGCATCAATAGAAGTAGGTATTGGAACAATGGCAGCTTTGGATGTAGACTGAATACAATGTGAGTAGGAGAGGGATAGCGCAAGAGAACAGAGCTTGGCTTATGTAATTCCTAGCGGGATTTATTATGAGTCATACAACACAAAACATCCAGAACCTGAAACTATCCTTCTTGACGAACAAAACCTACAACTCTAATGGCTTCAGACTGAAAATGAAACTATCCTACCTTAATTGATTGTATGAAATAGTAATAACACTAGAACAAGAAGATCATGTGGCTTCTAAACAACAAAATAAGACTAACTATGCATGCAACAAATGAAAACTATTGAATTCCTAAGCAAGAACTGAAAGACTAAACTATTGAAATGAGAGGATGAGAGGCAGTTTTGAGGGGCCATTTGCTTGTAATGAAACCTAGCTATTTATAGAATTCCCATTCACCCAAAGGTAACTCCAACTAGGAACTCTTTTACCATAAACAATGGAGAAACACTATTCCAGGGAACCAAAATCATAAATACAAGCAAAAGCGGATGAGAAAGCTGGTAAAAGTTGAAAATTTACATGAGTCACGATCAAAAAACATGCTGGAAAATACGTGAAGGACCGCCACCCTGAGTAGGGGGGCGGTTATAGGACCGCCGCCCTACCTGGGTGGCAGTCACGAGACCACCACCCAGGCAGGGCGGTGGTTTCGTCACTGAAGACAAAATGCAAAGGAAAAGAGGGGAAAAGAGAAAAACAAAGCACATGGAGGCTAAGTGGGGCATGTGGGATGTTAACGTACACTTGGAGAGATTTTTTGGATCCTGAACACCTTGCGAGGAGACCTGTATCATCATTGGGGCATGTGTAACATTGTTCTGGCAGTGCAGTACCCTTACAATTTTGGGTACGTACATATTGCCCCCTCGGAGAAGCGTTTTAGCCATGAAGAGGTGTAAAATGGTGGGTCCGAGTATGGTGGTCCCGAAATGGGAAGCTAGAAATTATACCTGACATGTCTGTGTGTCGAAATGATGCCATCCAAAATTCCCGCTACCTGCAAAATGAAAAGAGGACTCAAGTGCAGATAGATAAAATAAATTGAAAAATAAATACTAAAATAATATGAAGTGAGGACTTACCATTTGTGTGGGGATAAGAACTTACCTCCGTCGGTGCTCCAAACCTGCGAAAAGGGGATCAAAACGAGTCAAAATGCTATATATATAAAAAATGGGCCCATTTTCCTATTCATTTGCACGTGTTGATTTGATTGATTTTGAGCTCTGGGACCCACGGTGACGGTTTTTGACGAGAGTATAGTCGAAACGTTCATGATGAGATAGTGATCATGCCTCTGCGAGTGGAACATCGACCCGTGAGATCTCAGGTTAGTTCTTCTCGATTTACCGTTTTTATACCTAAAATGTAAAAATGATGAAATCTTCACCATGGGGGGGTAATTTTTGAAATTTCTAGTTTTAAATGTGTCCTTAGGGGGGATGCCTAATGGGTAGGCTCTCATTTTAGTCAAAATGGTCATTTTTTGTGTTTTTGAGCATTTTTTTAGGGCACGTGACCCATTTGGAAATGTGGGACACGACCGCCACCCTGAGCAGGGCGGCGGTTACAGGACCGCCGCCCTTCAAAGGTGGTGGTTATGGAACTGCCTCCCTGCTCAGGGCGGCGGTTCTCTTCAGAATGTTAAAACTACATTAATTTGAGTTCATTTTTGCAATTTTAGTATTTTTACTTGCTTTAATGATTTTTCCCAATGTGATTCAAATACTAACTTACTCCTTTTTGCGTGTTTTTGTGTGTTTTGCAGAAGAAGGAAGAGTACATCAGATGGAGCCATGAGAGAGAGTGTGATTGGCTTCCAGCAGTGTTGGATGCACTTTCTCAGGCCGAGTAGGATACTCTTCAGAGGGCTGGCATATTACGTATATCACGGGTTCCTCATGTTGCACCTTCTAGTCACATACTATGTGACCTGTTTTCATATTGGGATGCTGATCGGAACACTTTCCGATTTCCAGGAGTCAGGGGTGAGTGGACTATCACCCTGGAGGATGTCTACCACATCTTGGGAGTCCCGATCATCGGGAGATGACTTACACTTGAGACAGTAGGGTCACGGGCTCAGATAGCTCAGTGGGCTACATATATGGGAGACACAGTTGTCTCCACTGGTTCGAAGAAGGGGGTGAGGGTCTGTTCCATTCCTAGCTTGCCTATCCCTTTGATTCGTCAGGCCATTATGGGGATCCTTGCCTCGAGATTGATCGGGGACAAGGGAGGGGACACCTTACTCTACTGCTGGTCCCCTATTATTACACAGATTGAGGCACATGGTTGGATTTATGCCTGGGGAGCTGATATACTTGGGACCACCTATCACGACTTATACAGGGTGGTCCGCTTACAGGGACAGTCTTTGAGCCATCCGACCTTGGTTATGAGCTGGGTCTATGAGCGTATCATCCCTTATGGGAGAGGCATAGAGGTGGCGGATCCCAGAGCCGTGAGGGCAGCTAGATGGACAGAGATGTCGGTGCTTAGAGCACCCCACCAGCCAGTTGCTTCCCTGACTACTGATGATATGGAGGCCACACCTTATCAGGCCATGGCAGGGTTGTGGGGTGAGGAGACCTTCACTTTGATTTCATGCTCTACTGCAAGGCAGCTTATGGACAGGACGGGGAAGGTAGAGACACACCCTTTTGATCGAGTGCCTCAGTAATTCGGCCTTGCTTACATTGATATGCTTCCCCCAGTGGTGCCAGTGTTCAGATCAGTTCGGGAGGCTAGGGGAGGTCCTAGAGGCCGGGGTTGGACTGTTGTTACTCCTGGCATCCCTATTGTAGCTAGGCAGGTGGTACGTGCCCGAGAGAGAGTCGGTGCTCCTCAGGCACCTTTACTTTGGATTGCCGCTAGTCCTGCCCATAGTAGTGATGACCCTATTGATATAGACTCCGAGTCTGAGGAGTTCACAGGGGGAGAGATGGAGGAGGAGACCGAGGACATGGAGGTCAGTGAGTCAGGTGGAGAGGAGGATAGCAATCCCGAGTGGCATGACACTCAGGAGATCTTACAGGCCGAGAGGGCAGAGCAGAGTGCGGAGAGGGTGACTCTAGTCTCAGAGGAGTTACCCTCTCAGGACTTAGGTGGAGAGGATGAGTCCGTAGTAGGATGCTATGTTGCCCCAGACACAGGAGGAGGACATTAGTCAGTGGCGACATCTGTGGCAGGTGCTGATCCTAGGGATCCCTCTTGGAGGCCCGGAGATCTGAGTGAGTTGTCACTCTTCTTTTAATATTTGTTTTTAGCTAGGATTGCCTTAGTTGCTATCTCTCCTTTTGTTCATTTTTGTTTTTATCTTTTGATTATTTCTAATTTGTTTTCTCCTTTTGCTTGCAGAGACTGCTAATGAGTGGCGAGACTTGATTCACCAGGTATGTACTGATACCCTGATGCTCCCCATGGAGAAGACTCGAGCCGAGCTATTTGTGGATGCAGGGGAGCCTTCAGTAGCTGGTAGGCATAGTGATGTCTTTTGCCCCTATCTGGCATGTGGCCAAGATGGTGACTTCCCTCCATACCGAGTTAGCTGGGTATAGGACTGCAGAGCACTTGATGAGGAGCCGCTCTCATAGTGAGGCTACAGCTACTGTTCGGGACCATGAGCCCTCAGTGCACTTAGAGTGTAGGCATAGCCGGAGTCCTAGACGTGGTCGTGCACCTTCTGAGGGATCTCATAGGGGTTGAGAGGCCACTTGGCTCTTTTTGTAGTGACTCTTGTTAGATTGTTTATACGATCATTTTGTATTTTCTGGGCTCATTGAGCATTTTGACCATGCCTAGCGCATGATGGCATTGTACATAAAACTTGATTATATATATATATTCTTTTTTTGGATCAGACTCTTGGTGTCTAGGATTTTGTGATTCATTTCCACATGTATATTAGATGCTTATTAGAATTCTTGTTTTTATATGCTTTTCAGAATGTATGCAATGGAGAACAAATGACACAAATGCTTTCTTTCTTTTTGTATTTTGTGATGCTGATGTATGATGATGCAAATGAACTTGTGATCTTGAACTTTAGCTTCTATAAGCAATTTTCTGGTACTTCATATTTGTTTTGACAAAATGTGATGACGAACTGGTATGATGAGCAGATGCACTTGCCCCACTCCTAACTCCACGCAACTAGTAAGATGCGAGGGCTCACCACCGAGAGCTAGAAAGGGCACAAGCTATGAGGTGTGTTGAAATGGTAATGATGGGAGATAGACAAAGAGTTGGTGGAACCAAATTAGGATGCTACAAACCTACCCTACTCAAGTGACTCCATAGTTTAGAATGTGACTTGCTTTGCAGTTTATCTAGACTTAGATCCGTAGATGGCCACTTGGTTGACAAAATCTGGTTTTCAGGGTTTTGAACTCTCTTGGAATTTTGGACATCTGATTCATTTGTTTTTGACTCAAGATTTCAAAGGTTTATTTGAACTATTTGCTTATGACCTTCAACGTTTACTGTCAAGAGGACCCCCTACACCTTGCCCCATGCTACTAGTAGGAAGCATGGGCTTATCACCATGGACAAGGCACAGGTGAGTAAGGGCATTCCCATCCTTTCCCAACCCTACGTCACTAGTAAGAGATGCAAGCTCATCACCGAAGGTTGGTAGGGCAAGGAAATGTGTAAAAGTAAAATTTTCTGTTTGATCTATATTCGACTTATTTATTTGAGCAAAATGTCAGTATGTTCTTATTTCCAAAGAGATCTATATACGGGATAGATGTGACACCATGAAGCTTCTAGAACAGACCATAGGCAAGACACCTATCCTAGGAAGAAACAAAAGTGAGAACAAGCATGCAGGCCTTGGTATGGCTACCGTTAAGACTTTGTCATATCTAGCTTTAATTAATGAAATGATTCTGAAATAGTTGATGATGTTATGAAAATGAAGAAGTATGATTTGAAAGCTTCTGCCAATACCATCAGAAGTTTGTAATGAATTTCTTAAGAATAAGTCCCTTGATCACCAAGTTTTACGAAACGAGTGAACAAAATGAACCTATCTAAATGAAGATGCAATGTAGATATAATTATACAAATAGTGCCGATGCTTCATGCATAAAACCATTTAAGGTGCAAGGAATTGACAGTTTCACCAAATTCCTCACCTTCTAGTGTGCACAAGAGATACGCACCATTTCCATAGTCCTTCATGACTCGATATGGGCCCAACCACTTGGGCCGGAACTTTCTTCCTTCACCGATTTTCTTATCGATCCGGCTGTCTAGTCTTAGAACTAGATCTCCTTCATATATTTCTCGCTCATAGACCTTTTTGTTATACTGCCAGCACATCTAGTCAGCATAGACTCTATGCCACTGTTCAGTGTTTAACCTGGCCTCATCTAGGCTTTCTAGTTGGGAGAGGCGTGCCTCTCTATAAGCTTCCTCATCCAGAATCCCTTGTAGTGAGATGCGGAGACTGGGTATTTCAACCTCAAGTGGGAGAACTGCTTCTGCTCCGAATACCAATGAGAAAGGAGTTTCTCCTGTTGGTGTTCTTATTGAGGTTCGGTGGGCCCACAAGGCTGGATATAACTTTAAATGCCAATCTCATTTGTTTTCTTTTACCGTTTTGAGGAGAATAGCTTTCAATGTCTTGTTTGTTGCTTCAGCCTGCCCGTTGGCTTGAGGGTAATACAGGGAGGCCGTATGATGGTTTATTTTAAATTTACTGCATAGCTCACGGACCTCGTCATTCTTAAAGGACGTGCCATTATCTGAGATAATGACTTGTGGGACACCGTACCTGCAAATGATCTGGTTCAAAATGAACTTGGCGATCACGGCACCTGGTACAGTGGTAAGAGGCATAGCCTCTACCCATTTGGTAAAATATTCGGTGGCCGTGATTATGAAGTTATGGCCATCCATTGATGAGGGAGAGAATTTCCCTATCAAATCTAGGCCCCATGTAGAAAAGGGCCATGGAGTCGCGATTGGTTGTAGAGCTTGTGCCGGCATGTGAATCTCGTGGGAAAATTCTTGGCATTTATGGCATCTGCGTACAAACTCTACTGCGTCGTGTTCGAGAGTGGGCCAAAAATAGCCCATTCGATGTATTTTGTGAGTGGTGGCATGACCACCGAAGTGGCCTCCACATATTCCACTGTGAGATTCGTAGAGAATCTTCTTGGATTCTTCTGTGTCAACACACCTTAGAAGCATTCCATCGAAAGCCTTACGATAGAGCACTTGTTCTATAATAACGTATTTAGCTACGATAATGTGTAACCACCTTCTTTGTTGTGGTGTAGCACCCTTCTGGATACGTATGGTCCATGATAAAATTGATAATATCAGTACACCAAGGACATTCAGAGATGGGAGGTCTGGTTTCGATGTAATATATGCATTCATCGGGAAAATCTAGATCTACTAGATCACCTCCGTCTAACGGGTTGTCGGCTAACCAATCTGCAATGATTTGTCCCTTAATGGACTTCTGGTTTACAAAAGTTAATTTGAATTCACCCATTAAGGTTATAAAGCGTCCAACCTTTTTAGACAAAGACCCTTGCGTGAGGAAAGTTCGTAAATGGTCTGTTTTTACAATGACCCTTGTTTCTTGATTTAGCATGTAATGTCTTAAGCATTTGGTTGCAAAGACTATGGCAAGGCATTCTCATTCTACCTGCGTATAACGTGTTTCATAATCGAGCAATGTTCGGCTAATAAAATAGACCGCACGTTCTCGTTTATCATCGTCTTCTTGAGCCAACATGCAGGCTAGCGAGACATCCGTAGCTCGTGAATATAAGATCAAAGGATGATCTGGTCTAGGTGGCATTAACATGGGAGGAGACAGTAAGAAGTGTTTAACTGCTTCGAAGGCCTCATGGCATTCCTTTGTCCAAATAATGCAGCAATCCTTTTTCAACAAATTGTTGATCGGATGAACAACAAAACTTAAGTCTGGAATGAATCTCCAGATTGCACCGAGCTTTCCAAGAAATGATCTAATGCCAGAGTCATCTGATGGTGGGATCATCTCAAGAACAACCTAGATTTTGGCTGGGTCTACATCGATCCCTCGTGATGATATAATGTAACCTAGGAGTTTCCCTCCTGTCACACCAAATACACATTTTTCTGGGTTTAGTGTGACTCCGTATTCGATCAAACGTGAAAGAATGATGCGGAGCACTTCTGGGTGATCACAGTGCTTCCTGGCCTTGGCCAACAAGTCATCTACATAGGATTCCATGATTTTATGAATAAGATCATGAAATATGTATGTCATTGCCTGCTGGTATGTAGCGCCAGCGTTCTTGAGACCGAATGGCATAACAACGTAGCAATAAGTTCCCCAAGGAGTTATAAACGTGGTTTTGGCTTGGTCTTGTTCAGATATTCTGATTTGATTGTATCCCGAGAACCCATCCATGAGAGACAAAAGCTCAAATCCAGTTGTTGCATCAATGATGACGTCAATGGATGGTAACGGGAAGTTGTCCTTGGGCACGCCTTGTTAATGTCTCAGAAATCTATGCAGATGTGTATCTTCCCATTCTTTTTGAGAAATGGGGATGATATTAGATACCCACTGAGAGTAATCGACCGGTTTGATGAACCCTACCTGGAGAAGTTTCATTACTTCTTCCTTCACCATGAGAGCTACCTTGGGTTTCATTGGTCTCGATTTTTGTTTAATTGGCTTTGCATCTGATTTGGTGACGAGGTTATGTACCGCGATGTGTGGTGCAATTCCCGTCATTTCTTTATAATTAAATGCAAAATCCTTTTGATGTTCTTTGAGGATTCGAGTGTGTATTTCTATTTCTTTTGGAGTTAACAAAGATCCTAGTTTCAAGATCTTTGGTTCTTCCTCCGTTCCGATGTTAATATCAATCGTTTCTTCGATTAAAGAAGCGTTACCTTCTTCAAACTCAGGCGGGGCTAGAGGTAGTTCCAGATATTTTCTGTTCTCTACCGCGTATATGTCGAGTTCCTTTTGTGGGGGAAGCTCTACCATGGGATTTCCAAAGTAAGAAGATGAATGTGGGATTAAGGACAAATCTACCATGTGATGGGTGAGATGTAACTCTGCATAGGCATTTAGGTAATCAAGAGTGGCTCTATCACTGTCAACGTGACCTAAGATAGTAGATTTATTCTCAGCTATGTGTTAGAAGAGGGTTTGTTGACGTTTTCTTTACTAACGGTTCAGTACGAAGGGATACCATGAAACGGGTGTCTTCCAACTCACTGTTTGGAGTGAAACGTGAAGCTGAGGTTGCTATCGAATCTGTGAGAAGGTTTTGTTCTCGTGGGATTGCTTCAATTGATATGAAGTTAAATCCTTTGCTCAAATCTAATACTGCTGTTTTGTAGAGCTGTAAATGTTCAGCTCTAGTCTCATACACCTCAGAGACTTGGTTTGCTACTAATTGAGAGTCTCCTAACACTCTGATGTCATTAACACCGAGCCTTTTAGCTATGATGAGACCAAGGAGGAGGGCTTCGTACTCAGTGCCATTGTTTGTACATTCAAAATTTAATTTAAAGGTGAATGGTAGGATCTTTCCCTCGGGAGAAGTAAAGATCACACCTGCCCCAGCCCCATAATGACATCTAGCTCCATCAAAGTGGAGATTCCAATGTTTATTTGGGAAGATGGATGTTGGGACATTCATTATGTCTATTTCTTCTGCTTTGGTTACTTCTACCATGCAGAGTTCCTCTGCTGGAAGAGAACCAACTCCTAGGGTACATCCCATACCTGTGGAATCAAATGGTAGGAAAATTGGTAGATCTTGTTCTAGCAACTCAACAATTTTTGCAGTAGTTCCTAATGACACTGTTTCTACAATGTTAGCTTCATCCTTGAGGGCTGGGATGCTCTTGACTAGGTTCGTAATCTCTAGTTCTGTTGTAGGTATTAATTTTTCTTCTGGTTTTGAGTTGGTTGGTTTGTTAAGTTGGTTTGTTGGGAGTTCAAACTCAGAGTGAATGCCTGGCCTTTTCTTCAGGTCTGCTAGGTGTATATCGAATGGTTTTGGATCACCTTTTGCTATGAATATCTTTCCTAAGTGCAAGAATCTTATTTCCTGAAATAACGTAGAAGGGATTGCCTTCATACGGTGTATCCATGGTCGGCCGAGGATCATATTATAGTTGGTTTCCCGATCTATAATATAAAACTCAGTGAGGATTGTTTTGGGTCCTAAGGTGACTGGTAGTATTATAGTTCCAATCGAAGTGGCTTTAAGGCTATCATAGCCTCTTAGTGTATTCCGAGTCGTGGAACAATTTGTCTCTCCATACCCTAGCTTTTGAAGGAAAGAGAAGGGGACTATGTTAACTGCTGCCCCATCATCAACCATTGTGTGTTTAACGTAATTGTTATAAACCCACACTTGTAAATGTAAGGCTGGATCACCTCTACGTGCAATCTCAGCATCTGTTGGCATTTTGTTTATGTCGAATATAAACTTAGTATCCCTATCCGGCTGCCCCGGAGGGTGGATATCAAAGTCTATATGGTTTACCTGTGTTTCGGGAGGTGGAGTGATGTTAATTAAATGACCTAAACCTAATGCTTCTAAAAGAGCAGCCCTATGGGTAGGAGAGTTCTTCAGCAAGTCCAAAAAGGAGATGTGAGAGAAGGTCTTTGTTAGGTCATTAATTAAATCATAGGCACCTACGGGTTTTACTAATGTTTGTTGAATGTTATCTGGATCTAGTGGGTAACTTGGATTTGGCTGAGAGGAATACTCTCGTGTCCTTGTTATGGCTTCCACGTGTAGCTTAGTGTCTGACTCCACTAAACTAACTATCTTGGTTTGTGGCTGATTTCCTATTTGTGGTGCGACAGGTGGATTTAGTGAAGTCGAGGCTTCATGATCATTGTTTCCTGTCATTACACCCTTGTTCATCCCATTTGGATTTAATTTGTTGTTATTGTGATTTGGGAGGATCATTGAAGATCTTGAGGGGTGCATTTTGAGGGGAGACCACCCCTGTGAAAGTATTTGGCACAGGTGATGCAGGATCTGCTAAGAACATATCTATGAAAAGTTGTCTTTGTTCCTCTGGCAAACGTTGCATGAATTTATTGTAGTCATGGCAAGTCCTAGTGTCATGGCCTCAAATTTTGTGGAAACCACAATACGAGTTGGGATTGTAATTCCTAGGTTGTTGGTTTGGCACGTGTTGTGGTCCAAAACTCTGATTAAACCGTTGACTATTAGGATTAAAGTTTTGTGTTTGTTGCCTTTGGTTTTGATATCCAGTTGAGTTTTGACTTGGACCCTGTGTCTGGATCTGCCATTGTTGTTGTTGTTGTTGTGGATGATTAAAATCCACCGAGTTGATTGTTGGGGTAAAATTGTTGTTTCGTTGATTGTTAACCGGTGGTGGAGCATTTACAACATTTTCCTTTTTTGCTTGGTCAGTTACTCCATCTGTTGTGACCCCACGGTTTTTGTTAAGGATTTTAGGTCCTTGATTGGTGTTTGTGGTAGTAGGATAAGTCGTAGTATTTTGGTTGGGGATGATTAACCTCCCATTTGTTCCATATGCCTTGCGACCGCTATCTATTGCAGCTTGATCTATTCGGAGGGCGCTCTCAAGCACTTCATCATAAGTTCTTAGTGGGAACTTTTGGACTTCTTCCTTTATCTCTCTGCTGAGAGAATGAAGGAATAAATCGCATAGTTCCATCTAATCCATGTTTGGAGCGCTTGCTGAAGAATAGAGGACTGTACGCCATCTTTGGATGAAATGAGCAACAGATTCATTGTGTTCTTGTTTAATATGCAAGAATTCCCTGATTCCTGTTCTCAACAATTTGTTCATGTCGAACGCCTTGATGAACTCTGAAATGAGTTGTTTAAATGAATGGATGGAGGCTTCAGGTATTCTGTAATACCAATCGAGGGCAATGCCCTCTAAAGTTTTGGGGAATATTTTAGCAACAACTCCATCCCAAGGGAGCAGTTCTCGAATGGCTGTGGCATAGGCCTTAATATGTGCATTCAGATCTCCCTCCCCTTTGTACTTGGGAAAATCGAGAAGAGGTCTTGGAAGCATGATGCTTCGTATAGTGAAGTCTAAGGGCTCTTTCAAATATTCTGAATAAGTCCCTATCGCATAGGTTTCGACCATTGATGGTGTTTGCTGAGGGGGTGGAGGTGGAATGGGTTGTTGATATGGTGTAGCATATGCATTTGCAGGGACATAAGGAAATCCCTGTGGTTGAGCGAACATGCCTGGGAGAAGAGAACATATCTCCCTGTGGTGACTTGGAATACATGTTTAAATATGGAGAAGCATTGTTCATAAATGGATTGTTTTGTACTAAACCGGGAGGTATCATATTTTCCATTGGAGAAGCGTTAGAGAACGCGGTTCTAGTTGGCATTTGTTGTGAATACTGAGGAGGCATGCCCAATGTGCCTGTTCCTGTGAGGAGGTCTACTTGGCTAGGATGATGTGGAGGATTGGAATTTCCTGCCTGCATGAATTGTAAATTTTGACTTGCTTGAGCAAGTTCCAACCCTCTAACTTTCTCAACTAAGGCTGAGATGACCTCGTTTGGTGAAGATACAGTATTTTTCCTTAGTGGTGTTTGTTGAGGTTGTATAGGCATATGGTACCCTGCTATGAATTGATCGGTGCCCTGCCAAGTTTCACCGAGGGCATTTCCTATAGGTGGAGGAATGGAGGTGTTTTCTTGAAAAGAGACCTCGGGTTGTGTTTGTAAACCTCCTATAGGTGGGTACATACTTTGAGAGCATTGTTCACTCCTGGCATAACGCGCTAAATGTTCATCATCTAAAAATAGATATGGATCTGATTGTCTACTGATTTGTGGTCTAAGCAACACCTGAGGAGATGAACCAGATTCTCCAGTGAGCGTCATGTTGTTCGAGCCTGAAGGCTCTGGTTGTTGTGTTTGAGTGAGCTGATCCAACTCCTCTATTTGGAAAGAAGAACTATATCTAGTCCTTTGAGGTGGAGTTTGTGTTGAAAACCGGTTAGTTGAATAGTTGTCACCCCATGCTGAGAGCGAGGGTGATGGCTGTCTATTCAGTTGATCGTAGTATGCTTCAAGACCTAGGAGAGGTCTGCCATATGCATCGAATCCTGACATATTCGGGGGGTATATGAATACCCGCAGAATAATGGGAAGAAGTGAAGATGGATGAAAGAAAATGAAACACTAAAAGGGGAAAGGTGAAAAAACTGTTCCTTTCACGTAGGTTCACCAATTTTGTTGGTAAAGCTGATGTGAAAGGCTAATGAGGTAGGGAAAAGATGAAACAAGTATACTAATTGGAAGTTTGTTTTTCACGTAGGGTTCACCAATTTTGTATGATGGAAAAGTGACAAGCGAGCATGGGAATCTACAAGTAACTCTTCCTCGCACCCGACCTCCTGAGGTCGTGCCGAGACAGCCGGTGGGGATGGAATATACGTGGGGTGCAGACAAACTAGTTAGGAAATCTTATGTCTTCGACGCGCACTAATGGAATCTGTGAATCTAAGGCAAAGAAGGCCCTCCTAACCTGAACTGGCATGATAGATCATTCGGCGAGGATGACTGCTCGAAGGCTCCAATCAATATCGAACTCTGGCGTGATCCGATCTATAGGTTGTGGGATACGTGGAAGATAACCTGTGGGTGCTTCGTAGATATCCCCCGACAGGGTCATGAAAAATGGATGATGGATATATGGTGGATTCTATGGGTGATTCTCTGGTCTAGTCCAGAAATCCTTAGCTTGATTAGCTGCTATGTCTAGTGAGGATAGTTGTGTGATAATGATTGGTGGAAGTGGAGAGGACCTAAATACTAATGTGCGTAAACCAGCATCAACGTCTGATTGACCTGTGGGCCCGTTGGGTTGTGGGACCTGTGGATCACAACCGTAGGTTCGTGGTCATTGTGGACCTCCTATGGTCATGTGCAGAATCAATCCCTAATCCCTAATATCCAGTAGTCGTATGCCTTTTCGGCCTCTATGTTTAGAACTAAAAGTTGTGCAATCTTCTCAGAGTACCTTACAGGTGTTCTGGCAACTTGAATTCTTAAGCTAGTGTCTATGTCAATGAGGATGTCTCCTGCATCTGGCTGTGGGACCAAAGGATCACAACCGAAATTTTCTCTCTTTCAAGCCCTTCTACAGTCATGTGGATATTTATTAAGGCAATCTCTAGTTTGGCTGGTTTGACCAAAATGTATGTGCTTTGTCATCTTCTATGTTTAATCCTCTTAACTGTGAGCTGATTTCTTGTAGGTCTGTTGTTGTTTGGAAGACCTGAATTCTGAGATTTTGGTCTATGTCAGTTATTGCTGCAACAAGATTGGGTTGAGGCACGATTGGCTCGAATACGTATTCTCTGGGCTCCCTAGGTCCCGTGATTGTCATACAAAAGAAACAATATAAATCTAACTAAAGAAAAGTAAACTAATTATGCAAAGTATATCCACAACATATATAAATTCTCTATTTTTGTATTTTTGACAGAATATTTAACAGAATTAAGATAACAACTATTTAATATATCTAGAAAACGACAACTAACCTAATAACAAATTTAAAACAAACAAGGTAGCCGAGTATAGCTGCTTTCCTGTGCAGCTATAAATCTATTCTAAATAACTAGATAACTTATCTAATCTATTTGAAAGATTTTCGATCCTACCTCAGAAGTGAGGAATGAATCATAGTTTCTCAGAAACTATTAATCCCCACAGCTTCCCCGGCAATATCGAAAGTGAGATTAACTGAAATGAAATGATTCACTACTCTATTTGATATGTTTTAACTAGAACTTTGAAAGCTTGAACCTGGATTTTGCAGAACAGTGGTGAATCTGATTGTGTGTGGCTTTGTCCCCTCAGTGTGGTCTCCTCGTTCCTTCGTGCTCACGTGAATCCAGAAAAGCGTGTAATGCTAGCATCAACAGAAGTAGGTATTGGAACAATGGCAACTTTGGATGTAGACTGAATACAATGCGAGTAGGAGAGGGATAGCGCAAGAGAACAGAGCTTGGCTTATGCAATTCCTAGCGGGATTTATTGCGAGTCATACAACACAAAACATCCAGAACCTGAAACTATCCTTCTTGACGAACAAAACCTGCAACTCTAATGGCTTCAGACTGAAAATGAAACTATCCTACCTCAATTGATTGTATGAAACAGTAATAACACTAGAACAAGAAGTTCATGTGGCTTCTAAACAACAAAATAAGACTAACTATGCATGCAACAAATGAAAACTATTGAATTCCTAAGCAAGAACTGAAAGACTAAACTATTGAAATGAGAGGATGAGAGGTAGTTTTGAGGGGCCATTTGCTTGTAATCAAACCAGCTATTTATAGAATTCCCATTCACCCAAAGGTAACTCCAACTAGAACTCTTTTACTATAAACAATGGAGAAACACTATTCCAGGGAACCAAAATCATAAATACAAGCAAAAGTGGATGAGAAAGCTGGTAAAAGTTGAAAATTTACGTGAGTCGCGTTAAAAAGAATGTGCTGGAAAATGCGTGAAGGACCGCCGCCCTAAGCAGGGGGTGGTTACAGGACCGCCACCCTGCCTGGGTGGCGGTCACGAGACCGCCGCCCAGGCAGGGTGGCGGTTTCGTCACTGAAGACAAAAATGCAAAGGAAAAGAGGGGAAAAGAGAAAAACAAAGCATGCGGAGGCTAAGCGGGGCATGTGGGATGTTAACGTACACTTGGAGAGATTTTCTGGATCCTGAACACCTTGCGAGGAGACCTGTATCATCATTGGGGCATGTGTAACATTGTTCTGGCAGTGCAGTACCCTTACAATTTTGGGTACATTTATCTTGCATATTACACAAGATGGGGTTAAGGATCTAGAATTTCTGACTTTAGATCAATGTCTCTTGGGTAATTTCTCAAACATTGTTTTTACATGTCGCATTTCACTTAGTTGTACTTACATGTACATTCTAGATTAATTACTTCATTATTTGAGTTAATCATTCTTTGTGAACCCCCTCTATTTCACGCTATAGGATCCTCATCAGATTCAATCATCAGTCATTGCTTCCTAAGTTTCTTTCTTTGATTTACTTATAAATACTATTTCAGGTTGACACTATAAAAGAACCTCCATATTTCTTGATATTCCAAAGTTTACCATCAAACTAAATAAGTCCCTTGAATTACACTTATGTGAAGCTTGCCCTATTATATGCACTTATCCATCTAATCAACCCCTATTGGACTCAATCCATGCTTTCTACTCCTTTATTTCAAGATAAATTTAAGGCCTATGGAATCCACAATTATATCTCTCAAATATGAAATTCAACAGCTTAAGGATGCTTCTCAATCACATGTTTGTGCTCCTTCTACATCTTATATGTAATCTATGTCCACTACATGTCATCTAGCTGAACCTCAAGACATGCCATTTCCTGAGCCTCTCATATTTGAGCATAATACTATGCAACATGACATTCTTATTCAGCTCCTTAGTCATCAGTTGATCACTCTACCACCTACTCATTACTATTCTCCTTATCGGTTAGATAAAATATCAAGGTCATCCATATTGTAATTATCATCGAATCAATGGACATAATGACAACGATTGTCACACTTTTCCACAAATAATTAAACATCTTGAGCATTAAGGATTTATTTAATTTTTTACACAACATTCTAATACAAATGATAAATCCCATTGGGTTCCTAAATCTGATTCATCTATATCTAATGAGCATCAGGCCAACGTTACTCAAGCACCTCCTAAGCAACAACCTCTCACAATTAGTTCACCATCTCCTCCTACTCACCATCTACGACATCACCAAGGCATTCACCTACCAAAATTAGTTCACAATCTCCTACTAATAAGTCATCTATCATATCACCAAGTCAACCTAAACAACCTCCCTTAAAATTTAGTGCAACTTGGCCTCCTCTCAAGTCTAAGCTCCAACCAATTAATTTCATCAAAGCAACTAATTATCCTACTAGTGGTCAAGATACATTTCCAATTCCACCATCATCACATGTTTACTATTAACTTTTTCCAACATGTTTGCACATGGTTTTGTTCAAACTTGGTCTTTGGTAGGTGAACTCTTATAACCTCTACCCTCCTGATGACACACTCATATTCTTATGGTTCTTATATGACTCATAGGGGTATTTACAATAAAGAACCTTGTTTCATCTTACATTCACATTTATCATTACATACCACTCATACATACACATCTACAATAATCTATCACTCATTCATGCATACATCATACAATTTGTGTTCCCATCATTGCAAATTAATCTTACTAAAATCCTTCTTATGCATTCATTTATCTAGATTTCATCCATCACATTCCCTATTTCATAGTATCTGGGCATTACATAATCATTCACCAAACATTCTTCATAGTATTTACACACTTGGGGGGATTATACATTCACATCCCCCCCCTTTTACATAATCATATCATATTCACATTTAAATCATTCATACATCATTTCATCATGCATACTCATCCATACATTCAAATGCATCATTACCCGATGACACACTCTTGTGCTTCAGTTCACACTTGACTATTGAGGGCTTACTACACATGAACCCCACACACTTACACTATAGTTATTACACATTACATTTATTCACACATCATACATCTTACATCATCATACATTCTACATTTAGTCATTTACATCATTTTGAACATTTACATCATTACACATCATACATCATACTATTCATCATACATTGGTCACACTATTATTTTCTTACATCTAGCATTACATACTACATCCTTCATACACATACACATAGCATTATTGCTACATTTAGTCTATACACATGCATTGCACACTATACATTACACGTATTTACACATTTCTACACATCATATGGTCATCATTATCATCACACATACTACATCATCTTCTACACGTTGCACTCACTACCCTATGACACACTTTAGTTCCTTGGTCCATACTTGACTTCCGATGGTTTATAAATCAAATGGACCTTATATTCATCACGTGTTTATCATTTTACCTTTCATCATGTGACATTTCTAGGATAGTGACACATACACTATAGGATAAATGGTCAGTGATTCTATCATCTTGTAGTGGTATACGCTTTAGGCTACATCACCACTCAAACTATTCATCTTGTAGTGGTATACTCTTTAGGATACATTGTCACTCCCTCTATTCATCTTGTAGTGATATACGCTTTAGGCTAAATCATCACTCATACATTCATTTTTCATGATATACACTTAGGCTATAAGGTTCACACACATATATTCTATATGTCACATATCATCATCACTACACATACATACTCATCACAACACATTAGACACAACACACACTATTCGACCATTTCCTGATGACGCACTCTCGTTTATGGTTCATTCTTGACTGCTGAGGGGGAAAACTAAATGAACCTCATTGCATACATTTCCATTCACTTGGGGGGCACGTGGCTCCTATCACTCCATTTTGCATTCCATTCCATCCATCCACAACATACTGCATATTATGGTTGCTTTTACTCTTGCTTACTTTTTCTTGTTCATGGTCACTTTATTACACATGCTAGTTAGATTACTTGTATGTCATTTATCTATATCATCCACACATGTGCATTCACGTTTTTTTCTAGTTGTGATCATAGATACAGGTCTCTTACATGCAGCATGGATGCTCACCTTCTACTCTTCCTACACTGGTCACTGGGGGCATCCACATTCATCTCTCACAGGTGTTATTGTTTCATTTTGTACTTAGCACTTTACATTACTTGGTTATACATGATTTTGACATACTGGTTATCTTTCTAACATGCTAATGGGTGCTTCATGTGCAACATTTGTTATGCAGGGATATTTTCTTCCATACTTGTTTGTTACATTGCTTGTCTATTGTTTGTCTCTTTGTATGCGGGCCTTGCCCTATGTTTGGTGTGCACACTTGTTTGTTTTTTTTTGGCCATGATGGCCTTGCATGTCTTGCAACATCGTGAGTGATGTCCCATGTTTGCAACCCACTTTTGTGGCTTACTTTGTCTTCTTGCGTGTTTACATTACTTTGCTTGGTAGCTTATACACTATTTTCGTAGCTTACACATTTTTTCTACATGCATGCTTGTTTGTACTAACACTTGTCTTTGGCTAGCCTTCTTGTTTGTGTGTGCCTTGGTTTCTACCAAGCACATCCCTTCCCCTTGCAGGGAAAGAGTTTCAGAGTTCATGTGGTTGGTCCTCTTTTGGGGCCACATTCTCCTATCAACATTGTCACATGCCCCCAAAGAGGGGGGGCATCATTTGGGGTTTTACATACTACACAAACATCTACACCGGTTTAGTTTAGTGCACTTTCCACCTTGATATTGTGGGTTACATACAACAAGTGGGTTCAGACTAGTCTATGAACCCTGTACATAATGAATTTTATAGGACATGGTAGTCCTTAGCATTCTGGGAAGCAGTTACAGGTTGGAGGATACAAGAGAATTCCTCCCTACACTACTTTGGCCAGTGGTGTCGGATCACCCAAAAAACTAGGACGTACAGAGATCTCTTCACACACATTCAGGGAAGCAGTTAAAGGTTGGAGGATACAACAGAATTCCTCCCTATACTTCTTTGGCCTATGGCATCAGATCACCCAAAAAACCCTGACAGTATAGGATATCCTTCTACACTCTCTTTCTTGACATGGATCAGGTGCACATGTTCCATTTACATTTTTTCATTTGTGTATTTTACATTTACATTTACATGCATCTTTTACATTGCATTTTTACACATACATACATACATATTTGACTACTTGATCATTTTCTCCTTGCAGGTCTGACCGTATGAGAAACAAGCAGTCAAATGGGGGCGACAATAACAAAAACAACAACTAGTCAACAACAACACTTTGTGACAACACACACCATACTAACCATGCAGGTACATTACACACATCAGAAAATACACATGTGTTTCCACCCTAGGTTCACTCTCATCACTTTTTCATTCATTTTCATCTGTCGTTTTGATGCTCCATCATCTTTTTGTCATTCCACGCTTTGTCTAGTCCTTGAGCCACATTTTCTACTACAATCTTCATGGACATCAGGTATGCATCTCTATCTACTTTATGTTACCGAGCTTTCCACTCACCAACATAAAGTGGGGGAAAATGTAGTCACAAAATCATGCACTTTAGACATTATTTAGTCCCGGTCTCATACTACTATTTAGAAGGTTTTTGAGTGAAGAAAGTACTAATTAACCCCCATCTTTTGGCCATCTTATTTTATTTTCTTTCATCATTCCGACCTCTTACACCCACATGCCCAGTCAATTTTCATCATTTTCATCATTTTAGCCTTTGACTGGGGCACCCAGGCTAGTACTGGGGTGCCCATGGGCACCCTGGTCCCACCAGGGGTGCCCCGATCCTTTTTGAACTTTCCCGCCACTTTTTGGGCACTTTCTAGCCATTTTAGCTTCTTATCTTTTTGGTGGTTGGCCATTTCAGGGTTAATTATGAAATTAGATCAAGAGAACCCTATAAATATAAAGTTATGAGACCATAATGAGGGACCAAGCACTAGTCACTACTATCATCCACCTAGAGTTACATTCATCCATTTGGAGATCATTTGCATCCATTAGCTCCATCACAAGGACAAGGTTGGTTCATCTGCATCACACAAGCATAGGGGGGATTCTATTCTATTCCATGCACCATTCTATTACATTTTTACATCTAGTTATTTATTGCTACTTCACAAAGTGCGACTGGCACAAGAGCACCTAGGGCACATGATGCACACACACACACACACCAGAACTACATTTGGGTCTGAAATGTAGTGCAATGCTCAGTTAGTAAGCCCATTGTTGTGGCAACTGAGGTCAGTCTGACCCATTCATTTGCATTCTTTTTTTTTAGGGTTTTGATACTTCTTGTGGTCTTTTACAGGTCTTCTATTCATCTTGGATTATCAGCGACACCTGGTGTAGTGCAATGAATCTGATGCGACACACAACGATGGTTTTAGACCACCTGTCAAACCTATGAAACTTAGTTCTAGACCTTTTACACAGACCAGGGTGCCCATTTTGCAGACTAGAGCACCCATAGGTGCCCCAGTCCCTCTCCAGGTGCTCCAATCTAGCTAGATAGCTCAGATCCATCCTTTTTCAGGACCTCTGCATAGTCATTCCTGCTTCCAGATTTCTCCAGTCACTTTCTGTGACACAGTCCAACAAGCTCCTCTAATAAGCTAAGTCACTTCCATACTCTTCTTGCATATTAGGGTTTCTACTTTCATTAGATTAGTTTCTTGGGTCATTTTCCATAGTCATTTATTGCATTTATTTACTGTATTTACATGTCATTCTATATATATGTGTATATGTATATGTGTATATGTGTATATATGTATGTATGTATGTATGTATGTACGTATGTATGTATATATGTGTGTGTATATATATACATACATACACATATATACATACATACATACATACATATATATATGTATGTATGTATGTATGTGTGTATGTATGATGTATATGTATATATATACACATACATACATACATATATGTATGTATGTATGTGTGTGTGTATGTATGTATGTACATACATACATGCATATATCTATATATATACATATATATACATACATTATAATCTAATATATGATGACATATACATATATATATATACACTAGAGTAGTATACAGACATATTATATATTATGAAGTACCATAGATATGTATGGATAGTATGTATAGTATAGTAGAGAGGGGTGTGTGTGGGGGGGGGGGGGGGGGGGGGGGGGGGGGGGGGGGGGGGGGGGGAGAGAGAGAGAGAGTATAGAGACACAGAGAGGAGAGAGGCGGGAGGAGAGTAGAGACAGAGAGATGAGAGAGAGAGAGAGGGAGATGAATAGAGAGGATAGAGAGAGAGGAGAGAGAGAGGAGGGAGAGAGGGAGGAGAGAGATGAGAGGGGGAGGGAGAGAGAGATATAGATATTATATCTATATAGATTTATAATAGCTGATATATATGTATGTATATTTACATTATCAATACATATATATATATATATACATACATATCGATATATATATAGATATATATTTAATAGAGAGATATATATATATATATATATATATATTAGATATAATATATATATGTATGTATGTATGATTATATATTATATATCTATATATATATATGTATGTATGTATATATATATATAATGTATGTATGTATGTATGTATGTATGTATATGAGATACCATTGTTTTGGTGATATCCTATGCATTTTTTGTTGATGTAGGATGTAAGTTTACTTTTATGATTCCATTTTATTATATATGCACAAATGTATGAACATTTATAATTAAGAAAAATGAAATGATAAAAGGATCATATATTGATAGTGTAGGTATTGTGAGTAAAAATTTAATGGGAAGGAGACTAATGATAGGGCTAGCCCAAGTGATGAGAGGAAAACCCAAGCGGGAGATGAGAGGAATTTAATGACCACAGTATCCAAAATAGGAAGCCATGACTGTACAAAACACACGAAGGCGGGAAGAACCCAAGTGGGAGATAAAGAGGAATTGCGAAAGTATCCAAGACAAGAAGAAATGGCCTTATAAACCCAAGTGGAAAATTAAGAGGAATTACCAAATTATCCAAGATAGGACGCAATGGTCATATAAACCCATGTGGGAAGGATAAACCCAAATGGGATATAAATAGTGAAAATGAAGTGGATCAATTATGACATGTGAATGATTGACATGCATCATTGATGATATCATCTATGTTGCGTAGGATTTGTGATGCAGAGCTCATTCAAAATTTCATACATTCATCAAGATAAGAATACTTTCATTCATTTCTATACCTTATTTTTTAGATCATGCTCTTTTTGGAAAATATTGACTAGTAGCCTCGAAATGGCTTAAACATACAAAACTGATATTTTCATGAGTAAACTCACCTCAACTATTCATTTATACTATTTTGAAACCTTAGTTTCAAATCTAATAAAACCTTCATCAAGCTCAAAAAACAAGAAACTCAAATGTTGTTACCTTCTAGCAAACTGTCTTCATTAGCTCTTCATGAATCCTAGTTCAAATAACCCAATTTTCACTCTTTTGGTCATACCTACTTTCTCCCATCAATGTCACTTGTTTACATACTCTAACCAAAGACATATCAACCCTAAACCTGATGCAAATTGATCAAAATTTAAAAATATCTCTCAATTTCACTAAGATTGTCTTCTTGTGCTCTTAAGAGCAAAGTCATTGGAGAGTTCATAGTTGGATCATTCTAGACCTACCCAGAAAAATGTAAAAGATTATTCAAACACCCTTTATGGTCACTATGGTGTACCCAAAATTTAAAATCTCAAACCCTTAAGCTTCTCTTCCAATCACCTTTTCATTGTTTGCAAGCTTATTAGGCGTACTAGCCCTACTTAGAGGTTTTTCTGAGCATATCTTGTAAAATTCAAGGTTTCTTGAAACAACAAAGCCATTATTCACCACCCATTTCCTAGTTTCTTCTATCTACAAAGTTTCAAGCTTGATTCAAACTTCAAAACCCTCTTCTTTATTAACTTTACCTTCCAATTAGGTCTTCCTATTATAGCAATGCTTCTTCTACCCTAATGTCATCGATAACTAAGAATGCAATAATTTTTATTTGATGTTTCCTTGAGAGTCTATTTGTAGGAGGTGTTAAGAAGTTTCCTATAAATTTTCAAGTGTTAATTCAAACCTTAAAGGTTCTAACATACATTTTCGTTCCAGACCCTAGCTGTGCAAATGTGTTAGCTCGAGAAGATACAATCTCTTATAAAATGAAGTGTTCTTGTTTTCAAGTCTTGTTATTTGATCTCAAGGTATGTTTATGCTTCCTCCTTAGTTATGTGTTATCAATGATGGTCAACAAATAAAGTAACAACAATCACAACTAAGAAAGGGTATGTGCATGCATGTTAAAACAAGGGTATGAAACCCTCACACTTCAAACTTAGGTTCTAAATCTCAACTTTGATATGGAAACCTCATTCATGTTCTGAACTTCACTCATGCAACCTTCTACTATGCACATACACACCAATTTTGATCAATTTCAATGGAACACTTACTTTGCAAAGAAAGAGTCCTTTTACATTGTCAATAATTGTATCAAACCTGAGTACTCAATGTTTAACCATGCATTTGAGGTTAACTATGCATTCAAATTTTTAAACACTGATGCAATCAATCCTCACCACATTATACAATCAAAAATAGACTTAAAAAACAAGATTTCAAGATAATTACACCCATATCTTTGCAAAACTTAGTTAATGCATATGACAGAGCATTTCTTCTCAAGTATCAACATCACCAAATCATTATTTCCCACATGCATAGTTTCATTATATTTAAATCATCAATAACACACTTTTATACACATGAATAGATATAAAGAGGAAATGAATTAAATCATGCACTACGAGGAGGTGGGGATTTATTGTTCCAACTCAACCTTCTTGAATTTTGTTTGCATATTTACAGTCATCTTTCATACATAAACAAAGTGTTATTCATATTAAAATATATCCTTCTTAGAAATTTCATACCTTTTGCATCCCTTCATCCTCTTCCTCTCGAGGATTGAATTCAATAACTACTTTCTTTGAGATTTTATCTCATTCTCTCCTTCATTTAACAACCCTAACTAACTTCTATGACTCACATGCCCATACATATCCGAAATAGGCTCATTATCATTATTTTCAACATTTATGACTCATGCCTTCATGTAGGACCTATAGTCACATATCTAACACTTACACATCCACTTGAAAACCATATAGACTCCTTGAAACAACATATTTTCCCCTTTTACATACTTAGGAATTTTAATTTAGAAATGTAGGGAAACCGATAATTTGAAATTTTAAACATCTTGACCAACTAAGACCTCTTCTCATGACCTCAAAACACTTCAACAAGCTAACTTGACCTCATAAATATGACAAAAAGGAAATTTTAACTCTTGATGCTTATTTTGATGATGCCCCTACATCAATTTGTTATTGAGTGTGAATCGTGAGGTCCTTGAGGTTATTTTAGATGATGTTGATACCACGAGGGACTTCGTAGTGTGTAGAAAAAAGGAAATCATCAATCCTATCATAGATCCATGTGAGGACGTCACGATGGATAACATCAAGGGAAAAATGAGATGGGGAATGATGAGAACTAGATGATTTCATAGAAGGGTGTGATGAAAGGGTTCGATATTTATGATTAGGCATATGATAATAAGGTTCTTAGGATCAACACTTATATGAGATAACCTAAAAAGTATCATTGTTATGTGAGAAAAAATTGTGATGAGACCAAAAGAGTGGTGTTTTGAAATAAGGTTGTGTGGCCTTATTTTTTCTTGAATAATTTCCACCTCAAGTTGCATCTTATGTCGTTAATAAGCTCTACAATTTGAGACATTATATCTAAGATCCTCATGCCATGTGTAGTATTGGTCTGTTGTAAGTGGTCTAATAGACATAATGGAAAGAAGAGATGATGGTGATCTTATAGAAGGTAGAGTTATATCGACATGATAGGAGGGGAAGCAAGGGAAGAGGTCACAACATTCAGTGTAGAAGGGCTAACTGATGGAGCAAACTATGGCTCAAAGATTAAATTGCTAATTAAGGGAGTGTAGTTTGTGAGCTCATATTTGAAGTCAAAATCAAAGTGGATTTCATCTCTGTCCATGAGATCACATGTCTCTAGATCAAGGTCAGTATGTTTATATTGAAAGGAAATTGTGATAGTATAGATGTTATGAATGAAGGTAGGTACATGAGGACACTTAGTGTAAGTAATAACTGAGAGGGATGTGGTTGGCATACTTCTTGCATGATCGAGGCCACAAAGTGGGAGGTAATTGGGAAATAATGGGACATTAGGAATATTAGAGGTTAGATCTGAAGGTTGATTTCATTGGGTTCATCATCATCTTAATGAAGAAGGTTGGTGGAGTATGATCCAAAACCTCGAGATGACCATTATAGCCACAAAGAGAATCCACCATATAGTTAAAACATTGATATCCTTGAAATGGGCTTGTGGGGAGTTATTCAAGGGTGGGAATTTTAAATGTCCCACATTATTACAATAGGTTGAATTTTTAAGTGTTAATGTCCACCTTGTACTTTATATATAGCCTCTAGGTGTGTAAGCTTAATGCACATAGCAAGGAAGATTACATGAATACACGTATACGATGAGTCTATAATTATCCTAGGATGGATATTATAAGACAAGGGGAAGTTAAAGACCATGAATTTGATGTAGATAATATGAGGGGGCATGGTGATAGGGAACCAAATGTATCCCATATGGGGAATATATCTATGATCATCACCCTGACACATGTGCTCCTAGTGGATTTTATATTATCAATAGAGTAACCAAGTGTCTTAATAAAGTCAAGAGAGGTGACACAATTTATGAAACCTTCATCTATGAGGGTATTTCTTAACTATGTGCTGTGCCAATCTAAACTAAGATAAAGAGTGGAGGATCGTTACATGAAATAGAATCTTATTGGGGATCATGAAATCAAGGGGAAATAAAATCCATGAAGAATGATTGGTAGAGAGGTTGGTATAAATGGACAACACTTTGCATTGATCACATAATGATTTATTTAAACCAAATAAGGTAGTATTATTGCTTCCCAAAGTAGGTGGAAAATGGATTTTCATAGTAAAAAGTGCTGACATAAGATGTTCATGATGTTGGGTGAGGTATGCAAATGAGTTATAAGAAATGGGATTTTACTAGGAAGGTGAGAAAGTTTTACAAGATGGTCCCAATTTTAGGGTTGGGCTAGTAATTTTCTGAAGCTTGGGGAGGGTCAATTTGAAATAGTTATGAAGGAGACTGACAGGGATTCAAAAGATTTGGATTTCAACTAGCTTTCAATGGGATCATTTGTATGGGAATTTAAAAGGGTGATTGAGGTGATACCATATGGGATTAGTATAGGATAAGCATGGATAGAATCAGAGGTTTATAGGTGATGTGATGATTAACATATAGGATTGATCCAAGGTTTTGAGGGTCCAATTGCTTATCTGAATTAAGGAATTGGAGAAGGGGCTTGTTCATGAGGTTTTTGTCATGAAGAACATGGATAATGATTACTGTAGGATTTATCCCAGGATGAGGAAGGAATAAGAAGGTTTGATACATGCTGATAATGCATTTAGAACCATCCATATGAACTGTATTCTTGATATATGCACTAGTAGATGGGTATGAGGTATCAACAACATTGGTAGTCACCTTATTGTTTAGATCAAGATTTATATTTTTAGGTTTGGAGTGATCAAGGAAGGGGTATAGATTTTAATATGTTCATTAGCTTGATGAACCACTTCATGTCAATCACATTATTGGGATTTTTCACATGCCTTGATAGCCTCATCTAGCCTTTCTTGAGTGATGGCTTCATGATCAAAGTTGTTACCAATCGTGGAAGGTATAGGAAAAGGATTGACAAGGGCACATTAATTTTTCATATGTGGCCCCAATTGGCATGCCACCAAAAATTTTACTTTCATCATGCCATTGAGGGAGATGGTGTGAGAAGGATTTACAACCATGGTGAATGGGTGAGGTAGAATCATAACAACTGATTCCTTGGATAGAGGTTTTGGATTAATTTGGGAATATGGGATTGTGAGTCCTATTAGAATAATATTCATTGATTTGGATCAGGATTAGAAAATTTCCTTGAGGAAGAGTATATATGACTCTTTCAGTAACATTCTTGTTTCTAGGACACATGAGGACTTGAATGTTCTTGGGAATTTTATTGACTTTGGAGAAGGATTTTTGAATTCTCTCATGAGATAATCATGGCATTTTCCTATTTGAATTTGCTTCTTCCAAAGAGGTAGGGGAAAATGACCTAACCTTGTATTGAAGGTGAGGTTCAAGTGCTCAAGGAATAATTAGAATAAAATTCCATCAGGCATGTTGTGTTCAACTTGAGTAGATAAAGTATTCCAAAATTTGATGAAATATTGGGTAGAATCATTTTCCATCTTATTATAATTGATGAAGGCATTAATGTTATTTTTAGGAAGGTCATGGTATTAGAATTCATTTACTAGAGTAATCACCAAGCTTTCTATCTCAAAAATGGAGTTGGTTAGGAGGGTATGGTACCAATCCAAGGCATATTCTATAAGTGCCTTAGCTAAGATATTTGGTGGAAACATATTTAAACTTGACCTAATATTTATAGATATTTCCAAAAGCCTTGATATGGAGAGTGGGGTCGATAGAACCATCATAAGTGATGGAAGGAGTGACACCTCCAATGTCCATAGCAACAATGTATGGAGTGAGTGGTCTCTTTGAATGGATTGAAGGTCTCTTGTTATGGATGAAAAGGTTGTGCAATGGGAACTCCATTGGGTCCAAATAGAAGTGGAGGGGGATTGACCCTTGGTTTTTCATGCCCCAAAGATACCATTTGAGGTTGACTAAAAGTTATGCTTAGATTAGTTTGGAGTTTTAAAAACTGATTCACAGTCATAATTTATTGTTGAATTCAAGAGTAATTAATGAGTTGTATGATGAGTTTGGATGTAAATATTGGAAGGGATATTAGTGTTATTATTTGGATTCTAATTTACTCCAATTGGAGGAGGTTCAATATGGTTGATATCATCATCCAGCTTATGAGAAATATAATCCTCAAGATGCTTTCATAAAATCTCAAGTGATTCTCCTATGTACTCATGAAATTGTTGCAGAAATTTTTTGCATAACGGGGGTATAATCAAATTGAGGGACATCTCATATTCCCCTTCTCCTTCAATTTTGAAGATAAAGGGTTTTGAAATTTTATAGTTTGTATATTTCAAGGTGGCATGGTTTTAACTTCTTAGCATTAGATCCTATGGAAAGAAATTGGTGTAATGAAGAACTATCTTAGGAAGGCCATAATATTCTGAGAGTTTTGTGATTGGATAGAGATGACTTAGCTGAGGAGGTAAGTGGATCACCTAAGTATGTACTCCATGATGAAGCAAGGTTACTTGGAGATGATTTAGAAATATTTTTGATGGAATTGACCATGCAATAATTTTACATATGGATCAATGACATCTGTGAAGAGAAATATGGCTATGAAAATGGAAAATTACTGAATGGACTCCATGTAAAATTATACATGTATAAGGGTTGATGGAGTTGGAAAAAGGTAATTGAAGTTCAAACTAGATCATATTCATGTAGTAGGGTTATACACAAGGGACTAACAAAATTCATAAAAATAGGAAAAATAAAAAGAGAGTGAATATGACCTAATTTAGAACTAGAGTAAGATTTCATTCAAGTTCACCAGAAGTGTATGCTGGGTAAAATAGAGGTTCCCATATGGGTTATAAAGTATAGGGATCAAATCTAAGACCAACCACACCATGCAGATACAAAGGTGCTCAGGGAGCACTAGTGTCATAAATCTAGAGTAGTAATATTAACCCTAGGATAACTATAGGTTTCCAATTCCTACAACTAAGATAAAGATATGTATCCTATTAGGATTTATAAATAAGAGTAACTAAGAGGATGGATAAATCTTAGAGGCATAATAATAATAATATAATGCAATAGAATAAAGAAAACATACATATACTCTAGTCTATAGAAATGAATGACCAACATACAACATGCACATATGCAATAAGAGACTAAGGAGTGTTATAAATACTTACCTATAACATGTGTATTAATGTTGATGCATAATCCTCCCCAAAGACAATAAGACCAAGAGATAATCTGTTATGGGTGGAGAAGGGGAAAGCTCAACAAGAAGATCTTTATTCCTAACTCACTATGGTGACCCAAATGACAAAATAGGTAATCTTAAGACTCCAAATTCAACCAATAAGTGTGAAGTAGGTGTAAATATAAGTGTAAACAAGTGATTTTAATTGGTTCTACTACTATGAAAACATGGGGGTATATACACCTAATGCAATTACCCATGGGAGGTGGCATAAACCATGGAAAAATCAAAACAAGAGCCATCACCCATGGGTGATGACATCAACCTTGGGGAAACCCTAAGGTCAAAGGTGAAAAACATGGGGAATGGAGGCTAGAAGGTAAATGAAGGTGAATTCTTAGTGCCTAGGGTAATTATAATCAAGGATAATAACACTCAATAAGAAGTAGGTATAACTAATGGGAAAAGTAGACATAATGAGTTTAATGTGTGGACAAAGGGAATATATGAGGCAAGTATGGGGTAACTAAGGCTAATAGTGACATCTCTCAAATGCTATAGTCTAGCCCACATGACCAAGTACGATCACACACCAATCCTGATAGACCCCTTAAGGCACGCACTCAGGAGGATAATACATCAACATCCCCTATACAAAATAAATGGTTAGCAAGCATAAAAAAAATATGGTGTATACAAACCCTATAAGAAAGAGGACTCATTGCATAAAACTAAATCCTAGAGAAAGTAGTAATTATATTTTTGGATATCTCCTCATTACAACCTTTAATCAAGTCACATAATATATTTTATGAGGGATTTAAAAAAATCCTTTTGTACTATCTAATTAGCTAAAATGTGAAATAATAGCCTAATCTAATGCAAGTTTGTAGTAAATAAATGAATAATGAAATACTATAATAATACCCAAGAAATTAAGTAATAAAAATATGAAAACTTAATTAAAAAGAGGGTTAGAAGAGCCTTAGCTGATTCATAGAGGTTGTTGGATTGTGTCGCAGTGATGATTGGTTGGACAAGAGTGGAAGACCGTTACACAAAATCTTGGAAAAATGTAGATCTAACATATTTGACTGGACTGGGGTGCTTGGATAGGGATGGGGAGACTATTGGTGCTTTGGTCTACGTAGATGCTCTGAAAACCTCCTCTGAGGTGTCATAAGAGTTTCACAATTCTTCACCTTTGATCTCATGTATGTCATTGTAAGATCATTGAGGTCGTTGTAAACCTGCAATGAAGAAATCACCTGTAAAACCCTTAAATATACATCAAATCCTAAAAAAGAAAGATACAAAATTAGGGGTCAGACTGTACTCATATTCCATAATGATGGAATTACTACTAAGCATTGCACTACATATCATGTCCAATGTAGTTTTGTGTGTGTGGAATTGTGCCCTAGATTTCTCTTGTGCGTGTCACACTTTGTGAGTAACTAGATGTAGAATGTAAATAATGTGTGCATGAAAACAATAGACTCCCCTCTTATGAAGTGTGATGGAGATGAACCAACCTTTTTCGTTTGTGATGGAGCTAGATGGATGCAAATGGAGCTATAGATGCCTTTGATGGATGTAACCTTAGGTGGTGATAGTAGATGCTTAGTGCTTGGTCCCTTATTATGATCACATAACTTTATATTTATATGATTCCCTTTCTTGAATTTCATAATTAACCCCAAAAAGGCCGACTACCAAAAAGATAAGATGCTCAAATGGATAGAAAGGACCCAAAAATGTGAGTAAAGTACAAAGAGGTCAAGGGAACCTAGAGGAGACGAGGGCACCTGGCATCAGTGTCTTGGTTGGGTGTTGGTGTCAAGATTGATAAAATTCTGGCGAGGTGAAAAGGTAGACTATGAGCAAGTAAGGGTGGAAGACCAAAAGTAAAAGCATAAAGTAAAGAAAGGTGGCCAAAGCCATGGGTTAATCAGTACTTTTCTTATTTAGGAACCATATGAATAGTAGTATACAATTGAGACTGGATAGTTACCCATAGTACGTAATTTTGTGTCTACACTATCCATCGAATTCAATTTACAATAGTAGAAAGCTTGTTATTCATAGGGAGTAGGATAATATGCATACCTAATAACCATGTAGAACCAATGTAAAAATGGTATGGACATAAACTTAAGTTCCTGGATCATTAAAAAATGTAAAGCGTGGTTGTTAAGGAGGATCCCAAGTTATACATTAATGGTGATGAAAATGAACCTTGGCCAATAAATTTCATGTGTAAATTCACGATGTCTTGTTTTTTATGATTGATCAACCAATATTGTTTATATGTTGATTACTTCTTAACATACTTCAAGGACCTCCCATCTAGAGAAGAATGTAACAAGTAGCTTAAAAATGATTATATGATCTTTTAATGTTAAAAAGTATCCAAAAGTAAATGTAGAAAAAGGGACATGTAAGCACTTCATTTCATGATGAGGAAAAGGGTATAAAAGGATTCCTAATATGTTGTAGAATAATGGTTTTGATTTCTAAAATCTACATGATATTCATTATACTCGCAATTTTTTGGGGTGATCACCTTGCCATGAGTTATCCTAAAATTAAGGTTGTTTCTGGTATTAGCCTAATTTCTCAATTTTTTCAATAAACTATCTTCCCGTGAATTAGGACACTACTGCAATGGTTTACAAAATTTGAACCCACATGAATTTCATCCACCATGAAAATTGATCAATTCCATCATATATAGTCTTTAAAGTAAAATATTCTTTGTGAACTAGTTATGTTCCCACAAGGTTGTCAACTGAACTACAAAAACATTGTGATACATCTACAAATTCTTAATCCTAGTTCATAAGCTAATTAGGAAATTACGTACAAAATATACCCAAGGATCCAAATGACTCTAATTTTCTTCTTTTTCCCTTGAAATTGAAGCAACTGTGTTGTATGAGTATTTGCTATTATGACTATAGTGTTATTTGCAAAACTGAATGATTCACCAGAATGATTAACCCTCATTTGGGGTACATCAATCACTAATCCTATGCGGCCAAAAAAGGATTAACCATTTGGCTGAAACTATGCTGCAAGGGGATCTACTGAATGTTTTAGTAAAAATCAAGGCATACATTATACAAAGTCTCCTTGGAAAAGTAGAAAATAAATATTTACTCTGTTTTGTACAATGGGGAGAGTTATATGCATAGGTAACAATCTTAAGGCTTTTTCACATGAAGACTATGGACATTGCAAGTATAAAATTTAGATTTTTCCTAAAGTGGGTTCAAACAAAATGACACCATATGATTTTTACGATGTCAATAGAAAATCAAGGTTGATTCTATTGTTTCAAAGCAACTTAGATGTAACCTCAAAGACACCAAGAAAAAGGTAAAATCCCACTCAAAAATGGCATATTTTAAATAGATTCTCCCCTTATCTCCCCTTCAAGAAATGTCACAAAAAATTATTCCCTATTTATGTAGGTTGCCAAAAACGCCAAATACTGGCGGACCCATGAATCGTGGGCCTAGTTTTTTCCAAATAACTCTCCTATCGGATTTACGTCAATTCTATACATATTGGATCGTAATCTAACTTCCATCACAATGAGGTTGCCTTGTCTTGAGCTTAAGTTTCCTTGAGGTGTTTCTAGATTGGAAAATTGCAGACTTTGTGCCCTTGTAGGGAAAGCCTTTAAATACCTATTGACCCGCCAACCTTGAGTAACTTCCCCTTCTTCCCTTCTTGGTCTTTTCCTCTTTGGGGATGATCCCAATATGAGCCTTCTAAAGTCTGCCCAACTCATTATCCCATGAAACATTTGATTTGCGACTGATTTCACTTTTCTATGATAATTACTCGGAATCCCATTGTAACATTTGAGGCTTTCCACATGAAAATGATCATTACCGGGGAAACTTTTAGGCACTCATTACCTTGTATGAAACAATGATGTGAACCTCATGTTAGAAATATAAGAAAATTGTCACAATTGGTCTTCTGAAACTTCTAACCCATTTATTGACACTATGTGCATATGAAAAATTGTTACAAAAATAATTCATAATCATGTCTCATGATACTATCTAATCCATTCATTCTCAGAATCTAAAGGGTCTTAACGTTTCTTGCTCAAGGAAAACTTCATAGTCTAGATAATTTTGGAAGTCAAATTTTAAATCATCCTATGGTTGTTTCTTGGATCTCAATTTTTGGCAAGGATTTCATGATAATCTAATTGAATCTCAACCACATTATTTGATATGTTCTCACAAGGCCCTCCATCATAATCTCCATTTCGAGTCCAAACTGATTTGGGGAAATTCATTCTAGATGAAAACCATTATGTATATTAGATAGGAATTAGAAAAATACTAAATTGGATGTTGGTGATTTTTAATGAATTAAGGAATCCCACTAGAACTTCTTAATGGATTCAATCAAAATTACTTTTGGGATCATTGATTAATATTGGACATTTATAAATTTAATTATGATAGAACCATTAATCTTAGATGCATTTCGGTTTATCATGAATTTATTGTTATGACATATTAGATGAACAAGAGAGTGCTATGTACGTAGATATAGCCTTTATCTAAATACAAATTTTGACAATTTCTGGAAAGAAGGGCATGTTTTGTGATCTATTCTTTATTTTAAAATTGTTTTCATTCCAATGATCCATTCCTTTTAGAAGAAAATCCTTATTGCATGCTTTTATGGTCATTTTACATCCCATTGATTAGCTTTGTTTATTTGTGTTCCATGTTGATGTATCCTTTGTAAATCTTTCATGAATTATGTTACAATTTAGCCTTCTTTGACGCAATCATTTCCATTTTGTCAATAAGTTGGTTATTGATAGTGTTATCCCCTCACTTTTGGAGGATGAATGTATTACTTATCTAGTATCCTAAAGATTAATAGTTGGTCCTTTCTGACCTTATCCTTAACTATTCCTACAAGTCATCAACTTCCTTAGTTGAGTTTTCCCTTTCAGTACTAGTGATTAGAGCTAGCAATTGTTACTTATATTTGGAACCACTTTTCAAGAGCAAGTTTTTGTATTATTGGTTTATATTTCCATTTTGATCATCCATGACTTGGTTTTCCATATTTAGTATTACAAGTTTGATAAAGATAAACAATATTTGAAGTTGAATGGCTGAAGCACCAATTATAGAGCTTACTATCCGTATGAAAGCTTAAATTTAGTATGATCAATTGAAGTTGTGGTGTGAATAGACATATATAAAATTTCAACCTTTAAGGCTTATGATCAACAAGGATAACTCTTAATATCTAAGATCTCTAACACATTAAAGGAATTTTCATGTGAAAATGCATACAATTTGACATTGTAGCAATTGAAGATTCTTTTGCCTATATGTTATCCCTAAGAAATTTTGTTAAAATCCCAAGAATGATCTCCTTCTGTGCAATATGCCCATTCAAGCTCTCGCAATGTGAAATTTTCACCCTGACACATAGAGGTGCATCTCCATCTTCCATAATTAAATTTTCCTAATGATTGATAGATGGATTCCCTAATGGATCTTTAGAAACTATTAAATGGAAGAATGAATTATTCAAGAAGAAATTCCATAATTTTCAACTCTGAGAAATGATTTCACCCCTAGACATATCCAGGAAATAGGCTCTATATGTCCACTCTATCTTGTTATACATGACGATGTCCTTTAGGCTACTAATGATGGCATATTTCAGAATTCAAACCACTTCTTCAATTATCGAGTACTTAACCTTGAATCTATTACCTAGGAAGCAGGAGACACCTCTTTGTATCCCTATTTTGAAGATAAGTTCAGAAGATCTGTTTCACTCTGGTGGAGAAAATGACAACAACAAGGTAGAGGTCTGGAAACACCAATATCACAAGACTTATTGTCAACATGATATTTCAAATAAAAGAAATGGGGCATGAATCCCTTTTTGTAAGAGCTACAGTCTAGCTCTATGCCTAACCTTTCCCATTATTCCAAGGTGGTAGGACAAGAAGGCTATATCTTAATCATGATTCAATCCAAGAGAATAGGACCTGCATTTCTTATAATATTGAGAGATAAGGGTGGAAAATATTAATTATTGATGAGAAAGATGAGCTCAAGGTTCTCACATATACTTTGTTCAATTTCACCACAACCTTGCTAAGAATGCATTAAGCCTTTTCCTTAAAAGTGTTTCACATTTTACATCAAGCTTAGTCACATGTTGAGTTGTGGAGCTCAATTACTTCAGTTTAGCATGCAATATGAAACTTGCTGGAAAACACAGTAACCATCATCGGTTATGGAGGGAAAGACATTGGTCACCTATGACCAGCATCAGTCAGGCAAGGAGAAACTGACATCGGTTAGGGCTAACCGACATCGGTTACCTGTGCGAGGATGTTTTAATTAACTCTCAGGAATTAGATATTTTTTTAGTATTAAAGCAGATCTATTGATTGTAATTGCATGGCTAAGTGCCCTAAGTTTATAAATGACTATATAATATAAAAGCTAGGGTTTAGAAGTAAGAATTAATAAGAATTAGAAAGAACTTGATGAAAAGAATAATTGTGAGAGAGAGAATTCTTGGAGAAGAAGAAAAAGCTTGAGAGAAAGAAAGTACTGTACATCTGAGAGGTGTGGAAGATTGTAAATCTTCATTGTATATCTTGTCAAAGCTTTGGATAATAGATTGGCTTGTTTCTTGGTGGATGTAGCCCACACTGGGTGAACCACGTTAAATCTGGTGTTGATTTATATCTCTTGTTTTGTATATTTCTTCTGGTAGAATATCCACTTTTATTTGCATGTATGCTTAGATCTGATATATTATCTGTACAACCGGTGTGCTAACCCCAACAACTGGTATCAGAGCTTTGTTTGAGGGTTTTGTGTGTTGACATATTTACTCACAGAGGGTTTTCTGATTGAGTGGGAGCTACAACAACGACCAAAGAAAACAAATACAAGGTAGAGAAGTTTGACGGACGAAATTATCAATTATGGAAGATGCAGATTGAGGATTATCTGTATCAAAGAGATTTGTATTTACCGTTGGATGAGAAGTCTAGACCTACGAAGATGACTGATGAAGAATGGAAGATTCTTGACAGAAAGGCTTTGGGATCTATAAGATTGAGTTTGGCAGCATCTGTGGCTTCCAATATTACAGAAGCAACTTCTACGGTAGGGTTAATGAAATCTCTTGCTAATTTATATGAAAAACCTAGTGCTTCAAATAAAGTTTATTTGATGAAGAAACTATTTAGTTCTAAGATGCATGAAGGTGGATCTGCATCTAGTCATTTGAATGATTATTGATCTATTGTAAATCAGTTAAAATCGGTTGATATACCATTTGATGATGAAGTGAAAGCACTTTTATTCTTCTGTTCTTTGCCTGATAGTTGGGATAACTTGGTAATGGTTGTTAGTAATACAACATCTGCTAATAATGTTTTGAAGTTTGATGATGTGGTTAGTATAATCTTGAATGAAGAAATTCACAGGAAGAGTACAGAGGAATCATCATCTGGGAATGCTTTGAATGTAGAAAGCAGGGGCAGGAAGAAGGAGAGATCCAAGAGTAAGAGTAATGGGAAATCAAAGTCAAGGGATAGCAGATCTAAATCCAGAGGTAAGGGAATTACTTGTTGGAAATGTGGAAAGAAAGGACATGCAAAGAAATATTGTTGGTCAAAGGATAAAGAGAACCAACAACCAGACAAAGGTAAAGAAGCAAATCTTGCTGCATCAGAGGTAATGCAAGATGCTCTTATTCTTTCTTTAGATAATAGAATTGAATAATGGGTTTTAGATTCAGGAGCTTCTTTCCATGCAACCCCTAATAAGGGTTATTTCAGAAATTATGTCCAGGGAAATTTTGGGCATGTTTATTTGGGTGACGATGAACCTTGGTAAAGGGAAGTTCATCTAAAATTGTAGAATGGAAATACACGGGTATTGAAAGATGTGAGGCATGTGCCAAGCCTCAGGAGGAATCTTATTTCTGCAGGGAAACTAGGTGAATCTGGTTGCATGGTTACTTTTACAGGAGACTCTTGGAAAGTCACCAAGGGTGCTTTTGTTGTGGCAAGAGGTAAGAAGGTAGGAACATTATATTTATCTACCTGTGTTACTGATTCCTTTTCTGCATTATCTACTTCAGATTCAGATGCATGCATGTGGCATAATCGGTTGGGCCATATGAGTCAAAAAGGAATGCAGATCTTAAATGTTAAGGATAAGTTATCAAATTTGAAATATTTAGATCTTGATTTCTATGAGCATTGTGTTTTTGGAAAGCAAAAGAGAGTGAGATTTCTCAAAGTTAGGGCAACTAAGAAGGAGTAAAATTTGGAGCTTGTACACTCAGATGTGTGGGGACCAGTTCAGGTAGCTTCTCATGGAGGATCCTAGTATTATGTTACTTTCATTGATGATGCTACAAGAAAGGTATGGGTTTATTGTATTAAACATAAATCTGATGTTTTTGAGACTTTTAAAAGATGGAAATCCCTTGTTGAGAATGAATCAAATTCAAAGTTAAAGTGCCTTAGATCTGAAAATGGTGGTGAATATTGTAGCAAGGATTTCAATGATTATTGTTCAGTGAATGGGATACGTAGAGAAAGAATGGTTCCAAGAACACCACAGGAGAATGGTGTTGCAGAAAGAATGAACAGGACAATCATGGAACGTGCTAGAAGCATGAGGATACATTCTGGATTGCCCTTATAGTTTTGTGTAGAAGCAGCTGATACAATGGTTTATTTGATTAACCGTGGGCCTTCAAGCTCACTAGATGGAGGAATACCAAGAGGAAGCTTGGATAGGAAAAAAGGTAGATCAATTTCTTTTCTTAAAGTTTTTGGTTCAGAAGCTTTTGTGCATATTGATAAGGAAAATAGGAAAAAGTTGGATGCAAAATCCAAGAGATGCACTTTCATTGGTTATGGATCTAAGTCCCCAGGGATTCATTTTTGGATTTAGAGAATTCTAAAATTATTAGGAGTCGTGATATGAATGGAATGAAAAGAGAATGTACAGGGATCAAATTTTGGTACCCAAGGTTGAACCGGTTGAGAATTTTGTGAATGAAAATGAACTCCATATTTAAAAGACCAATACCAATACTAACAGTTTTGTGTGGGTTGAAAGAGAATGGTCAGCTAGTCCCACCAAAGGGAACAAACTTCATTTCATTGCACGTGAGAAGATATATGGGTCCTCATTAACCACCATCAATGTGTTGCAGAAATATTTGAACCATGTAGTCATTTTGCCAAAAAAGGGTCAAATTATTTGCATGAACCCTTGATCAAACTTCACACGAAAATTGGAATTACAAATGTAATCGGACAGGTACAACTCATGAGCTTCAAAAATTTTGACACTTGATAATTGGGAAAAAAGTTAAAGTACATTCTTCTACCAGCTCCAATATTTATTCATGTCAAGAAATTCACCATTATTTGGTTGGCAATTTTTCAAAAGTGAAACCAACTTGCCAATTCAAGTGCAATATTTCACAAATGCACCAGCCCACAAGACCCAATTCAGTGATCCATGTAACATGGAAAATCACTAAACTTGACAAGGGAACATCCACATTTCATACTTTTTTCAATTTTTCAGGATGTTCAACACCAACTTCATATTGACCTTCCTCTCCATGATTTTGCATTGGGCTTGAATGTGATTAAACAAACTTTTTTCTGTGAATGATTTTTTTCAAAGAAGGTGCCAATTTTAATTATTGCACCTCAATTCTTGGGAATCAAAGAAAAATCTATAGGTTTTTCTCCATGATCCATCAAGCTTCAAAACAACTGCAAAGTCCCGTTTATAAAATAGGATCAGTTCATGATTTCATGTGAGGGAAAAGAAGGACCATTCTTTGATTTTATTACAGACCATTTTTGAGATTCTACAAAGTTTGGCATTTCTAAAGTTCTAAATTCTCAAGTTTGGACATTTTTGAAATTTGCAGAAAGTTTTTTAAAGAAAAAATCTGATGTCATTTTTTAATCATTTTAATTTCTTGAGCTTAATGAAGGTATAACTGACTTTTCAAAAGCTTCCTCAGAGAGTTATCAAAGTAAAAAAGGCATAAGAAAAGAAGGATGTGTTGGAAATTGATTTTTGTGAGATCAACAAGAATCAGGTGAGCTTCTTTAACATCCAATTATTTTCTTTCATACTTTTTTCAAGAAACATTTGGATTAATTTGAAATTAAATTTAATTTGATTTCATTTGATGTTAACTTTTCAAAAATGGATTTTCACCATTGTTGAGAATGTAGAATTTCGAAGTAAAAATCCTTAGATCTGATTTTCATTTTCTTGAATTGGTAGCAAGGCTTTCTGGTTTCTAAAATTTCCTCTATGGATCATTATAATTTGAAATTGAAAAATGGTGATTGACAAAAACTTTCCTTAATCACCACAAAGATGATTTTTTCATGGTGTTGTAAGAAAGAAAAAAAGGAAATCATGGAACATTGCTTCCTATGCAAAATTTGGCCATTTGGGATTGTCCCAATAGATTTGTCAATTTATGAAGTAGTTGATACAATGTGTTTATTTGATTAACCATTTGGGCCTTCAAGTTCACTAGATGGAGGAATACCAGAGGAAAGCTTGGACCGGAAAAGAGGTAGATCTTTCTTTTCTTAAAGTTTTTGGTTCAGAAGCTTTTGTGCATGTTGATAAGGAAAATAGGAAAAAGTTGGATGCAAAATCCAAGAGATGCACTTTCATTGGTTATGGATCTGGTGATTTCGATTCCATTTTTGGGATTTAGAGAATTCTAAAATTATTAGGAGTCGTGATGTTGAATGGAATGAAAAGAGAATGTACAGGGATCAAATTTTGGTACCCAAGGATGAACCGGTTGAGAAGTTTGTGAATGAAAATGAACTCTCGGATTTAAAAGTATTACCTACAGGGTTACACAGTAACTGGTGTCGGTTGACCCCTGACCGACATCGGTCAGTAGAACTGGTATCGGTTACAGAAGATCCAAACCGGCATCGGTTAGCAGAACTGACGTCGGTTACAGGTGAATGGCGTCGGTCACTGTTCAGATTTGGATACAAATGTCCAGGAGGTCCAGAATGAGCCTCTGGTACCCCAAACTCCTGTGAGAAGGTCACAAAGGGTAAGTAAACCTCCAGAAATATTTACACCTTCTCTATTTTATTTATTATTGACTGATAATGGTGAACCAGAGATTTTTGAAGAAGTAATGCAGGATAAGACCCACGTCCAGTGGGAGCATGGCATGGATGAGGAGATGGACTCCTTGGAACAAAACCAGACTTGGGATTTGGTTAAGTTTCCAGCAGGTAAGAGGACATTGCAGAACAAGTGGGTTTACAGGATCAAGGAAGAAGAGGGTGGACAGAAAAGGTACAAGGCAAGGCTTGTAGTAAAGGGATTTACACAGAAAGCAGGTATTGACTTTGGTGAAATATTTTCTCCTATTGTTAAGATGACTTCTATTCGTACTGTATTGAGTTTAGTTGCAGTAGAAGATTTGCATTTAGAGCAACTAGATGTGAAGACAACTTTCCTTCATGGTGATTTGGATGAAGAGATTTATATGCAGCAACCGCTTGGGTATGAAGTCAAGGGTAAGGAGAAATTAGTGTGCAGGTTGAAAAAGAGCCTATATGGGCTCAAGCAAGCTCTAAGGAAATGGTACATGAGGTTTGATAGTTTTATGCATGAGCATGGTTACTTGAGATGTGAATCTGACCATTGTGTTTATTTCAAGAAGCTTGAAAATGGGAGCTATATTATTTTGTTACTGTATGTGGATGATATGCTTATTGCAGGATCTAGTATGCAGGACATTGGTGAGCTTAAGGGAAAGCTAGCTCACACATTTTCTATGAAGGATTTAGGAGCTGCAAAAAGAATCCTTGGCATGCAAATACATAGAGACAGGAAGAACAAGAAATTGTATTTGTCTCAGGAGGATTATATCTACAAGGTGTTAGAAAGGTTCAAGATGCAGAATGCAAAACCTGTTAGTACACCTATGGCTGGACACTTCAAATTGAGAAAAGATCAGTGTCCTTCATCACATGAGGAGGTCAAATACATGACACGAGTGCCATATGCTTCAGCAGTTGGGAGTCTCATGTATGCTATGGTTTGTACCAGACCAGACATTACACAGGCAGTGGGAGTAGATATATGGCCAATCCAGGTAAAGAGCATTGGAAAGCAGTCCAATGGATACTCAGGTATTTGAAAGGGACATCTAGCATGCAGTTATGCTATGGAGGTTTGGATATTTCATTATGCAGCTATGTTGATTCAGATATGGCTGGAGATCTGGATGATAGGAGGAGCACTACTGGATATATTTTCACAGTAGGTGGGATGACAGTTAGCTAGATTTCAAGATTGCAGAAGGTTGTGGCTTTGTCTACTACAGAGGCAGAGTATGTTGCAGCTACAGAGGCTAGCAAGGAGATGATATGGATGAGTAGGTTCATGGAAGAGTTGGGAAAGGAGCAAGATGATTGTAAATTGTTCAGTGACAGTCAGAGTGTAATTCATTTGGCAAAGAACTCAGCGTTTCATTTGAGAATGAAACACATTCAGTTGAGGTATCACTTCATATGACAGGTATTGGAGGATGGACAGTTGAATCTGGAAAAGATTCATATGAGTGAGAACCCTGCGGATATGCTAACGAAGCCATTAGCAAAGGAGAAGTTGGAGCTACACTCCACTTCTGTTGGTCTTCGAGTTTGAGACTTGAAGAGGAAGAAACAAAGCTAAGGAAGGATCCAAGAATGATGTTGTACAGGTATGGTGCAGTAATTAATCTCCAAGTGGGAGATTGTTGAGTTGTGGAGCTCAATTACTTCAGATTAGCATGCAATGTGAAACTTGCTGGAAAACACAGTAACCGTCATCGGTTATGGAGGGACTGGCATCGGTCACCTTTGACCGGCATCAGTTAGGAAAGGAGGAACCACATCGGTTAGGGCTAACCGACATTGGTTACCTGTGTGGGAGTGTTTTAATTAACTCTCAGGAATTAGATCTATTTTTAGCATTAAAATATATCTATTGATTGTAATTGCATGGCTAAGTGCCCTAAGTTTATAAACGACTATATAAGCATAAAAGCTAGGGTTTAGAAGTAAGAATTAACAAGAATTAATAGATGATTATTTGAGAAGGTTGGTGAGAGAGAATTCTTGGTGAAGAAGCAAAATCTTGAAGAAAGAAAGTATTGTACATCTGAGAGGTGTGGAAGATTGTAAATATTCATTGTATATCTTGTCAAAGCTTTGGATAATAGATTGGCTTGTTTCTTGGTGGACGTAGCCCACACTGGGTGAACCATGTTAAATCTGGTGTTGATTTATGTCTCTTGTTTTGTATATTTCTTCTGGTAGAATATCCACTTTTATTTGCATGTATGCATTATATGGTTTCGACCATCTATTAAATAATTGAGATAATAGAAACAAATCAAGCAAGCTTCATACTGATACATGACAATATACATTGTGATATATGCTCTGGGAGACATTTTATCTAATGACTACTAACTCCATAACTGTTGATTAGATTGGTTTAGCACGATCACAGTCCCTTGTTTATCAAGTGTCAGTTATCCTGGCGATAGGATTGCAACACCCATACATGGATGTATGGCCACTGTGGCATACACAAAACCCAAAATTTATTAAAAAAAATTGGTTTTGTGGTATACACATGTGTGTATACCACAAAACAATATGTGATTTGAACCCGTGACCTCTCACATATTAGCACCCAGGCCTACCAATCCACCTAGCACCTAACACACGCCACCATTTGATTTTATTTGTATTTATTTTGACGATTCCTGAAATGTATGTATACCACATCTGGTGGGGCCTGACTAGGCATGTATGGATGGGGCATATATTTTGTGCGCACATTATTTTGTCACCAGGACAAGAGGATCTACGTGATGTTTATCATGTGTTAAACATAAGACATTGTTGCTACTTATTCCCCTACTTACCATTGCTTAAGTCTAAGTGTAGGCCAAGACTCTCCTTCTGCTTGCCTCCTGTGTGGTGGATGGACACAAATAAAATTTATGTTGAAGGAATTCATGATATTTTAAGATCGTTGGAACTAAATGCAAGAGACTTTTGCATTTAATTCAGGATAGGATTAAAAGTCATCACTGACGAAATTAAATCCTGCGGATCTTGCTATTAAATGACATTAATTGTTGCAGCCATATGTCCCTGCCCATGGACAACATATGAAGAATGTCAGGTCTATGTTTAAACACTAAATATTGCATCTCATAAACCAAAAAAATGTAAATTGTTGATTTTTTAATACAAAAAATCTCATATGGTTATATAAATCTTGCAGCCAATCAAAAATCAAATCAAGTATTTTTAGAAAAAATTTAAAAAATAAATATTTTAAACAAACATTATGCCAAGCATATTGACTACCAAGTGGAAATTTGTAATTGGATTATTAAATTAAGAAAAATAAATTATTGATGCCTATAAATTCTGCCTTCAATAGGATAATAACTACATTTAGTTTCCCCTCTTCAAATCAATATCTTACCAAATGATATTTACAAGGAAAATTTATTCCCCTGACATTCCAAGACAATAATCATTATAGAAAGAGAGGGAACTTTCCCCTCTCTTGTGAAGAAAAGGAAACAACCATCTTCAAACCATTATTCATGACATTTTATGGTTAAATCTCATAGATTATCTAGTTTAGATTTCTTATATTTTAATTTTTCAATAATTCTTTAGGTAGCTAAGAAAAAGGGGTTAATGTACGAGCTTCTAATTCTAGTGTTTCTCCATCTTCTACAGAAATAATTTCATCTATTGTAATATATGACCATTTTAAACATAAATAAAATGACTTTATGATATAACATAATGTGAATAAATTGAACCCCACTTTATTTAGAAGCGTCCCATTTCGAGAGGATTCTTCAATGTCGATTACTTCAATGAAATATTGCTACAAAATCTTTTGTTCTAGCCTGAATTTCCTAAATATCTTAAATAATTATTTCATATTTTATTATTGTGGAAAACTTGAAGATCTGAAACACCCTTAAAAAATAATTCACTTCTTAGAGATGCTTCAAAATGAGGTGATACTTCATTTATTTATTCTCTACTTCATCAAACGAGACAATGATTTTAACGAAATTCCTGGTAAAAGAAACATCACAACTAGAATATGTGAAAAATTCAATGGGACCAAATTTGAGAGTTTTTATTTGAGATTTTACACATAATTGATATGATTTTTATCATGATATAAATCACAATATATTTCTTCATTGAACTATAACATTAGAGTAATAAAAAAACACATTATACTTACAATTGTGATTTTTTACTACTTCCATCATCCTAAAATTGAAAGATTTGTTTCTATCATACCTTTGATTATGATTTTTTACTACTTCAATTATGATTATTTATTAATTGAATTCGACTTTAGAATCATTAAGCATTTTCCTTCTAAAATTGAATACATTATAGCATTTTATGTGAAGGCCACAATCTTCATTATAGAGAATAACTTCTAGAAATAGTGAAGAAAAGCCTAATTGGATCATCTTTTAAAAATTATGAGACCATATGTAACGATGATTAATTTGCTCTGTTCATCCTTTATTTCATATCATACCACGACCACCTTGGGCTATGCAGGATAATACCTTTCTTGTTAAGTTCAAGGGTTTTTAGCCCTTTGGGTTCGCCTATATAATGCCCCGTTCACTTCAAACTTGACTATTGATGTTGAGGTTTGAGCTAGTGGAGTTGCGAATAATGGCGCTGCCACATAAATGTCCCTGGAAGTTTTTCGTGAAGGTCTTCCATGAGGTAATATTTCTCCTCCTGATGTTGTATTACCTATTTTTGAATTCAATTTTGTTTTTCAATAGATTGAACAATTTTGACTCGTCAGTTATTTTGTGGGTCGTATCCCCTCTGAAAGCATGCTCAAGTCCTAGGTTAACTCAACTTGGGCCACCCATGGCATCAGGATTGAGAGCGTACCAAACATGAATAAAGGGTTCTTTCTTTTTTTAGTTTTCTGACCCCTCGCATTCCCTAGCCATTCTGAACCACTCTACAACCTGATATGTTTGAAACTCCTTGTTGATCCTTTCCCTTTGGACAAAGGACTTTGTTGTTTATCAATTTTTGGCCCTTAAAGTCCCTATTTGGGATGAATTGTTTGGCCTTCCACTTCCTTGCATGAATTTTATTCACCAAAGCATCTCCTCCATCAGGCGAGTTGTTTCATGGATCCTCGACACTTTTACAACACCCTCCCATAGAAACAAGTTTGTGTTGAGGTATACCTCTCACAAGAATTAAAATATTTTGTGGAGATTCAAATGAGTGACACTCGCTACTCTTAGCAATTTCTCTACATCATTCTGCCTAGTACATGCATTTGATGTTAGGATTCTTATCACAAGACCAAGGATTGCCTACTTTATGTGTCGTGGAATTGCCTAGCATCTAAGGTGGATGTCGAGTCCACTAAAACCCCTCAAGAGGAAGGGTGAAAAACTATCGGAGGGTGGAAAAATAATAACAAGGCATCTCAGGCCAAGGTGACTATTAACAACGGTTCTAAAGAGCCGTCTATTAAGGAACGTACTTTGGGTCCGCGTCATACCCCAGAGCCTACTTCTAAAGCTCTCCAGTTTCATTACCTAAATTCTATTCAACCAAAAAAAGTGGTTAACATCCTCATGGACTCCTTCAAACTCCATTCTAGACCTCCTCGACACTTCCTGCATTTCCCAGTCTGCTCTTGACAACCAACTCACAGGTCCCATCCAAAAGGGCCCAAATCCCCTTTTGACACCCCATGTCAAGTCACAAACATAGCCTCATGTAAAGTGTGGAGTCAATAGAGGAGGAATATAACATTGATTATGTCGGATGAAGGAAAGTAGAATTGTAGGACTTCCTAAAGCACAATAATGCTCAATTCCTACAAAATCAATTTGATGCTTTTAATGGCTTGGATGTCAATGGTATGGCCCTTGACCCACGTTTCTCATGAGCTGCATGTCATGGAATGTGAGGGGTATTAAAGACTCTAATAAAAAAAATTAGATACACTCACCAAAGAATTGTGAAATTAGATGTTTTATTTTTGTAGGAAGTTAAATTTACAAGGTTTCAATTGTCATTGGTTTGTAAAACCATTTGGATTGACAGCCTAGATTTTATTAGTCACCATGATGGGGGCATGGGGGTTTAATTTCTCTTTTCTTCCCTAAATGGAATCTCTTCTTTATGGATCATGGCACTGACCCCACCAATAAAGTCATCTGGGATCTCTGTAATATTGAAAGTCACCCTTTTGGTATCATCAATATTTATGCTTCGAATGATGCGGTAGAAAGGGAAGATATATAGTAGTAGATAGCCAATGAAATTCCTGATGCTTATTGGGTCATCTATAGTGACTTTAATATGGTTGAGTTTCCCATGGATAAATGCGGGCACCTTCTTATGTGATGGACAATTGGAAAAAATGAGGCCTGGTATTACATGTGTAATAAATTTGGGTTTTATGACCCAAATGCCTTACGTTGGCCCAAATCTGAAACTTGGTTCACTTAGACCAATATCTGAGGTGGATTAGATCAATTTCTCAAATGGCTCAACAAGGCTATGTTATCCACTCAAGAATTTTTTTATTTTGACAACATTTATTCCTTTCATGTGGAAGTGATGCTAGATTTTTTCCTTTTTGACCACTTTCCCATCAAATTTTGTATCACTTGGCAAGCCAATCGACCCTTTTTTCATAAGGGATAATTATTTTTTAATACGACCCTGATGGAGTATGGGCCCACACTTAATCATATCAAGCAGGTGTGGAACTTAGTGCCTTGGCCATGTCACCTGCATAAATCACCCACCTCTCCTGTCTAGTTGGACTTAATGGTGGGTGAACACGATGACTAGGACTGACAAGTTCCTTATAACATATGGGCAAAAGCTGGCCAATATTAGGTGACACTCTTATTCCACCACCTCCTCTGTAGTTATCCAAGAGGTGGTGGCGCTTGAGGAAATCCCGTATTTGAAATCCTGCAACTCTAGGTGGCTAAGCTCAAACAAAAATCCAAATTGCTGACAACTATAATGCTTGGGGGCGCGCAAATCCATACTCCCCTAAACTAGCTTAAAGTTGAGAATCAAATTTCGAAGGAATTTTTTCAATTGCTCAAAGACAAACATTCCTTTCAGTAAATTTAATCCATGTATGATAGCAGAACCCGAATCACGAATCCCCAACTCGCGCTACATGCCTTTGTTAAACATTACATGTAAGTGTTTCAAGCCTAAGCTCTTTGACTGAAATCGAATGTTGCCTTGAACCAATGTTTCATTGTTGTGCCATGAAAAGTATCTCTAACACAGAAAATAACATGTGATCACTTGCTCTCTCTAGAGGATTTATAGGAAGCGGTCATGCACATGTCCAATGACAAGGCACCCGAATGTGATGGATTTACCTATCAATTTTACAAAGCTCTTTGGGACACGGTTGGTCCGAAACTTCATCAGGTTTACATGGAGAGTTTCTAGTCTTACACTCTTGGTCCCCATATCAACAAAGGGAATGGGAAAGTGCAGTAAGTTGGGGGACATAAAAGGGGTCATAAGTGGACATCATATTGCAAATAACAACATAATATCAACTTGTAGGGATTATTAGCAATGTGTGCACTCAAAATTAGAAAAAATTATATGGATATGAATCGTAGCATCCATAATCTAGTTTCTAATATACTATTTTTTTAAAAAAAATGGACAAGATTAGCTATATTAAACACTCAAAATTCAATGACTTGGTACTTTTATTAAAAAATGCCTATAATATTGTAGTCTGTTTGCCCACGATTTGGATGACAAAAATTGATATATATTTTTATCCTTTGGTGATAAGTTAGATGCCACTATCTATCTTGGGAAGGATTTTATTTTGTATTTTTTTAGCAATATTTTATTTTTTACGATTTTTTTCGTGAAAGTGGTATGAAAACATAAAGAAAACAGAGAACTTTCTATTTGCCCGCCATAACTTCATAAAAAAAATATTGACATCAAATAATTTTTTTTTTGAACATGTATATAATTTCACCACGGTTGGGATGGTATAATTATTATCACATCCTGATAAGTGAAACAAAAATTTTAGTCTTAAACAAAGACATAAACATTCACGAGAAAAAGTATCTTAAAGACCTACTATTGGTAAAAAAATATAAAATGATATTTATCCTATTCTATTCACTTTAAAATAAATATTTCTACAAAGCTAACAGTCTCCCCTATGCGATGGTACCATTTTTATGATATATTTATGACTTTTTGGCATGGTTCAAGTCCATGGAAGACTAAATTTGATGTTTTGTTGTTTTTAATGTAAAATTCAGGATTTGATGTCCACTTAATTGTCCCCCAACTTGGTGCACTTACCTGAATATCAAATTCATCCCTAAACCTGGATACCCTAAGTTAATAAGTAATTGATGTCCCATCACTTTTCTTGATGTTTCATACAAAATCATAGCCAAAACTCTTTTCATTTGGCTACGACACATCATTCCTACCATTTTTGGCCTAAACAAACTGGATTCATTTAAGGGTGATATATCCTTAACAATATCATTGTAGTCTAGGAAGGCATAAAATGGGCACATAGATTCAATCAACAAAACCTCTTCATTTAAATTTCCTTTGAGAAGGCTTACAACTGAACATAATGGCCTTTCATTCTTAACATGCTCAAATCCTTGGGCTTTGGCCCAAATTTCAATCAGACTATGAATATGATCTTTGCACATGCCTCCACCCATATCACCATTAATGGGAATTTTTTTGTTTCATTTGGTATTTTCAAATCCATCCAGCAAGGATGCCCCCTGGAACCCACCCTCTATGTTCTAACGGCTAAAGGATTTGGTTACTTGCTTGCCAAAGATCAATCCCAGGGGTTTGTCAAGGGCATTGTTTTTCCCTCTGTTGATGGCTCCCAATTGCTTAGTGGTTATTTTGCAAACGATTCCTTCCATACACTCATTTAATGAGAAAATAACATTAACAATGTTATGTAGTGCCTTGCAACCTTTTGTTTAGATTTTGTATCTTCCATCCAATGGCGCAAAACACAATGCTACAGACAATCCTTCCTTCCCTCACCCCATTAGTTGGCTTCCTATGATTGAAAGATGCTACAAATCGGAAATTTGACGAAATGTTCAAATTTTATGATGGAAAAGTGACAAGCGAGCGTGGGAATCTACAAGTAACTCTTCCTCGCACCTGACCTCTCGAGGTCATGCCGAGACAGCCGGTGGGGATGGAATACGCGTGGGATGCAGACAAACTAGTTAGGCAATCTGATGTCTTCGATGCGCACTAGTGGAAACTGTGAATCTAAGGCAAAGAAGGCCCTCCTAACCTGAACTGGTGTGATAGATCGATCGGCAAGGATGACTGCTCGAAGGCTCCAATCAATATCGAGCTCTGGCGTGATTCGGTATATGGGTTGTGGAATACGTGGAAAATGACCTGGGATAGTTTCGTGTATATCTCCAGATAGGGTCATAGGGTGGATGATGGGTATAGTGGACTCTACGGGTGATTATCTGGCCTAGTCCTAAATTCCTAGCTTTATTAGCTGCTATGTCTAACAAGGATAACTGTTCGATGATGATAGGTGGAAGTGGAGTAGATCTGAATACTAATGTGCGTAGGCCAGCATCTATGTCTGATTCACCTATGGATTCGTTGGGCTGTGGGATTTGTGGGTCACAACCGTAGATTCGTGTTTGTTGTGGTCCTGCTATGGTCATGTGTGGATCAGTCCCTAATCCCTAGTATCCAATAGTCATATGCTTTCTCAGCCTCTATATTCAGAATTAACAGTTGTGTGATCTTTTCAGAGTATCTCACAGGCGTTCGTGCAACCTGAATTCTTAAGCTGGTATCTATATCTGTGAGAGTGTCTCCTGCGTCTGGCTGTGGGACCAAAGGATCACAACCGAATGTTTTCTCTCTTTCAAGCCCTTCTACAGTCATGCGGATATATATCTAGGGTAATCTGTAGTTTGGTTGATTTGACCAAAACGTGTGCGCTTGGTCGTCTTCTATGTTTAACCCGCTTAACTGGAGGCTGATCTGTTGTAAGTTTGTCATTGTTCGGAAGACTTGGATCCTAAGATTCTGATCTATATCAGTTATTGCTGTGACGAGATTGGGTTGGGGCACGATTGGCTCGAATACGTATTCTCTGGGCTCTCTAGGTCCCGTGATTGTCATACAAAAGCAACAATGTAAATCAAATTGCAGCAAAGTAAAATTAACTATGTGAAATATACCTATAACATATATAACTTCTCTATTTTTGTATTTTTCTGAATAACTATTTGAATGAAATTGAAGGAGCAACTATTTTAATATATCTAGAAATTGACAACTAAACTAATAATGAATTTAAAACAAACAAAGCAACCGAGTATAGCTACTTGCCTGTGCAGTTGTGAATCTATTCTAAATAATGAAATAACTGATCTAATCTATTTGAAAGACTCTCGATCCTACCTCAGAAGTGAGGAATGAATCATAGTTTCTCAGAAACTATCAATCCCCACAGCTTCCCTGGCAATATCGAAAGTAAAATTGACTAAAATAAGATGATTGGCTACTCTATTTGATATGCTTCTAACTAGAACTTTGAAAGCTAGAACCCGGATTTTGCAGAATAGTGGCGAATCCGATGGTGTGTGTGGTTTTTGTCCCCTCAGTGTGATCTCCTCGTTCCTTCGTGCTCACGTGGATCCAGAAAAGTGTGTAATGCTAGCATCAACAGAAGTAGATTTTGGAACAAAGGCAGCTTAGGATACAGACTGAATACAATGCGAGTAGGAGAGGGATAGCGCAAGAGTACAGAGCTTGGCTTATGCAATTCCTAGTGGGATTTATTGCGAGTCATGCAACATAACACGTCCAAAACCTAAAACTATCTTGTTTAATGAGTAAAACCTGTAACTTTAATGGCTTCCTACTGAGAATTAAACTATTCTAATTTAATGGAATGCATCAAGTAATAATAGCACTTGCACAAGATGGATATGTGGCTTTCTAATAGCAAAATAACACTAACTAAGCATGCAATGAACTAAACTATGAATCCTAAGCAAAATAAAAGACTGAACTACTGAAATGAGAAATTGAGAGGTAAATTTGAGGGGCCATTTGCTTGAGCACAAGCCAACTATTTATAGCATTTGCATTTACCCAAAGCTAAAAACCAAATTGATCTCTTAAACCATAAACAATGCTAAAACACTATTCCAGGGAACCAGAATCATTAATGCAAGCCAAAGGTGGTGAAAAAAGCTGGTAAACGTTGAAATTTACGTGAGTCGCGTTAAAAAGAACATTCTGGAAAATGCATGAAGGACCGCCGCCCTGAGCAAGGCGGCGGTTACAGGACTGCCGCCCTTCTTGGGTGGCGGTCATGAGATCACCGCCCAGGCAGGGCGGCGGTTTCGTCACTGAAGAATAAAACACAGAAAAGAGGGGAAAAGAGAACAACAAAGCACACAGGGGCTAAGCGGGGCATGCGGGATGTTAACGCACACTTGGGGAGATTTTCCGGATCCCGAACACCTTGCGAGGAGACCTGTATCATCATTGGGGCACGTGTTACGTTGTTCCGGCAGTGCAGTACCTTACAATTTTGGGTACGTACATATTGCCCCCTCGGAGAAGCGTTTTAGCCATGAAGAGGCGTAAAATGGTGGGTCCGAGTATGGCGGTCCCGAAATGGGAAGTTGGAAGTTATACCTGATACGTCCGTGTGTCGAAATGACGCCATCCAAAATTCCCTCCACCTGCAAAATGAAAAGAGGAATCAAGTGCAGATAGACAAAATAGATCGGAAAATAAATGCTAAAATAATGGGAAATGAGGACGTACCATTTGTGTGGGGGTAAGAACTTACCTCCGTTGGCGCTCCAAACCTGTGAAAAGGGGATTCAAAATGAGTCAGGTTGCTATATATATGAAAGTGGGCCCATTTTCCTATTCATTTGTGCGTGTTGATTTGGTTGGTTTTGAGCTCTGGGACCCACGGTGACGGTTTCTTACGAGAGTAGAGTCAAAACGTTCGTGACGAGATAGCGATCATGCCTCCGCGAGCAGATCATCGACCCGCGAGATCACAGGTTAGTTTTTCTCAATTTATCGTTTTTACCCCCAAAATTTTAAAATGTTAAAATCTTTGTCGTGGGGGGTTATTTTTGAAAATGTTAGGTTCAAAAGGTCTATCTAGGGGGGGCGCCTACTGGGTAGGCTTTGTTTTAGTTAAAATAGTCCCTTTTTGCGTTTTTTAGGCTTTTTTAAGGTATAAAACCCACGTGGGTTTTCAGGACACGACCGCCGCCCTGACCGCCACCCTAGGGCGGCGGTTACAAGACCTCCACCTTTAAGGCGGCGGTTATGAAACCGCCGCCCTACTCAGGGCGGCGGTTCCTAACAGAATGCCAAAGGAACACTTGTTTGAAATTGTTTTTGCATTTTTAGCATCTTTATGTGTTTTCATGATTTTTCTAATGTCATTCGGATGCTAACTTGCTCTGTTTTGTGTGTTTTTGGGTGTATGCAGGCGAGGGAGGAGTACATTCGATGGAGTTGAGAGAGAGAGTGTGACTGGCTCCCAGCAGTATTAGATGCCCTTTCACAGGATGAGGTGGACACTCTTCAGAGGGCCGGTATACTACGTATATCACGCGTCCCACATGTTGCTCCATCCAGTCACATACTTTGTGACTTATTTTCTTATTGGGATGCTGATCGGAACACCTTCCGGTTACCAGGGGTCCGAGGTGAGTGGACCATCACTTTGGAGGATGTTTACCGTATTCTGGGGGTCCCGATCATTGGGAGATGACTTACTCTTGAGACAGCAGGTTCACGGGCCCAGATAGCACAGTGGGCTTCTTACATGGGAGATGCAGTTATCTCCACTGGCTCGAAGAAGGGGGTGAGGGTCCGATCTATTCCTAGCCTGCCCATCCCCTTGATTCGCCAGGCCATTATGGGGATCCTTGCCTCGAGATTGATCGGGGACAAGGGAGGAGACACACTACTATATTGCTGGTCCCCCATCATTGCACAGATCGAGGGACATGGCCGGATTTACGCCTGGGGAGCCGATATACTTGGGACTACCTACCATGACTTGTACAGGGTAGTCCGTTTACAGGGGCAGTCTTTGAGCCACCCGACCCTGGTTATGAGCTGGGTCTATGAGCGCTTCATCCCCTATGGCAGAGGTGTAGAGGTGGCAGATCCCGGAGCTGTGAGGGCAGCCAGATGGACAGACATGTCGGTGCTCAGAGCACCTCACCAGCCAGTTGCTTCCCTGACCACTGATGACATGGAGGCCACACCGTATCAGGCCATGGCAGGTTTATGGGGCGAGGAGGCTCTTACTTTGATCTCCTGCTCCACCACAGGGCAGCTTGTTGACAGAGTAGGGAGAGTGGAGATACACCCCTTTGGCCGAGTTCCTCAGCAGTTTGGCCTACCTTACATGGGTATGCTTCCCCTGGTAGTGCCAGTATACAGGTCAGTTCGAGAGGCCAGAGGGGGTCCTAGAGGCCGGGGTTGGACAGTTGTTACCCCTGGTGTTCCTATTGCAGCTAGGCGGGTAGTACGTGCCCGAGGGAGAGCCGGTGCTCCTCAGGCACCCTTACTTCAGATTGCCGCCGGTCCCGCTCACAGCAGTGATGACCCTATTGACATAGACTCCGAGTCTGAGGAGTTCACAGGGGGGAGATGGAGGAGGAGGAGGCTGAGGTCAGTGAGGAGGACAGTGATCCTGAGTGGCATGACACTCAGGATATCATGCAGGCAGAGAGGGCAGAGCAGAGTGCAGAGAGGGTGACTCTGGTTTCAGAGGAGCCACTCTCCCAGGGCCATGGTGGGGAGGATGAGTCCGTTGTGGGATGCTACGTTGCTCCAGCCATGGGAGGAGTACCTCAGTCAGCGGCGGCATCTGTGGCAGGTGCTGACCCTAGAGATCCATCCTGGAGGCCCGGTGATCCGAGTAAGTTATCTTCCCTTTGCTTTGAGTTAGGATTGCTTTAATTGCCATCTCTCCTTTTGTTTACACTTGTGTTTATCTCTTGTTTTATTTCTAATTCATTTTCTCCTTTGTTTGCAGAGACCGCCGATGAGTGGCGAGACCTGATTCGCAGGGTATGCACCGATACCCTGATGATCCCTATGGAGAGGACCCGTGCAGAGCTATCTGTGGATGCAGGGGAGCCCTCAGTAGCTGGCAGACATACCGATGTCTTTTCCCCCATCTGGCATGTGGCCAGGATGGTATCTACCCTCCGTACTGAGCTGGCAGGGTATAGGACAGTAGAGCGCCTGATGAGGAGTCATTCTCATGGCGAGACCGCAGCTGCCCCTCGGGATCGTGAGCCCTCTGTGCACTCAGAGCGCCGGCGTAGCCGGAGTCCTAGGCATGGGCGTGCACCCTCAGAGGGATCTCATAGGGGTTGAGAAGCCACTTGGCTCTCTTAGATTTTTGTATGATGTTTTTGTATTTCCCGGGCTCTTTGAGCGTTTTGACCATGCTTAGCGCATGATGGCATTGTACAGGAATTTTGACCATATATATATATATATATATATATATATATTCTTTTTGGATCAGACTCTTGGCATCTATGACCTTGCTTCCATTTCCGTTTCCACATGTAAACTATGATGTTATGCTTATATGCTTTTTAGAATGTATGCAATGGAGAACAAATGATACAAGTGTTTACTTTCTTTTTGTATTTCATGGTGCTGATGTATGATAATGTAAATACAATGTGATTTTGAATTTTAGTTTCTTTAAGCAATTTTGATACCTCATATCTGTTTTGGCAAAGTGGTGAAGATAAGCCGGTATGATGAGCAGATAAACTTGCCCCACTCCTAACTCCACGTAACTAGTAAGATGCGAGGGCTCATCACCGAGAGCTAGAAAGGGCACAAGTTATGAAATGTGTTGAAATGATAGTGATGAAAGATAGACAAAGCTTTGGTGGAACCAAATTAGGATGCTACAAGCCTACTCTACTCGAGTGACTCCATAGTTTGGGATGCAACTTGCTTTGCGGTTTATCTAGACTTAGATCCGTAGATGGCCACATGGTAGACAAAATCTGGGTTTTAGGATTTTTAACTCTCTTGGAATTTTGGACATCTGATTCATTTGTTTTTGACTCAAGACTTCAAGATTTGAATTGTTTGTTTATGACCTTTAACGTTTGTTTGTCAAGAGGACCCCCTACACCTTGCCCCATGCTACTAGTAAGAAGCGTGGGTTTATCACCATGGGCAAGGCATAGGCGAGTAAGGGCATTTCCATCCTTTCCCAACCCTACGTCACTAGTAAGAGATGCAAGCTCATCACCAAAGGTTGGTGGGGCAAGGAAATGTGTAAATTTAAAATTTTCTGTTTGATTTATATTTGACTTGTTTATTTGAGCAAAATGTCAGCATGCTCTTACTTCCAAAGAGATATACATACGGGATAGATGTGACACGATGAAGCTTCTAGAACAGACCATAGGCAAGACACCTATCCTAAGAAGAAACCAAAAGTGAGAACAAGTATGCAGACCTTGGTATGGTTACCGTTAAGACTTTGTCATATCTAGCTTTATTTGATGAAATGATTCCGAAATAGTTGATGATATCATGGAAATGGAGAAGTATGATTAGAGTGTTTATGCCAATACCATTAGAAGTTTGTAATGAATTGCTTTGAGAATAAATTCCTTGATCACAAAATTGTACGAAACAAGCGGACAAAATGATCCTAACTATATGAAGATGCAATGTAGATATAATTATACAAGTAGTGTTGGTTGCTTATGCATAGAATCGTTTAAGGTGTAGGGAATTGACTGTTTCACCAAATTCCTCACCTTCTAGTGTGCATAAGAGATATGCACCATTTCCATAGTCCTTCATGACTCGGTATGGGCCCAACCATTTGGGCCGGAACTTCCTTCCTTCGCCGGTCTTTTTATCGATCCGGCTGTCTAGCCTTAGAACTAGATCACCTTCATATATGTCTCGTTCATAGACCTTCTTGTTATACTGCCGGCACATCCGGTCAGCATAGACTCTGTGCCACTGTTCAGCATCTAACCTAGCTTCATCTAGGCTTTCTAGTTGGGAGAGACGTGCTTCTCTGTAAGCGTCTTCATCCAGAATCCCTTGTAATGAGATACAGAGACTGGGTATTTCAACCTCAAGCGGGAGAACTGCTTCTGCCCCGAATACTAGCGAGAAAGGAGTCACTCCTGTTGGTGTTCTTATTGAGGTTTGGTGGGCCCATAAGGCCGGATATAACTTCAAATGCCAATCTCGTTTGTTTTCTTTCACCGTTTTAAGAAGAATGGCTTTTAATGTTTTGTTTGTTGCTTCAGCTTGTCGTTGGCTTAGGCATAATACAAGGAGGCCGTATGATGGCTTATTTTAAATTTATTGCACAATTCGTGAACTTCTTCATTCTTAAAAGAAGTCCCATTATCTGAGATAATGATTTGCGGGACACCGTACCTGCAAATGATTTGGTTCAAAATGAACTTGGCGATTACAGAACCCGGTACAGTAGTAAGAGGCATAGCCTCTACCCACTTGGTAAAATATTCGGTGGCCGTGATTATGAAATTATGGCTATCTGTAGATGAGGGAGAGAATTTCCCTATCAAATCGAGGCCCCACGTAGAAAAGGGCCATGGAGTAGCGATTGGTTGTAGAGCTTGTGCCGGCATGTGGATCTCATGGGAGAATTCTTGGCACTTATGACACCTTCGTACAAACTCTACTGCGTCGTGTTCTAGAGTAGGCCAGAAATAGCCCATCCGATGTATTTTACGAGTGGTGGCATGGCCACCGAAGTGGCCTCCACACATTCCACTGTGAGATTCGTGGAGAATCTTCTTGGATTCTTCTGTGTCGACACATCTTAGAAGCATTCCATCGAATGCTTTTCGATAGAGCACTTGCTCTATAATGACGTATTTGGCTACGATAATGCGTAACCACCTTCTTTGTTGTGGTGTAGCACCTTCTGGATACGTATGGTCCATGATATAATTAATAATATCAGCATACCAAGGACACTCAGAGATGGGAGGTCTGGTTTCGATGTAGTATACGCATTCATCAGGAAAGTCCAGATCTACTAGATTGCCTCCGTCTAGTGGGTTATCAGCTAACCAATCCGTGATGATTTGTCCTTTAACGGACTTTTGATTTATGAATGTTAATTCAAATTCACCCATTAAGGTTATAAAGTGTCCGAACTTTTTAGACAAGGACCCTTGTGTGAGGAAAGTTCGTAAATGCTCTGTCTTTACAATGACCCTTGTTTCTTGATTTAGCATATAATGTCTTAAGCGTTTGGTTGCAAAGACTATGGCAAGGCATTCTCATTCTGCCTGTGTATAACGTGTTTCATAGTCGAGCAACGTTCGGCTAATGAAATAGATCACACGTTCTCTCTTGTCATCGTCTTCTTGAGCCAGCATACAGGCTAGCGAGACATTGGTAGCTCGCGAATATAAAATTAATGGGCGGTCTGGCTTAGGTGGCATTAGCGTAGGTGGTGATAACAAGAAACGCTTAACTGCGTCGAAAGCTTCATTGCAATCTTCGGTCCAATCAATACTATAATCTTTCTTGAGTAGATTGTTGATTGGATGAATGGTGAAACTTAAGTCTGGGATGAATCTTCGGATTGCACCAAGCTTTCCAAGAAATGACCTGATTCCAGATTCATCCGAAGGTGGGACCATTTCGAGAACAGCCCTAATTTTGGTTGGGTCAACATCGATCCCTCGTGATGATATAATGTAACCTAGGAGCTTCCCTCCTGTTACACCAAAGATGCATTTTTCTAGATTTAGCGTGACTCCGTATTCTATTAGACGTGAAAGAATGACGCGAAGCACTTCCGGATGGTCACAACGCTTCTTGGCCTTGGCCAACAAGTCATCTACGTAGGATTCCACAATTTTATGAATAAGATCATGAAATATATACGTCATAGCCCGCTGGTATGTAGCGCCAGCGTTCTTGAGACCGAATGGCATAACAACATAGCAATAGGTTCCCCAAGGAGTTATAAATGTGGTTTTAGCTTGATCTTGTTCGGATATTCTGATTTGATTGTATCCTGAGAATCCATCCATGAGAGACAAAAGCTCAAATCCAGCTGTTGCGTCAACAATGACGTCTATGGATGGTAACGGGAAGTCATCCTTAGGACATGCCTTGTTAATGTCTCGGAAGTCTATGCAGATGCGTATCTTCCCATTCTTTTTTAGAACGGGAATGATATTAGATACCCACTGAGAGTAATCGACTGGCTTGATGAATCCTACTTGGAGGAGTTTCATTACCTCCTCTTTCACCATGAGAGCTACCTTAGGTTTCATTGGTCTCGATTTTTGTTTAATCGGCTTTGCATCTGATTTAGTGACGAGGTTATGTACCGCAATGTGTGGTGCAACCCCTGTCATTTCCTTATAATTAAATGCAAAATCCTTCTGATGTTCCTTGAGGATTTGAGTGTGTATTTCTACTTCTGATGGAGTTAACGAGGATCCTAACTTCAATATCCTTGGTTCATCCTCTGTTCCGATGTTAATATCGATTGTTTCTTCGATTAGAGAAGTGTTACCTTCTTCAAACTCAGGCGGGGCTGGAGGTAGTTCCAGATCATCTCCATTCTCGACTGTGTATATGTTGAGTTCCTTTTGTGGGGGAAGCTCTGTCATGGGATTTCCGAAGTAGGAAGATGAATGCGGGATTAAGGATAAATCTACATGATGGGTGAGATGTAACGCTGCATAGGCATTTAAGTAATTCAGAGTGGTTGTATCACTATCAATGTGGTCTAGGATAGTAGATTTGTTTTCATTTCTGTTTGTTAAAAGAGGATTTGACATTGTTTTTACTAGTGGTTCAGTACGAAGGGATACCATGAAACGGGTATCTTCCAACTCACTGTTTGGAGTGAAGCGTGACGCTGAGGTTGCTATTGAATCGGCGAGAAGATTTTGTTCTCGCGGGATTGCTTCAATTGATATGAAGTCAAACTCCTTGCTTAAATTCAATACAGCTATTTTGTAGAGCTGTAAGTGCTCGGCTCTGGTTTCATACATCTCAGAGACTTGGTTTGCTACCAATTGTGAGTCTCCTAACACCCTGATATTATTAACACCGATCCTCTTAGCTAGGATGAGGCCAAGGAGGAGGGCTTCGTACTCAGCGCCGTTGTTTGTACATTCAAAATTTAGTTTAAAGGCAAATGGTAGGACTTTTCCCTCGGGAGAAGTAAAGATTACACCTGCCCCAGCTCCGTAACGACATCTAGCTCCATCGAAATGGAGAGTCCAATACTTAGCTGGGAATATGGGCGTTGGGATATTTGTTGTGTTAACATCTTCTACCTCTACCATGCAGAGATCCACTGCTGGAAGAGAACCAACACCTAGGGTGTATCCCATGCCTACAGAATCAAATGGTAGGAACATTGGTAGATCCTGTTCTAGCAATTCAACAATTTTTGTAGTAGTTCCTAATGATACTATTTCTACAATCTTAACCTCATCTTTGAGGGCTGGGATCATCTTGACTAGGCTCATAGTCTCAAGATCTGTCGTAGGTACCAACTTTTCTTCCGGTTTTGTGTCGGTAGGTTTATTAAGTTGGTTTGTTGGGAGTTCAAACTCCGAGTGCATGCCTGGTCTTTTCTTTAGGTCAGCCAGGTGTACATCGAATGGTTTTGGATCACCTTTGGCTATGAACACCTTTCCTAAATGCAAGAATCTTACTTCTTGAAATAACGTAGAAGGGATTGCCTTCATACGGTGTATCCATGGTCGGCCGAGGATCATATTATAGTTAGTTTCCCGATCTATAATATAAAACTCAGTCAGGATTGTTTTGGGTCCTAAGGTGACCGGTAGTATTATAGTTCCAATCGAGGTGGCTTTAAGGCTATCATAGCCTCTTAGCGTATTTCGAGTTGTGGAACAATTCGTTTCTCCATACCCTAGCTTTTGAAGGAAAGAGAAGGGGACTATGTTAACTGCTGCCCCATCATCAACCATCACGCGTTTCACATAATTGTTATAAACCCATACTTGCAAATGTAAGGCTGGATCACCTCGGCGTGCAATCTCAGCATCTGTTGGCATTTTGTTTATTTCGAATATGAATTCGGTATCCCTATCCGGCTGCCCCGGAGGGTGGATATCAAAGTCTATATGGTTTACCTGTGTTTCGGGAGGTGGAGTGATGTTAATTAGATGACCTAAACCTAATGCCTCTAAAAGAGCAGCCCTGTGGGTAGGAGAATTCTTTAGTAAGTCCAAAAAAGAAATGTGCGAGAAGGTTTTTGTTAGATCACTAATTAAATCATAGGCACCCACGGGTTTTACTAATATTTGTTGGATGTTATCTGTCTCTGGTAGGTAACTTGGACTTGGCTGAGAGGAATACTCTCGTGTCCTTGTTACAGCCTCTACGGGTAGTTCGGCGTCTAACTCCACTAAACCGACTATCTTGGGTCGCGGCTGACTTCCTAATTGTGGCGCAACTAATGGATTTAGTGAAGTTGAGGCTTCATGATCATTGTTTCCTGTCATTACACCCTTGTTTGTCCCATTAGAATTTAACCTGTTGTTGTTGTGATTTGGGAGTGGATAATTGAAGATCTTAAGGGGTGCATTTTGAGGGGAAACTGCCCCTGTAAAACTATTTGGTGCCGGTGACGTAGGATCTGCCAAGAACATATCTATGAAAAGTTGTCTTTGTTCCTCTGGCAAATGTTGCATGAATTTATTGTAGTCACGGCATGTTCTAGTGTCATGGCCTCGGATTTTGTGAAAACCACAATACGAGTTAGGATTGTAATTCCTAGTCTGTTGGTTTGGTGTATATTGTGGCCCAAAACTCTGATCAAACCGTTGCCTATTAGGATTAAAGTTTTGCATTTGTTGTTTTTGGTTTTGGTTCTGGTTTTGATATCCAGTTGAGTTTTGGCTTGGACCCTGTGTAGGGTTTCACCATTGTTGTTGTTGTTGTGGATGATTAAAATCCACTGCATTGATTGTTGGGGTAAAGTTGTTGTTTCGTTGGTTGTTTATTAGTGGTGGAGTATTCACAACATTTACCCTTTTGGCCTGATCAGTTACTCCATCTGTTGTCACTCCGTGATTTTTATTAAGGATTTTAGGTCCTTGATTGGTATTTGTGGTAGTAGGATAAGCCGTAGTATTCTAGTTGGAGGTGATTAACCTCCCATTTGTTCCATACGTCTTACGACCGCTATCTATTGCCGCTTGATCTATTCTGTGAGCGCTGTCAAGTACTTCATCGTAAGTCCTTAGTGGGAACTTCTAGACTTCTTCCTTCACTTCTCTGCTGAGAGAATGAAGGAATAAATCACATAGTTCCATTTGGTCCATATTTGGAGCACTGGCTGAAGAATAAAGAACTGTACGCCACCTCTGGATGAAATGAGCAACAGATTCATTGTGTTCCTGCTTAATGTGCAAGAATTCCCTGATTCCTGTTCTTAATAGTTTGTTCATGTCAAATGCCTTGATGAACTCTGAAACGAGTTGTTTAAATGAATGGATGGAAGCCTCAGGTATTCTATAATACCAATCGAGAGTGATACCTTCCAAAGTTTTGGGGAATATTTTAGCAACAACCCCATCCCAAGGGAGTAGTTCTCGAATGGCTGTGGCGTAAGCCTTGATATGTGCATTCGGATCTCCCTCACCTTTGTATTTGGGAAAATCGGGAAGAGGTCTTGGAAGCATAATGCTTCGTATGGTGAAATCTAAGGGCTCTTTCAAATATTCTGAATAAGTCCCTATCGCATAGGTTTCGACCATTGATGGTGCCTGCTGAGGGGGTGGCGGTGGAATGGGTTGTTGATATGGCGTAGCGTATGCATTGGCAGGGGCATAAGGAAACCCCTGTGTTTGAGAAAACATGCTGGGAGAGGAGAACATGTCCCCTTGTGGTGATTTGGAGTACATGTTTAAGTATGAAGGGGTATTGTCTAGGAATGGATTATTTTGTACTAGACCGGGAGGTATCGGAATGGTGTTAGAAATGGCGGTTCTTGTTGGCATTTGTTGTGAATACTGAGGAGTCATGCCTAACGTGCCTATTCCTGTGAGGAGGTCTACTTGGCTAGGATGGTGTGGAGGATTAGAATTTCCTGCCTGTATGAATTGAGAATGGTGATTTGCCTGAGCAAGTTCTAACCCCCTAACTTTTTCTACTAAAGTTGAAATGACCTCATTTGGTGAAGTCATGATATTTTTCCTTAGTGGCGTTTGTTGTATATCCTGATGTTGTATAGGCATGTGATATCCTGCTATGAATTGATCACTGCCCTACCAAGTTTCCCTGAGGGCATTTCCTATATGTAGTGGCATGGAGGTATTTTCTTGAAAAGAGACCTCGGGTTGTGTTTGTAAACTCCCTATGGGTGGGTACATACTCCGAGAGCGTTGTTCATTCCTGGCATAACGTACTGAATGTTCATCATCTAAAACCAGGTATGGGTCTGATTGTCTACTAATTTGTGGTCTAAGTAGTACCTGAGGAGACGAACCAGATTCTCCTGTGAACGTCATATTGTTCGAGCCTGAAGGCTCTGTTTGTTGTGTTTGAGCGAGCTGATCCAACTCCTCTGTTTGGAAAGATGAGCTATATCTGATCCTTGGAGATGGAGTTTGTGTTGATAATTGGTTATTTGAATAGTTGTCACCCCATACTGAGAGTGAGGGTGATGATTGTCTATTCAGTTGAGCGTAGTATGCTTCAAGACCTAGGAGAGGTCTACCATATGCATCGAATCCCGACATATTCGGGGGGTATATGAATACCCGCAGAATTAATGGGTTCACCAATTTTGTTTGGTGAAGAGTGAAGGTGGAAGGAAGAAGTGAAAATAAAATGAAGAACTGTTTCTTTCACGTCGGGTTCACCAATTTTGTACGATGGAAAAGTGACAAGCGAGCGTGGGAATCTACAAGTAACTCTTCCTCACACCCGACCTCTCGAGGTCGTGCCGAGACAGCCGGTGGGGATGGAATATGTGTGGGATGCAGACAAACTAGTTAGGTAATCTTATGTCTTCGACGCGCACTAGTGGAAACTGTGAATCTAAGGCAAAGAAGGCCCTCCTAACCTGAACTGGTGTGATAGATCGATCGGCAAGGATGACTGCTCGAAGGCTCCAATCAATATCGAGCTCTGGCGTGATTCGGTCTATGGGTTGTGGAATACGTGGAAAATGACCTGGGATAGTTTCGTGTATATCTCCAGATAGGGTCATAGGGTGGATGATGGGTATAGTGGACTCTATGGGTGATTATCTGGCCTAGTCCAGAATTCCTTAGCTTTATTAGCTGCTATGTCTAACAAGGATAACTGTTCGATGATGATAGGTGGAAGTGGAGTAGATCTGAATACTAATGTGCGTAGGCCAGCATCTATGTCTGATTCACCTGTGGATTCGTTGGGTTGTGGGATTTGTGGGTCACAACCGTAGATTCTTGTTTGTTGTGGTCCTGCTATGGTCATGTGTGGACTCAGTCCCTAATCCCTAGTATCCAATAGTCATATGCTTTCTCAGCCTCTATATTCAGAATTAATAGTTGTGTGATCTTTTCAGAGTATCTCACAGGCGTTCGTGCAACCTGAATTCTTAAGCTGGTATCTATGTCTGTGAGAGTGTCTCTTGCATCTGGTTGTGGGACCAAAGGATCACAACCGAATGTTTGCTCTCTTTCAAGCCCTTCTACAGTCATGTGGATATATATCTAGGGTAATCTGTAGTTTGGTTGATTTGACCAAAACGTGTGTGCTTGGTCATCTTCTATGTTTAACCCGCTTAACTGGAGGCTGATCTGTTGTAAATTTGTCATTGTTGGAAGACTTGGATCCTAAGATTCTGATCTATATCAGTTATTGCTATGACGAGATTGGGTTGGGGCACGATTGGCTTGAATACGTATTCTCTGGGCTCTCTAGGTCCCGTGATTGTCATACAAAAGCAACAATGTAAATCTAATTGCAGCAAAGTAAAATTAACTATGTGAAGTATATCTATAGCATATATAACTTCTCTATTTTTGTATTTTTCTGATGAACTATATGAATGAAATTGAAAGAGCAACTATTTTAATATATCTAGAAATTGACAACTAAACTAATGACAAAAATTTAAAACAAACAAAGCAACTGAGTATAGCTACTTGCCTGTGCAGTTGTAAATCTATTCTAAATAATGAAATAACTGATCTAATCTATTTGAAAGACTCTCGATCCTACCTCAAAAGTGAGGAATGAATCATAGTTTCTCAGAAACTATCAATCCCCACAGCTTCCCTGGCAATATCGAAAGTAAAATTGACTGAAATAAAGTGATTGGCTACTCTATTTGATATGCTTCTAACTAGAACTTTGAAAGCTAGAACCTGGATTTGCAGAACAGTGGCGAATCTGATGGTGTGTGTGGTTTTGTCCCCTCAGTGTGATCTCCTCGTTCCTTCGTGCTCACGTGGATCCAGAAAAGTGTGTAATGCTAGCATCAACAGAAGTAGATATTGGAACAAAGGCAGCTTAGGATACAGACTGAATACAATGCGAGTAGGAGAGGGATAGCGCAAGAGTACAGAGCTTGGCTTATGCAATTCCTAGCGGGATTTATTGCGAGTCATGCAACATAAAACGTCCAGAACCTGAAACTATCCTATTTGAAGAACAAAACCTGCAACTTTAATGGCTTCCTACTGCAAATTAAACCTTTCTACTTCAGTGGATTACATGAAGTAATGATAGCACTTGCACAAGATGGATATGTGGCTTCCTAACAGCAAAATAACACTAACTAAACATGCAATGAACTAAACTATGAATCCTAAGCAAAATGAAAGACTGAACTACTGAAATGAGAAATTGAGAGGTAAATTTGAGGGGCCATTTGCTTGAGCACAAGCCAACTATTTATAGCATTTGCATTTACCCAAAGGTAAAAACCAAATTGATCTCTTAAACCATAAACAATGCCAAAACACTATTCCAGGGAACCAGAATCATTAATGCAAGCCAAAGGTGGTGAAAAAAGCTGGTAAACGTTGAAATTTACGTGAGTCGTTAAAAAGAACATTATGGAAAATGCATGAAGGACCGCCGCCTTGTCTAGGTTGCAGTCATGAGACCGCCGCCCAGTCAGGGCGGCAGTTTCGTAACTGAAGAGCAAAAGGCAAAGAAAAGAGGGGAAAAGAGAAAACAAAGCACGCAGGGGCTAAGCGGGGCATGTGGGATGTTAACGCATACTTGGGGAGCTTTTCTGGATCCCGAACACCTTGCGAGGAGACCTGTATCATCATTGGGGCACGTGTTACGTTGTTGTTAAGATTGTAATAGCATTTGTCCAAATGTGCTAGTGTAAAACTAGGGTGTAGCTAACATTAAATTAGGAATTTTGGTATGTCATTAAATGTGTTAGCGTAAAAACAATGCTTTAGTTTGTAATGAGTTGTAGCATTTTAAATATTCTCATCCCCTATTGAAAAAAATAGGGATTCTAGTGTACACATTTCTAACTGAAAGTAGGATAAATTAGAAGAATGTAAAAGTGATTAGAATAATGTTGAAGTGATTAGAAGATGAATAATTTGATGTTATTTACCATGTTTGGTGGTGATTTTCAAGAGATACCATGATCCTTGGATGTGCGAGAGTGCCATGGACTTTAGTTTGGATATGTGGGTGTTCAATGTGACCTTAACTCAGATGTGAGAAATGAACTTAAGAGATCTTTGATTTTTCATACTTGTAGGTAACGGTCTTGGCTTACATTGCATAGTTTCCCCATATTAGATTATAATATCCTACTTACAACATTGGAAAAGCGTTGGCACAGTGAGAGCCAAATTTTCCAATTGCCTACAAGATAAATGATCCACTATGATCCTTGGAGTATTTCTATCTATGATCCTACGGGTTCCAATCTAGGGTAGCATAGTTGTATACGATGATGACACTGATAAGATTCAGGAGCAATATGGGACTTATTCCACTAAGAGGGTCATACCCTGAAAGGGAATGGCAGTACATTTTACAAATGCTTTGAAAGCATACCGATGGAAAGTATCCCACAAATTCTATTTATCATGCAATGGATCTTATTACTTGTTGGCTACCTACTACTTGATAAGAATTGCTACACATTTCTATCTTTTCTTACCTAGAAGAATATTATGCATGCTTTGATTTATGGATGGGGAGAAATTTTTCTTAGGGTCAGTGCATATTGGACCATTCGTCTATACAGAGATTGTTTTACATTTGATATTCTACAAGGTTTGGATGATAATTATGAGCCCTATGACACTACTTCATATATGGGCATGAGACCACATAGTAATTAGGTGGTACCTATTTTATCATTGTGGGTCAGACAGGTAGATTAACATATGATCATCCATGATTTGGCATGCTTTCAAGGAGGGGAAATACCTTAGAATTCCTTTCTTTTGGGTAGAATAGGGGTTGAATTAGAATTTGGGTTTACTTGAAGTGAGTGTTTGATTATGTTACAGCTACGGATGGTGACTTATAGGGCATATTAAATTTCCTTATCAGTGGTGTTGATGTAGTTGAGTTGAATTCATAGATGAGGATTGATTCATTATCTTATAGGTAGAAACAATTCATTCTTTTATTGAGTGGTGCAAAGTTCATAGATTTTGAGCTACATGGATTTTCACCAGCTTGGCTTGAGTTTCAGTGCATCCCAGGTTGAGATGATAAATGGTATGTGCATCACCATAGCACAACTTGCTAGATATTCGAAATTTTGGGCCCCACGTTAGACTAGGAATAGCATTTTGTTTACTTCTAGGGTGTGGTCCCATAGGTATGGGATGTTGTTACATAGCACATATTGGACCTTGGGGACCATGGAAGATTCCCCACATGGCATATATGACAATGTTGGAGACGGATGCACTATTCCCAAAATCCTAGGTGATAAACTTCCATTCGTCTAGTATTGTAGATTAAAGATAGCATGAGTTAGGGTTGCCAACTCATTGGTGAGGAGGTCTAGATTAAGCTATTCAAGGAGGCCAAGGTTATAGTTGGAAGATGATCCAGGGACCCATTCCCTGTATAGAGCCGGGAATAGCCACAATGGTCTACTTAACATTTCTTCCACATGTGCCTCCCTCAATGCTTTGTATGTGGTTAATTATTAGGCTTTGATACATGACCTAGTCTAAGTTCATTGAGGTTTTAGGTCGTGCTTCCATAGGAGGCCATTGATTTTGCAGGTTAAATCCTGTATAGGGTTTACTTAGTAGAATATACCATTATAAGGTTTATGTCACCCCCATATGATCCGGAGGATGTTTTGGTGTTATCAGTTTCCTAAAACTCCCTAAGCCATGAACTAATTGTAGAGAGTTTAGTAAAACCAAATTTCTGACGGTATGTAACAATTCTTCTCACATTAATGGATTCCAGATGTATCAACAATATCATAGGTCAAAGTTGATGGTTTGACAGCTTCACATCCTTCCAAGTTTCTCCAAACAGGTGAATTTATGTTTGTTTCATGAATTCAAGTCTCAGTATGGAAAAAGGTGAAAAAGGTTCAAATTCTTGTATTTTGAGAACCTCTAGTTTTTAACACATGAAAATTTGGTGCGCCCCCACTATTTTCTAGTTGGGGACCCTCAGCTATTCGATAGGCTTCAGACCTTTTGTAGGAGGGGTGTTGTAGAAGAACCTTTATATTCATAATCAAACTTTTATCAATTTCTTTTATTATATATGCCATCAGGAAAAAATATCTCTCTAACATTCCCTTGTGGGACTATTTGTGTTTTAGAGAGTAGATTTTACATTTTCAAGGGTTGAACTGATCTCAGGTGAGACTATCTATTGACATAATCAAACTGAATTGATTTCTATCCTTTAGATACCGAGTTGATGAAAAAATAACATACTAGTTTCAAGGTATTTCAGGCTTATCTTCATATTATTCAAGAAATGGTTCAGCCTTACCTATTTGGCCAACATCAAATTGTTCATATATCTCGGTGATCCCAGCATGCTATAAACTCGGGTTTATCTAATATTATTTACGGCCTGACTTCATAGATGTTGGGACAATGGATGACTCGGCCCTATATTGGGCATTCCATATACGGTGCACAGCCAACACATTGGGCTATTCACAAATACAACTACCATAATGTTGTAATACTAGAGGCTCGGCCCTATGAACATGGGTGGCCACAAAAAAAATCACCGCAACACAGCTCAACACATATATTTGGTCAAACAAAATGAGAGGATAGGTTGACCTATGATCCTAAGTCACACATTGCATGGGTAACATGCCCATTATGAACCACTGTCCCACCGTTCCCCGCCCACGATGTGGGATTTTTACATCATGGCCAAAAATAACTAGCGTCAAAAGATAGGGGTGATTCGAAGTACAACCTCATGGTGGATAAACCACACCCACTCACTAATTGGTCTACCAAGCTATTGAGATATAAATTGGATGATTGCTGGTATTTAAACTGTAACAGTGGAAGGACTGTGTAGCAGACCAGCAGGAGCAGACTTCATTCAATGGATTTGAGGCCATAACTTAGAAGAAAATTTTCATCATGGTGTCCAAAAATGAAGGAGATATGTCTTATCACCATATCCCTTTAATCTCACAATAATTCATACCATATGTAATTTAATTCCTCATGATAGTTTTCTAGAAAATTTCCATTTTTCTCACCTATACAATATTTTTCACAATAATATATCATCACTCACATATCACGCATCTAACCACCATATGTGAGTAATAACAACTAATTCCTGATAAATTACATAGTTTAGTACAAAGTCAATCGTAAAAATGCAGGTTCTGAATAGGTATATTAGTCAAACATGAATCTAATACATACTTCACATGGTCTTGAAATGGATCGATTCTCTTTTTGAGAATCTAGAGACAATCCTTTGGGTGAAGGTTGATTAAATCTATTCGTGTGTGACATATTTATATTTTTAATACTACTTTTGTTGGATTAGTGAGATCGTTATTGCTTGATTTAGTTAAGAAATAATTGTTTAAGTTGGTAACATTGATACCAGTCAATAATGAAGTGTTCATAATGATGTATTAAGTTAGTAACAAATATATATGTGAAGACAAATGTTTGATATTGATCTAATTAACTAATAATAAATAGACACACACACACACACATGTATATATGTACATATACATTTGGATATTGATAGCTATGATTTGTTTTAAATGGGTCATATGACCATTGATTGGTTAATATTGTTTAGCATGGTCATAGACCTCTAAGGCATAAGTTTGGTTAGTTTGGGATTGTGTCAATGCATTACCCACCATGCAAGGTTTATGGTTTAAGTTTTTTGGAGCCACGATGTGGAATTGGAAATTAATAAGGAATTTAATAATGTCAGGTTCCTTGAGAACCATTATCTTCTCTAAGAATATAATCATGCATTGTTCATTGTTCATTCGTATTGTTTGCATTGTATTTGGTTTTTGAGATCTCGGCATGGAGCTAGGAAATGAGATTTTAGTGGGAGTTTGTTTTGGATAGTGCATGGAGAATTTACTATTTTCCTCCAGTTAATATAGAATTTTTGTTTTTTTTAATTATTGGCAAATAGTTTTTTGAAAGGGACTATACCCTTGAGAACAAAAGAAGGCCTAAGAGCCGGAATAAGAGTGAGAATCAGAGAGAATGGATCAAGATCCGAGTGTTACAATGAAGCTCGAAGTAGCCCAGAAACAGCTACTCAACCGAGACAAAACAACAAAATTACTGCAAAAAAGCAGTAAAGAGACCGCAAAAAAACAGCATAAAAACAAACAGAAGCAGCAGAAGCAACCAATGCTACTTCTTGGTAGCTTTGTCGATGCTGGTCTTGACTCTCTTCCAGGTGTGAAACATACCCAGAGTTTTCATGTGGGCAGCATCAGTTTTATCAAGCTCCTCAATGGTTCTTTTGCTCTCTTTTTAGTTGCCCCAAAGTACAGCCGGGACACCGCTGAGGTTGGAAACACTTCTGGCATGACCCTCAATGAATTCCTCAATTCCCCTAAAGGCGGCAATGCTGTAATCATGTCTAGTTTTGGCCATCCCTAATCGGGAGTCCAAGGAGGTCAGCTTCTTATAAATGTCCTCAATCAGATTGCTATCAATGTTCCCCTCCCCCTCCATGCTTTTCTTGCCTTTCTGTTTAGCTAGGTTCGTGACCTCATCCTTCAATAGTTTCATCTCAGCCTCTAAGGCCTCCAACCTCTTTAAAGAGCTATCCAACTGCACTTCCCGGGGACTGGCACTGCTGATATTGAGAAGGTCATGTGCAATCTCTAGTTTGAAAGGCTCCCTCTCCACAGCAAGAGCCTCAAGGTTGAGCTTCCTGGGGGCCGTGGAAGGATTCGGTTGTTTTTTTGGAGCATTTGGTTTGGAAAGGTTGTAAAGAAGATTTGAGGAAAACACAAACATGGGTTTCATTCTCTCACTCCTTGTTATTATTATGGAATATTTGAATACATTTTGGTTTGGTATATTTGATTTAAAACTGGAAAAAGAATGCATTTAATTTGTGGATTTTGCTTGAAATTTGGTTTTAAGAATGAGAAATCTAAGTAAGCTCTAGTTCTGGTTTGTTATTAAATAATAAACATGTTTTGGTTTTGATATTTACATCAAACTTGGAAAATAAAGATGTTTGAAGAATTCTCCAATATTTGGGGAAATGGATAAATGTTTATTTGTGAAATCATGAACCAAATACATTTGTGTTTGTTGATATTGAAGGTCTGTAACTACATGCATTATGGGTTTTGATATTTATGTGAAATATGCAAAAGAATAGGGAAACATGATTGCATTTGGGTAAGGTTATTTCAATAGCTCTTTTAGAGCTCTACTATTATTTTATTTTAATGAATACATTTTATTGGTTTTTGATTGATAAAACTTGAAAAAAAATGAAGGCAAGAGTCAAATATGATGCGGGTTATTATTTTTGTAGGGATTTTGATCTTCATACATTTACCTGGTAAGGATATGAAATCTGGAAACATTTTTCTTTGAGTTTAATCATTGAATGAAATCTAGAAATAATACAATGAGGATTGGGGGAGATATAAACAAACTAGTTTTAAAAAGTTATAACTCTTTCTCTCTTAGGGCTTTGTTGTTACTATTTGAATACAGTTTGTAAGCATATTTATTAGAAATATGGACAGAGTTTGAAGGATATTTATAGCTCATTTAGAGCTTTGCTATTTTTTGGATCACCCCATCTCTGAGATTGTTAACATTATTTTATATGATCTTGTCGAGCATGCCTATTAGAATGACCTAATAAACATGTTTTATCTTATGTTTAAGTGGTAAGAACGTTACCGCTCTCTCTCTCTCTCTCATAGAGCATTATTGTTACCATTCTATCTCCCTGCATACATATTCAGATTTTGGGATATTATGTGGAATTTGGAAATGAATGCACTCTATTTGATTTATTTGATAAAACTGTAATAAAATAGATACATTTTGGTCATTTGCGTTAATTGAAATTTGGAAATGACAAGAAAAGATGTTATAACAAATCCTTCTTGAGAAATTATTGCTTCATTTTTTTTAAAACTGTTTTGGGTTTGATTTTTTTTTTTGGGAAACTAACTAATGAGATAACAAGATCCTGAGCACAAATCTCTTATGAATTATTGTTGTTAATTTCCTTCTTGAAAATAAGTTTAACCATAATTAAAATGCTTCTTTAAAAATAATGTTTTTAGATTATAATTTTATAGCTCCTACATTTTGAGCTTTGTGAAAATAAAATCTTATATTTTGAATAAAATAGGTTTAGAACTAGATTGGTTGAAGTACAGATGTTTTGAGTTTTGTTGCAAATCTACTTAGCACATTATGAGATATCTAAGTTAATATTTGCTTATTAACGATGGGATTTATTTTCCATATTGGAATTAGACATGTTGATAACTCTTGTGTTAAATGAATGAATTCTTACATATAATCAAGGAGTAATGGAAAACATTGTATGTGTATGTGTGCCATTTGAATCATTAAGAGACTAATTAAATAGATTTTTGGATTAGTTTCATTAATTAAGGTACTATTTGTACAATGTTTGAATGGTTGTTGCAAACTATTAAAAAGTATAACATTGTTGTATGTGAGTTTTTTTATGTCATAATGGATTGCTTGCATTATGTAACTTATAGATGACTAAGTAATAGGAAAGTTGGAAAATATTGAAAGTTATTACATTTGTAAATGCTAATTGGTGATGCGGTATATCTTATTATTGTTTAAATATCTAAGTTTAATAAGTCGGTTGCATACAATGATAATGAATATATTGTTTTTATATAACTACGAAGTTCATCATTACTTGTAAGTACATGAAATAGATATCTTATTGTAAACTAGGGAAGTTTATAATTATAACTTATTGATTTAAGAATAAACTTAACCATAACTTATTCAATTATTTCATTATAATTACAACATGGATTATGAGTATGTGGAACTCATGCTTGTTCTTATGAACTGACCCATATCCATCTCTCTCCTACAGAATTTACGGGAAAGGTCGACATACTTAAAGTGATTATTTGGATTTGATTATGATTGTATAATCTTAAGTTTGTTTTAATATAAATATAAAAGGGATTATTGTAATCATTTGATAATGTGAATGGAATGTCATCGCATCTTATAAAGGGCATTATGTCCCAATGTATTATTCTTTCTTATTGATGTAAATATTTATTAATGAATATTAAGGTTTATCCTTATTTGAAATTAGATTATGTGACTTATCTAAAGTATGATTAAACTTGGTTGGAAATGAAAATATGGATATACATTTATGGGCAAGTGCATAAAGATGGGGGACCAAAAAGCGGCCAAAAATTTGCTTTTTGGTCAGTTTTTCCATAACGCGTTCATGTTATAATGCAAAAAAGGTAAAATGAAGTCATTTATAACGCGAGCGCGTTATGGTTCAGATTTACTGAACCATAACACGCTCACATTTTGACTTTCATAAAACATATTTATAATGTTTTGTCTCACATTTCGTGTTTGAATTTCAGTTTTAAACGTGTTATAATGTGCTCTCATTTCATCTTCTTTGGGTTTGAAATACCCAATCCGTAGGATTGGATTTTCCTTGGATATCCAAACCTAAGGTTTGGAGTGTGTATCCATGAATAAATCCGTGTTTAACAGAAAAAACATCAATATCTCACATGTACACCTTGATATCTCATGCATTATAACATAATATTAAATATATATATACTGCGATGTCAAGCTCATTTTTACCTTAGTGACGATATATTTTTTTCTAAAATCCAATTAGTTTAAGGATTTCATCCATAATTTTTTTTACTAGTGCCTTCTTTTCTTGCCAAAACGTCTGCATACGTTTTGGTGCACAATTTATGATTTTAAAAAAAAAAGGTTTTTATTCTAAACTCCATTCTACACGCACTAAAAAAAACTAAAAAATGACTTTTTTTCTCGAAGTTATGGGGGTGTACACACAAATATTTCATTTTCAAGATGTGTGCACTTTGAAAATTAATAAAAAATTATATATTCATCCACAAAATATGAAAAATTAGTGGGAACTCGTACATGGTCTTAGATAACTTTCTGCTAAAGGGATTTGAAAAATAATTTATAGAACTCAAAAAATGTGGGGGCACACACACAATAGGTTCTTATCTTTTTGACACAAAAATAGACATGATTTGTGTGCGCACCACATTTGACCCTCTTAATCTCCACCATTTTAAAAAAAATAGTATTTTATAAATTAGATTTTGAGATCCACGGTACGTATTATTATCACTTTGTAAAATTTTGAGCATATGAATGTCAAATTATTAGATAAAGTTTGGGTTTTGCTGATTTCAAGAAAATTGTGTCCACTTTTGACCCCCTTTTGGTCCCCCATTTCCATGCACTTACCCTTATACAGCTGATTATGAATAAATTTTATTATTCTTGAGTTATATGTTAATTGTTGATTTCATTAATTCAATTGTAATGATCAAATAATATTGAATGACGAAAAATAAACAATAAGGATAACAATGAAAACGAAATGAAGATGTTTAAATTAATTCATATTATCAATGGACTAATCATGACATGCAATGTACTTAATGAAATAAAGACTATTCTTAATGAGTGAATGTAATATACTTAATGATGTATACTACGTTGTAATAGTACGATAAGAGGAACTAATAAAATTTAGTAACTCGTCGAGTTATTATAACCATCTTATGAGAATCTAATATCATGTATAAATACATTTTATATGTGACATAAAGAAATACTTAGTTACTTTATTTATTAAAGGTAACCTAAGAATATAAGAAGTGTGGGTGCAATTTCCTTTCATCTCTTGATAGTATCCTGCCTCGTGCCAACATAGGATGGCTACGGGAAGGGTCGTAAGGACCTAATGATGGAAATCATTACGTGGTCCCTACCTTTCCTAAACCTATACTTAACGATGTATACTACATTGTAATAGTACAATAAGATGAGCTAATAAATTTTAGTAACTCATCGAGTTATTATAGCCACCTTATGAGAAACTAATATTGTGTATGAATACATTTTAAACTTGACATAAAGAAATATTTAGTTACTTTATTTATTAAAGGTAACCTAAGAATATAAGAAGTGTGGTGCAATTTCCTTTCACTCTCGATAGTATCTTGCCTCGTGTCAACTTAGGATGGCTACAGGAAGGGTCGTGATGACATAATGATGGGAATCATTACGTGGTCCCTACCTTTCCCATAGGGATCCCAAGATGGTACAGATATGATCCTTTCGATTAGTAGGATGAGTCGGTCATGGACTCTTCATCTTCTCAACTAAATTATCATCTTAAAAAATAAGAAGGAATCTAGATAGTTATGTTGAGATGGTTGTGTGGTAACGGAAGACAAGTTTCGTAGACTTGTGTGCAGTCTTGAAAGTAAGATTCCAAAGCAATGCTTAAAATCATTTACCAAAGTAATGTATTAGCTAACTACATTGTTTGATCACCAATCCCCTAATTTATTGTGTCGGATACCAGATGGAATACAACATGAATTTTTTTCTAGGTAGACACGTAGGATATGCACATAGTTCTCATGACCTATAAAAGGTTTAAGCAAGTATATAAGTTATGCACACTCAATGTAACACCTCTATTTACTTCATCAAAATCTAAGGGAATTTTTTTTATACTAACTCATTTTATCACAATTTATGCCTTCATTAAATTTAACATGCAATAATTAAATTTCAAGATACAAGAGGTATAAATCCCTTAAGTTATCTTACATTGAAATGAGTAATCAACAATTATGGAAACCGATGAATTAATCCAACATTAATTTAATTTCAGAATCCAATCAGACAATCTATGATAACCATGTGTAACTACAAGGGTTTACAAATCCTACTCAATCCCCCCTCAAACACTCATTACGAGCCAATATACCTAGTATATCATTTGGTTAAGCCTTATTACATGATGAGAGAACTTGTGATATCTTCTTAGCATCCTTTGGAAAGTTACTGTTGTAACTATCATCTGAATCTTGACACCATAATAAGAAGACTTGGTGAACAGACAATGCATCCAGTTACATGCACTACTATGGCCATAGTTATTTGGCATTGCGCTAGCAAACTGATTCCAAGACTGCACATAAGCCTATGAAACATGTCTTCCCTTCACCTCACAACCATTCCAGTCATAGTCATCAGGATTCATTTCCGTTGTTTAAGTTATTAAGTTTATTGTTAAACATCTTAAGTAATCATGTATTTAATTACTAAGTTCACACACTGAAGCTATAATTATCCTAACTCAGCATTCAGGTCATATGGCTCATGTCAGCACCACTTTAGGATCCCTACAGGATAAAGTGTGTTCACATAATGACCTAAGCCAGTATGCTTCCATCCCTTTTCCGATTGTCATCCTGAACTGGTACGGGTATGACACATGAGACACGTGTCATGATTTCACATTTGTTTCCTGTCATTGATTAAGAAAGTATTAAATAACTATTTAAAGGTCATTAAGTAATGCTTACAAATAAATTTCCGCTAAGCCCTATGACAGTCAATACACAAATATAACCATCTTGGAATACCTAAGGGAAGTGTTGTGTTCAATACATGATGACTTGTGTCATCACATTAGTCACCCTTCCCGTAGCCATTCCAAGTACTGGCTCGAATCGGGATGTTATCACAACTTTGAAAGTACACTTTTTACTCATTGATTAAATCCATAATCATAGCTTATGTTCATGATATGAGAAAGTACACTTAATCATTATGCATCATTAATGTTACTGATCATAATACATCAAGACAAGATATCATTGTTATGATGTATCTCTGTTACATAATTCACATTAAGTAAATTAGGTACTATCGTTAACATTTTGATTAATCATTATACACATGATTAATCAGTTTACATATATCATTTAAACATTTTATTGTGTCTTAAATAATTTGCAATTGTATATCATCAATCTATAAAATTGTGTAATCATATTTATTGTTCTATCTCCATCATTTACAAGAATAATATAATTTTCGAATTCTTAATAATAAAATTATACATGATTTATTAGTTCATTGATGTTCTCTCATAAATTTGCATCATTATAACACTTTATAAATCACAAGAACTTTACTGTTGTAATAACAAAAACTATATATTCATATCGAATAATGGAGGTTCAAACCTCATTATTAAAGTACATATTGATCCTAACTGAAATCAAATAACATTTTTACAACAGGCCTCATATATTACATGCCTTCATTAACAACTTGTTGAAGTAAAAAACATTCAGCTTTTAATCAAATACATGTACATTTATTTCATAAATTAATTCGGTACAATTTCAATCAAGTATTTTATATCCATCTTTACTCTTTCATAATTACCTTGCTAACCTAACTGAAAATGATAAAGTACAACAATGTACATGGTCAGTTTGAAAGAAATGACATGGAATATCAACTTTTCATCTTGATGTTACTCTTTCATTATGAAGAAAAATTGAATATCTACTTGATTAAATCATATATAACTTTACAATACAATAAAATTCATTTATCAAGTAATCATATGATCAAATAGGTTATTATGCCTCAACAATATTATGAACTTCCTTAATACATAGGTTTTTCAATCAATAGTATTCAATTCTTAAACCTTAATAAATCATACCATCCATTTTTATTAAGAATTAACTTCCTTTAAATTTCAGCTATTAATAATCCAAATAATAACCTCACATTTTTCAGGTTAACCAAGATTGGATGATTAAGATAACATTCAATACTTACCAAAGGGAATATAATCATTTAAGTTTCATAAGCTAGTTATAATTCCATGCATATGAAGTTCTTAACAAAATACTAAACTGGCTTCCCTTATGTCTTAATAAGACTGTACATAATTTTAATCCAACTTACCTTGGAAAGTAGATAAAACAACAATATTCTTCTAATTTGAATATTCATAAGTCTCCAGCAAGAAGTCCTAATTAAATCAATTTTCAGTCATGTTTTCATTCACATTTCTTCTATTAGGCATAAAACATTCTATAAATCATTCCTTTTAACCATCTACAATCAAAACAATTTTTTCCCATAAATGATCCACCTTCATTGTCCATTTTTGGTTTATAGGGGTTTATTAACCAATTTTATTTACAAGACCTATATTTTTTGGCCTACACAGGACAGTTAACAATCTAAAACACTCATTATAAAACTAAAGAATATTCCAGACTTACCCACAACCAAAGAAAATGTAAGGTTAGTATCATAGGTTCAACTATAGAGATGAAGACCCTAAGTATAACCTTTTTTTCACCATTGGTAACTCGACACATGCCTTTATTTCCTAAATAAGAGAATTTTACCATGTCTTCCATAGTAAATATCAAGTTCTGTTTCCTTGAAAGCGTCTCTTAAATTCCTGATACAATATTTAAATCACAAATTGAAATAAGTTTATGTCGAGCCATTGAAAATCATTGAATAGAACATAATTTCTTGGCTACCAATACCCATTTGACACTCTAAAAAATTTAGATAAAAGATCATGCTCTAAACCCTTCTCTATAGGTGGGTAATATTGTGACATCACAATTTTTCAATGAGATTTAGGTTTGACCCTTCAAACTGAATTTCAAGAACACAAACCCAAAAGGTTTTCAATAAGATACCCTAGAAAAAAAACTACCATTACTCATTCCTATTTTAAACTTTTACCTTACTTCAAACTCAGCCACAGTCATACAATATTCCACAATCCCCTTTTAGAATTACTTTCCTTTTTAGTACAAATAAAACTTCATATAAGCAAAAACAATAAATCCATTGCATGCCTAAACTTCAAATAAGTGATTATCAACAAAATGGATTAACATCTTAAGTATCATAGTTTTTGAAAACATTACTCATATTAATAATTATTACCATTACATAAATCTATTCAATGATTTTCAATAGTAAATAGAGAAAGAATACATATGTAATCCATGCCATTATTTTAATAATTAGATAGATAAATTGCAAACCTCATTTCTTCAACAACCTGAGCTTCCAGCAAGAGATGAAGTAAGCTTCCCTAGAGTTTCTTTCATTAAGTTCTTCCTAAACTACAAAATCGAACATTTAAGCATATTTTCCCCCAGGATTAACTCATCCCAAAATATTGGAATTTAACCTAGATGCACAGTACTTGTAATGAATCTAACTCAATTGATACCCACAAATTCACAGTTGGGCTTTGGCCATTAAATTTCCTTACTCATTCAAAAGGACATCAAGTTGGAAAACAACAAATCAAAAATGAAATGTTTGCATGCTAATGATAGCTTTCTCAAGAAGCTTCACGAATTCTCCTAAAATATATATTCATTATCAATGCATTTAATATCTCACAGTGCCACGTAGGTGGATTATTAATTAATGTTTCCTACTTTCTTAACTCAAGATTGATGGTGGAAGAGTCTTTAGTATTCTTGGCCAAACTCAACCCTTTTTTAAACCCTTTTTATATTAAATGGTCTGGTTTAAATCGATCCTAATTTAAACAAATAAAATCTTGCATGCATGGTGTAGGTCAAATGATTAAAACTTTATCCAATATAATTCCTTATGCATCAATATGAAGAGGAAACAGGTCATGACCATATTATTCAATAAAACCATAATGGAGGATATCATATAACATAATCAATTATAATTTAATCATGGTCTTAACCATCCTATTTATGTCAAACTTTAAACTAATTATCCTTGAAACAATAATCACCTAAATTTTAGACCATGGGTTGATATCAAGACATTTCCAAATGATACATAAAAAATTTAATTCTCAATCCTAATGGTTTATATCCAATTTTGTCGGTTTTACCAATAAATCTACCATGCAAATGGAGTTATCATTTGACCTTATGCTTTTTAAATTAGGGAAATGCCTAACCCCAATTGATTGCAAGGCCAAGGAGTATAGAAAAATATATAAGTCTGTGCTCTACTATAGTTTCGACCCATAGAGTATATAACAATCTTAGCAATGATCAAATACCAAAATTTCGACCATACCCGTTCACTTCTAATGAATTTAGATGGTCTTATGATTAAACTTCTTCAATTTTCTTACAAGCATAAGTAGGAAGAAATGAACCTCCCTTACTGACTGTGACATTCATTAACAATGCCCATCACAGAGTGTTTCAGTAACAAAGGATAATCAAAATTATAAATGAAAATTCACACTTTAAATTTTCTTCTTGCAATCAATTCATCATAATCATTCCATAATGATTAGTACTAATACACAATTACCTGATTTCAATCATTAATAATAATGTATTGAAATAGTGTATAAGTTCAACCTTACTTTGTAAATCACTTCACCCAACATGAAAAGTAAAATAATAATGTCAATGACAGGTACAAAAACCAGGTAAGTATCCAATAATGAAAATCATTTTCTATAGCTAGGTAAGTTCCACAACACACAACATAGCAACATAGCCATCCAAGATGGTTATAGCAATCATAAATTTCACATTACACTGCATACATGCAACAAAGCTAAAACAATAATTTGTCATCAATTTTAAGTGTTTTACCAATGCTAGGGAACAAAAATCATTATGTGGTTACACACGCAACTACGCGTTCATGTGTATATCATTTTTCACATATGCTTCTGCATGTAATAAAATACCAGCTACACTGCAAGGCTTATTCTATCACCTTCATGAATCACTTAACACTTTACATAGTTCTCATGACATGTAAAACATTTAACCAAGTATATAAAGTATGTGACACTCAAGTAGAGTGAATTAAGGGAGATCATGGAGATCTGGATATACCCTTACAGTTGCACATGGTTATCACATGTTATCAAATAGATTCTAAAATTGTAAATAATGCTGTATTATTTAGCAACAAGATAAATAATAATGCAAATCATTAGAAGCATTAATTGTACTTAAGGGGTTTTAAAATATATATATCATTAATTTGTATGAATCATAACATGGGTGTTACAGTTTGGTATCAAATTTATAGGTTTATCATCTCTTGGATTTAATGGGTTCATAACGCTAATGGACATCTTATCCCTTATTAAAAGGATATGATGGTTAGAAGAAGGGAAAACAATGATGTTGGAACTAGTTCAACAAATGTTGAAGGTTCAACAACTCAAAAGTTAGATGAAATTCTAACAGTCCTTCAGGACACCTGAAACCGGATAGCTTCCTTGGAGCAGCATGTAGTGGGTGAGAATGAAGAGCATGAGGAAGAACAACTTGAACAGTATGAGGGGGAAGAACAACCTGAACAGCCTAATGTTGAAATTCAATGAGGGAATAAAAGAGCTCGCTTGGTTGCTGAATTGTCAAGAGAAATAAAGCGAATTAATCCACCCAAATTTGATGGAACTACTTTGGGGGATGGAGCTGAAAATTTGTTGAGTGAGATGGAGAAGTAATTTTGAAATAATGGAATTTTCAGAGGAAACAAAAGTAATTTGGGGTGCTTTCCAACTCTCCAATGAAGCATCTTCTTGGTGGGATAACTATAAGATGGAGTTAGGAGTTGATACTACCTCCATCACTTGGGAATAATTCAAGGTATACTTCCATCAACATTGGTTGCCTCAGCTATATTTTGACCAAAAAATCTTTGAATTTTAGAATCTAACTCAGGGTAAACTTAGTGTTGTGGAGTATTGGGAACATTTTACTAAGTTACTAAAATACGTGCCTCAATACCAAAAGGATGAAAAATTTAGAATTCATAAGTTTATCATGGGGTTAAACCCAAACATAGGAGGTGAAGTAGATGTTCATGGACCATCTACAATGGAAGTAGTGTTCAAAAAAACCATAAGGAAAGAACATAAATTGCAAGCAATTTCAGCCTTTAGAGAAGAGAAATGTAAGAAAAGTGTTAGCTCACCTACACCATTAGCTCCTAGGAAAACATGGTGGAAGAAAGAGGGCAAGAAAATGAAAATTGCCAAGAAAAATACAACAGCTAAACCTGCTGCAAATGTAAGGAAAAATGAGCAGAACAATGTTACTTTTGGTGAAAATAAATTTGAGAGGAAAGGGCCCATTGGGGGATGTTTTAAATGTGGTGGTGATCACTATGAAAATAATTGTCCCCAAAAGAATCAGGGGAACAACCAACAACAAAGAATTCATGTTGCAGTGGGTAATTGCCAAGCTGAGAAAAAACTACCCCAATAGAAGTGTCAGGTAAGCTTTATGGTTTTCCTGTTACTATTTTGTTTGACACTGGTGCTACTGAGTGCTTTATTTCTAGTAAGTTAGCTAGAAAATTATCTAAGAAAGTTGGATTTATGGAAAACACATGGACTGTTCAATATGGGAATGATGTTATTCATATGGTAGACCAATGTCTGTTTGAAGCAACATTGGAATTACCTAGTTTTACCACTGAACTTGACCTTTATGTGACTCCCTTAGGGTCTTATGACATCATAATAGGAGTAAATTGGTTGTCCAAACACAAGGAAACAATGGACTATTTTGAAAAATGAATAGAATGTCTTGATGACATGTAGAAAACAACCATCATTCAGGGCATTAAGAGAGATTTTGAAGTTAGAAAAATCTTTATAATGCAGCTTAAGAAAGCTAAAAACAAAGGTTGCATGTTGTATGCAATAAAATATCATATTTTAGTGAGGAAGGTAAGACTTACTTGGAATATTTTCCACTTTTACATGAGTTTAAGGATGTCTTTCCAGAAGTATTACCTAGACTTCCTCCTAAAAGAGAGTTTGATATTTCATAATTGACATTAAACCTGGAACTGAACCAATATCAAAAACACCTTATAGAATGATAACAACAGAGTTAGTAGAACTTGAAAGCACAACTACATGAAATTTTGTCAAAAGGTTTGATCTGACCTAGTGTGTCTCCTTGGGGAGCACCAGTCATTTTTGTTAAAAAGAAAGATGGAACGTTAAGACTATGCATTGATTATCACATGCTTAACAAAGAAACAATAAAGAATAGATATCCTTTGCCAAGGATTGATGACCTTTCTAATCAGATGAGAGATGCATCTTTATTCTAAGATTGATTTATGATCTGGTTATCATCAGTTAAGGATAAAAGATGAAGACATTCATAAAACAACATTCAGAACATGTTATGGGCATTATGAGTTTATTGTTTTTCCATTTGGACTCACTAATGCACCAACAACATTTATGAACCTTATGAATAATATTTTTCAAGAATACTTAGATAAGTTTGTTCTAGTTTTTCTTGATGATATTCTGATTTACTCAAAGAACATTGATGAACACAATGAACACTTAAGAATAGTGTTAGAAGTGTTGAGAAAGAGGAAACTTTATGGAAATATTTTTAAATGTTCTTTTAACAAAATGAAGTAAAATATCTTGGCCACACCATAAACAAAGATGGGATTTATAATTGACCCATCAAAAATCAAAGCTATTACTGAGTGGCCAACACCTAAAAATGTACATGAGGTAAGAAGTTTTATGGGACTGGTTGGTATTATAAAAAATTTGTAAAATATTTTTCAAGAGTGGTTGGACCAATTACTTCATTATAGAAAAAGGATAAAAGTTTTGTATGGACTGATAAATGTGAAAATGCATTTAACTTGCTGAAAGAAAAACTTACAACAACACCTGTATTGAAGGTTTCAAATCCCAATGGAAACTTTACCATGGTAATTGATGCCTCAGGTGAAGGTTTGGGAGGAATACTTCTTCAAAATGATCATGTAATTACTTATGAGAGTAGAAAACTTGAAGGTGCATGAGCAGAACTATGCTCCCCATGACTTAGAGTTTGATCTCATAGTTCATGCCTTACAAATTTGGAGGCATTATTTGCTAGGAAATCCATTTGAACTGAAAACAAACCATTTGGGGTTGAAATACATTTTTACGCAACCCAATTTGAATGCAAGACAACATAGGTGGTTGGAATTTCTATCCCAATATGACTTTGATATTAGTTACATCAAAGGAAAGGAAAATCGAGTGGTTGATGTGCAGGAAGCATATTTCCATAATTGTGACCCTCAGAACTCAGTTTAAGGAAGAAGTTAAGAAACAACTTCAAACTGATTTGTACTATCAACATGTGAAAACTGTGTTAGAAGTAGATCCGAATGATAGAAGATATAAGGGTTTTAAGTTTGATAATGAAGGAATCTTATGGTATGATAACAGAGTTTATGTACCCTTGGGTAATGATCTTAGAATGAAATTCATGAAGGAATTTCATGATGCACCATATTCTAGGCATCCCAGAGTAACAAAGTTGTTGGTTGATGTAAAACAAAAATATTTTTGGAAAGGAATGAAGAAGGATATGATAAATTATGTTGTACATTTTCTAGAGTACCAACGTGTGAAGGAGGAACACTTACATCCCACAGGTTTGTTGTATCCTCATAGTATTCTGTAATATAAATGCAAGGTAATCAACATGGATTTTGTGCAAGGATTGTCATTATCCAAAAATAAACATGATATGATTTTGGTAGTAGTGGATAAACTAACCAAAGTAGCTCATTTCATACTAGGAAATCTTAAGGATGATTCCCCAATACTTGCAAAATGGTTTATGCATGATATTTTTCGATTGCACAGAATTTTAGAACTAATCATTTCAGACAAAGATCCTAGAATGACCTCTTGGTTTTGGAAAACTTTAAACTCTGCATTGGGAACAAAACTAAACTTTAGTTCAGCCTACCATCCTGAAACAGATGGTCAAACAGAAAGAGTTAACCAGGTTATGGAAGATATGCTCAGAATGTATTGCATGGATCAACAATACAAATGGGAGGAATATCTACCATTGGTTGAATTTTCCTACAATAACACTTACCACTCCTCTCTGAAAATGTCTCCATTTGAAGTGTTGTATGGTAGAAAGTGTAGAACTCCTATTAGCTGGGATAACATGTAGGAAAAAGAGGTAGTGGGTCTAGAAATGTTGAAGAAATGAAAAATCAAGTTAAAACTCATTCGTGAGTGATTGAAAGAAGCATTTGATAGGTAGAAAATCTATGTTGATCTAAAAAGAATTGGCAGAAAAATTGAGCAAGGAGACAAGGTCTTTTTTAGGGTAAAACCCAAAAAGAGCTCTATTTCATTTGGCAAAGTTGCCAAATTATCACCTAGATATGTGTGACCTTTTGAAGTCCTAGAAGTTATAAGTCTAGTGGCTTACAAATTAGCATTACCTCCCACATTGTCTAGGATGCATAATGTTTTTCATATATCTTTGCTTAAAAAGTATGTTTCTTATATAACACATGTTATAAATTGGAACTCATTACAGGTTCAGGACCCGGGAATCATCGTAGTTGAACCAATAAGAGTGCCGGAAACTCACAAGTTACGTCTCAGAAATTGTGAAATTGCACAATGTAAGGTCCAATGGGACCAATATTCTGAGAACAATGCAACTTGGGAGAACATGGATGAAATGAAATATGTTTTTCCTTTCTTGTTTCAGTGAACAAAACAATTATTTTGATGATTTATTATGGATTCATTTTATACTATTTGATACTTATTATGATTGAATGCCAATTTAAGCCATATTTTTGACTATTTGGAAATAACTTGTTGTTATAAGGTTGATACAACTAAGTTTTAGAACTATTATTGGTTGAAATTCTGAAAAATTTCCTTAATTATGAGAAAATGAATAGTTGAATTTTCAATGTTATTTATAATGTTGCTTATGATTGAAATGTTAAGCAATGGTTATAGTTAAATCATCGAGATGATGATTCTTTTTAAAAGGGAAGTATGGAACATTACGACTTAATATATACGTTGGTTATGAATGATAAATTTATTGCTTTCCTAGTTAATTGATGGAATTTTTTTTAATTATGAATTGATCATATCACTCAAAGTGTTGTAATGATGTATTAATTTAGTAACAGATATATACATGAGAGATATATTTTTGATAATGATCTAATTAACTAATAATCAATGTGTGTGTGTGTGTGTGTGTGTGTATGTATATATGTAGTGTATGTGGTGTTTGTATGGTATCTAAATGCTTCACACACACACACACACACATGTACAAGGTCATATGTATGAAGATGTATATGATATATGTATATACACACACATGTACACACACACACACACATATATATATACACATATTATACAGTTGGTCATGGACCACCATTGGTGATAATATGGTTTCTATGTGGTGTAGACCACTTGGTATACTATACATTTGGTTTATATTTTGGATATTGTGGAATGATTGGTTTTAGGCGGGTCATATGACCACTGATTGGTTGCTATTGTTTATTAAGTTTGGTCATAGACCTAAACATAAAAGCTTATGGCTTAAGTCACAGAAAATTTAGAAGATTCAAGGTTTATGGTTTAAGTTGTTTGGAGCCACGATGTGGCATTGAAAATTAATAATGAATTTAATAATGTTAGCTTCCTTGGGAATTGTTAGCTTCTCCAATAAGCTAAGCATGCAAGGTATCACCACATATTTGGTTTTTCATTTGTTTGGTTTAAGCTCTACATGGATCTTGGGCATGGAGATTTTGTGGGAGTTTTTTTGGTCCTGTGCATGGTAAATTTACTATTGTTCCTCCAGTTACTATGGCATTTTTGTTATTTAAAACATTGTGGAAGGATTTAGTTGTGTTTTTGGAGCATTCGGTTTGGAAACATTGCAAAGAAGATTTGAGAAAACACATGCATGGGTTTCTTTCTCACTTTCCTTGTTATTATAGTGAAATGTTTGAATACGTTTTGGTTTGTATATGATTTAAAAACTGGAAATATGAATACTTTTGGCTTTGAATTTTGCTTGAAATCTAGTTTTAAGAATGAGAAATCGAAGTGAGCTTTTGTTATGGTTTGTTATTAAATAATAAACATGTTTTGATTTTGATTTTTACATCAATCTTAGAAAATAAAGAGGGAAGAGTTAAATACAAAGTGGGTAAATGTTTATTTGTGAACTCATGAACCAAATACATTTTGGTTTGTTAATATTGAAGATCTGTAACTGCATGCGTTGTGGGATTTGATCTTTATTAAACTTAGAAAAAATAAAGAACATTTGATTACATTTGGGTATGGTCCATTTGGAATAACTAAATACATGTGGGTTTATTTTATATTATGGATATTTGGTTTTCGATTTGGAATATTGGATCGGGTTAAAGTTTGAAGGTTTTATAAATCTCATTGTGAGCTCATGCATGTTATTTTGTTTCAAGCTCATTTAGAAGCCTTGTTAATTTCTTTATTTATAGTTATCATATGAAAGCTAACATTTTTCGTAATTATTCATTGAATGAAATTCAGAAATAATATAATGAGGATTGGGGGATACATAGAAAAACCGGTTTTAAAACGTTATAACTCTTTCTCTCTTAGGGCTTTGTTGTTATGATTTGAATACATCTTGAGGTATTGTTAATTAGAAATCTTGGAGCAGATTTTGAAGAACCTTTCTTCCTCGAAAAAAAATGTTTATAGCTCAAAGATTTATGTTCATTTGAATTTGGGATATCTCATCAAGGTTGAGCTTGATTTTGATGGTTTCAATTCATCTTATGAGCATGAATGTGATTTTATAACCTATCTATGAGCATGTTTTGGTTTTTGGGTTCGTAGAATGAAATTAGGCAATAAATAAGAACGTATAGCTCTCTCTCTCTCTCTCCCTCGTTATTTCTCTCTCTTTCTTATCTCTCTTATAAATATTGTTATTCTTCTCCTACATACATTACTTGATTTGAATATTATGTGGGATTTGGAAATCTATTATCTTGTTTGGTTAGTTGATAAATCTGGTAATAAAATAATTGGGTTGTGGTCATTTACGAATATAGAAAATGGGAAATGAGTTAGATGTAACTCATTCATGAGTAATTTTGTTCATACCTTCTTAAAACTCTTTTTGAAATTGGGTTTTGTGTTTTGAGAAACTAACTAATGAGATAGACTTAAAGCTCATCCTAGAGCACTGCTATTTGAATTAGTTTGTTAATTTCCTTCTTGAGCATAGTTGTAATCATAAGGTTGAAAGCTTCATTTTGATATGTTGTTGTTATTATACTTTTATGGAATACATTTTGATTTAGAAAATGAAATGTACAGTTGAATAAAATAGAAATGAACTAGATTAACTAAGTATGTATTACTTACATGAGTTGGTTGTTACAAATTTACTTGTCAGGATTATATGAAGTAAGTTTATTTTTATAAGATGTTTGGAACTGATGCAAAGCACCTATAACATTTAATGCACAATCAATCACTTATCAAGATATGCATAATTTATTTCATTCAATCACCATGTTTCAAAGAACTTTTTCTTGGCCTAGATAGCCCAAACTAGCAACAATTGCACTTTGTATCTTAAATGTCTTTTTCAATCACCTTACCCTATTTCAGTTATCCTATGTGTCCTCCTCTCATGTTTCATCTCACAATGCTTCATGTGTCATGCACTAGGGTTACTCAGCACCCTATATGTACCCCTTTTCTAGTCATTTTGAGCATGCCAAGACACTATGTAATCTTTGTTTCTGTTGAGCAATTTCTTCATTACTGATCACTTTTCCTTGCTATCTGGAGCTTTTACGATTTCAGTGCAACTATGCCTCATTTCTGATTTAATTCTCGCAAAATATTTTCTATCAGAGCTACACAACTTGTCACACCAAAAGCTCAAACTAGTGGTGGAGAACATCGTGTTAATCAGTTGCTACGCCTTTCAAAGACTTCATTCAATTCTTATTTAACCTACAAATGACTTAATCAAGACAAAAATCACAACTTTTTTTATCTTTTCAAAACTGCCCTATTTAACCTCCTAAGGACTGGTTCAAACTAAACATTTTGGAGCTTCAACGCTTCAAATGGTCATTCCAACAATTTCCCATGAATTTAATATCGTATCCAACATGAAAACAATCCACGCGAGTAATTAAGATTGGAGAGAAACTCACCTTGCTAAAAATATCTTCTTGGTGCACAAGAACAATGGTCATTACTCATTTCATGGTTAGAGTAAACTATACATGCCCAGAACAAGATAAAAACATCTTCAAGAACCTATCTTGGCCTATATGGTGTAGTGTAAATTTTAGAATCCAACTCTAATAATAAACCTCCTTTCTTCACCTCTACCTTCTTTCAAGCAATTATCTCCTACTGCCCTGTCTAGGTCTTTCTTCCCACATAAATTTTAACTCAAACCCTTTCCAAAAAACTTGAACCATATTTGGAATACCCTTTTTTGATTATTACTATGCATAGTCCTTTAAGGTTTCTTTTTAAGGGAAAAGTGTCATACATTCACTTCCCCAAGTCTTTCAAATTAGGTCTCATTTAGATCAATGCATAGTCTTTACAGAGGTAACTGTCAGAGATAACTATGAAATGGAGGTAACTTGGGGCTCAAAACTTAATTAATCTTTCACCTTAAGTATCTTAGATGATTTATAGAGATTTTTGAGGGTTGAATCTAGGGATAAAGGCTCCAAATTCTATTTTTCACCCAAACCCTCACTGGGTCATTGTAGCTAACCCTAGAGATTTCAAATTTTCATAACATGCATTACATGAGTTTCCAAAACCCACAATTTGGTTCATAGGCATGTTATTTCTCCCTCCTCGATTCTGAGCTATCAGCGATAGTTTCTTTAAGAAGACTATTCCAAAATCATCAAATGCACTTACCTACATACATGAAAAGAAGGGTTATATGAAATTATCAATCCTCAGCTTGCCAAGATTCACAGACTTATTTGAGGAAATATTTATTATTTTCTCAAGGCACAAATCTCTTATGATCTCAATGAAGAAAACATGCATTCCATGCACTTATCACAGTAACAATCAACTCAATATTTGATCAACTATGAAGGTATAATCACAATATCCTTATTCCTAAAGGGTTTTTCATGTATGCATAGAAACATAACAAGTTATTCAACCTCCAAGGCTTGGAAATGGCATAGTTCATCAAATTTATTCACGTGGATATGGTTACAAAGGTTTTGTTAGTTGTGATCATAATCAAGACTCTCCAAGAATCTATTAAACACTCATTCACCAGTCCTACACAATCAAATCATAACCTCTTGCTAAAAATAGAGTATTCAATACCAAACCTCCCTAAAATATTCAGTGGCCTCCAAAAATTCTATAAGTTCCCCTGAAGAGGAATCATTAAATGTTTAAACCACAATCACAATTCACAAAACTCTTGATAAAGAAGTACAACATAAGAATCCTTGCAAAAACATAGTTTTATCGTATTAGCTAAGAATATCATACAAAATTTTCATATTTCTCTCAGTCCTCTTCTCCTTAGTCCTCCTCTTCCTGAGGAATACCCCAATAAATTCTTTATTTGAGATTAATCTCATATATATCTCCCCATATCAATCCCTAACTAACTGATTATATAACTCTTATGACTCTTCATATGCCAATACTCACATAATGAGGCATTTTTACAAACTTTAAGCATTTACTGACTTATACCCCACCTAGGACCTATGATAACATGCTTATACATCTATATATTCCCTTAAAAACATCACAAACTCCCTTTAACTCCATGACAAACCACATTTTCTAGCTTTACAAGTTTGAATCCCATTTTGGAGTGAAAATTACAACTTAGGGAAAATTCAAATTTTAAACCTTTTCATCCTCTTGAAATGACTCACATAAATTCTTTAAGGACTTTAACACGCCCCAAAAACTCAAAAACATGACAAGGGGAACTATTGACATTTTGATGCTCTTCACTCTCTAATGCTCATGCATCAGGAACCTTGCATTATAAACAAACCTTTTAATACAATATGTTTATAATGAAGCATGAACAATTTTTGGATTGTCATTATTAATATATTTGTACAATGTTTGAATAGGTAATAACAAGCATGACTATTATTCAAAAATATAAAATAGTCTTGGACTATCACTGTAAAATGCATAAGCACGATGTTTGATTATGTAGATGCCAAGTATGACTATTTTTTGAATAGTTGGAAAACTTGTGAATTATTACATTTGTAATGGTTTTTGGGAATTGCAGTATATGAGTACTATATTGTTTAAATATCCAAGTTTTATTAAGATAGCTAAAATAGGGAAAGTGAGTATAAATGTATTTATATAGTTAGGAAGAATCATTACTATAAGTGCATGAGATAGATATCTTATTATAAACTAATAAGTTTATAATTATATTATAATGATAAAAATAAACTTAGCCATAACTTATTAAGTTATTTTCATTATAATTACATCATGGATTAAGAGCATGTGGACTCATGCCAATTCATATGAGTTGGCACATATTTGTCTATCTCCTAAAGAATTGTAGGAAAGGCTGTTATGCTTAAAGTGACTGTTGGATTTGATTTGTGATTGTATTACGTCTTACGTTTATTTCGATATAAATATGAGAGGGATTATTGTAACAATTTGATAATGCGAATGGAATGCTATCGCACCTTATAAAGGGCATTACGACCCAATGTATTATTCTTGCTTATTGATGTAAATATTTATTAATGAAGATCAAGGTTTATCCTTATTTGAAATTAGATTATGTGACTTATCTGAACTATGATTAATCTTGGTTGGAAATGGAAATATGGATACATTGTTTATACAGTTGATTTTTACTAAAGTTGATTATTCTTAAGTTATATGTTAGTTGTTGATTTCATTAATTCAATTGTAATGATCAAAGCATATTGAATGATGACGAATAAACAATAAGGATAATAATGAAAATGAAATGAACATGTTTAAAGTACTTCATATTATCAATGGACTAATCATGACACGCATTACATACTTAATGAAATAAAGACTATTCTTAATGAGTGAATGTAATAAATCAACTCAGTACGGAAAATGATTAGTAAACATATACTTAATGATGTATACTACATTGTAATAGTACGATAAAAGTAACTAATAAAAGTTAGTAACTCATCGAGTTACTATAACCCTATTATGAGAATCTAATATCGTGTATAAATACATTATAAACGTGACATAAATAAAGACTTAGGTACTTTATCTATTAAAGGTAACCTAAGAATATAAAAATCGTGGGTGTAATTTCCTTTTGTCTCTCAAAAATATCTTGCCTCGTGCCAACTTAGGATGGCTACGGGAAGTGTTGTGAGGAAGTAATGATGGAAATGTTTACGTGGTTCCTACCTTTCCCATAGGGATCCCAAGATGGTATGGATAGGATCCTTTCAATTAGTAGGATGAGACGGTCATGGACTCTTATTCTTCTTAACTAAATTATCATATTAAACAACAAAAAAGAATCTAGATAGGTGTGTTGAGATGGTTGTGTGGTGACGGAAGACAAGTTTCGTAGACTTGTGTGTAGTCTCGAAAGTAAGCTTGAAAAGCAATGCTTAAAATCCTTGGTCAAAGTAATGTATTAGCTAACTAAATTGTCTGATCACCAATCCCCTCATTAATTGTGTCGAATACCAGATGGAATACAACATGAATATTTTCCAAGTAGACACTTAGGAGATGCACATAGTTCTCATGACTTGTAAAAGGTTTAACCAAGTATACAAGTTATAAACACTCAGGTAAAGTGATTTAAGGTAGATCGTGGAGATCTGGATATAACCTTACAGTTGCACATGGTTATCATATATTATCAAATGGATTATGAATATTAAATAATGTTGGATTATTTAGCAATAAGCTAAATAATAATGGTAATCATTAGAAGAATTAATTGTACTTAAGGAGTTTGTTTTTAAAAAAATTCCTGAATTTGGATGAATCATAACATGGGTGTTACAATGTGAATACATGTATCGTGCATTAGGACACATCAACCAAACCAGTAATTAATATTAGGATGAACTTCCTATTAAAAAATTTAAGAACATATTTTGCTATAATACATATGACATGGATCTCTACATTATTTTTACAATAAGGGGAAATACAAACACTTCACAGACCATATAAAAACAAACATATAAAAATTTATGGATTTTTCCTTGTTGTCATGTATATAACAACTACAAATGATCATTTCCACTCAATAAAAAATAGTACACACAATTTCCACTACCACTGAGAATTGTCCAAGTGGCATTAGGAATTTAGGTACATAGAGCTTCTCCACTATTCCATTTACATCCCCCTTGTTAGCAGCTAATGACATGTATTGTTTGGCCTCCTTCCTCCCATGTCGTTTCCCTCTAATTAGATGTTACTCGCTTAGAAAATTTGATCTCGAAGCTTAATTGTATGTCATTTTATGAGGATATTTCACCTCCACAATTTTGACACATTAATTTACTTAGACATCGATTTTACATGATAATGTTTCCACTACATGATTTTTTTTTAATAATTTTGATGAATATAACTCAACTAGATGTTAATAAATAGAATCTTTAAAAAAATTGATTAAACCATAACACCTATGTAAAGGTTCAAATCACTTGATAATATAAAACCCCATTTTTGAACAAAGAGACCAATATCAAAATACTTGAAACCAAATAAAGGAAAACTAAATATTAAAATAACACTTTAAAATTTACATTATGTGACCATACTCGATTTAATGTTTTAGGCTTCTAAAAACATTAGTAATAAAGATTAATAACATAAAATTATTCATTGCAATATCTTAAATATAAAAACAAATAAAAACACTAAAAGTTTGACACCTCTAAATATTTTGGCTACACATATAATATTATTATCAATACTCGTTCACTACCAAGGGTTTCCAACTCATTCTTGGGTGTTGTCTCTGCTTAAAGATAATTGTCTTGTGTACCAAATGATATGAATAGATTTAGATATGCAAGTGCAAAGAGGTGTTGACTCGAAATGTAATTAACAAATTGATTTTTGTGTACCTAGAGCTCTAAATGCACTCAAAATTTTGTTCTTATGCACCCTTGCTGCAATTCATGATGCATCATAGGATTTCATTCCTCAGAGGAAATCTCTATACTTTTTGACTGAAATTTTTAACATAGGTAAGAAACTTATAATGTATCCCCAATGTAATTGTGAAAAGAAATAATTTGGTGTAAATATTCATGTGTACAAACTACCGGGAAAATTTTAGTGACATAATCAAATGCAAAGTTTCAAAGTTCACTTTATGATATGCATGTGCACATGATAGGTAATGCATGGGTGTGTTATGTTGATTTGAGCAGTAAAGTAGGATTAATGAGGAGGTGTCTTGTGAAGGCTATACGAACCTATCCAAATGATGAAAATAATACAAACATTAGAAGAAAGGATGTGAAACACAAACACATGCATGCAGAAAGAAACACAAGAGGTCTTTAGGAGTTGAGATTATGAAAATTATAGTACATAGAAGAACCATAAATGTGAAGGAAAACAAGAGTTATTGTATGAATAGAAAACATGAACACATCTAGATTATATTACAATCTACAAAAAGGATGCATGATAAAGTTAATAAAATCATTCATAGAAATTTTACTACTGCGAGGAGAAAACAAGGAGGATTCCTGAAAATTCTTATTGATATGTGAAATTATAATTACAGAATAATCAAGTTGCAATGCTTATATATATTGAAAATTGAATATACACAAATATGTGGTTGTACAGGTGTAACAATAATCCTCACCAATAAACCATAAAACTATACGGGAGTTGTTGTATATATTTACCCCCCCGAGTAAATATAGACACCTAAAACAAATCGGGTCTCGGAGGCGGAGAAACATGGTGGAAAAACATAAAGAAAATATGTATTCGGGTCTCCAAAACCCGCCAACAAAGAAAAGATGTCGTCGGGTCTCCAAAATCTGACGCAAAAGGAATCGGGTTTCAGTGGCGCAGGAACATGTCGGGGGGTCTCTAAAACCCGACATCAAAGGCAAAATGGGGTTTCGGGTTTTGGGAAACACGAGACATGAAGCATGTAGATCGCAAAGGATGTCCCGATGCTCGAGGGTTCCGTAAACCCGACAAAAAAGGGAAAGCGGGTTTCGGAGTCGGGAAAAAAAGTCGGGGAAGCATGGGGCGAAACATGTTGCGCCACCTCCCGAACCCAATGCATATGCAAGCTACATCTCCGAACCCGAAACAAAGAAAAAAACTTGGAAATAGCAGTGGAAGCGAGTTTCGGGAAAATGCAGGCATCAAACACATGTCGAGGCATCCTCCAAACCCGACGCAAACGCGAAAGAGAAACCCGAACCCGGCTGGAAACAGACCCTGACGCGGGAAATATTCAGATCGCCATAACTTTTCACAGGGAGCTCAGATTCACACAAGGTTGGACTTTTCAGAAAGCTCTCGGCGTCCTCTACACAAATACGACTGGATATATTTAATTGGGTGGGAAAAAGTTCTTAAAGATGTAAAATACACTTCGCCACTGTTGGGTTGTTGAGATTCCCACCTATACGCGCCAATGTTTCGTATGAAGTTAGGCGCAGTACTTGGAGGTGTTGGGAAAATCTCGATTTTCTCATGATCTCCATCTTTGCCTTTCTATAAATTGTAAGGATGGGCTTTTCCTCAAGGTTGGACTGTTTTTTTTGTTTTTGGCCTCCTCCCTTCTTCTCCCTTGGCAGGTTGGATTTGGGAGCAAAGGACCTTGCCCATTTGAAATTGTTAATGGCAACCACATCAAGACACTAAATATTAAAAACACTTTAAAATTTACATTATGTGACCATTACTCGATTTAATGTGTTTAGGCCTTCTAAAACTTAGTAAAAAGATTAATAACATACATTAATCTTGGTCAATATCTTAGATAAAACCAAATAAAAACACTAAAAAGTTTGACACACCCACCCTCTAAATATTTTGGGCTACACGTAATATTATATCAATACTCGTTCAACTACCAAGGGTTTTCCAACTCACTTCTTGGGTGTTGTCCCTCTGCCGTAAGTAATTGTCTTGTGTACCAAATGATATGAATAGATTTTTATATTCAAGTGCAAAAGTATGTTGACTCGAATTATTAACATTGAATTTTTTTGGTGTCCTAGAGCTCTAAATGCACTCAAAATTTTTGTTCTTATGCCCCTTGCTGGCAATTCATGATGCATCATAGATTTCATTCCTTCCTCGAGGAATCTCTATACTTTTTTTGACCTGAAATTTTTAACATAGTACGAAACTTATATCGTATCCCCATGTATTGTGAAAAGAATAGTTGGTGTAAATATTCCTGTGTACAAACTACCGTGAAATTTAGTGACTCATCAAATGTCAAAGTTTCAACCTTCAACTTTATAGAGGCATGTGCACATGATAGGTATTGCAATGGTGTGTTATGTTGATTTGAGCGTAAAGTAGGATTATGAGAGTGTCCTGTGAAGGCTATACGAACCTATATCCAATGATGACAATAATACAACATTAGAATAAGGAATTGAAACACAACACATGCATGCAAAAGAACACAACAGAGGCTTTAGAGTTGAATTAATGAAAATTATATGTACCTAGAAGACCATAAATGTGAAGGAAACAAGAGTATTGTATGAATAGAAAACATGAAACACATCTAGATTATTACAATCTACCAAAGGATTCATGATAATTATCAAATCATTCATAGAAATTTACTACTGCGAGAGAAACAGAGGATTTTCCTGAAAATTCTTATTGATATGTGAAATTATAATTACAGATAATCAAGTTGCAATGCTTATAATATATCTATATTATTAATTCTAGATATATAAATTGAATAATTGAATATACACAAATATGTGGTTGTCAGGTGTAACAATAATCCTCACCAATAAACCATAACTGAATAGGGAGTTGTTGTATATATGTACCCCCCCTTACCCCAATATATAGCACCTAAAACAAATCGGGTCTCCTCGGGCGGAGAAACATGGTGGAAAACATAAAGAAAATATGTAGTCGGGTCTTCCAAAACCCAGGCCCAACACGAAGCGATTGTCGTCGGGGTCTCCCAAAATCTGACGCAAAAGAATCGGGTGGCGTCAGTGGCGTCAGGACCATGTCGGGGGGTCTCTAAAACCCGACATCACAGTGCAAAATGGGGTTTCCGGTTTGGGAACACGAGACATGAGCATGTGATCGCAAAGGATTTCCCGATGCTCGAGGGTTCCGTAAACCCGACAAAAAAGGGAAATCGGGTTTCGGAGTCGGTAAACAAGTCGGTGAAGCTGGGGCGAAACATGTTGCGCCACTTCCCCGAACCCAATGCATATGCAGCTACATCTCCGACCCGAAACAGAAAGAAAAACACTTGAAATGCAGTGGAACGAGTTTCGGGGAAAAGCAGGCATCAAACACATGGTCGAGGCATCCGCCAACCCGACGCAAACGCGAAAGATAAACCGAATCCCCGGCTGGAAACAGACCCGTGACCGCGGGAAAATCTCAGAATCGCCATAAACTTTTCACAGGGAGCTCAGATTCACACAAAGGTTGGGACTTTTCAGAAAGCTCTCGGCGTCCTCTACACAAATACTCTGGATATATTTAATTGGGTGGAAAAAAGTTCTTAAGATGTAAATACACTTCGCCACGCCACTGTGGGTTGTTGAGATTCCCACCTACCGCCAATGTTTCGTGAAGTTTAGGCGCCTCTTTCGGAGTGGTTGGGAAAATCTCGATTGTCTCACTTCTCCATCTCTTTCCGCTTCTATACATTGTAAAGTATTGGGCTTTGTCCTCAACGGTTGGACTTTTTTTTGTTTTTGCCTCCTCCCTTCTTCTCCCTGGCAGTGGATTTTGTGGAGCAAAGGACTTCCATTTAAATTGTAATGCAACCTTCGCCCTCTTGGCATTTTGCAGTTTTTGTATCCCCCTTAGGAAAATTAATGCTAGCTGTGGATGTTTTTCTCCACCCTCTATGTGTTTTAATTTGCATCTTCTGATCTTCACTGTGAATCCTGGCTATCTGTGCATTCTTTTCTCGCATCAACTAGGGTTCTTAGGCCAATCATAATGGCGCATCTACACCGAATCCTTTGTCAATTTCACGGGAAGTAGTCCACTTGCCCTAAATTCTCAGAATCAAATTCCAGTTGCAGCGCTAAAGAATATCCCCTATTTTACAGGAGAAAATCATACTACTCCTATTGATCACATCCAGGATATTGCTAATGTATGTGCAATCCACGAAATAAATGAAATGGATGTTGCTGTCAAGTTATTGGCTAGCATCTTCATTCAAAGGGAAGGCATTGCAAAGGTTTAGGAGCCTTGGAGCTAGGTTCTATCTACCAATTGGAAATTAGTTATGCATCAGTTCTCCTTTGTAGCCAGTTTGGAGAAAAGGGAGCACAATTTGTCTCTACTAGAACAATTGACAACTATCAAGAGAGCTCCCAATGAGCAGCTGACTGACTTCAACTTCAGATTTCAAAGGTCTTGGGATAGGATTCCAGTGGCCGTTAGGCCAACAAATGAAGGTGCATTCCTTCTATACTATCTTAAAGGCTTTAAATTCTGATATTTCTATGTTAATTCAATCTATGGGAGGCACAACGCTTACCTAGGGGCCTATAGACATTGCCATCAGGGGCTGAAAAATGTCTAGATTCAAGCTGGTAAGCTGGCTCCTAGGCCTCCCATGCCCTCTATATCCAAACTATAGAAAATCCTGAGCAACTAGTCAAGCACCTAGAGTTGGCTCCCATTCCCACTCCTGTAGAAATAAAAGTTCAATAATGAAACTTCTACTTCATCCTCTAGTGCTGCAAATGAACTGCAAGAGATCATGAAACAATTACAAAATTTAGGAAATGAGCTAGATTACTACTCAAGAGGCAGCAAACCCAAAGCTGCCAGACCTTCTTATCAGCCTCAAGCTTAGTACCTAAGCTAGGCAACCTCACTACCAACAGAATAGACCACCACCACCTCAGGCTGCAAATCAAAGCCAAAACTAAGGACAACCTCAAGCTGCCAGGCCATTTCGGCCGTATGATCCAAATACAGCAACGTCCTCAAGAGCCTTGGTCCCGATACAAAACAACATGGCACAGGAGTACGACTGGTGTTACCCTTGCAATCTCCCTCACAATCAGTCAACATGTTTCAATGGTGCACTGAATCAGGCCTTGATGGTGCAAACCATTGGTGTTCCTCAAGAACCAAGCCAAGAAGGGAACCAGCAGCAAGAAACGCAACAAGAAGGACCTCCGACAGAAACCACATTGGCCAATTGGCAAATGGAAGACTTCTGTGGAGTTAACCAACAGCCTTTTCAAGGCGTGGCTGCCAACACACGGTCAAAGAAGAGAAGCATAGTAGAGGGACAACCATCTAATCCAGTTGTTTCTCAACCCACTCTTACACAACAAGGGGTCAGCAGACCAAACATAGCTCCAAATGTGCAAAATCAGCCTAAGGTACCTGTTGCAGCAACACATGCACCTGTTCAAGCTCCAGAAAAGGTTGCACCAAGTAAGGGGCAGCAAAAGGACAATTCATCCCCCTTCAACATCATCGATCAAATGAAGAAGACACATGTGAACATTTCCATGTGGGAATCACTGGCGATCCCAGGGCAACGAGATTTATTGCAAGCTGCAATGGCTAATTGGTCTGCCACAAATGTATCAAACCAGGGACATGAGAAAGTTCTCACTAATGCAGTGCAACATGATGGGGGCCAGACAAGAAAAAATTTGAAGCCTCCACCATTCTATGTTTCATTGATTGTTGGAAACCACTTGGTACACAACTGCATGATAGATTCAGGGCAAGTAGTTCAGTGATGCCGAAGCAAATAGCGGATCAACTGGGTTTGAAGTATGAAGCCAGTGCTGAAAGGAGTAGTGCAGCTAGATGGAACGGCAGTGGGAACAGTTGGGGTCATCAAGGGGTTAAGCCTAACACTACATTCATGTCCTAATGTTACAGTTCTGCAAGATGTGTCTGTAATTGACCTTCCGCCACTCTTTGCGTTGTGTTTATCAAGGAACTTCACCGCCAAAATTGGTGGATATTTATCTGCAGATTGGTCACACATGATTTTCAAGACAAGATATGGATCAAAAGCAATAATCAGGTCAGAATCAATTGCCAATTTCCATATTGAGCCTCATGTACCAGGTCCTATCAATGCAAATTGCTCAGCTTTTGATCAGGAGGAGTGTTCAAGTGATCTAGAAGCAGGTACTAAGGTCGAGGGAATTCCTGATTTAACTTTGGATGAATGGGCAAACAAAAGTCATGAATTTGACCCCTATAAGGAAATTGAAGAATCTGAATTGGGCGTGTATTGTATACACGAAGAAAATTCACCCATTCCCGACATCATTCAGCCTGAACAAAGAGGATGAAAACAAAGTTTGGAAATTATTCTTCGATGGTTCGAGAAGCAGGCAAGGTGCTGGAGGCGGTGCAATGTTGATTTCACCACAAGACATCAAGTACTATTCAGCTTTTCGTTTCCAGTTTTCTTGTTCAAACAACACAGCTGAATATGAAGCCTTGATTCATGGAATTCATTGGGCAAGGAAAAGGGGCATAAAGAACTTGCAGGTGTTTGGAGATAGCGAGCTAATCGTCAACCAAGTTAGGGGACAACATGCTACAAAGAACGACTTGCTAAGGAGCTACAAGAATAGGGTATGGGACCTCATTGAGGATTTCGAAGCTTTCAACATTGTGTCCATACCCAGGAAGAAAAATGAAGCCGCAGACAGGCTCGCAGCAGTTGGAGCAACCTTTGATGTGGTTGACAACATCAGAAGAGAAAAAACGCAGCCACACATCCATGTGGTTGTAAGGCCAGCAGTTCCAGATAATAACACAAGCTGGCAGGTGTTTGAGAACGATCAACAGATCGTCAATTTCTTACAAGAAGAAGCTGAATTCTCAGCTAGAAATCAGGATAGGCTAGAGCAGCAGTACGGGGATCAAGTAGTGCAGCTGCGGACAAACAAGCTTCCTAAGGGTTTAGTAACGTTGGAGTCTATCTTCAACCCTAACGACCAGTTTCGTAAGGAAAAGGCTAACATACAGGTCAAGAGAGAAGATTCAGAGCCAATTCTGGTTGGGGAAGGCAAAACACTTCAAATTGGCAAAGTGGCCACTGAGCAGGAGAAATCAGATTTCATACAACTTTGCCAAGAATTTCCAGATGTCTTCGCTTGGAGCTATGAAGACTTGAGAGGATTCGATCCAAATTTGGCACAACATACCATAGAATTGGATCCAGATGCTAAGCCCATCAGGCAGAAGCAGAGACCAGTCAACCCTCACATTGAGCCTCTAATGAAGAAAGAGCTTAACAAGCTAATAGAGGCAAGCATTATATTCCCGATCAAGCACTCAAGCTGGGTTGCGAACTTGGTTCCGGTCAGGAAGAAGAGCGGAGAAATTAGGTTGTGTGTGGACTTCCGAGACCTCAACAGGGCATCTCTCAAAGATCATTACCCACTTCCTTCAATGGAACAAATATTGCAAGTAGTATCCGGTTCAGAGAGATTCTCTCTCCTAGATGGCTACTCAGGGTATAATCAGGTGATGGTGAAAGAAGATGACCAATTCAAGACGGCTTTCACCACCAAATGGGGGACATATGCCTACAAGAAGATGCCATTTGGGCTATCAAATGCTGGAGCCACCTTCCAAAGGGCAATGGATATGGCATTTAAGGGGTTGATCAATAAAATAGTTCTAATATATCTTGACGACATCACTGTATTCTCAAAAAATGCAGTGGATCACCTCTTTCATCTAAGGCAGGTATTTCAGAGGTGTAGAAGATTTGGGGTATCATTGAATCCCAAAAAGTGCATATTCTTGGCTCACGAGGGAAAACTTCTAGGCCATATTGTTTCAAAAGAAGGGTTGACGATTGACCCGGAGAGAGTCGAAGCAATTCAAGCTTTGCCATTGCCAAGTCACAAGAAGGCTCTTCAAAGCTTCTTAGGAAGGATCAATTTTGTCCGCAGGTTTGTTCCAAACTTTGCAGCTCTCGTAAAGCCAATAACGCTGATGTTAAAGAAGAGCATGGCATTTAAGTGGACATCTGAAGGCAAGGCAAGTTTTGAGGCAATAAAAGAGGCTATATCTCAAGCTCCGACTCTTGTCAATCCAGACTTCTCCAAGGATTTCATGCTATATGCCTTCGGTGGTGGAGACACAATTTCTGCAATCCTGGTACAACGGAACAAAGGAGGATTAGAACAACCAGTTGCTTTCTTCAGTCAAGGCTTGGAGGAATATGAAACTAGATACTCTTTCATTGAAAAGCATGTCCTTGCAGTGATCAGGAGCTTAAAGAAATTCAAGCACCTAGTCTCAAACAACAAGATCCAATTGATGGTCTCTCATGTGGGAGTCAAGGACTTCCTTCTAAATAAGGATCTGAATGAGAAGCGTGTAGGATGGATAACTCGTGTCATGGAATATGACATCGAGATCAAGGCCACCAAACTAGTACGTGGAAAGGGACTATGTGAAAAACTAGCCTTGAGTCAACAAGTTGAAGCAGGTGATGAAAAAGAGACTGTCTTGGTACTACAGGATGGTCAAGAACATGAAAATGATGATGTGCCTACTCCTTGTTGGACTCAGAATATGATACACTTCCTACAGACAGGCCTATGCCCTCCAGAAATGAGCAAAGCAAAGAGGAGATACTTTAGATTACAAGCCATTCCATATGTGCTTGTTGATGGTGTTTTGTTCAAAAAGGACGTCAATGGAGTTCTATTGAGGTGCATTGGGACAGGTCAAATTGAGAGGGTGTTACGAGATTTTCACGATGGAGATTCTGGTGGACATTTTGCCCCACGAGTAACAGCTCTCAAGATAATGAAAGCAGGGTATTATTGGCCCACAGTGTTCAGTGACTGCTATACATGGATAAGAAAGTGCAAGAAATGTGCACTCTTCACAGGCAAAGAAAGACTAGCAGCACTTCCATTGCACCCAATTTTGGTTGACCAACCATTTATGCAATGGGGATTGGACTTCGTCGGGGTCATCAACCCAAACTCAAGCCAAGGCCACAAGTGGATTCTCACGGCAACAGACTATTTCACCAAGTGGACTGAAGCAGTAGCGCTCAAAGAGGCAAACGAGTCTAATATACTAGAGTTTTATGAAGGAATAGTGACCAGGTTCGGTGTGCCGGCCACTATCATATCAGATAATGCATTGGCATTCATAGGTTCCAGGATTACAGAATGGGCTATCAAGAATGGAATCTATTTGAGCACCTCTTCAAATTATTACCCGCAGGGTAATGGACAGGCAGAGTCCACAAACAAAAATTTGCTAAGAATCATCAGGAGGACTCTGGATGAAAATCAAAGAACATGGCATACCAGGCTAAAATCAGCATTGTGGGCTGACAGGATAACACCAAAGAGGTCTACAGGTAATTCCCCTTACAAGTTGGTCTATGGAAAAGAGGCAGTATTGCCTATATCATTAGAACTGCCTGCATTGGAGTTCATGAAGCAGTTGGAGTTGGCTGAGTTCGAACCAATGGAGGCTAGGTATGCAGAGTTGATGGAATTGGAAGAAATTAGAGAACATGTAGTTCAAACGATTGAGAAAGATCAGGCCTTAGTGAAAAGATGGTTTGATAAGAAAGCAAGAGCAAGGACCTTCTCGGAAGGGGACTTAGTTCTGAAATGGGATGCAGATCGGGCAAAACCGGGAAGGCATTCCAAATTTGATGCCATTTGGAGTGGCCCCTACATGGTCACGGGATGTAAGAATAGCAATGCCTTCCAATTGTCTACATTGGACGGAGAAGAACTCCCGATTCCGGTCAACGGAATCTATCTTAAACATTGCTACTGAAAAGAGAAAAGTTCTACCCTTGTAAATATTAGCCTAGATTTCAATTCCTCTAAGTGCGTGTGCACATTGTCTTGTTGTAGTTAGGTTTCAGTTTCCCTAAGTGCTTTGGCACAGGTTTTGTTGCTCCTGGGTTGGTTTTCTACAGTTCAGCGTGTTCTCGGAGAAGGAGTTCGGTATCAGGTCGGTTTCAGGTTATTGCTTATGACTCCGTGCCCAATGGATCGCTAAAAGGCCATTGATCTTCTACCTAGCAGGCAGGTAACCCCGTGAGTCGCCAAATTGTTGTATATATTTACCCCCCCCCGGGTAAATATAGCTAACAAAGGCAAATCGGGTTTCTAAGTCGGAAAACACAGGTCAAAAACATGTCGCAAGGTCTCCAAAACCCGCCAACAGAAAAATGTCGCAGGGTCGGGTTTCTGGGGCAAAAATGACATGTCAGGGTTGGTCTTAAAAACCCGACACAAAGCATCGGGTCTCAGAATGGAAAACATGTCGGGGAAGGTCGGAGGGGCGGATAAACCCGAAAACTTGGAAGAACCCGACAGCAAATTTGGCAAAGAAAATCAGGTTTCGGGTTCGGAACGGGAAAATGGACATGAAGCATGTCAGATGGCGCAAAGAAAACATGTCGGATGGTCTTCGAGGGTTCATGGCAAACCCGACAGCAAAGGGAAACCGGGTTTCCGGGTCGGGACGAACAAGTCGGAAAAGCATGGGGCGAAAACATGTTGCGCCACCTCCCAAACCCGATGCATATGCAAGTTACACCCCCGAACCCGAAAACAAAGGAAATTTGGTAATAGCGGCGGATGCGGGTTTCGGGAAAGCACGAACATCAAACACATGTCGCGGTGTCCTCCAAGCCCGATGCGGATGCAGAAGAGAGTCCCGAACCCTGACTGGAAACAAAGACCTGACGCGGGAAATATTCAGGGCCATAACTTTTCACAGGGAGCTCGCCATTTTCACACAAGGTTCGGGAGGTCCTCTTCCAAATACAAACTGGATATATTTAATTGGGTGAGAACAAGTTCTCAAAAATGTGCAAAATACCGCCATTTTGGGTTGTTGAGGTTCTTACCTACCGCCATGATGATGAGTTAGGCGCAGTCTTGGAGGTGGTTGGGCAAATCTCGATTTTCTCACTTCTCCATCTCTTTCCCTTCTATAAATTGTAAAGGAGGGCTTTTCCTCAAAGGTTGGACATTTTTGTTTTTGCCTCCTCCCTTCTTCTCCCTGGCAGGTGGATTTGTGGAGTTTTCAAGGACCTCCCATTTGAAATTGTAATGTTTTTTGCCTCTTGGCATTTTGCATGTATTGTATCGACCCTTTGGAGCAAATAATGCATGTCTGTGGATGTTTTCTCAACCCTCTACGTGTTTATTTGCGTCATTTTCCGATCTTCACTTGAATTTGGCTATCTGTGCATATATTTTGCATTACATTTTATTGGTTTGTGTTTATTGGCAAGACATATGTTCTTCATTCCTCGGTGCATCACCTCCTTAGCTTAGGTTTATTTTTATGCATTTCTCTCTCCCTGTCTCCTTGGTAGTTAGATTAGGTTTTTTGGGTAAACCTCTGCGTTTTATTGGTGCATCTGAACAGAGGAATAGGAGCCGGCCTTCATCCGGAGAGCTTTTCCGATTTCGCAAGGTCCCACACTTGGGAAAAGCTCCATGTTGTGCAATCGCACTGAGACTTTCAACCCATCGTGTTGCAGAGTCCCAGGGGTGCTGCGTTTCGACACCAAGCATATTCCAAAGGAACTAACTACCTTTGGTAGTAGGAAAGGTAGTAGGGTTCATGGTGTCATCAGTCACTTGTACATCACATGGTTTTCCATGAATTTTTGCGGATATGGAGTCCATGTTGAAAAATTCCCTATGCCTTCATCGAATGCGCTACTGGACAAGCCAAAAAGTTAAGCATATTTTATGATGTGCACCGCCATGAAATTCAATAAGCAGACAAGGCATATTGTGATAGACCACACCCTCACGAGATAACATTTGTATAGCTGGGTTGGTCTGAAAAGGGATAAGCTGTGAAAGTCTTACTAGACAACGCCATAAGTATCAAGCTAGATAGGTCTGGCATGACACTGGGGAAAGTGGATCACATGCTCATGACACCTCAAGCTCAACATAGGCTAGACAATATCATAACCATGTACGAGGAATGATTTCATGCTGACAGAGGCAAGAGTCAAAGGCAAGCACACAATGGATAATGTATTAAGTTTTGTATATTTATTTCTAATCAACCATTTAGATAGTATGAGGAGGACGCGTCAATAAGAAGATGTATGTGTGATGCCATAGATTGATATATGTCAAGTAAATGAGAATCTCAATCAATTGTCGGTAGAGAGTTGCATTTACCATACGAGATGGATTTATACAAGATAACTGAAGTTTCGTCTACATAGGTGTAGCAATTAGTGTGAAATCCATCATCCTGATTTTCTCAAGATTTGTTTTAGTATATTTCAACTAAGAAACAAAGATATGATTCTCCTTCTTCCATACTTCCAATCTAAGATAATAGTGCATGAGCTCAAGATCTATCATGTCAAACAATTAATTAATATATTTCTTCATAGCATTGATCATCTTCATTGTACTATTGGTGAGGACTAGATCATCAACATATACAACAACTATCACAATCTCTCCTCCTTGCCTTTTGAGGTAGAGATTGGGGTCATATGGATTCCTCGTGAATTTGTGTTGAATGAGATTCTCATCAATCTTGATGTACTAAGCATCGAGTGCTTGTTTAAGGCCATACAAATATTTGATGAGTCTACATACCTTTGCTTCTTCTCTAGGTATGATAAAATCATCAGGTTGAGTCATGTAGACTTATTCTTGTAGATCTCCATTTAGAAAGGCACTCTTCATGTCCATCTGATGGAATTTACATCCAAACTATCCAGCTAGAGCAAAGAATATCCTAATCATTCTGATCTTAACTGTGAGAGAAAATGTCTCCTCATAATCTATGTCTTCCTTCGGTGCATACTCCTTTGCTACGAGTCTCTCTTTTTACTTTTTAATAGTTCCATATGATTTGTAATATTTTTTAATATCCATCTAAAACCAATGGGATTTTTCGATGATGGAAGATTGATAATCTTGCAAGTGTTATTCTTCATGACTGACTGATACTCATCATCCATGGCATATTTCCAATCTTTTAACTGTAGGTCTTCCTATACTGTAGAGGGCTCAATAGATTCAACAACTCTACTCATTAAAGAAAAATTTAATTCTTCACGATTTTTACTATGATTTCATGGTCTAGTGGTGGATGAATCCAGAGGAGAATCCATCTTAGCATCTAAAATCATGTTTGTATACAACTTGAGCATACATTGTGATGCTCCCATGGGGTTTGGTCATGTCTGATCATCCCCATCATCACTATCATCATCTGTGGGAAAATATGTTTTTTATTTTCAAAAAAGGTCTGTTATCTACATTAGGTAAGTATGTGGGAGGATCTTCAGCTTCTTTATTCTCAAATAAATCAACATCTCTATTACTGTAGACTTTCCTAAAGTTACATCCCATGTTGCCCTACGTATGCACGCTCGAGACCAACACGTGCATGTGAAAATAGATAAGAGTGGGAGGCACATAGCGTATAACAAGGGATCTTTTGGAGGGAATGATGACATGCTATGGCCAGTGTTGTCCAAGTACATATAGCACATCAGAAGGAAAGTCTTACTCAGGATGATGATTGGGAGTCTTTTACAGATCTAGAAGGGTGAGAGAATACAATGACTGTGTTGGATTATTGGCAGCACATTGGAGGCTGAGAACATACAAAGAGTAATGAGCTTCCATAGAATTGATCCTCTCATTTGAAGAAGAGAGTGCAGTCTGTAAGATGTTGCTATTCTTGAGAATATCAGTGATTCATTGTTACTCTTTCCATTCTGGATTCGAGAGAAGGTAATATACGCTGGAGTTCAACGCAAGAGGTCCCCACTGTCATGGAAATATAATGCACCTTAGTGTGACCATGAATCTGACAATGAGTAGATCACACTGGATTGCAATAATTGATAAGACACAACATGGTAACGTAATATCTGTGAGCAGACAAGGCATACTTAAGTAAATGTATTTTCTCTTGAAGCATAGGGAATTCATATGGAGAACACCAATCCCCAATGTATGAGCACCAACTTAGCCAATTTTATGGATGCGGGCAATTCATTGGAAGATACCGGGTGTTGGAAATTGACATTGAGGATGGAGACTTGTAACATGTCAAATTAAACTTTTTCAGACATTTCCATTTCTTAACCTGACTATGCATGATCAAACCAAATCAATACACAAGAAAATAATAGGAGTAGTTATGATCCAGTATAGACTATATGATTTCTATTATTCAGGGAAACTTACCAATTGCGCATGTTATTCCATAAAACTGCATGAACTATGCTTACTAAGCATGTCCTATTTTGTCACAATTTGCATGGTTGTAGGTTACACTCAACCTGGAGTTAGTCCCCACCTCCCATAAATACTCACTCCAAGATTCCACACAGTGTTGACAGGCTTTAACTTATCTGGAGGGATTCAACTCCAAGTTTGCACTAGTTCAACAGTTAATAGACACTTTAGTGCTTGCAACTCTACAGGGATATGCTCGCGACTCAGACTTATGGTGACCCACTTAGCTGTAACTTAAACTGATCATCTATGTATTCTTAATCACACTTTAACTAATGTTATCTTCATACAACTAATGGTGACCTCTTAAACATTTTCTTAACTAGTTCTTGTATGGTTAATCTCCTTGCATTCTTATTCTCTAATTCATCATTCCCTAAGATAGTTAGATCTATCAACATGATTTGTTCATTTGTGCTTCAAACATTTACTTAGGTTTTTACATGATGTGTCTTCATGTTAGTGCATTCACCTCTTATCAAGACTCACAATTCATCAATTTACTCACTTCTTTTCACTATCATGCATCCTCTAATATAGAAATTCGTTGTGGCTCCTCTCTGATGCATTCATTCATCATCCCAATTTTCATTTTAATGGACTATCCTTTCACATTTGACTCATCATTCATCTGAAGGTTTTACAATATTTCTCAACACAGGCAAACTCCTAATCTATCCTTAATTGGTTCTTGCTCTTGTGTATAGGATTTTACTTCATCACCTCACATACTCCTCTTGTTTTGCCATGATCTGATATGTAGGTTCATCTATATTGTTTCAAATGATAATGCCATTCTCGTAGTCTTATGTCTCACTATAATACAACATGATAATACTTCTTTTTATATATGATTTGAATCACAACTCTCAAAACTCTCAACATGAAACAGAGTTCTTAACTTTTCAAATCAACATATATTCACAAGCTGGTATTATTCTGCAAACTTAGCTCAATCACATTTCATCTTACAAATGTACCCTCATATCTGGCTGTCAATTCATTCATAATTGAAGCTTAGGAATCTATTGCTACCCTTACATATCAGTACTATTTTCTCTTGCTCTAACTCTTCTTTCAGCTCCAGTTAGAATATGCTACTACCTATGGATTCCCCTTACTGTCTAACTCCTAACGATTTTCAACCTTCTTATTTTTTGTTCAAGACTGTAGCAACTTCATTTCCTCGAGCTTACAGACTTTTTACACTTCTATGGTTTGCATTCTTTTCAGATTTTAAACATTGTATACGAACTCTTCACGAGTTTTATATTCAGAGAGATTCATAGCTCCTGGTGGTTATGAGATGACTTGTGGCACCTCTTATAGGCCTTTTGCGAACTTCATCATGACACAATTATATTCCAAAGCTCTGAACCATTGTTACTACTAGCACCAGGTAATTGATCACAGCATAACATCTGCAACACAATCATGACTTAACATATTGCAAGGTATGGACTGTCAAGACAAAGTTATGAGCTTGGCTCCAAGTTTGTGTTATTCAATACACTGCTTGCAAGCACTAGATGAGCTTACACTAAGAGCTCAATCACATCTATTAAGAAGTTCCACCTTCAGCTTCAGGTATGAATAATTGTTTCAGCTTCACTATCGAGCTACATCTAATTGAGCTGAGCAAGAGAAAGGTTAGATATCACATGACAATAAAATTGTACACTGTCATAGTTTATTTCATGCTGCTAGCCACACTTTAACTGTCTTATTGCCACTAAATGATGACTTAATCCAAAAACTTGTATACTAAAATGGCTTATGATTAGACCATGCCTCATGTCAGTGTTACATCATTAAGAGCACCCTGTGGGCACTCTGTTCAATCACCTTCACAACATTCTCCACTAAATTGGCCTAGAATGACATATACAAGGTCATAGAATCATCGATCATACGAAGAGAGAATCTGCATTATAGTATAGTTGCAACTTTCAACAACACCTATTAGAGAGGCTTGGAGCTCTACCTAAAGGTAGGAATGATTTCGATGAATATTAGTGATCTTCCACTTGATAGGCTTTGAACTTAATGTACTCGGTGCAATCCACCCCCCCCCGATCTCTTCATAGAAATTCTATGTGGTTTTGCGACCAGTTCTTCATTGGTGAATCTTCGAGTTGGAAGAATTTTTAAAGTTCGTGAAAACCTAGTTGCAGGGTTTGGAGCATTGTAGCAACCAGATGAAGAAAAAAATTCACATTTTTCTTGAATAATCATCAACGTAAAACATGAATTATTGAAATCCAAAATGAATAGAATGCATCGCACCGCAAAGATCAGTGTGAACTCAGGAAAGTAGGAACTGACATCGGTTAGGGCTAACCGACGTTGGTTACCTATGTGTGAGTGTTTTATTTAACTCATGGGAATTAGATCTAATTTTAGTATTAAAGCAGATCTATTGATTGTAATTGCATGGCTAAGTTCCCTAAGTTTGTATATGACTATATAAGCATGAAAGATAGGGTTTAGAAGAAGAGTTAATGATTATTGTGAAAATAATTGTGAGAGAGAGAATTCTTGGAGAAGAAGGAGAAGCTTGAGAGAAAGAAAGTATTGTACATCGTGAGAGGTGTGGAAGATTGTAAATCTTCATTGTATCTTCATTGAAAGCTTTGGATAATAGATTGGCTTGTTTCTTGGTGGATGTAGCCCACACTGGGTGAACCACGTTAAATCTGGTGTTGATTTATATCTCTTGTTTTGTATATTTCTTCTGGTAGAATATCCACTTTTATTGCATGTATGCTTAGATCTGATATATTATCTGTACAACCTTGTGCTAACCCCAACAACTGGTATCAGAGCTTTGTTTGAGGGTTTTATGTGTTGACAGATTTACTCACAGAGGGTTTTCTGATTGAGTGGGAGCTACAACAATGGCAGAAGAAAACAAATACAAGGTAGAGAAGTTTGACGACCGAAATTATCAATTATGGAAGATGCAGATTGAGGATTATCTGTATCAAAGAGATTTGTACTTACCGTTGGATGAAAAGTCTAGACCTACGAAGATGAATGATGAAGAATGGAAGATTCTTGATAGAAAGGCTTTGGGATCTATAAGATTGAGCCTGACAGCATCTGTGGCTTCCAATATTACAGAAGTGACATCTACGGTAGAGTTAATGAAATCTCTTGCTAATTTATATGAAAAACCTAGTGCTTCAAATAAAGTTTATTTGATGAAGAAACTATTTAGTTCTAAGATGCATGAAGGTGGATCTGCATCTAGTCATTTGAATGATTTCTGATCTATTGTAAATCAGTTAAAATTGGTTGATATTCCATTTGATGATGAAGTGAAAGCACTCTTATTCTTATGTTCTTTGCCTGATAGTTGGGATAACTTGGTAATGGTTGTTAGTAATACAACATCTGCTAATAATATTTTGAAGTTTGATGATGTGGTTAGTATAATCTTGAATGAAGAAATTCGTAGGAAAAGTACAGAGGAATCATCATCTGGGAATGCTTTGAATGTAGAAAGCAGAGGCAGGTAGAAGGAGAGATCCAAGAGTAAGAATAATGGGAAATCAAAGTCAAGGAATGCACATATCTAAATCCAGAGGTAAGGGAATTACCTGTTGGAATTGTGGAAAGAAAGGACATGCAAAGAAAGATTGTTGGTCAAAGGATAAAGAGAACCAACACCCAGACAAAGGTAAAGAGGTCAAATAGAGGAAAATAGCAGAGGTAATGCAAGATGCTCTTATTCTTTCTTTGGATAATAGAATAGAATCATGGGTTTTAGATTCAGGAGCTTCTTTCCATGCAACCCCTAATAAGGGTTATTTCAGAAATTATGTCCAGGGAAATTTTGGGCATGTTTATTTGGGTGATGATGAACCTTGCAGTATTACTGGTAAAGGGGAAGTTCATCTAAAATTGCAGAATGGAAATACATGGGTATTGAAAGATGTGAGGCATGTGCCAAGCCTCAAGAGGAATCTTATTTCTGCAGGGCAACTAGGTGAAGTTGGTTGCATGGTTACATTCACAACAGACTCTTGGAAAGTCACCAAGGGTGCCTTTGTTGTGGCAAGAGGCAAGAAGGTAGGAACGTTATATTTATCTACCTGTGTTACTAATTTTTTTGTGTTATCTACTTCAGATTCAGATGCATGCATGTGGCATAATCGGTTGGGCCATATGAGTCAAAAAGGAATGCAGATCTTAAAGGCTAAGGGTAAGTTATCAGATTTGAAAGATTTAGATCTTGATTTCTGTGAGCATTGTGTCTTTGGAAAGAAAAAGAGAGTGAGATTTCTCAAAGTTGGGGCAACTAAGAAGGAGCAGAAATTGGAGCTTGTACACTTGGATGTGTGGGGACCAGCCCAGGTAGCTTCTCATGGAGGATCCCAGTATTATGTTACTTTCATTGATGATGCTATAAGAAATGTATGGGTTTATTGTATTAAACATAAATATGATGTTTTTGAGACTTTTAAAAGATGGAAAGCCCTTGTTGAGAATGAATCAAATTCAAAGTTAAAGTGCCTTAGATCTGACAATGGTGGTGAATACTGTAGCAAGGCTTTCAATGATTATTGTTCAGTGAATGGAATACGTAGAGAAAGGATGGTTCCAAGAACACCACAAGAGAATGGTGTTGCAGAAAGAATGAACATGACAATCATGGAATGTGCTAGAAGTATGAGGATACATGTTGGATTGCCCTTGCAGTTTTGGGTAGAAGCAGTTGATACAATGGTTTATTTGATTAACATGGGCCTTCAAGTTCACTAGATGGAGGAATACCAGAGGAAGCTTGGACCAGAAAAGAGGTAGATCTTTCTTTTCTTAAAGTTTTTGGTTCAGAAGCTTTTGTGCATATTGATAAGGAAAATAGAAAAAAGTTGGATGCAAAATCCAAGAGATGCACTTTCATTGGTTATGGATCTGGTGATTTCAGATTCTGTTTTTGGGATTTAGAGAATTCTAAAATTATTAGGAGTCGTGACATTGAATGGAATGAAAAGAGAATGTACAGGGATCAAATTTTGGTACCCAAGGATGAACCGGTTGAGAAGTTTGTGAATGAAAATGAACTCTCAGATTTAAAACTCATACCTACAGGGTTACACAGTAACCGGTGTCGGTTGACCCCTGACCGACATCGGTCAGCTGAACCGGTATCGGTTACAGAAGAGCCAAACTGACATCGGTTAGCAGAACTGGTGTCGGCTACAGGTGACTGGCGTCGGTCACTGTCAGAATTGGAAACAAATGTCCAGGAGGTCCAGAATGAGCCTCTGGTACCCCAAACTTCTGTGAGAAGGTCACAAAGGGTAAGTAAACCTCCAGAAATATTTACACCTTCTCTATCTTATTTATTATTGACTGATAATGGTGAACCAGAAAGTTTTGAAGAAGCAATGCAGGATGAGACCCACGTTCAGTGGGAGCATGACATGGATGAGGAGATGGACTCCTTGGAACAAAACCAGACTTGGGATTTGGTTAAGTTGCCAGCAGGTAAGAGGACATTGCAGAACAAATGGGTTTACAGGATCAAGGAAGAAGAGGGTGGACAGAAAAGGTACAAGGCAAGGCTTGTAGTAAAGGGATTTGCACAGAAAGCAGGTATTGACTTTGGTGAAATATTTTCTCCTGTTGTTAAAATGACTTCCATATGTACTGTATTGAGTTTAGTTGCAGTAGATGATTTGCATTTAGAGCAACTAGATGTGAAGATGAATTTCCTTTATGGTGATTTGGATGAAGAGATTTATATGCAACAACCGCTTGGGTATGAAGTCAAGGGTAAGGAGAAATTAGTGTGCAGGTTGAAAAAGAGCCTATATGGGCTCAAACAAGCTCCAAGGCAATGGTACATGAGGTTTGATAGTTTCATGCATGAGCATGGTTACTTGAGATGTGAATCTGATCATTGTGTTTATTTCAAGAAGCTTGAAAATGGGAGCTATATTATTTTGTTACTGTATGTGGATGATATGCTTATTGCAGGATCTAGTATGCAGGACATTGGTGAGCTTAAGGGAAAGCTAGCTCACACATTTGCTATGAAGGATTTAGGAGCTGCAAAAAGAATCCTTGGCATGCAAATACACAGAGACAGGAAGAACAAGAAATTGTATTTGTCTCAGGAGGATTATATCTACAAGGTGTTGAAAGGTTTAAAATGTAGAATTCAAAACATGTAAGTACACCCATGGCATGACACTTCAAATTAAGCAAAGATTAGTGTCCTTCATCACATGAGGAGGTCAAATACATGACATGAGTACCATATGCTTCAGCAGTTGGGAGTCTCATGTATGCTATGGTTTGTACCAGACCAGACATTGCACAGGCAGTGGGAGTTGTGAGTAGATTTATGGCCAATCCAGGTAAAGAGCATTGGAAAGCAGTCCAATGGATACTCAGGTATTTGAGAGGGACATCTAGCATGCAATTATGCTATGGAGGTTCAGATATTTCTTTATGTGGCTATGTTGATTCAGATATGGCTGGAGATCTGGATGGTAGAAGGAGCACTACTGGATATATTTTCACAGTAGGTGGGATGACAGTTAGCTGGATATCGAGATTGCAGAAGGTTGTGGCTTTGTCTACTACAGAGGCAGAGTATGTTGCAGCTACAGAGGCTAGCAAAGAGATGATATGGATGAGCAGGTTCATGGAAGAGTTGGGAAAGGAGCAAGATGATTGCAAATTGTTCAGTGACAGTCAGAGTGCAATTCATTTGGAAAAGAACTCAGTGTTTCATTCTAGAACGAAACACATTCAGTTGAGGTATCACTTCATATGACAGGTATTGGAGGATGGGCAGCTGAAACTGGAGAAGATTCATATGAGTGAAAACCCTGTGGATATGCTAATGAAGCCATTAGCAAAAGAGAAGTTGGAGCTACACTCCACTTCTGTTGGTCTTCGAGTTTGAGACTTGAAGAGGAAGAAACAAAGCTAAGGAAAGGATCCAAGAATGATGTTGTACAGGTATAGTGCAGTAATTTATCTCCAAGTGGGAGATTGTTGAGTTGTGGAGCTCAATTACTTCAGTTTAGCATGTTATATTAAACTTGCAGGAAAACACAGTAACCGACATCGGTTATGAAGGGACCGACATCGGTCACCTATGACCGACATCGGTCAGGCAAGTAGGAACCGACATCGGTTAGGGCTAACCGACGTCGGTTACCTGTGTGTGAGTGTTTTATTTAACTCACGGGAATTAGATCTAATTTTAGTATTAAAGCAGATCTATTGATTGTAATTGCATGGCTAAGTGCCCTAAGTTTGTATATGTATATATAAGCATGAAAGCTAGGGTTTAGAAGAAGGATTGAGAGAGTTAATGATTATTGTGAAAATAATTGTGAGAGAGAGAATTCTTGGAGAAGAAGGAGAAGCTTGAGAGAAAGAAAGTATTGTACATCGTGAGAGGTGTGGAAGATTGTAAATCTTCATTGTATATCTTCTGAAAGCTTTGGATAATAGATTGGCTTGTTTCTTGGTGGATGTAGCCCACACTGGGTGAACCACGTTAAATCTGGTGTTGATTTATATCTCTTGTTTTGTATATTTCTTCTGGTAGAATATCCACTTTTATTGCATGTATGCTTAGATCTGATATATTATATGTACAACCTTGTGCTAACCCTTTAGCAGGAAACATTCTCACGATGATTATCTCATGTTATTGATGTCTTGAAATATCTACATGTGGAGGATCCAGTAGTACTTCTGGTGAAGACCATGTGGGTGATTGAGGTTCACAAGATTCACATGTGAAACATGAAAGTGCATTAATGAAAGATTCCAGTGGGACCAATATTCCAAGGAGAGTGTTACCTAGGAGGACAATTGAAGTCCATAGTTAGCATACCCACTATTTATTTCATTACATTGATTTATGTTTATTTTAGTAAATAATATCAAGGAGATGTTTTTTCATTAGTAGGGATGGAGGTCACAACTCATGTTCACATTTATTTTTGATATATTTTCTACAATTAGGTTTGTATTCACATTGATACAACACATTCATATTGCTTTAGATTTTCTTTAATTTGGGTCATTATGACATGTTTTGGGAATAAAATAGTACCCTATTATCAGTTGATTAATTAGTAGTATATGTTATTCTGGATTTATAGTATAGTTTTTAGAAATATTGTTTGTGTGTGTGTGCATTGCTTAAGAATTCATTTAAGTTGATTTGAAATTTGAATGGATGATGCACTGGGTATTCTTTGTCTAAATATGCAAGTGTTCTCTGATTTCTAGAAAGGGTGTCATTGAGGAGATCTGGAAAGTTTTTTCCATAAAACACAGATAGATATATTTTTGTGTGCTTTCAGTACACAAAAACTTTAAGGTCAAAAGTTTAGGTCATAGGTTCCCTTTTGTACAGATTCAACCTTTTTTATGGTTACCTTTTACAGAAGGATTTACTTTATTCTCATTACAAAAACTATTGTTGTGTGCTCTAGTTGTGATGAGGAGCATAATGAACAACATTATGCATTAGCTGAGCAATAACATTATTTATTTATGAAAATGGATCATATTTGTATTTCTTTTAATCGTTTAATGTGTTTAGTGGATAATTTATACTATTGTGAATAAGGAGAAAAACAATCTCCCAATGACATTCCTTTTGCCTAAAATCCTTAATCGTTCAAATCAATTTGACAATTGACTTTTTCAGTAAAAGGGTGTTACTATCTCCATTGTAAATTCACATGGATAATGGGTCCTAATTTATTTCTACTCACGACATTCAAGTTTATTTTCTCCTTTGAATCACCTATAATCTCAATTTATCTCTATTCCATCCTACTGAATAAAGCATCAAGATTTCATGCTCTTATGATCCTCCCAACTTGGGCTATCCTTAGGTCCAACCATGGCCCTCAAGTCATGACTCTACCACATTGTATATGATATTTTAAATTATATACTAACCACACTTTTACACTGTGAATGTGGAATCATTCCCACAAGTGTGAAATGCATGTTGCTCTTTCAAGCTCATAGTGAGCCGACCCAATGTTTTGCATTGTACACACTAGAAAAGTTGATCTTGCATGTTAATTATACTTTTTGTTCATTGCGCCATTATCTCATCGAGCTAACAAACCATGCTTACATCAAGCTTGTATTTGAGGCGTTAAATAATTCTAACCACCATGCATAAATTTAGGCCACATTGTAAAATTAAATGATGCATCAATTTACATTGCATACAACATAGCACACATCATGCATATCTCAACAAGCTAGGGATCAAGTTACTCCATCTCTCCCAAGTTAAAATTATGACTCAATAAAATTAAGTGGAGACACCTTAAATAATTATCACTATAAATTTTAAACCTTTGCAAATCTTAATGCCCAGTGATATGTGGGATTGTCTTTAGTGAGGAATATGTATTATGAAATCACCTATGGGTAAACTGTAACACACATCTTCAAAGCTTGTTAATACATGAGCATTAGAAGGAACTACTACACATGTGGGAGCACTGATGGGTACAAAATTAATGTGACTAGGATGATCATCATTTACTGGGTTGTGTTGAAATAAACAGAGCTAGGACCTGAGTAGGTTGATGGCCAACAGTGGTGCCAATTGGTGGACTTTCCAGATGTCATATACCTTTATCCAACCTTTCTCGCTTTGCATGAAATCTACGAGTGATCTCAAGGAAATAATAAATCCTTTCCTAATGTGGAACCGGTGTACATGAATTTGGAAATCTAAGTTTCATCAAGATCATTTACATGATAGCTTTGGAAATCCAGTTTCAATATCAGCTCTGTCGTGGCCGAAGCTATAGATAAAAATAACACCGAATGATAAAGATAATGAGGGGTAGGAAATCTATTCTTAGTTGATGTAAGATAAAATAAGGATGTCAATAAAATTGAATGGCACAAACACAGGTTTATGGATCTTTCACGCACATTTGAATGAAGAGATTAGGGTGGTCAGATTTGGTCTCAACCAACAAAAATCATTGTTTTCCTAAAGCAATAGTGTTTCCAAAATCATAGTTGAAGAACAAGAGGAGGTGGGAAGGAGCAAGGATGAATTGTTCATAAACTAGGTTCTCTTATTTTTATTATTCAATTTGTAACATGATCATTGGGTTGTAACTTCTCAAAGTAACTTGGTATAATGGTTAACCAACCTAGTGACTCTTGAAATTCAAGTAATCAACCCCTTGGGTTTGACCTGTAGTATCATCTAATTATTTTAAAACCTTAGTTAAACATTTATCGTTTTATAGCAATTAACCTAATATTTTATTGCAAAACGAAACTCGTCTAGATAGAAATACAATCGCCCTTAGGGACCTTGGTCATTGGTTGTGGGACTATGGATCACAATGAGCCCATATCTTTTACTTTTAAACTTTCTAAGTCTTAAATACCAACTAAGTACACAAAACTTATTTTTCACCAACATGGAAAGTGGAGTGGCAACGAATGGCCTATGGAAATGAGAGAGTGAGGAGGGGTATTGTAGTTTGATTTTTCCCTCTAAATGAATTCTTGAATGTTAACTGGAAAGATATGGTGAATGTAATTTTAAAATTGATTTTACTAAACAATTGGGGAATTAATGTATTCCCTGGTTTATTGATTAGTCATACGTCAATTTAAAAAAACCCTTGGGTACAATACGTCTTGGATATAAATTAAATTTGATATGAGAAATATATACAATATATATATAATATATATACATATCATACTATACCACATTTTACTCATTTTTTAGTCCATTAAAAACTGAAATAGTAATACAAAACTTGAATCAATGTTCAAAACATCCAATATACTTAAGACTTCACATTTTCATTGATCATGTGGCTGCCATACATATGATATACGAATATCATGTCAACATGAATACAAACAAAACTTGAAAAATATGCTAGGATCAATGTTCAAATTTTCAAAACATACAATATACTTAAGATTTTACATTTCATTGATCATGTGAACAGAAGGTTGTGGGTTCCAATTTTTTTCCCACAATTTTATTTCAAATCCAGACACATTACTGCAGTTAAATTAATATCATTATGTTAAACCATAATATTCAAATATGAACGCACTGGATATTTACTTTCACTGGCCCTTTGTATGGGTTATAATGTGGATTTGTTCCAAGAAAATTGTTTGCAACATTCGTGTATGTATGTTAATAATATAATGTGTTGTCACTTATTGATTTGGTAAATATCTATTTATCTGAAAATGGCAAATAAAAAACATTAGGGTTCTCTCATTTCATTATATTTGAGAAAGCAAGATTCTCAGAAAATAAGCTTGAGGAAAAAAAGAGGCCCCTATACTTCAAAATTCAAACGAACCTAAACTGGCTTTCATGAATATATTTACAGTTAATGTCAAAACAAAAAACAAAAGGTTTTAATGCCTTAAAAACCATATTTCTCCTTGGTATGTAACATTCAGGAAGGTTATTTTTGTTAGTGTTCTGGACGTTCCAATTTTTCCAAGTTAGAATGGTGATAGTGATGTACTTGTACCTGTAAATCATCAATGGGGAAAAGTACCATGTTTTGAGATGTGTTATTGGACTAAGGAGCTGATCTGGCACGGATGAGTTATATTGTCTAATGCATTGGATCACACATGATAAGTTTGTTAGTGGTTAGGGGTGGACTTGCGACTTAGACTGCAATGTTTTCTCTCATGATTAGTCAATGAAGATTATTTTATTGCAATGGAGGTTGTCACATTTCATGTAGGAACGTGTCCACATTCTATTTATCAACTATCAAGTATTTTGGCCAAAAGCATATTCATTAGTTGCTGCCTATTTATAGGACGTTATATTCCTACCCTATTCATAGGTCTATAGCGTGGTTGGGTGACTATACTACACATGGTGTTCTCTCTTACATTACGTTTTTGATTTCTCACATATTCCTTCTCATGATTAGGTAGGGCCACTCTCACTATGTGGGAGGTGTGTTGAGGATTTGTAAGGATCGTTGTTAGAGGTAAAGAACTCTGATGATACTCTTTCTCTCATGGGGCAGTTCGACATTAGGATGGATCTTTAATGTTAGGAGATGGTTGTTTCACAACGATGGACTATTGTTATTTATATTTGGTGATATATGTTGTATTTTATATTGAGAATTAAGAAAATTTTAACATTGTATATTGAATGATGAGAACTAATATTGTATCAAAAAACTATGCACTAACATAGACAGACACTTCCACAGATAATAAAAGGTGGTTTGATATTTGAGCATGTCTAGCATGCAAAATTGAAAATTTTGGCCATGACAACTAAGCCCCCACTTGAAAATTCCTCTCCCAGTCACTGTGAACCCTTCCTCTAGCCAGCCTATCCTCAATTTCACCCTCATTCTGGCTCAGAGGAATGTGCTAACAATATTTTCAAGTGTGTTTAATGTGCAGGGATGTATGCCTAAGGTGATTGAAGAAGTCACTGAGATTCAAGGAGAAACAACTATCTTCAGAGGCCTAGAAAGGGCCATTTTTGGCCATTTTGCAACTGGTGAACACCCTCTGGAAGCTGACAGGGAAGATTCAAGCCATCTGGGAGTTGTGTAGGAGAGAAATGAAGTTATCCAAGGCAGTTTAGGGAAAATTTGTGGAAGAAATTGATGTCAGGAACAACTTGAGCAAGATCGGGTCATTTTGGGCACAGGGAATGAAGGCTCCAATGGTGAAAGCTAACTTGTCTAGATGATTCTGGGAGTTTTGGGAGGAGTTGGAAGCAAACAAATAATCAATGGAAAGGTCTTGGAATCCTCCACATGATGGAAACATCAATTTTTTCCTAAGTCTTCAATATATTATGTGATATCTCAAGTCACTGCTGCTGCTCCTTCATGTCAAAAAGGTGAATGGTGCCTAAAATTCAAATTGCAGGAAAACTTGGCTCCTAATAATGGTTGGGATGGTCTCAACAGGTGATTTGGAGTCAAAATCATATAAGGTTTGACCCCAAAACACTCTTCCATGCTCCCGGGGCAGAAAAAGCACTCTCGGTGTCCTAAAATGCACTTGGCGGGTGACATCAACATTTCAAAAAGGCTTGAGCACACTTTTTCACCCTTGGTGTCCCCTTGGATTGTCCCTAAGGTGCAAAGGGGACAAGGGGGACACCAAAGTGTGACTCCCCCATCATTTTTTGAAGTTTTCGTCACTTAAAACATGAGTTGAGGAGTTAGGAGGAGCAAATGAGAGTTAAGTTGCAAAGTTGGTCCCCTTTTCATGATAATTGGACCCCTGGCGCATTTTGAGCACATGTTGTCCCCTTGGATTGTCCCCAAGGTGCAAAGGGGACAAGGGGGACACAAAAGTGTGACTCCCCCATGTTGGGAAAACTTCTTCGCAACTTCACCCCTCACCACTTTTGCACCTAGGAACCTCAAACTTGCATTTTAACTTAATCTTCAACTTGCCCCTCTTCATGACTTGAACCCATGGCACATTTTCTCACCATGGCGCATTTTGTTGTGCCCTTGGATTGCACCAGGTGCAAAGGGGACAAGGGGGACACAAAAGTGTGCCCCCATCCATCCTTCCACTCAAGCCCTGGTCACATCAAAAACCATTTTAGCTCCCAGAACCATTTTCAGCTCCCTGCATCTCATCTCACATTGAACCAGAAAGCTGCCACTTGTCACCATCTGGTGCAAAGTGCAAAGTGTCCTTTGTGTCCCTTTGTCCCCTTCCCTCTTGCACTGGTGCAACTCCATGTCAACCATCTTCCAACCATGGTTAAGTTGTCGGGTTCAAGTGGTGAGTTAAATTTTGCAAGAAAATGAATAACTCTCTCCTCCTCTCAACACTTAGTCATTTTCAAACTTTCAAAATGTTGTGTTTTTCCCTCCAAAACCTCCATTGTTGCACAGTATGTTCTGGTTTTTCCAGACATCCATCAAGCTCCAAAACTGAATTTTTGCTCATATCTCCAAAACGGTGCACCTGATTTCCATCAAAATTTACCAGTGCACTCCTTCAAAAAATGCCTTCAAGCTGATTATAAGAGCATTGCCATTGATGCTCTATATAATTTACAGCATCCATTTGAAATTTGCAGCCCAAGAAGTTGCCTTTTCAGTTCTACGGAGTTCTGGTGAATGAAAAACCTCAAAAACTGGAGCAGAAGGTCCTGAAGCAAAACCTAAACTTTTGAGACCAATTTCATTGCAATCTGACACCCAGAAGACCTCCATCTAAAAATAGTAAGTGTGCAAGGCTTCATGTGTCCAAATATAGTAAGTTTCCAAAAATGGTAAACTCTCAACATCCGTGTTACTCCAAACAAGCAAAAACCATCAAAAAGTGAAAATTGGGAAAACTTACTAAAAATGGCCATCCTAGTCAGGACTTGCTAAAAATAGAAAGTCTTGCAATTGACCTCAAATCACTTGTATCAACTCACATTCCACCTATCTCATTGCTTTTTGCCACAATTGCAAGGCTAGGAAATTGTCTCATGGTTCAAACAGGAAAGAAAGCCCTCGCAGACTCTCAAAAACTTAGTCTCAAGGTGAATTCCAAGACTGTGTGTTTCAATCCATCCTAGCAGTCACAGAAAGGGGGTCATCATGTTCAAGTGATGCGGACCATGAAAGGAAAGTGATATCAAATAGGGTCTGTAAAGGTGAGCCCCAATTCTCAATCATCTTCTCAGGATATGGCATGGGAATGTGTTTGATGAGTATGATGGTGAATGCGGAGTTTCTTCTTTCCTCATTTGTAGCAAGAAGACATTTTCAATAAGGAACAGATGAACAAAAAGGTATTTGGGTCTCTTGAAGTTGATTCCATCTAAAAAGGAGATATCTTTGTCACTAAGGCAAATTATGAAGCTCTAGGAAGTCACGAGGAGGAAGGTGATGATCTCCACATTCCAACTCTGACCTTGTGTTCAAATATCTTTCCAAGAGGAGGGACATCATGTGAATCACACCATGGCAAGGAATAGGTCAGAATGAACTAGTGTGTGTAAAAGATTGTCACTTGAACCACAGGCTACTGAGGTACCCAAGACCATCATGTTTGCAGGATCAAGAAGTCATCACAGGTCCACTCAGTGCAATGTCTCACAACAGTGTTTTTGAACACTCATTCAATGCTTTGGAGTGTGCCCACATCTCACAGAAGAAGGAGATTGTAACCACAATGTTTCAGTCCAACAAGAGGTCAGAGGCAGGGAATTTCATTCAGGGAGCAATCCTTCTATTTAGAGGAGAAGACCTATTTCAATGAGGAGCAGATGAGCAAGAAGGTGTCTGGGCATCCTGAAGTTGATTCCATTCAAAAAGAGAGACATCTTTGTCATGGAGGTGAATTTTGAAGCCAAGAGGAGTAAGGTAGTTATCTCCATGTCCTAACTCCTACCTTGTGTTCAAAAAGATCATCATGTTTGCATGATCGGGCCATCATTCAAGTGCACAAGTGCAATTCATAATAGTGTTTTTGAACACTTATTCAATGCCTTGGAATGTGTCTATGCATCTCACAGAAGAAAGAAGTTGCAATCTCAATGTTTCCAATTCAACAGGTGGTCAAGGGAAAGGAACTTCATTCATGCATTTCCTCAAAGATCCATCAGAAGCAGGTTCTTCATCAACAAGAGAGATTTCCCATCTCCTAGATTTTCACTTCTCTCTCTCTTCTCTCTCCCCCCTCCCTCTCTCTCTAACATTCTATTTCTTCATTGAGAATGTACTTTTTCACTCTTTTGTCTTATTCACTTAAGTGACTTAATGTTGCATTGTAAAAGTCCCTTTTCAAAAATAAGAAAAGGACTTAGTTTCATTCCTAGGGAATTTGAAAAGTCACATGGTGGTGAGATGAAAAGTCACATGGGGGGAGAGGAAGAGACATTTTGTAAGCTATAAATTGGAATGGCTTCTCCATTCCAAAGGGTTGGCAATTGTTGATTGTTGTAAGTTGTTGGATTTCACTACTACTACAAGCAATAAAAGCTACATTTCTTCTATCTCCTTGTCTATGTTCCTCTACTCTCTCTCTACTTTCCAACTTTGCAAGCATTGTAATCTTGTACAACCAAGAAGGAACTTTGTGTCCTTGATTAATGAATCTATAGAACTTTGTGTCTCTGATTTGTTAGTCTTATTGTTGATTACATGGTTGAATTCTTCTAATTAAATGTGGACCTACTCTGGTTATGTTGTGAGAATTTGTAAGTCTACTCACAACATTAACCCTCTCTCCCTATTTCTCCTACTCCCCTTTACCTCTCTTCAAAGCAAATTCCTCCCTTGTACATTGTACAAGCACTTTGCCACAGGTTTAGTGGAGTATTCTTGTGTGATCCCCGGCCTAACGGCCACCCCACAGTTAGTTTACATTCAATAATGGGAGCCTCCCCATTATTTCACCAATATATGGTGTTTTGATTTTAGGGGTTGACGTAGATCCTATATCAGCTTGAGTTTGCATTTATCAACTTCCTCTGTTTTTATGTTGAGGGGAAATCTCATTAGAGCTTTTATACAGGTTTTCCATTTAAGCCTCATGTCATAATAATTTCGCACATCTTATTCACAAAGAGCTTTCTCAAATTTTTAATAATATGTTCAACCTGTTTAAGATGTCTTTATGCAAGCATATGTAGCATGCAATGCTGCAAATAAATGATTTTTAAGGCCTCTCTTTTTTCTATACAAGGCACCTTCCCTCAGTCAACTTCAAGTTGCCAACCTAATCCAATATCTAACTTGACAACCACACGAACACACAATAATGAATACAAAAACTTGATCATGTTCTCTCTGGAGTCTAGAACATCTGCTGAACTTCCTACAGTTTTTAGTTCATCATTTAATCTCTCCTTCTTCATCTTGTATAAACAAGAATGACTTAATATCCTGTTTAGCCTTATTTCTACATACTAACATAAATATAACTTTTGGTTTCAACAGAGAACCTTGCCCTCTGTGGACTGTCTATTAGTTGATGTATATCATTTTTTCGCTAGAGGTAAATGCTTATGATCGGAGTTATGCACTGGTATTACAATCAACCACATTTTTACATATCCATTTAACATGATGCCAATGAAAATTGAACCTGTGTGGGGCTGGAAACAACCCACCCATTTATCCAATCAACCTTCGTCTCATTGGCCCATTAGTTTCTATATATAATTAATTTCTCTATGATTTCTAACTATTTACTCGAATTGTGTATCCCCGTGTACTTAGTTAAATGCAGCACATGGCCTCTTGGCTTCCAAGATCCAACATAGTATTGGAGCTCCAGGCATCTTAATTGTGAAGAGTAGCAGGACCGAACGACTAAGATTGCATATCCAGTGAAAGCGCCCTGAAAACATGGACTTGGCCTGTACTTTGCAAGACTGATACGTCAAACTAACTGGGACTCAGGTCAGACTTGTAATCAAGAATCGGAAAAAGACTGGACAAATTAAAAATTCATAAATTATAGGAAATCTCAAAGATTTTTTTTTTTTTTTAAATTTAAAAATAGCTAACTTCAACGATGTCCAGATCACCCTCATATGTACTAAATATAAAAAATGTAATTAAATCTTGCGATTATACATCAAGCAGAAAACATTCTATTTATATTTAAGCTTCAAAACACAAAGTAGGCGGATCAAAATTCATGGATTATGATATCCATGGTATGAAAAACATAAAGGGCACAAAACTAACATGTAGGAGAGAAGTTACTGTTCCCAACACCACTTGGCACAGGCTTCTTTGAATTCAAATACACCCAGGGAGTAGTTTCAGGTGAACAAGACTCTCTCTCTCTCTCTCTCTCTCTCTCTCTCTCTCTCTCTGTGCTTGTGCCTATGCCTCTTCCTCTGCCATTGCTGCTGCCTCTGCTGCATCCAATGAGATACAATCTTTTATAAATAAAGCCTCCGATCCAATCCAGTGAAGGATCAATCTCATCCATGTGAATTGCCTCGACATCGTTTCCCTCTAATTGTTTGTGGCAGGGTCAAATGATGTAGCGAACAAAGTACAAGTCCTGTATCTACTTTTCAGACAATCTATTGCACTTCTTAGAGTATACAGATGCCTTCTAACACCTCTCCATCAACAACAAATAAGATGTCATATTAAGAATATAGGATCAAGCAATAGCTGTCTACATGTAAAGGTCTATGAAACTGCAACTGCCACCTATTGTCAATGATGTCCCATGAAGGACGGTATTTGCTCTCTCTGCTCTTATATAGAGCTCCAGTGTAGCTCATTGGGGGCTCAGCCCCATAAATGAAGCACCTTCAAAGGATTTAAAATCTATATCAAATCACGAGGAGTCCTCCAAAATAACTCATAACAAATGTTCTCAACAACATCAATGCCATCTATTTTTTGGGCATAGGAGGAAGTTGTCCAGTTTTCGCTAACAGAAGTTTTTTATAGATTTGCCTTTCGATCATAAGGAGCCTGCAAGGAGATGAAATTTGTTGCAAATTGTGTCATTGCAGGTTGGAAAAAATATTTTATGTGAGTGTATTTTCTCGTTAAGTTGAGAACCTGTGGTTGATTGCAGATTTATCTAGTTATGGACTTTGTCTTATCCATAACCAGTGTAACCCAATGAAATTTTCTGATGTCTTCCAACATCAAATCTATACTGTGAGCTGCACTAGGAGACCAAAAAAAGGGCCATTTTCCCACAAGAAGTCTACCTACAACCATATGGTTTCACAATTACAGTATTGCCCGTGATTATTTAGACACTATTTTCCTAAGTAACCGCATTTGGCGAATTTGTAATTTCACAATTACAGTATTGCACATGATTATTTAGACACTATTTTCCCAATTAACCACATTTGGCAAATTTGATGTAAAAAATTCAAAATTCGCCGAATACCAAATATGACAGTACAATTCATTGAAACTCATTAAAATTCTTTGAAATTCGTTAAATTTTGTTTAAAATTGTTGAAATTCATTAAAATTTGTTGAAATTCATTGAAGTTCATTATTTCTTTTTTGAATATTCAATCTAAAATACAAGCATAATACTTCTTGTAGTCGAATTTAATCACAAATGTTATGGCTGATTTTTGTAGTAACATTTTTTTTACAAATTTTATCCTCCACAAATTCAAATGCCGCAACTTTGATATTTTCTACACCCACGCCCAAGGCAATTTTTTCCAATAAACCAAAAAACAACTCAACCTTTTAAAAATATAATCCTATATGAAGCACTATCTGAATTCAAATACACCATACCATCCATGCAAAAGAGAAAAAATAAGGTCAAAATCTATCTATTCTTTCCTTTGATTCATTCATCAAACATTATTGTGCAATCCTTTCATTGCCAAATTGCACATTGGTCTTTAATTAATTTGCCCACATCAATCACAACTTGATCCAGGAATCTCTCTATGTATGTCATAACTAGGCGCCTTGAAATTGGCAGCACAAATAGCAACTATGCCAATCATCATTTGCCATTATGGAGACCTCGCCACATTAGTAGGGTTTTAAAGAAAAAAAGTGCAAGATTAAAAAAATTGCTACTCTAGGAAGCGTGGATTTTCAAGTAATATTATCACGCGGCTGAGAACAATTGAGAGAAACAAAATGGTTTTCATTTTAATTCTTAATTTTTCAAATATGCATATAATATTCAGTACACACACTCATACCCAAAAAAGAAGAGAAAAAAAAACATATTAGACACACCTGTATCCCTATATTCTGTTAACATAACTTGTCACTTTCCTTAAGAGCCCCTTGGAGTGCCTTCTTCATAATTTCTGATACTGTCTCCATTAGCAGTTGCAATCTGATGCCTACACAAATTTGATAATATGCAACTTAGCTCTGGTTTGGCCCTCTCAATAGTCTTCTAACATTGATTCAGTTCTTCCTCAATGTTATTTATTAGTCCTAGTGTGAGGGTTATGTTCTCCCCCCTCTTGTGTTTGGTTAGTTTTGAGAGAACATTGGTTATGTTTTGTCTTACCTATAAAAAGGCAGTCTCACACTAATTTTTAGCAAATTAAGGCTTTTCAGGTGTTTTACATATTTTAGTCCTTGTTCTTAATGTAAGTCTTTATTCCATCTGATTTTATTGTCATCTTGTTTGTATTGTTTGACTCCTACTCCTCTCTGTGCTGAGTCTTGTTTTTCCACTGCATTCTGAAGATCCATATCATTGAACCTGGGTGTAGGGCATAATGGCCACAAATAAAAGGAACCAGGCAAATGAAGTAATGCTCCGAAAATTTCAAGCCTTGATGGAGCATAATGCCACTGGAAGAGAGAAGTCCTGATGCCAATTGATGTGAGCTCAAATGGAACAAGATAGTCCGTAAACAGAATTTTCAAGTGAAAAGAAGAAGCATGAGGATTGCTCGAAAATACTGAGCTGGGCCTTAACTAATACCAATGATATGGTACATGAGGAAGTGCAGGACCCTTTATAGAGGTAGGCCCTCTCCCCTCCCATCGAAACCTTTCATTAATACTTAAAGAATCAGGTTTCCTAATACTAAGGAGTAATAAAACTCAAGTGGCAACTATGTGGGGCATTATGCATTAGACTAGACACTTATTGTTACGTGAAATGTTAAGTGCAATAACATTAACATGAAGCACATTATGAGCACAATAATGGTAGAGTACAGATATAAAGTACTGATCATAAAATCTCTTCTATAGTAGTTTTGTTTGCCTGAATTAGATCTTCTTCTTTGATAAAAGTCACGCAAATAATGATTTTCATCTTCTTTTAACACTTTTTTTGTTTCACAGATTGTAGGGACAGCCCAAAGGAGAAGACAGTGCTCATTGCCAATCACTCTTGACGAAAGTGTCAATCAGGTACACTTAAAAGCAATGCCTCAGGACATGTATCCTTGATTTTTTTCCCCAGTTTGTTTACATTAATTTCAATGATAATTGCTATGTTCACTTCTAGAGTCCATAAAGTCCTATATGTTATTGATTAATGTAAGTTTCGATCAGGTCTGGCTGTGCAGGACTAGATAATGATTCCAATTCTTTTCAAAATTATAAACACATAATTATCTAGTCCATAGTGCTGTTGAGAACCTGTTAATTACGTACAGAGAAACAGAGGCTAAGGATAATTGATTTACATAGGACATAGCGGTACTTTAAAACAGTTTAAACCCTTTCATATACTTCCCATTGCTTAAAGATTATTTCCACATTGGTAAGTGGGCTCTACCAAGAATATTTTTTTATTTCTTTAACTGTTTATTTTCATTATTTTCCTTTCAAGCCTGTAGAAATGTAGGTGTTTGTCATAAATATTTTTTCATTTTGAGCTATCAAAAATAAAAAACTTATAGGGGGTTAACACTCGAAATTTGACAACATGCTAATGAAGACTGCAGTTATTTCTTGTTATGGATTAGGCTAAGTTGGCATGCAGATATGCTATAAAAGATGGATTGACAAAGCTACAACTGGAAATTCTCCTGCCTTTGATTGGAGCAACTGACCTTGATGATTGGCCTGTAAGTGTTATATAGAATGTAACCTTAGTGACAAGTTAGAGATAGATCATGCATAGATCAGAATACATAACATGTTAATCCTAACATATTGTGTGCTACTAGGGTGGAATTCAGCAGCAGTTCAAGGCTGCAGTTCCTGTTGTATCATCCCTGCTGAATGGCTTACTCGAAGATGAAGCTGCTGAGGATGATAGCTCATATAAGAAATATTTTTTAGATGAGGGTGATGCAACTGGGGTATGGGAAAAGGACAAGGTATTTTAGAGTTATATGATCTCTAAATCCTTGTTTCTCATGCAAGATATGGTGAATGTAATCCACTGCTTTGGGCTTCTCACCCTCACATCTTTAATCTCTTTCCCATTGGTCTATATCTACCCAGGATAATGTAAGCTTTTGAGGGTTTATCATAATTTCTAGTTCTAAAGTAATAATCTAAATGCTAACTAATGTATCACTGCATATTCTAAATATTTCAGAGGAGATTACTATTTGTGGGTATTTCTTTTGGGCGAGTTCAAGAAATAATATTTACATATCTAACCTCATTTTATTTCTGTGATGTTCCTTATTGGTTTTACCATACAGGAAGGGACTCAATTTCTGTTTACTTTTATTCCAGATTGCATTAGTGCTGTTCCCAACAGCAGAATCTTTACCGAGCATTGAAAATCTAGCAAAAGTTAATGGCCGCCCTTTACTACTACTCAATCCTCAATGGCAAGGCGGCCAGGTGCTGGCAACTATGATCATCTATAATTTTTGAGCTGAATTTGTAGATGAATCATGAAACATGCATAGGATTTCATATGAGTCTTCATGTTGTGATGAAACTTCACTGCTTTTATACATTGGTTATCAACAAGCAACAATTACAGCTACTTTAGAGCATTGATTCAATGCTTATGTCTGATAGGTTATCTCCGACTTTGGATTTGGTGAGCAGAGAAAGCAGAGGGAGAAGTTTGTTCAATGTTTTTCAAATGTCTACTTCCTGAAACAGATGCGAATCTTGGGGGAAGATGTACGCTTGTTAAAAAGCTATCCTGGAATCTGGCAGGTTTGTTTCTTCCAAGTTCTTGATGGAATAAATATCATTACCTGTGCAACATGAGATATATAGTATTTGTAATCCTTTTGTGTTTCTTCTGTAATCCTTTTGTATTTGTACACTTTAGTTGGCCTAATGGTGAAGAACTTGTGCTCTTGAAACAGAGGTCACAAGTTTTATCCTGCAGGGGGTAGGGCAGGGTAGGGTATGATGGAGTACGAGGAAGTCTGATATGCTTTAAGCTGTCTGATTTCCTAATAACAACAATTACTACCCTCTTTAATGCCCTATAGTCTATTATTCCTGGAGTGAATATTGCTTGTTGTAAAATCAAAACTTGGGTTAAACTAATTAAGATATTGAAATATGTGTAATAAGTTAATCCAAAATAGTAAATAGAGTAGTTCTAGATTATGAAAGGATGATTTTTATGCTTAAACACAACTTCTAGAAATTAGAAATGGAGATTAGGGTTAGGGTTTGGTAACATATTCATCCAATACAAGCTCTGGCTGTGTGATAGTGATCTGAAACTAGGCAAGGATATTGTACAAAGAGTCGCAAGAATGTTTGTAAAATTCGAGATCCTAAAATGGAGTGGAGGACAAGTTTGGCCACCTAGGACAGGTTCATCCAAAGAATGAGTGTTAGGGCTGCTGATTTCATCATCTGCTACTTTGACTTGCAACTTAATTCTGACATCTGATGCGATCATGTCATTAAATCTGGGATATGTGTTTGGATTCACGCGATGGTACTTATGTACCTGCAAATATCTTCTCTTTGTCTTCTAAACCCTCGCTCTCCTGCTTGACCTAAAAAGGTGCAAGTTTGTTGTTGATTTGAGCTGCCTCAACACCCTGTGATGAGGAGTGCATTTGCCTACATAACACTACTCCAAAGAGGCCTTAGACCCATGTAGTTCTCACTTCTGATGTGGGTGTGTGCAAATGTGTAAAACAATGTAAATGGAAGACCCTAATAATGCCTCCAACATTTGGCAATGATGCTTTGGCTTCAATTGTGATGCATGAGAGTGATCTAGGGCAACAAAATGATAGATGTATTCAAACTTCATAGCTTACCTGTAGTGTGCTCTAAAAAATTAATGCTTCAATGATTAAGGCCCAAAAGTCCTTAGAGTGTGTTTGGGTATGGGATCCCTAGATGCCCCTAATAGATTAGAATGTGCATGTGTTTATATAGGTGACTTGTGCGAATGATTTCCCGCTCAACTGATTCCTAAGACGACTAAGGTAACTTGTGCATTTGAAAATTTGATCGTTGCAAGTACAATGGATAGATTCATCGGCCTTAGACAAATTTGTTGGCCAAAACTGTCCTTGAACAACGAGCCTGTCTAGGCTTAGGATGGAACCTAATCAAATACATGAGTTAAATATCCGAGAGTCTGAAGATGTGTTTTGTATAAGGCACATTGGTTTCAAAGGTGCTAAGCTGAAGAACAAGTCATGACCTAAGTGGACTCAGAGTGTGGGGATTGAGCAGGATGCCTTTGGATTTAGTAAATGTATAAATGTGTAAATATGGATAACATTGAGATAAATGTCAAATGATTATTGCCAAGTGCCTTAGGACCAAATTTTGGGTACTAAAATTGGCCCTAGCTTAATTTAGTAATGAAAATACTAGATTAAATTAAAGCGATAAGAAAATGCAAACCTCTTAGTGGGTATGGTGTACGCAAGCCTGAGTAAGTGTGATGTGAAGTGCAAAACACATGAAAAGTGTGCCCTCCATGCCATAGAGATGTGAAACTTGCAAATCACATGTCAAAGCATGTATTAATGCTTGAATAGAGATGTATAAAATCAGTAAATGAAAATCTGAAATTTAAATGCATGAAACATTTACTACTTGATTGCCCTCGGTGTATCTTGTATAGGGTGCTTGAGTATTATATAAGAACTTAGCATTTGAACCCGCTGTTAGCCATCTTTAGCATTAGGTAGCTTGTGTTCTAGCTAGTGTGCCACCATTGTAGCACTTGAGATACTAGAAACCATATGTAAAGCATTTGAGCTTGTAGAAGTCATTTGTGGCATCTGTAAAGCACTTTGAACCTTGAATTTGTAATGATGCCATTTTTATACGATGTTGATATATGTGTAAATGATGCCCAAATATGATGTAAAGCCTGATATGTTTCCAAAATAGCTGTACTGTGTGAATACCATCAAACTGTCTAATGTGAAGCACTGTGGCCATGATTTGTGTGAACTATTAGAAAGCCCACAATATGCCCCCTTTTGAGATGAGGGATGTTGCAAAGGATAACTTAGCTCAAAAGAGAGTGTTAGTTGTAAAGAGTATATAACCATAACATCAAGGATGTGAACCATATATAGCATGTAAACTAATCATGGTGATATAAGCAATGTGCATCAAATATGATCATTAAAGAACAAGTATGATGTTCATCTCATAGAGTAGGTATATAGTAGACATATCCAATAATCCAAGGAGAAATCCAATTGGCTATGAGCATGGCATGAAGGCTTGCCATAAAGTAGCATGAAAGTAGACATATGACTTGACAGTGATAGTGGGATCGTTGTGTGTATGACATGACATGACATGTGGTAATGTACATGATCCAAGATAATGACAAGCATGAAGACTTGTCATGTTAGCAGTATATCGAGCAAAATATGTGTCAATCATTGTGCTAAAAGCAAGAATGTGTAACTAGCAAGTCTTAGGTGCCTGATATAGATGAAATATGTCAACCACTGTGCTAAGAGCAAAATATGTAGACGCAATCAATGTGCTATGGAGCATAGATATAGACATGAGCATAGAGCATACAAGAGCATAAAAGTAAATAAGAGAATAGAGCCTATAGGAGCATAAAATCAGACATTAGCATAGAAGCGAACATGAGCATAGTGTATACAAGACCATAGAAGCATACAAGAGCATAAAATCAAACACGAGCATAGAGTATATAGGAGAATAGAAACAAACATGAGCATAGAGTATATAGGAGAATAGAAGCAAACATGAACATAGAGTATATAGAAGCATAGAAGCAAACATGAGCATGGAGTATAAAGTAGCATAGAAGCGTACATGCATAAGAAGTAAACATGAGCATATAAGAAAACATGAGTGTAGAAGCATGCATGTGCATAAAAGAAAACAAGAGCACAAAAGCATACCTGTGCGTGGAAGCAAATAGGAGCACCCAAGCATACATGTGCGTGGAAGCAAACATATGCATATAAGCACAAATGAATCAAATAATGTGTAGCTAAGGTGTGAGTGATGTATGAAGCAATGTCAAATTAGCCAAAAATAGGAGCCCAGGGCTAGTAGTAGACAAGTATAACGTAAGTAAATATTAAAGCAAATGATCAATAACTAATAGGTATGGAGCATGTCAAATTCGTATATAGAAACAAACATTGTGATAAATTGGAGGAAGCTCAATATAGAATGTGTTGTAAGATATAAGGCAGTGCAAGATAGGCAAGAGTAGCATTGTATCACCAATGGACTAGTGTGTAAAAGATGTGATCTATATGGGCTCAATAAGTAGGGTGCCCCCAGTGTAGGTATGCCCCCAATGTGGTGGGTATTCCCCATGTTATAGGGTTTTAAGAAGTTGCACAATGTGAATGATATGATCTAATTAGGCTTAGTATGTAAGATGCCTCTAGTGTAGGTATGCCCTCTATGTGGTGGACTACCCTAAGGGTATGAGGCTTTAGAAGCCATAAAGTGTATGTATATGTCTATGGATCAAGAGTATCTGCAACTGTATTATTTATACTATGAGGATCAAATGTGCAAGGATGTGAGGTATGTAGGGTGCAAAACCCGAATAACTATAATGCCCAAGTCAATGGGATGAATGAGTAAGTCATATGTAGGGCCTAGTTTCGTAATATCAAAACTAGGGTTAAACTAATTAAGACATCACAATATGTGTAATAAGATAACCTAGAATAGTAAATCCAATAGTCCTAGATTATAAAACTATGATTTTTTACACTTAAACACAACTTCAAGCATGTATAAATGGAGATTAGGGTTAGGGTTTGAAACATATTTACTCACGTTGGGATTTTTCTTTGTGACAATGATCTAAAACTGGGCAAGGATGTTGTGTAGAGTGTCACAAGGATGTCTGTAAAACCTGAGATCTTGAAATGGAGTGGACAAGTTTGTTTGGCGAATGCATCCTAGGGTTGCCAATTTTATCCTTTGCTACTGTGGTCTACAACTTAATTTTGGCACCTGATGCAACGATATATATATATATATATATATATATATATATATATATATATATGGGATCTATGTTTAAATTCATACGATCAAACTTATGTACCTGCAAATACCTTGTTTTGTGTTGAAACCTTTGCCCTTCTCTTGTGACCTAAAAAGGGGTTAGTCTACAATTGAGTCAAGCTTTCTCGACACCCCGCGATGACGAAGCGCTACTTACATAACACTATTTTGAAGAGATCTCACATCCGTGTAGTTCTCCCTCCCAGTAGGTGTGTGAGAACACATGCAAAGGATATGGGATAAAGCCCTAATTAGGCCTTCAACACTTGGCAATTATGCTTGACTTTAATCTTGGCACATGATAATGATCTAGGGTGGCAAAGGTTAGTGTATTTAGATTTGTATAGCTTGCTCCTCTGTCCCCCAAGGAGCTTAAAGTTCTTAGAGTGTGCTTGGATATGGGATTCCTAGATGCCCTTAAGGAGTAAGGATGCACGTGTTTATATAGGTGACTTGAGCGAGTGATTTCCCACTCAATTGACCATAAGCCGACTACGGTAACTTGTGCATTTGAAAATGTGACCATTGCAAATACAATGGACATGTTTGTCAGTCTTGGATATATTTTTTTGTCGTATCTGTCCTCAGATGGTGAACCCATCGAGGCTTAGGATGGAATTTGATTTGAGACATGGGGACAATTGTTGAGAGTTTGAAGATTTGTTTTGTATAAGGTGTATTGAATCCAATTGTGCTAAGCTGAAGAGAAAGTCATGATCTAGTGGACTCAGAGTGTGGGGATGAGCAGTATGCCTTTATGTTTAGTGAATTAATGTGAAAATGGGATAATGTTGAGACGAAATGTCAAATGATTATTGTCAAGTGCCTTAAAACCAAATTTCAGGTACTACTCTTGCTCAGGGAAGGAACCTTCTCTGAAATTATGTAAAGATATTCCCATTCTAACCACAAGTCCTAACTATGTTATTGATGTTCTAGTCACCATTACATGAGTGCTCAAATGGTTAGTACTTGTGGCCATATATGTGGGTGTCGAACAACTACCCAAGTGACATGCCTCTAGTCGTTGACTATATATTTTCATGACAAGGCACTTGTTAAGGGAGCTCTCTTGGTCATTCTCCTTGGCTAAATTGTTGTAAATTTTTGGAGATTGTACATTACATGTTATATAAGAGTAAATGCCAAATTCTTATTATTATCTTTTGAGTTTCTCTAATTGCGAATAACTTCTGTAATATTTATGTTTTGTATATTTGGTTTTTATTATTAGAATGTTAGAGAATTACCTAGTATAATTTGGCATCAGGGAAGCAACAACTTGAACGAAGTCTTAAAGCAAATTAGGTAAGTGACATGAATTTTAAATTCCTCCAAACACTTAAATGGCTAACAAAGTTGAACTTATCTTCAACAAATCCACAATCCATAACAAAATTGAAATTTATTCTCAATGTCGAACCACACACACAATGTAGACAAAACCTTTAGTGCCAAACAAAAAACCTTTAGTGCCAAACAAGGAACCTATGTGCATAACAAGGCAATGGTATCATGATGTATATGAGAGTATGGACTATTTAGCTTGAAGTCCACATAACCCTTGGCTAACCATATGGATCTAATGGGTAGCTTGTGGATTAAGCTATATAGGTCAACCAAATGTATAACTTGTTGATTAAGTATTTTTGATCCCCAACTATTACTAGATGAGGGGTTGTAGGCTTATATTGTGGTAAAGTCAAAATGCATCATGGATTATGGATCACTTGTTTTGAGTAGTAAAGATAGAGTAGTTTAACAGGTTTGACTCTCATGGCAATAGATTATTTAGATTAGTTCCTTCCATACAAAATATTGTATGGTGTAGCCCTATCTCAATGTTAATTTTAATTTTGTGTATGTTGAAGATAATGGCACATTGGATCACTGTACATCTTGTGTTGTGCATTTTTCTTATATTTCAACATTATTTCTATATAGTGGCTATTGGGTTCTTGCCTAGTGGTATTAGTGTGGCGATTTGGGAAAAGTGGGATATGGTTTTTACACTACAACTTGTAAAGATTCATTGTATTAGTAGTGATTTAATAAAATCTAACTATTAAATCTAATTGCAGAGTCACTACTATGATAAAATACAACAGAATACAAATGCTAAGCATGCTAAAGATGCAACCATGTAAGCAAATAGGAGAGATAGGGCACTTATCTGATTTATGTTTATCCCGAAGCAGATATGAACCAGAGAAATTGATGAATAGGTTGCGCAGAGTGTCGGAGATGCTCGATATCAGTTTTTGAACCTGCGGATAGATCTGGACACGGGCGCCTGAACGCCAGAGACCTTCTGTAGGTGCTTTTGATTGCACATAGGGTTGGAATCTTTTTTTTTGGTGTCACTAGGGTTTCGCTATTACTTCTTGTTGATCACTTGATACTTGCACTTGGATTTCTGAGGGTACCTGTAACCTGCAACACAAACCCTAGCTACCTGCACAAGCTCACAAACACATCAAATTGGAATGAAAAATGCAATATATGAAGTCAGACTTACCCTGACGGTCATCCGAATGATGAACTTATGACTTAGCGTTACACTACATTCCAGACTCCATGTAGTTCTGTGTGCTTGTGTGTGAAATAGTGTCCTTAGGTTTCCCTCGTGCCAATGACACCAAGATAGCGGGCTATAACTAGATAAAATACAAATGTTTGGGATGGAGTTCATAACTTACCCTTCGTATGTAGTTTATGCAGAGTAATCAACCCAAAAATGTAATCCCTTTGATAGTATGTAGATATGCTTTCCCTTTAGAATTGTCCACCCTTATAATGGTATGTATGTTGTGTATATATAGGGATCTCTTGCTTGAATTTTGACACTAGTGACATGACATGCCGACTAGGACCTCGGGATAGGAGCAAGAAAACTGAAAAGGCCGAACACAAATGTCAAAAATGTGAACAAGAACAAAGAGGACAGGAGCGCCTGAGCGCTAATGTCCAAAATGGGCGCTGGTGTCCTGAGATAACCAATGACAAATGTGAAAAGATTGACAGATAGGGATCCTTGTGACCTGACTAAGATTAGGTGTAGAAGTGACAGATGTCAGAGAGAAAGACAATAGAAACAACCAAAGCAAGAAGATGGACTAGGGAGTGTGTCACCAGTGAATACTTTTCTTACTTAAGATCCATACATATAACAACATACTTGGCAGTATAGTAAAATATTAATATGTGCGTGAATTTTTGTCTACAAGTAGACATGTCTAATTCAAGTGGTTAGTGCACCATTAGAAAGGAAATGTGGGGAACTTTCATACAAGTGATATTAACAAAAAAATCCAAGCAATATTGAATGTTTTATGACCTTAGGAAGTTGGCTTCCCGAAATTGTTGGAGTGTTGTTTTTGCAATCGTGATTCAAACAAAAGAAGAAGAAAATACTCATAGCTTTTTATCTGGGTAACCGAATCAAGTGTTGTATTTTGCATTGTGATTGAAATTTTCAGATCTACAAGCTTACCTATTTTTATATTCATATCTCTGGGAAAAAGTGAGATCCATCGAATGCACATTTTCTTGAAACCCTTGCTATTGTTTGAAGTGTGATTCTTGGAGGCAATATCTTGGTTTGCTAGAGATTTTCCCTCCTTTTTTGAAAAGAAAGATGAGAGTCCTTGTGTGGATGAGTGGTATTATTCTAAGTAGATATATTTTTATGTTGAATCTTTTGAGAAATTTTACCTAGATATTACCCTCAAGGGCGAGCCAAAGTCATTGTGGGGTGGTCTTGAGGGAGGTGAGAAGTTCACTCGGGGAGAAGTTGAAGAAGCATTCTTAGCTACATAAAAGAAGAAGTTAGAAGACAAATATGAGGAAGAGCAATAACATGAAGAAAAAAATAAAAACAAAAAGATGAAGGGGAGGAAAAGATAATCCTACCCTAGGATCAAGAAAAGCAAGAGCAAGGTCTAAGAGTTCCAATTCCAACCAAAGAGCTTTCAATATTACAGGTTCATGGATACATTCAAAGAGACAAGGTAATTTTCTCCATAAACCCTTGCAACAAATATAACTTGACCAACTTTGACTTGGCTAAGCAATTGGATATTGAAGCGAAGAATATATGGGAGAAACACACATATGGTGAACGTTTTCAAGTTTTGGAGGATTTGAAGCTCACTATAGAGTCTAGACAATTATTGTTTACAATTAAATTTCTATCCTATCACTACAGATCATTTGAAAATTGTTTGTGTTGGAGAAATCTTATAGTAGTTAGTATGACATAGGTAAATTACTTAAATGGTTAATTGAGTGTGTCTAAACACGAGTTTTGATAACAAATCGCCCCACTAGAATAGGAGTAGTTAGGATGTAGTTATGAGTTGTTTGAACAACTTGTATATCTGTAGTAGATTGTGTTATAGACTCCTAATCTGTAGTTGTTATTTGTATAAAATATATTGAAGATTAGAGCACATTTGGTCACGACATATTTTGTACTGTGCATTTTGGTAATATTTATTTTTTTCTATTGGATATCTAGTTCTTAGCACAATTTGGAAATTTGTTACAATTTTTTCAGATGACAGAGATATTTCAAATGTTGTTAAACTTGAACGACTTAAGAAGTGTACAATCATCCTCAATTTCTTATGAAGAATACATTTAGAAAAGGATCTGTACAAGTGGTATGTAGATAATTGGGAGTTTATAGGTTCGTAAATACTATATATGTATGATCTTAGAAAAGGAGGGCGCTCAATGTTTTTCTGCAATGGTGTGGAACCTTAGTGTGGGCTTCAATCCAGAATTAGACTCATAACATAACTATCCTCATGGATGGAGTTCTTGTTTTTATCAAAACATTTTCTAGTGTAAGTCAAGAATATAGCAATTTTTTGGGCAACTTCTTGTTGGTGACAAGAGAAGCAAACACTCATAGTGTCCAAATGCTAGAATTTGTGTTAAGGTGTATATACTGAGGCAAATTTATCAGAGATTCAACTCCTTTTCAATGACAGTGTGCACATCCAAAAGGTCTTGTATCTAAATCTCCCTAGTCGTTTTTCACGCTATTCTTCATCTCATTTGTTTAAATATTGTCCTTCCTATAAACAAGAGAATGGAAATTCTGTTTCAAATTCTTGTAACATACCACCTGAGAATTATAAAGGCACATGATCGAGCTCAAATCTACAGATGACTCTCAAGGTTGGCAAGTGAAATATCAACAAAAAAATAAGAAAAGTAGTTTCCTAAGGGTTTGTTTCCAGTTATTTGGGAAAAATTAGTGTGTCCAACACAATCATGTGTCTCTTGCTCCTAGGCTAAGGGATCAAATTACTGTATTGGTAGATGGAGAGCAATAAGATATTTGAGCTTTGATACAATCTAGGGAAACAATAAAAGGTCGGTGGATCGTGAAGGATCAACACCATAAAGAAGATTTGAAATTGGTGTTACACGGAAGGAGGTAAAGACAAGGAAGTTACTGCAAATTCAGATGAGGCAAATGCAGGAATTGAAGAGACAGAAAGAATTACAAGATGAATGTCATCAAGACAAAATCAAGAGTTAGGAAGAGGAAGTCGATATTCAAAACGAAGGCAAGTTACTAAGGGAAAGACTATAGAGAGAGACAAAAGTAGACAGGAAGCCACGAAAGATAAAGGAAAAATAACAAAGATGTCAGGGATAGGTTGAGGCCAAAAAAGAAAGTGAAGCAACCAAACTAAAGAGAATTATTAAATCCCCAGAAACAAGTAGGTTGAATATATATGCTTTTCTCTAGATGCATGCTTGGTGATAGGGGCATTGAAATGGAAATGAGACACAATTTTTCATCTTTGAAAACCACAAATCATAAAGTATGAAGGGCATCAATGTTAAAAGTTGATTTGACAACCAAAGAAACACCTCATCTTGGGATTTAAACTTGATAGGGGAAGCCATGAAATATTTAAGGAGTTCAAATAGTTTTCACATAAATATGCCATGATCTTAGAGTTGTCCCCCTTGACTTGTGCATACATAGGATCATTTTGATTTTAGTAATTGTGTCGATGTGATGAAGACTGTACCGGACAAATCCATTTTTTTCTGCAAAGGGTGCATAACGAGATTGGAATATGTTAATGCACATGTTTTAAGGTGTAGAAAAGCAAGTAGGGCTCGCCAATTTTAATCAGTCCAACGAATTTTTATTTGGATTAGCATTTATTGATTTGACAAAGGAGAGTTAAAAAAGAATCTTGGGTTGTAAGGGATTGGATTAGAATTAGTTTGTGGAGAAGATGAAAATGAATCTTGAAGGAGAATCATAGTTTTGTTTAATGAGAAAAATTCATGAGGGTTTGTAGAAGAAAATGAAGAGAAGGATAGGCAGTGTGGCATACTTATTGCTGAAATAGAAACCACATAGCAAATTCACAGGAGAGTTTACAAAGAATCTCAAGCCACTTAAAGAAGCCTAGGTGTTGGCTTCCACTAGGAGTCTTTTCTGGTTTATTTGATTGCTGGTATGTTTGGCTACTACTCAGAGGTGAGCCCCTTGGCTTGTAATTTTGAACAATAATTGATGAAACTTGCAAAAAATAATTTTAGTTTATCAAGAATTGTACTTGTGGCTCTCCTTTACTGAAAATAAGTACATGTATATCTCAGGGCTTTATATCTAGTAAGACATTAACATCCAAAATAATAAGAAATACACAAGTTTTTCCCAATTAACGGTTCTACAACAACATTAGTATGTACTCGCATCACAAGACAAAAGCTTGTAGCCAAAACACTACTATTGTAACTTTTTAGTTTGATGGTAATGGCTTAGACATTCATATCTATAATAATATTGACATGTTTAATTTCTATCAAGTTGAGTCATCTATAAAACATTATAGACATGTTGGTGAAATAATTTGTCACATGGGAAAATTAGGATCTCTCACCAACAGTGTGGGCACTAAGTTCCTCTACTGGTGAATGAGATATCTCCATTTATTGAAAACAGGGAGATTATGTACACTATTCTAATAATCGAGGGGCAGTCTTTCGACCAAGGGATCACACGACGGGTACTTCCCTACCCATGTGGAAAAATTCTAGTAGATATTAAAAGGTAGGAAATATCTTGAGAGAGAGGGTGCGAAGAGAATAGTGATGAGAGGTTTTGCACAATAAATAACACAATAGAGTTTACTGTTCTTAAAACTAGAATACATCCATACATTTCAATGAGAAGACACCATTTGCATAGAACAAGGACCATATGATACAAGATAACACAAAGTCTAAGTGTATAACATTGCACAATAAGTACAATGCTCATGGGAGTGTAGTTGATATGGATAGGAATGCCTTAAACTAGAAGGATATATAAGGAATTTGATCACTTGTGTCTCTAGAAAGAATATGGGCGCTAGTAAACAAGAATAAACCATCCTCTTGATAGTGAGGAGACTCACCTTAATTTATAGCTTTACAATAAAACTCTTAATCTACCCCCCATAAGACTCTTCATGTTCCCATCAACTTGCGAATTTTCAATTGCCCTTAGAAAATACAAATTAAGTAGCTCTCTTTTAATTTGAGAGAGTAATTTTACATTTTAAAAAATATTTTATCGTCACTTAAGTAAATAGGATAAAATTTCATGATTACATACAACAAGGAATTGGAAATGGGGAGAGAAGAGGAGTAATAATGCAAGAGGGGGAGATAAAATATGTCTCCAAAGCATGGATGAAGTTTCCTCCACCCTTGATGGATATCATCTCTGATGATGATGAAGATGGATTCTTGATCAATGATGACCCTTGACTATGATGCATTGGTGAAGAGCTTTGATGAAGATCATTTGAAAACTTTCCCCCTTAAAAAACTCTTGAAATGATGAACCTCTGCAACATTGTTTTAGACACACCAAGAAGAGGAGTGATGAACACTTGATACGTAGACCACCGAGAGTATTGAAAGATGACTTCCCTCATTGAGGCAATCCTTTTGCTTCTCATTTTTGCATTTGATATGAACATTGAGATAGGTGAATGTGGAGAATTGTGTGAAGAAGGTCCCATATCTTTCAATCAATTCCATTGTTTGAGGTGAAATTCTCCATTCTAGATCTCCTTCGAGCAACCTTATGAGGTATATAGTCACCCTCGTGAAATGTGAGTTGCTCTTTCTGAAAGTGAGCTGCCGAGACTTTTCGAATGCGGGGGATTTCTAAGATACATTTTGTAAACAAGGAAAAATCACAATAATGATAGATACACAAATAATTTTGCAAGCCTCCCTGTAATCCTTTAGTGCAAATCTCAATAAGGTTGTGGAAACTTCGTTTGTGAACCTTGTAAATGGATGTGACGACACAAAGTGTAACAATGATCCATATAAGAAGAGTGTAACTCATCTCTTGTCAATATTATATGGCCAATTCCAAGATGATTCTGCTTTATAGGTTTTGACTTGACTTAGATCCATTGATGGTCTATTGATTGGCAAAATCTAGGTGAAGGAATTGTTGTCTCTTTTTATCATGATTAACTAAATTACTTCTTGGGATGTTTTTGATTAAGCACTTTGATTAAGATTTCATAAAGACTTTATTGGTTAATTATTTTTGTGAAGGACCCATTACATGTTGCCCCATGCCATTAGTAAAAGGCAAGGGCTCAACACCGAAGACAAAATGTAGATGAGTAAGAGTTTTCTCCATTCCCAGTCTCATACTGCGAGTAAGAAGTATGGGCTTATCACCGAAGACTGTGAAGGACGAAAGGTGTAGTGATTTTATATTTTTTTGTATTTTTAGATTGATTTAATTTGCCTTGTATGTTGACAGTGTGCTTGTTGGGAAGGAACATTCTGCCCCCAAGTCTCAGCGTTATGCGACTAGTAAGACACAAGGGTTCAAAACCGTAGATTGAGATGGGCGGTTAAAAAGGACCGGGTAAAGAAGTTCAATATTTTCTGTTAAAAAGAGAGCTTATTTGAAAGGAGTTGCCTCTGGAAGCACTTATCTTCTCGTGGATCTAGATATCTTCATGAATCAGATTGAACAAGATCCCCTGTGTTTGCATGAGTGAGTTTGAGAGTTGTCATTGATGTAAAATCTCATTAATGAAAAAAGGGATGATGGAGGACTTGGCCTAGTAGGCCTAATCAGGTGACCTAGTTAGCCTAGGTGATAGAGCATGATGGTTTGAGTTGCATGGTGACTTGAGGAGCATGGTAGAGGCATGGAGAGCATGATATGATAGTTTTGAGACACTCACATGAGCTTCAGAGTGTAGGTACAGGTGGAATAATGGACTCAGTTACAGGTGCTCATCTAGACCTAGTCTAGGTGCTTGGAGACCAAATGGAGAATGAGAATCGGTTTGACAGCTATGTGAGCTCATGGAAGCATGTAGGGGTGTGAGACATGTTGTCTCAAGTGTGTTAGGTCCTTTTGGAGATCTTGGAAGTAGAGTCATGGTGTTTGTCTACTTGGTCTAGGTCTAAACTAGACCTAATCTTAGTGTTTGGAGGCCTAATAAGGCATGATAGTCACTTGCAGGTGTGTGTGAGATCTTGAGGACACTCATGGAGGTATTTTATATTTTTCCATCATGTAGAGGTAATTTTCAGAGGTTTCATGCTTGGTTGTAGTGTTAGATTACTTTGTTATGGCCTAGAACATGCAAAACCCCAAGGCCTAGTCATGCAAGTCATAGTGGTGGTGAAGATTAAGAGCATATTTTGAGTAAAATGATGATTACAACAAAATTTAAGATGTTAGAAACAGAGGGTTTCATAGGTGTTGTGGAAAAAATTTAGGTTTCCATGATGAATAATTTTGCAAGTTATGAGGTTTAGACCAAAACAGGGTTCTTAAGAAGCATTTTCCAGCTCGATATGAGAGAAATGTTACTTGGTTGGAACATGTGTAAGGTTTGCATGGGACCCTGATCCTTTCAAGGATGTTTTTCATGGAGTTAAGAAGATCTCAGAGTTCGAATGAGATCAAATGAGGCCTAAACATTTATGCACGATTGTCAAGAAGGTAAGTCACTTTTTATGGCTTTGAAACCCTAAGTTATGAGCGATGGAGAAGATCTTCATGGTATGAGCTATCCAAAATGGATTGGATAATCAAATTTGATGATTTTAGGGTGTTGGTATATTAATCTCTATATTTCCAATGAGGTGATTTTAGAGACTTCATGACAATAGTGGAGCCCACTCAAAAAGGCTTGTTTTCCAGGAAAGAAGGTTTTCTCTCAAGTTTTCCATTAGAACCTATTGACTAAATTACCATTTATGAGAATATGGAGGTTTTATTATACATTTTTAATGATATTTCAGATCTTGGTTGAGGTCCTTTTTCCAAAAAATGACCCACTATCTTTGAAGAGGTTGATTGTTTTTGGGCCTAAAAGGGCAGTTTTAGCAGTCTTGGAAAATGGAAGTGCTTGAGCACTTGTGAGATTGGTGATGAAGTCTAATGGCCTTGGAGGTGTTTTAAACATCTCATATGACATGTTTCATGTTTTTTTGATCTCTGAAAGTGTACTGAGGTGGCATGGTTGAGGTCACAAGTTGACCTAGTTTGACTGGTTCAGGACAACACTGCTTTGGTGAGAAGATGGATGTAGAAGACCAATGTTTTGGCTTAGCTGATGATGGATATCCATTGGAGAGTGAAGAGGGATGAATTTTTTTCCTATTGAATGCATTTATAGGTCTTGAATGGGTCGGAAAGGGTGCAAACTAGTTGAGTTTCCAAAACTAGTTTCTGGGCAGTTCAGTTTGTTGAAGAGGAGAAGTGGCTCCATTTGCATTGTTGGATGTTTCATGAGGTCTAGCATGCATGGATGTATTATATAGGTCATTATATTTCCAATGAGTGGTTACATGGCATATTTGATATGTTCTTGTGTGATCTTGAGCTCCATAGTTGAAGACTGGTTCCTGGAAGTGCCTGTTTTGAGTAGGAAACAATCCTACTTGGTAGTGATATGAAGAAAATGATTGGTGCATAGTATTGTGAGATCATGGATGATGTTTTCTATGGTATTTTTGACATGTGTTAAGCCTTTAGAGGCTTGAAAAATAAGGGTGAAGTGTTTGAAGTCTTTGATGAGCTTGGTGGTAAGGTTTTAGGCTTTTTGGCCTTTTTGGGCTTGTCTTAGTGTCTTGGTGCATTGCCAACCTATATGGGTCCTTCATGTGAATTTATATGACTTTGTAGTTATGTTTTTAAGTTTTGGTATGACCTAAATCTTGGGTCATCACTGACCTATGTTATGTTTTTGAGTTGAGTCATATATAAAAGTGAATGCAATGGTTTATTTTTGAACTAGTTGAGTGAGAGGGAAAAGTACGAGCTAGGTGAGAGAGTGAAAGTGGTTAAAGGAATCAAGATAGAGATGAGAGTGTGTGTGAATTTATGAAGAGTGATGAAGATCTAGTGTGCAAGATTATTTTTCCAAATCATTGCATGTTTGATCTAGTTTGAGAGAAGTAGGATAAGGTGTGTTGAAGAGGGTTTGAAGGTGTATGAGTTGAATCTTTGATCACTATCAATTGTGTGTGTTGGAAACATATCTTCAATGGTATTTAATAAAAACTTGTGTGATGAGTAATATTCACATGAGTCCTTTGTTGTGAGTAATATCAACAAGGGTTTCTAGGGGTTGGTGCTCCTTGTGGGGTTGGTGTCTCACTAAACAAATCTTGTGTGATGAGTCATATTCATGCAAGTATTTTGGTTTGAGTAATATAATCAAAAGTTTCAGTGGGTTTTCTTCCCTTGAGGGTTTCCCACTTATATCTTGTGTTCTTGTGTACTCTTTTATGGTTATGCTCTTGTGGATGGTTGTTACATATTGTTAAGATCACGCATGACAACAAGACATCAAATATTTGATTGTTTTTTTTGCAATTTTGTTTTACATTCCTCTCACACAATATTTTCTTGCTTATGAGAGAATGATACTCTAGTAACAAAATTCCACAGGAGAATACTTTTTTCATTTTCATATGATTTTACTCAATGTTTTTATTACTTGTATCTTTATTTTTCATTTATTTTATGGAGTTATTGGTGAACTACCTTTTCTTTTTGTACTATCAATCACTATCTATGGTTCCATTAACCTTTTTTGTTATATATATATATATATATATATATAGTTTTAATAATTATTTTAACATGTGTTTGGATTTTTTTTTGTGCATTTCCATCTACACTTCACTACCGGTTTCTTTGCTTTTTAAAGATGAGATACTATTCTATGCAAATCTTTATAATGTGAAACATCATTTGTATATTATTTTTTAATTCTACAAAACCCCGCATAAGCCATAACATACCTTCTAAGAGCATATAAAACCAACCAACCATTTCGTTTCATGGTCTCTTACATGCATATACCTGAGCATTTAGAATAATTGTAAAAGGAGGTGGACAAAATTACCTTGCTATGAAAAAAGGATCTTATTATGCTAACCTTTTCACTGTCTGCGTACATAAAAATATAGGATCAATGTTATTGATTGGAGTCATTAACTCTTGAGCCTTGGCAAATTGTATTATTTGTGTGACCTTTTAGAAGTTCTTATAGAACTTGTTCTTGAATTTTCATATTATTTATGCAATCTAATTCTGAACATGTGAGGTCTTTGCTTTGAATTTATAGGTATTTGTAATAGAAAAAGGAGGCAATATTGAATGCATTGAGACCGAAGAAGAAAAACCGTCATACAAAAGGCTTCAAGACGTCTTGAAAGAGAGGAAAGGTGGTGTTGCAAATAAAGGATGGCTTGGGAGGCTTGTGGATGAACTTAAGTTCAACCAGGATTCATTAAAATAAATATTTGTAGAGTTACAATGCTTTTCATGATCAAAATGAACATATATTATTACAATTGTAGAGATGAACATTGTAGCAATGAGGAGATTCAAAAGAATTAGTTGGTTTAATATTAATTGTGTTAAAATAAAATTAAAGGCATTATCTTTATCCCTCTGCATATAGTACTAAAAAGTGTCATAATGCTTCCATGTCTTTTTATATCAAGCTAGATATCTAATATTCCATGTTTTATGGGTATACAATCACAATTAATTTACAATGTAACCACAATTTGATATTGTTTTCTTATTTGCATTTCGTTGTGACTATAAATGTAACATTAACAACAATCAAGTTGGGATACATCTTGATGATGCTAATACATAGAGATGAGAAACAAAAGATAACTACTGAAAAAATAAAAATTAAAAAATAAAAGGTGTGTTTATATTAGAATGATAGAAGAAACATGTATGTTATCGCTAATTTTTTAGTAGCAAATTAAATACATTACTTTCAAGAATCATGGAGCCACTCTTGTTGAAAACAAAAAAAAATCTAAGTCAAGATAAAACAATTGGGGTATAACAGGTTTCCCCATATCATACAAAAACCACAATTTGTAAATTGTGTGACATGGATGAAATTGAAGATGAAGTTTATTTTCTCCTAACATGCCCCATTATACAATGAAATAGGACATGTTTATGCTAATATCTGCAATCACGAACTCCTAAATCGCTACAAACCAACCAAACGTGGTGATTTTATTTTGAATCTAAATATTTATTGAATCAAGCGTCTACACAAGTAAACATTGGTTTTGGTGGTCCAAGCTCTTTTTAAAAAAATGGTATTGAAAAATCATCTTCAACATTTTTTCTTAGTTTTAGATTGTGTTTAATTAGTTGTTATTTTGATCTATATCTAACATCACTTCTTTTCCTAGGCACTTTGTCTTGGAAAAGTCAAATAATTAGGAAGACACGTTTGGAGAGAGATAAAATTGCAAAGGTTTCATGATTGGGAAGATTCTATTGATTGTGAAGGCATCTCAGTTGGGAAGAGCTTGAAATGATTGTGATGGAATCAGTGCAATCATTTCAAGTTTTTCCCAACTGAGATGCCTTCACAATCAATAGAATCTTCGCAATTGAGATGCTCTTTCCAATCGAATCATTGTAATGATTTCAAGCTCTTCCCAACTAAGATGCCTTCACAATCAATAGAATCTTCCCAATCATGAAACCTTTGCATTTTTTTATATATAGGAAATCTTCGCAACTGAGAGGCTCTTTTCAATCGAAGTTCCTTATAAATCATTGGATCCTTAGAAAGGAGACAAATGTAGTTGCATTTCAAGTGGGAAGGATCCAATGATTTATAAGGAACTTTGACCGGAAAGAGCCCAAAGATCACATAGGATGACAACAACTAAGACAACAAATCACTCTTTACATATTGGATTAAAAGAGAAATTGCATTTTGTACACACTTGTTGGATCTTTGAGACTAAATTGTTCTAAAGGACATTAAAACTCTGCATCATCATCATAATATTGATGTAAAACTTAAGCCAAATATTGGCTAAACGATTACCATTTTAACTAGGATACAACAAAAAAGTTAAAATACATTAACTTATATGTAGTAAAACAAAAACCTAACCATAACTTCATGTCCATATTGAGGATATTGCGAGCATGCAAGTTTTAACCAACCACTTACATTAGGTTCTTTTACACAAGATTTGGTTTTCCTTGTTGTCGGTGATAAACATATAGTATATGTGATACATGTGCATTATCATGAGATGTTATGGGTGTTGCAATTCAGAATTATGAATTTTGAGTGCATACACCTTTTCCTTATTGGGAGGAGAAACTAAAGGAAAGGAACTAGTCGATGAGCAACCTAACTTTAGGGGAATACTGATAAAATTAGGGGGTAGGAGGGACCCCAATTTTTTTTTGCCACATAAGAAATTTCATGGCAATTTTTTTTAAATAATTTGGCGCCTTGTCACATGCTAAGTGGTAGAGGATCAATGGTGGAGAGCCTTTAATCCTAGGACTCTCATTCAATCTGTAATTTTCCACTTATACATTAGGGCTTATAGGTTGACTTGGAGGGGACAAGTGGGCTCACCTTGCCCCCTTAATGTTGATGAATAAGTGTGTTTTAAAATTAGCAAAAATATATTTTTTTTGTGAAAAGGAGCATGGGTCCATTTGGATGGGCCAAATGGGACCCATGCCCAATTTATCTAACTTAACGTATAGTTAAATATTATTCCTTAACCTAATGGAACTCTTTGGTGCAATATAACGTTGATGTTTTTATAACAACCTTAAATAACGGAATTAATACTGTGGTTGGGAATTATCCATCCATGATTAATTTTTATTAACTTGGAATAATAATGGCACTTATAATCATCCCTAACTAGACTATTTCCATTTGCATAAATAATAGTTGGTTTTCATCTAGTACCCATTGGTTTATCTGATATTTCAAAACTAATTGTCTAACGTCATCATCACCTTGAAACCCTCAAATTTATCATTTATATCACCTAAAGGAACTCTTGTTTGCGTGATATAATAATAAAGTACTTGTCTACCCTCATGTCACTAGTAAACTATGGAGATCTGAATAGTGACCTTGAGTTGCATAAATCAATCTACGGTTATATTTATACACTCTTAATTAGCTTCAAGTTTGGAAGATCAACACATTAATAAGGAATTAAAGGTTTAATAACTAATTAACAACTTGGGAAAACCATTAAGTTATCTTCCCTACTTTGTTTGACTAGGTCACTTGGTGGGAGAAAAGTAATTGAAATCTAGGTGACTCTAATTAAGTAAATGATAGCATGGTCTAACTTCATACCCAGTAACCAAGTTTATAGGACTTGGGATTAACTAAATGTAAGTGATGTTTTTTTGTGCAAGTGGAACTAGGATTATTTCTTACCATCTTTAAATGGTTTAGCGACATGGCTTGTTAATTTTTTGATTATTTAATATTTAATTAATGTTTCAACCAAAAACATTGTCCCAAATCTTACGGAATATCTAGATTGTTATTTTGGGTCATGAAATCATGGGCATGAAACTTATCCCTATGTTTACATGTGCACGAACCAGGGGCGATTCAAAAAGGTTTGGGCACATGCCATATTCTAAACTTGAAATAAAAGAAATATGTGCGTGCACAAATCCATAAATTCCTTATGCTTGAAATGAGAGAATACTTATCCAAAACGTGTTGTACTTTGAAAAAAATATGGGTTAACACATTTGATGTTACCTTAGATACCTTATCCATTAAATCTCACATTCATATTTTTGCATCCTCCCATGACATATCCTTACTACCATCTTACAATCACTTACATATCCATTTATGAAACCCCTATACCTCCATCAAATCACCTTTTTCTCAACTCCATACTCTTCTTCAATCTTATAATACTTTATTCAAAGACCCCATGATTCACTATTACATAGAGACAATGACATTGACATTGACCATTGCCAATACCATATGAATTTTGTACCTCATGGATAATGACATTGACTATGGTTGATGTTGTTAGATATAGGGAACTGTAATAGCTTATTGTGTTCCCTATTTATAGGAGGCACATTTGAGTCTTATACCATAAATCATATCATATATCATTTAGTCTTATGGCACTCACCAAGGTGATTTTTAAGGTCTTAAAGGTCAATAAGTTAGTCTTATTTATCTTTGGATCTCTACTTTTGGATAATTAGGTCTAAGATAGTCAAGAATAGGAGCTCACTAGTGAGGTACATAAATTATTTGTAGTCCCCGTCCATGGTATACTTTTAGGTATTCTTCTTATCCATCTTATGGTCTCCCACATCAACTCTATCATAATGGTTTATTAACCCTGGGGTGAAGTTAATGCACTAATGGTGTCTTAATAAAGGTAAATATCTCTAACCACTTTTTTCCTTTATGTTATTTCTAATTTAATTGTTTGATCATATAGATATGATTGAATATAGTAGTATATTCTTAATCTCTTGCATTATTATATATTTCCCTTCCCTTACAATCCAACCTTTGGCCATTGCAACATATCGATATCTACAACCCATGTTTATAACCCTTGCTTAGATATCTTCATACTAATTACAATCTCTACATTCTATTTACAATTAGAATTTGGTAAGACACCATCCCTTATCATAGACTTGGGATTTGAAACCCTAAAACTTTGAAAGAGAGTGGACTACCATCTTCTAGATCCACAACTCTAGCACCTAACAACCTCTTATGTGTGGCTCTAGAATTTTCCCCTTCTTATCCTAATCTATATTATAGAGAAGAGAAATATGATGTTCTATATATATTCTTATATTATATACATTTTGGTGAACTTGACATAAATATTACTCCAACATTGGAGAGATTCATATTTACATGTATCTCAAAAACCTAAAAATTGTATTTTCAATCCTATATCCAATCTTATCCTATGATCATGTCTTCACCTCTTATGGTTTTTCTAGAAAACCTTAACCCATTTATGCTTTATATGGGTTAATGCTTTCTCCCTCCTATGACCACCATCAAAACTAATCATTCATGGTGTACTTTATTATAATCAATACATACTCCAACAATTTAATGCAATATGTTTTAACTAGGTAAGGTAGATACCGTTCCTTTATTTAAGGTCTTGGACATTGGGATTCTTTTCACTCCTCCTAAGGATGTATCCTATTTCCAAGTTCCTTAAAATGAAATTTTCATGGAATTAATTTCTTATTAAGAATGTGAAAATCCTCTATTCAAATTACCTAAGAATCTCTTTAACAATTCTCTTGAAAATCATCTCTAAAGTCCTTCAAATCCTTCAATTCCAATCAATAACACTACCAATCCTCTTCCTGCTACTAGTTAAACTCCATTGATTTAAACTAACCTCATGATGGTAATTTTTTGGATCCAATAAGTCGAATGCAAATATAAACTAATTAAAACATGGCCAAAATGAAAAACCAAAATTTGCAAATGGCATGCCAACCTTTATAAATCATTTTAGGACCTACCAGTCCTTAATGTAAACCTCCATTACTTTTGGGAACCTAATACCCCAACGTCCAATCTACAATAAGGTTTTAAAAATATCACAACATTAACCTTAACTCCTTACATCGCTTTCATTTATTTAGGGGGAATTTCACTATCTATCTGTTATAATAGGTCAATTGGGCAAACTCTTATTCTTAAGTACTTTAGAAATATCTATAAGGAGTAGATTAAATAAATACCTAACATCTACCTAAGTAATAGGTAAATGCTATTGAGTGAGGGTTTAGAATGGTATAATAAAATTCATTGACACTAAATCACAAAATTAGAAGATCTAGTGTATCCTTTAAGGAAAGAATCTATACAAATTGAAATTCCTTAAAATATCTTTCAAATGTTTGTCAGCATGAAACAATCTCCTAATGATTCAACCCATGAATTCATTAAAATATGGAAAATCATGGGAAATAAACCCAATCATATTGTTGATAACCAACATATAATTCAAATCTTCCTCTAAGCATTGAATCTGACTCCTAATATAATGTTTATTCATTTCCCTTGAACACATTGGAGGAGGCCTTGGAATAAGATGAGATAAACAAACACCTTATGAGGGACTTCAAGCCACCTCAAATACCATCAAATATCCTCTCAAATCAACTACTAATTCCATCAACCTTTCTCAAATTCAAACCCCTTCTAATGGAAAATTTATTATTTTTTCTCCATATTCTAATTTTAAACCATGTACTTCAGCGATGCAATCAAACCCTCACCACCAACCCTTTAGTTGTCAAAAAATACAAACAATCATGCATATTCCTAAAATAACTCAATTTGATCCTTCTAAACCTATACTTACATTTAACCTTGACCTCTTTTTAGTGGAATTATAACATGACAAAATATCATTAAAAACTATCATGATCTTCACAAAATCATTTTTCTATTTCTTCTTAGGTCCTAACCTTGATCTTAAAATATCATCAAAGAGTGCAATGATAATATCAATCTCCTCCAATATCGTAACATCGTCATCAACAAAAAAACTCTAGATTAATTTGTAACCCTAAGAAGGTGCATATGAACAACTCTGTGGGCACCATCGAGGGGTAACATGACAAATTTTTTATCAATTACTAATGTGTGAATGTGGATAAACTAAACTATCAACATAATCCTACACATAAATATATAGTCCAAAACCCTGAAAAACCCTATCAAGATAAACTAAAATATTGACCAAATCAAGGGAAAAATAGGCTTAATTAGCTTATAATCGCTAATTGTCTTTTTTGAAGAGGATTTTGACTTATGATTCGTTGTAAAGTGGCATCCTGAATGTGAAAGGGGTTTCATGATCAGCAAAGTGCTTGTTAATTGACCAAAGTGATCAGAAACATTAGTTAATTAGCAAAAATAACTAATTATAACGGAATTGGAAAGAATGAGGGTGATTTGTGTGAACACAAGATGTAAGTGGGAAACCTTAAAGGGGAAGAAAACTCACTAAAAATTTTGATTATATTACACAAACCAAAAGACTTGCATGAATATGACACATCACACAAGATTTTTTTAGTGAAGCACCCACTTCACAAGGAGCACCCACCCCTAGAAAACTTTGTTGATATTACTCACAAAAAAGGACTTGTATGAATATTAATCATCAAACAAGTTTTGACAATATAATACCATTGATGATATGATGCCCACACAACTTGATAGTGATCACAAATTTCAGATCATACACCTCAAAACCCTATTCAAATTCACTTCTCCTACTTCGCTCAATATTTCTCTTTAATGGGATGATTTGGATAATTTCCCTTACACACTATCTCTTCAACACTCCTCACAAATTCACACACTCTCTCAGCTTTTTCTTAATTCCCTCATACCTCTTTCACACTCACACCTAGCTCGCACTTTTTCCCTCTCACAACTCTAGTTCAAAATGAACAATTACATGCACTTTAATACATGACTCAACTCAAAAACATAACTAGGTCAGCCATGACCATTAGAGGTAGGTCACACCAACTCAAAAAAAAATTACACACTCATATAAATCATCATAAAGGACCCACACGGGTCGGAAATGCACCAAGACAAGCATCATGCACAACTAGGCCTAAAAGGCTAGTTTCTCCTTCACCGAGAACTCCGAGACCATAAATGGATTTATCCAGATTTGTTATGCCTCCAAAGGCTTCAAAAATGTCAATGATATCCTATAAACATCCTTCATCAAGATCAGGGAACTTTGCATCATTCCATTCATTCATGACACCACAAAGTAGGACTGTTTCCTACTCAAATCAGGCACTTATAGGAACCAGTCTTCAATAATGAAGTCCAAGATCACACCAAAACAACTAAAATATATCATGTAACCACTCAATGTAAATCCAATGACCTAAATAACATCAAAAAACATGCTAGAATTCATGAATCAACCAACAAATCAAATAGAACAACTACTCCTCTTTAACAAATTAAACTTCCCAGAAACCAGTTTTGGAAACTGAGACCTTATTGCACCCTTTCTACACTTTAAATATTTCTAAATTCATGAAATAGGAAAAAAATTCATCCCTCTTCACTCTCCTAATGGATATCCATCATCAACTAAGCCAATATATTGGTCTTTCAGACCAAACCCCCGTTGTCTTGAACTAGTCAAACTAGGTCAACTTGTGACCTTCTTCATGCCACCTCAACTAACTTTCAAAGCTTAAAAAATGCATTCAAAAACATCATATGAGATGTCTAAACACCTCCAATGCCTATAAAACTTCATCACCAATATCAAAAGTTTTCAAGCACTCCATTCTCCATGACTGATAAAACTACCCTTTTAGCCCAAAAAACTAGTTAACCTATTTCGACCTGTGCAGGTCATCAAATCACCTATACAAGATCTAAAATGTATTAAAACATGTATCATAGCTCCCCAAAAACTCATAACACTAATTTAGATAAGGTCTAATGGAAAACTTGAGAGTAAAACCTTATTTTGTGAAAACAAGGACTTTTGAGTGGGCTCTGCTAAGTGTCATGACCTGAAACCAACAACATATGAAATTTAGGAGATTCCTATCCATCATCCAATCATCACATTTTATGATCCAATCCATTCTAGGCTCAAACAAGAAATATTTCCTCTATCGCTATCAAACTAGAGTTTAGGAAGGGTTTTGATCTTCTTAACATTCGTCCATAAAAGATAGAGCCTCATTTGATCTCATTCCAACTCTGAGATCTTCTTAGTTCCTTGATTCAATATCCTTAGAAGGATTAGGGTCCCATGTAGACTTTACATGTGTCATCCAAGTTAATTTCTCTCACATTGATCTGGAAAACATGCATTCTAGAACTTAGTAGGACAAAAATCATCATAACTTGCAAAATTTTCATCATGCAACCCTAAAATGTTTCCCACAACACTGAAAACCTATACTAACATCTCCAATGCTCAATTGTCATAAATAGGTCTGCATCTTCTCAACCACTAGGACTTGCATGACTAGGCCTTGGGGTTTTTCTTAGTATAGGTCACAACCAAGTGTTCTAACACAATAACCATGCATAAAACCACTACAAACTACCTCTACATGTTTAATATAGTATGACATACCTTCATGAGTGTCTCCAAGGGCTCACACACTTCTGCAAGTGACTATCATGCACCAATAGGCCACCAAGCACTAGATTTAGGTCTAGTTTAGACCTAGACAAAGTAGATAAACACCATACCAGTATGCTTCTTAAGTTATTTAAAAGGACCTACCATACTTGAGAGAACATGTCTCACACCTATGCATACTTCAATGAGTTCACATAGCCATGTAACTCACTCTCATGCCTCATTAGGCCTTCAAGCACCTAGACTAGGTTTAAATGATCACATGCAAATCATGCTCAAACTTGTACCTACACTCTGAGACTCATATGAGTGTCTTAACATATTACAATCATGATCTCCATGCCTCTACCATGCTTTCAAGTTATCATGCATCTCAAACCATCATGCTCTATCTCCTAGGCTAACTAGGTATCCTGATTAGGCCTACCATGCCAATCCATTCTCAATGTCTTCATTCTTTCCATCATGATACAAATTTATTGACCATTTCATCATCATGAAAAAAAATTCTAACAGTCCTAGACCTCATACATATTTTTCATTAATGTGCATTCACCTTTTACATCAATGCCAACACTTAACTCACTCATGCCAACAATCTCCCCCTTTGTCATTGATGGAAGATAACCAAGTACTTCTCCCCCTTTTTACATTAATGACAAATTATATACCTAAGCATACATTGTATTTCATCATTCATTATGTTAGGATCACCTCTTGGTTGGAAACATCAACCAAATTCATCATACAAGCATACATCCATTTTCTTCTTCTTGACCTCTATTTTTCACCTCTTTCTCATCATGGGTAGCATTGTAGCTCCCTTTGGGATGATGAGGTATCATCATATCACATCATTCAACAAAAAAAATTTGTGCATGAAACATCCTAAAACATCATTCTTACCTCCTCCTTACTCTATCTCAATTGATAACTTTCTCAGAGACCTTATTTTTTCCATATGTGGATTGTTAGTAACTTTAGTACCTAGATCCCTGAAGCATATTTTTAGACCATTTTTGTCAAAAAAATTCTTTCTCTAAAAGTGCACTCATCTCATGAAACATTTCTTTATAACTCCCCCTGTGATCATACCATCTTCCTCTAATTTCCTAAGTAAAAATTCAAGCTTTTACCTTGCTCACATGTCATATACTTGAGTCAACAATAACACTTATGTCGTGAATTTCCTTTTTAGTGTGCATAGCCTCCTTTGCATGATATTATGACTTCCTTGGTCATTTAACTTGCTCCCTCTCTTACATTTTTTGCAAATCACCAATACTCTATTATACTAGTCCTTCTTGTCACCTTTTGCACTTGATTAAAAATCAATAATAGCCCCCCTTGCTTTATGAAGTCTTCACAGACATGTAGCCCACTGTTATAGTGCTTAATAGTCATTGTACTCCAATAAGGTGTAATATTCACTCAAAAATATTGAGATCAACCATACACATCATGTTATATAACTCACCTTTCATTTCAAGGGTAATAAGTACTTCAACCTCCCCCTCAACTCATGCATCCATACCAAAACAACATGAAACCTCATGTACAACCTATATCAATACATGCTTGCCATTATAACACTGCTACCACTCCAAGAGTGAACTCAAGAAGCATACCTTGCATTTGATGTGCTTTTACAGATTCTACTGACCTTCAACAAGTCTTAAATCTTCATTCTAGGAAAAATAGACCTTGAAAACTATATTGTTTTCTCATACACCTATCAAAGACACTACTAAAAAACCAAGATCACTCTCAAAACATGGCAATATAGACTTACTCTTACAACTCACGGTTGATAGTCACAGACCCCAACTCATAGCTTGAATTCATACCATGAATGTGCATACCTTCTTGAATACTGAAAAAGATGATTTTCACCTTTCAAAAAATCATAGATGATGTCTCAACTTTCTGTCACAAAGTACTTGTTCTTGTAACAAAACTTCTTAACACAAGTTGAGGCACATATTGCTTATTAATCCTTCAAAAAACATGACTCTTGTTCTTGGGCTACGAACTAGACCTCTAGCTTTCAAGGAAATACCAGACCTTCTCATCACTTTTGACTAGATAACATCTCTAAGGGACATTACTATTGACAATACTCGGTCTTTTCATTCTAGACACAAACTTACAAGACCATTGATATCTTAGACTTGGATGAATCATCTTAGAACACAAACTTCTCAATTACTTATAGGATTCAATACTTTGATACATACCTTAAGGAGTACTAACACAGGTTTAGGGATTACATGAAACAATGATCTCAAGAACTACATATACTTTGAGTTCATTAATACTTCCCCCTGGGAATATTTACTCTGTAGGGAAATTTTTCACGCTTTCATTTCTTGATCTGCATTCACTATCATGCAAACTTCAAACTTGGAATTTGACTTGTATGATCAACACTCTTCATTTGTTGTAGAAAATCATACCTGAACACTTAATTTCTTGGAGAAACACATCTTACAACTTCAAAGAACTCTGCCTCCTACAAGATTTTGAACAACACTTTATCTTCAAGCCCAAATAATATATTCTCAACTTTCTACAGTCCTTTCCATCAACCATGTTTTTTTATCTCTTAACAGTCTTAGATCCTCCTAGGATAAGCAAATCTTATTTATGAAAACACCTTCAAACTCTTACACCATTTTCCTGTGAGTATTATCTTCAAGGATATCATACCAATATACAGAGAGCATTTAAAGCATCAACTTAGAGCCTTGGATCATACTTATAATTATCTTGCAATGTGCCATTGACAATTACAGACCAAATACACAAACATTTGGACTCTACTTGCTCAAGGACACATCATACTTGAAGACCTTTGATGAAACATAGCAGTCTTATATCTTGACACCATAATGTTCACTTGATACCACCTTAACATACACTTCTAGATCACTTTCAAGACCTGGGCATACCTCCATATTGATTGTTTCATGACATTACACTTAGATAGTTATAATACCTCAGAGACTCTTCTTATAGAAACATCATACCTCTCTTGTCACAAATCAGGTAACCAAGCACAACACAACAATATGACACTATTGAGACTCTATTGACACCTCTTGAGCATTTCATGATCATAATTAGACTTATCATACTAGGTATACCTAAACATAACATAGTTATTTCATTTTGGACTAATTCACGTTTAAATACACAACAAAATTTGCTAAAGGACACACATAGTCTACATACTTATAAAACACAGATAAGAGACTCTTTGACTGAGACCACACTCTTTACAAAGAAAAAATGAACAAGGGAAAACTACTCATAACCTGACCATGCTTCCTCCATCAGATGAATGTCTTCTAGAATCCTAGAGAAGAAACACATGCCATTTAAAGTGCTAAAATAAAATGTAGTCATCAAATGATCCCATATACTCTATCCTCTTTCTTTCTGCCTTTGAAATCCTTTCACTCTTCTTGGATGACATTTTAGGTATGATGATTTCATCTTCAAAACCCACATCTTCTGATTGGAGACTTGTTAGACATTCATGATACACCTTATTCAATTTCTCCTTCTCAGCTAGGGGAAATTGTCCTTCATGACTTGCATTGGGATTTTCAAACCTCATTTATTATCCTTATCAACCTTGGCAAACACTTCACCTTGAATGGTAGATGGATCAGAACCATGAAATATATAATCTTGTTTATCTTCCTTCTTGATGTCTATGAAAGGTTTAAGGTCTTCTTTTTCAACCTCAAGCTTGAGGCCATCCTTCCCGACCTTAGAATTTGATATGACAATCTTAGACTCATTTATAGAAATGATATTCCTTTTAAATACACTTCCATTCTTCCTCTTAGGAGCTTGAAAACTGTTGTTGACTCTTGTAGAATTATCTTGGTGGAAAAATATAGAAATATTTCCCTATTTGTGACAATTGTAAGATACAACACCTTTTGTATCTCTTGAATGATATGCATTGAGATTCCATCCACAATCAGATTCCTTGTGACCATATTCACAATAATCATAGCATTTACCATTGAAATAACTTTCATGATTCCATGAATACTAGTTTCTTGAGGGCTTATTCTTGTAATCCCTACCTCTGTGACTAAAACTGTGATAAGAGTAACAATAACCACTAAATGAAGAACCATGCCTCATTACATTAGGTTGTCTAACATGGTTAGACCTTATTGAATTTTTCCTTTTGGTCTCCTTCATGTTAGCTTTATTACTAGGTCCAGTTTCATCATCTTTATGCTTCTCTGTATGTTCTCCTTTATAGCCTAATCCAAATTTTTCATTTGATGCTCTTTGGTTATTCAACATATCCTCTACGGCTTCATAACTTTTCTCCAACATTCCATAGGACTTCAACCTACTATATATCTTCTCTAATTCTAATTTTAAGGATCTCAACTCATATTCATACTTGTTAAAATCTTCTTCTTTAGATTTTGAGGTTTTAGTCACACTCTCCACTTATGATTCCAGCTCTTTGATTGCTTGACCATGCTCTATCTCCATGCAACTGATCTTATCTTGTAAACCATTAATTAAGGACTCTACAAATTCATAATTCTCTTTTAAGGTTGCTTCAACATCAAATATTTTTCCCATTGCTTTGTACTTTAAGGATCTCCTTCAAGTGATTAAATTTTCTTCTCAAGGACCTACTCTGATACCAATTGTTGGAAGAACAATGAACTGAGAGGGCATGAGGGTGGGGAGGTGAATCAATCCTACAAAATATTTAACCAAATAAAATTAACTTTCTTAAACCATTTACCATTCAAACATGCATTAATGTGTGCTTAACAACATATAACATCCATTCAAATGAGCATAACCATAAGAGAGTACACAAGAACACAAAATGTAATTGGGAAACCCTCAAGAGGAAGAAAACCTAGAGAATTTTTTGATTGTATTACACAAAGCAAAAGACTTTCATGAATATGACACATCACACAAGATTTGTTTAGTGAAACACCCACTTCACAAAGAGTAACCACCCCTATAATGTTGGCCATTGTGTCTTAGTGTTTTCATTGATTTCAAATCCATTGATGAAAAAGGGTGTCATGGTGTCATATGAGTCTCTATGAGGAATAAACCAAGGTCAAGTAGGAAGTTTGGTTGGTAGTGTCATGTTTTGGTGAAGTTCTATGGTGTTCTGGAGCTTGGTCCAGTGTGCATGGTCATAATACGAGTCCTCCTAAGTTTATTGAAGGTTTTCATGAGGTCAATTATGGTTGGTATGAAGTGTCAAGAGTTTCCAGGTGTCTGTATGAGGTCATCATGACCATGTCATGAGGATTCATGGTGTGAAGTGGTCATTCTAGGAATATTCCTAAACCTAGAGCATGTGGTATGACATGGAGGTATGAGAAATGGAGCAAGGAATTAATGTTCAAGCATGATAGGATCATGGTGATGTTTGATGGTGTTTCATGGTCCTTGGGAAGCAAGATGGTGAAGACAAGCCAAGTAAACACATGTAAGTCGCAGTAGATAGAGAGTACCAGGAATATTTCAGATACATGGTGAGTTTTTTCAGTTAGATTATGTTTTCATGATGCTTCATGATAAATTTCAGGTCAAAGTGAAAAATATTTTGCAATATATGATGTTTTTCCCAAAACCAGGTTATTAAGAGTGTGTTTTTGTGTTAAATGTTCACCTTCTGATGCTCGTTGTGAATTGTGTGCTTTGCATGGGACCTAGAGGTTTTGGGGGATATTTTTTCATTAAGCTAATATAATTTTTCAAAAATAATGGATTGGTTTGATCATTAAGATTTTATGAACAATCGTTAAGAAGATAAGCTTTTTAAAAACCCTAGCAAAACCCTATCTCTAAAGCGACTTAAAGGGAATAGATTGTACCAAGAAATAATTTACTGGTTTTTAAAAAATTGATTATTTGAGGTTACATAATACTCCTCTAGCTTTCTAATGAGTTATTTTAGAGCTTGTGATAGTATGTGGACCACACTAAAAAAAGGTTTCTGGAGTTTTTCAGTTTGTGCAAAAGATGTCCATTTAACCTAATGTCTAAATAACCATTTATGGAAGCCTAAGAGGTTTACTACAGTTCCATAATATTTTTAGGTCATTTTTTAGGTCCTAATATGCAAAGTATTCCCTATCTTTGAAGACTGGTCCTTGGGCTTAAAAAGGTAGTTTTGAGCAGTTTCAGATATTTACTTGGTTGAAGGCTTTCCACTATGAGTTGGAAGGAAAGGTGAGATGTTATAGAAATTAGATTCAAATACCTTACTAATTATATATTTTTTGTGTCTTGATGAATATTTTTGATAGGTGAACCAACTCGGTTTTGAAGACCTAATTCTGGGGTCTTGAAGCCAGTTTAGAGTAGTTGCAGAGTTTGAGCTATTTGAGGGCTTCCACTTGGATTTGGAAGAAAATGTGAGTTTTTCTGGAAACTAGATTCAGATAAATTTCCATTGATATATGAATTGATCCTTGATGATTATTTTTTTATGTCAAGTTATTCGTTCTTTAGGACTGAATTTTTGGGACTTGAAGACCTAATGGGGTTTGCATGCTTCATGGTGATTTTGATTATGGAGATGGATTTTTCAGAGCTGCTTGTGATTATTAGTGATTATGAGGACTTGTTTATTACAGTTTTATATATTCTTGTGTCTTGACAAAGTTTTTTGATGTTGTTTGAGATCTTGATCAATTCGGTAGTGCTTGGAGAGTACTTTTTGAGCTTGTGTGAACATCTTGGTGCTTGGTGGAGATGTCGTGAATCATGCCAACCTACTTGGGTCATTTTATTATGTTTATATGATTTTATTCTTATGTTTTTATGTTGTTATGACTGACCTAATTGTTCATGGATGACCTAGGGGATTTGTAAGCTAGTGTAGGGTATAAAAGTACATGTAATGAGTCATTTGTGACTAGTTGAGCTAATGGGGTTATGAGAAACCAAGAGGGGATTGAAAGATGGTGTTAAGGGGTTAAGAACAAAGCTAAGAATACATATGAGTAATTGATAAATATTTAAGACCATATATGCAACGCAAATTGATATATTCAGCCCTTGAAGGAGAGAGATTGAGTGAGTTTGGAGAGAGCTTGTTTGGATGATGGTTTGGTGTGTTTGGAGATGAACTTGGATCACCAACAGATGTGTGAGAAGCATATTTTATGTCATCATTCATTTTCAAAATCTCTTATGATGATTTATATTCATATGAGTCCTTTGTTATGACTCATATCAACAAGGGTTTAGGGGTTGGTGCTCCTTATGGGGTTGGTGTCTCACTAAAAAAATATTGTAGGATGTATAATATTCTTGCAATTCCTTACTTTGAGTAATATAAGAAAAAAAAATCATTTGGTTTTATTCCCCTTCATGGTTTCCCACTTACATCAGGTGTTTTATGCTCTCTATCTTGTTACATACACTTGTAATTGTCTAGTACACACTTAATCAGCTCACCTGGTTCATGGTTGATTAGATGAATGTATGTAATGGTAAATGAAGTGAAAGTTTTGTAGGACTGATTCACCCCCCCTCCACATTCCATTGTACTTTCAACAATTAGTATCATAGCGGGTCCTTGAGAAGCAAGTTTAATCACTTGAAGGAGGTCCTCAAAGCATAAGCAATGGACAAACCATCTGATGTTGAAATTGCTCTAAGGAAGAAGTAAGAGATAATTGAGTATCTAATTCATAAATTGCATGAGTTAATCAGTTGCATGGAAGATGAACATGGAAAATCCATCAAAAGGCTATCATATCAAATTGAGAGTGTGTTTAAAGCCCTAAAGGATAATGAAAACACTTGTTCCAGGTATAAAGAAAGGTTGAAATATTTAGAATCTGATTTTGAAATTACATCCAATAGATTGAATATGTATGAGAGGTTGGAAAAGAGATATTAAGCTCTTGATGGGATCTTGGAGAGTCAAAGGAATGCTAGTAACAAAATAGGTCTAGGGTTCAAAGGAGAACATGTGAAGAATTATGATAAAGTTAGTCTGAGATCTCAAACAAACATGCAGGTGACCAAGGAGGCTGATTCAAAGAAGTATAACCCCGTAAGGCAACCCAATGCAATGAGTTATGGTCCTTCATTTAATGTTTATTTTTACTCTTGTCATGCTTTTTATCATAGAGCAAGGGATTGCAATAAGAAGCTCTTTGGGAATGAGTGCTCATGAAATCTTGTTAGCTCCTTTAAGGGTCAATGTTATTCATGTTGTGAGTATGGCCATAAAGAATTTGATTGTGGTTGGAACCTTGGTGTATATTAGCCTAGAAGTTGGAAGGATGTGGTGTGTCATAATTGTCACAAAGAGGGACATATTGATATATTTTGTCATCAAGATGAATCTTCAAGTCTCAACAATAGGTTTTAAGGTTCTAATAGGAAAATTGGAAGAGTATTAAAGAATAAAAATAGTCCTATGAATGAATCTAAGGCCAAAAAGGATGTCTCTAAGCTTGAGGTAAAGAAACAATACCCTAAATCTGTCAAGGAAAATGAGTATCAAAGTGTTGTGATGGAAAATCCAGTTTCATTTATCAGTCAAGGTGAAGTGCTTCCTAAGGCTAACAAGGATAAAAGTTTAGAATATGTGAAAGAGAAAGAAACAGTGAAAACTAAGGGAGATTCAATCTCTTTCAAGTTACCAAATTGTGTTGACAAGATCAAGAAGGAAGCAATCAGATTTGTCAAGCCTAGTTCAAGTCATGAAGGACTACTAGCCCTAATTGAGAAAGAGAAAGTTAATGAAGAGCTTTATAAGTATCCAACTGATCTCCATTCAGAATATGAATGATTTTCAGGTGAAATTGCTATTCCAAAAGGATCATCTAATATCTCAAAGGAAAAAAGGGAGAAGATGGAATCTTTGAGGTCATCTGATGCTTATATATTGTTTTAGTGACCTAATGAGCTTTGTGTGTCTTCTATAAGCTTCTAGAATACATTCATTTGAAAAAGGAAGCATTGATGTTGATAATATGATATCCTAGATGCTATTTTAGTCTCATCAAGGTATGTGTCTTCAGCTCATCCATTCTTGTGTTGAAAAATGTGTTGTTTCAGTCAAAATTTTGTGTTGTGAATTCTGCTCTAAAGTAAAGTTGTGTTGGTTTGATCATTCATAATCTCATATTGTCAAAGGTTGTTGTGGACTGTGGTCTAGTTATTAGAAGTAGAATCAAGCCTGCCATGTATTTTATGTCCCATGATGATCAAGTGTTTTAAATATGTTTATGGCCAGTAGTGTCAAGTAAATATTGTCTAAGTTACTTCGCAAGTTGTAGGTCTATGTTGCTATTGGTCATAGTATTCAGCATTCATGAGGTATTTTTTGTGTCAAGGTATGAGTTTACATCAGTCTAGAGAGTATGATCTATGTCATTTATTAATTCTATCATGTCTTGAACATGAATTATTCCAAAATGAAATAAATCTATTTTGATGAGGTATATCTGGTATGGTCAATCCATTTTATGATCATGAAATGCTCACAAAAGAGTCATGGTTCAAATATACTATGAAGAGGTATGATAATACTATGTTTTTGTTTTGATTTTGATGTATTTCTTGTCAGTATGGTTTGAAGTACTTTATTTTAAATCCTCTCAATAGTCATGGTGGTCCTCAAGTATGATGTGTCTCTAAGCAAACACATGTATCTATTCTATAACCTTGATTTGGTGTTTTATGGTCTATTGGAAGAATGAATTGTTTCTCAGTCCCTTGACTCACATCATATAGAGTGATAAGTTTGATCATGTATTTTCAAAGTTGCAAGAACAAGTGCATAATCCCAAGGGGAGTTAGGTTTCATGTGAATCTTGAAGCTGTGATCTAATGTCAGGGATATGTTTTTAAGGTATGAGGTATTATCAATCCTGCAAGTAGGTTGACATGGAATGAAGGCATGCTAGTTTCATAAGAAGTAAGAATCTATGAAATGTTTCTCCAAAACAAGATGGTCTGCTCATTACCTCTAGAAGGCAAGTCAAACCCCAATCTTGTGCTATGACAAGGTCTAAGGATGAAGGAATGAGGGCATGTCTCTATTCATATTTGTCAAATACCTTGATTGTTTTCACAGTATGTAATTATGATTACAAAAAAATTTCAAGGTCTATGTCTCTGGTCTAAGTTTGATGAAGAAAAAGCAAAGTGCGCTTATAAAGTAAGAGTACTATGGTACAGATATACAAGAGAGGGTTTAGAAGTTTGATAAATTAATAATCATCCCAATTGAAATTGTGATTGTTTCTTGTATCTAGCTATGAATATAAGCAATGTTGAGCACTGACAGGTTTGAGGGAGTGAAAAAGAGGAGTTCCTCAGTTGGTAAACTTGGTTACAAGTCTAAGAATGAACAGTTGAGGTATTAATAGATTCATACTATCTAAAAGACCTATGTCAGTTGGTTTAAATTTATCTTTATCAAGATCAGGTGCATAATAATCTCAAAAGAATATTACTTTCTCTAAAAGCTTGATGACCATCATGTACTCAGATATGATGAAAAAGTTATTTTAGAAAAAAATAAGGAATATGAAGGTATGTCTTGAGATATTTTTGGTGAGAATGGGTTGCATACTATGATCATAAAGTGAGAAGGTGAGTATCATCTCAAGGGGAGATGAACCAAATTATGAGGTGAAGAAGTTAGAGAGTATGTCTCTTAGAGTTTCAAGGTCTGTTACAGTCTTGATCAGATGAAACAAATTTATCTATGTAGTTACTCCATTGTATCAATAATGTTTCAAGGTATGGGTATGTGGAGTATCTAAAGGATTGTACGTTACAGAAAAAATGAATCCAAAGGGTTTGCATGCTTGCATAGATTGATACCAAGACAGTCATAATCTACAATATAAGAAGGTATGACCAAGTCATTGAGTGTTGGCATGTTGTGATTTGCAATGGGTTTTTGTCATTGATGTAAAATCCCCTTTAATGATAAATTGGATGATGGAGTGAAGTCGGGTGATGCTCAAAGTGATGATGATATGAATATTTAGGTATGTTATTGGTTTCATAAGTTAATTCTATGAAAATTATTTTTCATTGTAACCATTGAGGTGACATAGCTAGCCTAGATGATGGCGTATGGTGGTATGAGCTTCTTGATAGCTTGAGGAGTATGTTGGTAGCATGGATGAGCGTGTGCACTTAAATGAGTCTACATGGTACAGGTACAGAGTTAAAGACCAAGTTTCAGGTGCTTTCTGGACCAGGTATGGGTGCTAGGAGGAATGAGAATGAGTTATAAAGCTATCTGGGTCATTAAACCTTTCAAGGATGTTATATAAGCTATTCCATGTATTTTAGGACCTTTTAGAGAGTTTTATAGCTAGATATGAGGTTATTTCAGTTGACCTTAGCCTAGACCATGCAAAACCCTAAGGGATAGTCATGCAAATGAGATAGGCTAGAGAGATGGATAGATATATGAGCTTTCTAATGGTCATAAGTTTTGTCTCATGATAATTATATTTGATGGGTCATAGTACTTTTCAGTTTGTGGAGATGAAGGTTTCTTGGTTTTCAAGAAAAGACTACGTTTGCTGAAATATTAAATTGTTGCCATGAATGCATGATATGATTGATTTTAGTAGTGTTTTTTTACCACCTAAAAGTGAAGGATGAATTTTTTTCCTAGTGAAGGCCTTTGCAGGTCTTGAAAGTTTCAACAAGGGTACAAACTAATTGAGTTTACAAAACTTTTTGGGCAGCTTGTTTTGGTGAAGTGTAAAGTTTTTTTGGTTTGATTATATGGATGTTTCAAGAGGTATAACTTGCTTATATGTGTTTTAAAGGTTTTGAGGTTTCCATAGAGTGGTAACATGCCATATTTGAGATTATCTTGGGTGATCTTGAGACCCAAAGGTGAAATCATTGTGCTAGAAGTGAATGTTTATGAAGGATATGAGCCAATGGGCCCATTTAATCAAATATTTGATTGGTTAAAGTAAATGTGTGACCATGTATGATGATTTAATTATATGTTACTCATTTATGGTGAATCAGGAATCTTAACTAAGCATTGTTTTGGCATGAGTGGATTTTTCTCATCGTAGTGATGGCGTTTTGAGGATTTTTGGTGCATGATGGATGGTTTTTAGGCATGGCCAACCTACATGGGTCATATGTGAATGTTTTAATGATTCATATGGGATGCTTTGAAGTTTGTATGGTCGAACTAAAGGATCTAAACTGACCTCTTTTGAATTTGAGTCAAGGAGAGCTTATAAAAGTGATGTTTTGGGTGCAATTTGCATCTGGTTGAGTGTGTATGAAAAGTGCAACCTAGGTGTGATTGATTTCAAGGTGTGAAGGCATGTTTTGAGAGATGAGAAATTGTGTGACAGTTTGAATAATGATATCAAGAGTGTGTACAAGGCTTTGATGCATTGAGAAGTGAATATAGTGCAAGATTGTGCAAGTTTGATGACTTAGGGTTTGAAGGAGTGTGAGCTGAATTTGTGATCTCCATCAGTTGTGGCAGCAAAAAAAATCAGATGCATTCATCAAAAGGTGTTTGATTGGGTGCTTGATCATCTTTGGGGGTTGTAGCCTCCTTGTGGAGTTGGTGCTTCACAAAACTAGGGGTTGGTGCTCTAATAAACTAGGGGTTGGTGCTCCTTGTGGGGTTGGTACCTCACTAAATTTTAAACATATCAATATAAATATTTTGTTTCGGTGGGTTTTCTTTCCTATTAGGGTTTCCCACTTATATCTTGTGTTATGGTGTTCATTCTCTTGTTCATGGTTAATTACATGCATGTTATTTGATGTTGTTCACACATTAATGGTTAGATAAGTGGTTATTTGAATTAAGTAAATAATATAAAATTAAATTTTATTTGTATGGATTTATTCACCCCCCCCTCAATGCATTTTTCTTCCAATAATGAGCTTAAGTTGAGGACTGATAGAACATCTAGTGCCAAGGTATGCATCTGAGTGTGATCTTAAAAACGTAGCTATGGTGTAAGAAGAGTCTACCTAAGTATGAGGTCTCAAGATGTTTTGGAGTATGAAATTACAATATTCCAAAGCCAAGAAAATGGGTTCTCTTTTCTTATAGGTTTATGGTAAAAAAACACTCCTTATGTGCTCCTAGAATGATGACGAGGCAGGTTGGCAAGAATAAACATATTCCCAAGGTTGTAGAAAGTGTGAAAAAACATGAAATCAAAGCATCAAGATTATATATCCTCAAGATTTCCTTCTGATGAAATAAACAAGGTATGTTACTGATGAATAAGTGTATTAAGTGTGAACATTCATCATAAGGATTGTATAAGGCAGAGTTATGTTCAGGTATGCTTCTGAGTATGAGGGGTTAGAGAGATTTAGCCTAGGGGGAATCAAGTGAATTTTGAGGGTTTACAAGTTCAAAGTGAAGATTTTACATCTTGATATAGACCCATGGAAACTGTGCAAAGACTTAAAATCTGAGGTATAGCTTTTTGATTTTTCTCCTAAGGATGTATGAAAAAATATGAAGGACATATGGAAGAGATTGTTGATAGAATTTTAAAGCAAAGTATTGATTCATAAATATGTGCATCAAGGTTATATCTTGATGATTTGGGCTTAAGGAAATCCGAAGGATCAAAAGTTGTGAATGATGTCTCATAATTTGCAAGATAGGTTCTATGGATATTTTTACGCTTTTCTAGTCTATGAAAATCAAGAAGGTTATTTAATGGTTTTTCAAAATAAAAAATGACTATGTTTCAGCAAGGGCAGTATGTTGTTATGATGGGCTACAGGAGTTTGATGAATAATGATCCTCAAAAGGTATGTTAGATGCTTGCATGGCAAAGTAATTGATTGATTGCATATACATTTATTAGTGGAACTTTTCAAAGTTTCAATAGGTGTATTTTTATGTAAATAAGGTTAAGAACACTGAAAGAATGTTTTAGGACCATGAGCTTTTGAATGAACCATATCCAAGATAGTTAGTGAAGGTGTGAGATCTTCTATTCTGATTAGCAGTGAAAATATTTATGACTAATGGATTCATTAGAGGATGGTTCATAATTTTTTATTGATTCTATTGCATGATGAAGTTTGTCAAAATTGTACTAAAGAAGTGCTTTAGGGACATGAATTCTAAATAGTGATATCATAGAGATGGAGGCAGATCTAGCAGTTTTGGCATGATTTTTAGTGGTACAAGGCTAGATGGTGATGTATTGCAAAGATGAAGACAAAGTATGGTGGATATATTCTTAGGGGGAGTTTATTTTCAGGTCCATGGATATTTATATACTATTGTAGAAGACAAGAAAATAGAGTTTAAACAAAGTGGAATTCAGTAAATCAAGTAAGTTAGTTATGCATTGTTTTCCATTGTGTCTTTTAATTGAGAGTTTTCATTTTACATTTCTAATCATCATAGTAGCCTTTTTCATATATGTCAAAGGGGGAGAGAAACATCATAAACATGAAAAATATTCTTATAATAGTTTCATCTTGTTGGTTTCCATCAACATTTCTGAAGGTGGTTGCCATCAATGACAAAGGGGGGATTGTTATCCATTGTGTCTTAGTGTTGTCATTGATGTCAAATCCATTGATGGAAAAGGGTGTCATGGTGTCATGTGAGTCTCCATGAGGTTTAAATCAAGGTCAAGTATGAAGGTTGATTTGTAGTGTCATGCTTTGGAGAATTCCTATAGTGTTATAGAGCTTGGTCTAGTATATGTGGTCATAATATGAGTCCTCCTAAGTTGATTTAAGGTTGTCATGAGATCCATCATAGTTGGTATGATGTGTCAAGAGTGTCCAAGTGTATGTATGAGATCACTATCAGTTGTGTGAGAAACATATTTTATGTGATCATTCATTTTCAAAACCTCTTAAGATGAGTAATATTCATAGGAGTCCTTGTTGTGAGTCATATCAACAAGGTTCTAGGGGTTTGTGCTCCTTGTGTAGACACAAAATCATGTAATTTAGACATTATTTAGTCTCAGACTCATACTACTATTTAAAATGTTTGTGAGTGAAGAAAGTGCTAATCAAACCTCATCTTTTAGCCATCTTACTTTATTTTCTTTCATCATTCTCGACATCTCACACCCCCATTCCCAGTCTGATTTCATCATTTTGCATTATTTTAGCCTTGAATGAGGCACCCAGGCTAGTACTGGGGCACCCATGGGCGCCCTAGTCCCACCAGGGGTGCCCCGATCCTTTTTGAACTTTCCCACCACTTTTTGGGCTCTTTCTAGCAATTTGAGATATTTATATTTTTGGTGGTTATCCATTTCGAGGTTAATTACAAAATTAGATCAAGAGAACCCTATAAATATAAATCTATGAGACTGTAATGAATGACCAAGCACTAGTCACTACTATCATCCACCTAGATTTGCATCCATTTAGAGATCATTTGCATCCATTAGCCTTATCACAAAGGAAAAGGCTAGTTCATCTGCACCACACAAGCATAGGAGAGGATTCTATTCTATTTCATATACCATTCTATTACATTTTTACATCTAGTTATTGCTCGTTACTTCACAAAGTGTGACTGGCACAAGAGAACCTAGGGCACATGATGCACACACAGTAATACTACATTTGGGTTTGAAATGTAGTGCATCACTCAGTTAATAAGCCCATTGTTGTGGCAACCGAGATCAGTCCAACCCATTCATTTACATTCTTCTATTTTTAGGGTTTTGATACTTCTTGTGTTCTTTTACAGGTCTTCTATACATCTTGGATTATTAGCGACACCTGACGTAGTGCAAAAACCCTAATGTGATAGAAAACAAAGGTTTCAGATCACTTACGGGACCTGTGAAACTTAGTTCCAGAAGTTTTACACATACCATGGTGCATATTCTACAGACCAGAGCGCCCACAGGTGCCCTAGCCCCTGTCTAGGTGCTCCATTCCAACTACATAGCTAGGATCCATCCTTTTCGAGGCCTCTGCACAATCGTCCCCGCTTCCTGTTTCTCCAGTCACCTCTGTGACATAGTCTAGCGAGCTCTTCTAATCAGCTGAGTTCATTCTAACTCTCTTAGCACTCTAGGGTTTTGCATTTCCATTTGTATAGTTTCTTGGGTTACTTTCCATAGTTACTTATTACATTTATTTACTATATTTACATGTTGTTCTAGATTAGATTAACTACACACCTTTTCCTATTTTTTAGTTAATCATTTTGGTGAACTTGACACACATTAATCTCATCTCTGTCGACTCGAGTACACATGTAATCTTTAACATATGCATCAATGGTTTCATATCCCTCTTCATTCTTATTCATACTTTGTGTAATTCAGCACACCTGTTCCAGAGAAGTTAAGGTACATCTGAAAATGAGATAGTCTTTGATAGGAATTTTACCATTACATCTTACATCAACATTACACATTGACTACTCATTTCGAATCATTCGTTTACATTCCAAGTACTAATAGCTTAATCATAGATTACAGTAGTTTTTCTTCATGCTACACTTCACCTACTATTACGGCCGAGGTTATACAACTAACAGCAGTGCACACATTCACACTATTAGTCTTACAAACACCTCAATTCTTCTTTGAATTTATAAAACATATAAGGAATCACAATCTACAAATTTATCACATTTTGAGAATCACATTGCATTCATCATCTTTAGAACTATACAAATGTCTTTTCACACAGCTCCACTCACTACCCTATGACACACTTTAGTTCCTCATACATACTCAAGGCTATGAGGGTTTACAAATCAAATTACTTCTATCATCATGTCTTATCATTGACCTTCATCATGCGACATTCCTAGGATAGTGACATACGCTATACTAAATCATCACCTATTCTATCATCTTGTAGTGGTATACACTTTAGGCTACATCACCACTCCCTACTATTCATCTTGTAGTGATATATGACCCATTTAGGCTAAATCATCACTCTACATTCATCATGTCATGATATACGCTTCGGCTATAAGGTTCACACACACATCATCTTTAGGTCACATATCATCATCAATACACATATACACACTCATCATAGCGCGTTAGACACAACACACACTATTCGACCATTTCCCAATGACACACTCTCATTTACGGTTCATTCTTGACTGTTGAGGGGGAAAACCAAATGAACCTCATTGCATACATTTCCATTCACTCAGGGGCACACAGCTCCTATCATCCATCTTGCATTCCATTCCATCCATCTACAACATAATGTATATCATGGTTGCTTTTACTTTTTCTTGCTTTTCTTGTCCATGGTCACGTTATTACATGTGCTAGTTAGATTACTTGTATGTCATTTATCTATATCATACACACATGCATGTTCACACCTTTTTCTAGTTGTGATCACAGATACAAGTCTCTTACACGCATCATGGATGCTCACCTTCTACCCTTCCTACACTAGTCGCTGGGGGCATCCCACATTCATCTCTCACATGTGTTATTGTTTCATTTTGTACTTAGCACTTTACATTACTTGGTTATACATGCTTTTGACATACTAGTTATCTTTCTAACATGCTAACAGGTGCTTCATGTGCAACATTTGTTATGTAAGGATATTTTCTTCCATACTTGTTTGTTATATTGTCTTTTCTATTGTTTGCTCTTACATGTGGGCATTGCCCTTTGTTTGGTGTGCACACTTGTTTGTTTGTATAGTGGCCATTGATAGCCTTGTGTGTCTTGTGACATCGTGAGTGATGTCCCATGTTTGTAATCCACTTTGTGAAGCTTACTTTGTCTTCTTGCATGTTTACATTACTCTTTTTTGGTAGCTTATACACTTGTTTTTTATATTGCATGCATTGTTTCTTCGTACTAACACTTGTTTTGGCTAGCCTTTTTTTTATGTGCACATGCCTTGGTTTCTACCAAGTGCATTCCCTTCCCCTGTAGGGCAGAGTTTCAGAGTTCATGTGGTTGGTCCTCTTTTGGGGTATGCATTCTCCTATCAATTGACATCACATGTGCCCCAAAGAGGGGCGCATCATTTGGGTTTTTCATACTACACAACGCTTCTACACCACTTTAGTTCAGTGCACTTTCCACCCTTGCCATTGTGGGTTACATACAATGAGTGGGTTTAGACCAGTCTACGAACCTCGTACACAGCAAATTTTACAGGACATGTTGTCCTTAGCATTCTGGGGAGCAGTTATAGGTTGGAGGATACAACAAAATTCCTCTCTACACTACTTCAGCCAGTGGTGTCAGATCACCCAAAAAACTAGGACGTACAAAGATCTCTTCACACACATTCAGGGAAGTAGTTACAGGTTAGAGGATACAACAGAATTCCTCCCTACACTTCTTTGGCCTATGGCATCGGATCACCCAAAAAACATCGGCAATACATGATATCCTTCTACACTCTCTTTCTCAACATGGATCAGGTGTACATGTTCCATTTACATTTTCCATTTATGTTTTTACATTCATATTTTTACATTTATATTGTCTTTTACATTACATTTTTACACATACATACATAAATATTTGACTACTTGATCATTTTCTCCTTACAGGTCCGACCGTATGAGAAACAAGCAGTCAAATGGGGGAAACAACAACAATCAGTATTAAATAAAACAACAACATTTTGTGGCAACACACACCATACTAACCATGTAGGTACATCACACACATCAGCAACTACACACACATTTCCACCCTAGGTTCACTCTCATCACTTTTTTTGTGCTTTTTCATCTTTAGTTTCCATGCTCCATCATATTTTTTTCATTCCACACTTTGTCTAGTCCTTCAGTGCATTTTATAGTACAATATTCATGGACATCAGGTATGCATCTCTATCTACTTTATGTTACCGAGATTTCTTCTCACCAACATAAAGTGGGGGAAAATGTAGACACAAAATCATGCACTTTAGACATTATTTAGTCCCGGTCTCATACTACTATTTAAAAGGTTTTTGAGTGAAGAAAGTACTAATTAACCCCTGTCTTTTGGCCATCTTACTTTATTTTCTTTCATCATTACTGACCTCTTGCACCTGCATGCCTAGTTAGCTTTTGTCATTTCACATTATTTTAGCCTTCACTAGGGCACCCAAGCTAGTATTGGGGCCCATGTGCCCTGGTCCCACCAGGGGCCCTGATCCTTTTTGAACTTTCCTACCACTTTTTGGGCACTTTCTAGCCATTTTAGATTCTTATCTTTTTGGTGATTGGCCATTTCAGGGTTAATTATGAAATTAGATCAAGAGAACCCTATAAATATAAAGTTATGAGACCATAATGAGGGACCAAGCACTAGTCACTACTATCATCCACCTAGAGTTGCATCCATTTAGAGATCATTTGCATCCATTAGCTCCATCACAAAGGACAAGGCTGGTTCATCTACATCACACAAGCATAGGGGGAGGGATTCTATTCTATTCCATGCACCATTCTATTACATTCTACATCTAGTTATTGCTCGCTACTTCACAAAGTGTGACTGACACAAGAGCACCTAGGGCACATGATGCACACACACACCAGAACTACATTTGGGATGAAATTTAGTGCAACACTCAGTTAGTAAGCCCATTGTTGTGGCAGTTGAGGTCAGTCAGACCCATTCATTTGCATCTTTATTTTTTTAGGTTTTTTATACTTCTTCTTGCTCTTTTGTAGGTTTTTCTATCATCTTGGATTATTAGTGACACCTATGCAGTGCATGAATATGATGCGACACACAATGAGGGTTTCAGACCACCTGCCAAGACCTGTGAAATTTAGTTTTTGGACCTTTTACATAGACCAGGGCACCCATTTACAGACTAGAGCACCCGTAGGTGCCCCAATCCCTCTCCAGGTGCTCCAGTCCAGCTAGATACTCTAGATCTGTCCTTTTCAAGGCCTCTACATAGTCATTGCTACTTCTATTTCTCTAGTTACTTCTGTGACATAGTCAGCAAGCTCCTGTTAATCAACTGAGTTCATTCTAACTCTCTTGCACTCTAGGGTTTTGCATTTCCATTTGCATAGTTGCTTGGGTTATTTTCCATAGTTACTTATTGCATTTATTTACTGTATTTACGTGTTGTTCTAGATTAGATTAACTACACACATTTCCCAATTTTTAGTTAATCACCTTGTGGGGTTGGTGCCTCACTAAACAAATCTTGTAGGATGTGTAATATTCTTGCAAGTCCTTTCTTTAATTAAAGATGAAATGGTTTTCAGTAGGTTGAATTCTTCCCTTTGAAAAATTCCAACTTACATTACTGGTGTCTTGTGTTCATTATCTTGTTACATTCACTTGCTAATTGTCTAATACACACTTAATAAGCATTCACATGGTTCATGTTTGATTAGATGAATGTTTTTAATGATAAATGTATGTAATGGTAAATGAAGTGAAAGTTTTGTAGGACTGATTCACCCCCCATCTTGGTCCATTATGTTTCCAACATAGAAACCCTTGTTGATATTAGTCACAACAAAGGACTTGTATTAATATTACTTATCACACAATTTTTTAAAATAGAAGACCACTGATTATATGTTTCTCACACAACTAATAATGATCACAAAATTCATCTCATATACCTCAAAACCCTCTTCAAATTCACCTTCTCCTATTTCACTCAATATTTCTCAATCATTGGCTAATTTGGAAAAATACCCTAGCACACAATCTCTTCAACACTCTTAAGAAATTCACACACTCTCTCAGCTCTATCTTTATGCCCTCATATCACTTTCACACTCACACCTAGCTCACATTTTTTCCCTCTCACTACTCTAGTTCAAAATGAGCAATTACATGCACTTTAATACATGACTCAACTCAAAAACATTAGTATGTTAGCCATGAACATTAAATTTCAGTCATACCAACTCAAAAAAAATTCTACACACTCATATAAATCATCATGAAGGACCCACATGGGTTGGCAATGCACCAAGACAACTAGGTCTAAATGGCTAGTTTCTCCTTTACTGAGAACTCCAAGACGTCCAAGAGCTTCATCCTACTTTTTAATGCCTCCAAAGGCTTTGAAAATTCCCAAAATATCCTATCAAAACCTACCATTAGCTCTCAATACTTTTCATCATCCATTCATCTCACTTCACACCTAGTAGGACTATTTCCTTCTCAAATCAGGCACTTCTAAGAACCGGTCTTCATTAATGAAGTCCAAGATCACACCAAAACAAATTAACTATGACATGTAACCACTCAATGGAAATACACTAACCTAAATAACATCACCAAGCATGTTATACTTTATGAATCAACCAACAAAGTAACTAGAACAACTTCTCCTCTTCAGTAAATTGAACTTCTCAGGAACCCATTTTGGAAATGATAACTTATTGCACCCTTGATGACACTTTCAATCTCTCTAATTGTATTTAATAGGATAAAAATTCATCCCTATTGACTCTCCAATGGGTATCCATCATCAACTAAGCAAACATATTGATTTTCCAAACCAATCTTCAGACCAAACCCTGTTATCCTGAACAGTCAAACTACATCAACTTGTGACCTTCTTCATGCCACCTCACCTAACTTCCAGATCTCAACCAAAGAATCCAACACATCATATGATATGTCTAAAACACCTCCATTCCCATCAAACTTCATCACAACATTCATAAGTGCTCAAGAACACTCAATCTCCATGATTGCTAAAACTGACTTTTTAGCCCAAAACTAGTCAACCTATTTTGACCTATGTCAGCCATCAAATGATCTCAAAAAGATTTGAAATCACTCAAAAAATGTATCATGGATAACATATCACACATAACACTAATTTAGTCATAAGGTCTAATGGAAAACATGAGAGTAAAACCTTCTTTTTTGAAAACAAGGACTTTTGAGTGGGCTCCGCTAAGTGTCATGACTTGAAACCACCAGCATCTAAAATATGGGAGAGTTATCTCCATCATCCAATCATTAAATTTGATGATCCAATCCATTTTGGGCTCAAACAATGAATTTTTCCTCCATCGCTAGAAAACTAGGGACCTTCTTACCTTAATAATTTCAAGCTCATAAAAATCAACTTACCTTCTTAACATTCATTCATAAAAGATAGACCCTCATTTGATCTCATTCCAACTCTAATATCTTCTTAGTTCCATGCCTAAACATCCCTAAAAGACTCAAGGGCCCATGTATAATTTACACATGTCATCCAAGTTGATTTATCTCATATCAAGCTAGGAAAACATGCTTTCTAGAACTTGATAGGACCAAAAACATCATATCTTACAAAATCTTCATCATTCAGCCCTCAAATTTTTCCCACAGCACTAGGACACCCTCTTATAACATCTCCAACACTCACCTTCTCATAAATATTTCTACATCTTCTCAGCCACCAGGACTTGCATGACTAGGCCTTAGGGTTTTTCCTAGTTTAGGTCATAACCAAATGTTCTAACACAAAAAATATGCATAAAACCATTAAAAACTACCTCTACATGCTTAATATAGTATGACATACCTTCATTATTGTCTAGGCTCACACACTTCTGTAAGTGACTATTATGCACCAATAGGCCACCAAGCACTAGATTTAGTTCTAGTTTATACCTAGACCAAAGAGGAAAACACCACACTTCTACTTCTAAGCTATCCAAAAGGACCTAACATACTTGATACAACATTTCTCACACATATGCATGCTTCCATTATCTCACATAGCCATGCAACTCACTATCATGCTCTATTTGGCCTTTGAGCACCTAGACTAGGTCTAGATTATCACATGCAAATCATGCTCAAACATGTACCTACACTCCAAGACTCAAGTGTCTCAAAATACTCCAATCATGCTTTCCATTCCTCTACTATTCTCCTCAAGTCATCATGCATCTCAAACCATCATGCTTTATCTCCTAGGTTAACTAGGTCTCCTGAATAGGCCTACTAGGCCAAGCCGTTTTCATTATCTTAATTTTTCCATCATTCTACAACTTTATTGACCATGTCATATTCATGAAAAATATCTTCTAGCACTCCTAGACCTCATACATATTTTTCATTAATGTGCATTCACCTTTTATATCAATGACAACACTTAACTCACTCATGCCAACATACTCCATGATGAAACCTGCAACACATAGTGTAATAAATGTCCATGATAAAGAATTGAAATTTAAATCAAATGTAAAGATGTAATTTGAATGAAATATGAAACTTTAAAGAGTGAAATAAAGAGATGCAAAACTTGGAAGGAATACACCTATTTGTTTTGCGGAGAGAAGAGTTTCCCGTTCTTTTCTTGTACTTGGAAATTTGGATTACTGAACTTTGGTGAAGAATTGAGGGTGATCAGTCCCCAATTGTGCCAAGGAGATGTCGGAGTATTGGGTGTATGGAACCCAACACATAGATGCCAAAGAGAGATAAGAGGAATGAGGAGCCGAAGCACTCGTGAAGGAAGAAGATCATGTATCAAATTCATTCATCAACTCTGATATCTTTTCTCCTTTAGGTGTAAGAAGAGAGAAAGAACTGTCTATGAAGAACTTAGCCGGTTCAATACCTTCCATGAACCCACTGACCACATCGTTGTAAACGGATTAGGCCCAATTTTGCAAATTAGGACGCACATTATAAAAGAGAATGGATTGCCCCATACTCTCTTCCCATGTGCCACACAACTGAGTAGAAAATAAAAAAAACTGAAATGTGCCAAAAAAGTACTTGGAGAAAGGAGACCCATGCCCCCAATATCCATAAAACTGAAATTGAAAGTGAGTGTTGTGGAGAAAAAAGAATGAAATGTTTCATGCCCCCTAAAACTGATTTGAACTGAGTCATCTGAGTTTGAAATTGTGCCAAAAACATGTGTCTGTAAGTGAAAATCTGAAACTACTGAGAAAGTTGTTATAATTGCCTCCGAAGCAAAACCGTAGAAAAGGGTCAGGAACGTCCATATGGTCCTGATCGTATTGTACATTGTTGACCTTTTGTTTGTTTTCTGTATTTCAGTCTCTAATGCTGTTTTTGAGTAATTTTTGTCCTGTGCCTGCCTATTTCTGAGCCCAAATTTCTATCTGTGTCTACTGTAGGTGTAGAATATATCTGGATGAATCCCCCTTTTTTTGAGGTCTGTGATAAGGAGTTTGAGCGCGCATCTCAAAAGAGTAGATGTGCAACCATGTCTGATAATTTGCTAGAAAACACATGAAAGGCTGATGTGGTGACCACCAAAAAGAATGTGTACCTGGAAAAGGGATGTGCATGGTGGAGACCATGGAGCACGACAAGACCAACAAGAATAATTGTAGCAACAATGTCAACAAGAGAACTAGCAGCAACAACAATAGTGCATATGTAAGTAGAAACAGATAAAATAGCAGTGCAAACAATATGTCACACAAAAGGCTTAGCGCCTACAAAAATGGGACACCCACGGTGTCACAAGACAATCAAGGCCCTTGCGGCCTACAAATAAGAGATGCAATGTCACACAAGAAAGACATGATGCCACAAACATGGGACACCCACGGTGTCACAAGACAAACAAGGCCCTTAGGCCACAATCAGAGTAGCAAACAAGTAACTACACACACAACTAACAAGCATGTATAGAAAACAAGAGTATCATAATGTGATGAAATGACATAACAAGTGATATAGAAGGAGCATATGAAACAATAGCTGTCAACACTGCATAAGACACATGTGTTACTTCTGTTAGTTCAAAAAATAGCAAATACACTATGTATGTAATCAAGCGTAATAAGGAAGTGAAAAGACATTATAATGAAATAATAACACCTGGTTTGTGTGGAGGGATGCCCCCAGAAGAAGTAAGGAACCATGATAGCTCCCATAATCATGTATCGATCTATATGTGTCCTACATCATACTCAATATACCCCGTGAATGCATTTGTGTAAAGAAAGAAAAAATGCTATCTATCAAACTAGAAGGATAAACATGTATAATGTAAAGTGCAAACAATGTATGTTAGAGAAACAAGTCTTGAGTTTTGCAATTTTGAAAATATTTGTTTGTTTTTGCTTTTTGTGATTATATCAATGTTTTTCTATTTTCTAGTGCATAGCCATGTACAAGAAAGGGGATATCATGAAAATTATCCAATGAGAACCTCCTTAAGAGTTTGAGTAGTTGTCGAGGAAAATGGAGGCTTAGGCCTTAGTTGTGATTCAAATGCAAGGGGTATCGTAGTGGTGATGTGTGCCAAAGAATACTTGAAAAGAGAATTAGGTGAAGTAGCTCTAGCAATAGTGTGTGAAGTAGAAGACTTTGAATTGAGATTTGTGATTAGGATACCATGTCTTGAAGAGGTTGCAATTGGTTGGTATTGATGTTGGTGGATGTGTGAAAGCCCTTGTGATAGAAGAGGTATGACATAATGGGAGTAACAAACCTATTCTAAATGTGACCCTTACCAAAGTATGCAGGGGCATGCAAGGAAACCTATTCTTGGCAAAGAAGGAAGGGAGATCCGGATATGGCTTTGAGTATTGGAGAAGGTATCATACAATGGTGTAAGGTGACAAAGATTGAATACATGGTAACGATTGGTAGGCTTTCTTGACAATAGCATGTCATGATTGAGAATGTAATGCAAGAGGCATGGACGTTACTATGTTGGATGTGTAGAATAGTGACACACGGGCCCTACCATAAGTATTTATCAAGAGGATGAGGAGGTGGATTCATTGGGCTGCTATACTTGGCCATTTGGGAAGCTTTATACTCAACAACTAACCGTTGAGAAATATGTAATGCTTCTAGTGAAATAGTGTCCTCTTTTTCATCAATAGGCTTAAGACTTGGCAAGTGCTCATCAGGGTGTTTATAGTCATCACAATAGTAGGTAGGATCAAAATCATCTATGTCGTCAAAATTGAGTAGTAGTGATGAATCAGTGTTATCCATGAGATTATTCATGAAGATTATGTTTCCCCCAAAAGAATTTTTAGAGGCAAGCTTAGGATTTAGTCTGTATTTCCCTATGCTATTGTAGAGATCCACATATCATCATCATCAATACTTGTATTGTGAGAATCCATAATTGGTGTCACTGTGCTAGTAACTGGTGTAGAACCATTTGTATTGTTATGGCAATCGGTAGTGATAGTGGCATTAGAAACTATCATAGCTTGTTGTGGAGAAGTAAAGATATCTGTAGAAAGCTCACTTGGTGTATCACTTTGTTCATCATTGCTACTATCATAATCCCAATTATTCGGGCCATCTGTTGGGTCAACACGAAGCTTAAACAATAACTTAGTAACTTGGTGATTGGCCCCAAATTATTGTGGGGGAATAGAGAGATCTACAAAACCCATTGGTGTGTCCTCCCTTGATTGGGGTTGTGCATGCTTTAGATGTTTTGATGTAGTGTGCAATTATACATTCTTGATTGGTAATAATTTCGTGGTAGTTTGTACAATAGTAGGATGTAAGTCTTCAACTAAGATTGGTGCTTCTGAAGGAGGTATTTCATTCTTATCAAATAGTGGCATTAGAAGCCATCATAGCTTGTTGTGGAGAAGTAGAGATATCTGTAGAAATCTCGCTTGGGGTATCACTTTGTTCATCATTGCTACTATTGTAATCCTAATTATCCGGGCCATCTGTCGGGTCAACACGAAGCTTAAACGGTAATTTAGTAACTTGGTGATTGGCCCTAAATTGTTGTGGGGGAATATGAGACAGCTGCAAAATCCATTGATGTGTCCTCCCTTGATTGGGGTTGCGCATGCTTTAGATGCTTCTGATGCAATGTGTAATTATGCATTCTTGATTGGTAATAATTTCGTGGTAGTTTGTACAATAGTAGGATGAAAGTCTTCAACTAAGATTGGTTCTTTTGAAGGAGGTATTTCATTCTTATCCTCTTTTTGAATAGGTGGTTCTTGTATTATTGCAGATGTTGCATCAATCGATATTGCATTATATTCACTAGACATAGATGGATCAACTTTAAGAACCCATTGAAATTTGTAAACTTGAGATGAATGTGTAGTAGAATGTTGTGTAGCAAATGAAATAAAGCTTTTATGCTCAAGTTGTTGGATTCTTTGTTGTAAAGCATAGCAATCATTGTCGCGATGTCTATTAATTCCATGATAATTGCAAAATGGTTGAGCTTTGATTCTTTCAAGTCAATAACATGGATAGTAATGAGTAGTAAACAAAGTGATATAACGCTTATCGAGTAGCTCAAATAGGATATCATGTTGTTTAGCATTCTTATCAAACCAGAGAGGTTCCTTTGTATGTGGTTGCCTAAGTGGTCGAGATTGATCTTATGGAACACACACATTATTTCCTTTATATAGGAATTTCACTTCACTTGTGTGAGCACATGTATCAAATAAGATTGAATGTAATTGCTTTGTATGGCTTGGCTGATCATTTGGAAGGATTGTTTAGAATAATCCAATATCATATCCATCATCCTTAGATTGGATTTAAGCATTCATGGATTGAAATTATTTGAAAAGCATGTTGTAAAGATTGAATAGTCTAGGAAAGGGTGTCATTATAAAAGGAGATCTAACCCAAAATTAAATTCACATGGGAATGAATATTATCTGAAACAACATATGGCCACTAATGATTGAAGATGTTATCTACAAAAAAAAATCCAAGTAAATGATATAAGGATACTTGAGAAAGAATGCATGGACCATGATGGAATAAAAAAAAGGATATAAGAGAGCCGATAGTGGAAATGAAGAGGACCGAAATCAAGGAGATAAGACCCAAAAGTGATGGTTGAGAAAAAAATGCGATTGTCGTCAAATAATAAAAATGACCATATCTTAAAATAGAATTTGAATTTTATAAAACAAAAAAGAGGTATTTTGGAATTTAATTATGTAAATAAAAAACCTCTAAGGAGATTTTGCCAAAAGTGTGTACTTTCCGATAATGCCCTAATTAAAAAAATAGTAATATTGAATTTTTGAAAAATGTGCTAAATATTAGGGCAAACAAAAAAAGGTTTTCGTTAAAGACATAAAAATAACCAATAACCTTGAAGGAATTTGAAAATAGAGCCGTTATGCTCTTAAGTATGCAACGAAAGGTAACATGGCAATTAGGAGCCTAAGAAAGTGTCCCAAAGGGTCGAACCAACCATGAAACCCTAGAAATTTTTTTACAAAGCAGATTTAGGGCTGAATATTCAATGAAAAGATGGAATCTTGTGGCAACTAGGGTTTGAGGCACAATGTTTGATTCAAGAGTCGAGTTTACTAAATGTTTTCATCCATTTTAGATTTGATTAATATTTATACCTAACCAAAAAGGAATGAAATAGAATCTACCAAGGTTATTCTAATTAATTAACTTCCAACATTAATCATTCAATATCAGAATAACACATTAATACTTGCAACAAATGCACACGATACAAGTTCACAAACACAAGGGATTGAGTGCATTTAGCTTATTACAAATGATTCTGGGTAAATTTGGGTGATTTGAATGATGAAACAAGGGTATCTGGGCCTGAGAGTGCTTCAGAATTGGAACCGTGACTTGAAAATGCTCCTCGTGAGGACCGTGCAGTAGGGGCAGGAATGTTTGTATGGTCTTGACCCTTCTCAGAACTATGACCTACAACTTTCTGGGTTTGTATCTTATTTGAATCTCTTCGTCCCTCTCTATTGGTCACTGTCGATCACGTTGCGGGGGCCTTTGAATGCTCTGCTCAATCTTTCAAACTCCAACTGTGGATGAGAAGTCTTGCAAAACAAACATAAGTTGGGTTGTGGGCACCCCCGTGCACTATCAACATTGACACTACTTTGAAGAAGCCTCAAACCGCATGTCGTTCTCCACCTTGCATGTGATATTTAGCTGTAGTGCAATCAGATTTGACATCCTTTGACAAAGTTTGACTTGAGTTTCTCTCTTGCCAATCTACTTGAGTGAGTGAATTTGATTGCTTGCAAATGTGGTAAATGGTTCCCAAGACCTAGTGGGAAGCTTTAGACTTGTAGATGGTGTTGCCCTAATGAATGTGTAAATGAGGAGAGCCTATCACTTGATTATATATGCGTTCCAAAGGTAAATTATCAAGCAACAAAGGCCAACCCAGGATGGAGTATAGTGACCCAAGATAAGAATGATAAAACTAAGACATTTGGAACAATATGTGAAGATATGTTGGTTAAAATTCTACTACTAGAGTCAGGACATATACCCAATAGATACTCCTGCCCCAAACTTGATGGTTTTGACACACGTGTGAGAAACATGAAAAATGAAGTTTGCATTTTGTCAATTGGAGTTTCTATCTATGTGATTTCATGCATTTGTATTCTCATGATACTGTTGACATATCAGTGTGTATGAGCTGAGAAATCTAAACAAGAGACCTCGAGATGTACTAAGTGTGAAAAGAAAGAGTGTAGAATCTTCAGCAAGAGTGCATTGTCAAGAACCAACAACATCAAAGACTAGAATTATCAAATTTGAGTGTCTACAAACCAAGACCTCAAAGAGATTAAGTAGAGACTTAGTGAATTGATGCTAGAATATGATCTTATATTTCCATATGTGATGAGCACATATAGTTTACATTTTTATCATACAAGTAAGATATCTTGGTTTATGGAGGAACTGTGTAAAAAGATCAGGTTTTCCATTAGGTACACTTAGTTTTCAGCAAATTCCTAGGAAATAAAATTTACGATACGATTGGAAAATATTGATGATAATGGAGATAGTTCCTTAGGGAACTTAAAAATGGAAGATAAGTGAGATGCATTCATGAGAAGGATATATGAGTTATAGGAAGGAAATAAACCGCATCTCAATGTTTGATGTATGAATTTTGGGGAAGAAGGACATTATAGCAAGGAGTGTTCCAAGAGATATAAGAAAAAATACCCATAATTATTGATGGAAGAGTAAAATACAATAAATTCGTAGAGAATGGGGCCATATTACAATAAAGGTCCATTTACTACAACATTATGTATGTCATCCTTAGAGAGTCCTCTATATTTTTCATAAATCCACTATCCACTAGTCTGATGATTACAAGGCCTTGATGCAATTACGATATGAAGTCACCAAGAGTGTATTTGTAGTATAACAAAAAAAATCTCCACCACCTCAATCCCTAACACAGGATATCGATATGGTATAGTCAAGAGAATAGGCTCCTTCCTCCACATAAAATTTTGAATCTTAGGCCTCGCCTTCTCCACAAAACATGATGAGTTAGGATCATCATTCTCTAGAATACCAGAAAAAATGGGCTCCTCTGTAGCCTCAAGGGGCATACAAAGGTTATCCAAATCAACCAAGGGGTAGGGTGCCCAAAAAAAAAAGGTCCATATAATGTATAAAGGGATACCAAGGAGGTTATCAACGAAGAAGGGTGGGCCAAAACCCTAAAGACATATGATTGTTTATTATCTTTAAGGAGAATACAACCACATTTTGTGTAACTATTAATTAAATCCATATTATGAGATGTATTGTGCATAATAAAGATTTTTCTTGAAGCATCAATCACAGGATTGTCCCACATTAGAGGAAAAAAAAAAAGGAAAAATAACTGCGCAATGTTAAGATGGTAAATTCGATACCTGGGAAAGAAATAAAAATATTTATAGTAACTAGGTTGCAATAAAAGGAATAAGGTCTAGGACATCTAGAGATGTCATTCAAATCATAAATAAGGATAGTGCATGAAAATAAGTAAATTTATCTGAGGAGGAAAAATGTATTTTGGGAAGAGGTGATTCAAGTGTTAAAATCTATTTAGAAAAATATAAAGGAACTTTAGATGCATGAAAAATGTAATTGTAGGTATATGGATAGATTGTGTGTATACTTAAATAGGAGGGAGTTTTGGATTATCTAAATATTTTTATCAAAATAGTAAATGTGTTGCAAAATGAATAAATCTCATAGAATTTAGAAAACCTACTCAAGAAACTATTTGGGAGTGTAACTAGAGGACTCTTACACACTGATAAAAAAATTTAGTGAGTGAAAACTAAGAATACATAGGATGTTTATACTTAGTTGAACATAATACTTAAAGGTATAAATTAAGGGATACAATTTTTAAATTTGGAAGAACAGTAAACAGGATGCCTCAATCAACTTGGGAAGTAATGGGTAAGTTTACATTGGCATACAACCCTGTAACTTTGAGTCTAGAAGATTATTGATATATGAATCATATTGGTTGTTTGGAGGATGTTGAAATATGTGTATGAGACCTCAACTTGTGGGTATAGAAAATAAGATTTGGTAACTTTTCCTATTGCGATGAAAAGTTTGACTATTCTCCCTTGCTATGATAAATTCTCGCATTCGCAATCTAATCATTCCATCTCTCTATCTCTTCTATGACTTTATTTACACTACACTCTTCTCTATCATTGGTTATGGAAAATATTATCTGATCAAAGTAGTAAACAAGCTTTTTGCTTCATGTCTAAAGTTTTTGTTTTAGTTTTCTCCTTCTCTATCCAAGACCATACGCATGGGTTAAGATGTTGTGTTTGATCTTGGCCAACCTGTATAGTCTTAGTTCTTTAAGTCCTCTAAATTTCCTTTCAATTTGAATATCTTATTTGGGTCGTATCATCTTCATAGATGAAATACCATATAAGCAATTCATTATCAATTTATAATTCGCATGGAACTCTTACAAGATCTTATGCAAATATTATTCCAAAATCTCTCAAGGGTTCCCTAAATTTTCCCTAATCAAATGCACATCAATTAGAGTAGTCCTTACTACGAGTATGAATCACTCAACCAAGTCAAAGATTCTAGATTCCTCCATTTCCAAGCATGGAAATGTCATAAATCCATGTGTTAGTAAGAATAAAGTCACTCCAGGCATTTTTCAAGGGTTTCAAGGAATAAAGGGTTAGTTCATGTAGTTGAGGAACACCACATCACACTACTACCACGTTGGGTACATTCTATATTGTATAGTTATCATATTATCTTTGTGTCAATAGACACGAGGAAACCCCTCGGGGTTGGTTATTTGTTCACACTTATAAAATAAAGTATAAGAACTACACGAGTCTTGATCCCACAATGAGGTTATGTGATGTAGCACTTGGATTGGTTTAGAATTTGGGAGTATACATGCCAAGGGTAGTCTAGCCTTAACCACACACACATTTCCTCCATTAGGATTGCTAATGCTTTGATGAAGGGTTTTACAAGTTGTTAGGGATCTACTTTGTTGTAGGTGATTATAGATCATCCTGAAGTTATATGACCAAGAGTGACATATAGAAAGATCCATTTATAGACAAGTGAAGCACACTAAAATTTACATATCTAAACTATTAAAGGGTATGAAACCATACAAATTGAAGTTAGGACCGTATAGTTCCAACCTGGACCATACAATAGTTGTATAGTCATGCCCCTGCTCAGTTTTGAATTCCAACACATTCAAGTATGTTTTTAATTTAAGAACTCAATTTTCAATTACATACTTAAAGTGAGGGGCAATGAAGATAGTAAAATTTTATAACTTATGCTTGTATAATGCCAAGTCTGGCCATGTTCCCTTGCTAAGACAAATGCTCACATTCGGAATCCAATATCCTCATCTCTCTAGCTTTTCTGCAACTTGTTTTGTCTTTATACTATGTTGTGTCATCAATTCAAAGAATATTATTTAATCAAAGTGACATAAAACATCTTATATTCATGGTACAACTTTCAATTTTGGTATTTATCTCTCTAGTTCGAAAATGTATGGAAGGGACGAGATGTAGGGTTCGGTCTTGGATGACTTGTACGGTCCCACCCCTTCACATTCACTAACTATGATTTTAATTTCAAATCTCTCTTTGGGTCATTTCATCTTCCCAGGGTCAACCTTATTAGAATATTTCCCCTTCGTAAGGCTATATAAGCAAGTCAATATCACTCTATAACTCACCTGACACTCTCACAAGCTACCATTGCAAATATCTTCTAAAAGCATGCAAAGGGTTCTTCAAAATCCTCAAATCAATTGCACATCATCTAGAGTAGTCCCTACTACAAGTCTGAAGCACTCAAATAGGTTAAAGAGTGTAGCTTCCTCCATTTTCAAGCAAGCAGAGGTCATAAAGCCATGTCTTAGTAAGAGCAAAGTCACTTCAATTATTGCACAAGGGTTCTAATTAACAACAGGTCAGGCCACATATTTGAGGCACACCGTATCTCATTGCCACCACGTTGGGCATATTCTATACCACACATTTAGCCTTCTATCTTAGTGTCAAGAGACATGAGGGCACCCCTAGGGGGTTACTTTTTTATACACACTTGCACATGAAACTAAGAGAACTACATGAGGCTTGATCCCTTAATGAGGACATGTAGTACAACACTTGGATTTTGTTCAACAATTGAGAATCTAAAAGCCAAGGGTAGTACAACCTCAACCACACACATTTTCTCCTTTTGGCTTGTTAATGCTTTGATGAAGGGATTTGCATGTTGCGAGGGATCTACTTTGTTACATGTGATTATAGGTCATCTCGAAGTTGTATGAGCAAGAGTGACATACAACAAAGGGCATTTCTAGAAAAGTGAAGCACATAGAAAGCTACAGATCTCTACTATCAAAGGCTCTGAAACCGTACAACTTTAAGTCAAGACTATATAGTTCCAACCTAGACTGTACAATAGTTGTATAGTCTTGACCTTACTCAGTTTCCTATTCCAAAACTTCCATTACATAATCTACATTTCCAAATTAACTTACTTCATCATCCTACATATCCAAATCCTTTGTCCTACACTAAACAATTAATTTTATCTCTCATTTTGTGTATTTGAGCAAGTACTTATCGTTTAACAATAATTTCAAGTTTGAATGCATTATTCTAATTTTGTATAATTGATGTTAGAAATTAACTAATTAGATCATAATAATCTACTTGTTGCAAACCCTTACATCTTCTTTAGTGTTGAGTACTTTCGAAACCTAAAAATCTAAGTAGGGCATAAACAGTTCTTGTGTAATAATAATCTAACCAAAAATTTTGCTTTATAAATTGTGGGTAGACAATACTTTTTGAAAAACCCCGATGTGTGATTTAAGATCCCAATCAAAATTTCATCACCACACAATTTCAAATCCCTTATTGAAAATAGCTCCACATTGTTTCAGCTTCCATGTTTGAATGACAATTTGTGTCATGAATAGCCACAATAATAATGAGTCCAATTTTTCCATTTATTGTTCGAAGGAAGGGTGACGATGTACAGGATCTATGAACCATTGATCTTAAGGTCAACATAATTTTTGACATATGTCCTTCATTGTATATGTACTCAACACAATTTCCATTCACCATAAATTCTTTTGTAAGTAACCCTCATTACGTCTGCGTCATATATGCCAAAAAGAAAAGGAGTGTGGGATCAAAGAATCTTGTAACTCGTTATTTGAAATCCTCTTATTCCTACGTTTCACACAAGAAACCATCGGAGGTGGTGATTTATGCTCACAAAAAAATTAAAAAGAATGAGTGGGATGAAGGAAAACAAAGTTCCTCCCTTTCTCCTTCAATTGATTGACAAAAATGGCATGTGGCTTGAGAATGTGTCTTGTCATAAGAAAAACAAGTTTTGTATATGTTGCATTTTTGTCACCTTTGGACATCTCCTCCCTCAAATCCCCTTCTTTATTGTCCCTTTTCCTCCTGTAACAGTTCGTTCCCTCAAATGTAACTTCTTCAAAACATCACTTTTAGTGTTTGTGCTCACGTAGGATTACTAGTCTACCATGTTGGGTACATTCTATACCACACATTTAACCTATTATCTTAGTGTCGAGATATAGGAGGGCATTACTAGGGGGTTAGTTTATTATACACACTTGGACATGCACCTAAGAAAAAATACATGAGGGTTGATCCCATAATAAGGAAATGGAGTGCAACACTTGGATTTGTTCAACAATTGGGATTCTGAAAGTCAAGGGTAGTCCAGCCTCAACCACACACACATTTTCTCCTTTTGGCTTGTTAATGAATGGTTTTGGCAGGTTTGTTAGGGAATGAATGGTTTTGCAGGTTGTTAGGGATCTACTTTGTTGCAGGTGATTAAGGTCATCTCGAAATTATATTCGTAAGAGTGACATATAACAAAGGCCATTTCTAGACAAGTGAAACACGTAGAAAGTTGCAGATCTAGACTATTAAAGGCTCCGAAACCATACAACTTCAAGTCAAGAACGTATAGTTCCAACCTAGACCGTTCAATAGTTGTATAGTCTTTCCCCTGCTCGGTTTCCAATTCCAAAACTTCTATTACATAATCTACATTTCCAAATTAACCTATTTCATCATCCTACATATCCAAATTCTTTGTCCTACACTAAACAATTAAGTTTATATCTCTTTTTGTGTATTAGAGCAAGTACTTATCATTTATCAATAATTTCAAGTTTGAATGCATTATTATGATTTTGTATAATTGATGTTAGAAGTTAATTAATTAGATCATAATAATCTACTTGTTGCAAACCCTTACATCCTCTTTAGTGTTGAGTACTCTCGACACCTAAAAATCTAAGTAGGGCGTAATCAATTCTTATATAATAAGAATCCAACAAAAATTCTTGCTTTATAAATTGTGGGTAGACAATAATTTTTGAAAAAACCCTGATGTGCAATTTGAGATCCCACATCAAAATTTCATCACCACACAATTTGGTAACTTTCCCTTATTGAAAATAGCTTCACATATGTTTCAACTCTCATGTTTGAATGACAATTTGTGTCGTGAATAGCCACAATAATAATGAGTCCAATTTTGTCTTTATTCTTTTAAAGGAAGCGTGATGATGTACATACACTCCTTTATGAACCATTGATCTTAAGGTCAAAATATTTATATAATCATTTTAATGTACTCAACATAATTTCCATTCACCATAAACTATTTGTTTAAGCAACCCCTCATTATGTCCACGCCATAAATGCCAGAAAGAAAAGGAGTGTAGGGGATCAAAGAATCTTGTAACTCCTTAGTTCTTGAAATCCTCTTATTCCTATGTTCAATTTGAATATCTTCATTGGTCATTTCATATTCTTATGGTTAGTAATTTCTATAAAATAATAATCACGATAAGGCTATATAATCTTACAAGATTCTTTACAAATTTATTCACCAAAACACATCATTTTTCCTAAATGGTTTCTAATTCTATGAAGAATGGTTTATAGTATCTAAGGTTTCCATTTTATTATAGGTGAATACTCAACCAAGTCAATGTCATCTTCTTTATTCCTCCATTTCCAAGCATGCAAAGGTCATAGAGGTCATGTTTAGCAAGAGAAAAGTCACTCCAAGCATTGTTCAAGTGTGTCAAGCAATATAGGTTAGGTCACATAAGGGTCCGAGGCACACCACATCACACTACTACCACGTTGGGTACATTCTATACTATATAGTTATTCCCTGTTATCTTAGTGTCAAAGAGACATGAGGGCACCCCTAGGGGTTGGTTATTATTCACACTTGCACATGCACCTAAAAACCTAAGAACTACATGAGGCATTTGATCCCACAATGATTTATGTAGTGAAACACTTGGATTGGTTTAACATTCTGGGAGTCTGAATGCCAAGGGTAGTCTAGCCTCACCACACACACATGTTTTCTCCTTTTGGTTTGCTAATGCTCTGATGAAGGTTATACAGGTTTCTAGGGTTTCCACTTTGTTGCAGGTGATTACAGGTCATCCCAAAGTTGAAGGTATTGGAGCAAGAGTGACATACAACAAAGGTCATTTCTAGGACAAGTGAAGCACTATGAAGTTATATTCATATCGTCAAACTGTTAAAGTTCCAAGATAATATTTTAGATCAGGACAGTACAAATCTAAGTTTGGACCATACAATATTTGTATGGTCTTATCCCTACTCAGTTTCCAGTTCCAAAATCATCATGAAGCATTTCAAGTTTCTGATATACGGTTTTCAATTATTTACACATTGATGATCTTCCATATTCTACTTGATATAAAACTAAGTTTCTCTCTCCTCTTGTGTATTTGAGAAAATACTTATCGTTTATCTTCATTACAAGTATTGAATGTTATTATTATTATGAATGCATTAATGTTGGAAGTTAATTGTAATTATACCATATATTATAGCTACAAACCTAGTTCAAACCTATTACATCCTTCTTTTTGTGACTTTCCATAACATTTAGAAATAATTAGGGTGTAAAACATTTGGTGAACCCAACTTCTTGAATTAAATTATTGCACCAAACTATATGGATCTAGGTTATAGTTTCACCTTATAATTTGGTTACCATTATTTCCATCATCTCTGCATTAATCATTTGCATCCTTATCTAAGGGTTCCCATTCAAATCTTATGATAATATTATTCAATTTTAGTCCTTCTCATATCTTTCATTGCCATTTGGATTATGAACCACAACCTCTTCTTATTACCACATGTACCTAAGGTAGTTTCTATCACTTTCATATCTACAAGATAAAATATATAATTACAAATTTCTACAAATTTTCATGTTAACTTCTTTGTTTTAAACTATGAAAATTTACAATTACAACATCATTTTAAGATTATTATTTCATTTATATTCATAAATTCAAAAATTAATTTGGTACTAATTACTCTTTCCTCAAACTTTAAGTTGGCTACAAGTGTGCCTATGTGAATTAATTCCATGTTAATTCATTTGACTAGGGAAAATGGTTTAAGGTTCCATCCGAAATTAATCCTTAGAAAATTTCTTCAAAATTATATGTCACGAATGAAAAATATCAAGACATCACCTTCATATTAATGTTACTAGAATATGGATTTTTATATCTACCTAGTCGGTCCATAACTTATGCTACTTGAATACATAGGTAGCAATTACAGTGCTTAATTTACTTATTAAAAATGCTAGGATAAGGTAACATTTCTTATGCTATTGGCCGACCATCCCACTATTCTTATCGATGGTAGCATTTCTCTTACCTGCAATCATTAAGGTTAACATTACTTATTTGTGACACGATAAATATGATTTAAATGCTCAGGCTGATTGTATTCAGGATGTTTTTACAATAATTTCATGTTTCACTAATTGCAAATATTTTTTGCCCTCAAATTGCTGGACTTGTATATTAACTAATGGAAACCTTTTGGTTGTTTTATCTAACTTGATATACCCTAATATTGTATTAGTTTCCCTCTTTTTATTTCTACAAACCGAAATATTATTGAATTCAAATATTTTACTATATTTTTTTTGAAATAAGGGATTACATTATAATATGTCATTGGGTATCCTTGGTACATTGTTATGCAAGATGTCCCATCAATATTGCATGCAATCTATTTATTCATAACCAACAAGTGGTTACATGACAATGTGATCCCATATAACATCTACTAATCCACATGGCCCTTAAAATATTGTAAATTTTCACTTGCTCTAATACCCATTATTACCTCACCAACTATCCTCTATGGATAAATACCACCTATTCATTGGAGAATCTATTCAAGTCTATGATCTACCAATTCTACACCACGAATTCAGAACACATTGCAATGTTTTATATCCTATTACATATTCTATTTAACACCATATAATAGACTCTATTAATTTTTAAATATTCCAATATTAAATGACATTTTCAAATTACATCCTCATAAATTGACTATGGGTCATTAATATTTGCACATACTTAGACAACTTGCATAAATTGAATTTCAACCCCATTGATGAAGATGAATCCATGTCACATTCTATTTTTGTATCACATGACTAGAATTATTGGCTTAAATATCTACAATCTGACACTTTTTTCTCCTACATTGGAGCTATGATACATCTATTATAACTAGCTTTGACCCATTTCAAATATTAATACATACTAGATCTACATATTCAATTAGATGTTATATCTCTCACTATTCTTGGCACATATTGACACCCCACATTGTGAATTACTATTAATATTTTTGGCTATATTTGAGTTACTATAATTTACCATCATTTTACATTATTTACTTTTTGCTACTTATCTCATAATTGGGTCAACCCTTTTGTGATCTATCATACATATTTCCATGACACTAATCATTGTAAGGCCTCATTGACTAATAATTTATTCATTTAAATTTTGATGGTGTTATCTTCATACTTTTGACATAAACCCAAGACACTTCAAATGTTCATATTTACTTGACATACTTACTTCCAAAAATCACCATTCTTGATGTTTTACTCATACCTATTGTTCATGGACAATATCATACACTTGATCTAATTAATGTGGATACACATGCTATCACATCCTCTATACATCTTACTCCCTTAGATCTCTATTGATTTGAACCCTAACATAGATGATCTCCTAGTATGATAAACCTCTTCATAGGCACTCTTATTGGGTAGTTATCCATATTTTCTTGTACATAGCTATTTTCAAAACAATTCAAAAACATTCAAATAATCACATAATACAAAAACATTCAAATATTTGCAAAAATACAAAATCAGGACATGTTTATGGTTTGATTGGCTAGCTTGTTACTTTATACATGTTGTTTTTCACATTGGTTTGATAGATATCATATTTACTCTTTACACACATACATTCACAAGGCATATTGAGCTTGATGCAGGTCACACACAAGTTGATACATGATGATAGAAGCCAACTTGGTTCCTTACACTATTCTTTTGGGGGCATCCCTCCATGCTATACAAGTGCTTTTGTTTCATTATATGTTAATTTACACCTTCCTCATCACACTTGATTATATACATAGTTTTTTTGCTATCTTTTGAGATAACATGACTAACACATGTTGTCTTGTGCAATGCTAACCTATCTTGTTATCTATGTTGTTACTATCATTTTTTCTATACTTGTTTCATATACTATTGTCACTACTTGTTTATACAAATTACCTCCTTGATTGATTACTTTGTTGTTTGACTTGATTGTCTTGCTTGATTATAATGATATGATTTTTTCTTTATATGACCTTGAGGATCCTTGATTGTCTTGTGACACCGTGGGTGTCCCATGTTTGTGGCTCTATGCCTATCTTACATGTATACACTTGTTTCTCTATATGTGGCCCACATTGTTCCTTCTATTGTGATTGTCTTGTGACACCATGGGTGTCCCATGTTTGTGGCTTCTATGCCTACATATGACTATGTTTCTATATACTATGCTTGTTTACTCTACAATTGTTTCACTATATTTCTATTATGTCTTTATTTTACTCTTGATTACTATTGTTTACTCTACTATATGGATTATGACATTTTGATTTTTACTAATGTTTCTATACTGTTATACTATGGATTATGACATGATTGACACTTTTTCTATATTGTTTTTTTCTATACACATGTATTATTTCTTGTTTTTTGTTGCATGTTGCATTTTCTCATGCCATGGTTTCCGCCATGCACAACCCCTTTTGTAGGTATAGGTTCTCAATGGTGGCCACCATTACAATATTATATGTGATCCTACATAGATTATCAAAATTATTACACATGGGTACACATATATTATTTTTATCCATGCACTCGAATGCTTTATAACATGCACCTCAAAAGAGGGGGCATTCATCAAGGTATTTCTACATTACAAATAATTATAAAATACATGAACATTATTTTACAGGGAACAAATCCTTAGAAAAGGTCATAGATATTGAAAATTGGTAGAATTAAAAAAAGGTCAAACCATACAGTACATTTAGGATGACCATAGTATGATTCTTGACCATGATGGAAATTCCTAGACAGGGGCATATTCTCAGATTTTTTAATTTCTCCAATTCTATCATCTACTATTTACAGGATTTTCATATAGTTTAAGATACAAATGACTTAGTTTTAGAGCATGATACAAGGGGCATGAGTATTTCATTCCTTCTTCACTACACTATTTTAGATTCAAGTTGCAAGAATAAGGTTTGGGGGCATGGGCCTCCTTCTCCCCTATGATTTTTCAAATCTATATAATTCAGTTTTTCAAGCAGTACAACACCTTATGGGGGCATGGAAATGTCCATCCCTTCAATGGTTTTATTTATTCAAGTTACAACTCTTAAAAATTGACCTAGATCTATTTGTAGTGGTGTGGTATGTGGGTTTATTGGAAAGTATCAAAGCAGCTAAGTTCTTGTAGACTGATATCTTTCCTCTTCTCTCACCAGATTTCCAAATGAGGAAGGTATCAAAGTAACTAAGTTCTTCGTAGGATAATCCTTCCTCTTTACAAAGCTAAAAAGGGGGCACTTTGGTTTCCTCTTCTCACTCTCTTTGGTGTTGTGGTGTAATCAACACTCTATTTTCTCCTTTGGCACAAATTTGGGAATGATCGCCCCCATTCCTAAAAAATATCCACAAAAATTCCAAGTCTCCAAGGCATTGAAAAAATGAGATATCCTCCCTCTACAAAATGAAAAGTGTGTTCCTTCCATGCTTTGTATATCCTTTGCTTACTTATTTCTTGCAAAGTTCAAAGTTACAAGTATTATCTATATTTTGAGTTAAAAGTTCAATTTCTATCATAGACATTGACTACAATATTTGTTGCAGGTTTCATCATGGAGCATGCCAACACCAACACATCAGAGAACCACTGTCAAGTGAAGAAAAAGTGTGTGTGCACACTCAAGTATGTTTTTCCTTTAAGCATGCAATTTTCAATTACACACTTAAAGGGGGGAAAATGTAGACACTAAAATTTGGTAACTTGTCCTTTTATAATGCCAAGTTTGACTATGCTCCCTTGCTAAGACAAATGCTCACATTCATAATCCAATTAGTTCATCTCTCTAGCTCTTCTGTGACTTGCTTATCTTTTACACTTTATTCTATCATCAATTCAGGAATATTATTTAATCAAAGTAGTAAACAACCTTATGTGCTTCATTTCAAACTTTTAGTTTTAGTTTTCTCCTTCTTTCTAAAACCATACAACTAGGTCAGGATGTGGGGTCTGGTCTTCTTGACTAACTTGTATGGTTGTCCCTTCAATTTTGACTGAATCAATTTAATTTAAATATATTCTTTGGGTCATTTCATCTTCCTAGGGTCAAACTTATTAGAATATTTCACCTACAAAAAGGCTATATAAGCAAGTCAATGTCACTTTATAACTCACTTAACACTCTTACAAGATCTATTGCAAATATCATTCCAAAAGCACTCAAAGGCTCCCTAAATCTACCCAAATTAGTTGCACATCAATTAGAGTACTCCCTACTACAGGTATAAAGCACTCAACCAGGTCAAAGAGTCTAGCTTCCTCCATTTCCAAGCATGCAAAGGTCATAGAGCCATGTCTTAACAAGAGAAAAATCACTCCAAGCATTGTTCAAGGGTTTCAAGGAACAAAGGGTTAGGTCATGTAGTTGAGGCACACCACATCACACTACTACCATGATAGGTACATTCTATACTATACAGTTAACTATTATCTTAGTGTCAAGAGACATGAGGGAACCCCTAGGGGGTTGGTTAGTTATTCACACTTACACAAGAACCTAGGAGAACTACATGAGGCTTGATCCCACAATGAGGTTATGTAGTGTAACACTTGGATTGGTTCAGTAGTTGGGAGTCTTTCTACCAAGGGTGGTAAATCATAACCACACACACAAGTTTTCTCCTTTTGGTAACATGGAGAATCATATCCCTACAATCAAACAAATTCCCAACTAACTAGAATCTCTTACGAAAAACACACTTACATACGTAAAAAATTTATAACTCTCCGCAATACCACTAACCATAAAAAACCTATTTACGTGAGTATATATTCAACTTTCCAAATAATCTCAACTACCTATCAACTAAATATCTTATTGTGAATAATTACTCACATAATATTCATATTACAATATTAACACACTACCAAATATGTTTGTTCACTAAGTAATGAGAGTACTAACTCACATGATTCCTAACATCCCCCCATAGTGTGAACATGGGGAGAAAAACCATATTTATACTGAACAATATACACATGTCTTGACTTTTCTCTGTGTCACATTTGTGCACTTGATTGTGGGAAAACATAAACCATGAAATGGGAACACTATTGAACAGTCATGGGAACATCAACCACTATGAAAACTCATCAACCATGCAAAGGGAACTATATCAACCAAAATCTGAGAACATCAACCAAACCAATCAAAAATAGTGGGAACATCCATCGACCATCTAATTTTTCCAAGAATATTTCCTGCTTTAGTACTCCTGGATTAGATCTCGTGTATAATCTCACATTAGGGGATCATACTGAAAAACATGCTCACTTATTACAAATCTTAATAGGAATACATCTATTGTTCTTATTCACTACCACACAACACAAACTAAAAATTAAACACAAAATTCCACTAAAAATGTTGTGCAGCCTCGTCCTTGGTAACTAACGATAGGTCATTAATCGACCTCCTTCCTTTGTTGCCTCCATCCTCTAATTGACACGCTACTTATTTAGCAGATTGGGGCTTGGAATATGATATGCAACATGGTTGAGGGTTAATGTATGGGTGAGGATTTTAACGTATATGTATATATTATGGATTATGCCCAATAGCACTAACTATCCAACCATGCACAATCGTAAGCAATAGATCTGTAGAATTGTATAGATCTACTCAATACAAGTCTGACAACAAAAAAATTATTTACCAGGTGGATCATTATCAGGTCAAGCATATAGTATCCATGCAACGGTTTATTAAATACATGCACATGATCATGTCAAGCATGATTTTGACAACTCACAAGTTGAGATAGTGCATCAATCATCCAAAAATTAGTTACAACCATGGTAGATGTTGTTTTGAATACCATGCCTACAACATATCCACTAGATTGCATTGAGAAGTTGAGGGAGAATATATTTGAGGATCATAATGCTAATGAGAATGAGGACAATAGAGTAATATTGTTGTAACTCTCTCAACAATACCACTAACCATAACCAAATCTATTTACATGAGTATATATTCAACTTACCAAATAATTTTAATTGCCTATCAACTAAATATCTTATTGTGAATAATTATCTCATGTAATATTTGCATTACAATATTAGTACACTATCAAATATATTTATTCACTAAGAAATATAAGCACTAACTCACTTAATTCCCTTTTTTAGGTTTTCCACTTTGTTGCATGTGATTACAAGTCATCATGAAGTTATGTGAGCAAGAAGGATATACAAAGAAGGTCATTTATAAGAAAGTAAAGCATACAAAAAAAATAGATCCATATTGTCAAAGGGTCCAAGATCCTACAAATCTAGGCCAAGACCCTACGATTCCATTCTGACTGTACAATAGTTGTACAGTCCTTCCCCTTCTTATTTTCTAATTCCATAATCAACACTAAAACATTTTCAACCTATGATCTACATGTTTCACTATGATACAAATCTAGATCCTCCATGTTATGACTAGGACAACTAAGTTTCTTTTCCATCTTGTTTATTTGAGAAATTACCTATCATTTATCAATCATTACAAGTATAAAAACATTATTATAATTTTGAATGGTTAATGTTGGAAGTTAATTGATCAAAAAAGTCCCATGTTAAAAAACCTTATATCCATTTTAATTGTTGTGCATTTCCATAATATGAAATTTAATTAAACATTGGGGAGGTTAGGCAATTGATATTAAGACATATGAAACAAATCATCTAGTCTTAATTGGAATAAAATGGGCTTATGATAGAACGATGACCATCAACATGGTCACTAATCAAATGGATGCATATATAGATTATTCTACTATCGTGATACCCATGAAAAAGATTAAAAAGAGGTCTTTTAACCCTAAAGAGTTGGGTTTTGTATGAGAAAGAAATTACAGAGTTTCCTTTCGTGTGTACTCAACTACACGTGGGCAGGGTGAGGCATTCGATGTGTGGATGATGTGATGATAAGGGAATCGTGTGTGATGATGATGTCTATAGAAGGTGAATTGAATACTGAGGATATGTATAGATAATGATCATGATGAAGTGGATAGGAAATCCTCTACTAACAGGCTTGTGAGATCGTAACTTGCTCATCAAGGATGGTGAACCTTCTAGCTACTTCTCTCAGGGGGTGTCAAAATAACAAATAATTACATAGTGTAACTCTTATTCTATGTTGGTAAACTAAAATAGGATATGAATAAGTTGAAGAACCCTTGGGAAGTGTCCATTACTTTTGAGGTACTCTTCTCCTGAGAAGGTTGAAGGGTGGAAGAAAAAATGGTAGTGGTGGTGGCACTTGATCATGTAGAACATGCAATTGTCTTACTATCAAGGTGGGAAAGGTGTGGACAAAATACATCATGTCACAACTTGGCGAGAATGTCATATTTGGAATTTTCTAGCCCCTAAGGAGTGGGAAACCATGGGAATCATCCTATCTTGCTAGGAAAGACTTGGTTTTCTAATTCATCCAAGGGTGTGTGGCACTAGATAGATCTAGAGCATGGTACAATTGTAGCCTAAATGATGTAATGCCCCAAAATCTTCACACCTAAATACAACAGTAAAAATACCATAATAATGTTTTTTATTACTTGGTACACGACACCACTTGGGCTCACTTAGAATAGATCAACATCGCATGAGATGCTTACACAAGTATGGACCCACAATGACAACAGGATAAATCCATAGCACACTACTACCAAAATTACTCAAAAGGATGAACACATTACAATGACTCAACCCCACATGAGAACTTAAGGCTAGACATATCCCACAACACATCATTTTCATGGTTATATATTTATTACAATAATGGTCCATTGTTTAACCTTATAGATTTGAAGATAATTTAACATGTAAGCGTATATTCCCATTCTCAAAACTAAATATTCTTTATTTCATTTAACATCATTTTTTTAACCACATTTATGTGTACGAAACATGTGTTCATGCCTCAAAAGTTACAAATTTCCCACTTAATAAAATATTTTATCACCAATGATGCACTTCCTTATTTTCATTTGTTTTATGATCACATTAGGCATTTTAGTTGGTTTGACATCATTCAAAGTGCATACAATTTTGGTAACAATCATTCCATAGTTTAATCTTGTTTACTCTTTCTCTAACTACATTTATGTTGTTACTTTGGTCTCATGTTGGCATCATTTTAGAATAATTGTAATTTATATAACACTTACTTTACACTTAGGGATTCTCGACTCCAGGAAATGTGATCCCACACATACAATTCCTTTTATCGTCCTTAGGTAACTCAATTATTTAACACATATTACTAGTGAGACATGCAATACAATTTTATGCATTTAATTGCCTTCCAAGGAACTATTTCAATCGTTGGGTAAAAATACATCAAATTTTCTTTCACCAGTACCCTCTAAGAGGTTTTAAAATTAACTTATTCTTATTTACAAATACTATGACCTGTCATAGGTTAACTCCACGATAAAGATAATATTCATTCCTCAAAAAAAATTTACACCTCGTGGTTATATTCTAGTTTTTAATTTGAAGGGATGTAAAACACTTAGGATTAACACCCCATACTCAAATAATGTGGTCAATTTTTAAAAAACATTCACTTATTGTACACAAGAGAGAGAGGTATTTAGAACACTTATTGTTAAGAATAATAGAATATGTACACGATGGTAGAAAAAATTCTAGGGAGAAATATTGTGTTCCCCTCGAGGGTGGAAAATTCCTAGACCCACTGTTTATAAGGATCCTCAATCCCAATTCGAACACCTAGTACCCCTTCTTGCATAGAAATGTAGAAGATGCAATATGTGACAAGGTCACTCATGGTTAAGAAGTGATCACATTAGTAATCACTCCAAATGTGTACGACTGGATAATGACTGGTGAAGTTTCTAAATTCTTTTCATGTGATAAAGGGGTTTAGCCATCCAGTCACAACCCAACTAAGAGGAGGAACACACAATAACATGATTTAGATAGCTCTTATGGACTCCAAGAGTGTAAGAGTTTAAGATGGCTACTATAACATTACGCATAGTTACACACATTTATTTAAATCATCATATACACATATTTGAAAGTAATTTCAACTATAAGTACAATGTAGAATTTCATCATCTCATTAATTTCACACACCATACATACAAATAACGGATTTTATTTCTTGACCAGTATGGGTACAAATGTTAAAATAATGTACATTTCTAATTCCATATAAATTACACTTTTTGTAGTAAACAACTTTATGTTTCATTTTCCATCATTCATTCTAATCCTATTTATGCCACCTATAACCTGTCAAGTTAGTATAACATGGTCAGCGAAAATAAATGCTCGCATGACATTCCCCTATGACTAAAATTTTCACATATATATAATTTTCCTTTTTTTAAATGAATTCAAACACTTATACAAAATAATAGAGGGTAAGAAACAAAGATGCAATTTCATTTCACTTTCAAGGTAGAGGGAGATAGAGAGAAAACACAAAATTTCCCACAAGCAATTTTAGAAAACAAGTGACATCAAAAAGTTCTACAGAGTCACATGGTACTGTTTATAGGTTCTGCACTAGTTATTTAGCTAGAAGAAGGTCCCACTGTAGTTTTCTCGTTATTGTTACAAGTTTATAAGAACGACCAATTTAACCGAATTGGCCCAAAAATTGAGTTCAAAGACCATTTTCTGAAACTCAAACACACCATGAGTAATTTCCCATCTACTCTCTCATCTGCATGGAAGCCCTATAAGTTGCCAAAACTCAAATCTGGTGACCACGGTTCAAATGGTGGCTACCTTTTTAGAGTTGTTTATCGTAATTGCACCAGTTTGACTTTGTCACCAAACAACCAGAGGCCTACAAAACCCCCTTACAAAACAATCATCCAAGGTTATTTTCTTAAAAATAATGATTTATTATGATGTTCTAAGGAAATACTAGAAGTATGTGTTGAAAATTTTTCATTTCTCGATGCAGGGACCTAAACTGTGAACCAAAACCAAACCAAAAATTTCACTTTTAGAAGTTGTCCAATGCTACGAAGTGACCAACTGGGCTCCTAGATGTGTTCCTAAAAATGGTCAAACAAACATCTACAGTCATTCTAGATATTGATATGGCATCCCACGTGAGCAAGGAACATAGGAAAATAATTACTTTTCCACTACGGGGTTTAGAAGGGTGATTTGCACGTCTTTGAAAACGTATTTCATTAAATTTTTCTAAGTGTAAAATTGGAAAGTTATCATTGTCTCAAGTACAACTTTTCAATTTTTAGGCTTTCCATTGTCCTATCCCATCATTTATGTTTTTCACTATTACAGGGTGTGGTTCAGGGCAAGATTAATACTCACAAAACCATTTCATTTGTGTAGCAAAAGACAAGTTTAAACTTTTCGCACTACCAAATACTTTTAAATATAACCTGAGTGGTAATCTTACTTTGTTTGAATTATCGAAACCACAAAGAGGAAAAAATAATAAATGCAAAAAATGTGTTAGGAATAGGTGAGAAAACCATGCCTGTAACCGAACTAACGAGTGTACAGAGATCAAAATGAGTCTGGTTCGTGGCCATTCACAACAAAAAGAATTTCATTAAATATTCCTTGGGCCTTCAGTATGTTTCCACATTTTTACAAACTTGTCTACCTAGGAAGCCACATTATCGGACTCAAAAAGAAGAGTTGTTGTAGTCAAGGTGACTCCATATTCACATGTGTTCTTCAAGAATCAAGCAACACACCCACAACACATTGATGGAAAATTTTAGAGTTTCCTTAAGATAGTTAGGCACGACCAAGAATGGAAAAATGGAAGACATAATGATAATCATTTTTTGGCTTGATTTCTGCCGGGGGCACTCACGCCATTGAAGTATTACATCCCTCAACTATTGAACCCGCATGACTATATGTTAAATAGAAGAAAAAAATGAAGCTTACATGGTTAGGGCATATTTCATGAGACCAAATCTCTTTGAGGAATTTTTTCAAACAAAACAAATGTGTTGTTGGTCAACCACATTTTTCATATATATCTATGAGCACACTTGCAACAATAACATCTTAAAAAATCTCGTCCCTTTTCCATTATGGGTTGGTGTATGGTCATTCCTTGCTCCAAATCTCAACACACCTGCTAGGAGTATGCTAGCAAAGGTGAAATGTTTGGGTTGCATTTGGAGAAACAACAACGCCACTTCAGGAGGATGTCAATTCCCTACTCCAAATCTCCTTTTTGAGGTCCTAAAAGCTTCCCATGTGCAAACATAATTTCCAAGGCATCAATGAATACAACACCAAACAAAATAATTTTCATTGTATTGAGATCAATTTATGTTCCCTATTCTAAAATGCTCATTAGAACATAACTAGGAAGTTTTTCATAGGGTTGTGAAGTTAGGCTTTACACATTTCATGTGCATTTTCTTAATGGTTTCCTAGGTTCTCTCCGTGAGCCCATTTTTTGGATTTCCCTTAACATGGGTTGAGAGAATATTGGAAGTGGTTATGTGGTAGTCTATAAGGAAATGCACCAATATATGAAAATATTGTGAGTCCCTATGTGTTGCAAGAGATACAACATTTATTAGGAGATTAAAGTCTTAATGAAGAGTAAAAATCTATTTGGATGAAAATGAATATAGACACCATCTAATCCCCACACCTTTGGAAACATATTTGTGTTTATTTCCATATGACAATGGTCAGAGGCATATCCTATATTGTCATGAACTATCTCAACATCTACTCATGTTAAGACTTCTTATAATTGTCAATGTAATGACACTAGCACCATCTAGTCCTCTTGACTCACCATAGATATGATCCCCTCCTTAATTTGGCTTGGATGATCCTTATATGGCCATCATCCCTTATGCCCATCTATCGACCATACACATATTGGTGGTCTCTTTATGTTTCACAATGAAATGGGTAGGCCTACAAGCCTAATCGGTGCCATGAGTTTACATACCCAACACACCAATAGTGTCCCTATGGAAGTTCCTTCCGAGAATGACTCACACACAAATTTGTAGACATATAGATAAAACTAGATGAGCATGTTCTACTCCATATCTTAAACCATGAGATGAAAGTGATATGAGTTGGGCACACCCCATGCATCAACCACCATGATGGATCTAATTAGTTAAAGGATTTTTCTTCATTTAATCTCAGTGTGTACCTTGTAGGATCACCTAAAATCCAATATCTCCCTACTCCTTGGGACATCTAACTCTCACTATTATATTACTCATGTGCTTTGTGCTCCTTTTCCCCTTGGGCACCCTCATCAAAACATTTTCTCTTGAATAGAAGCCTAAGAATGTGCCATACAACCTCTTGTGTGAGTTATCTTTCCCAATAGTAATAGAAGGTACATGTTATTATACCACTACTCAACCAAAGAGGTGAGCATGGAAAATTCAAAGCGTGTCTCGGTATACACACTATTTGGATAAATAAAATCATGTCAATGTATGCCTAATCAACACCCTCTAGTCTAAGTAATTGTATTTTCTTCAACACAAAACCATAATATTGTCTTACACACATGTATGGTGGCCTACATCACATTGAATCAAGATAAAATTATGTGTTTCTTCTCAGAAAATCTGTTTTACATATTCAATTTTATAGTTCCAACTACCAAAATGACAATCTCCACACTCGGGCCAAGATCATACAATTTCTGACTAAAAATGTGTAGTTCTTACCAAGATCGTGTATTTCTAACATGGATCATACAAATCTATGTGTAGTTATTAAAAAGATTGTGCATTTATAACGTTGATCATACAAATATTTTTCATCACCATACAAGCCTAACGTTGGCGGAAAACACTCCCTTGTATCATATTTACAAATGTATGAAATTTTTTGATGAAAAAGATCTTATATTATATTTAAAGAAACATGATACAAGATGTTTCCAACAAAAAGGGAGTGGTATGAGAGCACATGCCAAATCCATGAGTAAACTAGGCCATGCCAAGGAATATGACCAAAACAACTTATGAAACATCGAATTTAAACATTTGCATCAAAAATACCAAAATAGGGGGGTCGTGATCATCTAGAAAACCATGGCTAAGAAGGTGATCTTTCTAGTTTGTCTGGCACATTCCCAACTAGAACAATAGAGGTCCTCTTCCTCATTTTCAGCAGCGACCCATGTGGGAGAGATGGCAAGATCCATCCAAGGGAACTTATCCGACAGAGGCAAAGGTGGAGGTGGGATGATCCACCCATCATGGTTTCATGACTGAGGAGCCACAAGTGACCCCCAACTGAGATAAAAAGTAGGGGGGGAACCCCAACCCTGATGGTGAGATGGAGGAGATAGAATTCTCCATGGTTGATTTTGGAGATATGCGAGCATGAATAAAATATCATCACTGGAATGGCTTCGGACAACCTCCTTGGGGACATCTTCCGTGGGGCAGAGACCTCCAAGAGGGAGAAGGTGGATTCTGAGCAACATTACAAGGGGCATCCCCCAAATGCACAGAATATTCTATAAGGTGCTCCACCTCAAAGGCCACCTTGTTAGCTTGTACTTGGATCTGCAGCAACACATTGGAGATAACCATCGATTTATTATACACAGAGAATTGTTGATCAACTTCAGTATTAGCAAACAAAAAAGAATTCCTTTCTTTCCATAACCAAAACAAAATTTCCCCTCTGAAAGCATGCCAAATCTGGGAAAACATGTGAGGTAATCTGGGGCTATCTCCTAAAAGAATATGATGTCAGCTGAAACACTCCGGCCGACAGGGGAAAAGAATGAATGAATCCAATTCCAAGCTTGTTGGGCTTTGGAGACAAAACCATAAAAATGTGCAGTAAGGTTTCTAAGTGCCCACTGAAAGGACATTTGGGAGTTGGAACACCAATTTGAACCAGTCGGGTGCCAATTGGGAGACCTTGATGTAAAATACACCACAAAAAATGTGTAATTTTAGGCTCCACACAGGCAGACCAAATATGTCAAACCTCCTTCTCCAAAAGGAAGGAGAAGAATGAAGCCCCCACCTAGTGTTGAGTTTTTCAACCATAGGAAAATGTGGTGAAAGCCAGTGATATCCCTTTACTGGCCGAATAATTCTAGAATGGGGTATCCATGAACCACTTCCAGTCCATCCACCAAGGACGGGAAGGAATGCACAGAGATCTTATGCAGCATATGATCAGGAATTGAAATCAATGATTTCAGTGATACTAGTATGATCTGGGTGGTAAGTTGTATCAGATATTTTAAGCTCATTCCAAGGACACCAAGATTGAGTGTGCTTGCAATAATAGATCTTGAATGGAATGAATTCTGCTGCTTGAAAATCTTGAGTGCAAGAATTCCATAGGGACTTCTACAAGACACGATCCTTGGATCTTGAATGATAGGGTGACCACCACAAAGATTGGTGGTTAATGGAAAGACCATTGCGGAAGCCATTTCCTTTCCATTGAAGCCATGGTTTGATTCGTTCCCATGTTTTCCAAATGATATTAAGCACAAATGTGCCAACAACTTTGATAGACACTGGAGTAATGAGAAGATTGGAAAACCCAAACCTTTCCAAGTGGGATGGCCATAAGGGGGACCTTCCTCAATGCCATGACGCAAAAGCACTTTCCAAGCTTCTTGACCTTCAATGCATCAAATTATCCATTTGGCACAGAGTGTTTCCCTTGTTAAATATGTCAATAAGACCCATCCCCCAGATTCACAGGGAAGGCAACAGGTCTCCCAAGAAACTCTGTGAAATCCTTTACCAGAAGAGGCATTGGCCCAGATAAAATATTTGAGAATTTTTTCCAGTTTCTGCAATGGAAGGTTTTGGAAGGCACCCAACAAGATGAATAATAGACATGGGTGGCTCAAGGACTTTGGAGACAAATATGGAATTTCCCCACTAAAGACAATGGTTTGGTGATCCAGTATTCAATCTTTTTGGCCACCCTGTTGAACCACATACTGCCAAATCTCCATAGGAATGCTTGAAAGGAAAAGGGAATGCCAAAAAAATTAAACATCTCACCATGCCTAACATTTTCCAATCATAATGAATCCAGCCAAGTGGGCACAGGGAGGAAGGATTTCTGTAGCACTGCATTTTTTACCATTGAATGGAAGAACCAGAAGCCCACAAAAAATATCAAGGTAATGCATGGCATTGTGAATATTGTTTTCTTCCTCAATTAAGGTAAGGAAGGATTCATCTAAAAGTGTCCATTGAGTAATTGGGAATCCTATCCATAGTAGGCAAATTAGCAATCCCCCTGACAATCCCTTGGGATTTGGCTTGGGCAAGTAAATACCAAAAACCCTCAGCCACAAGAACATAAAGAGTAAGGTGCTAAAGGGTAAACCTTGGAATAGAGTGAAAAAGGCCGAAAGGCTTAGAGTTGTGGCCATTAATGGTGATTTGGGCAGAGGCATTGGAAAAAATCATTCAGAAAGATTGAATGAAGATGGGGCCAAAACCAAGGGCTTGAAGCATGGCAAGAATAAATGACCATTCTATCTTGTCATAAGCTTTCTCAAATTCAATTTTAATGAACATAGTAGATTGGTTAGATCTGCGAGCCCATTCCATGCCTTCCCAAATAGAAATGATATTATCAAGAATGTAGCACCCCTGAATGAATCCAGTTTTCTTTGGTTGGATGATAACAGGAAGAATATGACGTAACCTGAATCACAAGGGCCTTGGAAATAATCTTGTAATGAGACATTAAGCAAGGTGATAGGGAACCATGCCAATTGGTAATTTTCTCAGGGTCCCCTGGTCTTGGGAATGAATTTGATATTCCCCTTATTGATGTGTGCACCAAGCGACTGGTTCTAAAATCCTTCAAGATAGACTTGATGAGGGCCCGAGCCAACAATATCCCAAAGTGATTCATAGAATTCACATGGGAATCCATCACTCCTGGGAGCTTTATAATTAGCCATTTGCATGGATTGCTTCATGTAGGTCATCAATGGTGAGCATGTGGTCACAAGCCACCTTCTGAGCCAGAGTGAGAGCTTACAAGGAACACAACCAAACATCGGTCAAGAGCTACTTGTCACTCATCGAAAGGATCTTGACCTTGAAAAACAAGCTTATAATGCTTGACAAAGGCCTGAAGCATGAGCTGGGGATCAGTAACCTAAGTTTTACTATCAATAATGGCACGAATTTGCTGAGATGGTTGTTTGGATTTGAGGGAAAGAAAAAATTCTTTTGACACTTGATCCCGCACTTTAAGGCAATGCACATGAGCACAAATTTGAGCTCCCCGAGCATTGTACTTATCTGCTATTTGGATTTTTTTATGAAGCTCTACCACCTAAAGTTGCAGAATTTCAAAGAAGGGATTTCCTTCAAGTGCCACCACCACTCAGCTAAGAGTGGAGGTGGTAGCGTAGTATGAGAGGTGTCAAATTTTAGCCAACTATCGACCATAGATTCTAAGGAATCTAGTCGTCCTAGTCATAACATCCTCCCACCATTGAGTCCAGCTGGCACACATAGGTGGATGATAGTGTTGGAAATGACGTGGCTGAGGGGATAAATTCCACACCCGCTTAATTTGGTTGAGAGTGGGCCCATGTTCTATCAAGTAGTATTGAGAAAAACTAACCTTTATGACAAAAAGGTCACCTATCTTGCCAAGTGATATGAGAATTGAATGGGGGAGTGGTCTGAAAGGACAAAATATGGCATAACTTCCACAGGTAAGGAATAAATGTTGTCAAACTCAAAAAAATCTTGAGTTGACAACATATATCAGTCGAGCCATTTGAGGACCCGATCTGATCCTCCTCAGAGATTGGACCAAGTGAACCAAGCTTCAGAGGTGGGAGTGTGAGAGGCATTAGGGTCATAAAACCCAAATTTATTGTGCATAAAAAACCACCTCCTTTTCCAGTTGTCCATCGCATAGGTAGGTGCCCACACTTATCAGATGGGTAGCTCTACCATGTTAAAGTCACCACATATAACCCAACATGCATCATGAATTGCACTGGCTATCCACCACCAAAGATCGTCCCTTTAAACTGCATCATTAGAGGCATAAATGTTAATGAGGCCAAAAGGGTGGCCGTCAATATTAAATAAGACCCATATGGCATGATTGGTGGGGTCGACACCATGATCCATTAAAAAGGGCCACCATTTAGGAGAAAAAAGGGAAATTAAGCCCCAACACCCCCCATCATGATTACTACAGAATGTCAGGTTGTTAGGCCAGATGGATTTACAAACCATCTCTAACTAAAAACCTATAACTTTCACTTCCTGCAAAAACAACACATCTAAATTGGAAATTTTTTGATGAGCATCATGAACAATATACTTGTGGTTGGATTCTATAAGACCCCACACATTCCATGATATGAAATTCATGAATAACGGTGGTCGAGGGCCATACCGTCTGCATCCAAGCCATCCAAGGCATCAAACTGGTTCTGCAGGAATTGAGCATTGTTATTCTTCAAAAAATCCTGCAACTCAATTTTCCTTCACTCGACATATTCTATATTATATTCCTCCTCAGTAGAATCCACACTATGATTTGGGCTATGATCCCAGGAGTGGCAAGGAGGACTTCGGGCCCTTTTGGATGGGCCATGTGAACCAATTGTTAAAAACAACAATGACTACGGAAGGGTTGAGGAACTTCATATGGAATTCATTTGGTCCATGAGAACTAAGGAATCCTTGGGTGTGTTAGAGAATTTAGGTAACGGGATAAGCAAGTCATTAGAAACTACCGGCTCCTTGGGGTTGTTGGCCATGGGTTGTTCCTTAACAGTTGGCTCACTTGAGCCATTTGAACCAGGGCCTTGGGTTGCGTTGGCTTGTTCTTATTTTTTTGTCCTCCAACTGTTTGCCACCCCTTCTGAGGGGGTTTGGTCACTTCTGAAGCCACCTTAGCCATTGGGCGGGTGTGTGGGACATAAAGAGGACATTCCTTGATCTTGTGATCAGAGGCCTGACACCGGAAGCAAGTGTTAGGAAGATTGATGTATAAGATACGCTGGGAGTAACGGATGTCTCCCATTTGAATCTCCACAAACTCTTTTAGTTCTTAAGAGAGGTCCACTTCAACACATACACACTTCTGTGGATGGGCATTATAAAATCATTGAGGTTCATACAAACCACATGCCCTATAGAAGAGGCGATTTAATGTAGAAAATGAACAGATGGCAAGGGAAGGCAAGGAAATTCTACCCAAACCAGTACTTTAAGGGCTACATAATCAGAGACCAAAAATTCTTTTGTCCATGGAGAAAGGACCAAAAGAGAGTTGTGAACATACCAAGTGGCCGAATGGGTCAAAATGGTTGGGGCATGCGATGGGTCAGAGAAGTGGAAAAGGAAAAAACCTTTGGTCATGTTCTAAACACTCTCAAACTGGATGTTGTGAGTGGCCCAGGCTGAGTTAACCCATGATTTTAGCATGCTTTCAGAGGGGATGTGACCCAAAAAATATCCAATGAGACAGAACTGCTCTAACCACTCGCATGCAGCATTATACTCAATAATAGGTAAAACAACATTAGGGAGAGATTCATTACCTAGTGAAATACCTTCGGGACGAACTTCCGGGGGCGTTTTCGATGGTGGTGCCATTGTTCAAAACTCCGCAAGCTCTAGCCATGGTTTCAAGAAGTGGGCTCGAAGTGGAGAGGGGCATTATATAGATGTGCCTAGTGGGTGAGAAACCCTAGAAAAAACTTATAGAGGTATTGTCCCCTAGTGCCCAAAGAGGCCGCGGTATGACATGCACGCAAAGGAAACCCTAGCAAAGCTTGAAAATATTTCTGAACAAATATGTGAAATTTAGAAAAATGATAAATTTGAAAAAATCAAGGGCAATGTAATATACTAGCCTCTATGCATCATTCAATGTGGTAGCGACCCTCACATATCCCAATAAGTGTACATGTCCTAATGATGGATCATAGATTTCAATCTGAAATGTTGACTAAAAGCTTTTACAAAGTTAATTCCAAAATATCACTTTACTCTTATGGACTATGAAAGCATCATATCTCTAATAAATGGTCATCAATAACTCATGGTAAAAGTTATCTTTAAATCTTTGGTTTCAAAGGTAAAAGGTACGAATGTGATAAATTTTCTTTTCCTACTTTCACTTCACATATTAGGGGAAAAACTCCAAAAAGTGCTTTTCATTTCAATCATTTTTCTAAAAGTTTCTTTATATGATAAATTAATACAAATGCACTTGCATAATTATTATGACACATTACTACATGGCATTTATGGTACCCCTACTTGAATTTCCTAGCTGAAAATATGGAACAATCACATCATTCCTCATAACTCCTTACATTTTTTCACCTTGTACTTTACCAATCCATCTTTCCTTTCTTATTTTTACCCCTTACTGGCCTTTCTGTTATGTATTGTCTCCTCTTCAATTTGATTTGTTATTTGATTGTTTCTTTTTTCTAGCCACTTACTAGTCAAGTACATATTTTTCTATTAAGAAGGCATCCTTTCGGGTTTTTACCTTCCTACCTCATCAAACTAGTGTATTTTAAATTTTTAATTTAGTAGCACTCTTTAGTATTGTAGACACCTAAAATCCACTTACGCGGTTTTATTGCTAAAATTGTACTAATTACCCTCTTTTCTATCATTCTCGTCATAATTAGCACTTTTCCGCTAATTGGTTAACATTCTCATTCATTTCTATTAATTAATTACATTTCGTTAATTAATTAGCCTTCCTATCACTCTAGATGTTAATTAACAACTTTTTGTTAGTTATAATCCACTTCTAATTGATTAATTAACCATTATTAGTTAATTACGCCTACTATTTTAATCAATAAAACCCCTTTTATTGGTCAAATTTCCCTCTTACATCCCCCAAATCATGCTAATTTTCCTCTAAATCCCTTCTAAATAGTTTCTATAAGTTTATCCTTACCTATTAATTAATCACATTTGATTAATTAGACCCTTCTCAACTCCCATAAGTTGCACATCCTTTGTTAATTCTTCTAAACATGTTTATCATTTGTATTTCTTCTTTGGGATTTGTCCCACATCCACTAATTTGCAAGCCTTTCCCAAACAAAAAAGCTATAAAAGGGACCCTCCTCCTTCCTTCTCAACACACACCTCTTTTGCACTAGTGAAAACTATAGGCATTTTGCTTTGACCATTCTCCATTGATTTCGATTAGCTTCTTCATCTTGCATCCATTCACTCAAATTTGAGTAGTATGGGAAGATCCAAAAATGGCCTTATAGCCATCTCTTGGTGAGATCTCATCCTCAATTATTGAGGCAAACAACAATCAACTTTGATTGTTAAATGATCTAATTAGGTTCATGTTTTGATTAACAATCTTAAAGAGTAGGAATGGCTTAGCATTTAGTTTGATTTATTCATGTTCATGCATTGAAGAAGTTATTTCCCATAAGCTCTTATCTTGATGGTTCTAGAGTAGATTTGGCTTTGCTTTGAAAATACTATGTGTTAGTTTCTTTTAATTAGCATTGCTAGTTTATTATGTTCACATTTAGCACGCTCGGTGGGACAGTTTCGAACATTTGCATTGTTTTTGGGATTTTTTTTGAGACCGTGTTCTATTATTTTTTAGTTTTCTATGAAATGATTTTCTAATGTTTTGGGATTTTCTAAACATATTTGAATGTTTTGGAATTTTTTGAACATATTTGAATGTTTTTAGAATTTTCTGAAAATTTTTCCAAAGCTATGTACAGGAAAATAGAGAAACATGAGGGTCTCCAGCGTTAGATGGGAATGTACAAGGGCAAACACCATGTGTATGTACAGGAAAGCGAAGATGTTAAGATACCCCCAACATTAGATGGGAATGTACCAAGGCAAACTCTTCACATATATACAAGAGGAGGATCATCCGGATTAAGGATTACGAAGGATAAGCTCAAATGAATCTCAAATACAGGCGAAAATGAGCTTTGGACAAAGAAAATGTACCCCCTAGATGTGAGATGCTTGTGAACAATGAATCCTTTCAAGGCGCCGGAAACCAATTTTCACGAAAGGACTTGTCAAAGTACCACAATTGCGTGGTTTTCACACTTGGATGAACTGATTTCTCTTTACTTTTTGCATGATTTTTTTGTTTTTTTTTTTACTTTTTTGGTTTTTTAACAATTTTTAGGATTTTTAAGAAGATAATTAGTTAAGAAGAATGCCAATATATGTGGTTATTGCCAAAAACTGTTGGAAAGCAAAAAATATGCCCCATGTAGCAGAAAGGGTTGTCAGGAAGCAAAAACATGCCCTAGCGTAGCGAAAACGAGTGAAAATGATTGTTTATTAAAAATAATCATAGCGATGAGTGGTAGAAGAAAATAGAAGAATCGTGTTATTCATCTAGCCCCTGGGGGGCAAGAAGAATGAAGAATTAGGGGGAAACGACTATATATAATGGATTGGGAGGGTGAAAAAACCATCACAATGAGTTATTCTTTCCGGACCCTTTGTGATTTTTCCCTAACATGGGAGAGAGATGGCTCGATTTTAGGACCGTACACGATTTATTGATCGATTTTGAGACTAAGTGAGGCTTCCCAGTGATGGTCCACAAGTACGTAAAGAAAAAAAAACCAATTTTGAGCTCATTCAATGCCATTTATTGCTCATAGAAAAACATGCGGAAACGCTAGTGCGGCCCCTAGGGCGCATGAGCATAGTTGGGGGCACGTGAGCATGGAGGGGGGCACATAAGCATTAAAATAGAGGTGTATGCATTGAACTAGGGGAAAAAATTAGTGGGGCACGTAAGTGTAAACACAAGCACTGGTGCGAAAATGGGGGTGTTAGCGCTAGGGCGCACTAATGCTAAAATGGGTGCACTAGCGCTAAAAGGCAAGTGCTAGCATGAATGGTTAGTTTTGTACAAATTTTTAGAAGAATTTAGGAGATTTGTAGAAGAAGATAGTGATGAATGCAGGAAAGTAGATGATGTGTTATAGAAGAAATGATGTTAATAATTGGTTTGTCTGATCTTACAGATTAAATTACCCAAATTGGAGATGCGGGAGTGACACGCGCAACTTCAAGCCTTCGCGGAGACCTTCACACGGTGCAAGAGTATTTATCTAGGGATTTCTTTAGATGTTACCAGATTATCGTACGTGGCTCAAATGCCACATATTTCTCTTGATCACCACCTTCTCATGGGGTCAATGGACAGATGTCACGGTGAGATCCAGACCTTCAAATTTGTGACTGACGAGATGAGTGTCACATTAGAGGATGTTTGGCACATACTGAGAGTGTCTATCCAGGGCCGATTGATTACATATGATGATGATCGTGGCCGTATTATGTAGTGCATTGGGGAGATGTTTTTTCTACTCGACATATTGTGTCAAGGCATGGTAGTTCATTTATATAGTTTCTTTGATGATCGATGTCTCTCTCGTGTACTAGTTTACCTGATGGATCTTGTCAACAACATTTTGTTTCCTGACAAGATGGGAACACACTTCCCCTCGGGTCTCACTAGATTGATACATGGTCTCATTAGTGGAGAGGTTTATTACTGGGGTCAGTACATTCTAGCACACCTTTACTAGGATCTACACTTGATTACGTATTGTGGTCAGAAGATCGTGGGTCGAGCCACTTTGATATAGATATGGGTGTGGGACCACATTGATATTGGCCACCCATTAGGAGTTCTATGAGCTAGGGCTCCGAATGAGCCCTCTATGATGGGATGGGCACCAGTTGGAGATGACATCCGATCTCACATTGGAGACATAGCATATTATAGGTGATCATTCAATGAGATCCAATTACGCATGGTGACATGGTGACCCTATAGATTATACCAGTGGCCCGAGGATGCTGTATAGCTCAGCACAACAGAGGTTGGCCACTTTATCATTGGTAGCAGGGACTATATTACTGAGTTGTATAGAGTCCAGAGATAGTTAGGCCACATCCAGGGGATTCCTAGAGATGAGATGTGGTGCGGGTGTAGATCCAAAGACACCTTCGACATTGGCCCATGGATTAGACCACGACAAGATCGAGATAGCTTTCATCAAGTGGTCCCATAGCCTTGGGTGGTACAACCACAGGTAGTAGATCTGGGGTGCACACAAGATTATGATGTGTGGTAACAGTGCTTCCGCGAAGATTAACCATCGCACAGGATGCCATAGAGGCAAGGATTGCAGCAGCAGCACAAGGCTTACGAGGCAATGTTCTTAGAGCCAAAGCATAGGAGCAGGTATAGGTAGATCCTTAGGCACAGGGCCAGGGTGCACTGGGTGCATATATACAGGTGTAACAGGTTCCACAAGTGTCACAGGTTCCATAGGTTCCATCACAGTAGGCCATCCCATAGGTGCCATTACAGTAGGTTGTCCCCCAGGTACAGGTTTCACAGGGACATATCCAGATTCCACATGTGTCATTATCACCTTCGCATATTGTGATTCCACCACACAGTCCACCAAGGGATAGATGGGATGGAGATGGAGGGGGTGGCAGAGATGGTTGGGATGGATGGGGGTCTCCACCACATAGTCCAGTGGGTGGGGGATGGAGAGCACATTACATGTTACTGCAGAGATCACCCCCGAGATAGGTTGCTCATATTTTAGAGGATCTAGCTACCTTGAGGCATCAGTTACAACAGGTGACAGCCCAGAGAGATAAGGTGACTGTTGAGAGGAACTAGTTTCGGGATGAGTTTGTGAGCATGAGAGCTGAGTGTAATGCACTCTAGTATGCAGGAACAGCAGCATGAGTCCAGGATTTAGTTTATGATTTTGCTTCAGTCACTGGGGAGGCCACTTATTACAAGATGTTATATCATGGGGTCATTCTAGTCAGTCAAAGAGTCATGGATTATATTTAGCTAGCTGGTAAACGATCTAGATCGAGGTCACACAGGCCATCTCGATCAGCAAGATCGGTTCAGATGCCTTCAGCACAGCAGGGACCGTCACCATAGAGCTCACAGCAAATGCTACCACTTGGGCATAGGCCAGGCAGTCCAGGAGTAGGTGAGAGTCATGGTTAACTCTTTTTATGATGACCTATTTACATATGTACTTTTTTTTTATGTACGCTTCGATATAAAGGCACATTTGTAACCCATGCCCATGGTGGTATACGTTGTATCTAATTATTATGTAATGAGACACATTGTATATGGACATTGATATATTTGACACATTTACATGATGTTGATGGAATTTCTTATGATGTATGATTGTATCTCATGTGTTTGATGTATGAGATAGCATCTAATGATATCATGTTGTTTTTGATGAGATACTTATGATTGTCCATGTTTTTAATTTTTGATATTGGTGAGGGGGGGTGCGGGTTAGAAGGTGATCTCTATTGCCTCATTGATGATAGTATATGATTTTAGCTTAGCATACATATGGATGTTCATTTTCATGATGATGTGGCTTAGCATTTATTGATGATATATGATATATGTGATGCTAGATGTGATGATATAGATAGTGATGTGATAACAAACAATGTACAAGTAACAAACAAACACAAGCAAAAGTTAACAAATATATACATTAAAAAACTTGACAACACAACTATGTACAAATATAAACAAACATCCAAAACACACTGAATATAAACAAGTGAGAATGGATCTAGTCAAGGAAAGAATAGACCAATCTAAGAAGTATTTTAAGCAACACACTATACATGATGTACAAACAAGAAAATGAAACAAGAAACAAACAAACAAAAAAGTAAAAAATTTCAAAAATATAAAAAAAATGAGAAAACATTAAAACATTACCAAATAAATAAAAGGTACAGTGATCAAACATTTTAATCAGGTATTGCATACACATGGTTGTTCTTTATTCCCTTTCTTTCCATTCCTTTGTAAGTCATCCACCATGTTCATCCCTTCGATGATATTTTGGTTAGTCTATTCGCACTCATTTTGTGGCATTTATCTCTATAGTATCTGTTTGACATTGGTCTTTCATCACCTTGGTAAATTAAAGAATGACTAAACTCTTAGAGTACTATCACTATTTACATCTAATACAATTGTTGTGAAGAACTTTTGGATGTATTTGTTGACACTAGTCAATGTCGTCATCGCAATCACCTCCATATCCTTCCATCAAGCTAATCAGTGGTTCTTAACCCCTCATCAAAACAATTGAGAGAGATGAAATAACTTTTCAGAAAGAAATAAATCAATCAAAAATTAAAATAAAATCAAAATATAACTCTCTTTTGGGGTATTTCCAATATCTCTATCAGGGTTATGGACACCTGGCTAATAGTAAAGCAATTTTGTGACTAGAATCAAATACATCTCTATCGGGGCTATGGACGTCTGGCTAGTAGTGGAGCAATGTACAGCTCTCCTTCCACCCTCCATTCACAGATCACCTATCAAAATAAACCATTCCTACACATTGGCTAGTGTGTCTTCACTTATTGTCTATTAAATATTCCCTTCAAAAAGTAATTAATTTCCACGTGCACACATTGGGTCTCTATGAGAAAACAGGATTAGTATGTTACCAGGTGTTGTTTGGACTTTGTTCAAACTCTTACTTTAGTCCTTATTTTGACTCACAATTTTTGCCTTTGGCTAATCACCTTTTCATTACAAGGCTTTTAGCTACATTTTCCATATCCTTCCATAACATTCACATTGTTCTTCTGCTTTGTTCATAACATCCATGTGTATAAGATTGTCTTTTCACCATGTTTACCGAAACCTGTGTTCCCTTTTAATAAAACAATCTACTTCTTTTCTCTCATATGTTTCTTGGTCAGCTTGCACTTGGGGCATGCTAGCTCCTTCTTAGCACTTCATTGGTTTGAGTTCATCATCATGTTGAACATATCCTTCGTGGCCTGTATCCAACATATCTTCTTCTTGTATATATGTGCAAATATTTTCCCTTGTATATTCCCATCTTTCGCTGGGGGCATCTTTGAATCTTCATTTTTCCTGTACATAGCTTCAGAAACATTTCAAAAAACCATAAAAACATCGTCAAAAATCATCCTACAAAACAATCGTTCTTTGGTTCTCACTTGTTCTTGTGGATGAATTGTGGATCATTTTGGTCTACCTCCATTAACAAAAGTTGATTCTCCTAATATGTTTGTACTTCCTTGCACAAACGAGTTGCATGGTACTATTTCATAGGGCACATCTACTTTTTCATCGGACTTCACTGTCCTCCATTTATTCACCTTGTAATGTATTGTTGTTTGGGTGTCATCTTTAACCCTTGTCATATAGCTCAAATAGGTGGAATCTGAAGCTAGATAACAAAAACATTGCTACAATTGTCTTGAACATTGTTTGTTTGAGCATATTTGTCTATACTTGTTTGGTTGCTTGTCTGCTTGTTTACTTTCTCATAAAGCATTGTGTTATATATGTTGCTTTGAGTTAGTCCTTGCATGTATATATATATATATATATATATAAAATAAAGAACCAATGACGTAGATCATTAAGAAAAATGATGAAACAAAGTTATTCTTGAGCTAAGTTGGATGAAAATTATTTCCATTCTCTTCTTCTTCATTATCATTTTCTTCAACAACACCTAGGACAATAGGGATTATATTTATCCCCCCTCCCCATCCTTTTTTTTCTATCCATTTCCTTCATCTTTTCAAGCATCGATCGACCTCTTTCCTCACCCCATCGACACTCGAGGGGGCATCCTTCATTCTACTAAATTTTCTTTCACTCATTCAAAATTTATTTGTTTCTACTTGTCTACTATCTTTGAAGTGGCGTCGCGTATGCCACCCCAAATCGAGGCAAATGTAGACACCTAAAATCTGCTTACGCAGTTTTATTACTAAAATTGTACTAATTACCCTCTTTTCTATCGTTCTCGTCATAATTAGTGTTTTTTCGCTAATTAGCTAACATTCCCCTTCATTTTTGTTTATTAATTACATTTCGTTAATTAATTAGCCTTCCTATCACTCTAGATGTCAATTAACGACCTTTCGTTAGTTATAATCCACTTCTAATTGGTTAATTAACCATTATTAGTTAATTACGCCTTCTATTTTAATCAATAAACCCCTTTTATTGGTCAAATTTCCCTCTTACATCCCCCAAATCATGCCAATTTTCCTCTAAATTCCCTCTAAATAGCTTCTATAAGCTTATCCTTACCTATTAATTAATCACATTTGATTAATTAGACCCTTCTCAACTCCCATAAGTTGCACATCCTTTGTTAATTCTTCTAAACATGCTTATCCTTTGTATTTCTTCTTTGGGATTTGTCCCACATCCACTAATTTGCAAGCCTTTCCCAAACAGGAAAGCTATATAAGGGACCCTCCTCCTTCCTTCTCAACACACACCCCATTTGCACTAGTGAAAACTATAGGCATTTTGCTTTGAGCATTCTCCATTGATTTCGATTAGCTTCTTCATCTTACATCCATTCACTCAAATTTGAGTAGTATGGGAAGATCCAAAATTGGCCTTGTAGCCATCTCTTGGTGAGATCTCATCCTCAATTCTTGAGGCAAACAACAATCAATTTTGATTGCTAAATGATCTAATTAGGTTCATGTTTTGATTAGCAATCTTAAAGAGTAGGAATGGCTTAGCATTTAGTTTGATTTATTCATGTTCATGCATTGAAGAAGTTATTTCCCATAAGCTCTTATCTTGATGATTCTATAATATATTTGGCTTTGATTTGAAACTACTAGGTGTTAGTTTCCTTTAATTAGCATTGCAATTTTATTATGTTCACAAGTATGTTCTTTATTTTCTTTCTATTTTCCATTTTTCCTCAATATTGACTTTGTCTTATTATTCATTTTTTTCTTAAATTTTTTTTTTATTTTTTCTTCTTTTTTCCAAAATTGTTTTTGTTTCTTTTCTCTTTTTATCTCAAAATTGCTTTTATTTTTTTCCTTTTTCTAATTTTTTTTTTCGCAACAATTGATGAAGATTTCATCACTGGAGCTTTAAACAGTCATGGCACTAAATATGGAAAGGAAGGTTGTACCAAAGGTATTCCATGAGGTACTTGATTTTAACCCAGAAACCCCTTTACTTGATGTTGTGCTTGATTAGCTTGAATGTTACAAAGCTTGCAACTATTTTGAATCTTTTACTCTTGTTGGTTATTTTGTTAGCAGATTCCCCCATGAAAACCTAGTAAAATAGTGGGTTCACATCCATTGGAAACCCCATGGCATAAAGCTTGAGGTGGTACAAAACATGACCTAAGGTTTTTTTAATTTGTTTTGATAATGTTGACCATTCTAAGGCTATCTTCAACCATCGTCCCTAGTTTGTTCACAATACTCTTGTTGTATTTTCTCATTAGACCAATGATTTCCAAGTCTATGAATAAGCTAGACTTAAAATCCCAATCTAGATTGAGTTTTCAGGTTTCCCTCTCCCTTTTTGGGGCTTTGTTGAGTAGTTCACTAAACCCTCAGGGTAATTCATATGTCATGAACAATCCAAATTCTACTAATCTCGCAAGTAAAAGCGAGTTCGCATTGAAATTGACCTAGCTAAGGATCTAAAGGAAACCATTAACATCTATATTGGTGGTGCTCAATTTTAGCAAAGTGTGCTTTACATCAATATTTGGAATACTTGTTTCTGTTGCCAATCCTTAGACCATATGATTTGAGAATGCCCTTTAATGGTTGTTTCTTGAAGATTCTATAGGAAAAATCTACGCCAAAAAGCAAGATGACTATGTCCATCTGTTACAAATGGACCATGGTTACCGATAAGAACACTTGGACTTCCCACAATGCCTCTAAACCACAAACCATTGTGTATCAACCCACAAGTGGTCTTGGAGCTAGATCCTTTACTACTAATGCTAAATAAGTTATTCCCTCCACTATCAAAGTGCCGCCACCTCTCTCCCACACTCTAAATGTAGCATACTCCATGATACCCTCACAACCTATGATCTTCCTTGCACAATCATCACAATCCCTTTCTAGGGTGATATGCACAAACACATAGGATATTGTGGTAAAAATTTAATGTGAATTATGCTTTACTATTCACACATTCCCTCTCCTTCAAAAGATAGGGAATATGTTCAAGAAAAATTATGGTCATATTAAATAAGCAACTCTATGCATAGAAACCAAAGAAATATTTCCTTCTCCAACAACTTTACAGCCCTCAAAGTAATTAAATAGGGAAATAACATGCACCTTGATGTTTCACCATGATAGTTTACCGTTGGAAAGTACATAGCCTCATTGTAGTGGCCCGTAGGGGCACACTCAAGGACAATTGTCAAAACTTTCATAATATGAAAGTGTTGGTTTTGTAAGAGGTTAAGCTTTATGGTTTTCTTCTTCAATTTGTCACCTACACTATTTGGCTGAGTATACTTTTCCAAGTGTCCAATCATGAGCATGGTCGTGGATTCATCGCACAATTACCGCTAAAGCTTTCACATAATATTTTTTTTATGGGTTTGACCCTATCCATTGGGTAGTGTGGACCATTTTTTATTTTGACATTCGAATGCTTCCAATAACGTAGTCAAAATATCTCTACTCTAGAGATGGTTGGCAGATTTTCCTCTCAACACTCACTAGATTCTCTTTGTTGGATTCCAGCATGGTGGAATCCAACAAAGAAAAAGGTTTCCTTCCTATGTGTTAGTGACTGAGAAGTTTGGTTTTACATGCATAGTAAACTTGGCCTTTATGATCCCATTCATCACTAAAGGAGAGACTTTTCTTCGTCTTGGTTTACATGCTCAAATTTTAGACAAGGTCAAGACAAAGTAGTTAAAAGGTTTAATCATGATTTGTTTGTAAATTAGGATTTGTTCTCCTTATCTTGTTTCACCACATGTCATATCTCTATCATTGATGGTGTCATTATTTCAAACCATCAACCTACTCATCTTTGTATTGAATGGAGCACTACATATCTCAAACATGAGAGAACTTTTTGTAACATCAAATGGATTTGGAATCTCGTTTACAGACCCACAGGGGACAAAGGACGGATTAGTGGTCCAATGCCATTACTCAAACTACCACCTTTATTAGACTATATGATAAGAAAGAATATATCTTCAGACAAGGTGCTCAAGAAGCATCATATCATGAATTCCATAGGAGTTTAGAGGAATTTAACAACTCTCCATTTGATGTTCATTTGCAATGTCAAACTACTCAATGGATACATAGGCTCAAAATTGACGAAACTTATAAATCTGGGGATCCCAACTCAAAGCTAGAATGCATTGGTTGAGAGTGGGTAATAGAGTTACCAAATAAATATTTTCTCCTCCACTCCAAACAAGTTGCAAACAAAATTAAAGCCATATATATCCTAATGTTAGGTTTACCAATCTCCTAGACATCCTGTAAGCTTTTTCCCACAATTATCATGAGTTTTTTTGTCCAACCCTCTTCTATAACACTTAAACTCTCCTATAATGCCTTCAAGTTGTACCTTGCAATTTGTTTTAAGCACCAAAAACTTTCTTGTAACAAAGCTCTTAGTATGAATGATCTCAAAGAAACATTCATGTAGATGGATTTCGATAAAGCCCCTAGTATTGATGGTTTCATTAGGAATTGTATCAGATCCTCTGAGACATTATTGGGAAAAATCTTCACAAATTTTTTTATCCCACACTCTATGACCCTCGTCAATCAAGCTAATATTGAGTTCATTCCAAAGGCTGGAGACCTCAAACTCGTTAGTAATTGAATTCATATGACTCTTTTGAATGTTTCCCATAAAATCATTGCTAAAGCCCCATCCCTCGAACTAAAAAATATTCTTCCTCTCAATGTTAGAATTGAGCAAACATGTTTTATCCAACACAAGTATATTTTGGATAATGTTATTGTAGTTTGGGATGATATGGAAGGGACCAAAAAATCAAAATCCTTTTATGTGAAGATTACTTTTGAAAAATCCTATGAAAGGATTGAGTGGCCTTTCATCACTACGATGCTTCAAGCTCTTTAATTTGGCCCCTATTTCATCCATATTGTTAGTATATTGTTTCAAAATGTAGGAGTGTGTATTACCATCAATGGAGTGTACTCTCATAGGTTTGGCTTATGCAAGTCAATTAGGCAAGGGGACTAGGTCCCTCTCTTGAATGGGGCAGCTCCATTTATTGAAAGCAAGGAAACAAATATAAACTAAACTAATTTATGGGGGTGGCCCGTAGACCGGGGATCACACATGAATACTTCCCTAAACCTATGGCAATTGCTTGTATGGAATACAAGGGAGGAAAATTTCTTAGTGAGAGAGATAGGAGAGGGAAATAAGAGGGGGATTTTAACCAACAAATAGCATAGCTGAGTTTATTGCATTAAAATCAGAGTATTTCACTTGCATCAATCAGAAGAAACCATTCACATAGAAAGAGGAACAATCAACAAGAAACACAAAGTTTTATTGCATCATGTTGCACAATTTACAATGCTCTTGGAGTATAAGTTGAGATGGAGATAGAATTTCAATAGACAAGAGAATAGAGGAAATGAAGGCACTTCTTTCCTAGAAAGACAATGGGAGCTAGTAAACAAGAATTAACCATCACCTTACAATGAGGAGATCATCTCCTTTTATAGCTTTACAATTCAACTCTTCATCTACCCCCCACACGACTCTTCATGTTCCTATTCAACTTGTGACTTTTCATTATCCTAGGAAGGGACAAATTAAGTACCCCTCTTATAATTTGAGGGAGTACTTTTACATCTCACAAATATTTCATTGTCACTTAAATGAATAGGACAAAACATCATGATCATGTACAATGAGGAATTAGGAGGAAAGAAGAGGAGAAAGAATGAGAGAGGAGAAGAAATGCTCCAAAGCATGGATGAAGATGCCTCTGCCCTCGATGTAGATCAGCTCCGATGGTGTTGAAGATGAAATTTTGATCCATGATGACCTTCTACAACACTGTGATGCTCACTGATGAAGATTGATTCTTTGAAACCTTTGAACACTCTACTCCCTTTTAAAACTCTTGAAATGATGAACCTCTACAACATACTTGAATTTCATTGAGTGATGAGGAAACTCTGCACCATTGCACATGAGCTCATGCCTTGATTTATTCACAAGGGAAGGTGAAGACCATTGAAGATGATGATTTACCTCACTTGAACAAACATTCAAACCTTTGAAACATTGCAATTCCTCCCAAAATGCCAAGTTCTTGATGCAACTTGAGACCATTGCTTGCACAATTCAACCTGATGATCTGGGGCCTTGGGGAAATGGAGCCATCCATGAGATGAGGTGAAGATAACCTTGATCATGATATGAGTGAAGGTGAGATATTTTATGGAATACGCTTCAATCCTTTGATCAACCCATCTGGTGAAGTGAGAAACACACCGAGACCAGAATGCTCCACTATGACCAAAATTGGGAACTGAGAAGGCTCTTCTCCTGCTTGAGACACAATGCCATTATCCACCCTTTTGAAAACATGAGTTTGACCTCCATGAAGGTTGACATTAGTGAGGAATGGAGGATGAACAACCATGACCATTTTGAGCCTTTTCTGGACACTTACTATTTTTAGTAAGTTCTTCCTGGGTGACTAGTTTTGGCAATTTCACCGAATTGTCACTTTTGAGCACTTTTCCTCCTGGGGAATGAACTTAGTGTCTTGAATCCATTCATCCTTAGGACCTACTACCCTTAGTAATTTTCTTGAATGGGTACTTACTAAAAATATACATTGGCCATGGGGTGTCGGATTGGGCTGAAAAAGGTCTCCAAAAATTCTACTTCTCACCGGGATGCTTTGCTCCAATTTTCAAGGGTTTCTCTCATCCAGATCTTCACGAAATGAAAAGTGAACTTATAGGTATGTGTGATCTTCATCTGATAAGGTAGAATTAGAAAAATAACAGTCCTCCATAACTCCAATCCTACCCATTTTCATGGGGCAAGAAAGTGCTCATTGGAAAGCTAATTTTTTAGGATCTCATGCTCTGATTTTTAGCTCATTTGGCTCGCTGCAACTCCGGATATCTGAGGGGGAAGTTTTCCATGGCTGAAAGTTTCAGATGACTATAAAAAATGGATGAGGGAATTAATGATGTCATGCAAACATTCATTCCAAAGGCATTCATGTAGGGAAGCTTCAGTTCGAATCTTGTGGAGATCGGAGCAAGGGTTTGTGAGATATGAGCAAAATTGTGATTTTGGGCATGGGTTTCTTGGTGCAATTTGGCATGAACAGGTTACAACAGAAATGGAGGGAAAATATATTTAAAAATGGGCTCAAAAATGGCTAAGGAAGATTCAAAAATTCAAAATTTATCCATGGTTAAGGAAACTCACTTCTTGACTCACTTTGACATTTCATTCTTAACTGGGTTGAGGGTGAGTTAGGAGTTACTAAATGGGTCTGAGAGCCTCTCATGTCCCTTAACACATTTATTAAGGGGAAATGAGGTGAAAATGTGCAACAACATGGATAAAATGCGCCATGGGGGGAACCAACATGAGAAGGGGGACAAGATTGATGAGCCGAGTGAGTGGAAAACATGACCTAGGAAGCTAGTTATGAGTGTGAAGTGACGAGAGAGGAGAGGTGCTTCCAAGGGTGGCACACTTTTTTGCACTGATGCATTTTTGCACCAGGTGCAAAGGTGCAACAGGTGTGGAAATGGTGCCAAGGGTGAGGATTCATCATGGAGAGGGGCCAATTTGGAAGGTGTGAGTGCATAACATACACCTAACACACATGAAGATGTCACTTAAGTGACGAAAAAAACTTCTCCCTTGGTGGTGCACACTTTTTTGCACCTCATGAAACTTTTTCACCAGGTGAAAAGGTGAATCAGGCCTTCTAGTGTGCCATGGGTCATGTTGATCATGGAGAAGGGGCAAATTTTAAGACTTGAGAGCATAACACTCACCTAACCACCAAAGACTTCTTAAGTGACACAAAGCTTCAAAACCTTCCTCTCCTCACCTTGGTGGCACATGTTTTTGCACCTCATGCACCTTTTCACCAAGTGAAAAGGTTCAAAATTACATCCAAGGTGTGAAAATGTGCCATGGACACTTTTGGAAACCCTGCCTTCACCAACAGCTGCCAAAAATAGACACTGAGAGTGATTCTTTGCCCCCAAAGCTTCCCTGAGAGTTACCTAGGAAAAACTTATATGATTTTGACTCCAAAAGGTCTGATGAGATCATTCCCACAAGTTTCAGGAGCCAATTCTACCTAAAATTTGAAATTTACCCCCCTTTTTTATTCTGCTCAAGCTTGTGCGCCGGTGAAAGGGACTGCCACCAAAAAGTATGATGATGAAAATGACAACCAACACATTTTGAGTGAAGAGGGAATTACATAGGTCACCTTGGGATTTTAATCAGGCCTCAAATATCCATATAACTCTTGGAATGCTCATTTGAATCCCCACCAGGATCGGGGATCTTCATCTGCATTACTAGGCTAATATATCAAAATATGGAAGGTAGAATCTCCCGAAACCTTTTACAATGTGAATTAGGAACTATTATATTTCCAATTAGTATTTTGTCACTTACAAAAATTTCTGAGGCTCATGGAACATCCAGAACAAGCTCACTATTTTTTACTACTTTCATTTCCTGCACCATGCTATAAGTAGCCCAGTGTTGCATAGCTTGTTCCTAAACTTGTTTTGCCTTGCAAAACTTCCCTAAAATGCCTCTGATGATATCATATATCTATCACACACTGCTTGGATGCATTTATCTTCTTGGTTCATCCCCAGAGGGTGCTTATTAGGTGCAAAAACCCTGAAAATAGGCCTTTTTGGGCCTCCGGGAGCAGTTCCTTCAAAGTGGATCAAAATGAATCCATGAATTGCTTCCCACCAACTTACTTGCACATGAAACACACTTTAAAAATATAGTTAGCACATTCCTCTAAGCCATGATAGGAGTTTACATAGTCAGCAATTGGACACAGGGCAAGTTTACATTACCCGGTTCAAAGATTTTTTAGTGTGGGCTTAATTGTCATGGCAAAAAAATATAAAATTTCATGCTAGACATTTAACATGACAACAAGTTTGTTCTAAAATGTTGTTTTCCATTCATGTATATTATTCCTCTTGTTGGGCTTCTTCCAAAGCTTTCTATGCTAAATCAGGAAAGCTACTAATAGATTTTCTGTGGGAAAATTCAAAAGGGTTTCCATAGGGTATCCTGGGATATTTGTTGCAGACCTAAGGAAGTAGGAGGCCTTGGGTTCATTAACATCAAGCTTCAAGGTCATGCCCTAAGTGTTAAATGTAGCATCAAAAGCTTAGGAGTCTGGGCATGGAGAATTTTGTTGAGGCATTACATCACTCAAGGAATTCTTATGGGAAGAAAGGCATGGAGTGGGCTTGATTTGCAAAGTCTTCTTCTTTCTCTTGCGCCAATTAAAATTGGTGGTACTTTTGTGGTATAAGTAATTGGAACTCCTAGGAATTACTCAAACCCACCTCACCTAGGTTGGAAATGGTTTCAGACTATATTTTTTCTTTATTCTCATTCTCTCTGGTTGTCTCCCAAAGTTCCATAATGTCTCCTTTGTCATGGTCCCTTGGATTAAGAGTCTTATGCTTTTTCGAAAGGGAATCAAGTCAATTGGTCACATTTTTTTGCAACATTTCTCCCATGTGACTCTCATGGGATGTGCTTAAAGATAAATTCCATCTTAAGAATGAGGATGTAGAGCTATTTTTGAAATTCAAAACTCCATACATGATGATTGTCTTCACAAGATTGGTGTTTTCTCTAGAGTTCCACCATGGAGAGGTTGGCATTGGCCTACTGCTACTCCCTTATGCCGATACAAACCCCAGATTGGTTATCAACTTCTTGCCCCTTAACATATTACGGGTGAAACCCTCAACCACCATTGGAAATTAAGGTCCCTAGATGGTGTATGGGCTAGAAGGTTTTCTAATATTTGAAAAGCCTAAAACAACTCATTTTCTTTGGTGTACTCTCTATCAAGGTTTACATGTTGTACATAGGCTCAAGCGCATAGGGGTTTCAAATCCCACTTGTCCTGCTTGTCACCAGACTGAAACCTTTAAACATATTTTTTGGATTTTCCGCCCTACTCAATTTGTTTGGAAATGGATGCATACCCTTTTCAACCTTTTCTTCCATATATGTTTACTTGGTAAATGGTTATTCTTGGGGACTATGCCATGTTACCTACAAAATACAACATTTTTGGCAAATTTTTCGTGTTGATATTCTTTTTCATATATGGAAAGATAAAAATCATGTTGTTTTTGATAAATTAGTTATGAAAAGTGAAAATTTTAAAAATTTGATTTTTCTGTGACTCGCAAAAAAGAATCATTAATGTTATTTTCTGGGAATCATTAGTGTGTATTTTTCTCCAATTTGTTTGCTTCAAATCCAATGTTTACTTGATCATGTGATGTCTTTTTTGGTCCCAAATGATACTTCGCGCTTTGAGAAGATCTGTTCAATTTTATCATGGCAAAGCCCTGTCTAAATTTTCTCAAATCTAGCTATAAACAGCATCTCCCTAGATGCTCAAGTGTTTGGACATTCGCACTCTCTCTTTTGTACTGTAACCTCTTCCAATTTCAGAATAGTTGTTGGAAATTTTTTACACTTCTTTGTTCCGCATGCAGTTAAGACATTTGTGCTATTTTCCCCGCTTTGCCCTACATCCTGTAGCCTGCGTGATTTCGCCCATTTTCTTGTCCCAAATGAACCAAGGATTAGTGCTATTTTGGCCTCTCTACCCGAATGTCCATGTTATCTTCTCACTTTCCTATTTTTGAACGAATAATGAGCCATGCAGTTTTTTCAAGCTAGAATACATCTCCCGAGCTTAGGGTGCGGATTCATATGCACAAAGTAGGATAGGTTTGTTCCTCATCATCTTGACTCTAGGAGTAAGTAGACACAAAGTTCTACTCTCCAATCTGATCATGAAATGTTCCCTTTTGTCTTCAGCCTCTTTGCAGTCCCTCGTTGGCAATTACCTCCCACGGAGCGAATTGTGAAATCAGTGGGTCAAAACCTCCTTATTCATATACCATTGAATTCTGTAAATCCTTATCTTGTAGACTCTTTCTACATTTCTACTTTTTGGATGGATTGTATAATAGTTGAGTAACAGTTCAGTTTAATCTCTTAATCATGAAGGAAGTAGTTACATTGAATAGAACTTGTAAGCTATCATAAGGAACTCTCCACACCAACTTGGTGTGCCTTCAATACTCTGCAAGGATGTCCTCATCAAGACAACACAACTGTCTCCCCGTGGCTTGTGTTAATTTTGCTGAGGATGGTTAAATTTTCTGATCAGATGTTACATGTTGTAACAACACACATAGTTGCAGATCTCTCTTTTAAATAAATTAGCAGTAACATTTCAATCTCCCCTAGCTTAGGTATAAAGAATTCACCTGCTATCCATCATAACAAAGAGTGTTGCCATTTCTGCTCAAGTTCACTACTCTCAAGTCAACCTTTTGTAATATGATGATAAATTCTTCTATACTTCAACACTTGTACAAATCCATAGTTCAACCAGAAAGGTCATGTTTTGTATTACATAAGGTTTGATTATGAAATTGGGAACCTCTCCCAGTTAAAGTTAGGTCAATGGACAATGTCCCCTGACTGAAGCTCTTCAGTAAGTCCTTGGAGGCCATACCCAATGTGTAGGTGGAGTCAAGTGCAAACATCGAAGATTCTCCCCATTTTCGCTCTCCCTCTCAAGGCCATGACTAGGTTTTTCCTCATCCCTACTCTAGGAAAGTAGAGTTTTCTCTTGTTCCCTTTTGTCTTCACCTCTTTGCAGTGGCTCATGTTTAATCACCTTGGAGGCCTAGGATGTTCCTCCCCAAGGAAAGTTTTCGCGCTTGGCTCTCACCATTTCTCCTAAAAAAGAACCGAAGAAACTAAAGAAAGGCAATAGGATGACGGGGGGATCCCTTACCAAACACAACATACCCTCTAGGCATCGGTGGTTGGGGGGCAAGCCTGGAAAGCCCCCTCTCTCAACCACCATGTTTGTTATTGATGCCTAATTGCCTCTTTAATGTGATTGGTGGTCCTTGGATCATGGCTCCTTGGTTTCAGCAGTCTTTTTTGTTGAACCCACACTTTTATTATGTTTATAATTACTATACATCGTTAATTTAGGCATTATTTTGATGATGCAATATGGATTTTTATCTTGAAGAACTCAATGTGAGTTGTATTTTGGGGTGTAATTCTTTCCAACTATTTTTTGTACAATTAGCATTGTACTATTGTGTACAATAAATAACAATGTGTTTTTCAATCAAAATTTTGAAATAATATCTTTATCAATTTTTATATGTTTTACTAAATATTTTGTGTGCTCGCAGCACATACTTTGTGACTAGGTACAGACCTCAAAGTGGGACGAAATAAACTCACTAGTAAGTCCTTAATAGTATTTATTCCACATTGTTTTATATAAGATATGTGTATATATGGGTCATTCATCCAAATTTATTATTATTAACTACGATGAAAACTTTTGAAACTTAAAACCTTCTTTTATGTATTCATGTACCGCGTACAATAACCTTTTGATTGGCTACCTGTCAATTGGATGGGTCCATCTGATTCTTTCTGCATTACCTACTTACAATCAATCATAGGTATAAATGAATCTCGCAAAATCATTGATAAATAGATATCAATCAAAATTGAGCATTTTCTCAATTGGAGCCCACAATTGGTGTGTTGCCAACCTAATATGCTACTTTTTACTCCCAATGCGTATTAGTCAACACTTCAGCGTATTTAACCGTAAAAGTATCGTTCGTTGAAATGCCGGCAAACAAGTTTAATACGTAACGTGATTGTCACTTTCAAAAATTGGCCAGACGTATGGAAAACAAAAACCAAAAAAAATACAGTCTAGGTGACGAACAGGAATCTTTCTAACGTTTAAATCAGTGACGAATCTAACTTTTTTTCAGGGTTGATGAATTCTGCTAAAGTCAGTCGCATATGCCAATCTCACACCACATGTTTGCCTGACTCTTTGAATTATGGTTGTGATTTTTCCCAGTGCCAGGCCATTATCCATAATCTTTTAAGGCTTGAATGTTGGCATGGCATGGCATGGCATGGCATTCTTAGCTTAGAAGAAGCAACTCAGAGCACTGCACTGCACTGCTGATAAAACATGACGAGTAAGTGGCTTAGACCTTCAATGTTTGCTAATATGATTTATATACATCATAAGTAATCCAAAACATGGGCTGAGATGCTGACATTCCATTTGATTCAGTGAATCCTAGTTTTTTTTTTTTTTTTAAAATCATGGTCGCTGTCACTATACATTCTAATGCATGGGTTACATTTTACTTTTTAGCTGTTCGGTTTTTCAATCTATGATATTTTCGAGAGTTTATGTTATTTTCCATGAACCAGCTAGGACTTTCTTATGACCATGCTTGGGTGCTATATCACTTGGACTACAGGCCCCTTTGTGGTTCAGTGGCTTGTTTTCTTCCAACAGTTTAACGTGCACAAGTAGCTCAGATTTTCATTTGAAAATAACGGTATGATAGTATTAGAAATAATAAGAGAAACAGCTCAGAATTCCAGAATTGATTAGGTTCTGAAGATGGTGGGAATTCAACATTTATCTGACATGTGTTTTTGGCTTTTACACTAAATCAGAATTGTATGTTTCCTAGCCTGCTTTTAATGTGCCCTTTCTGTTTAGAATGAAGGTCTGAGGGATATCTATTCTGCCAAAATCACTTGTCCCTGGCACACCAACCTTATCCCTTATTTTGATGCCTTTTGAGAACTGAACCTTGGGCTCTCTAAGAGCCAGTCATTCGTTTCTTTAAGTTCCATAATCATCTAAAATAAATAAATTACTGTTTTGTCGGAATCAAGGGGGACCTTCGTTCTCTATGACAAAATTACTGTTTTATAGGAATCAAGGGGGACCTTCATTACAGTTGGCAAATAGTTTTGGCAAAACAATTTGAAAAACTTAACCAGTTGCTACTAAAATTTACTCTAAAATGGGTGGAATTAATGTCATGCAAACAATGAGAATAAGAAATACGTACTGTGGCATTGACTTTATTTCTCTGACTTTAGTTCAAGAAGTTGCAAGTTGCGCAGGTTGAGTGGTGAATTGTTTGGGGTATACTGGAGAATTAGGCATAAAAGTAAATGGAGATATTTGATTTGAATGTGTTGAAGAAACCAATCTTGGGTCAATTAACTTGTAAATGTAAGTCCACACCAAAACAGCAAACCGGGGTGCTTGGTAAGACACTTACAAATTTTCATGACATATGACAGTCTCTCTCAAGCGGAGGTTTTAGATTTGTGTGGCATAGACATGCCAGTTACGGGATTTGATCTCAGATCAATTAACTTGTAAATATAAGTCCACATCAAAACACCAAACTGGGGTGCTTGGTAAGGCACTTACAAATTTTCATGACATATGATAGCCTCTCTCAAGCGGAGATTTTAGACTTGCGTGGCATAGACATGCCAGTTACGGGATTTGATCTCGGGTCAATTAACTTGTAAATGTAAGTCCACACCAAAACACCAAACCGGGTTGCTTGGTAAGGCACTTATAAATTTTCAGGACATATGATAGCCTCTCTCAAGCAGAGGTTTTAGACTTGTATGGCATAGACATGCCAGTTACGGGATTTGATCTCGGGTCAATCAACTTGTAAATGTAAGTCCAAAGCTTCAATACTTCAGAGTTTACAGTTTTACCAATCTTTAAGGAAAGGCTAAGAATTTCCTTATGTAAATTTTCACTATATGATGATACCCATTTGACTTCTTTGAGAAGGTGCTGCTGATTGCAGAAAAGTAGTTTGCCTCTCTAATTGGAACCTATTATGCACAGGATACCAAATTTCTGGACTCTTTCTCAAGCTGACAATGAACCGGATCTTGCATTCCTTGTGTAGTTGAGATCCATGTTACCCTTTTGCAGAAAATGTAATATGCTAGTTTGTTTGTAAATTTCGACTCCAAGACTGATATCCAGTTAAAGGTACACTGTCGAAATTAGAAATTGTAAATATGAGGTATTTGTTTCCAGGTCACAGACAAACACCATATTCATATAATCGGACTAACAATTTAATCAGGACATCCATAACTCGGGTGAGTTTACTCCGAGATTAGTTTTAAGAATGTGCTAAGATATGTCATGTGAAAATTTTAACTATAGGGGTTATACCCATTTATATGACAGAAAACTCTGTCAAACCTTACAATGCAAGAAAAATGCACATCAATAAAGAAAAATTTAATGGATTAAGACCTCTTTGTATTGTATTTACCTGGAGACATTCATCTACTTGCAGAATTCTTCGAATATTTGGCCTATATAGCTGCAGTATCAGTTGTCCTTTTGGACTTGGAACCATGCCAAGCCAGTATCAACATTAACAATTGTACTTCATCTGGAAGACGAGAGGTAATTGAAGCACTTCAAGGAGCAGTTGCTGCTGATGATGGCCGTTGTTCTAGAATTGGAAGGGATGTTCTCAGGGAAGATGGTCATGCAATAGATGCTGCAGTTGCTACTGCTTTGTGTTTAGGTGTAGTAAACCCAGCCTCAAGTGGTATTGGTGGAGGTGCTTTTATGCTAGTAAGGTTGACAACTGGTGAAGCAGAAGCTTATGACATGCGAGAGACAGCTCCTGCATCGGCCTCAGAGGTGATTTTTTCTTCATCCCAGTAAAAAACAAAAAATGGTAATCTCTGTCTCAGCAGGCTTCTGTTCTGGTGTGAAATATTACATAATCTCTATTTTTCTTGTATTTGCTTGTATCTGTTTCCTCTGGGTGATTTTATCAACTTGTCATTGCTGGAAGATTTGTTGTAAATTGAAAATGCAAGGTTGCATTGACCGTGGCTGATAATACTAAACAATTAGTATGTTCAATGGTTAGCTTCTTCAAACTTTGTTACTATCAGTCTTGAGTATAGTGCCTGGAACGTTGGAAAACTGTTTTGATACATCTTTTGATTGCTTTGAAAGGTGGGGAAGATTGATTCTTTGAAAGGGCGTTACAGATTTTGGCAGTAAGATAGGTTCGTTACAAAGTCAAACCATAATCTTTTGACATTCTATGTTTATGCAGGATATGTATGCTAGTAACCCTCTTTCAAAATCAAGCGGTGCTCTTTCTGTAGCTGTTCCAGGTGAGCTTGTTGGCTATCATCAAGCATGGCAGAAATATGGTAGAATTCCTTGGAAGAGGCTTGTCCTTCCTGCCGTTCATCTTGCAGAGAGCTTTATTGTCTCTCCTTACCTTGCATTTCAGATGAACCGTTCAAAGGCAGAAATATTTGCAGACAAAGGACTTCGTGATATTTTTACATCTAATGGAAAGCTCTTGCAAGCTGGTGATAAATGCCACAATCTGAAGCTAGCAAAGACTTTAAAAGCTATTGCAGAGTATGGACCACAAGTTTTGTATAATGGCACCATTGGCATTAATCTGGTAAAAGATGTGCAAAGGGCAGGAGGGATTCTGACCTTCAGAGATCTACAAAATTATAGAGTTAGAGTACAAAAGCCTCTCTCTGTAGACATCATGGGATATAAGATCCTGGGCATGCCACCCCCATCTGCTGGTGGTGCTGGAATGATACTGGTGAGTGCATTATGTTCGTTTTACTTGGCAGTATTTGAAGCTTAAATTACATTGTTTTCTTTGAATCCTTGCTGGGTGTTGGTTTGGATTGCAGGTTCTGAACATCATTGCAAGCTATGGAGTGTCTTCAGCATCTTATGGAGCAGTGGGCCTACATCGATTGATTGAAGCATTCAAGCATATGTTTGCCATGAGGATGAATCTCGGTGATCCAGACTTTGTGAATGTTACAAATGTTCTATCTGATATGCTCTCTCCAAAGTTTGCTGCGGAGCTGAAGAAAACTATATATGATAATATGACCTTTGATCCTTCTCATTACGGGGGCAAGTAAGATATCCTTCCATCTTGGTAGTTCACATGCAAACCAGAATTCCAGTTGTTGCTTTTTACTGAGGTCTGAATTCTTTGCGATCATTTCATCGTTTTGCAAGAATTTTATGCTCGTGATTTTCAGTAACTTTTCTAACCATAACCAGCCAACATAACACGCACTCATAAATACTTGAATACGGTCCTTAGCAGGTCTGCCAGAGATATGATACTTTGTTTTCGGGGATTATCTGAACAATTCAACTTTTAAGTTTTATACCATAGTTGTAACATGTGAACATATCATTGTTTTCAATTTGATTTCTAGCATTCAGATTACTCTATGAATGCTGATCTGTTGCGGGTATAAGTAACCAAAGGCACAAGAACTTCTAAAATAGCAGGACTCACCTGTTGGGAGAACTAGAAAAAATGAAGAAATAGTAGATCATAAATTGGTGTAGAAAGATCATTTTATTGTTTCATTTGCTTATAGAAGAGTTTCAAACTGCTTGAGGCATCCTCACTGTAAATGTAATATAAATTCTTAGTCATTGAGAGCCACATGCTTTCCATTAAGCAAATATGTACTCAAAGTTGAAACAAACTGGTGGAAGAACAGGTGGTGTACTCCTGCTACTTATAAGGAATGCAGTTATATCCCAAAAATCATGCATAAGATAAATGTTAAATAAGTAGTAAATGCACATGAAATAAAAAATGTCATTCGAAGTGATAAAGAAAGGCCTTAGGTTTGTCAATTTGTATTCTAGAAGGTTTAGAAATTATTACAGAGCCTAAATCAGTTATGAAACACCTTAAAATGGTATAATTTACATTTTTGGATAGTACAATTGAGAGCGTGTGAATGGTTATATGATATGAACATATTTTGAGCTACATGGCCAAATTTATTGTTGCTGTAAGGGATCCGGAGGCGCCAATGAAATGAGCAAGGATTAAACTGATGACATGGTGTCATAAAATTGTTCCAGTAGGCTGACTTGTGCAAGGGCACCCCCTTCCTTTCCCCAATGAAAGGAAATATAACATCTTTAAACTTGGTATTTTTCATCATAGCAAAATTGTCTGAGGTATCTATTTGTATCGGTGATAACTTTGGGATACTGAGCTAGTGAGTTAAGTTTTTTGAAAGGGACTTTAATAATTTTGCATCTGAAGAGGAATTGGTTTTGGATTTGAGTTGTCAAGGCTCAGGGCCCAATGCAGGCACTGCCATAAATGCCCTTTTTCAGGCATTGCAGCTTGTTGTAGGTCCAGCATTATTTTATTTTTCTGAGACTCGACCAGTTGCAATTCAAATTTCTGTATCAAAAATCTGATTTGTTCAAAGATAAATTGCATCCGAATTGGACTGGGGCCACCCTCTTAAATATTTCATGGCAAAACATTTCTTAGTTTGGCCTATAGCATATCTATTTTTCCAGATTTTGGTTGAAATTTTTAGCAGGATCAAAATCTGAACTTTGCCTCTTATTCAACTTGGTGGCTAATTCTTGGCATGAATGAGCCTGGTTCCAAGAATGATTTACTCTCCTCTGGTAGATCTAGCACCATTTGAGAGACCAAAATGACTGAATGTTTATCATTTTATTTTATCTTGAGCTGTTATTTTTACATTATGGATGGCTGAAATTTTATGGGTAACCGTAAAACTTTTGAATTTTATTATGGATTGTGTTACTGCCCTGAGAAGACATAATTTGTATCATAAAGCTATCAGATGCATATTTGGGTGTCTACTGTATAGCTCAACTACAAAACCAGGATAAACATCTTCATAAGATACCAAATCACAGTTTTCTGTTTTTCCTTGAATTTTTGACTTGATGTCTGCCGAGCTGCTTACTGATGTCAACCAATTTGCATTTAATAACATTTACTAGATGTATAAATACTAATTAATGCAATGTAATTTTCGCCATCGTTTGTTGGATATTCTCCTCGACCTATGCTGACAAATAACTCATACATTACATATTTTAAGGATTTTTTGCCCCATGTCCTGTCTATACCAGTGAGTGACATGGGATATACAAAAACGTATGCAATGACACTCTAGAGGGTATTTATGGTGTGTATCTTATTGCTTAAATTATCATTTTTCCACCTCCATGAAGATATGAGTTTATAGACTTCCATCCCCATACCTAGACACACACATCAAATACAAGGAAGATTAATAATTTTCAGGAGAAAATGAACATGGTCTGGAGAGTGATATCACTAAGCCACATTTGTAGGTGTGGGTTCATTGATGTTCTTTTCCTATTGCTAATAGTATTCAATTGTAGAAAATGCTCATATGCATCAAATGAAAGAGCTAGGGAGCTGTTGAATCTTTTTTCCTAGTCTGCAATGCAGCAATTACCTCCAAAACTAGGAGTTAAAGCTTTAGAAGGGTTCTTATGAAACTGAAGACACTAAACATTATATCTTAAAGATTCTCTAGGAAATAGGATCAACTATTGGCAGCTTTCCAGTCGTTTATAGACCGTGTCAACCCCAATAAAACCTTTTCAACCTCTTCAAGAGGCGGTCAAGCGAGATACTAACAATTCTAGCAAAATTTCCTACAACCGTTAGGTGAAGCTCTCTCAGCTCATCTTCAAAGGAGATGTCGAATTGCATAATTGGCTCAACAAGCATATAACGGTCATAATAAAACACAATATCGCCGTCCCTAAAACAGATAATTTGAGTGGGCCTGATGGTGAAGGCATGTGTAATCCATACAGGAGCTCACATGTTAGAAACCAGAAGGGGGTAGGTTTCTACACCTTATTGAATAATATATAAGGTAAGTGGAATAAACAATCCCCTAGGCTTTCCAGAAGGTGGATCTCATACACCAAATTCACATCTCACTTGGCAGTGACCTAAAAAACTACCTTTATCTTGATCTTTATTTTGTATGAAAGGGGAATTACATGTTCAAAGATGATTTTTATGTGAACAATATTACTAGGGCTGGGGCTATTTTAGAGACTCAAAGGTTGTATGTTTAGGGTCATATCAATATAGAGTCTTGTTCTTCCATTAAAATTGTCATGAGTATGCTATTAAAGGGAATAACTATTCTTATATTCAAAATCTTAATTCCAAGCATGTAACTAAACTTCTCCAGATGGATCACTTTGTTTTCATAGCATTTTTAGTGTGGGGAAGACATCCCTTAATCTGAACTCGTAGAATCTAATCTTGACATTGCGGCAATAGTGTAAAGTAGGACCCAGAGTTGTCCAAGGCTCTTCTTCCAGATTTTTATTGTCGTTGCATTAGATCAAGCTAAGGGTCCGACATTATCTTTTCTCAATATAAGCACCATCAAAAAAACAAAAATTTAATAAATTATTCATAGAATTAGGACATACAAACATGGTTACATGTATTTAAAATCTGTATTTAGCTTATTTTGCATACATCATAAAAAGGATGGCTCTTTCTAACTATTGATTGACTATAGAGAGTTCCATGATTCCATCAAATTACCATAAAAATATCTTTGCAATCCCTACGATCAACTATCTCATGGATGAGCTTCACGGTGCTGGATTTTGATCCATAATTGATGTATATTAATGAATGAAGATTTTAATTTATTTATTCGCCAATCCAATGCAATTTGATACTGAAACCAACATACATAAGGCAGATAATTGATGTGAGTTACAGCTACTAGATTCCGTCTGCATATTTCATTAAATTTGCAATGTGTACGTGTTTAAATAAATGCCTACAATGCTGTAAATTGGATTTCAAACCCCTTTATGTAACTACCAATGCGTGATTGTTACCATTCACAACTTAAAAGGTGTAAGTTGATGCTTTAACTTGTATGTGACTGATCTGAGTCCTACGCTTTTTTCAACCAATAACTTTATATCAAAGCAACTTATCATGGTTTTGTGAAGATTTCCTAAGTGCTGAAAATGAAAATTGCATAAATGAAACGAATAATTCAGTAAGTAAATAGCATCACACAACAAGAGGGGCATAGAAACCCAATGTGAGAAAACTCTACCTTGGAAATGGGGCTCTGCCTCCTTTCATTTTCACCTATAATGCTTGGTTACAAGCTCACAAGCCCATTGGCTTCTACGACAACCCATCTTGATTGTTCTGTTTCCAATTCTATGCCCTCGCTCCAAATTCACCTCCTACAGCTATTTGTGTAGGCTTGATTTATGCTTAAATATCTTGATACGTTAGGGTCATGTGTATGAGCATCGAGATACATGGTTGATAAGAAACTTGTCAGAGAATATCAATTGGAGGCTTCTTGGTGTTTCTATAGGAAGGATTCCCATCAAATATGGTATTTGGTGCAAATTTGTGTGCAATGGCACTGTAGAACAGGTGTCCAATTGTTAATAGCCAAACTTCACATGATTTTTCATTCATTTTTCCCTTGAAGATTGTTATCTCTAGGATAATTTGTATTTTCAACTGCTTTCTTCTGCCAAAAAACATGTTCTTTAGGATTTCAAGACACATGATACATCTAGTGATGATTGACAATTAAGGTAATCCCTTCCATCAAGTAGCTTGATATATTAACTAAACTGTTGGGCTCCCTCATCAACTTCTAAAGAATGAAAACTATAGACTGAATTGTAATGGAACTGCTCAAATTCAGAAAACAGGTCAATATAGAAAAGCTGATATTTACTCAAAGTTTAAGAAGTACATATATTTTTTGTGGAACGTTTCTTGTCTAATGAGATTCTCGTGCTTTGGTTCCCATTTTAAAAATGTCTTCAGATGTTTACTGCTATACATTTAGAAGCCAACGGTATATTGTATTTAGCCAACTTGGGATACACCACAGACACTGCAATTTTAGCTCATAAATATCATTACATTTTGGCAAGAGAAGTTGGATCACTATTGTACCATTAAAAGTCTCTTGACAAAATCCAATTTTCATTTATAGGTGGAATGAGATTGATGATCACGGCACCAGCCATTTTTCCATTGTTGATGGAGGTCGTAATGCTGTTTCCATAACCAGCACTGTAAATTCATACTTCGGGGCTAAGTTGCTTTCTCAGAAAACTGGCATAGTGCTAAACAATGAAATGGATGACTTCTCTATTAAAAGCAACAGTTCTGGTGCATCTCTTCCTCCATCTCCTCCAAACTTCATAAGGCCATTCAAACGTCCACTGTCGTCTATGACTCCGACAATCCTTTTGCAGGTGATGACAGATTTTTCCTTCATGTTGAGATCTGGGTTTCTTTTCCAATCAATAGTGGGATACAAGGTAAGTGTTATCTAGCATGAAATCTGTCAATTATCTGTCCAATTCTTTCCTACTTTGTCATGAATAAACGCAGATTGATTATTTAAAGCCGATTGTTCCTTGATTATTATGCACTAACATGTGAAATGAATACATAAACACCATACACTAACTTAACCAAAAGGAAGCACAAATGTCTCTAATCAATTCAAGCTTGTATTGTCTACTTTTGGATACATGCCTTTATAAGATAACAAATCTGGAAAGAAAATAGTCCCATATGCAAACTTTAGAAACAAAGATAGTCACATGTTCATCAAATATTATATTTGGCTAGGTCTGTAGTGATTTTCAGGTCATCTATTTGGCTATTTTTCATTTCTGTTTCTTGAGATTGTGTTACTGCATGTCCATCCTCACGCTAATGTGTGTTAATTGGAGGATGTATCCTCATTTGGTAGCAGTTCCGACATATTGTTTACTCTGTAAGACTACCTGGTCAAAAAAAAAATTAGCATGTAATTGAAGAGTGAGATTGACACCCAATAATCCTTTTCAATCAATCATGTGGGTAAAAAAGAGTAATGCTCATATGAGAGAAACATAAGAGAAACTATGGTAACTTGATGCTTTCAGTGATGTGGGAAGATGCTTCTATGCATTGTTGAGCATGCCGCCGACTCAAAGTAATTAACTCAGCCTGCTTACCAAATTTATTGGACATCATTTAATTAGATAGTAACAGTCTGATATCAATTATATCTATTTTATTGTTACTTCCCTATTCAAATCCAAACTTTTTAAACTTATCCCTGGGCAATGGCTTTCTGCGGAGGACAGCAAGTTGGACTTGAGTTGGACAAAACAGATGCTCAGTATCTTTACTTTACACATGCTCTCTGATGAATTAGAAATTGGAATTGTACTTTGATTTGTTTCATCGATTTGCAAAATTTTAAGGATTCGACAACAAAAGTGCATAGCAATATAATAGTAATGCTCAACACTATGATTGTAACTTTGTAAGTTCTATGATGGATACCAATGTAGCGAAAAATTCAATAACTGCACAAACAATACCCTTGAGGTAGGGTTACATTGTACAATACTCCTTAAGCAAGGAATTGGTCCATAATATCTCCCAACATAAGAACCAAAATAACTACTGTACCCTATCTCACCATCTCAATTTTTTTGAGACCGTGATTTCCAATGCCTATGAAATGATATGAGTCCCCTATATGTAATTACTAATCTCTGATCTACTAACATTGGATTTGGACCCCTCTTAAATCTAGCAGGGGATAGCTGTAACCTTTCATTTACTGACCAAAAAAAAACCATTGGGATATGATAATTCATTAACCCTACACTTCACATTTTTTATCAACTAATTAACAGTTATAGCTTAATCCATAAGTGACCCCATTCGATGCAATATAGGTAACCAACAGTTATGCGTGCCACATGTCAACTACTCCATAACCCCATATACATCATAATACTACAAACCTAGGAACATAATATTCCACCCACCTTTGTACATAATAGAAATACTAGGGTTTTAACCATCTTGAGTTCACATCGATTGTTAGAGAGCATAGAAGTTGGGTGCTCTGACCAAATTTACATTTGCTTCAGAATTCTGCGAAGTCACACCATTTCACATGCTACACCAACTGATGCCTTGTATGCCATCAAAGAAAATGTAGCTGAGGTGCCAATTTGCTGACACAATATATTCGTCGCATACCAAGCATGAAAATATAACATGATGTTGAGTTCCAATAACCAATTGAACTAACCAAGTTTGAATCTGAGAAACCTATTATTATGGCAGACAAGGCAGCTGCCTAGGGTGCCAACATCGAGGGGGTGCTAATTTATTTTACATTTTTAGGATTTTTATGAAGAGTAGAAAATTTTATTAATCATATATGCTAGCAGGAGTTAGCAGGAGGCATTAAATTCCAATTCAATTCTTTTTATTGATTCTCTATTAAGATTACAATATGTAGCATGCCCCAATACCTAAGTATGTACCTTCGTTGCAAGATTCCTAGATTTAAGTCATATTTATGTATTTTGCATACTTCATATTTTTTTGAAGTCTTGGAATTTTTTGAAGTCAAGAAAGGTGATGATGTAAAGAGAATGGAAGAAAAAATAGTCGGGGAAGATGAGGAAAGGAGGATTAGATAAACTGTATGTTACAGAAATCAGCCAAGGTATTTAGGCAGTGGCAGCTAGATAATTTTTTACTGGCAAGGTTTTCTCAGATTGTAGAGAATTGCATGTCAAGTAATCAAATACTTGGTTACAAATAATTATTTTGTCAACTGTAGAATGTTTTTTAAAATTGATAGGTGGCATTAACTCCAACTACTGGCAAGGGCGCTCAGAACTCTTAATTATCCCTAGGTGGATTGGCAAGTTCGAGTGTACTATTGAGCTTGGTAATGAGGTCAAAATCTAGCAGTACAAAACTTGAACAATATATAAGGTAATTGGAAAACAATTCCCTTGTGGGTTCCAACGAGGGGTTCTCATACACCAAATTGGTGTGTCTCACTTAAAGGAAACCTAAAAATATGCCTGTAGATTTTACCTTTATTGCTCACGACACTCATATGCATCTAATTCACACTTTTCCGACTAGAAAATCAACCAGATTACAAGTATAATTTCCCACCAACACGTCATATTCTATTTGCATAGCTTCTATCCATTCCCTGAACTTCTTTATTTCCATGATAAAAGTGGGCTTGGAGGGGTTGGCCACTGCAATCATTAGGATGAGATCCACGCCAACTCTTGAAGAGCTTCCAAGAGTCACGTGTGATGAAGCATTTGGAATTTCATCCAACTTCGAATCCTTCATGGTATTGAGGCACCCCTTTAGTTTGTTCTTTGTAGCATTCTGAACTGACTATAGTTGATCTACTTCCACTTTTGAAGAGATTTCTTCCTTCTCATCAGTTTTCTGCAAATCTAATCACTTCTAAGTGACAAATTATTAGTGATGATGGTCTGCGGCTACGGAGGCTTTACTTCCATCAGTTGAGAACTTGGTACTTGCTCATGTTTGTGCATTGATTTCTCTACACAAGCTTGGAATGCTTTATAGGAGCGGATTTGCTAATGAAAGTCCTGATTGAGGGGCTAGGTGTTTGGTTGACGTCTTTTAAGATTTCACAGGGTTTGGGTTGACTTTTAGAAAACAATTCTGGTTAAGCCTTCTTCCTTAACAGCCTCCGTCTCGGGAGCTTTAGGGGTCAGGCTGTATTTTGCCTTCACCATTGTGGACACTCTTATATCTTCTGATTTGGAGGCTGGAAGTGAACATAGGTATTCTGGAGGTCAATATACATCACTCTTTGAGAAAATCTGTGGGAACTGATTTTAATATCAACGGTTTCCTTAAGGTCCTTACAAAGGTCAATTTCCACTCAAACCTTTTCCTGTGTTTGAGCTGAGTAAAATCTGTCAAGCTTGTTACAAACAACGCAGCCAATTGGCAAAGTAAACTTATCAATAAAGTCCTAATATTGTATTGGAGGCCCACAGGATTCGACCCAAATATGCACTTTAAGACTAGCAAAGTCTGAAAGAAAAAAATCACTACTCCAATTGACCACATAATTTTTATTTTTTTTCAAATTTCAAAGGTCATGCCTCACAATAGCCTTATAGTTGGCCAAGTCTCTTTACCTTGGTCTCAAAAATAAAACATTAAAAATCCTTTGGCCATTTCGGACGCCAATAAGATTCAAACCATGAGGCTTACAAGTATGTTGGCTCCACATTCTAGGTATGCTCTCATAAGGGATTTTGCCAACAAAGGACCCTGCTAATTTATATTTTAATATTTCTGGAAAACCTTATCATAATTATCTAGCAATAGAAGTAATTTAAACAAAACAAAACAAGGGGAAGTTTCCATACCTTGTTAAAGACCAAAACAGTGGCAGCCCAATAATTCCAGTATGCACTGGGACAAAATCCTGCAAAAATCGGATGATCAATAAACATGATTGAAAATTGTGTCATAGTTCTTTTTTTTAAGGAGAAAAGAAAAACATCTAAATTATTTTTATATCAATGATGCAGGTACCTTGTATCAATGCACTTATTTGCTCACGTGTCCTTGATGCTGCTATGACAGAGATCTCACTGCTACTTATCTTCGTGTTGTGTGCACAAAAACCTTAAGAGAACCTTAAAAAAATGTGAATAAGCCTACCACTTGTATATTATTACCAATTCAACTCTCCCACACCTATCAATTTTAGGAACTTGAAAGCAACAGTGCCCCTGATATCAAAAGCTTTGGTCAGTTCTGTCAATTTGATTTTTACATAAGACCATTACATCACATTATCACCTTCGTATGAAACAAAATGCAAAGTTATGTTCTTCTTTGTCCTAACGATATTCTCTTTCCTTGTTCGCAGGATGGACAATTGAAAGCAGTCCTCGGTGCAAGTGGGGGAATCAAGATAATTTCTGCAACTACTGAGTTATTTTTGAACTACTTCATCAAAAAGATGAAACCATTGGCATCTGTCATGGCACCTCGAGTTTATCATCAGGTTTTCGCTTTTCCTTTTTTGGAGCATGATTTCTTATCCAGGCGCACACACATAGAGCTTTTATTATAATCCATGAGGCCACAGTTGGATAATGTTTTATATAAACTGCAGCTGATTCCAAATGTGGTTGAATACGATGACTGGACAACTGTTCTTGGAGACCATATTGAACTCTCAGGAAAGATGATAACAGCATTAGAAAAACGAGGTCACAAGCTAGATGGAGTAATTGGTGGATCAATTTGCCAGATGATTGTTCATGACCTCCATAGTCATTCAGAGGATCAAAGAGTACCAAAAAAAGTTATGCGTGGTAAACTCACTGCTGTCAGTGATCCAAGAAAAGGTGGTTATCCTGCTGGCTTTTAATTGTTCCACTATATACAAGCATGATCTAGCTTTTCGAGTTAAAGCTGTGAGAAATTTTCTAATTTGATTTTCGCTATCATACTACAATCTTTCATTTATGAGGAATAAAGGCAAATGCAGGTTTTTAGGTCACCACCAAGTAAGACCCCAATTTGGTATATGAGGGCCCTTAGGAAGCTCGCAAAAGAATTATTTTCCATTTACCTTGTATATTGTTCAAATTTTGCATTCATGGGTTTTTGACTTCATGACTGAATCAATAGTAAATCAAATTTGTAAATCCACCTATATCATAAGAGTGTCACTATATGTTGTTATTTTTTTGATTCCGTGTTCCCTCGAGACAACTAGTTGTGAAGCTTCCATTCTAATTGGGTGTTTCCTAAACTTTTCAAGCAAATTGATGGAGTTTCATTTACTGTTTACTTTTCTTAATATTTAAGATCTCAGCGACGTTCAAGTAGTATAAAACAAAGCAATTAAAAATTCAATGAAAACATGAAGGAAATAATTACAGGGTATTGTAGTGTGGGCCAAAAAGCTAGGGCCCTTCTATGTTGAAGTTTGAACAATGCGATGACCATTATTCATGAGTAATCATTTTTTCTACAATTTATCACTTGAGTTGAAATTGAGCGGTATTTGGTGTATTGGACACCCTTGTCTGTTGAATAATATGATGAGACTATTATTCATGAGTAATTATTTCTTCTACAACCTTTCACTTGATTGAGAGACTTCATTCCAAAGTTATAGTTACTGATCACCAAAGCTTTAAGTATGGCCTTTAGGCGGGGTTAAGTGTTCATCATAATTTAGTTTTGGCAAATTAAATTCATCAAGAAATTGTCACACTTTAATTATCATTAAACTATTCAAAATCATCTAAGTGCGCTCAAATAACTATAAGGGCCATACATCTCCCGAGTCATGTACTCCCACTTATGCAATCAAGAACATACCTAAATATTGCGCGGAATGAATGCCAATGTATGGAAAAGGGATTTTCATAGTGTGAATGATCAGTGGAGGATGCATTTTGGTATAAGGAATTAAGACTTAGTTTAGTTCATTTTATGTTCTAGAAACGATATTTTAATTAGATTTGAAATGCTGAAGCAATGTTTCTACATAAAATCAGATCGGCTGAGTTAAGGGTGTTTAAATTAAATATTGCTTCAGTATTTCAAATCTAATTAAAAACATCAACAATCTAATTCTGAATGGACACTAGCTCCTACCATGCTTACATAAGCTTTTCATGTCCTGCTTTGTGCTCATACACCTCATTAGGCTCTAGAACTAGGCCTAAATGAGCTAGTTTCAAGCTATGAGTGGTGAAGAAAGGATCAGTCGGGGGCATGAAGGTTGATTGGTAGTGTCTTCTTAATGGTGGTTGGTGCTTTCTCAATGGTGGTTGGTGTTCACAGAGTGGTTTCAGGATGATTTCAGGATTCTACAGGGTGCTACAGGCTTGGTCAGTGTGGGTGGTGCCCACTCAAGGTATGGAGATGGTTGGTGTGCTTTTCTCAGGTGTTCCACAGGTCAATTATGGTGTTTCAAGGATGTGCAAGAGCTTCTAGGGTGAGCATCAGGTCAACTGGTGTAAGTCACAGTTGAAACTAGCTCATTTAGGCCTAGTTCTAGAGCCTAAATGAGCTAGTTTTGTTGATGGAGTGAAAATAATATAAGGTAACAATCAGTAATGTAACAACAAGCCTACTGAATTTGATATTAGCTTGTTTCTTATGTTTGTAATAAGGCAGTATTGCCATAGATTAGATTTCCTTTCCTGTTTTGTTTTTGTTTTTCTTGATTTGTTGTAATAAGCACGCTTGCGCACAGAAGCTGATTATTACCTCTTGATATGATGCGCAGAGGACCACGCACGATTTTGGTGTGGGGTGAACTAGGTGCAAGTGCACGAAAAGAGTCCGGAGACTTATGGTAAAGTTGGTGTAGATGTGCGCGTGTTGGCATAAAGTTGGGATGTTGGTTAAAAGGTGTGCGCAAGCAAAAGAAGAAGGTGTTGCAGGTGATAATAATAATGGTGCTAATGGAAATTGCTCAGACTGAAGAGCATGCAAGGAAAAGGCCACGCAGTGTAATGCAAGGTAGGTAGCAGTAGGATGGAGCAACCTAATGTAAAATAGCAGCAACCTCTTGTTAGAATATCTTCTTGTGGAACCTACATAAAATGGTAGAGTCCATTTCTTGGGAAGGTAACTTTGCATGGAAAAATAATTTACATTTAGCATCACTGCATAACATATTGGTTTTCATTTTCCACTTTTCAAAGTCACAATCTTTTATGCTTTTAATCTATTTTAATATATATTTTTAATTTTGGGGGCATATTTTACTTTCAAGACCTCGGGACATCCCTGAGACGTCTCAGGGATGTCACGGCATCCCAGTTGCAGTCCCCAAAATTTTGAATCACCTAGAATGTCCCTGAGGTGTTCCCTTCATTTTTACATTTAAAGGGTGCACAGGGGGGCGTTTTGTCCCCGTCCCCAAGCACCCGGGATGTCTCAAAAGTCCAGGATGGCTTGGGGTTGAGGGGTGCGCGTCCCTATGTAATAATGGTTTATAGATGAAATCAAACTTTGGCGAGATGGGCATGCATGCTAGATTCTAAAAACTAGAAACATGGAAGGCGAAATGGGGTGAATGGGCCCATCCAGTTAAAATTTAAAAATAAGGCTTAAGCAACAAACTAGGGCCATACGGATGGTCTTGACTCAGGTCACTTCCAACGGGTGCATAAGCTGAGATTGTATGCCCGCAATGGAAATTTTATTTCTATTTGTGTTGGAGTTTATGCCTCTCATTACCGTGACCCTTCTGACATTTGTAGGAAAACTAATACCTTTCAGATCAATATGACATATTTCAAATCCATAGTCAGTGGTTTGTCCTCAGCATCTGAATGGAAGATTTTGTTATTGTAATTCTCATTAATAAATGTTTTCAATGGCTCTTGATTGATGTGATCCGAAACTGTTATGTAACATAAAGATTGCCTCTTCAATAAATTGTCAGGTCAGCTTAATTATGGGGATTTTAGTTTGGGTTGCTGGAATTTTAGTACAAAATACTTATATTTCTAACTTTATACTTATTTTATCCAATGTATGTGAAGTGAAGATTATTACATGACCATTATGATCAATATCCTATGGCTGGTAATTGCTAACTAGTAATATTATACTATATTCCCTAAAGGTCAATGGTATTATATATCTGGCTTGTATTTCACTGGGAAAATAATTAATACTGGCCTTTTTAACTACTTAGCAGACGTAGTTATTGAAATTGGAAAGAAGAATCTGCTATGACATAGTACCCAAACATGGATTTCTTCAAACATGAAATTTCTAGAAAACTATCTTCCTCATCGACTGTTTCTTAAAAGAAGGAAAAAATATTCTTAATGCAAACTGAGGCAGTATGCCTAGGACGCCAGCTTAAGTCAGGGGGCCCCTTACATCTACACATTGCTTTTTTGGTTGGTATAAATGAAGGAAATTAACTATTAAATGTATTAATTATATCTGAAGACTTGAGAGTATTCATTCGACTTTTTTTTATTGATATCTATTGAAATACAAGTAACATAAATTTCATGCATACACATAACATGTATCAGTAATATCAAGTTCCAACTGTAATTTTATTTTTGACATATTTATAAGCACATGAACTGAACTTTTTTTCAAAACTTGTTAGCCAAAATACATAAACTAAGGTCAATCATGATAATTTTTTAAAATTTTATGACAATATTTGGCTTATATCACTTTAATTTGAGTGCAAATAGTATGCTTGATGAATTTTATATTTCTTGTTTACTTTTATTTTTACAAAAATACTTACACGACCAGTAGCCCTTCATGAAGTTTAAAATTTATTAAAAAAAAACAAACAAAAGGCGTAAACTGTAGTACCTAATCGCAGCTGCTCCCCACACTACTCAGAACCAGAGTGTTATAGACATAGCTGGATCGTATGGCCTGTCAGCTAACCGAATATAACAATCAGTTGAGAAAAATGCAAAACCCTCCAGACCTGGAATTCGATGGTCTGAGATCAGTTTCTGCTAATTTAGTGCCCATGTTTCTGAAATTTTATGCCAGTTATGGTTGCTGATTTTTCATTGCGATCTCACACGGTTGGCAGTCCAATTTTTTCACTCCATGTTTTTCATTTCCATTTATAAAAGCTCTTAAAGAGAATTTTTAAATGCCCTATGTGAGATTATCGTGTGGAATATCACTTTCATCAAAGACAATGAGTGTTATAGAGGGACACGTCCACCTTTTTCGGATGTGCAATACATCGAAAATGATTTCCTATTTGGGAACGGGGACGAAACGTCTCTCACACACCCCTCAAAGTAAAAGTTGACTTGGGATGTCCATAGAATTATGGGAACGTCTTTACGTTTATAGGCATTCTACAATAGTATCATGGTGTAAGTAGATTGTTATGTCTATTTTTAATTCCGATCTTAAACTTGATATTTAATTGATTGTCACTTGGAAGTTCCTTTTTTCTAAGAATGTAAGTCGAAAAATCATAATATCTTGTATAATTGTTAACAGTGACACGCTTAACACGCGTTGGTCTCTTTCCTCCTCGGCTTCTATTTGGTCGCGTCGCTTCCAGAGGGTTTGATCGGCCATAGTTGAGCCTAAAAAAGCTCATTTCCTTTGGTGTCTTCTCCACCAAGGTCTCCCTGTTGGTTCTCGACTCAAGCGTTTTGGGGATAACCTCGTCTGCTTGTATTGTAACCAGTCAGAGTCTATCAAACACATTTTTTGGTTTTGCCCTCGAGCTCAAATGGCTTGGAAATGGATTCACTCCCTTTTCCAACCCTTTTCTCTCGAGTTTTTCACATGGAAAGTGGTTCTCTTAAGGGATTCGGCCATGTTCCCTACAATTTACAACAAAATTTGGCACATCTTCAGAACTGGCATTTTGTTTCATTTATGGAAAGACAAAAATAATGTTATATTTCATAATGTTCCTCTAGATTATGATTTCTCTATTACTAATAAAGTGGTTGTGATTTCTACTAGTATGCTTCAGATTCAAAACCAAGTTGAAAAAGTGTGCTTAGAGGTGGAGCATCTTCAACACCTCCTTGACCATTGGCGTTCGGCTCCCTGTGCCATCAGTCAGGTGCCACTGGATGCATCGACACTTGCCACCTCGGTGTCACCATTCACCACCTCCTGCTCATGGATGGGGGTCCTCGCCGCGAGCTGCGGAGTCCTCCATCTCCACCTCGGTGGAGGTCCCCTCGATCAAGGCCGCCTTTTCCAGCGTCTGCTCCGCTTGGTGATTTTTGTTGGCTTGGCATTTCTCAAGGGAAATTCCCCTAGCTGGATTTAGCCATTTCTCCCCACAGGCATGATGAAGATACTGGCAAACAGCATAAGCAGGAAACTCGTTGGGATGGGTGGGGGCCTGTTTCAACGAGGCTCACCCCTTCGGTTTGGACTGATGCGATAAGCCCGATAGTCTGCCTCCTCCTCTGCCACCTACATTCATTTTTGTAGTTGTTACTTGATATTTATGCTCTCTTTTTTCATTGAAGTTCACACTTTGTGGCTTTTAATGTTGGTGCTTTGAGGTGACTTGGCCTCTCTCGAGGCCTTTTTGGCTCGATTTAATTGGAGCTTTCGCATTCTGGGGTGTGACTCTTTCCACCCAATTTTTTGTATGATTAGCGTTATACATTTTTGTTATTAATATTAAAGTGTGCTTTTCAATTTTAAAAAATCATAATATCTTGGTGATGCGGAGCCCTTTTTTAATGTGGTTTTTTTGTCAAGCCTCTCACATTAGTGTGTCTAGATTCACATGATTTGTCATTAGTCATGAAAAATATGTTGAGAAAGAAACGAGGTTATTAATAATTACGGTATGTGAAAAGTCCAAAATAAATACTTTGAGATTGATATCTCTCGACATTATATAATATATAATATACGTGTGTGTGTGTGTGTGTGTGTGGTGTGTGTGTATATATATATATATATGTATATATATATATATATAGACATCTACATATATACATATATACATATATACATATATGTATATATACATATATACATATATGTATATATATACATATATATACATATATATACATACATACATATATGTACATACATATATATATATGTATGTATGTACATATATGTATGTATGTATATATATGTATATATATGTATATATATACATCTATGTATATATACATCTCTGTATTATGTATATATATATACTATATACCATTATGTATATATACATATACATGTACATAATAACATAAACATATATAATATTATATATATATATATATATATACATACATACATATATGTATATACGTATATATTTACTCTATATATGTATATACATATATTTACTATATATGTATATACATATATATTTACTATATGTATATACATATATTTACTATGTATATACCTATATATTTACAATATATTTATATATATATTTACTATATATAGGTATATATATATATTTACTATATATTTACTATATATAGGTATATACCTATATATTTACTATATATATAGGTATATACCTATATAGTTACTATATATATAGGTATATACCTATATAGTGTACTATATATATAGTGTATGTGTGTATATAGTGGGTATATATCTCAAGGTATATACCTATATAGTTACTATAGATAGATTATATATGGATATAGTTACTATATATAGGTCATAAGACCCTTCATAAAGATACTATATATAGGTATATACCTATATAGTTACTATTATATAGGTATATAAGGACATCGAGTTAAGAGGATATAGGTATGATACCTATATAGGTTACTATGTCCAACACACCTATCTATATAGTTTCCTATATAGTTACTATATATAGGTCATATACATAGTTTATATTTATTGCCTATCTATATATAGTAATATGGGATATCATATACCATTCATATAAATGGGAGAGTATATCACTATCATATACATAATATACTATATATGTATATACATTTATATATCCACTATATATGCATATATACCATATATACTCGAAACGTGATAGCCCTAACCATGGTATATGTGTTTGAATACATTTACTATATATATTTATATACATATATATTTAGCATATATATGCATAGGACATATATATTTACTATATATGTGCATGTTAAATAAGATATTTTTACATGGGTGCTTATGTATATACAGATCGTCTTTTACTATATAGGCATATACATCTTTTAATGGTGGTAAAGCCAAGAAAGCTCAACTATGTTCCCAAACAGTTGTCCATAATCAATAATAGAGAAATGATGTGCAACATAGAGGATGATATGTCAGTGCATCACCATATAGGATTCAAAGGGTTCCCGAAGAATTTAGATGATATTGTGGCATTCCTCACAGATGTGTTGGATCACGAAGGGTGGAAGATAAGGGAAAAGAAAAAATTAACAATATGTGCATGCCCCTATGAACTCAATTGGTGAGGAATTATACAAGTTAGGATAAGATGAAATCCTTAGGCACTTTGTCTTGGAACATGGGTATAGATACCTAAATTTGACTATGCAGTTTTAACACTTAAATTACACTAATTCTCCACTTTCCCACCATTTCATTATAATTAGTTATTTCCCACTAATTAGCTAACATTCCCCTTTGTCTCATCCAATTAATGACACTTCGTTAATTAACTAGCCTTCCCCTCATCCTGGGTGCCAATTAACATCGCTTCGTTAGTTATAATCCTCTTTTAATTAATTAATTAACCATTATTAGTAAAATAAGCCTTTTAATCTTCTATTTAACTAATAAACGTTCTTATTAGTTAAATCCCCCTTTCAAAACCTTAAAATTCTAATATATTCCCTCTAATATCATCTCCAAATGGTTTACCCATGTTAGCTTATCTTCCCAAATTTATTAGACTTAATCCTAGTTGATTATTTTAAATCAGCCCCCAACACACCATTGCGTTGTCAATCTCTAATTAGATCTCTTGCTGATTTCATATTTTAATCCATTTCTAATTCATAGCAATAACATCTTACTATCTCAGAATTCACTAGGTTGCAGTGATTCTCTAAATTATAGAAAGCTATATAAATAGTGGCGATCGTACATCCTGTAGTCCCACAAATTTACACGATGTCCTTATACAGACAATTTGCCAAAATATGCATACAGATAATTTCAAGCTTGGAAGGCTTATTGATCAAGCAACTATTTTCATCTTCCACTTGGCTAAGAGTAGTAAGCAGAAGAACCAAATCACACTAGCATAATCAAGCACATGTCGCAGCATTAGGAGGAGGAGGAGGGTCCTCTTCCTTAGGAGGGATATCCTTTGACTCACACATAGTTACGATCAGATCACTAAAGGAAGTATCTACAATTACAAAGAACATCTAAATATTCAAGGATAGGTACTTGTAATTTAATTTTTTAATGATTCCCCATGCACAGGGGGAGTTAATCTTTTCCATTCATGTTTTATCTTGATGTCAATGTTTTTGATAGGCCCACTAAGTTAGGAATTTAGCATGGTGTTAGTTTCCTTTCATTTAAGCTTAGATCTAATTCAAGTCACTCGACATACAATGGGTGCACTAAAGGGCGACCCCTAGGAGAGGCAGAACGATGGTTGCATGAGTAGCTTCTACGACACAGTCTTACAGGTGGCAGCGAAGGCTGAGGTGGTGGTGGTAGAGGATCCAACGGGGCTCGAATCATAGTGCAGGGTGCACTCCCCCAATGATCCAGAAGCTCCTGTAAATGAGCAAACTTCGGGGAAACCTTCATTGCTTGAGCTTGAATCTTGTTGGCGAGAAAATTTGTCAGGTGGAAAAACTTGTGGATTTTTTACCAACGCTCTGGGAATCTAAGTCCCTCTACTTAACCAGTGCAGCTGTTGTATGTGCATGCAAGAGAAAATGTGGATTTATGTGGTGGCCTTTCGAACGGGAATCCAACAAGGGCTCTCCACTGACCCTGCAGCAAAGCTAGCAATCTCTTGCTAGGGAAGAATTTGTCTGAAAGTGGGAAAAGGGGTGAGAATTGAGGTAGGAGAACTAATGTTGCAGGTAGAAAATCATATTCCTGCACACACACTAGTTAGAAACTTCATCACATGCACTAAATTTAGAAGAAACAACCCTACAAATGGCAACAAGACCTAATAGAATTTGATGAACATAAAGTATCATGAAATCCCTTAGTCAAAGAAATCTAGAAACTCCTTCGTGTATTGATGCTTAAACAAAAGTTGTACATAGTGTGGGAATAGAAGACATTTTTTAGAAGGGGAAAATAGACGAAAATGGCTATCTCCTTTGCTTTCTCTAGGTACAATGCACTCTTGAGTTTACAAGATCAATCGCCAACCCTTTGAAATGGGAATGGGTTTACAATTTATAGAATAGAATTGACTCCTCGTCTTCCTCATGACCTTTCAAATACCTTAATATGGCTTAAGACTATTCATATTCCACTTTAAATATTTAAGTCCCTTTTATAATAGCAAGGCGACTTAATTTACATTGTGTTTCTAAAGTCACTTTTAAGTGACTTAAACGCATATCAAAAAGAGCAAACCCCAACAAATAATTAGAACATTTGAAAGTGAGAGAAAGTTGGGGGGAAGAGGAGAGAGAAAGAGAGAGAGAAGAAGAAAAGGAGATTTCGTTCCCGATGAATTCCGATGATCCTTGTTGATGGGAAGCTCTGATGCGACGAAGTTCTGAATGTCCCATTATGCCAAAATTGCCCTTGCCTCGGCCGCTTCTTGGGGTGACTTACTATTTTAGTAAGCACCCATATAAGAGACTTACTATTTTTAGTAAGTGATCATTTTCATTATTTTCTACTCTGAAAACTCATTCTAGCTTCCTCTTGATCTTCAATGCTCATTGCCTTTGTCTCAGCTGCTTTTGATGATGACTTTCCAAACGTAGCAACTCTATATAGGAAAACTTGCTATTTTTAGAAAGTGTGCTTCTAGTGCTCGATTTGCGACGGAACATAATTTTTTAGACTTGTCTTGTCCTTACAATCACACCCTCTGAATTTCACATAGTTTTGCCCACTAGAATGCCTGGAAATAAATTTTGAAATTTTCACCTGGCAATGGCTTCGGGCACAGAACTACCATGGCGGCCATTAATGGAGCTTGAAATTTGTAGGTCTGGTTTTTGTCTCCGTTTGTGATGAAAAAAACTCCATTGCGATAGGTTTTTCATTTGGAGCTCGTGTGCAAGTTTTTAGCTCGTTTCCATTGCTGGAATGATGGGAAATCCGACGAATGTGAGCCGGTGCACGAAGTGAGGATTTTATTGGAAAAATTAATTATGGGCACCATTTGACCTATGATTTATTGCATTGGGATTGTCTTGAAAAATTTGTAAGTCTACAGAAGATGGCATCTCAATCTGACTTGTTTGCAATATATGAGGATTTTTTTATCAGGTGGCTTCGTAGTTATCCGGTGAAAAATCTCCATTTTCTCTTTGTTCTTCGTCATTCCACTCCATTTTTCTCTGAGGCCTGCATATTTGTTGTGTATTCATGGTGTGGAGAGTTTGGTGATCATGATGAAGCTGGTTTAGATCAGCAATGGTGGACCGGATGTCTAGACAAGCAAGAACATGGCCATGGCATGGAGAGAAGTTGTGAAGGACAAATGAGGGGAAAGAAACAGCTGAGTGTCGGATTTGAATATTCAAAACTTGCACATGGAGGGGTTGGGTACATTTTTATGTCCTTGATGTCCCTGACCTCAGGGATGTGAGGGACATCAATTTCCACGGTGGTCAAGGTGATGTCATGTGTCCTCGATCCGACAGCAGGGGATTTGCTTGAAAAATGCACCTGGGGGCTGAAAGCTGGTCACGTGGGTGTCCAAAACACTCCCCATAGGGGTTGGGTGCATTTTTCAAGGTCTGATGTCCCCCACCTTAGGGACATAAGGGACGTAAATTTCCATGGTGGTCTTGGAGCTGACACGTGGCGCTCGATCCGATGGCAGGGAGTCTATGCTCCAAAAATGCACCTGGGGGCTGAAAGTCGGTCATGTGGGTGTCCAAATGACTCCCCATAGGGGCTGGGCACATTTTTAAAGGTCTGATTTTCCCCACCTCAGGGACATAAGGGACATTAGTTTCCATGGTAGTCCTGGATCTGACACGTGGTGCCCGATCCGACGGCAGGGAATTGATGCTCTAAAAATGCACCTGGGGGCTGAACCGTCAAGTTTGGAGGTCACATGAGGGTCCAAGAGGTCATATGGGGGATAAGAGGGATTCAAGGGGGCTGGGCGCACTTTTCCAACCTTGATGTCCCTGACCTTGAGGGACGTCAGGGACACAAAATCCCGCCAGGCTCCTGGAGTTGACACATGTCCTCCCAAAATTTTGGCTAAGTCCTAAACTTGTGATAGTGATAACTTGAGCTCCTGATGGACTTTTTTGGAAAAAAATTATATGATCCTGACTATAAATTTCCTTTTACATCCAATGGTGTGGGTCTCGTGTCTTGATTCATCTATATGATCCCTCAAAAAGTGGATTTTTTATTTGAGACTCCACTTGTTCCTGATAAACACTACCTGCAAATCTTATGCGCCAAGGTGTTGTGAAAAATATTATTTCACCATCATGTAGGTATTGGAATCCTCTTTATATTGATGTTTTTTTTTACTTCTAACTCCATCCGGAGCTCCCAGAATCTTCTTCTGAATCCCGACAGTTGTTTTAGGCCTATGTACTGCCTAGGCTTATGAACCCTGTTTTCACTCAAACTGCTCCAAATCTTTCAAAACTTCCCTAAACCTTACAAAATTATTTCCATGATGTTCTAAGGTCTTCAATTCACCTCCATGTTGAATTTTTCCCTTCCATTCCACTCCAGGGTGGTTGATCCAGTCCTAGGAAGGCCAATGATAGCCCTTCCCAATACTGCCAAAAGATAGCATCTTTTTAAAACTCCCTAAAATCACCTAGGGGGATGAATAGACTTTCCTAAATCACCTAAGGTATCAATTTGACATCAAATAGGGGGTGACCAGACTGTCAAATTTCTCTTGGGGTGCCTAGGAATGATAAAACATGAAAAATTTGACACTGGGGTATAGTTGTCGTGTTTAGAAACTTCCAATTTCCCTGTTGCACATTTACACGACAACAAATCTGTATGCGCATAGTAGACAATATCACCACTTTTTCATTAATGGAAAACAAAGCAACAGATTGATCATGTTGGAAGATTAAATCATTATGAGTTTTCCAAATATGAAACAAAATACATGCACGAAACAATTGCCAAAGAGTATCAATATAATGAGGCCAAAGACTAAAATATCCAAATAAAGCCAAATGCAATTGAAAGAATTCAGGATGGTAGGGATGGAATAAGGAGTGAATCCAAGTCCATATGGCCTAGGCACGAGAACATGACCAAAATATGTGTTTAAACGACTCAGGGTAGGAACAGAAGGGGCATTTAGGATTATGGATGCCAATATGACTTAGACGTTCGCCCGTAGACAAACCTTGATAGACAAGACACCAAAGGAATTGATTAAATTTGGGCTTAAGAAGATAATTCAAAGTATGGGAAAGCCGACGAAGCCAAGTGGAATGCACAGATTGTAATTCCCATTGGGCATTGAGCTTGTCAATGGTAGGCGAGACCGGGCTCAAAGGATGGTAGATTGTTCTAGCATTATAGCAAAGGAAAGCAATTTCCTGGTTCCACTGCCAAATGCGCCACCAATCCTCTGGGGGTTTAAGCCCCAAATTATGGAGCACAACATCGGGCATAAGTTCCTAAACTTTACAGATCGAGGGGAGGTTTGCATTGGAAAGATTGAATTTCAACTTAAGCTTGGGCCAAGGCACCCAATATATGTGGGTAACCAACTCCTAAATGGTATGAATGCCCTTGTGATAAATTTGGAGAGCTTTGATGCCCGAAGTTTCCGCAAGTGGAAAATCATCATCAGTGATGATAGGATACCACCAAAGATTCTGCGAAGTAAAATAAATCCCTGTGCGAAATCCATCACCAATCCAGCGCATCCATGGCTTGAGCGTCTCAAAAGCTTTCTAGATACTCTTGGCAACAAAAGTGCCAGTGATTTTGACAAGAACCTTAGTGATAATAAGGGTGTTTAGACTGATATTGTTCCAACATTTCTTTCCATATGGAGCTCCAGACACAATGCAATGTCACAGTTAGATTTTTTGCGCCTGGTTACCCATCAAACATTGAACCACCCATTTAGAACAATGAGCCACACTTTTTCAGTAGACATCTATCATTCCCACACACCTTGCTCATGAATCTCATGCCACTCTGTGAAATCCAGCTGAACAAGAGATTTTACACCATGAAAATTGCACCATGAAAAGTCCCACAACAGCTTGGAAAGTTTGGCAAACAAAGTGTGAGAAGGGCACCAGCATTTAGAGTAATACACATGGGCGGTGACAAGAATCTTAGTACAAACTTGGAATTTACCAGCCAAGGATAGAGGTTTGGAAGACCATCAGGTAACCTTAAGCTCCATTTTGTTAATAGCATACTGCCACAATGTGGCAGAGTTGCTTTCAAAGGTGAAGGGAATACCCAAAAATTTCAATTTTTTGTTGTAAGCTATGAAAAATGCACTGCTAACAAGAAAGTAAAACACTAACAATAATACCTCCTCCTTCGTGATTTCATAGCAAACCTCATAATGGGAAAGGAAACATGGATGAGCCCTGATTGTGTGAAATGTGGGTGCTTTCCTTGAACCAAAGCAAAGCCTTCTCTACAACAAGATCAATTTACTTTGCACCAATGGACAAAGGGATTATGGATTTGGGATGCTTCAAGATAAGGCTATTTGGGCATTAGGATGAGGTGGGAAGGATGCTCTTTGCTCAAATGATGCAAGAGTTCAGACAGTGCATTCAAGTTTATTCTTTGTGTGTTTTAGAGGGGGGGAGGCTGTATTTATAGCCTGGGAATTGGATTAACTTAAAGGATTTTAAGTAATCCCAGTTTGAAATGTGGGCATGATTAGGTGAGTGGGGACCAAAAAGAGTGGGTGAGGATTAAAGTTGTATTTTTAATTCTCAAATGGGGGACATATGGAATATTTGGCATGTGAGGAAGATTGGATTTAATTTAGGGGTTGAAATGGACTAATTAATCGATTAACATCAATTAATTCTAGGGGGATTTTGTGGGAAATGGAGTGCGGAAATTAATTGATTTGGAAAAGGTGTGAAATTAGGGTGTCTACACCCGCCACGAGCGATCCATCTCCAGGGTTAAGCTTTCAACCAGTCTGGGATAAGTAAGCAACTTTGATGGTAGCCCAAAGTCTTAGCCATTTGAATGTTGGATCCAAAAGCAAGATAGAATGTATCGAGGCAGTCAAAAACCTTAGCAACATTCTACTCAGACTCTATAATGGTAAGGAAATATTCATCAGCAAAGTGACCATTGATGAGTTGCGTAATTTGACCTTGAGCTGCATGATGCGTAATGAGATTCCCTAAAGCGTCAACAACAAGAACAAACAAGTTTGGCGTAAGAGGGAACCCATGTCTGATAGAATGGAAGATGTCGAAAGTAGTGGACTAATGACCATTGATGGTAATGCAAGCTAAAGCATTTGAAAACAGAGTTTTGACTATCGATCTGAAGAAGTCACCAAAGCCAAGGGCTTTGAGCATGGCCAAAATAAATGGCCATTCAATATGATCATAAGCCTTCCCGAAGTCAATTTTGAGAAGGAAATGCCTCTACAGAGACACTCTGGCCCATTCCATGCCTTGTATCAAGAATGTTGTAACGAACCATTACACCAAAATCTCAAGGCATTAGTGAAATCCGCACATGATGATCATAACATCCCACCACGCTTCTGTAGCCCAGACGAAACATGTCAAAGAGGGAGGCAATGTTATGTACCTTGGGATATAATATTATAATGTATATGGGTTGATGGAGATGCCGACATGTGGCACACATCCCTTAGTTATATGTATGGGTTCACATGGGATATAATGTTATGATGTATATGTATTAATGGAGATGCCAACATGTGGCACACATCCCCTTATCTTATTATATCATTCATTTATGATTTATTATGCTTAGGAGGTTGGCCTCAGTATTGGCCATAGGTCAGAATGGTATATATAGGGGTTAAAAGGTTGTAGTTAAGGATCATATTGAGTATTGGAGTGTTATTGTATGGTTTGGAGGTTACCCCCTCAAAGTGGTAATGGAGGTTGCCCCCTCGAAGTGGCAAGGCTATTATATGAGCATATTGTCATCATTTATCTATATTTTGGCATTCTCTCATGTTATTCTGTTGTATATGTTCTGATTTATACAAGTAATATCCTTACAAATGTACCGACCTTTAACAAACCAAGTTTGTTCAGGACAAACAATTTTGGGCAACAGATTAGTTATGCGAAGAGCCAAGGCCTTGGCAAGAATTTTATAAGAGACATTTAGCAAGGTGATGGGACGTCAATTATTAATTTGCTCCAGGTCACCATCTTTAGGGATGAACATTGATGTTGCCTTCATTGATGAAAATCCTAAGAGAATTACATTGGAGAGCTTCATTATAGACACGAAACAAATCAAGTCCCATAAAAGACCAAGTTGCTTTGTAAAATTCGCACAAGAACCCATCCAGACTGGGTGACTTGTCATCAACTAAGCAAAGCAAGGTGGCATGGAAATCTTCTAAGGTAAGTGTAGCATTGCAATGGGCACACTCTCCAGGGGAATCCATTGTGATGGGCCCACATCAATACATTTATTCAAGGCAGCAACTAGCTCAATAGAAACCTCTTGAGCTTGACGGGCGAGGTGGCTCCGAGCCAAACTCATCCTTGGACATAGGAGGGGAAGGAGAGGTGGAAAATAGAACCTCTCGAGATAGTTTTGCACAAGATCCCTTCTTATTCCCTACAGTAGTCCAACCATTAGTTGGAGGGTCAGCCTTGGGCTTAGAAACCATGGGTTGCGCCATTGCTGGCTTAGAATGAGCAAGCATTAGACAATAATAAATGTGGTGGTCCAGGGCTTGACAATGAAAACACGAGTTGGGGAGGATAAAATAAACCACCTTTTGAGAGATACATAGGGACCCAACTTGAATATCTAGATGGTCTCACAAATCTTTCACAAGGTCAACTTCGATACACACACATTTGTTAGGTCGAGCGAAAAAGAACCACTCTTGTTCACGTAAAATCACCCTGCCAATGGGTTTCACAATCTTTGTCAAAAAGGACCAGAGATGAACAAGAATACCGAGAAGTTCAATCCAAATGAGAACCTGTAAAGAAACCTAGCTGGTGGGACTAAAATCAGGAGTCCACTGAGAAAGCACTAATAGGGTATTTCCCAAATACCAACAAGCTACCTTAAGGAGGGCTCAAAGCTAAGAAGGCTCACAAAAAGAGAATAGATAAAACCCTTTGGTGAGGTTATGGATACCTGAAACCAAGATACCGCTGGACTCCCGATGGTTTTTTATCCAGTTCTAAAGGTAGGCTTTTGAGGGAATACAACCACAGAAATAAGAAAAAAGGCAATTGTTTTGATACCACTTGACCACAGGGTCTAAAATTTTAGCAGAAATAACAACATCCAAGGAGGATTCAGAGTCCTTACATCATCATAGACTTTCGGAACAAACTTCCGCACACGTTTGGAAGCCATTTCCACCTTCATTTGCAACAATCGTTGCAATGGAAGGAGAGGCATCCATTTAAAGGTAACTTACTACCTTAACGGTGGGAAAATAGTCGAGTTTCACTATGATATGACCAACGGGATAACCCTAAGAAAGATAGAGAGGCACATTTTACATAGTATCGTATGGTAAGTGAATGCATGAAAAAACCTAGTAGAGTCGATGTCCTCTTCACCCGATAAAAAATCCATCCAGCAATAGCATCTTTAAATTCACATGCATATTATTAAATCTTTCTTCAATGTCAAAACTTTTTTCCGCGGACTTTTGTGCCTATTTTATTATTGGAAAGGTATAATAATGGAGGAATTACCAGTATCTTAAGATAACTTAGATGCCTCCTTTGATTTTTTTAATTGTTTTTTCTTACATGTTTTGTCTACGGATGGCTATTAATGTAGTTTGTATGGTCTTTGTTGTTCCAAAAAAAAAATTATAAAATCAAGAATATAAGTGATATAATAAATGTGATGTGTGCCCTTTGCCACTATGGTACTATTTCTAACTATGGTGTTGAAATTTTGGTCTTTCGCATTTTTGTCAAACTGATGTATATTTTTAATATTTATATGTTATTTTAATTGTTATCCCTAAGTCATCCCCAAAATTTGGGAAATTTTTTACTGTTTCAAAAACCTCTTCCCCACTCCCCTTTATCTCGGAGTCTTAGGCAATTATGAATATAATTTGAATAGTTGTCTTATATCTCATAACCAAATTAGGTATACTAATAAATACATCGAGTAAATGAGTTCTATAATCCATTGACACCTTGTTATAATTTTATTTGTTTACCATATGAATATTTGTTGTGTCACTTTATTGGTTTTGTAATCTACTGAGTAATTTTTTAATTCAAATCTTAACTATGTGCAGGTTACATGCCTGATTGCATTTCTTCATCTCAGTGTGAAGGACTAAGGGTTACTTTATTATACCAAAATTTCTTGAGACATTATCCCATTCTCGTCCTTTTTATCGGTATCTCCTGGGATTTGTACCTTAGTGGATGGCTAGGCAATACCTTTGCACTCTCATCCTCACCATCAGACTACAAGCCACTTGATATCTACAAAGTAATTTAAATTGTTGTTTTCTCTATTTACTTGAGTTTGATATGCTTCAAAGTCATGTAAATATTTTTCCAATGTCCTTAGAATCTATGATAACCACAAAATTCCTTAGAGACGTTGAATTTAGGAAAAAATCTTAAAGGATCTGACTCCCTTATTGTATCTAAGGTAATCATATTTCGTTCGAGTAATGTCTCCAAGATTTGTTATAAGTGTTGACTAAAGTTAGTACATAGTTTACACTCTCTTTTTTAAGTGAAGATGATTATTTGAGATGATTATTTCCCTATGAAAATGACTTCATTTCTATGATCATTCTTGATTGGAAATCTATCAGTATTGCTTTTAGTCTTAAAGCTTGACTAGTTTTGATATATAGAAGCATTGAGAGAACACTTACAAATGTTTGATTATGTGGAATATTAATATCACATTCTTTAACAATAAGATATATCTCATCAAAAGCATTATAAGAATTGAACATAATCTTTTATGTAATAATTGGAAGTAAACTATCAACAAATAAGATTTGGATCTCATTATCTCATGGCTCGTAATTCATATTGTACCCATAATATTAAACCTGAGCACATACTCTATGATATGTGCATAAGCTTTTATTGTTTTTAATTGGAAATCACACTTTTATTAATATAGATGATATAGTACATCGCCAATCTAACAAAAAAATGGGTGGAAGATGTCACAACCCACAATGTGAGTCAAATCGAGTTGAAAAGGCCTTGAGAAATGCCATCTCATCTAATGAGGGAATCAAAATACAATTATGTTTATAATAAAAGTGTAATTTTTAACCAAAAAAGGAGCATGAAATAAGAAGGATCCAGAAAACACAAAGGCCCACTAAATATTATGTTGTAGCAGCAAACACGGAGGTCAGAGGCAGAGGCATCAGACTATCCATCTTATCCCCCTAGCCAAAGGTGGTCGAGGTTAGGCCATGTTAGGGATGGGATCCCACCCATCATGTTGTTTTTTTGCTCTTCTTATTCTTCAAGTTGATGGCAAGGAGAGATGGCAAGCGCCAATCGTGGGAATTTCAATTAAGAAGGGGAGCCCCACTGACTACCACCACTATTTCCACCACCGTCGAGGTGGTCAAAAACATTGTTGCAAAAATAAGGGGAAGGGTGTCGGGATCTAGGAGGGGAACGGTGGCATTAGGGAGAGAGGATATTCCTTTCGGAGCGCATCCTAGGAAAACCCTAATCACAACCCTACGAGGGAGAGCGGTGGCACGCTAAATTTGGAGGAACCCAGCTAACAACATGTAAAGCATTACCTCGATGTGAAAACATGGAGAACAAATGCACCACCTCTGGGTGGAATTTCTCAACTTGTACCTTTGAAGCATCGCATTGGAAATCGTGGTAACTTTATTAGTCATAAGAAAGTCTCTATCCATAGTAGTGTTCTTAAAGCAATCAAAATTTCTACCATTTATGAAAAATAATATCAACAATAAAAAATTTCCAAAAAATATTGAATTTTGCAGGGATTATAGTTTAATCCCCCACTAAAACCATTTTCCAAATGAATAAATCATAGATGAACGGTTGGAAAAGGGTGTGGATCCACTTCTAAGCGGATTGGGTGTATGGGTAAAACTAGAAAAGGTGTTTAACAAACTTTGACTGCTGGTAAGTAGAGAATGCAGGGTTAATAGCTCTCGTGTGTTTGAGTTTGTTTCCTACAAAGAGCCCCTGATAAAGAAGATGCCATACAAAATGTGCTTTTTTAGGCTTAATCTGAGCTTTCTAAATGTTTTCAAACCTTTTGGCGTTGATCCCATTTCTAGATTTGAAATTTTAGCAATGGTTTAGAGAATCACCCATAGCAAATTTTGGTACAAGTAGATCATAGCCAATGTGGGGTTTGTAGTGGCAGAACAAAGTCGCAGATGACCAATGACAATCTCTCCACCATGGAACACCATAAGAGATTCCAATTTTGTAGTCACGTATTAGGTATGGAATTTGTAATTTCTAAAATAGACTCTGCATCCTCTTATTTGAGTTGAAATTTAGCTTTGAGCAAATCCCATTGTATCCAATCTTTGATAACCTTGTAGAATATGTCACTTATTACTCTAATTCCCTTCTTAAAGAGCCTGATGCTTTTAATCCAAGTAACCATGACAAAGGGGATAAATGAAAATTAAGAATTGGAGACCACTAAAGGGAGAGAGAATTAATTGAAATACCCAATCTGAAGCTATCTCTGACCCTATATGAGGTTGGATTTGAGCAATTCCTAAGTTATCCATAGACTTTTAGCTACAAAAGTGTCACAGGAAAAAACACTGGCAATTCCTAAGCTATCCATATACTTTGAGCAATTCCTCGACTACGTGCAAAAACAAAATGAAGTGATTGAACGCAAGGTTCTTTCCAACTTGAAATAAATCACTGGTAGAAAATAATTGCATACATGAGCGTGCTAATTTTTTTTTTTTTCAACAATTTTCTTTTGAATGGTGGTAGTTTTGCAAGATATTTTTTTTGTTTTGCATTTTCGACAATATTCTAGTGACGCGGTCCAACAGAAAACAAATTACTAGTTATCCTGCAGACAAAATGTTAGGAATAAAAACAATCATGGTTGTTTTTTATTTTCTAGATCATTCGAAGGCACAAGAAAAGAGTATACACAACCAACGATCGAACAAATATCAATAGTGTGACGAAATGAAACTGATTGAGATGATAGCTAGAAACATAAAATAATAAAGAAATGGATCCTGCAATGTTAGAACAAGAAACTAAACAATCGTGACCGTTTCTGATTTTCTAGATCACTTCAAGGCACAGGAAAAGAGCATACGCGGATACAATTGGAATAGATTGTGTTAAAAAAATTAATAAGTATTGCAATTAATCATGATTGTGAAATAGTAATAACGATTATCTTCACAAATAAAAGAAAAACAATGAAAGAAGAGCGTTAAAAAGCGTTACCAAAAGTGTCGTCGTGGAAAATTGGAATGTAAGGCAAAAAAAAAATATTGCGGAGCCCGGGTGGCTAGTGTGCAAAAGATGACGGGGAATGCGGACCTAATAAGTGTGGCGAGAGAGGTGTGATCAGGTCCTATATTGTCGAAAAAAATCTTGCAAGAAAATGATGAGTAGTTTGTACCTGCACACAAGGTTAGTAGAAGGATTACTGAAAATAATTAATTATAAGCACAAAGTGTGAAAAATCACAAAACTATGTTGATAAAATAAAATGTGGAGATGGTGAATGAGGACTTAAAAATCACAAAACATGATTACAAATGATATTGAAAAAAATTATTGAAAAAGCGATAAATATCGCATGATAAGTGGGGAAATGGATCTCGAAAAAGTAAGTTTGTTTATGATCGTAAAGTTTTTGCACAATAAATTACTACATCAAACTTAAAAATTAAATGGTGAAAAATTGTTAATAATGGTGCACAAAGCTACCAAAAGCGATGAAAAATGTTTAATAGATAAAAGACTTAATTAAATAAGAGTGTTAGGAAAATCGTGATAAAGAGAAAATACCTCGAAGTGGAAACCTGATGGGAGTGTGAACATGGTGGGTTTGAATAAGCTCTTATACGACTGTGAAGATGAAAATATGGACTTATATGGCAAGAATGTGGATTGATATGATGAAAAGGTGGACTTTAGAGGAAAACAAATTTGTTTCAAATTAAAATTAGAAATGGGAAAGGGACGTAATGGAAAATTTTAAGAGAATATAGTAGGTGAACATTTTAATGGAATAGGGTATGTGATATGTAGAAATTGAATGAAAATATGTCTTATTAATGATTATTTTAGAAGTCAAAGTAACTATTCATTTTGACATGCGATGGGTAATGTTTTGTGAACACCGAGCTTAATGTTATGATCTTTAAGGTTAGAACGTGACTACGTAAGATACGAGCTCGGGGATCATGGCAGGATCAAAACACAGGAGTTGAATTTGGTTGGTCATAGTCATGGCCAAGTAGGTGAATGGTTCTGGAAGTTGCCTAGGTTGATGTGGAAAACGAGGTGTGGCAGGATGTATGAGAAATGGATTCTCCATGGAGACGATTTGGGGAGGAGTTGACATGAGAAGAGGAGATTTAGGGGAGTGGTAGGGTCACAAATGGAGGGGGAGCTGGGAGAGTCGGTGTGGGAGGAAGGAAAGGGGCGTGGGACGTGGGAAGAGTTAGGTGGCCACGTGGAAGGAAGATGGGTGGTGGACGGGTCAAAGAGGAAGGATTGTGAGGGAGTTCATCGTGGAGGTTGGGGAGGGCTATGTGGGAAGCCGAGGAGGGATAAACAGGGAGAGGAACTATGTGGGATGGTTGAGTGGATGGGGACGCGGGTAGTCAGGTTAGGGGATACGAAATAAGGCGGGTGGACTAGGAAATAGGGTTAGGGAAGGGGGATGAAGCTTGATGAGGGGAGAAGGGAGTCGTGGCAGAGAGGATACGGGATGGGAAAATAGGTGGAGGGGTCTGTGAGAAAGGCGAGGTGTGATAGGTATCAGGGAGATGGTGTGGATCGGTGTCAGCATTGGAGATGTTGGGATGGGTGAGTTGAGGGCTCGGGTGGTGTGTGGTGAGGTTGTATGGAATGGAATGAAGGGATTGGTGGGAGAGAACAAGTCTACGTGGAGGGAAATATGGAGGGGTTAATGTGGGTAGTCAAGTTTAGGGGGCTGCATGGAAATTGGGGAAGGGATAGTCGGAATTTGGAATTTGAGGAAATGGGGAGAAGAATGGGAGATGTGCATTGGGAGGATTTGGGGGAGTTAGGAGAGGTTTAGAATTTACCGAGTTGGGATGGGGAGAGATGGGTGGAGAGTTGCGTTAAGGATTTGAGGAGGTGGGTGACGAGTTGGTGGTTGATAAAAAGTGGGATGTAGGAGATAATGGGGTGTGGAGTTGTGGGTAGGTAGGTTAGGATATTTACAATTTGTTTTTATTTAATAAATAAATATACATGTTTATAGCATTTAAAATGAAAAATGATAGAGATGTGAGAATTGAGATCTAAATAAAGAAAACTTGCTAAGTGAGATAGTATTTTTTTGTTTTGGAGCAAATATTTAAATGTATTGAAAAACTAAGTGGTTAAAAATGTGTTTGTAAGCAAGATCGATTGGTTGTTTTTGTTGTTTTTTCTTATTTTTTGGAAGGAAATCAATAAAATGTTAGATAAACTAAGATCTAGATATGCATGGAAAAATAAAAAGTGATTAGTAAATAAGATTGATTTCCTACGAAATAATTATTTTAGCTAAAATAAATAAATAAATTCATTTTTCGGATTGGTTTCCCATGACAGTAGGACAATAAGCTAATGACTAGTTCATTTGTTTGAATAGCGAAACCAGAACCAGGAACTATTCGAAATGTAACCTCTGTAACGACCATAGGATTGAATATTTCCACTGTGATCCACAAGTATCTGGATCAGGTGATAGATGTCCCTCTGCTAAACACCAAGCACCAAGGAGATCAAAGATAGGACGAGCATTGTAGGTTCATTGGTACTATAACCTGCAGATGCACCACAAGACACCACACAACAAAAACACTACCCACAGTGTGAAGGTTAACCAAAGAAGGCCATAAGGCACGGAAAAAGAGATAATAACGAACAATAATAAACAAAGAACATATAAAACCTCTAATTGGGAAATCAATGGTAACAGATCAAAGTTAACCTAGCGTGCCAGAATGTAAGCTAGGAAAAATGCACTACTAACAAGGAAGTAAAATACTAACAATAATACCTCCTCCTTCACGTTCCGTAGCAAACCTCAGAATGGGCTAGGAAACATGGATTGAGCCCCGATTGTGTGATATGTAGGTGCTTTTCTCAAGATGGAGCAAGGCCTTCCTGCAACAATGATCCACTTACTTTGCACCAAATGGGTAAAAGGATTATGGATTTGGGGTGCTTCAAGATGAGGCTATTTGGGCATTAGGACGAGGTGGAAGGATGTTCTTTGCTCAAAGGATGCAAGAACTTAGACAGGGCATTTAAGTTTATTCTTCGTGTGTTAGAGGGGAGGGGTAAGGCTGTATTTATAGCCTGTGGAAGTGATTAACTTAGAGTAATTTAAGTAATCATGGTTTGAAAATGTGGGCAAAATTAGGTGAGTGGGGACCACGAAGAATGGGTGAGGATTTGATTTTGGATTTTTAATTCATAAGTAGAGGATTTTAGGTGAGTGGGGACCATGAAGAGTGGGTGAGGATTTGATTTTGAATTTTTAATTCAATATTAGAAAAACATGGAGAATAATGACATGTGGTTAGGATTAGGTTATTTTTAGATTTGAAATGGATATATAATTTGATTAATTCGAAGTGTATTTTTGTGGGAAATGAGATAGGGGATTTAATTGATTTAGGACTAGCTATTTAGTCACACAAGACCATCCCTCATTGTCTACGAAACTAAAAGAAAATCGATATGTAACGTAGTCATGTAAGACCAAATTTATTTTATCAATTATATATTTTCAACCTAACCTCATGATTTAATGAATCAAAATTCAAACACAAAATCACATCATATATAAACCATTTACAAACATTGTAATGCCACTGTACTTTATAAGTGTGGGAGGGGAGGGAACCCCATTTTGATATACGCATAAATGAAAATTTCACATTTTTTGATTTGTACACTCATGTGTTATACATTTGGGGAAATGATATGTCATTCCCTGATACCTTTATATGGGTTTCGCAATAACAATGTGACTTAGATCTATTTGCAATGATGTGGTCTCTTTTTGGAAAGCATTATAGTGACACTCTTCCCTTGGTGTTGGGAAACCCAATTCCCATATTTACACTTTACAAATATAATCTATTGGGGATTTGATCACCCCCAAACCTTATAAATAGGACACATACAAGTTTCTGTGTCTTCAAAATGCTCTTTTCACACAGTTACAGAATCTCCTTCGACATTTATGACACACTTCTCCCCTATGTCAACGTGAATCAACTGTTGGATCAATACATTCATCACACATGATAATGTCCCATTATAACACTCATATTGGTTCTTTTTGTAGCACTTTTTAGGTATGTTTCTTCTTCTCTTTTACTCTAGTAAATTTCATTCACTAGCATAAGAGGGTCAAATGTATATACTAAAATTTACACAAAATCATTATTACGTTATACTTTTGTTAGAATTGTATGTACATGAGTTCAAGACCTTGAAAATGGATCTTAGTGTCATAACCTACTCTCTTTTGTATTTGTATTTCTTGATTTGATCCCTTCTGATGATTACATTACTATGATTTTATGATTTTATTAAGTGTCACAAAGGCATCTATACTTTTCCTTTTCTAATTTTCGTTGCAATCAGTTTCGGTCTAAACCATACAATAGGTCCAATATCGAACCCCCGGTCCCAGACCTTCCATACACTTTTGGACCCTTTGGGTTTTTGATTAAATTTAATTTATGGGTCTATTCTTCACTCCTTTTTATGAACTTTGATATGTTTGGGTTGGCCTTTTCCTACCATTACGGTTCAAAAATCAAAAGAATTAACTCATATATATATATACTGTGTATATATATATATGGTGTGTGTATGTGTATATATATGTGTATATATATAATGTGTGTGTGTGTGTGTGTGTGTGTGTGTGTGGTCTAAAGTGGGCATTTACTATCTAGAAATCATCTATCTATCTATAGTATATTGAACTGAAAAAGCAAGAGGCATTGTTGCATATCTACATATCACAACATAAGAGGGCATAATTCTAATTTCTTTCATCAACACACAAGGGTTTTGAACGGGATAACATGGTTATCTTTATATTGGTGTGGAAAACACAAGGGCAATATTAAGATAAGGGATAATTACATGTACAACAACACAAAGCACTAGGAGAACTACATGGAATTTAAGATGTAGTGAAACACTCAATGAATCACATACGAGATGCTAGTCGATGTCAATATGAATCAAGAATTTGCATTTATTTTTCATCTAATGTGTGCTTGAGTGTGTTATAGGGTAGCTAGGGCTATTTTACAAGTACATGTGTGAAATATGGGGTTTGATGCGATGCAAAACATTTAAAAGGTGATAAATAATGACACAAAGCGACACTGTGATTTGAAAATCTTTGTATTATGTAGGTCCAAAACCATATAATAAGGTTGACTTATGGTATAAAATGACCATATTATACAATTTTGACCAAGCATATCCAGTAGTGCAACATAATATTTCCCCTATTCTTAGGCTCTGATTCTATTGCAGATCACTCATCGACATAGTCTAAAACTCATTTGAATCAGCTAAATGATTCCTACCCAAATCCACCTTTGAGTGCTTATATTTCTTCCTTAGAGCAATTTTTATGTTTGGATGCATGTATACCTGATATGAAACAAGCATTTAACATATTGTCTACTATTTAGTTTCTAGATTATCAACCATTATAGATAATTAATGTTAATTAGGGTTGATACAGTTGGATCACTTTAACCAGGCCTTGGGAAGAATAGTTAGAGAGTAAGTAGTTTAACCCTTCTACTGCCAAAACACACAGAGATAGATTGAGAAGGAATCCCTGTCTTATGGACCAAAACAAACCAACTCTGGAGGATTGGGCTCCATTAATGGTGATACAACCTCTAACATCTTGAAATAACATTTTGGTAGAATGCACAAAGTGAAGCCCAAAGACAAGGGCTCAGACCATGATAAGAATGAAAGGCCATTCTATCCAGTCATAAGATTTCTAAAATTTATTTTTCACAAAGAGAGCCTTTTGATTAGGAAACTTGGGGCATTCCATACCTTCCCAAACAATAATAACATTGTCAAGAATGTACTTATGTTTGATGACTCAAGTATGCTCACTACAGATAATGTCAGGAAGGAGGTGTTTAAGCCTATTTGCAACGGATTTGGTTATGGTCTTGTAGAAGATGTCAAGGAAAGTAATGTGCCTCTAGTTAGCTATATGTTATGGGTCTCTAAACTTAGGAATAAACTTCATGTTACCTTGACTGATGAGATCGCTTAAGGAATTGAAGGCCATGGATTCAAGGTAGACTTTGTGCATATCAAGGCTAACATAGTCCCATAGGATTTGGTAACATTCATAACAAAAACCAAAAAATGCAATCACTTTGTCAAGAGCCATTTGCATAAAATATTGTTTGAGATCATTGAGAGAAATGGGTTTGTCACATGCAATTATTTGGGTTTGGGAAAGTTTGTAGGGGACCACTTAGAGGAATTTCATAATATCATCCTCTCTTTGCAGGGATGAAGGTTGTGAGGCAAACACATAATGGTAGTGATGAACAAAAGCTTACAAGATGTTAAACAATTTGGTAAGTTTGACATTAGTTTTTTAGATATCTCTAATTTTATCAACATTATGTCTGGATCGGAGAAGAGAAAAGAATTCATTAAATGCTCTATCTCCAATCTTGAGCCAATACATTATAGTCAATCTCCACAAGATTTGTAGGCTTCCCTTACCTTTATTTTGTGCCTTCAATGAGATTATTATTTTTCAAGGAGGTGTTGAAGGGAGAGCTATTAAGATTCTATCAAATTATTTGGAATACATGGTATGTTGCTTCATAGGATCTCTACCTATATGTTGCTACTTGTTTCAAATAAAGTCTAATAAAGATGGTGGTTCTTTGGATATCATGGTTCTACCATTTAATCCAACTTATATCCCATGTAAAGCTATAAATGTAGAGAACCTCCTCATTATAGCACGGTGGTTATTCTTGTTTACTAGCTCCTATACTCTCTCTAGGAACAAGTGATCAATTTTCCTCTATTTCCTTTCCTTATGTTTCCTCTCCATCTCAACTATTCTCCATGAGCATGTACTTGTTGAATATTATGCATTGATACTTTGTGCTTCATGTGTTTTGTTCATTGTTTATTCTCATGGTTTCTTCTCATTGAATTCATGAATATATTTTGGTTTTGAAACAATAAACTATGATGTAATATTTATTATGCAAAACCCCCTTGATATTCTCTCCATAACTCTATCTCAAGATTTTTCCTCCCTTTTAGTCCTACAAGCACTTTTCCACATGTGTAGGGAGGACTCTAGTGCAATCCCTAGTCGAAATACAACCCCTAATTGATAGAATAATGTACATAATATTTATTATTTTCAATAAATGGAGCTTCCCCATTCAAGAAGAGGGACTTAGTCCCAGAGCGTTGGTGAAATCCCATAATTTTCCCTTGCAAAAAAAATAGTTTGTCAACAAACTCCTTCTTTAGCTCTAAACTTGCCAAATACCCGATTTGGAAAGGGACAGTCCTTTGAGTTTTCCCACTTCTTTGAGGCCCAATCCCATAGGTGGGATCATCATGTAGATTTTCCACTTGAAGGTGATTGTTTGAAGGCTGGATTGGACTCTGTTTTACCTCTACAAGCAACTATGTCTCCTCTAAAATTGTGTCCTCTGAGTCTAACTGAATTCCCTTTGAATTAAATTCCCTCCTTTGTTCAATTTTCACAATTTCATATCCCCAATTAGAGTCATACCATTATTCAATTATTCTACAATCATCATACATGGTAAGATTGGTTGGGGATGATACATAAGTGAGGGACTATTGATTATTTGCATTGTTAGACAAAGAGTATTTGGAAGAAGATGGAAGAATGAGAGCAAGGGGAATGGGTTTACTTTTTCCAACTTGAATGAGCACCTTCTCAGCTAGAATGGAAATGTCAAATTCTTGAGGAAGAGTGTTGCCCCCTAGATCTGGATCAATACAGCCAAGTCAGAATCAAATTCCGTTAAATAAAATAAGAATGTCATACCTTGTGAGGGTTTGAATTCTTTAAGAATTATGTTCCAAGTCCTTTTGAATCTGATGTTGAAATTTGAGATATACTCCATTGAATCCCATTGTATTGTACTGAGATGTTCCATGAGAAGAATGACATCTGCATTCTCCTTGAACTGGTTGTAAAATTGTTCTCCCAGCTAATCCCAAGTGGAAATGGATTACGGAGCCAAGATGATGTACTAATATTTATATTTTCCTTTGAATGATAGAATAAGAAGCCCAAGGAAAACATTTTATTCTTTAGCATGTTGTGAATGATAAAGTGGTTGACTATGTCTTATATGTGATCAATAGGAGATTTATCTCCATTTCCATATAAGAGAGGAAAATTTATCAGGGTTGTTTTGGGGATATCATCCCATTGTTGCAAATGGACGGGAGAAGAAGTGAAAAGAGAAAATGGAAGAGCTCCTTGAAGAGCCATGATTGAAGTGGAAGGGTAAAAGGAAAGGAAGAAATGGATGAAAGTTCTACAAATGAGATAATGGGTTTGTTAGATCACTGGAGTCGACAAATTTGCTTTAAAATGCCTCTAAAGGATGAAATTTCACCGAGAACACATCAAACTTGGTGAAATAAAGTTGTAAAGTGCTTCAAACTTATCCCACCGAGCATGTCAGAACTGTTGGAGCTCAAAATTACACCTTGCCTTGAATCCACGTGAGAGACCTAGGCTTTTTAGGCAACATGAGTCTGTCTCAAGAGAAAGTCCCATAACTTGGAGACAACCCCATGTTGCCTCAAAATCTTGGGTCTCTCATGTGGATTCAGGGTAGGGTGCAATTTTGAGCTCCAACAAGTCGCAAAAGGAGTTTTTTTGCAAGAATAAAAAACATAAGTGGTTTATTTAAATACCAATATGCCTAAATATTGCAAAGACGTAGAGAAGTATATGAAAATTTTGAAAAAACCTTTTTAACACCTGAACACCACATAACCAATTGAAGGAATGTGGCTTTGATACCATGAAAGAATAGATGAAATCCAAGAACCTCCTAAGTTTGGACTAACTTTAGAAATGCTAAATTTTTTTGTAAATAATATGTAATTAGTAAAAACATGGTATTTCAAAAAAACAACCGAATGAACTTTGATATCAACAAGCTTAAATTTTACAAATAAAAGTGGTTTATATATAAAAAAACCAAGAGTTGTCATCCAACTTTGCTTTTGAATATATGATAAACATGTGTGTAATAACCTCCACATGAATAAACACACATGATATAATTGGTCAAGTTATGAGTTCCACTTATAATACTAGGAGATGTGTAAAATATACTAAGTCAATAAAGCTTAAATAAAGCTAAATAAGCTAAGTAAACTTAAAATAAAAGGTGCATGCTTAAATATTGCACCAAAAAAGAGCATGAAGGATTGAAAAGAGAGTGTAACGGGACATAAAGCACATGGAGTGGCATAGGGGGTGAAAAGCGTGTGGGGTAAACCAAAGTACAAATAGGGTTGAGAGCACGTGGAGGCAAATTAGATCATGTAGGGGTGGACCAAAGGGCATACGTGGCAAATACCACACAAGGGTTGACATAAATATGCATGGGGAAAAAAACTTGCCTAGGTGGACTAGAGTGCACAGAGGCAGGAAGATCGTAGTTTGTGAGGGTGGAAAGCATAGCCAGTTGGTTCGTGAGGGTGGAAAAAGTTGGATTAATTATTTTTTCAATTTTTAATTTTGGACAAATGTAAAGGCTTTAGGTCAAATGAGTTGGTGTGTGAAGGCTTTAACATTATGTGGAATGCATTGGAACCCTATGATACTAGTGGGGATCCTAAGCATGGTCACGAGTGTGATCAATCTAGGAAACATAACATACATTGTTGTCCAAATTTCTTATTCGTTAATCAAATTAATGCACTAGCTAATAAAGAAATTAATCAGATTAATGCACTAGCTAATAAAGAAATTAACAACTCAGAAATGAAAGAGGGTTTAAGGTACCTCAGATGTGTGATGCTTGATACAAGCGTTGAATGATATTGGATCCTTGCTGCTACAAATCAAGTGGAACCTGTAAATAAGACTAAAAATGATTTTGATTGGATGATTGGGGGCGGGGATTACCTGACAAAGAAGACCTGAGAAACATTAACTTCCTCGGTGGATGTCAATCCTCGTTGTTAAACAAAAGAGATGTAATCAGAAGGATATACTGATAATATACAAAGACAGAAAGAATACAAAATCTGAAAGCGATATTAGTTGATTTAGATATTGATCTGATTAAATAACAGAAAGATAAATGTACCTGGTCTGGGTCAATGGTGACCTAGACTATACAAAGGTAGGTCAACGGTGACTTGGAAGGCTGGATTAGGAAGATGAGGAAAATATGTAGACTATGCAGGATCTTAGTGCAATCAGGTAGTTGTAGAAGTCTGAAGATGTTGGGATCTTTCTGCAAAGAAGATCTTAAGAAACAGAAACAAGGAAAAACAAAAAAAAATGAGGTTTATGGGAGAGATTGAAACCAGGACCTCGGTCGACGGTGACTGGGGTGTAAGTAGGTGGATTTTTCTGTAACAGAGGAGCTAGATGAGGGATTAACAAAGTGAAATAGAGGTTGAGCACATGCAAGGGCTGAAGATAGCTCTAGAATAGAAGGCAAGGGTTGTTGAGCCCGAGTCTACGGTGACCTAACAAGGTCAATGATGAATATGACATGGATTGATAAAGTTGAGGGAAGGCAAGCCAAATGATCAAATTGCAAGAATGGATTTGCATAAAGAATTTGATGATGAAGTTGTGAGCTTTGTCACTGATTATATAGACCTGCAAAAGGTTAGATACAAAAAATACAAGATAATGTGATAAAATTGATTAAAGCTATGTAAAATAATGACAATCTCACAAAAAATCTGATCTTGATTAACGCATACATGTTGCAAGGAGATTTGGGAGGTCTGCAATGGCTTCAGGACCGTTCATGTACGAAATATTGTCTGCAGGCTACAAGGAGAGCTTCAAAATTGCATGCACTTGATCGAGAATAGCAATAAAGCACTTAGCTTTATAGGGTCGACGACGACTGGGTTGGGTTGCTACTGATTGTGGGGAAAGTTTCCCCAATGGGAAGATTTTTCTGATTTCGGCGTGATTCCCTGTCTCTTTGGAGCAGGTCAAATACTTTAAAGCATTAGGCGGGAAGGGGTTGTTTGGGGAGGAGATGTACGTGAGTTAGCAGTGGAGATAGGTTAGAAAAAGCGTAGGGAAAAGCAGGGGTGTAGATTTGGAATGAAAGCATTCCAAAAATGGAAGTTAGTTAGGGCATGATTAATTAATTAATTAATTACTATTGATTAAATAGGATTTAAAGGTGATGGGCATTTAATTAATTAATAGGAATTGATTAATTAAATTCAAAGAGGGCATTTGATTAATTAAGGAGGATGAATAATAAAATATGCACACACATGCGTTGAAGGGATAGAAACCGAATTTAGGTGTCTACATATATGATAATTGAGTGGGTTTGGGGGGTCAATCTCATGTGTGAATGAGCCAAGTGGCTTAGAGTTAAGAGTAAAAGTGTAAATTTTGGGGTCCAATCGTGGGTGTCACTGGGCCAAAGGGAAAAGAATGTGCTAAAGGTATAGGGTTGGGGCCCAGTAGCAAATGTGAACTACCCAAGTGATGTGCATAACTTAGTGGGTGTTGCCATGGGCATGGTTATGCTAGTGACTAGAACGAAAAATTTCTATTTTTTCTAAATAAGGAAGATAAGTGGTCAATCATGGGCATGATCGATCTCCAACATGGCTAAGTTAAAATTTAGTTTTATCTAGTTTCTATGAAGCAAGGTGGATTTTACCACCAATACTCAGGCCTTAGACAACACCCTTGTATCACATAGTTGGGTCTCGAATACCAAAAAGTATATAGAGGACTCCCCTATAGAGCTAAATCTTCATCCTAGTATTAGAATCCTTCTTTTTTCATGTTTCACTTTTCAGTGCTAAGAAAATAACATTCCCTAAGATACCCTCAAGTACCCTTGAGGTATATTGGCGGGATGTTAAGTGAGCATAAATCCTTATTATTAACATTAGGATTCTAATTTTTCTCCTTATGTTTCCCTCGTATTTATTAAAATTTTATAGATCACAAAAGTCTAAAAGTAATACCTTTGCTTCCAAACACTACTCATCATCAACTTATGTCTAGCCCCATCTTAGTTACACCTATGGCTTACACTACCTAAAATTACCCATTTTCTAATTTATATCAGGTTCATGCATTACTCCCACAACCTATTTTCCAAAAATATTTTCCTATACTTAGTTACATGCACTATTGACATATGATCTTTCATCACCTTGCTAGTTTTCACTTTGTCTAGCTATATCTAACATTACCATATTTGACTTTCCCAATCTCTGCCAGTTTATAAAATCCCTAGTCTTAATCACATATATAGTTTATGATCATACCTCCTTCTCCTAGTCCCGTGCAAATTCATCTCATAATCCTTGTCGTATCCTGTAAAGTATGTCCTATTCTAGTTTACTCCAAACTCAGTCATTGCCACAAGTGTTCTATTATTTTTGTATGACTATCACCCTAAGGCTCATCATTTTTGTTCCCTATCAATTATAGTTTGTATTTAGTCCATCTTATCTCTAACCCTATCACCACTATGACTTTCATGTGATTTTTCTAAGACATTTGCAGCTCCTATTACCTCAAATTCCTCATCTAATCATTTTATATTATTTTGCACAATCTACCTCCAGTCCATTTTATCCTTGTCCAAATCGTTAATATGACTATTCCTCAAAAAATTTGTGGTATTATTTGCCCCCATTGTCCCCAAATTCATAATTTTGTCCTCTATTTCTATAGTTTGCATTTAGACCAATTAATCCCATACCTAGTCACTACTATAATTGTTCTATGTTATTTTTAGTTTCTATTATCAAACTTATCATCCTATTAATTACATATTTTGTATCCAATTTGACTTATCCTACGCCCAATCACTATTGTGACTATTTTTTGATTTCATGTGACCTTTATCAAAATATTTTCTACTTTTGTTCCTCATTCCATCCTTAGTTTTCTACATAATCTGGGTTTTGTTCCAACTTATACCAAATCCAGCCGCTATTGCAACTATTATGTTATTTTCTGTTACTTTTGCTAGATTTCTATTGTCCTCATATTTAACATTATATTTTGTTTCCAATCCACAGTCTGTATTTTATCCAATTATCCAAACTTAATCACTATTGTGACTAGCTCATGATTTTTCTATGACATTTCTAACTCCCTTCATCCTCATATTTATCATTCAAGTCCCTTATTTATCCTACACAAACTAAACCCAATTCAATTCATCCAACGTCCCACTTTGGTTACCAAAATGTATGCCAAGTTATGAGCTACCTTATAGAGTGTTAGAGATATCAAATATATCAAGATCAAATCATGCTACGAGTAAAGATGGGGTTATGTCATCATTGTATGTGTGAGGTACAATCATGAGGTTCTTTCCATGAATAAAGTAGGCTAAAAATCTTCAATGTAAATCTACACAATCATAAACTAGGAAACAATTAGTATATTATTGTGGTTAGGGGACCTACCTTGATTGTATCCCTATCCCTTTTAAGGTAATAAAAGACATGTGTGAGATAGAAATGACTAAATGATAAATAAAATAGTTATACCTAACTATGATTTGTGGGCTAATTGCAGGTGCAACTGATTGAAAATCGTGCAGAGGTCACAATCCAATCACAAGTGTGACTAGGACATATGTCAAAATTATGTAAAATAAATATGTTGTGATATGAAACTCTCCTTCATGTCTAGATTAAACTCTCAAAATACTTACAAGCGAAGATGTGCGAACAATGAAGATAGAACAAGAGATTGGGGCTTCAAGTGCATAAAAGAGTTGGACCCAACTAAGGGGAGGTAAGTGTTTTTAAATAGATTTTGGGCGTTTTATGGATTGGGATGGATATGGGTGAAAATGTGTGTAAATATATGGGATGATAAGGGTCCATAGTGCATAGAGATGTGCAAATAGGTAGGTGAAGTGGTTAAATGCATAGAGGGGTGTGACAAGGTGGGTGAGGGTAATTAATAGGTGGTGAGGTGTATTTTATGGGATTTTATTTTTTTTAGTTGTTTTTGAGTGTTTTCTTATTTTTAGGGATTATTATATTTGATAATTTTTTTATATTTTGTAAATGAAATGCCCATAGATGAGGTACATTTTCTGGTGCCTACACCCCCTTAACGCAATGACCTATGGCCTTTGTGAATTGCAAAGATGTATTACACTTTATGATATAGTTTGTGATGTTGTAGGCCTTATGAGATGATGCCATGTGGAATCATCTCACTCTTCCTCGCCATGTATTATCCCCTTAGTTGGGAAAATCACGGGGCCTCTTTTGTTCGTGACATGTTGGGGAATTGTGCCACAAACCACAATCTTATGATTTTACATCAGTATAATGAGCCTCTTAACACACTTTTGTGGTCGTGGGACTTGTGGACATGTTATTTTATTCAATAAATAATCCATCCCATTCATGTTGGAATTATTTGGTCAATTTATGAAATCACAAATACTACATGGCCTCCCTTAGAGAACATTGCGAGTTGTTAGAGCTTGACACTTATATATTTGATTGTTATAAGCCTTTCCATGGGTCTGTGGAGGCATTTAAAGTCGAAGGTGATTAATTTGAGGATTTTAGAAGTCTAGAAATTTGTGAATCTTGATATTAAATTTTTATGACTCTGTGAAACTAGGAACCATTATCAAGAGGTAATAGAGGTCATGGGGAAAGCATGACATAGAGAGAATAACCGTGAGGCTCTATGAGTGATTAAATATAAGTAAAAGCCTTAGATAGTGAGGGTGAGGTAAAAACAATATAAAATTTTTATTTTCTTGAATACAATGGTCAAAAGGGCCCATAAAAGAGGTGCTAGAACTATACTGGTAGGGTTCTAGTACACCAAAATTGTGCTTCTATGATTTTGGCAACATGCACATAAAATTAAGGGAACATGTGGAAGAGAGAAAATTATGGAGGAGAAAGAAAATATGAGGAAGGAGAAATAAACAAAGTCAATAAAGAAAAATAAAGAATCGATAAGAGAAAGATAGAGTCAGAAGTGTCAATATCGAACATTTTATTAAACACATAAATATGCTAGTAACATAGCAATTGACTAGTCTCATACCAAAATTTGTGATGTTTATATATATTATTTAAGATTAGTAATCCCTAATCTATATTTATTTAAATAAACAATCTATGTGTCATATATTCCTAAAAATAAAATGAGACTACTTATCTACATTTGTTGAGGGAACATAAAAAATTACAGCGAGAGATAAGGGGATGTGTGGCGAGGGAGAGTGGGGTAAGGGCGATGGAAGGAACACGTGTAATAGTGTGAGATGTCAATAAAAATGAATCTTAAATTTGATCATCATATGGTAATTTCAACCTTTAATTTGATGTCCATTTGCATATCAAATGAAAGCTTTTCTTTTTGCTTTGAGAAGGTGATTGAAAAATAATGATATCTTGAGCTTACACTAGAGTTTTGAACTCGTTTTTTCTTCAAAAAGATTTTTCAACCCTATAGACTAATGTTGTTAGATTGAAGCTATTTATTTTCAATCAACATAAATTTGAAAAAAGAAATCAATTAATATATTATGTCACAGATCCAAAATTAACACATCGAAAGTGAAATATCTGAGTGTTTTTAAAATAAATATATTTATGAACAATTTTTTTAATATAGGTATTGGGGGGGTTTGAAAGGCCCCCCTCCCTTTTACATATAAATCCTAAAAGATAAGGACATTAAAAGACCAAACAAGAACAATAAGAGACAAGGGAAAAAGATCAAGCCCACCCCTAAAACAAAGTTGTCAAAACATCAACAAATTATCAACGACAATAAATAAACTATCACCAAACAACCAGGGAATAACAACTAATTAGCTTTAGGCATGTTTATAGATCTAACAACCTCCTTCATTTTGGCACTCCTCGTTACTCTAACAGTTGGTGGAACCATACTAATCCCCTTTTAAGATTTGTCTTATATGTGTGAAGTAACATTCTAACAATCTAAAATGTCTTATCCATCATTTTGATCCTCTAGGGCAAGCTCTACCTCAACACCCTCCAACACGCCTCATTCATATTTTTAGAACTCAACTCCCTCCCAAGAGGCATAAACCCCCATTTATTGTCCCTATTTAAAGTAGGATCTAACGTAAACTCTTGAGTTGGCACTTCCCTAAGAGACCAAGGGTTGTCATAGTCTAAGGAGACTTTGACCTCTTCCTCATATTGATCTAGATCTTTCTTTTGACTTACTTCAACTTCCTCCTCATTCTCTTCTGCCCTTTCATCCATCTTATCCCTATATGAATCTACATCCTCCCCCAACCCTAAAGCAAAGCCCTTCAAGAACACCTGGTACAAATTCAAACTGCAAGGAATTGCTTCCTCAAGTTTCAAGATGGGATCATTCGTAGAAGTTGGGTTTTGACTTTTAGAGACACCACTCCATTAATGAGGGCTCTAGTTCATTGACCCTTGTAATTTTTGCACTATTGAATGCTTCCTTTTCTTTTTTCTTCGTCTAGTGATTGGGTTGAGGCTCCTGATGCACTTCTAAAATTAATGAACTTTCTTCTCCAATCCTTGAGTCATTGTCTTTCTTAATTTGATCTCTTGGGGGATGTTCTTGAGAACTCTTATTCTTTTATTTCATATCAGATTCTTTTTAGGACAACTTCTATTAAGATGGTTAATTTTAAGGCAAGATTGACAAACAACTACGTTATTATACTCCGCATTGTACCCAATTACCAAATTTAGAAGATAGTTATAAAAAAATTAAATTTTTTGACAAACACCAAACTTTTTTTAAAGTTGATAACAAAAAATAAAGGTGATAAAATTACCGATAGACTTACCAATACCCATCATGACTTCTTATTCCAAAGGAAATCCATTGAATCTGACCCAAATGGAAATAGACTGAATGTTCCTTGTCTAAATATTTGTGTATATGATTAACTCTAAAAACAAATTGTACATAAATAACCCAGATGCCTTAGAAAAACTGTAAGTATTGTGTGTTTGAGTGATTAGTTTGGCTTGACGTCGAGGTAACCTTTTTAATATCTAATTTTCTCATTCTTTTGCAATCATCTTACCATGCCGGGTAGAGAACAAAGGTTTTTGGTTGGACGGAAGATTACATTTGACGGCCGTATGAACGTATTCAAGCTTCTAAAGTGTGAAATACGTTTTTTTTTTTTTAAATCCTAAGTTTGGTGGGGGCATTAAAAAATTCTAAGACATTATAATAAATACATAGTTGATGTTTTATATAATTTTATTTAGAAATGAATCGCCTAGCTTTTGAACGATAAAGTTGAAATGACAACCAAGGTTGACTGTCAAATTTAACTTCATAGTCGATGGTTTCGAGGTTTCTTTTTTCTTTGAATGTCCCTATTGTGAGAAAACTCCTTATACCTAAAAGGCGAGCTTTAGTCAATATGGATTAGGTAGAATAACGTACCTAAATGCATTCCATGATGTAGATGATTGAGACCTTATAATTTGGTGGTCACTTCCCCATAAAAAAATGCTTATGGAAAATATTAATTACACTAGTCTTAAGCTCATATACTAGGTAATTTTAAACTTAAATTAGTTATATTATTATTTATATTTTAAATATATTTATATAAAAAATGTTGATAGATATCTATGTTACGTGTTTATTTCGAAATTGTTATATTGTTTTATTTATTGAAGGTTTTCAGATTGATTAAGAAATCCATCACCTTTATTGCAAGTTGGTTACTAATTATTGATAGAGGGTCTCAATCGAACGTTATTCTTGTGTTGGGTTCGAAAAGATCTTTCCAAAGAAAAGCAACATGATCCAAACTCCACCATATGCCTAAAATATGAAGAATTTTTTATTTCCTTTTCCGAATACAACGTAAAATTGCCATATGTAAATGAACATCAAAGTTAAAGTCGACCATTTTTATTGGCATCTCACACTTTTGCACTCCCCTGTCACTACACTATGCGTAATGTGCATTAGTGTAATTAGTTATTTTTATATGTTTAAGGTATCGTGAAATTATAAAATAAGGATGCAAATAAGTAAATCAATAAAAAAGAAACATATGAACGAGTCAATTAGAATAAACACAATGTTGAGGATTAAATTTTAGAAGTCTTTGGAAATTTTTAAAATGGGGTTTTAAGACAAAAGTTCATTACGACGAAAAAATGTTGTGCTAAGGTTTTTAATGTACAACTATCACCTCTGGGTGTTCAACCCTTGCCATACCACTTCATGTAAGTTTTTTTTTGCATGCACTTGCATTTAAGACATTCTCGCGTTTGGGTGGACATTTTATAAATGGCCTCTCATTCACATAGTCTAGTTATTTCGACCGTGATAGACTGTGATGACACCTCTAAGGAAGCAACGGGGGAAATTTGTGCCCGAATTCTTCCACAAGGCAATGTTTCTGCCCTCGATATCTTATTATTTTTTAAAGATTTTAATTATGCATGTCATTAGTTTGAGCAGTCTTGCATGATGTGTTATTTTTTTGGAATGATTCCCTCTGAAAGCATGCTTCACTTTTGGGTGCAAACGACTTGGTCTTAGTTTGATATCAAGTTGGACTCCGTTTAGAATATGACCAAAGGGTTTTTCCTATTCTATTTTGTTGATCCATCTAATGTGGCCATGGTGTTGAATAAGTTCTCCACTTGGTATGTTCGTAGTTCCCTCCTCGTTGTGTCCCTTGGACTTGCAAGTTCGTGGTTTCCGAGAATACAAATCTTAAGCTCCCGATTTGGGCAAAAATTTTGGGCCTTCTCATACCCTGTTATCATTTGTTGGACCTCATTGCTTCCTCTATTGGTTGTGTCATCACCAAATAACCACTTCGGTTCTATGTTTTCAAACCCCAACGACGAGTCTGTTTCAAAGTTGACCTCTCTCATGACCTCACGGAAACCATTGACATATAAGTGGGTGATTCCCAATACACTCAATGAGGGGTTTATATTAACCTTCCCAACACCTATTTTTGATGTCAATTTGCAAACCATAAGATTGAAGATTCCCCTTTATTACTGAGCATAATAAAAAATTCAAACCCCAATGTGTTCCCTTTTCATGCCCTAGGCAAAGATGGTTGGACCACTGTGGGATGCAAACATAATTGTAACAAAACCCCTATTCCCCACTCTACTCCTGACACTTCCAAGGCCATTAAAACTCAAGCTAGCAAAGTTCCAATTGTGCAGGACCTTCCTAATCTTGTTGGCATTTCTATCTCTAAGCCTTCTATGGCTTCCATTTCACCATCACAGAAGACGATGTCCACTACTCTGTCACAACGTTCTCTCCTTCTAGGGCTTTAGTGGAGTTAACAAGTTTTCAAACTATTTTATAGGATAAGGGCGGTTTTCTATCTAGCTCATAACTTACAATTTCTCCTCGCGTGATGGGAATTCAACGCTCTATCAACCCTCCTCCTCACCTCAAGGAAATTGAGATTGTTCCTTTTACTAGACATAAAACTTGATCTAGTGATTTCTTGCTTTCTAGCTAACAATGGTTTGTAGAGTAGTTATGACACCATTTCGGGTCTGAATTCAAAGAATATGTCTCTAGATACTCATTTTCAATGAATTTATTCTCTTGGAATATCAATGGACTAATAGACTCCACTCACAAGTAAACTCTATAAGATTTTAGCAAGCAATTTCTAGATATATACATTCTATGTTTACTAGAAGTTAAAGTGGCAAGATTTATGGTATCCACGATCACTAAATTTATCTAGCTAGATAGTTTAGCTTTGACTAGTCATCACGATCTTGGCTATGGTGGAATTATGACATTTATTGACCCTAAATAGAGGCCTCATTATGTTAATCATGGATGTGACCCAACAAACCACATCCTATGGGTGTTATTCAACATTGATAATCATTCTTTTGGACAATTAATGTTTATGCATCTAATGACATGGTTGCAAGGACAACACTCTAGCATTGGATTTTCAATGATCTCTTTGATGCCCATTGGGTCATTTGTGGAGACTTCAATATGGTAGTTACAAGATAGGTCTTCTACCCATACCCCAGATTGTTATCAAAAGGGTAGCCTAGATGTATATGTGTAATAAATATAGGGTTTATGACCCCAATGTTTCTCTTCATTCTGACTTCGTCTTTTGACACACTTGGTATGATTTATGCCAAGGATCAGATCATGTATTTAAGCACCTCAATCATCTAATGTTGTTCGAATAACCTTTTTCTTCTTTGTTGGAAATTTTCTATTACATGTGGAAGTCTTGTTAGATTTGGTCCTTTCTGACCACTACCTCATCCGCTTTCGGATTGAATGGAACTTCTGACAGCCACATTTTCACTCTACTCAGTTTTATCTCAATACCACTATATTGCATCATAAACACACCCTTCAACATATTGAGTGAGTTTGGGTCCTCGTGGTACTCCTAACTAGTAGCACAAGATGGATTACGTGGTGGACAAATGCCATTTGGTGGTTGATTTTTTTACGCACCTTCGGGTGTCAACTAACCCATATTTGGTGCAATTCTTACTCTGCCACCGCCTCCTTGTTGAGCCACTCCTTGATCGCTCTGGAGAAAAATACTTTTGATGAACCTTTGCAAAGACATGTGGCAAAACTTTGGTAGTGTTAGGAATTACTAATAATAGTCACATGGTTTATTGTTATGTTATTAATGTGTGGGTTAATATATTATCAGGTGTGTGATATGTACTTTGTGTGAGGTTGTTTATAACAACTCACATGGAATAGAAATAGTTGAGAAAACATAGGGATGTGAGAGATATTGTAGGGATCTTGTTGATCAAGAAAATAGGATGTCTAAATCCTATAAATATGTAGTCTCACTTGAAAGAATTATATAGTAGCAAGTTTATTATTGTGTTTTAATCTATGAAGATTTGAACCAAATTCACATTTTGCATCATAGTGGGTTATGTACAATGGAAGAATTTTAGTGGTAATCATTGGAGGGGCATGTTAAACTTATAATGCCCTAGATAATGGTTTTAGGTATTGAGTTTTTTAATTTATAATGTACACAGTCTGCAACAATTCATACAGGGCTGCCAATTTAAAAGATTTCAATCTTGATTTGAATAGTACTAAGATTGTACTGAACCATTTATCAATTAATTGCATAATATTCGACACTCCACCTAGGCCCTATCATTTGGATTTTGTATTCCTTGCTACCATATTTGCATGATATTCTCTAAAATTTGTGTGTATTTTTTTATTATTATGCAATTTGTCTTTGGCTCATATCTTTGCATTTGGATCCCCTATTTGTGACTCAACTTTGACACGTTGACAATAATATGGTGTGTCCTTCTTTTGAATCCATCTTGAACAAGATCTTTGTTCACTTTGGTGTCAAAATTCCTAACTCGTTGCTTCCTACACCATGCACGTGAGTCGTAACCTTAATCGGCTGGGTAAAAACTATTTTTATTTACTATTGATTATTTATTTCAAAGGGGTGATAGTTATTGGTTTATTTTCTAAAACAAGAATCAAATAATTGGTCATTGACTGTAAAAAGTGTCTTTTGTAAACTTGGTTTATTTGTGTCAATAGTGTCGCCAAAATAAACAAAAGAGTTGTTGTTAGTCAAAGTAGTAATTTTTCTTAGAAATAAAATAAAATCTTTTAGTTTCAAATGTGTCAGGGAACTTTTGTATGTTATCATATTCATTATAATTGTAAAAATCCCATCGTCAATAGTTTTGCATTAAAAAGTTATTAAAATATTACTTTTAGATCATTTAATCAAGTTATCAATTATAGTTAGGGTCATCTCATGTCAAAAGTCCTTGAGTCTGTAGACACAAAATCACGCACTTTGGGTAATTATCTAGCCCTGATTACATACTACTATTCATATGATTCCTAAGTAAGAAAAGTACTAATTAACCCATGTCTTTGGCCACCTTTCTTTGCTTTATGTTATAACTTTTGGTCTTATACCCTTACTTGCTCAGTCTGCCTTTTTATACTCCAACTTTTATCATCCTAGACACCAGTGCCCAGCCACGATGCCAGCACCAGACACCCTTGTCCACTCTGGGTGCACCCCTGACCCCTTTGTACTTTACTCACACATTTTGGGTCCTTTCTAGCCATTTGAGCATCTTATATTTTTGGTAGTCGGCCTTTTTGGGGTTAATTACAAAATTCAAAAAGGAATCATATAAATATAAAGTTATGTGATCATAATAAAGGACCAAACACTAAGCATTAGCTATCACCACCTAAGGTTGCATCCATCAAGCATCTAAGAGCTTCATTGCATCCATCTAACACCATCCAAGGGACACAAGGGCTGGTTATTTTGCATACACACTTCATAGGAGGGAAGTTCATTCTATTCCATGCACACATCTATTACATTTCATTACATCTAGCTTATTTTCTCACTATCAAGTGTGACTAGCACAAGAGCCACCTATGGCACAATTCTGCACACAAACACGTAGAACTACATTGGATTTGAGATGTAGTGCAATGCTCAATCATAAGTTCGCCATTGTGAAAGCTGAGGATAGTCTGACCCCTCATTCTGCATCTTTCTTTTTTAGGATTTGATGTCTATTTGAGGGTTTTGCAGGTTCATATTTCATTTCAGGTTTCCAATGACCTCGGTGATCATTGTGCAACCTCATAGTGACCAAAGGAAACTAATAATGAACATCTTGTGACCACTTAGAGGAGATTTCCTGAGCTTTTTTGTAGACCTAGGTGCCCAGAAATAGGCCTCTGACACCTACAGGTGCCATTGTCCCTCTCCAGGCACCCTAGTCTAGCCTATCTCTCCATATCTACATTTTTATGGGTCTCTGTGTGACTCTCCTACTACTCTGTTCACCTAGTCAGCACTTCGATATACCATATTTTATTGCAAATCAACTAAGTACCTCTTTCTCCTCTTTGTAATTAGGGTTTCATAATTTATTGCTTAGTTGTTTGGGTGTAATTTATGTACTTAATTGCACATTTATTTTACTGCTACAATAGCATTCAAATTAGGCTTAAACAAACCACATTTAGGGCTTAATCAGTATCAAGTACACCCGAAAAAAATACTTAGGTAAACAATGTACCTTCATTGTTTAGACACACTTGTACATGATGTCCTAAAAAATAAAGTGTTTCACATTGCAGGGGATAAAAGAATAATCACAATGTGGAAACAAATGTGCTTCAAGATCCCATTTATTCAAGTATAATGATAAACAACATTTTCAAAATACAAAGGATGGAGGAATTAAATTATAGGAATTCAATATCCTCATCACTGTTGATGATTTTCTACGTAATAAAATTAGGTGGCATCCATTAATTTAGCTATCAAATTGGATAAAGCCAAGGAGGATTGATGGAGTGACAATGAATCATACTAATTTTTGATTAGTGGTACAGTCGCTTAATAATTTTTATAATATGTTGGAAAGATCTCTAAACTGAAAATCATCTTGTAATCAGTCGGGTAATCATAATTGGAGAGGATTCATAATTTTCCAAATGGACTATTGTTAAACCTTGTGTCTATGCATCCATCATCTTCATTTGTGTATCACTATATCTCATGTCGCATGTCCTTCCTAGCTCTTGGTGTTGAGATCTTTCATCTTACAAGTTGTTCGGAGTCAAGAGTGGAGTAATGCATCATATCACTGTATCATCTACATAACATTTTGCCAACGGAATGAAATATTTAATATTCTTTGAAAATGAGTTCCTAAGATTCCAACATTTACAATGTGTGTAGACCGATAAATCCTTGATACATCTTAGGTCCTAATCACCTCTCATGTCTTCTACTATCTTATGTTCTAAACATTTATAATTAAATATCTGGCCTGTATCTCCAATTTATCTTCACTCTATTCTTTATCTCTATACATCTTACAATGAGACTCTAGTTCTTGAGTCACTTTATTGTCCATGGTCACTTTTACTCATCTGGATCACCATCACAACAAGGTGCTGTTCACCTAATACTTTGCCCTCAATTTTAAAAAAAAAAAACAAATATTGCAAAACTACTAGAAACATATAAAACCAGTCAAAAATATACGAAAAATGTCATGCTTAAACTGCATTCTTAAACATTTGTAAAACCGAAAAATCTCAAAAAATCAATCTGCTTTGATACATCATATCCTTGATGTTTGATCATGTCCTTCAAACATCAAAACAACCTAGTATTCAATTTTCTTGCGTGCATCTTGCTTGAGGAAATATCAACTCTCATTTTCTACCTCGCATGTATCCTTACTTGGGGGAAATGATCCAATCAATCTCAAATCATGTTATACCTTTCATGCATCATTCCTTTATTTTGTCATAATCAATCATGGTCAAAATTGAGCATCTTAATCCAAATACCTTGTTGATCTATCATTTACTTGGGGAAATATTGACTTATTTGAGGACCTCATTGATACAATCCATTTAGCTTGACCAAATTTATGCTACACCATCTCCTTTGCTTGACATTTTCTACCCTACTCTTATCAATCAGGACCAATAAAATGATGTCTACATGGACCATTTGCCAAAATGACAGTTTTACTTAATTGAGGTGTTTTATGGAATTCAGTATCATATACCATCTTTTGATACAAAAGGGATTCAATTTTGTACTATGAACTTCTACACACCTACTCTTAGGAATAGAGACCTTGAATGGACCTCATCTACCAAAATTTTAACAACCACTTTCGTAGTCAAAAAAAGGATTGAATCTCTCCCTAGTCAAAACCTCATCAAGCCTATTCTGAGGCAAAAATTCTCTTTCTTAGGACACAGTCTCCTAGCAAAAACCTTTCTAATGGTGTTAGTAGATAGAAACCTCCATATAAATCAATAGAACCAATCTGGAATTTATCGGGATAATTGCAATAACTTAGCTAAGTGATCACTAGCTCCATTGAACCTATCTTCTAGAGGTTATATTCATATCCTCATTTCTGTGAGTCTATCTAAATTAGTGTTTGAAAATCTTGTACATTCTTGAAATTCTATGGAGTTTTTCCTAAAAAAATTGCTAGCACTTTTGGAGTTCCATCTAGCACACTTATCCCTATCATAGTTCTTCACAACAATTTAAGAGATAGTGGTTGTGATTTCTATAATATCATGCACAATCTTGTAATGATCAATCTCACCTTGACAGTGCCAATTCAGGTATCAATAATCTCATAAAATCTAATTTTATAGGCATATCGAACTTTAATATTTCCACTATGGTATCTAACCTAGAAGCTCTTGTGCGATAACATGATCTCATGTCTTAGGAATCAAAATTCATAGACATTGGAAGAAATCCCTTCTAAATTCTTTCTGGATAGGACAACTCAAGGTCATTTTACATGAACCCTTTTGTTTTGTGCCATATGAACTTTATAATTTGTGGATACACCTAGGTTTTCACCATCAATGAGCTAATGAAATGTGAATAGATAATTTAAAGTAACATGTGAAACTCATATATGCAACTAAGTTACTAGGCTTAATGTTACACAATCATTAATATGTTGATTAAATGAAAACTTCTAAACTTGTTACATCATTAACAAGTTGAAAGGTTGTGGTATTTTACAGCCATTGATTTATCCTTTGGTGTGATAACATTAGTACTCATTACTATTAGTAGTACAACTATGAAGTTCTAGTAGATCATTTCAAAGAAAACAATCAGTAAGATTTTTTCCTTGAACATATTTTATAATTATTTCTGGTGAATCATAAAAATATCCAAATTTTTATTTAATGCTCATGTTAGGAGAGAGCAACTAACATTTCTTTTTCCAATTTTATCTAATCATTAGTTGACACATAACATCATAAAATAGTCAAAACACTAGTCAAATTTTAAATTCTTGTAACAACAATATTCGACATTAAGACCTTCATAGCTAAATATGATACCTCATTCTCTATTTACTTAGTGATTTCATTGAATGGGTCAATTACTTTAGGTCATGTTCCTCCCTATCAACACTTCTAGTGGCTCACATATTACCATTTGAAAAATCTTACAAATACTCTTCCAAACCAAGTTGTTTTATTAAGATCAACAACAATTTTGATAAATGATCAGGATTGTTATCTTATTGGGATTAAAATCCACTTGACACATTTTTGATAAGTTCACATTTACAAGCAACAAAAAACCCTTAAAAATAATACAGGCTTTTTTACCGTTATTTGTTCACAAATATCTTTGTTCAACATGTTATACAACTCATCTGAAACTCTGATTGCAAATTCTCTATTAATGTGCTCTCAGACTCTATTTCTCCTTCACATGGTACCTTGTTTTAAATAATCAATCAAAAATCATCTACCCATCTTGGTGACCATTATTCCACCCTTTTCTTAGGGTCTATGTTTTAATATGAAGCTGACAATCTATTCCATAAGTTAAAACTCCTATAAATTTAGGTGATCAATCTTAAACTTGTCAAGATCGTAAATTTACTGTTGTTTGATCTAGTTTTCCTTGCATGGTCTATATTGACCAAAATTACAAAGCCATCGACCCTCAAAAAATCCCAGTTAGATCTTTATGCTGGTAATGCATACATCTATTATCATTTTTACCATCATGACGCAACTCATTTGATACTTTTTTGTGTTCTACACTTGATCTTACTACAACATTTTTATATGGGTTACTCATCTTGTATTCTTGAACCTCACAGATGTAAACTATAGATTTGCAACAAATCCCCAGGTTGCATTAAATTACAACATTTGAACATGTGGAAACTTATATCAAGATCTGAAATTATCTTACCAACATAATCTATGTACACATTTCACATAGAAATCACCATCATTCATCATACTATTATCTATATATCATCTAACGATCATCAAAGCAAGAGCTCACTATCAAATCAAACACTTCTAGTTTCATCCTTGGTTCAACTCCTAATACAGCGGTGTCTTAAATACCCTAATATTTTTGTTTCATCATACTTAGGGTTTCTAATGTTTTCTAAGCTCATTTTACAATGCTTTCACATGGCAATATTTACCATCACCATCAAGTGTGAATGTACATCTGCTTAAAATTCACCCATAGTACTTGAGTATGATGCCTTGCTCAATCTTATCATCCTTTCCATCCTTTCACTTCAGTGGAGAAGAAGCTTTGGGAAATAAATCAAACATGATTTTCCATTTGTTAAATTGTTCTAATTCTACTCAGATATACATATCCCATACATCTATCAACTTTCTATCAGGGTTACTCTAACAATTAATTGTGTTCCTAGTTAATCTAATTAGGAGGTCTAAAACATTGTATAAAAAAATAGTAAATAAATGTAAATAATATGCTAAGTAAATATTCTAAGTGAAAATGAAACCCTAAATGTGCAAGAGAAGGAGAGAAATAGCTTAGCTGATAACAAGTGACTGTCACAGGTTGTCGCAGGTCTGAGAATAAAATCATGGAAGTGCAGACAAACACTCAGGGACCCTGCGAAGGACATAGATCTGGAAGGATCTGAAGTGATTGGGTGCACTGGAGTGTACTGGGGCACCCCGGGCACCCTGGTCTGCAATCTGGGCACTCTGAACACTGTAAATGCTCAAAACCTAAAACTGGTATGGTCGCAAGTTGGTTTCATACCTTCCTGTTTGTCACGTTGGATCTGTCAGATGAGCTGGAAAATGACCTGCAATGCAAAGAGAAGTATCAAACCCTAGAAAAATAAAAGATGCATATGAATGGGTCAGACTGACCTCAGCCACCAAGCTAGTGGACTTATCACTGAGCGTTGCACTACATTTCAGACCCTGATGTAGTTCTGTGTGTGTGTGTGTGCATGTCGTGCCCTAGGTGCTCTCGTGTCAGTCACACTTTGTGAAGTAGCAAGCAATAGTAACTATAGAAAATGTAAATAGCATGTGTGCATGGAATAGAATAGAATCCCTCCCCCTATGAAGTGTGTGTGATGCAGATCTCCTAGCCTTGATGCATGACACTATGTGGATGCAAGTGATGCAATGGATGCAACCCTAGATGGAGTGATAGTAGTGTGTAATGTTATGACCTAGGACCCTCATTATGGTCTTATAACTTTATATTTATAGGGCTCTCAAGCTTAATTTCATAATTAATCTCGACAAGGCTGACTGAGAAAAAGATAAAGATGACCAACAACTAGAAATGACCCAAAAAGGAGTGAAAGGGGATTTGCATAGATCGGGGCACCCAGGGTGGGACCAGGGTGCCCCAGTACAGGCTGGGGCACCCTGATTTAGGGCTAGAATGTCAGGGAAGTTGCGAAATGGGTGGATAAGTGCTGGAAAATACATGGGAACTATGAAATAAAATATAAAATAAAGATGGCCAAAAGGTGGGATTAATTAGTACTTTGTACACTTGAGAACCTTCTAAATAGTAGTATAAGACCAGGGCCAAATTATGTATAAAGTGCATAATTTTGTGTCTACATTTTCCCCCACTTTATGTTGGTGAGCGGAAAGCTCGGTAACATAAAGTAGATAGAGATGTGTACCTGATATCCATGTAGAGTGTAGAAGAAGACATGTCGATGGACTAGACTCAAGCGTGGAATGACAAAAAGAAAAATGTGGAGGAGCGTGGATTCTAAAGATGAAAAATGTGCATAAAAAGTGATGAGAGTGAACCTAGGGTGGAACACGTGTGTAGTTGTTGTGGTGTGTAATGTACCTGCATGGTTAGTATGGAAAGTACCATCATGGTGTGTTGTCATTGTTGTTGTTGCCCCCAATTTGACTGCTTGTTTCTCATACGACGGACCTGCAAGGAGAAAATGATCAAGTAGTCAAATATGTATGTATGTAAAAATGTTGTGTAAAATATGCATGTGTAAAGTACACAAATGTAAAATATGCTAGAAAAAAATGTAAATGGAACATGTGCACCTGATCCATGTCGAGAAAAAGGGTGTAGAAGGATATCTTGTACTGTCGTGAGTTTTTTGGGTGATCTCACGCCACCCTGGCTGAAGAAGTGTAGGGAGGAAATGCTCTGTGTCCTCCAACTCTAACTGCTTCTGCTAAAATTTTTTGAAGAGATCTCTGTACTGTCCTAGTTTTTTGGGTGATCTGATGCCACTGGATGGAGAAGTGTAGAGAGGCACACCCACTGTAACCCCTGAGCCTGTAACCACTCCACAGAATTTCTGAAGGACACCATGTCCTGTTAAGGCCATTGTGTATGGAGTTTGTAGACTGGTCTGAACTCACTCATTGTGTCTGAACTGGTGTAAATACGTTGTGTTAGTAGAAAACCCTCAATGATGCCCCCCTCTTTGGGGGTGCATGTGATGACCCTGGAAGGAGAATGCGGCCCCAAAAGAGGACCAACCACACTCTGACCTGTAGAACTCTACCCTGCAGGGGGAAAGGGAAACACTTGGTAGATACCAAGGTGCACACAAAAGGGGATGGCTAGCCAATACAAGTGTTAGTCTGAAAACACATGCATGCAATAAGTGTAAAATACATAGACAATGTAGAAAAACTACCAAGCACAGTAGTGTAAACATGCAAGAAACAACAAGAAGACCACACAAAGTGGGTTACAAACATGGGACATCACTCATGATGTCACAAGACACACAAGGCCATCATGGCCACAAACAACAGACAAGTGTGCACACAAGCAAAGGGAAAATCCCGCATACAAAGGAAAACAAAGAAGACAAGTAGAAACAAAGAGGTAGTCATGGAAACATGTAATCCTGTAAAACAAGTGTTGCACATGGAACACCCATTAGCATGTTAGAGTGATAACCAATATGTCAAAGCGTGTATGAACAAGTAGTATAAGATGCTAAGTACAAAATGAAACAATAACACCTGTATGAGATGAATGTGGATGCCCCCAGTGACCAGTATAGTAAGGGTAGAAGGTGAGCATCCATGCCACGTGTAGAGTCCTGTATCTGTGATCACACTAAACAAAGGTGTGAACATGCATGTGTGTATGATAATGACATATAAGAAAGAAATCTAACATGTGTAGTAAAGTGATCATGTAAAACACTAGTAAGCAAGAGTAAATGCTACCAAGACAATGCAGTATGTTGTGGATGGATGGAATGGAATGCAAGATGGAATGATAGGAGCAACATGCCCCCCTGAGTGTATGGAAGTGTATGTAGTGAGGTTCATTTTTTTCCCCCTCAGCAGTCAAGAATGAACTGTAAATGAGAGTGCATCATCGGGAAATGGTCGAGTAGTGTTGGTTGTGTCTAGTGTGCTGTGATGAGTGTGTATGTGTAGTGGTGATGAAATGTGACATGTGGAGAGATGTGCGTGAACCCTATAGCCGAAGCATATATCATGACTTTGGTTGAATAGAGGAGTGATGATTTATCCCTAAGCGTATATCATGATAGAATGAGTGTATGGTGGTGAGATGAATGGAAAGATGTGCATGGACCCTATAGCCTAAGCGTATACCATGACTTGTTGAATGGAAGAGTGATGATTTAGCCCTAAGCGTATATCACTATAAGATGAATGGATGGGAATGCGTCATATAGAAAGGTGTGTGTGGACCCTATAGCATAAGTGTATACCACGATGTGTGGGAGGTGTGAGTGATGATTTAGCCCTAAGCGTATATCACTACATGATGGAAGAAGAAGGTGATGATTTAGCCTATAGCGTATGTCACTACGAGATGGGTGATGAAATCGGATGGAGCGTATATGAGTATATGGTGGATAATGGAAGGTGGTGGTTTAGTACTAAGTGTGGACCACTACGTGATGAATAAGAATGAGGTGGTGATTTAGCCTAAAGCGTATACCACTAAGTGATGAGTAGGATAAATGATGATGTAATAGAATGATGTAGGATAGGATAATAGAATGTGTGATGATAGGATGTAAGAGGATAATGAGAAATTGATGAAAAGAGTGGTGATTTAACCTAAGGTGTATACCACTATAATGATGTGATGATGAGTGTGGAGTGGTGATAACCTAAGGTGTATACCACTAGAGTGTGGGTGGATATAGCCTATAATTGGTCACTAGTTTGATGAATGTGGTATGATGACATGTCACATGTAGGTAAGGTCCATTTGATTGGTAAACCCTTGGCAGTCGAGTATGGACCGAGGAAATAGAGTGCGTCATAGGGTGATGAGTGCAGTGCGTAGAAGACAACATGTAGTAGAAATGACCATGTAAAGGTATGTATGTAAATGTGCATGGTGTGGGAAAGGAAATGTAGAATGTGTAATGGGTATGGAATGTGTAATGTGTGAAATGTAACAAGTGTGTAGATAGAAATAGAATTTGTAAGGATGACAGGTAAAACTAGACTCATGTGTAATGGAATCTAGTGTAGCGTGTAGAATATATAGGATGCATGGAATGCAATGTGTGGGTGTGTAAGATGTAAGATAGGTGTAGATAAAATGGAATGTAGTGATGATATGTAAATCTAGACCCATATATAATGTGACCTAGCATAAATGTAGAATGTAAGGATGGATGTAAAACTAGACTCATATATAATGATGACTAGTGTAGTATGTATGAGATAGATGATGATAAATGACTATAGATGAGGTATGTATAGGATAATGTATGTATAGGATGTAGACTATGATGATAGAATGTAAGTGTGTAGAACCTATAGTGCAGTGTGTGGGGTTCAGTGTAATGGTAATCCCTCAACAGTCTAGTGTGAACCGAAGCACAAGAGTGTGTCATCGGGTAATGAGGGAGCTATGGTGTGAGAAATATGCCTATATGTGAAGGAATGAATGTAAAGAAGAGGTATAGGTATGCTAATATGAAGAGGGGGGAATACGTAATGTGATATGCCCCCCAAGCAAATCATGAAAGAGATGAGTCAACCTATAAGGTTGAGGGATGGATGTCCATCAACTGGTACCAAGGATGAGGAATGGTAGGACCACAATCCACAAGGGGGATATAGTAGATAAAATTGGAGATGTGAAGGAAAAATACATGTAGGCGAAGGATGAAGGAAGGAGTGAAAAGAAGATTCTGAGATGGTGAACCATGGGGAGGAGGAGAGAAGGTTGGTGGAGATGGGTCCTGGGTAGTGCGATGAGCCAAATGAGCCGGATGGGTGGATCAAGGAAGAGAAGGTGGTGGTGGAGCAAATGAGATGAGGCCTAATTGTTGAACATCTCTAATGACATGGGCTAACATGTGACAAGAGTCTGTATGATGTCCTTGAATGTGATGATAGTGACAAAATGGATGATCATGGGTGTGCATTAATTACGAAGGTGGATAATAACAAGTAGAGGGTAACATAAGGAGTTGGTGGTGAAGAAGGTGACCCAAAATGTGTTGTGGCATAGCATTAGAGGGAAGGATAATGGGTGAAGGTAATGGTATAACTGGTGGATTAGGGAGGGGACCAGTAGGGGAGGTGGATGGGGTAGGAGTTGTAGGAGTAGTAGGAGCATGTTGAAGTTGTTCTATCTTAGCATGAAGAGACACAATTGTGGCTTCCATGGATTGACACTGAACTTGTAGTGTGTGTATAGCCTCCCATAGGTGTGTACAAGAAGAAGGATTGTGTGAGTGAGAATCATCAATTACCTCAGAGGAGAGAAAGTGTATTGTAGTAGGAGGTGAATCAGTATTAACAGAAGAGGGTAAGGGAGAAGGAAGGTCTTCTAGAGAATCATCAAGATAGGCATCAAAATCATACTGTACAACATGAGATACTTGATAAGCAAGGGTATGTGGTTGGTCATCTAGATAACCATGAATGTGTAAAATATGCATGACCATGACATATTGTTCATTGGTAAAGGGAGGTAATGGGCAGCCCAAGGCATACCAAATAGTGAAGTTGGGTGAATAACAAAGAAAAGAACTGCTACAAATACACACATCACCAAATGGCATGGGAAAAGTGATATCAACGTGATTAGGATCGAGTGTCCCTCTGATATAATCTAGCCAAGATTGGCCAAGAGTGAGTGGAGAAGTAGGAGGAGCATGTGCAAGATGAACGAAAAGGTGGAAAACATGTGGGCCATATGCAGCAACAAGAATGATAGAACCATGATACAGGTGTGGGTCGTATAGAGGAGTATGAAGGTCATCAAAGTCAAACCCAAGTTGGAGGAGACCATCATGGGAACATACAGTGGTTGTGCAGGATGTGTCAAGTGGTATGTGTTCCCAATAAGAATTATTTATGAAGAGAGTGCAAGTGAATGGTGGGCATCAGGATGATGTTGGCAGAGAGGTGGGGAGAAGATCCATAAATGGTGAAGGGCCTTGGTATGGCACAATAGTGGTGGTAGGATCAAATGGTGGGGAAGAGACTATACTAAGCTGGTGGATAATAGCCATGAATGACATCTCATAAAGAAAAGGGGATAGGGGAGGAATGGGAAAAGCAACCGAGTATTGTGGAGTATGCGTGGTGGAGGGTATGATAGTGTTGGTAATAACATGAGTATGTGGTGAAGTAGAAGGGACCTTATCAACCATGCAAATGGTAGGAACTAGGTCATGCAGGGGTGCTTTAGGTGGGGAAGTAATCGTGGATGGAGAAGGAGGAGGAGATTGAAAAAGAGGTAAGGCGGTGCTAGAGTCATCTATGTCCATAGGAGGAAGAACCTGGACTTCTGCTACAAGTTGAGCTAGAGCTGTAGGATTAATGGTGCACAAATAAGTGGTGACAACATCTTGGATATCCTGAAGATCCATTCCAGAAGATGGAAGTTGAATGAAAGAAGGACAAGGGTTATAACCAGGAGTAGCAGTAGGTGTGTCGACAAAAGCACGACCATGGTTGTCAAATTGGAGAGTAGCTACAGACTTAGAGGAAGAAGACTTTCTATGAAGTTTACCCATGATGGGAGGTGTAAATGTAAAACCCTAGAAGGTGCTATAAAGAGATGTTGGGTTCACCAAAATGATTAACTAAAATTGGAACTGAGAGTATGCAAGGAAAGTGGTAATCCTAGTTAATCTAATTAGGAGGACTAAAAAGCTATATAAATGAAGTAAATAAAATAAAATAGATGTAAATAAACTATTCTAAGTGAAATGAAACCCTAAATGTGTAAGAGAAGGGAGAGAAATAGCTTAGCTGATTGGTAGTGACTGTCACAGGTTGTCAGGTCTGAGAATAAAATCTGGAAGTGCAGATGAACACTCAGGGACCCTGTGAAGGACAGATCTGAAGGATCTGAAGTGACTGGGGCACCTGGGAGTGTACTGGGGTGCCCCGGGGTGCCTTGGTCTGCTATCTAGGTGCTCTGAACACTGTAAATGCTCAAAACCTGCAACTGGTATGGTCGCAAGTTGGTTCTGAACATTCCTTGTTTGTCATGTTGGATCTGTCGGATGAGCTGGAAAATGATTGCAATGCAAAGAGAAGTATCAAACCCTAGAAAAATAAAATATGCATATGAATGGGTCAGACTGACCTCAACCACCAAGCTAGTGGACTTATCACTGAGCATTTGCACTACATTTCAGACCTAGATGTAGTTCTGGTGTGTGTGTGCATGTTGTGCCCTAGGTGCTCTCGTGTCAGTCGCACTTTGTGAAGTAGCGAGCAATAGTAACTATAGAAAATGTAAATAGCATGTGTGCATGGAATAGAATAGAATCCCTCCCCCTATGAAGTGTGTGTGATGCAGATCTCCTAGCCTTGATGCATGACACTATGTGGATGCAAGTGATGCAATGGATGTAACCCTAGATGGAGTGATAGTAGTGTGTAATGTTATGACCTAGGACCCTCATTATGGTCTTATAACTTTATATTTATAGGGCTCTCAAGCTTAATTTCGTAATTAATCCTGACAAGGCCGACTGAGAAAAAGATAAAGATGACCAACAACTAGAAATGACCCAAAAAGGAGTGAAAGGGGATTTGCATAGATCGGGGTGCCCAGAGTGGGACTGGGGCACCCCAATACAGGCTGGGGTGCCCTGATTTAGGGCTAGAATGTCGGGGCAGTTGTGAAATGGGTGGATAAGTGCTAGAAAATACATGGGAACTATGAAATAAAATATAAAATAAAGATGGCCAAAAGGTGGGATTAATTAGTACTTTGTACACTTGAGAACCTTCTAAATAGTAGTATAAGACCGGGCCAAATTATGTGTAAAGTGCATAATTTTGTGTCTAGAACAACTTTGTTCAACCTATTTTAGTTTCTCATCTATGGAGACCTCTTTTTAATTTTAGAGAGTAGAATACTTGACACCATTGTGTGATTCCTGCACTTGAAATACCTCCTCATTTTATTAAGATGTTGACATCTTCATAACCTTTCCTTGCTGTATAAGTGGAATAAGTGTAATCTCCAAACTGGTATTTTATTTAGGATAAAAATGAGAGGACATATACCTCATGGTTATTTCATTTAGAATCTCATATCTTTCTGTTATTTCTAAGATTGTTGTTAGTGCGAAATAACATCTACCCCTAAATGAGTTATGGATCTACTTTTCTAAGGCAGGGTCATTTGGTGTGATTTACATAACATTGGATCATTCCCCAAGCTGTGGGACTTGCAAATGGGAATGATCCTCCAGAGAAGGCTGGTTCCTCTTCCTAATCCTAGCACTAAACTACTTCTAAGGAAGGAAATGCGACTATCTACTCCTAATCTAACAATTCCAAGGGACCAAGTGAGAGAGAGAGAGCATGAAAGTAAAGAAATCCTACACTACAGAGGTGATAGCACCGAGAAAAGGGAGCTTCTGATCACAAAATCAACTACCTGAAATGGAGAGAGGTGAGAAATGGAGAGGATGGAAAGACGCATCACAGACCAATGATAAAGTTCACACAGAACACCATTTCAAACCCCTTAAACACAACTCCCAAAACCTGTAATGGATGTCAAAGATATGCACAAATACCCTGTAATGGATGATACAAAAAAAGAAGATTGAAGAACACACAAAAAACATTTTTTATTGCTCTAAATCCACTATTATACAGACCATTACATTTTCTGGAATACGCATCATTTTCCAGATGGTGAGATTTCATTTTGCTCCAACAGAGAAATGAAATTTGACAGACTTTTCTCTATGCCCAGAAAGGCAGTGTTCTCCTTTTGGAATGATTTTACAATATATAGAAAGAATAATGGGGAGAGAGAAGAGGGAAAGCGAATCCTACTCCAACCACCTGAGATACTGCATCGAATGATCACTTTGAAAGTTCAACCTACCTGAATATCAATGCCTTTGAGAGACCCACAATATGAATCTTTGGAGAGGATGAAGGAGAGAAAGAGTTGAAGAGATTAGATTCATAATGGCCTGGAAGACTCTTCTTCAAAGTTCACCTACCAGGGCACCAAAAATATGATTTTTAAACCCATTAAGGACATCGAACTCTTCAAACATGGCATCAGATATTCAATTTTGGCCCTAAATCATGAAAGATATGCCCCTTTATAGTTATGCCCTGTGAAAATGGGTGAGAAAACCAATCTTGAAGGGGAAGATACAACAAATGAGTAAAGGATGGACAAAACGCATCATGAAAAAAATTTTTTGCAGGCTCCAAGAGTTCATACTTTTACACCAGTTTTTGGAAAGAAAGAAAATTCCATTACAAATCCAAGGGAGGAGACTTAAACTCCACATTCGACCCTGGAGAAGAAAGAGAGAGGGGTAGGGAAGGAGAATGAACAACCCTTTACAATGAATCCTGCCCTTATATTTTATAGATTTGATCGAAGAGAAGAAAGAGAGACGGAAGCGGGAAAATCAGGTTGAAGCTCAACCATTGCTGTTAATGATTCAGATAAAATATGCCCCAAATCCATCTTTACTGCATGATTCCTTGATTCGACACCTTGAAAGAAGAGGAAACGACGGAAACAGATCGAATCCGATCTGGTTGTTGAGACAGATGGATCCTGCATTAAAGGCTCGAAGACATTTCCTCCATTTTCCTTTACCTAACCTCCTCAAAATTAAAGTCTCAGACCTCCATGGCATAGGTGAGGCTGAGATCTTTCCAATGGTGTCAGATTTGCAATATTTCGAGCCCTGAGTCGAAAGATATACCCCTTCAAAGTTTGATCGGGTCTGGACACGTGGAGGCACCGTGCAACTTGAAAACCCAACCCAAAGTTTGCCTTTGGAGGAGCATCAAGGACACTTGTCGACCTTCACTAATCTGTGGAATTTTCAATGGTCCCTCTTTTTTAGACATTGGGCTATGTGGCGAGCTCGTGCTCATTTGGGTCTCTGCCTTAGGACCAACTCTTGGAGATGTGCCACACTGACACTTGGCGTTCTCCGCTTACACTTTTATACTTAGCCAATTTTGAATCTCGCCTTGTCTGCCTTTTGACTCTAATTGACCATTTGCTACGTGGAGGGCTGACACAAGTTGGAGTTCACCTGTAACTTGGAGAATGGATTTAAGATGTGGAAATGGCCCGACAGAGTCATTTCCTTTTCACAGGGTCCTTTAGTCTCTCTTGGCCTCCGCCTAGACACATGGAATCCTGGCTCTCCATGGTTGAGTTCTTCTGTGACCAATTTGTAGGATTTGAATTCTTGAAGCCTTTTCTTAGGTTCCTTTATGCGGGGTCATCTTGATCCAAATATTTGGGGGTGAAATATGGATAACAATTTGGTGACTCACGGGGACATCTGCCTACTAGATGAAGAGACCAGTGGCCTTGAAGCATCCATTGGGCATGGAGTCAAGAATGATGGCCTGACACTAATCCTTCATAAAATGGACTAATCTCTGCACTTTTTACTGACCTCTACGGGGACTCTGAATCCGCCTGGTCTGCACTCTCAATTTTCATAAGAAAATCTTGGAAATGAAGTTTAGAGAGTAGAAAATTGTATTGACCCGGGCTTTCATCGGTCCCTGAAATGGATTGTTTCAAAACTGACTAGTTGCTCTGGATTTGTTCCCTTTTGAAGCAACTGTTACACTGTAACTATGAGTCTTCTTGCCATGAATATTGAAGATCCTACTTATGCACCCTTGAGAGCAAAATGGACAAAACTTATATACAAAGACCAAATCATACATGCCTCAAATGAGACATGCAGAGTGTGCATAAGCACTTCTTCTGCTGGAAACAAAATCTAATCCTACTCCTAAACTAACCAGAGAGAAAGAATGCTAAACAAATCCTGCAATAGGCAGGGAGAAGTAGCTTCCCTTTCTCAAGAGGGGCAGCCATGCAAATGATTTGACACTAAATATAGCTGCCTGTATGAGTGAAAAACTGACAATAAGCCGGTCCTCCACCCAAATCATCAAGGTATCAACATTAATGGAAAATACCTCCTCAATTTGACTTGCATCAGACTTCTGGAGGTGTTGATGATGACCCTTGGTACTTTGATGCTCATCCTCATGCCCTGAAGTAGGCATGACTGGTTTTGGCTTCTCCCTTGGCTCTAATGAAGCCAAGTATCTGATTGGGCAAGGTCTGATCCTTTGGATGTGCCCATTTCTCTGAAATTCAACTCCAAAAATGGAGTCTTGTGGACCTTGTTGAATGGCTGGTGTGGGAGAGATGATAAAATCCTCCTACCTTTTCTCTTCCTTCTCCTTTGAAGAACATGGAAGATCAAGATCTTCCAACCTTAGTTCCCGAGGGCCGTTGTGAGATGCAGGTTGTTGTCTTGGATGTTCTCCTTCATGGTAATAGGCTCATGTGCTTGGGATGTGAGAGATGGAGGAAAAAATGATGTTATCTCCTGGGTTCCTCTTCATTAAAGCAATCTTCCAAGTCTGACAGGTAATCTGCCTCCTTGTTGTCCTGTTGCATGTGCTCTACCTCCTTCATGGTGCCTTCCTGATCTATAACTTGATCACCATGGCTCCCTTCACTCTCAAACATGAAGTTTGAAAGCTCAAACTCTTCTTCAACATCAGAGCTTGAAGGGGATGAAGTGGGAGGAAGAACTGAAGGTTCTTCTGTGGCCTGCTCCACACTTGGAGCCTCTGAAACTGTATGGTCCTCCTCCACAGCTAGAATGTACTCCTCTTCTTTTGGATTAGGAGTAGCTCCTTCTTCCCCTACTTGTGTTGTAGCTAGAGCTTCCACCACTTGTGGCTTGACCTCAGCCTCCTCCATAGGCTTAACCAACAATGGAACCTTTGAAAACTCAAATTTAGCAGCCCAACTCTTCAGATTTTCTATCATTTCTTTTTTGTTGGGTTCCTCTGTTTGATGTTCTCCTTGGCTGGTTTTTGGAGTCCCTTCCCAACATGGACTTGGGAAGGAAAGAGGAGTGGTGGGTGGGGTCTCCACTAGTTGTTCCCTTGTTTGTGGTGGAGGGGAAGGCATTTCTTTTGGCTCTTGTGAGGGGGACACAAGATTCGGAAGGGAAAAGGGAAGAGGAAAGGAAATGAGATGGAAGACTAGAAGATGGAGAAATGAAATCAACACTTGGGGCAGCAAGTGAGGGGCTTGACTCTTGCCTCTATTGAAATGATAAAGATTGAGGGAGAGAAAATGAAAGGTAAGGAGCTGGTGATTGACTTACCCATTGACAAGGTTGTCCCGCACTTTGCTCATAAGCCCCAATCTCCTCAATCCATTGTGTAAGCTGAGGCAACACTTCAACCATGAAGTCAAGCTTCTCTTAAGGGCTGTAATGTCTTGGAAAAGGGCCTTCCCATGGACAAGGTGCCCTGCAACCAATCTTGAATGCCTTCATTCATGTTATGCCCCTTGACTGAACCATGTCAGCCTCCATTTTTTGAATCTTCTCCAGTAGACCAACATCTTCCATTTGTTTGTTGTCATTATATGCATATCCCTGTTCCTGATAAGATTCATGGCCAAACTGGTTTTGGCATTACTGTTGTGGATAGGTATAGTGATTTTGAATCTGCTCATAATGTTGATTTGGAGGAGTTGTGAAAAGCATTGGAGGTGGAACGTACTATTGTTGCTAAGTGTGAGTTCCATGAAGGGAATGAAGTCATGATTGCACAACCTCATGGAATGGGAGAAAATGAAAGAGAAAGAAGAAGAAAATGGAGGAAATGAGTGGAAATGGATGGAAAAGGTCTGCAACTTAGAGAATGGGTTTTTGACCAGATGGAGTCGCCAGATGTGCTTGAAAGTGCCTCCAAAGGCTGAAATCTTCACCAAGAGCACATCAAACCTGATGAAGTGAAGTGGTAAGGTGCTTCAGACCTGTCCCACTGGGCATGCCAAAACTGTTAGTGTGAAATCACAGCACCCCCAAATGAGTTATGGATCTGCTTTTCTAAGGCAGGGTCATTTGGTGTGATTTGCATAACATTGGATCATTCCCCAAGCTGTGGGACTTGCAAATGGGAATGATCCTCCAGAGAAGGTTGGTTCCTCTTCCTAATCCTAGCACTAAACTACTTCTAAGGAAGGAAATGTGACTATCTACTCCTAATCTAACAATTCCAAGGGACCAAGGAGAGAGAGAGAGCATGAAAATAAAGAAATCCTACACTACAGAGGTGATAGCACCAAGAAAAGGGAACTACTGATCACAAACCCAACTGCCTGAAATGGAGAGAGGTGAGCAATGGAGAGGATGGACAGATGCATCACAGACCAAGGATAAAGTTCACACAGAACACCATTTCAAACCCCTTAAACACAGCTCCCAAAACTTGCAATGGACATTAGAGATATGCACAGTATACCCTGCAATGGTGAGAGGCGAGAAGAGACAACAAAATGAGCAAAGGATGGACAAAACGCATCACAAAACAATTTTATTGCTCCAGGAGTTCACACAGTACACCATTAATGGGAAAGAGGCAAGAAAATGCCATTACAAAGCCAAGGGAGGAGACTTAAACTCCACATTCGACCCTGGAGAAGAAAGAGAGGGGGGCAGGGAAGAAGAATGAACAACCCTTTACAATGAATCCTGCCCCTGTATTTATAGATTTGATCAGAGAGAAGAAAGAGAGAGGGAAGTGGGAAAAGTGGGTTGAAGCTCAACCACTGTTGTTAATGCTTCTGATAAAATATGCCCCAAATCCATCTTTACTGCATGATTCCTTGATTTGGTGCCTTGAAAGAAGAGGAAACAACGGAAACAGATCGAATCCGATCTGGTTGTTGAGACAGATGGATCCTGCATTGAAGGCCTGAAGATGTTTCCTCCATTTTCCTTTACCTAACCTCCTCAAAATTAATGTCTCAAACCTCCATGGCGTAGGTGAGGCCGAGATCTTTCCAATGGTGTCAGATTTGCAATATTTCGAGCCTTGAGTCGAAAGATATGCCCCTTTCTGAGATTGGACACATGGAGGCACCACACTTACTTGAAATCCTGACCCAAAGTTTTCCTTTGGAGGAGCGTCGAGTTGACACTTGTCGGCCTTCACTGATCTGTGGACTTTTCAATGATCCCTCTTACTTTTAGACTTTGGGCTACGTGGCGAGCTCGCGCTCATTTGGGTCTCTGCCTTAGGACCAACTCTTGGAGATGGGCCACGCTGACACTTGGCATTCTCCGCTTACACTTTTATACTTAGCCAATTTTGAAGCCCGCCTTGTCCGCCTTTTGACTCTATCTGGCCATTTTCTACGTGGAGGGTTGACGCAAGTTGGAGTCTCACCTGTAACTTGGAGAATGGATTTAAGATGTGGAAACGGCCCAATAGATTCGTTTCCTTTGCACAGGGTCCTTTAGTCTCTCTTGGCCTCTGCCACTCCATGGTTGAGTTCTTCTGCGACCAATTTGTAGGATTTGAATGAGTTTTCTCAAGTTCCTCTTATGCGGGGTTGTGGCCGATCCAATATTTGGCACGGGGTGAAATATGGATAACAATTATTAAAAAAAGATGTCAATTAGTGCATGTGCAGTTCATACTTTGCAATGATTGTGGAATAAGGAATTTTGAGCATTAAGCACCAGCTACAACTAGCCTTGGAAGATAATCAAAATCTCTCATATCAGCCTCAAAGGTTTTTTCACTAGCTTTGGAAATGTTCAATAGTTCTATGAATGGATCTTTAATCATATGTTTCAGAAACAATGAAAATTAGTCATCAAGAATATTCCCAAACCCAAATCTGATTGCCTATTCAGATTCCTCTCTAAAAATTATGCAATTTCAAAAAAAGATAATCTTTATTCGAGTTAGTATGCAAAAGTTATAGCCATTTTAAGGTTGATTTAGAGTATAACTTTGGCTTGCTTATGAGTATCTCAACTTGCTTCAGAGTATCTCAACTTGCTTTGGAGTATCTAAGCTCACTTCGGAGTGTCCTATCTCAATTCACTTCAGAGTGTCTTAGCTCACTTTGGATTCCCTTTGGGTTGCTTCAGAATCTCTTTGGGTTGCTTCAGAGTTGGATATTAGAGCTATGGGGATGAATACTAAAATTGCAATGACGAGCATAATTCCAAGGGTGGTATTGTGATCTATTTTTAAAATTCATTCTAAAAATAAATATTTCTATAAGTATTTTATTATTTGTAAAATAAACAATAATCAATATTTACTTTGATTCTCAACAATAAAACATGAGATTTGGATTGCTATTAGAATTAGATAATCTCTCTCCATCTTTGGTGCAGATTGATTCTATTTGGATAGATTGAAATCATAGATAAGATTTGGTAGAGATGTATTGCTTAAAATAAGGAGGTTGTTGGAAGTAGGGAATTATAAATGTAACCTCCCACACATTTGAATGTAATCGTAATTTTTTTGATCAATTTTAAGACTCCATTTTGTCCATTTATAAATAGTTTTGATTAAAATCCTCTTCCAAGGAATGAGCTGGCCACTCGTTCCATGGAAGATGGACATGTATATTTATGTTGTTTTCTTGTTCTCTAATTATTTTTGTTGTCTTTTTCTTTGTACAATGTAATTACCCTTTTGATGTATAATTTATTGTAAGCATGCAAGTGTTTTGTGAGTTTGTCATTTATTTTTAATCAGGCTATTTCCCTTTCATGCAAGTGTGTTTACTTTCATGCAAGTGTGAATTTATTTTTCTACAAAGTGTGCTTTTTAAATTCATGTAAAGTGTGATTTTATATTTATGCAAGTGTGGTTTTTTGGTAGAAGTGGCCATTACCAAATATCTCTCTCTCCTTTTGCATATAACCTTCAGACACCAGCCTTGGATTGACATTCTTTAATGAAGAATATTGACGAACCTCATCAACCATCACTAGTGGGTGATGGTTTTGGTGTTATTTTTTTCCCTAGCCAATGCCATCGCCCATAGATGATGGTGTCGTATATATACACACCACACTTTGACATTCATAAAGGAAGGAATCCAAAATCATAGGAACTGTCATTCACTATGATATTTTGCACCAAATTTGCATTTGCTCACTCAACCCTTGGTTCATCTTGCACTTGACTTGGATTAGATTGGACACTCTTCTTCTTGGTTGGATTGCTTGCAGTATTGGGTCATCTATAATGAGTCTAGGATAGGAACGATGTTCCCCTTCTCCACCTAATATTGATTCTATCTCAGTGTGTTGCTTCTCTAGAGAGATAGATGCATAAACGACCACCCCATAGGCAAGTTCTCTAACTCTCTTTGTCATTTTACATAGATTAGTTCATTTCACTTCCCCGTTTCTCTATGTTAGCTTAGTGTTATATAAACACTAATATTAGTTAGCATAGTGCTTTTATTTGACCAGCTCCTTAACTTTCTGTTATTTACATTTTAGTTGTATTATGCATGTTTTTCTTGTCATCATCGATCTATACCTCTTCTCACTCATTTACTGATATCCTAGGAGGGTACTCTCCTCTATCTTGACTGTAGGCCTTAGAAACCCTAGGTTGACCTAGTGTAGGGATTACTTCCCTTTGGATATACAACTTTAGAACTTGCCATAACCCCTTTAAATCAACCCATTGTGTGTCAGTTCATGTGTGTCTCTTATTTGTTGCCTCAATACCCTTGTAGAATGGAAGACTTAGGAGTGCAAACCATTGAGACAAATTCTTGGCCCACCATACATTTCTAGTGAACCATATTTAAATCCTACAAACCTCCTGATCGAGCACAACTCATTCAAAACATTCATCTTCAATATTGATCCAACTCCAAAACTCTAAAAATCATAAAATATCAAAAACCAGTCACCATAGACACCATTTCCTAGGGGCGATCTTGTCTATTTCAGCACATTTGTTTCTAGACACATTTAGCCTTTATGAAAACCTTTTTGCACACCTGATCCCTTATGTTCCTCCAAATCGGTATCTAGATGTCGTCAGCCCATATGTAAATTTTTTTACATGGATGATTGTGTCTGCAAGCTCCATCTCAGGATCTATTTTTAGCCGGATCATCACTCCATCATGGATTATTTGGTCATGGAGTCTTCTGATTATTTTGCACAAATATTTCCTGAAGCCATTCATCCTGAAGCTGAATTTCCATTTTACATAGATTGTTGTGTCATAAGAGCACCTTAAAAGAAGCCTTTTACTCGCCGCAATGGCTTACTTGAGGATGATGAAGAAGAAAATCAAAATGAAAATACTTTTGATCATCCTCCTAAGATTCAGAAGTTCCTCACTCAATTTCCTAAATACAAGAATGAAGCATAAGAAATGTTTGGAAAAATTCTACTTGAATTTGTCTCCAAACAACTTGACAATAACGAAAAAAGGGGAAAGGTCCTGAAGTAGGATCATCTGATAATGCTTCTAATTTTGACCCTACTAATCTCATTCTCCATCTTATCGATAGGATAATTCAACAAAAATCCACTACTATAGCCTAATTCCTTCAAATACAATCCAACATGGTTCAATTAATCAATTGCTCTACAACGGGATCTTGGGGTGCCACGCCCCCTCCTTAGCCAAATGGGCCTAATTGGGTACCAATCACCCAACCCGCTATAAAAAAAAGTGTTAAGATTAGTCCAAGAAGATCCTCTAACACCTTACATTGCTAACATGGATATTAGTGGTATTGCTTCTTCTATCTCCTATGATGGGTCCATTGATACTACCCTTCACATCAAGGATTTTGGTAACATTTACAAGGAATGGATCAGAACCAATTCATATGTTGCCACCAAACTTTTGGCTAAGAATCTTACCAGAGATGCTCTGGATTGGTATCATACTTTACCTCCTAATTCCATAGTTGAACTAGAATCCTTGGAGATAGCCTTGGTGAATGAATTTCAATATCATGATCTACCTGAGAACAATACCAATGCTTTCATTAACTACCAACAATATGAAAATGAATTAGTAAAAGCTTTCATCAAGCGTTGGAAGACCCTATCTACATGAGCAGAGCATAATATTCCTAATGATAGCCTCTTCCATATTTTGTTAGGAGCTCTTGAACCACGCCTTGGTGAGGTCCTTTTCTCCCACATATATAGAAGAAGCCTTTGAACAAGCTAAAATGAAATATTATCTCATGAGGGAGTTCGAGAAAGCTTTTCTTAAGACACAAACTAATAAACAAGTTCAAATCCTACAACGTTCTAAGAACAAGAACGTGACAAACAATGAAGTCTTTGATACTCTTCTTCTTGTCGCTTCTTCAAATAGGACTATTTTTAACATTGATCAACAAACTAACAACAAAAATCAACTTGACTATCATCAACCAATGAGTAAGGAAGAGTTGAAATGTCACTTACCTAAGTCATTTACCATGATCTTAGATCCTTCTTGACCTGTTTCTCAATGGAATAATGAGAGTAATTTTTTTTGGTGGTACACTAATTGGGGTCACTCTCATGAAAATTGTCATGTACTACGAACAACTGCTATCAAATTTTTCCTAGGTCCCAATTTGACCAGGATACCATCACTTGGGAGCATTTAACCGAAGCGGTAAAATCCCGTGATGCAACTCAACAAAAAGTTCGTCATGAAGCTATCAACCAAGTTAACGAGAAGCTACATATATTTTCTAATCGCATGCCTAATCATAATGTTGTTGAGAGTTATAAGAAATAAGAACATGTTTTGACTAATGTAGTTGACACAAACTATCCTCCTAAAATTACAGTTGTAGTTAGTTAATGATGTGAAGCGTGTCATAACTTATGTAGAACCTGAAGATCCCACATCTTTCCAACCTCAGACTCATAAGGTATTATATCCCTATGTACCTCAAAACTAGGCTTCCCAAAGTAAAAAATTTCCTCCTCCAGACATCATTGTCCCCTATGAAAACTCTTCTACATGGCCGATGGTGTTTGAATCTATTTTTATGGCTACAGACACCATCGACCCCTGTGAAAATAAAACATGTAGGTTTGATGGTGTAGAGGCTGAGAAAAAAACAATTTTAGATGTCTTCTTGATGACTCTTTATTATTTTTTCTATGTTTATAAGGACTTCCAACACTCTCAACTTGCTGCACAACTCAGTCATGACAAGTGGGATCCTCTTAAAGCACTTTCCCAACTTCATGGCCAAGTCCCCTTCTTAGAACTCACGTGTATGTCACCTCACCATTGCAAGTGTCTCATGACAACATTGTTTGACATGAACATTCCCTTTCCTCCCTCTTTGGAGAAATTTCCCACATTACATGGCTCAGACGAAAGTACCCATTGTCACTGTGAGGAACTCTCCATTCATATCAACCTTACCATGGATGCTCGCTCTTGCTTTCATTTTCCTATAGCCTCTATGATCCTTGATGAGATCTTTCTCTGTGCTGATTGTGCCTATTGGTATACTTTGATCCTTTTGAGGTGAAGGAAAATCCATGTTCATAACTGTTGTTGAAGAAATGGGAGAGGAAGTAGATTTCTCTCCATTGCTTAAAATTTTGATCTTGACAAGCTTTGAAGGTGTCTTGCCTTTATCTTTCGGGCCTTTGGAAGGACCCACTTTTGATGAATTAGTTGACTTTATCTTTGGAAAAATTCCATCTTTAGGTTGGATTTTTAATGAGTAAAGACAATGTGTTGTTCAGATTAGAATCTGCACAACACATTCATTAATAGATGTTGTTTCTTTGATAGACCAATCAATTGGGGGAAAACCCAAACTTTCTACTTTCATTTGATCGTAGATAGGATCCAATACATATCCATCATCAACTATGCCTTTTGAAATATCTGTAATGTTGTACCTTTATGCTTCTTCCAAAGTTATCTGGCTAGAATCCTTCTTCCTTATGGCCACCTCATCTCTACAATCAATCCATAAGTCTTCAAGTTCAGGTACATGAAAATATAGAGTTCCAAGACTTTTCAACACTCCCCTATAATTAAAGTTAATCCTTGAATGGAAGGATTTAAGAGTTACCCCTAAATTTCTTCACCTTGATGATGGATGAGTAGGTATATCAACCAACTGAGATAGGGAAATGAATTCCCACCTTGCGCTTTCTTTGTTGAAACTTGTGAAGATCCAATAATTATATTACCAATTCCATTAACATCCATTTGTCACTTAAGTACCTAGGCACCAGATATGGAGAACCATAAAATCCTCCTACCTGAATGTAGGTGGACTTTGTAAACTATAGGAAAACACTTCCCTAATGTGATACCACATTCCAAGCTAGGTTTTTACATCGACACTTAGATAAGTACTTGTTTATCTTGCATAACACTATAGAAGAATGCATCATTGACTCTCTTGAAATGTTTCAAACTTCTTGAAGAGTTAATTGAGAGTAGAAATTATACACCCTTGTTGAGTTTTTTGCTTCAAATGTATTCAAATCAGGGTATACTTTCATTCCTACTATGACGTATACAAGATAAGACATTACATAGAACTTGCTTGTAGTGCGGACTTCCTTCAACTATTTGTGTATAGAATCACTGATCAATCCTCCCCATCTAATGTACTGCTGATTTTTATTTATAACATATAACAATTGGTATATATATATATTTGGAACTCTTTGGCCCTAAGGAGTCATACTAGCATGTTGAGTAAATTAATGATATCATTGACCTCTGGGATGAAGTCACTTTGTGACAATGTTTTTGGGAAATGGATGACCACAAACTTGGGCTTCTTTAAATAGTTCTTATTCATATAATTGATATAAGAAGAAGAGTTATCATTCCAAGAATTTTGGGATTTTTCAAGGTCAATGACCACATATTCATTAAATTCGAGGAGTCCAAAAAATTCATAAAAATAATTTGCATCCAAATTGACAATTACCTCCCCATCTTAGTTTCTGACTGTCTTGTAATCACTATCATAGTGACTCGCCATTGTGAGCAAAATATTAGGGAATTTTGTTTATATGGGAATGGTTGTAGCTAATTCCAATCCATTATCATAGATACCTTGCATCCATTGTGACTTAGATGCACTGCCCAATCTAATCCAAAAATCAAATGGCCCAACTTCATGTCCCAAATGTCGATATTGGAGTCAATATTAGAAGTGGGAAACACGCCTTGAAACTTATACTTAATCTCCTTTTCTTGACCCATAGATGACCTGAACTTTATTTTCCTTTAGTTGATTCGGACATTGGCGTAAGGAGAAGAACTAAATATTTCACCAAGAAATCCCTTAAAGAGTCCACAACAACCAATTTTGATATTCCACACATAATCTACACCCCTGCATCTATCTAGTCAGGTTTCACCCCTTGCTCAACACCTTGAGAACTCTGACACACTCAGGTTGGGGAATCATATATGTTTGACACTCCTTAAATTCTGAAATGTTGTATTGAAAATAGTTACTATTATACACCTTTGAAATCCCGATGAACTCTTGTTAGAAAATTGAACTTGATGATCACCATGTAAATCCTAACACAAATGAATTGGGGATTAAGACATGTAAAACATCTTAAGAGTGTCAAAGGCTTAATATCGAGGAATGGTACATGTTGAGCATCCATGAAAATTTGAAACATTGAGTTGGGGTTCTTTTCCTGATAAACAAGTTATAAACCCCAATTTGAAGTTTTAGGACTTTCAAGCCATTAAGCAAGTAAAAGACTTCAAGTTTTTTAGTTTTAGCAAAGTTAACTTCCCCCCTCCCCCCACAAAAGATAAAAATTGGTGAAAAACCATACGCAAAAGAGTCAAGGGAACAAAATGGTATGAAACATAAAAATAATGTCCCAAAACTGTAAGATGGAAAAAGAGGCAAAATGAGTGGGTAATTTTATAAAAAATTCAACAAGAACCAGCAGGATTAGAAGAACTTACCAAAATATCACATGGGAAAGAGAGATTTCATGAAAACTCAACAAGACTAAGGAGAAAAATACAATCGGATTTTGGAGTGTGAAAGCAAGTTACCACGGTAAACATTCAAAATTCATATAGGTAAAAATGACGTGGAAAACTACCATTTTATAATCAACCCACATTAATTACACATCAGTGACATGTGTGAGGTTCAATCCGATTTGGAATTTAATGCATTGAAATAGGGATCAAAACATTGACCACACATGACATGACATGTTTTAGTGTAGTCGGATCTCAAAAACCCGACACACTTGACCTATGCACTTTTCGGGGATTGTAGTTTGGTTGACAAAAAACATGTTTTTGCATTGACATGTTCTAATGTATCCTACCCCTGAAAACCTGAAACACTAAGTGTGTCGGGTTTCAGGATTCAAGGAACATCAAATGAATGACATGTTTTTGACCGCCCATGTCACGATGCACTAGATCCTCAAAAACCTAAAAAACATAGTGTGTAGGGTTTTAGGTTTGGAAAACATCGAACATCCAACATGTTTAAATATTTAAATGTTCTGATGCTTTGAAAGTTTGAAAACCTAAAAGACTACAATGTTTCAGGGTTAAAAAAACATCAAACACTTAACATACATGTGTTTTTGTGTATGATGAAACTGAAATCCTGAAAAACATGGAAAATTAACCTTTAGGCTAGAAATTTTAGATTTTCTGGAAAAAATATCAACTTCAAAGTGTAGACACCCTAATTTCACATCTATCCTAAATCAATTAATTCCCCTTCCTCATTTCCCATAAAAATACACTTCGAATTAATCAAATATAATATGATTAATTGTCCATTTCAAAATCTAAAAAAATAACCCAATCCTCACCACATGTCATTATTCTCCATGTTTTTCTACTATTGAATTAAAAATTCAAATTCAAATCCTCACCCACTCTTCATGGTCCCCACTCACCTAAAATCCTCCACTTATGAATTAAAAATCCAAAATCAAATCCTCACCCATTCTTCGTGGTCCCCACTCACCTAATCTTGCCCACATTTTTAAACCATGATTACTTAAATTACTCTAAGTTAATCACTCCCCCAGGCTATAAATACAACCTTACCCCTCCCCTCTAAGGACACAGAGAATAAGCTTGAATTCCCTATCTAAGTTCTTGCATCCTTTGAGCAAAGAACATCCTTCTGCCTCGTCCTAATTCCCAAATAGCCTCATAATCCTTTTTTCCATTTAGTGCAAAGTAAGAGAATTGTTGTTGCAGGAAGGCCTTGCTCCGTCTTGAAGAAAAACACCTACATATCACACAATCAGGGCTCAATCCAAGTTTCCTAGCCCATTCTGAGGTTTGCTACGGAACGCGAAAGAGGAGGTAATATTGTTGGTATTTTACTTCCTTGTTAGTAGTGTATTTTTCCTAGCTTACATTTTGGCACGCCCGGTTACTTTTGATCTGTTACCATTGATTTCTCAATTAGTGGTGTTATCCATTATGTGTTTATTATTGTTCGTTATTATCTCTTTTTCCATGCCTTATGGCCTTCTTTGGTTAACCTTTACGTTGTGGGTAGCGTTTTTGTTGTGCGGTGTCTTGTGGTGTATCTGCAGGTTATAATAACAATGAAACTATGACACGCATTCTGTCTTTGATCTCCTTGGTGCTTGGTATTTAGTTCCCAATTCTAATTTTGTTGTTCACTCGTAATCTGTAGAAACACATGAACTAGTCATTAGTTTATCATCTTACTGTAATGGGACAACCAATCTAGAAAATGCATTTATTTATTTACTTTTGCTAAAATAACTACTTTATAGGAAGTTAATCATTTTTCTTTCTTTCATTTGGTTAATCATTTTGTGATCTAACTCTTTATTTCTGTTTATTGTTCTTTTTTAACTTTGATGTCAAAATTTTAGCTTCCCAGGTGAAGTACAGAAGTCAGAAAATAAAAAAAATGAACTCTTAGGGCATTTTTATCACGTGCAAAATTTTTCGTTCAAAGTGCTACCGTAGCCCATCTTCCGGAAGCCGTAACTTTTGCTCCCGAACTCGAAATGACTTCATTTTTTTTAATGGAAAGGTATTGAAAAAATCTATGCAATGGAAAAATAATTTTTTGATTTAGACTTACATAATTTTTTTGGTTTCATTTCTTCTAACACCTATCTTTTTAACAAAAACAAAAAAAAAATTTAAAAAATTGTAGTTTTTTTTTTAAATTTTAATTTGTTTTAACATAACAACCTCACGTGTATGCTCTTTTCTTGCACTTTAAAAGTGATCTTGGAAATCAAAAACGTGAGGCCACCCGGGCTCTGCAAAACAATTTTTTTTTAAATTTTTTGCCTTACATTTCAATTTTCCACGACAACACTTCTAGGTAACGTTTTCACACTCTTCTTTCGTCATTTTTCTTTTTTGTGAAAATAATCATTATCGCTATTTCACAATCATGATTAATTGCAATAATTGTTAACATTTTAAAAAAATCTATTCCAATTGTATCTGCGTATGCTATTTTCTTGTGCCTTCGAGCGATCTGGAAAATCAGAAATGGTCACAATTTTTTAGTTTCTTGTTCTAACATTGCAGGATCCTCTAGCTTTGTTTTCTAAGTGGGGATTTTTATCATTTCAATCATTATTTTCCTTTGTCATATTATTAATATTTGTTTGGTTGTTGGTTGTGTATGCTCTTTTCCTGCGCCTTCGAGTGATCTGGAAAATAAAAAATAACCACGATCACTTTTCTAACATTTCGTTTGCAGGATAACTACTAATTTGTTTTTTGTAGGACTGCGTCGCTAGAATATTGTAAAAAAAAACACAAAAACACAAAAACAACAAAAATCCTGCAAAGATACCATCATTCAAAGCAAATTGATGAAACAAAAAAAAATAGCACGTCTCAGGTATGCAATCATTTTCTGCCAGTGATTTATTTCAAGTTGGAAAGAACCTTGCGTTTAATCACTTTATCATTTTTTTTTACATGTAGTCGAGGTGGATTTCATCACCACCAAAGCTACACCGGTGATGTGGACTTGACTACCACGCACCAACAACATTTGCATCTGCATTACACTTTGAGACCTAGTCTCATCACAGCATTCGGTATTTACCTCGCCCCTTGCTCTTCACTTATAGGTAATGTTGTTGTGTGGTGCATGCGAGTCATGCCTAAATAGCTGTAACAATGAAGCCTGGGCATCGTCCCTGTAAATATTCAGGGAGTTATAAGGACACCATACACATTCATCCCTCCATCACCTTCCACCTTTTCACAAAACCTATTCTGGACGTGGTGATTCACTCTGAAATAGGCAAGTAAGAATTGGTGAGTCTCCTCCAGTGCTCTAAGGGTCCCCATGTACCAATTTTGTCCCCGTACAGAATTAGGTATATCAGGACTAGGGTATATCGGAGGACACATATTTTTGGAGTAATAAGAGCCTGCATCCATCATTCCACAACATACTTGTATGATTGCATGAAACAATGATCATTCCTAAAGAATTTACCTCCTAAGCCAAAACAATTGGATCCACATGATTGCTTGTTGTTTGAAAACAAAATAGTTTAGCATTGTTTTATCATAAAACTTGGTTGATATCAATGTGTTCATTGTAAAATTTCAAACCCTATTGTGTTCCACAAAAAAATTTCTCAACCAATTCAATACCAAGTGAAAACATCCAAACAATCCAACAATGCAGATCAAAACATCACACCAATTTCATTAGCTTGCTTCAGCCAACATTACATCTTCCATAGCTTGTCTTCAAGCTATATCCAACTGATATTGAGTGACTTGCATTCACTCCCCATATCATCAATTGTCAAAACATCCTTCATAGCTTGTTTCAAGCTATATCAAACTGGCATTGGGTGACTTATTTGAGTTCACTCATTATTTTGTCAACCATCGCGAGTTTATCCAAATCACATCCAACACAAATCCTTTCATAACTCATTTTGAGTTATATCACAACCATATTGAGATTAACTTGTTTGAGTTACTCTTCCTGTAAACAATCTAGAGCTTGTTTAAGCCAAACCAGTCAACATATTCATCATAGCTTATTTGAGCTATATCCCACTTGTATCGAGTACCTTGTTTGAGTGTACTCCTTACATTGTCATTTGTTAAGCTTGTTTAAGCCAAATCTAAACCATTTTCATTATAGATTGTTTGAGCTATCACATATTTATCCCGAGTAGCTTGTTTAAGCTTACTCCTTATAGCCTTACTTGTTAAAACTCGATTGAGCCAAAACAAAGATCACAATCAATAGGTTGAGTTCTTCATCGCACCTTTCTTTGTTCTCCCTCTCTTTCAAACATGATGAATTCACAAAAAACATCACGCAATGAGCTATTAGAACAAATTAATAAGATGACAACACAACTCTCTCATATGGCTACCCAAATCAGTGAACGATCACCCAAAAGGCCAATCATACAACCTAACGAAGACATCAGTTCCCGTAAAGTCCAACGTCAGTTTACCCCCTTGGAGAAAGTCTCTCTAGTGTTTTTCATCAACTAAAAGAGGCTAAACTGATAAGATATCCAATTACAAAACCCTTTGTCAAAGGGGAATCTAAGCCATGTTGGTACAAACCTAACACATACTGTGACTTTCATCGCATTGATGGTCATCACATAGATAAATGTGTGCAATTTAAGAATTACGTTCAAGACTTAATTGACGATGATGTCATCTCTATAGAACTTGATGACAACGCTCTTGCAACCAACGACACATCCAATACCACAACTTTCAATGAAGAGTTGACTACTGTCGAAATTCCCTTACATACTGAAATTCCACAAGATCATGATGAAAAAAGTCAAGACTCTCTAATTACAAACCAATTCATCTCTTCTTCAAATTTTCTTCCATTAGTTCAAACATACATTGAACTTGTTTTGGACAACAACATTCTTCCATCATCAACTGGAGCACTTGAACTTATTTCAAGACTCTCTTTCAACCCAAACATACATTGAACATGTTTTGGACAACAATATTCTTCCAACATCTAACAAGATCTTAACCTCACTTCAAGACTCCCTTTCAACCCTTGATATAACTGTAGACACTACAGAAGAGGGTCCATCAATCAAACACCATTGACCTTGATTCCAATATTATCATTCCTATGCCTAACATCTCTAGCCTTGTTGTCAAAACACAACCACATCAAGTTTGGACACTTGTGACAATGCAACCTTCTGTGTCCATTATGCTTTCAATGATCGATCTTGCAGGCATCTCATCACCAATGATTCCCACCTATCAAGACTTCTACGTGTATACATTCTATGAGGTACATATACCCAAGAATATCCTTACGCAACCTTTTCCATCTTTAATTGTGAATCTATCGTCAAATCAATTAATTAATGGAAAAATAGAAGCAATAAACCAAATAATACAAACCATCATGGAAAATATTGTCAACACACATGGAAGCTATTGGCTTAACCAAATCTATCCCACTCTTTGGGCTTACCACACATCTTATCACACACCTACTGGAGCCACTCCCTTCTCCTTTGTTTATGGTTGGGAAGCTATTTTACATGTCAAGGTTGAATTTCCATCCTTCAGAATATCCCTCAAAGATGTAATCAATAAAGATTATTATCGACACTCATGCCTTAATGAACTCGAGCTTCTTGATGAAAAATGACTTAATGCCCTAGTTCATCTTCAAGTATATCAAAATTGGCTACGCCATAAAAAATTCAAACCTAGAAAATTTAAGGTCAATAATCTCATTCTCAAAGAAAATCAAAAGAACATACCTAAAGAATGAGACCAACAAGACAAATTTGAGCCAAACGAAATCATAGATAAATTTGGCTTTGGAGTTTATAAATTGGCCATTGACATGGGTCAAGTCCTTAACGAACCCATGAACGTAATCCATCTAAAGAAATTTTTTCTTGAGGTGCTTCACTATTCTAGGAGAAACAACATGTACATTGTTCCTTCTGTCTTACTTATCTCTGAATAATTTAAATTTATTCATTTCCATTGGCAGATATTTTCATTATCAAAATCACATCTTCATATTTATCATCATGAGACAGGTGCTAATATAGATCCTATTAAGTTTGTGAGCATCATACTTCTTATAATATCTCCCATTTTTCAGTCACTTTCACCTATGGTCATACCTAGAAGCTTACTGATGGTAATATATTCCCTTCAAAGACATTCTCTCTTTCATAACAAAGCTCTAAACTTCTTTACCCAGTTCGTTTGGTCGTCCATCTCAGTCTTCAGTGTTGAACCCTCGTGTCCTACTAGTCGTGTGGGGTTGAGATTGGGGGCAGACATTCCTTCCCAAATACAAAGCACTATTGTAAAAATCCATCAATTCAATAACTTATGAATAATTCATCGTCACATCTTTCGTCCTTCATAATCTTTGGTGTTGAGCCCATACTTCTTCCTGGTAGTGTGAGACTGGGAATGGAGGAAGGTACCCTTACTCATCTACGTCTTGTCTTTGGTGATAAACCCTTGCCTCTTACAAGTGGCATGGGGTAAATTGTAGAGGGTCATTCTCATAAAAGCATAAAAACATTGCAAAAACATTCCAAAAAAATATTAAAAAAAAACAAGACAAAAGGGAATTCACTCGCCTATGTTTTTCCTTTGGTGATGAGCCCTTGCTTCTCACTAGTAGCATGGGGCAAGGCATAGGGAGTCATTTCAAAAATACAAAATCTTACAGTGCTTGCAAATTATAGAATCCCCAAAGAAGTAATTTAGATGCCTAAGTGAAGAGAGAACTATCCCTTCACCTCATATCTTACCAATCAACAGGCCACATAACTGTCTAAGTCTAGCACGTGACTCATAAAGTGAAAGCCATTTTTGAAACTGGTTCAATTACCGTTATGAAGAATGGAGTCACAATTTCCCAAAGGGATTATTGTTAGCATTTGTCTCTATATTCATTATCTACCTCCTACGTCCTTCTTGATTCTCGATGATGAGCCCACATATCTTACTAGTTGTGTGGAGTCAAGAATGGAGCTGGACTTCTTTTCATCATATGATCACCACCATATCCTACCAATGAAAAGAAATTTTTTGTTATTCTGAGCATAAGTTACCACACGGAACATGGTAGATACGGATAATATCTTGGTTTTTCACCTCTCAAAAATAAATCTACACTCTGATCCATAAATTACCAATCACAGTGTAAAAATCCACAAACAGTGTGAAAATCGTCAAAAATCCAAAAACAGTGTAAAAATTCAAAAATCTAAAAACATTTGAAAATTGTCCAAAAAAAAACATTAGAAACAAGAAAAAAAATTAGAACTCGTCAAAAATCCAAAAATATTAGAAACACTCGTAAAAAATCCAAAAACATTAGAAAGAATCGTCAAAAATCCGAACACATTTGAAAATCTTCAAAAAATAAATTAAAAATCAAAATAAAAAAATTAGAAACGATTATCAAAAATCCAAAAAACATAAGAAATATATATATATATATATATATGCATGTATCATAAACAAAAAACAAAAATGTTGTAAAATCACAAAAACTCTAAAAATACCAACACAATTCAACCTTTGAACTATTATCCCCAACAAATGATCCAATCACTTTATGACTACCGAATTCAAAACACTTCTCCTCGCATGAATCCTCACTTGGGGCAAATCCGGCTCTCATTGCTTCCTTGTTTGAGGACAATGACCCAATGCTTTACTATGTCCTCGTACCCCTGCTTGGGGGCACATCCGATCAATCCTCATTGTGGAACACATTAGGGACATGTTTATTGGTTCTTGTGTTACATTATTAGTTATAAATTATTAATTACTTTCTTGTATCTTGATATATTACAGGGGGCATCTTGATTTTATGTATCCTGGTGTTCTCTCTAATATTCTTATGTTATCTGATTGCATGTCATACTGGGGCATCATATTTTCTTGATGGCCTCTGTCTATGCTCTCTTCCATTTGCATATCGTATTGGGGCATCAAACCTTTTTGATGGCCCCTGTCTATGCTATCATGCATATTACAGTCTAGTCATCCTAATCTTTTATATCACGATGCATCCTGTTATGTGCTATATTAAAATTAAGATGTTTTTCATCACAAGAGTATCTTTATTGCATGATCAACATCTTACTTTGCACCCCATCCATTCACCCATACTAATACATTCCCTAGTTTGGGAATCCTACTTGATCACCGTTGCAGTTGTGAATCCTACTTGACGATCTTTCTCAAGTAGCATTCACTATCCAGCAATTCCTCCTCCCCCACCATGTTCACCATGTATTTGATCCATTCATCCTCGCTACTCATTTTTACTCCTCCGCCACTTATCCCCATATTACCCTTCTCACCATTCATGTCCCCTCTCACCCATTTGTATTCTTTCCTTTCACTCTTCTGCTTCCCGCTTGACAATCTTACTTAATAACCCCTTCTATATGGGATCCTTGGTGGAGGTTTACTCTCTCCCTAAGATCTTCCCAATGTAGAAGCTTCTTCACCACCTCCCCTCTCATCAAACAACACTCACCACCTGCACACATCTTCCCATTCCACCTCTTTTGCTTCTCATTCTCGCATCATTACTCTCACCACACGGGCATCCCAATTAAGGATTCCCCTCACACTCTCCACCCTCCACTACATATATTCCTTCATCCATTCATGTTACACTCCTTTGTTTCCTTTCTTTCTTGTTATCACCTCATCTCGTATCCTATTCCACTCAGGCATACCTCACTCACTCTTTTCTCATCCTTCCCCAAATCCATCTTATGCCTGGTCATCCTACTTACACGCTCTCATAGTATGGAAAATTCACTTGAGGGTTCCCCTTCAGTCCATTTTTTCATACCCTATTCCCACCAACTCTATCATCATCCTTCTTCTTCTTCAGCTTGGTGATCTTACTTAACCATTCCGGCCGCATGGCAATCTTACTTAAGACTTCCTCTTAAGATTGATTTGCCCTATGGCCTTCCCCCATCCCATCATATTTCCCCCATCTTATTTTTCATGCCTCTCGTCGTGATCATCTTCTTCAACCTACCATTCCACCCTATCACCAATATCATTTTGTCTTTCTCCTTGCATATCATCCCTGTCGGATAGACGATCTTACGAAACCTCTTCGACAACATGACATGTCATCTTACACTCGCCCATCACTCTACAATCTCACCATCCATCTTTCCTCTTCATTCCCCATCATCACATATTTTTACCACCACTATCACCCTCCTCTGCTTGGCAATCTTACTTAACCACTCACCTGGCATGGCGATCTCACTTAAGAGTCCCTCTTAAGGATGATCTGTCTCCTTGCCTTTCCCCATCACTACACACCCTTCACCCTTCACTTTTTCTCGGCATTCCCCATTATCACATCCTTTCACATCCTTTTCCATTATTGTAAACACCACTTCTAGCTTGACAACTTGTCATCTCCAGTTTCACTCGCTTGGCAATCTTACTTAACCACTTCTGTCACATGACAATCTTATGTCAGGGTCCTCCCTATGCTTAACTTGTCATTGTGAACTTCTCCCCCACCTCATTCTTCATTCACTTTGTTGATCGCTTCTTCCACCTGGTCTCTCCTACTACCCACTTTTTCCTCCTACTATTATCCTTTCTCCACATATCCTCTTACAACATACATCTAATCTCTTCCGCCTACAATCACGTTCTTTTCCCCCATTTCCCCCTTCTTGATCCATCATCCTTCATACCATTTCTTCCCATTCTTTTCATGTCTTGTTTCTTCATCCTCACCTCGTTCATCCTTATCACCCGCATCCTCTCCTCGCTTTCACCTAGTCCCAACTCATCCCTCCCATTTTCTTTACTCTTTCCACTTCATCTTCTCAAATTCCCCCCACATTTCTACCCACACATGCATTCGCAATTATTGTTAACATTCCTCTATCATTCTTTCATCATCATCTTCTATTCGCGCGCTAATAATTGTAAGTGGGATTTCCCTAAAAATCATCAATCCTCATTCCACATGACCTCATTCACTCCCTTAAACATTCTAGAGTTTCCCTTCATTCCTTCCCTCCTCTAAGCCCACCACTCATTGTAAGGGGGCTTTCCCTAACGTCCCTTTATTGGCGTTACCCTTTCCAATCCTCGTTACCTTTCCCCTTTTCTTCATTTTTTCTCTCACCCTTCCCCACCACTCATTGTAAGGGGGCTTTCCCTAACGTCCCCTCATTGGCATTGCCTCTTCTATCCCCCATTCTCTTTTCTCTCCTATTCTTTTCCCTCAATCCCACCCTTTCTTGTCGCTTCTTACCCATCTCTCCATCTTCCCTTCACCCTCTTCAATATCTTTACTATCTTCATCATACATCCTTTGTCTATTTTCTCGTAGTCCTAATATCCTCATTTCATGCATCTTTGCATCTTTTCCAATCGATGTCATTCCTCCCCTCTTTCTTCTCTTTACATTCCTTATATTGTTCCCTTTCCACTTATTATCCCCTTTCTGTATTCCCTTCCTTCTACATCATTTTATTTGTTATCCTCTTCTCTCTCCCACCCCTTATCTTATTTCCCTTCCCCTGTATCATCTTCTTCCCCTTTTTCCATCACGTTTCCTCCTTACTTCCCCATCAATAACCTGGCTCTTCAGCATTGTCCTGTCTTTTTTATCATACCACCCTCCACATGCATCTCCATATGGTCTGCTCCATATTCTTTGCCTTGGTCTTCCTTGCCATGACACGATTCCTTCAATCTTCTCCTTGTATTCACTCTATCTTCCTTTCCTCTCCCCTAAATTTCATGTTTCTTCTGATCACTTCTCCTTTTCTCTACCACCCCTATCTTTTTGTTCATTTTGTATCTGTTTCTCTTCTTTTCTCTACTCTTTTTCACACTTTCCTCGCCCCTCATAGTTTCTTTTTTTTCTCCGTTCTACTACTTTCGTCCTCTTTCCATTTTCATCCATTTCACCCCCTACTCCCACCTCGTTTTCTCCTTCTTATTTATCCTTTCCCATTTCCTAATTTTCTCAGCTCTATCATTTCTTTCACTTTCACGCATCCCTCTTTATTATCTCTATTGTTTCCTTCATTTGGCACATCTCTCTATTTCATCCCTTCACCCTCTACTTTGTCATTTTCCTATTTTTACCTTATTTGTCCTTCATCATTCCCTTCTTCCCCTATCATTCCTCTCTCTTATTTCTACCTCTTTCATTCCTTTTTTTCCCTTCCCCTATCTCCCTTACTCTTCTCATAATCAACCCCCAATCCTATCCATTCCCTTTTCTCTTTCCCACACACCCTCACACCTAGCATTCAAGGCCGATTGAATCCTTTCTCCATTTGCATCGTGCAGTCATTCTAGTCTCTTCCACTCCATTATCATCCTCTTCTTCACATAATGCATTTCTCTTCTTTTCAAGAGTTTTGTCGTATATTCCATTCTCGTCAGTCCTCTCGAGGGGGCATCACCACATCTATCCATAATCACATCTTCTCATGACTTTTTTGTCTTGGAGGATACTATGACATCCGTCACTCACCACTTTCTATTCTCCCCAAAAAACATTCACTCTACCTTTTGCTTAAGAAAAGTAGATTGAATTCTTCCCCCATCTCGTCTACTTTCTTTGAAAGGACACTACTTTCATAGTACCCTTTCCAAAGAGGGGAAAATGTAGACACCCTAATTTCACATCTGTCCTAAATCAATTAATTCCCCTTCCTCATTTCCCACAAAAATACACTTCGAATTAATCAAATATAATTTGATTAATTATCCATTTCAAAATCCAAAAAAATAACCCAATCCTCACCACATGTCATTATTCTCCATGTTTTTCTACTATTGAATTAAAAATTCAAATTCAAATCCTCACCCACTCTTCATGGTCCCCACTCACCTAAAATCCTCCACTTATGAATTAAAAATCCAAAATCAAATCCTCACCCATTATTCGTGGTCCCCACTCACCTAACCTTGCCCACATTTTAAAACCATGATTACTTAAATTACTCTAAGTTAATCATGCCCCCAGGCTATAAATACAACCTTACCCCTCCCCTCTAAGGACATGGAGAATAAGCTTGAATGCCCTATCTAAGTTCTTGCATCCTTTGAGCAAAGAACATCCTTCTGCCTCGTCCTAATTCCCAAATAGCCTCATAATCCTTTTTCCCATTTAATGCAAAGTAAGAGGATCATTGTTGCAGGAAGACCTTGCTCTGTCTTGAAGAAAAGCACCTACATATCACACAATCAGGGCTCAATCCAAGTTTCCTAGCCCATTTCGAGGTTTGCTACGGAACGCAAAAGAGGAGGTAATATTGTTGGTATTTTACTTCCTTGTTAGTAGTGTATTTTTCCTAGCTTACAAAAAGACCCAAAAGGATGAAAATTCAATAGGTTATCCAAATTTTATCGTAAAAATTGAAACTTGGGATAACATTATTTAAATCTGGGCTATGCTTAAAAACAATACATATTCATATTATTAAATAAGCATTAACATTTAGGTTTGAACGTACATAGAAAGTATTGAAAGATCAATCAATAAAAACACGTGTTAAGCATAGATGAATAGATGAACAAGAGTGTACTTAACTTTTTGATCTATGTGTGATAGGGATATGAATTGGTTAAAAATATTTTGTGAATGTTTTATCTTTGACTCTAGAATCACATTTTCTTAGAGGCATAACTATTTTGCACAGGAACATACCATTTAACAATTTGATATGTGTTCCAAATGATGCTATGAAAATTTTAGGACCTCTATGAATAACTGACATATGGCTCATTGTGAAATATTAGTTCCCGATCATGTGTAAAACCCTCTAAAATCAACAATATTGATTCAAAACCATAATCTTTAGTAAAAACCCTGTAAAATGATTAGTGGTTGGGTTGAAGTGCAATCCATACACCACATACATTGGAACTATTCCATAGAGGCCTCAAACTACAAGTAGTTCTCCTCCTAAATTTACGACATAATATTGAATGGATATAATTATATTTGATAACTTAAACACTTGATAATTGTTATATATTGGCTTGGCTTGTTTATGCTTGAATTGGCTTTATGTGATCTTGATTTGGGAAGCTTGACTCTTGAACCTAGTTTAGAGTGCTTCAAACTCATGTACGAGTTGTTTATAATGTTTGCTCTTGCTTTTGGGAAGATAAGGGAGCTTTAATTTCCTTTTGAGTGATTTATACTAGAGGAGCTCTTGTGAATGCAAGGTGAGTGCCCAACGAATAAATGATTGTTTAGACTTGTTTATATAGGGTTATGTGGATATGATTCACATTAAGGCCGACCTATATTGGATATGTTGACCCATTAAAGATATACAAATTAGAAATATAACCATAAGGTGGTCCAGGATAGGACCACTCTGCCTCGAATTAGACTATAATGTTTTGGTCATGTTGAACAATTTGGTCCAACTATGAGGGATGGTGTTGTGGAACTTTATGTACAATGATAAGGAGTAATGGACTGCTTATAACTGATATGAGCATTTCTCTAAGTAGTTATTAGTGTAATGAGAAGAACAAACCTTGTAATAGGACTACAAATGAGATAAGATATAAAAATTTTAAGCTTAAAGTAGGTGCACTAGTTATGATTAAAGGGATTGAATCAATATTGACATTATCAAGTATTAAATTACCAAATTTAGATGTCTACAAGATAGAAACCACTTTTTTTGGGTACATACTCACTATATTGCACTAAGCACTTAAAGAGGTATTAATATAAACTATTATTTAGACCAATATTAATCTTACTTAAATAGATAATATTTAACTTAAACTAATAATATTAGTTATTTTTCTTATTTTCATATTTTACAAAATTAGAAAAGTAGGGATGTGAGTAAGTAGAGTAATGGACTAGCAATTGCACATGAGTTGCAAATCACGCCGGAGAGAATAACAACGTTAAGTTTGTTGTAGTTGTAATTTACAGGGAAGTGTATGTAAACTTAAAACTAAACAAAAGAATTTTTTTAGAAACTGAGAATAATCAAACACATGACACATTAACATAGTGCAAGCTTATATTTTTAGATTGCTTCATTTAACATCACCAATAATCGCCACAAGAACATTCTCCCTTTTTAAAATGATGGAAATGGTTCCCATTTCTCCCAAAAATTTCTCTTGCAACAATATTGGAGTCAACGAGCACATAATCAAAGGTTCTTGACAACTGTAATAGTTGTTCCATGGGGGCGTGTTTAACCAACCAAATTATGCAGTTGCCAACTTTTTACTATGGTGGCAGAGAAATTTTTTTTTTCCTCCACTTCCACATCATTAAGTAAATGTCTTTAATATGGAAAATAACTTGTTACCTTCATCTCTCAAGCCATTTTCTCCAATTTTCATAGATCTCCTCTGTCTGTAAATGCGATCTATGATTTATGATATGTCTCTTGGCCTTCAATCCATCTACATACAAGGATCTTCTTAATTCCTCTATCTTTTATCAATCTCTGTATCATTTTTAGGATCCAAATCGAAATGCATTATGGATGTAAATATTCCTAAGCCTATATTCATATGTCATATGTAAGAACCAAGCAAACACTTCCACATAACCCCCACATGATTATGTAGAATTTGGCTCTACACCTGCCAATTGCATTATGCATATCCTGCAATCAACAATGTCCATGAAACCACGTTTTTTTGTGGCATTTTGTCAAACAGTTCACGTGCCTTGTGTAATGTTCCACATTTTGCATACATGTCTACCAAAGAATTTACAACTACAAAATATGACAAAATATCCTTTGTGGCAATCAAACCCGGGCTGCCGCATCCATTGCTTTTCATTCCAATCTCCACCGGCCCGATGAAATTGCCATGAACAGTGTGAAGGAAATTGACTACTGGAAAAAATTGCCAGAATTTGACACTTTCAAGGAAGGGCATCTTCAAAGGTGGATGCCTTCCGATTATAAATCAATTAAATACGAGTGTGAATGTTATCATTCAAGTAATGAACTATGCCACCAAGTTAGAGATATTAGAAATTTAAAACAATCCCATATATAATTTAAAAAACACATGGAATCTGAAACTTCTCCCCATCAACAACAGACACAGTAGCTAAAATTCAAACCTCAGTCTTATTTTAATAGAATTTTCACATCAGTTAATTAACCTAGTGCAGTGGATGAGAATAATACAATAAAAAAGAACACCAAATACATAACAAAATATAATATTAGTATTTACTTATTTCTTCAAGCACCGTCTCATCCTTGATCATCTCCCTAATCTATTAACAAACAATATTTGTGTTTATTAAGAGCTAATACTAATAAAAACAATACATACCGTTTTGTCTATGGATCATTCTACTCCATCACTACGGGAAAAGAGAGGCTTCTCCTCAGATTCATGGAAAAATCGTGGAATACAAAATAAACCCATGACTATCATTGGTTTAGAAATATGATTATGAACCCAAATCAATTAAATATCCATGTGAATGCTATGCATTTAAATAATGAATTGTGCCACCAAGTGAAATATATTAGAAATTTAGAACAATCTAACATGTAGTCAAACAACACAAGGAATTTGAAACTTCACCCATCTACAACAAACTCCAAATAAAATCAAACCTCAATTAATTAACCCAAGGCAACAGATGGGAAAATTACAATAAAAAGGAGCAACAAATGCAGAATTAAGGATAATCATAGTATTTACTTATTTGTTCAAACACCATCTCATCCTTGATCTTTTCCCTAATATAAACGATACCCGTGCTTATTAAGAGCCAATACTAATGAAAGTAAGACATACCTTGTTTCCTATGGGATCATTCTACTCCATCAGTTTGGGCAATGAGAAAGCTTCTCCTAAGATTCATAGCATCGTGCTCTCAACTTCAATTTTCACTAACATTAAGTCTTGATTTAACAAGTTCAACTATTTTCTGTAAGTTATATTTCCTTAACATATATACCTAATTCACTAATCGCATAAATAAAAAATATCTCTAATTTAATGAGAAATCACAAACCTCTTTCCGGTGAATGAGATCATTACTTAGCAATGCTCCATTGAAACCCAGTCTGTAACATTTGCATAGAAAATGACAAAACCCTTTAAACAAGAACCTCTAATCAATTAAAACCCAATACTCGGTTTTAAAAAACTCGTATCTAAATGTAGCAGAATGAAGATGTACTCCCACATCCACATTTATTTGCAAGAGTTGAATTGGGTGTAGTACTTGAGCTCTACTGAGTCTTCATCAAATGAAAAACAGAACCAAACCCAAAAAAAATGCAAAGAAAAATATAACCAATTACCAACTGGTGTTTTAAAGACAAGTAGTAGAAAACACAAAGAACAAAATGTAAAATAAAAGATACAGGGTACAGTCGAATCAAGAAGAATGTCATTAAGAATGCCACAGACAAGCTACAGGCTCGGCTTGAAATTCATTGAGAAAGAGGAAAATAACACTTTTGGTTGCAGTAAATATCATTATATGGTAGGGAAAATATATAGACAAAAATTGTTTCATATTTTCACAAAATTTTTCACCATGCAATGAATGTTGTTCTTATAGGGGCGGCCACTACCTACTGCTGTGAAAGAAAAATCTGAATGAAAATAAATGCAATGACGTGAAAATTTTGAGTCAACAGTGTTGTGAAAATGAAATATGTTGACCAATAGGGTAATTTAAGTGACCTGGAAAGTACAAACAAACATGTATATTACGCAGAGTAGACAATCATAAAAAAACATGAACATTAGGTAGAGTTGATAGCTTGAAAAATTAATTTAGGAAGGGTTGCCGGAGTTTGACAGTTTCCAGCAAAGGCAACTTCAAAGGTGGTCACCTTTCAACGAAAAATAAGAATGTAACCAAGCTAATTAGAACAAAACATGATGTTAATTGGATGATAGAGTTATTCAAGGAGAAGCCTTTGAAAACATATAAAGCGAGGCTTCCTCCTTCACCTAGATGCCCTATACATGGTATCAAAATTCCATTTGATTAGTTTATAGGGAATATAATATATTTATTTTATGTGTCAAAATTTTGTTTCTATAGTTTGTGGTCCAAGAAATGATATTTATTCGAAAAAAGTAAATTAATTGGCTAAAGTGGGTGGGCTCCCTCCTTTCCCACCCAAGCTCAAAGTTGAGTAAGCATCTTGACTTCTTTAAATGAATAGATTGAAATTATAATAATTTGAAAGTACTTTTGCTTTTGAATATTTAGATTCATGACCAATTTTCCTTTTAAATATTTTTAATATTTAAAAAAACATATTATTATATCAATTTAAGGTAATTATAAAAATAGAGAATTAAGTTTAAAACTTAAAATTTATAAAATTTAGTATAAAATTTGAAATTCCAAATAATGAAAAGATACAAGTTTAATTGTGGAACTCATAACAATTCATATAAATATAAATTGACATTTTACAAAACAAGATTTTCATGAGACCCATTATTAATAGTATTGGAAAGAGGCTTATGGATACACCTTTATAACCATAAAAAAAATCGTCTCTATAAAAGCTCGACTCTTTAATTTTATTAATAGTATAGTATCTTTAAATTATACAAATTATTTAATGCTCAATGATCAATATATTTTAATACATTTAAATATTAAATTTTACTATTTTCATAAATATATTTAAATATTTGAATTTTGAAAAGTGAAGGGTTTATAATTTATATATTTTGATTTTAAATATTTATAGAAACTTTCCTTCTTAATAATATAAATATGTTTAGTTATTCAATTTTAAATGAAATACATTATTTAACGAGGAATTTTAAAATGAATTCTTGAATACTAAAATCCTCTTCTACTAATTCATTACTTTCCCTTCGTAACCATATTTGTTGTTAATAAAACTCTAAAATCCTCTTCCATTCATTCATTTCTTCCTTTCCCACCTACCTAATATCTTTTCTGATATATTATGTCGTTGTATTTAGTGGGTCCATCGGTAAACACTTGTTGATAATCCGCAGGAGTAGAGCATTGGACAATAAAAAACCCTTTTGCACAAAGTTGAATCTCACAAGCACTCGTTCGAGTGGAGTGAATCCATTTATGGAGAGCCTCTATCTGAGGCCAAAATCCATTAAATCTACATATAAAAGCAAAAGCTTTGAGGACAGAAATAGAGGAAGCTACCTAGGGCATGGAGAGCTTAACCATTGGAGTGTCCTCAGATTTATCCACAATGTAGGGCGTACCTGAAACATTCCAAACTCTTGGAGAACCTTGCCCAACAGCCGCGACCAGAAATGATTTTCCTTGAGATAGAGCTTAGGTTTGCGTGGCCGCCATGAGCATTGACAAAGGAGAGGGCGGGAAAGGTAACTGTGGGCGATAGAACTGAGGCCTGCGCGGCTCTGCCTAAAACCCTCGTTGCAGTTGCTGTTTTCCTTCGCATTATTTTCCTTCAAGTTTTCGCCTTCATAATATGCTTTTAAACATTTGAATTTTGAAAACTAAAAGATTTATAATTTATATATTTTAATTTTAAATATCTATAAAAACTTTCCTTCTTAATAATATAAATACGTTTAGTTTAATTATTCGATGTTAAATAAAATACATTATTTTACAAAGAGTCTTAAAATTAATTCTTCACCACTAAAATCCTCTTTCACTATTTCATTACCTTCCCTTCCCAACTACATTTTTTTATAAAACTTTAAAATCCTCAACCATTCATTCATTTCTTCCTTTTTCCCACCTACCTAGATAACACCTTTTCTGATATATTATGTCGTTGTATTCAGTGGGGCACACTTAACTTGTACCCTTGATTTCGTCAATTACCATTTGTACTTACGATGCACAAACCAGACAAAATCATAGAATCATGAAACCTACTTACCTACATATTTCTAAAACTAAAACTTGTCTCATTTCCTTACGAATGTCTCTTTACCACTACCCTTCCCTCCTCATAAATCCCGCTTCTAACCTCATCTACTCTGATTGCGTGATCATTGGTCTTGCCATTCCTCGTTTTCTCGGAGATCTCTGTGTTTTTTTCGGTTGGGGTGTTGAGTAGTATTTGCATTTTTTTGCCAGTTGAGACGAGATATCATCGCTGACCACGGTGATTGTAATGATGAAATGGGTTGTTTCAGGAGTTTACTAACTCGACTGGGTTCAACTTATAATCGATTTGGAAGGAGAAATTTATCCAGGTGTGCTTTTTTTTTAATGCTTTTCTCTTTCTTATTGGTTTTGGCTCTGTATTTCAATCTGAAACAATGCAGTGAAATATGGATACATATCTGATTGATCTGTGATGTTCTGCTTGCTTCAATAACATATGTTATAGTTGTTTAATTAATGAAGTATGCCCAATCCTGTACACGCAGCCGTCGCTGAGCTGAATTTTAGCAACCCATTTAATTGGTCTTTGATACCCACCTTCCCTTCTTCTTTTGGTTGCAAATGATATATGTTGATTTACAGAGGTCCAGCTAGTTCAGATGCCAGAGATTTGTCCTTCTGTACATTGCTTTTAATTGTGATCGGTAGAACAGGAGTTGGAAATTGGCCTGGGAGAGGTGCTTTTTAAACTTATAATAACAAATTCTTCATGAATTGTTTGAATTGAAGATTTCTATCTGCGTGATTGCTTTGTTTTGTTTAGGTTCCTTGAGATGATAGTATTTGGAGGGAAGTAGGCGAATGTTTATTTTAAAGGCTGGAAACAAACCCAAAAGCTGACACGTCATCTATCTTTCGCTTAAGCTGCCTGGCCTGAGGGGTAACTCTCCTGAAAAAATCTACCCAGAACTTGCATCTGGCCTCATCCCTTATATTATTATGGGATATCCAATTGGGCAGGGAAAACCCTCTTGCCAGATATTCATGGACATGCATTCGGGTGTTGAGCTTCATTGGCTCAATCAAAACAAAGTTATAGGATACACAATTTAGGGATTCAAGCCAGTCAGTAGGAATAGAACCATGGGTTAGCGAAGCACAGGCACTATGATAGGCGCGTCTTTTTTTAAACTCAGACGTGCTAATTCTTGTTAGAGTATTCTAAAACCAAGGCCCAAGGAGAGCATCTTTTGACATGGGATATGGATTCACTTTAAAAGCCATCCTCAAGGTTAGGTCAACTACCAAAGAAGAATTACTTATCTTGATTTTGAATTTTCAAGTTTCACTGAGAACTTGAAATGGGTTTCTCGGTTTATCATCAAATGGAATCTCGGTAATGTTTCAAGCAATCCTAATGGGAAAAGGCAAGAAAGAAGAGAAGCAAGTTGGTCACATTGGCATCAGAGCTGGAAATTTGCATTAAATCATTTGCTAATTTTGCAGGATCTAAATCCCATTATCTAACATCCTATATAAAGTTATTTTTCTTCTAGTCTATAGTATCCAAAACCTAACATCAAACTTGGCTATTGTCAAATTTATTGCTCTTTAGTTTTGATTCTTTGAATCATTTCTGAAATTGCTAAGTTCATCATCTTCTTGCACCCCAATTTTTTTTTAATAGCAAGAACAAATGATCCATCTTTCCAAGGTCTTTGTACAGAGGTAGGGTTCCAATGATTCTTGGTGGTAATATTGGTTCTTTGAGGTAACAGACCAACAATTTGAGCATTCTACAATCTTTTTGGGCGCTGGTGTTGTCTTCAAGACTAAGGCCTTATGTTCAAGCTAAGAGACTATGTAGTTAGAACTTCCAATCTGTACATACATAATTTTCTAGGAGTGGCTGCATGCTGGGTTGAACTTTATCCTAGTGCATAAATTACCACATCTTAATGTCTTCTTCAACAGTTATCCCAGTTGGCCAGTTTCTAGTCTGATATTTGGAGAATTTCTACAAAAATGAGTGAACTTCACGAATGGCATGATCATTATCTTGTAGGTATATGAATATCCAATTAAGACTCCTTGGGAAGAGAATTTGCTGAAAGCTGTATCACAATTTTTACATGGCTGTCGATTATAAGCAAAGTTAAACAAAATTACGGGTTATTGGAACTCATGGTCATGGAGGATCTTAATTTCCAACTCATGTATTCCATGTATGTGTTTACATCCAACTCAGTATGCCTATCTTGTGATTTTGTTTTCTCTGTATTTAACATATAAAAGGGTGGTCTGGAGTTAATTTGATACAAAGTCCTTGATTTTTAATTTCCGTCTCAGTTGTCCGGTCTGAAGTTTTGTACTTACAGAAGGAAAAGACACATTATATAGAATGTCCATTCAAGTGTGTCTGAACTTCCGGAGAGGCTTAGTAGAGTGGTTTAGTGCAGTGGCAGATGATTTAAGGCCCATTTTCTTAGATGGATGGATCCACATTTGTTAGATTCTTCTAGTTATTCTTCATTTTAGGGCATTGCCAACTTTAATATATATGAGTCCAAATTTTTGATGTAATTTTTGTGTACGTGCAGCAGTTGGGTTTGACTGTGCTCATACCAGTGATGGCTGTGGCGGCTTTTAAATCCACCTCTAAAAGAACATCCGTTGGACCACGAGACAAGAGTGCAGCCACAACAGCCAAAGGAAAATCAGATCCCTCTCAAAATGGAGCCCACAGGAGAACAAAGAGCAGTGACTTTTCAGACAATGTTTCTCAAATATGCTCATCCGAAGGCAGTCTTCTGAATGGTCAAATGAATTTTGGAAGCGCAACAGATAATCCCCTTTATAGAGGATCCACAGTTCTGGAAGAAGCTTCCAGACTCTTAGAGCAAAGCAAGGGGGATTCAAATCATAGAAGAGGGCGCTCATTGTCCCGTATTCAACCCAATGATGACAATAAAAAACAATCTGAGGTTGTACAAGGGCAGAGAAGAGGCCGGTCAGTGTCCCGGCCCCACTCCATTTATCCTCAAAACGAATTAAATCAGAAGGCTAATATAGATAGTGGACGAAGAGGAAGATCTTTATCCTGTTGCAAATATTATGAATCAGAGGTATAGTTTGACCCTTCTTTATTCCTATTATCTGTGCATTTCATACCGATGCTGTCACATTCATAATATTTTTTTGCATCTGAACTATCCATTTTCCACTTTTTACCATGTCATATTTCAGTTCAGTGAAGATGCACACAATTGTTAACTTAGGCAATTATCTTTAACACACACACTATCCTTTTGGTTATTGTCAGAGTGACATGGATCCAGCGTATAATAGGATAAGGCAGGGCCGAGTCAAAAATCTTGGTGTTGCTGAAAATAAAAGCTACAATCCCAATAAGCCAGCCAGAGATCAACTCCATCAGCAGGGGTTGTGGAGATGTTCAAGCCAACAAAACGTTTCACAATCCTTAGATGGTTATTCTGTAAGTCCTTGATAGTGATTGCTATTCATTATAAGAAAAGTAAAACTTTCAAGAACTTTTTTAGTTAAAATTATCCTGCAAGGGAATGTATAATGGAATATTTTCTTTTTAACATCTATAGAACCATCCAACATGTGCTTTTCGTACATATAAAATCATTGTGTGATCAAAAGTGGAACCAATAATTTGCTAATAATGTAACATATTTGTCGTGTATATCTAAACTCACTGTGTTGATAAAAAATTGAACTAAAGATGTTGTTACTATTTCATTGTAACTGTCTCTGTTTAAAATGTAGCTAAAAGTGTAAAACTGTGGCTTGAGGAGCTTTATGGAGATTTTTTTTGCTTTCCAAATTATGTGAAACTCAATTTGAAATTCAACATCAGCTTTCTTGCTCTTTGGAATATTGAATTTGTTTTTTGTCTTTTTTCAAAGGTTTTTGCATTGTTGCAAGTTTTTAAAATTCGCAGATCCCCGCAAGCTGATTTTGCTGATTTTGTTTAACAGAGCTGTGTATCATCAGTGACCGATAATGAAAAGTCATCTATGCATCCAGATGTTTGTGTCGAAGAGAAGACTATCAAATCAGTATATGAACAGATCAAGGTTTGAATTTTTGACCATCTTGTAGAATGAGCAATTAAGTAGGCATACAATTGTTGATCATGTGTAAATGTCATAGCTCAGAACAGGGCTCACTCATGGTAGCATGTTTTAAGTGTGTAATATCCAAGTTAGCAAGATAGTACACATGTCAAGGTTGTATCTTGCACATTTCTGATATCTGGCTTTAGCCTCCCTTTAAATGGATTCTGACTTGAAAGGCAACTGCGATTCATTTTCAGTCGCTTCGGAGTGATCATCCAACTGGAGACAAGGATGCTTCTGGACTATATGACGTTATTCGATCAGAAGTCCAGCGTGCTGTTGCTGAAATTAGATTTGATCTTGAACAAGTAAGTTTCATTTTAATATATGGGTAAATATTCACCAGTTTTATATACAAATCCCATGCAAGAGCCTTAAATTATACTGATACATATTCTGTTTCACGTTTGATTACTGCCCGATATGGCAACAACCAAGTAACTTGTCTTGTAACTTACTTTTGATTTCAACATCAACTGTCCAATAATATGAATGATAACTTATGTCCACACTTAAGATTAAAATTACCTGACTAAACCACTTTCATCATGTCCATTTTCTGCTGTAGCTCGCGTTTGACTCCATTGCTGGCATTAGACAGGATGAATACACATTTATGGGATTATATTTGCAAAATAACACGAGAAAAAATAATTGCTTGTTTTAGATGGTAGGTCAAATGAAATATTTTGGTTGGTAAAAAACCTTGAATATTTTATCAATTTCAAATATCATAGCCATCGAATGGGTCAATTGGGCAGAAATCAACCTCTGTACCTCAGAACTACAACAAAATGAATTGAATTGAATTGAAAGATTTTAATTACGTCCACGAGACCAACAGGTCTATGGGACCATAGAATTGCACCAAACCGTCTTAGACCATAGCGGGCTTCTTGAAGTCTTTTAAGAGGCTGCTCCTCTTCTGGCTGATCTGCGTTAGCATTTCCCCCAAACCCTTTATTCTGTTTTCCTCAAATAGCTCTACCATGGACCCACTGTTTAAAATTTCTTCATATCTGGTTCGAATATCCATGTACCTTGGACATTGGAGAATAAAGTGTGCTTTCGTTTCAATAAGTAGCATCCGTGATCCGAATACACTTGAAAATAAAAACTTAAAAATGCTATGTGGTATTTGTGTTCCTCCAGGAATAGGTTCACATCAAATGCTCCCACTTTGAAGATTTATAAGACTGATCAGCTACTGCGTATACTTTGTAGTTTTCTACCTGTTATACCAATGAGAAATTTTCATTGTGAACTTCAATTCACCTGTTCAAGCCCAAAAAGTAGGTTTCATATCGCTTTCTGACCATAGCAAAGCAGAACTTTGGAGACTGTTAATAGTTTCTTTCACTGCAACCTTGAAGATGAGAAGAGTTGTATGTTATATTTGGAGTCATGTTGCCTTTGGCAGAATAAGTAGTTTTGAAGAATTTATCCTCAAATTATTAAGTTAATAGTAAAACTGAAAACTGGCTACAGTCGGATGAGAACACTGCATCTAGAATAATTTCCAGAGTAGTCATGATACACTGATCCTATTGTCGACGCATTAATTTCTTTACAAGATAACGTTTTAGCCATGCTAGGCTTTGGTATTTCAAGAGAAGCACCTGATGAATAGGTCAACTTGTTTTGCTTTTCACTCCTAATTAAAACAAAACCGCTTGAAATCTTATTTGCAATACCGTGACAAAGTGCCAGACACTGCATAATACATGTCACAGTTTCTCTAGATCAACAATAATAGGGATGCTGTCATTTCCATCATGACAAAGGGAGCCATTTGGATTGGAAGCATAAATGCTGCACAAGGGAACAACTCTGGCCGAATTTCGAAACCTCATATTTGTTGAGGAGCATTAAAGGCCTAAAAACAAAGGAGGAGTTTCCTGTTGACAATGAAATCACATTATGGGGACAGGTTCAGTGATAATTTCACCGCAATATGCTGGAAGGTGGGATGTTGATGGGAAAGCATGAAAGGTGCATTAAAAGTATAACTGGCGAGTTTGTAAGAATCCAATCCTTCACTGATGGAAAATGCAAGATTTACAGCACATGATTGTGCTTGGGTTATATCTGCTATTGAAATGGAAGTTCAACTCCTGTATGGGTGAATATTTTGTTTGTTGCTTTCTTTTAGGCTGGGAAAGGGCATTCCTATATACTTCCAAACCATTTTACTTTCATGAATGTTATGTTGGTGCCTTGATGCTCACTAACTCAAAATTGAAAAAAAGTTTTAAAAAAATGAGAAAATGGAAGTTTGTTTCTTTAATAGACATAGATATTAGTTAGCAACAGAGGTATTAAAAATGCAATATTGTCAGAGTCTTCTCCTCAGCATCTGTAGTAGGCACTTATACCAATATAATTACTCTTTTGATTTTATATTTGCATTTCAACTTTTTCATTATGATGGTATTTGTTTCAACTTTCCTCTGAATGTATGCCTAAGATTAGTATATTATACAAGGCAAAAGTACATTGAATATATTTGGGCATCTAAATTTTTGGTCTTGTCGTCTCAAAAAAAACTTGTAGGTTTGGATACCATAAAACAAAATTGAAGGAAGGAGAATGCCAAAGACCAAGATGCGTAAAAACTTAAAAAGACAATATTTGAAGACTAAATAATCCAATGGTGGGAGCATAAGCTAAAACCTTCCCCGGAATCAGAAGGCAATAAGCCATTTCATTCAAACAAGTGGGAATTGATTCATTACAGAGACATGTGAAAGGAGGGGGATTGTGTCAAGAGAGTTGGAAAATACTAATAGATAAAGCATTGACATACCATAACATGTTCAAGCACGAATACCACAACGAATAACATGACCTTTTTAAGGTAATGTAATGAGATATGTTCATAAGATATTGCAATCAAATGTGTGTATAATTCTAGAACAATAAATAGAGATAAATAGTCCTAAAATTATGTCATAAGATAATATTTGATCCACACAACTTCTGAAAGTAGAATACAAGCAATTAGGGTTAAGGTTTTAGAAGGAAATTGTTGTTTTGCTCGCCCTAGAGATGTGACAGTGATTTGAAATTGGGCAAATAAGCTGTGCAAAGTGTCGCAACGATAGTCGTAAATTCTAGGAGTTTGGTATTGAGTGATGGACAGGTTCGCCTACTTCAGACAGGTTTGGCCTGCGAATTCGTTCTAGAGTAGCAGGTTCTGTCCTCTGCTGCTACGACCTGCAGCTATTTTCTGGCACAAGGTGCAACTATGTCGCTAGATTTGGGATTTGTGTCTGAAATAGTGTGATCGCACTTCTGTACCTGCGAATAGCTTCTTCTTTGTGTTGAAACCCTCGCTCTTCTGTACCTGTGAATAGCATGTCCCTAATGTGGTGGGTTGCCCTCAGGGTATAAGGCTTAGGAATCCATGAGGTTTATGTATGCCGTCCATGGATTAAGGTATTTGCAACTGTCTAATTTGTACTTTGAAGATTAAGTGCACAAGGATATGAGGTATGTAGAGTGCGAAATTCAAAATCGTGTGCAGTATGGTAACCGGAATTGTCAATATTCATAATAGTAGTGTGAAGAAGTTGTGGTTTATGGGCAACACGAGCAAAGGGCACTCCTTGCGATATTGATGTCCCATATGGGTCACGCCCACCTGGTTGTTTGCTGCATATTGTGCATAGCTAGTTAACAGTCTACTGACAAGAATGGTACAAAGGGAGAACTGGAGTAGGTGTGAATAGTGTTAGGTTGTATGGAGTCATTGTACTAGGATTAAGGTCTCCTGGTTTGTTGACGTGGTAACTGATAGAATCTGTTAGGTGCTTGTGGGAGTCTTGGGGTATAGGTGATGGGTAACATGGTTAGGTATCCTGTGTTGTTGCAAACAATATCTATAGTTTGCAATAGGAACCTTTGGTACCCAATAACTGCTAATGTACTTTAAGCACTTTTATAAGGCATGGCAAAGATTGTACCCCATGTTAGCATGTGTCTAGTGGGGTTGGTTGTCACAAGAGTCGGGATTTGCAAGACTAGTGTACATTAGTGGATTTGTGTATACAAATAGCTATCAAACTAAGGGTTGGCATGGAAATCAAGAATGCACCCTACTAGAGTTTTAAGAAGAAGCGAGGTATCTGTGTTTGCAACAAGATTAGAACATGGGCTTGTGTGCTTATGTAAATTGGCATGACACTTTTTTATATTCGCAAGTGGTCTGCTAAAACTAATAACGTCCAACTATGTATATGGGACAACTTTATGCTATATGGTATCACCTTCATGAATATGTAGAGTCTCATCACTCAGTGCCGGATCCTATTCTATAAGATGTCGTTGGTGTAGGCATGTCCCTAATGTGGTGGGTTGCCCCAAGGGTATAAGGCTTAGGAATCCATGAGGTTTATGTATGCCATCCATGGATTAAGGTATTTGCAACTGTCTTATTTGTACTTTGAAGATTAAGTGCACAAGGATATGAAGTATGTAGAGTGCGAAATTTGAAATCGTGTGCAATATGGTAACTGAATTGTCAATACTCATAATAGTAGTGTGAAGTTGTGGTTTATGGGCAACACGAGCAAAGGACACTCCTTGTGATATTGATGTCCCATATGGGTCATGCTCACCTGGTTGTTTGCTGCATATCGCGCATAGCTAGTTAACAGTCTACTGACAAGAATGACACAAAGGAAGAATTGGAGTAGGTGTGAATAGTGTTAGGTTGTATGGAGTCATTGTACTAGGATCAAGGTCTCCTGGTTTGTTGATGTGATAGCTGATAGAATGTGTTAGGTGCTTGTGGGAGTCTTGGGGTATAGGTGATGGGTAACATGGTTAGGTATCATGTATTGTTGCAAACAATATCTATAGTCTATAGGAACCTTTGGTACCCAATAACTGCTAATGTACTTTAAACACTTTTATAAGGCATGACAAAGATTGTACCCCATGTTAGCATGTATGTCTGGTGAGGTTGGCTGTCACAAGAGTCGGGATTTGCAAGACTAGTGTACATTAGTGGATTTGTGTATACAAATAGCTATCAAACTAAGGGTTGGAATGGAAATCAATAATGCACCCTACTAGAGGTGTCAGAAGAAGTGATGTATCCGTGTTGGCAACAAGATTAGAACATGAGCTCGTGTGCTTATGCAAACTGGCATGCCACTTTTTATATTTGTAAGTGGCTTGCTAAAACTAATAACGTCCAACTATGTATATGGGACAACATTATGTGATATGGTATCACCTTCATGAATATGTAGAGCCTCATCAGTCAATGCCGGATCTTATTCTATAAAGGGGCAAGAATGTGTTATCATGTGATGTATGGATCTCTATACAGTCAATAGTAACTGTCGATGTAGGAAGTGAGTTGTCATCCACAATATGTTGTAAGGGCTTCTCATCAAGTATGGATATATGCTCCTTGGTAGGAAGGTCATTTGTGGGGAGTGTACTAGTATGACTAGACTCATGCGGTTATAGCTGTGTATCCTGAGCATATGGTTCATTGGAAAAGGTAATGGTGTTATTATCAATGAGTTCTCCCTCTCGGTTGATGTGTTAGAACAATGCGTGCAAACAATGTAAATGGCAAAGCTGTAATAAGGCCTTCACCACTTGGCAATGATACTTCAACTTCAATCTTGGCGCATGATAGTGATCTACGGCAGCGATAGATAATGTATTCAGATTTGTAGCTTGCTGCAATGTGCTCCAAGGAAATGATACTTCAATGATTGGGCTCAAAGTCCTTAGAGTGTGCTTGAATATGAGATCCTCACAATGCCCTTAATAGGTTAGGGCGTATGTGTTTATATAGGTGATTTGTGTGAATGATTTCCCACTCAACTGGCCCTAAACCGATTAAGTGAATTTGTGCATTTGAAAATGTGACCGTTGCAAGTACAATGGACAGGTTCGCCGGACTTGGATAGATTTTTCGGCTGAAATTGTCCTCGAATGGCGAATTTGTCCAAGCTTATGATGGAACTTGATCAGAGACAAGAGGCGAATAGCCGAGAGTTTGAGGATGTGTTTTGTATAAGGTGCGGTTCTAGAGGTGCTAAGCAGAAGAGCAAGTCATGACCTGGTGGACTTAGAGTGTGGGGATTGAGCAGGATGCCTTTAGATTTAGCCAATAAATGTATGAATGGGATGATGCCGAGATAAATGTCAAATGATTATTGCCAAATGCCTTTAGGACCAAATTTTGGGTACTACAATAGGTATGCTATAAAATTATAAATGATACAATGTTTCTATAGATTGGATCTAAGGGGGTCAAGAGCAAGAATGGATACATATCTACAAGCATTGCAACAAAGGCTACATTTACGAGCAAAGGTTATTAGACCAGCTGATATGGATTGTAACAGAGAAAATGTTTTGAGCTGAAGGGAGTTATAGGAGATATGCATTTACTATTTTCTATTAAATTGCAGTAGGAGGCTGCCCATATTGAACAAAAACTAGAGAACAAACGGCTGCATCTCTTGGATGAACAAGAAGAAAATCTAGAAGGAAATTCTTGGTGTCTTAACTTCAAAGAAGAGGAATCTGATCTGGAAGATGGTCTTTCACATTGACTCAAAAGAGTAGGAATCAAATTTGAAAAATGACGCTCCACACTCCAATGTAGAAGGATTGAAAAAGCAAAAACTGTGCATTTAATCATATGTAGGGAAAGAATGGGAAAGTTGGAAACAAAAGAGGCTATGAAAAATGGAATTCTTGGATACATCGCTCACATTCCCCAAGACCAGATGAAGACTCTTAAAAGTTCATGCCATTGTTTTGGACATGATGATTTCTGAGTACTCGGAGCATGTACCTAATCTTGAAGCAGGGGTAACAATAGGCTTCAGGAGAGATTTTTAAATTATTAACCACATTTTTACTCTTTAGTTTATTATTGAGGAGGATCATCAATGGTATAATTTTTTTTCCATTTGGTGCTTTGTAGACTTCAGAAGGTCATTGACTTTGCTCTGAGACATCTGCTTTACCAGAAGTTGTGCTATTTGTATTTCAGATTCTTGCATTACTGTGAGCGTGAGAGGTCAACTTGGGACTTTCAATAGCCTCTCTATTTTCAATTTTTATTAATAGTACTATTGGAGTCAAACAGGGGTTCCCTTGCTCGCAGCTCTCTTTCTTGATCATGGTTTTATGATTCATAATGGTTTTATCTGTATACTGCTTTTTGTTGATGAACTGGTCCTCCTTTCTCATGAGGTTGCCCGCCTCAAAATGAAAAACATGATTGCTAAACCAAGAACCAACTCACATGAACTACACAGTGAAATCTAGACAGAGTTACCTAAAGATTGAGATTCAGAACAATGAATTTGTACCGTATACAATTTAAATAAGGTACAGGCAAAAAAACAGCGTTTCTATTAACTTGTCCACTTTAAACAAAGTACAGGACGAAACAGATTTTTTATTAATTTGTTGGCTTTAAATAAGGTACAGGGCAAAATAGATTTTCTATGAATATGTCCGCTTTACAAGTATATAAATCTTACATCAAGACAATCAAACAACACTTGGATAATTTATTGTAAAGCTTAAAAATTGTAGAAACAATCTTCTATCTAAATAGATACACTTTGATAGGTATTATATACCGATTTGGCCTAAAGGATGTTAAAATTTGTCGTCGTCATCATCATCATCAGCAACTTTTGGGGCCTTCTCTCACCTTTGCAAGCATCACCAACTTGTGGTTCGTTTTAGTAAAACTAAGGTCATGGTCTTCAGTACTTTCATGAATGCTTTTTATGGGTTTTTGCTCCGCAAAGAGAGCATGTGTAGATCACAACTTGTACTTTGGGAGTTTAGTCTATTGGGACATCTTTTAGCTTGAATTCGGCCTCTAAGTCATGTCTTTTTAAGGCATACGCCTCACTTTTTGTCCTGAAGTGCAATTGTTTTCAGATTCATGATATCCCTTTGAAGATTTGCCTCTTCAATGGATCTCTTAAAGCCAAATTTCTTTTCCATCAGTCAGAGGTTTGGGAGCTGCTCATTGGGTGCATATTGTGAGGGTTTAGACTAATGCTTCAGTGTGTGATCCATTGCAGAAGGATGACACCAGAATGCATTGTCTCAGCCAAGGTTTTTACCCAACTCCTTTGTGTAGAGGCTATCTTTAGGATTATTTTCTATATCCATAGGCTTAGGTCCTTAGGCCACTTAGCTTTAGGTCGTGAGAGATGCCCATTTATGGCACTTAAATCTTTAGAGAGAATTTCTTCTTTGGGTGTCTCTAGGCATCAACATTGGTATTTTTCCCCTTCACTCTATCAATATCTGTACTTCTAGTGATCTACTTCCTCTTTTCAGATACTCATTGCATACCCCTTCTTGCCTTTTGCCATCAAAGGAGGTGATTGATAAAGCTGTCATAACGTCTATATACAGCAAGCGATTCAGGCGAATAGGACTTCTCACCAGCAATCGCTTAGCCCCAGGGTGATTGTTCTTTTGCTGATTGTAGGGGACAGCATTATTTGTAGCTGACTATCTCCAACATCATTGGTCACATGGCTGGGAATTCCCCTTGGCCAATCGAGGGTGTGGTCCCACTGGTTGCAAGTTGAGATAGGACACCATATATCATGCGGGAATAGGATTTTCCGTGTCTGTTCTCTCTAGGAAGTGGAGAGCGATGAGCATTTTATTTTCAGGTGTCCTGTCTAATATAAGATCTGCGGAGGTATCATTGGCTGCTCAAAGACTCGTGATCTGAATCCCAGGAAATCGTCAATGAACGACACCTTAGATTGTTGAGATTCAGATGTGATTTATGCGGAAGCATATTACAAACAAGAAATCAGACACAAAAATAACATTCATCGATGAATCAGAAGAACAGTATAGAACTAAAACCGAATTTTATTAATATGAACATTTTGTGCATGAGATTTTCTCAAAGTAGAGGAATGGCTCTCTATGTTCTCTCTATTGGGAAACACCTATTGCAACTACGGACAATAGAAAATGAAGAGACACTGGTGGAAGATGGAATTGTTTATCTTCTAATGGTTACTATAAGTTGGCGCCATGTAGACTATTGGTGCGGAGTTGGCACTGAGTGGAAGATGTGTTAGAAGGAAGTTTCGGTAGGTCTACATTGCCAGGGTTGCAAGTCCTTTTTTGTAGCTCCAATTTTCTATTATGATCCCATTTTGGAAATGAGAGCTAGGTGGTCGATTCAATGGAAACGATTGCGCTACTCTATGTGTAATTGTTTTATTTGGAATTTTGATTTGAAGTTTGCAACAGCGCAGATTTGTTGTTTCTCTTCGAATAGATTCCTGTGTGGGACTGCCACCTAGATCAATTGGACCAAGCAGACTGCTACTGAGTAGTAGGTTGGGTCTGGTGTTGACCATGGAATTTGAGCTACCAAGTGGATCAAGTTGGGAGGTTCTCTATCCTCTTTCTTATCTATCTTATTGATTTCTTTAAAATTATTAAATATAAACAAGTTGTCTTGGAATTTTTCTTTGAAGTCTTCAATAGTGCGAATTTGTGGTTTCTGTTTGAATAGGTCCCTGTGCTGAACTGCCACCTAGATCAACCGGACTGAACATACTGCTACTGAGTAGGAGGTTGTGTCTGGTATTGACTATAAAATTTGAGCTACCAACTGGATCAAGTTGGGAGGTTTTCTACGCTCACCCATCTCCTATGGTGATTAGAGCTACATGGGCCTTTTTCAAGTATCAAAACAACAGGAATAAGAGTGCTGCAGGTAGCAGAAGAAATCTAGGTTTTGAATATTTTTTCAATTTTTAAAGTCCTTAGCTCAGGCTTTTGGAAACTAAAATGCAACAGAGCATGTTCAAAATGTTGTTGTCTTTCGAAGTTCCAGACGTTGCGAAATAAAAATGGCTAAGTGCCAATTGGAACTTGGCATTTGAAAGAACATGTGAAAACATACAAAAGGGAGACTGCTAGGTGCCTCTTGAAACTTAAATTCTGAACAAACTTGGAAATTGCATTTTCTATCTGGGACTCACAATTTGGGAGGATGCACGTGACAACATGCAAAAGGGGGATTACCAAGTGAATGCAAACAAACTTGAGAAAATTCCCGATTCCCCTCTGGGACTTGACATTTAAGAGATGCATGCGACAAGATAAAAAGATGAAACTATTGGGGTCCACTTGCAAATCTTGACCCTTGAGCTCTGAGTTAACATCAACACCTTCAAGAGATCCTCACCATTTAACGAAGGACAAGCAAAGAAATGCCTTGACTGGTTTTCAATTTTTATTCAATAAAATTAGTTCAGGACTCAGGAGTTTGCAGTGATGAGTGACCAAATGAATGTCTTCTCCCATTTAAAATGTTAATCTTGAGGGGATGTGGATTTCCATTACAGTTTTTCCAATAGATTTTTTCCATAGATACATTTTAATTTTGTCTGGCATTACTTTATAGTGAATGTCGTGTGCTACAGTAACAGGATTTTATGAAGAGAACATTGTTACATGAGCATGCTTGTTGGTAATTTTTGACGGCTCTTGTATCTGCAAGTTTGCAATGTGATTGAAGACGCATTGTATAAGATTCACATTTATTTGGACCAGATGATAGCCATTAGAATTCGGTGTACTGCAGGATTCCAACATAAAAACAGGGAACAAATTAATACTCATAATTTGAAGTGAATACATCGAAGAATTTTGATTTCCTCACTAATATATAGATTAGCTGGTATCAGAGCCAGTTTAGGTTTGGAATTTTGAAAGGTATCTTTGTTAATATGAATAAACCTCATCGCCAATTTTAGGCTGATGACAAACTATGGCAGGTGGTGGGGGGGAGGAACCGGTACTACCTTCAGCGTTCTACTGGCCTCCTGCATCCGAGTAATCCTGTAACCATTCTGCTGTTACTAACCATTCCACATCCATATAGTAATATTAATCAGTAGTAATCCCATCTGTCTAGTAATCCGATCAATCAGGTGCATACCTCTACCAGGAACAGTCAGCAAGAATACCTAGATGGCCTAGGGCAATGGCCAGGAAAGCAGCAGCAGCACCATGATGACCTTGGGCTCGGGAGGTGGCTTGGTTTTGACGAACACACTGTCAGAGAACATTTTGCTCATATGGAGAAATATTGCCTCCAGCAGTTTATTCAAGTTATGATGCAAAAACAAGGTGATGGTATAGTTAGTGCAGGAGAGATGAAGCAAAGAGGAGAACTTGTACTATAATTGGTCAATGGAAAAGGTAAGCGAAAAGAAACCCCTTCATTTCCATTTCTTTGATGAATTTGTGAGTTCCAGCATATCTGCCACACCTGTAATGAATTTTAAGGGAGGTTAAACTCAACATATAGGTTTATGATGGTTAGGCTGAGGTTGAAAAGTTCAATAATTGGCGGAATCAGCTTGAAGTATATTTTTGAATAATGGTTTCAATGATGAGCGGGGTGGTCTATATTGCTCAATTTAAAATGGCAGGCCTTGCTTTGGCCTGATGAGAACCCCATGCCTAGTTTTTGAACAAGAAACAAGGCTTCCTTTGTTGATTGGAAGTACTTTGTTGAAAGCTCAGTTATCCCTATTATGTATTATATGCAATAGAGGTAAGGACAAAGTGCTTGGGTTTATACCTGTGAATTTTAGAGACTAATATTGTTGGATATTTTCCAAAATGGTGCTCTGATGTTTTGAGGTCACATTTGCACATCCTACCTGGCGCCATACCTTGCAGGGATCTTGTCCAATTTGAGGTTAAGAACCTTGATGATGCATGCAAAAAAGCTGTTTATATTTAAGCAAAAATTTAAATGCTCAGTAAAGGAAACAAGTTTGCCTCCTTAAAGGAGGGGGTGAACCTGAAGTAAAAAACAACAGAAGGGATGAATTCAACTACAGTACAGAAGGATAATAAAGCTGTCAACAAGAACCACTGCAACCATTGTGACACTAATGCGTAGACAAATGCTACCATGCTGAATACTCCATTCGTAACTGCACCTGTGGAAGAAGAAGCAGATCCCTCTGAAAACCTTGACCACTCAGATGGAGGGTCAAGAAATTAAAGAAGGTAAGGATTTGGATGAGAAATTTAGTTTGATGCCTCAAGCCAGTCCTAATCCTAAGCCACAATAACATGCTATAAAGTCAGCCATGAGTGAGGAAGCGTAGAATGTTTCTATATGTGACGTTCAGATTAAGTAGACAATGATGCATCTAATCTTTGATATATGCAGCCAATTTCTTTTTAATTTTGGAACCCTTGGTTCAAAGGTTGGGCCTTAAAAAATACATCATTCAGAATGTTACACATTGCGATGGTTAAATAAAGATGCGGAGTTGAGAGTAACCTGCCAGTGCCAGTTTAAATTTGCCATCTCAGCTCAATCTATTTATGAAATTTAGTGTGATGTGGCCCCATTGGTAGTATGCAAGGTTGAGTTTAGCAGTCCTTACTTTTGAGATTGGGATGCTATTTTCATCTAAAGAACAAGTATCACTTGATTAAGGGAAACATCATCTCATCAGTACATATAAAAGCAAATGGAAAATCCTGCTGATATCAACTGTTCATTAAAAAGAGGCTGATCTACGACAGAAAAAGATTCATGTTACTTGTGCTGAAAGTGAAAAACAAACTCATGATGAAGCAAAGGTTTATCCAAGCCCGTTCATTTAGAAAAGTAGACAACTAGACATTTTGTAGAAGAATTATGGCAGTGGTCATAGATTTCATTCCTAGGGAGCTGCTTTCCAAACAACCAGTTGGGCGCAATATTTTGCTGCGGCCAATTTTTCTCTTACTCAACATTGGGCTTTCAAGTATCTAATTGTTAGAGCGAGGAGATCAAGAGGCAAAATCAGGATCTCATGTGCTTCATGTGGAATCCTGCATGCCAAATTTAAATGTGTTTATGGATTGGGGTTTTTTGTGCACAATAATTGGGGTTCTCACATGTACGAAACTGTAAAAATCAATTCAATAAAGATAAATAAATGTCTTCTTGTGTTTGGAGTCATCGTTTGGGTTTTATATGGTTTATCAGCCGAGAACTTTCTTCTGCTTATGATATTGATTTTTTTCGTTGCTTACTACTGTTTGAACTGCCATTGAACTTTAAGTTGCACGTGCCTTGGGTTTTGTGAGACATTGGTATTAAAAAGGCACATAAATATAATAATAAAAACAACTTGGCACATTCCCACTTCCTACCTTCCCACACCCTGATCTCCGTCCTGCCAGATTATAATGTAGATTTCCACCTGACAATGGCCTGTAGAATATATGAAACCTGACAGAGATTCAGAATAGATGCAATGCCCATCTCGGAACAGTAAATTCTTTGATGTCATTTTAATGTTTTATGTGGTTCCTCAGGCTAAAAGTTTTTATCAATTTCTTAAGATGCCTTTTGATTGCTTGTTATTGGTTGAGCAGGCCATTGGAAGGAAGAACCCGTCATCACTTGCTTCTGATGGGTCCACCAATGCACCTCAGTCTAAGAGTAGAGATAAAATAAGGGAAGAATATGTTACACAACTGGAGCAGGTATTAAACTTCACTGTTAGTGTTATATATTTGTCATAGGCTTTTTAGATTCACATAGTTTTTGGTTTTTTCAATTTTGTATTTTCACTGCATAATTGGTAAAGATTTTCTCCTTGGATGGTTTTAAGGTCCACATAATATTTGCAAAAGAAGTTTATTTTTAGAAATTCATTTGGACTTCCAGTCAGAAAAACGTGCAAGGGATCTCTGGGCACAGTTCACAGTGGAAGAGCAGCGTTGTCAGGAGCTTACACGAATTGTGAAGGACTTACATCCAGATCCACAATTGTCTCAAATCCAAAAACCATCACGAACGCGAAAAGTAAGTTTCATGGCTGAACTAGCATATAGAGATTGTGCACAAGTCTTTATTCAACCTTTTCAGGCAGAATTTTCGAAATTTCTCGACTTCTAAAAGCAAACAATCTACTTCTGAGAAACTAATATGAGGCATCATACTGAAAATATATATTTCTTATCAGAATAGTGCAGAGCGGAGGAAGATATCTAAATGCTTGACAGAAGCAGCTCAGAATTATTTTGATGAGTGTGTATCTATATCTGCGTTTGAAGACTCTGAGATGTCATCCTTGGAAGAATTGGAGAATGGCTTACCTGCTCAGGACATTAGAACAGCAAAAGAAGGAAGTTTCGAGGTATTAACTCAAGACATTTCATCGTACAAGCTAGCTAATAGCACTTTTTACACTAAACAGATTACTGTTCATCTAGAAACCGATGGAGTAGTCCTACCTGGGATGAATTGTGAAACAGATTATAATCTTACAGTTCCTCTCAACAGACAAAATTCAAAAATAGGCTCAGATGTAAGTGAAATTCAAAAAAATGTTGCCTATGTATTGCATCCTCATCTCTCTAATCTCCAGCTAACATACACAGATATTTTTTAGCTCACAGTATTTACCTAAGGACAAAATCCATTTTTTGATGGTATGTTGTAGACTGTTGAGACATTTCAGCAGATTTATTTTTCTGGCATACTAACTGATTATATGTACCAGGAAGCGGCAGAGAGTAGCATAAATGCACATACCACAAGCAAGAAGAGCAGTGGTGGTCTTTACAGCACTAAGAGCAGAAGCTTGCAGAATATATCAAACATCAGTCCAAATAGCATTGAAAGCAAAATGTCTTTGTCAACAAGGAATCATGCAGACAAGACAAAAAACAAGGATATAGAAAAGAACATACAAAGCTTTGTGAATGGAACTCAAGAAGACTGCACGAAATGTTTGTTTGTGGAGTCTAGCTCTAGTTATCAGGATGATGAATATTTGTTACATGCATACAATGAGGCTATCCTCATTGAAAATCTTAAAGTGAAGAACATAATTGATTATGGAGGTCTTCTTCTGTGCAACAAGCTACATATTTGAGAATTTTTTATTTCTAAGCATTATAAATATTGTTTTGTACATGCAATTCGGTTGAGAAGAAGAAATGAAGCAAGCATCTTTCTTATCTGTTTGTCAACGGTGGGGATACCAGTGGATGGATGACAATATTATGTCTATACAGAATCAGTGTATTGCTCCATTAATTTTTTTTGTTCTTTGATGTTCATTTATTTTGTCAAGTTTTATCTTCGTCTTCCCTTATTTTTGCTCATGTATAACCTATAATATTCTGGATTTAGGCTTTGAAGGCATTCCAACCAAAACTGTTCATATTATTAGTACTTTGTAAGGAAGCTTTTTGAAACATGCTCCTTTGGGCCTGCACTGCATATACAGTTTGGGCTGTATGCCAAGTCTGAGGGGTATCTATTCTGCCTAAGTTACACAGTACATGTACCTGGCTCGTCCTTTTTTATTCTCATGTCATCAATTAGGGGCGATTGCATCCGAACATGTTGACGTGTCTTTCTTTGCCTAAGGAAATGCAAGAGATCTTACCCATTGCTCTCATTCTTTTTCAAACTTACTGCAGGGAGGTCCAGTAACAAAACTAACGACAACATTGGGTATATGGTATCTTTACGTCAACTGATTATTTTTAATTTTTAAAAATCCTTCAATATACTCGTTCTTGATAATACGAGCTTCTCAACATTAGCCATCAAAAGGTTTTTTTTTTTGGGGAAACAAATGGGTTCCAAAAACTTATATATGTCATTCTTGGACTCGTATAAAACACGAAATAGTTGGACAAGGAAATCTATACATATGCTTGATGATGGTATTGGTGTGGAATATCATAACTCGAATTCTCAAACCTATATAATAATGGTTTTTCCATGCATAAAGATTTACAGGTTGTAATGTTGATTCGAATGTTTACATGAAATATATTGTTAAGTCAATTTTAACTATGACCTTATCTGTTGATGTAAGTGTTCTTTTGTTGTTTTGGGAATTTTATAATTGTTTTTCTATTATGGCAATTGAATTTGAGATGATCATTGTTTTTTCGACATTTAAGGTATAAACAAAGGAATAAGTAAAAATACATTATAAGAAAACAATTCCACATTAGAATGCACTTGGGAATTTGATGTTGGCAATGGCATATGAATGGATTGATATTAGTGTGTGGCGATTTGGGAATGGATTGGTTTTATATGTTGTCGGTCAATACTTCAGCAATCATAGACTAGAGTGGAAAGACGAAGGTGTAAAATGTTTTTAGATATATTTATTTACTAGCAATTACAACCAAATGTTAGGAAATTAGAGTAGCAGAACAACTTCCTATGCTAATCTTGAGGAGAGATATTATGCAAAACTTTAAACTTAATAAAACAGTTACAGAAATTCCAGCAACACATTCATAACAAGAAAATAAACAATTAACACAAACACCAGATATACGTGGGGAAAATCCTTTCGGATAAAAAACCCCACACTCCAAAATCCCACTCAATGTATTTCAAATCTAATAACAAGATTACATACACTTGCAGAGCAAGTTTCTTACAGGAGTATCACCAGAAACAATTCTAGGAGGATTCCAACATTACAGTACTTGCAAAACTCACCACACAAATTGCTTCTCCAAGCCTTCAATTTATAGACCTCCGGTTATACAAGAAACCATCTATGGTTTACAAAACCATGTGCAAAACCTCTCATGAGGTGGATTGCATTAAAGAGCAAGATTTTGGTCTAAAATTAGGCTCCCACGTCCACAATATTCTCCCCTATTTTTGACCCTTAAAGATGTCATAAAATCTGTCATAATATCTCTAAAAATAGCCCTTCCATGATATACTATCATATGGGAATCTTTTGACAACTCATATTTCTATTTTTAGAGCACCGACAATGTGAAACGACTGTAGGAAAATCTTAAATGAATAAACCAAACAAGGTTGAGACACCTTATTTCCAACAATCTCCCACTTGTTGAATACCTTGCAAGGGCCAAGGGAAAGATACCATCATGGATCAACTGCTAGGGGCTGAGAGGCCCATAGACTCGGAACACCACCTAAATTTCGTTGTGCTCACGGGCTTAGTTAATGCATCTGCAACATTCACAACTGTCTCTACCTTTTCCAGCTTCACCCTGCCATCCTCGACCATATCTCTCATGAAGTGATACTGAACATCAATGTGTTTGGTCCTGGCATGAAAAGTCAGGTTCTTCGCAAGGCAGATTGTGCTCTGACTGTCACAGTACATTGTAACTGCACCCTGTTTCAATCCAATATCTGAACACAAATGCTTCAGCCAAATGGCTTCTTTACAGGCATGAGTAGCTGCCATGTACTCTACCTTAGTAGTGGACAAAGTGACCACAGCCTGTCACTTGCTCATCCAACTGATTGCACCACCATTAAGAGTAAACACATATGCACTGGTGGATCTTCTGCTATCGACATCACCGGCCCAATCTGAATCCACAAAACCATGAATACCTAGGGAATGTTGATCTCCTCTGCCATGAAAACATATAGAGTACTCTGATGTACCCCAAAAATATCTGAAGACCCTCTTAACTGCATCCCAATGCACTCTTCCAGGATTAGACATAAAATGAGAAAGAACTCCCACTGCTTGGGCAATGTCTGGTCTTGTATAGACCATAACATACATTAAGCTTCCAACTGCACTCTGGTAAGGCACTCTGCTCATGTCTTCCATCTCGATGGGGATGAAGGACATTGTGAAATGGAGAGCTTTGTTCCCAAAGTAACAGGAACACAAAGTGGTTTACAATCCTGCATGTTGAACCTTTGCAAAACAGAACAAACATACTTACTCTGGCCAAGCCATAGCTTTTTGTTCTCACGATCTCTTCTAATCTCCATCCCAAGTATGTGTTTTGCTGCACCAAGATCTTTCATTTCAAATTTCGCAGAGAGCTGAGATTTCAATTCTGCAATCAAACCTTTTCCTTTCCCAATAAACAACATGTCATCAACATATAAAGTAATTACCAGGAAACAATCACCATCAGATTTAAAATATACACAGTGATCAGATTTAGACCGCACAAACCCCAAACTCAACACATATGAATCAAACTTCTGGTACCACATCCTAGGACTTTGTTTAAGGCCATACAGGGATTTCTTTAACTTACAAACCATCTTGCTTTTACCTTTCACCATGTAGTGCTCTGGCTGTGTCATATAGATTTCTTCCTCCAAATCACCATGAAGGAAAGTAGTTTTCACATCCATTTGTTCAACCTCTAGGTCATAAGCTGCTGCAATAGATAATAAAAACCGAATGGATGTCATTTTAGCAACAGGAGAGAATATCTCACCATAATCAATACCCTCAACTTGAGAGTAACCCTTCGCAACCAATCGTGCCTTTTACTTTTCAACATTTCCATCTGAACCAATCTTTTTCTTAAACACCCATTTACATCCAACAGGTTTCTGACCTTCAGGAAATGGTACAAGGTCCCATGTATCATTATTTTTAAGGGTTGTCATCTCTTCATCCATGGCTATTTTCCAGGACTTTGCATCATTCATACCCAAAGCCTCTTGTACAGATCTCGGTTCATCAATGTTAGTACTCAAAGCAAATATACACTTCCAATCATCAGGAGAATACCCATACCTTTCAGGTGGTTGCCTTTGCCTTGTAGACCTTCGAACAAGCTGAGGTGGAGATTCTTCCACTTCTTCCTCCTCTTCTTCCTCTTCTGAAGATTCAGAGCTTGGTGAGCTCTCCTCAACTTCTTGTCTATTTTGGGGTCTCGATTCAACTTTCTCAGGTGTAGAAGGAAGTTGAACCACATCCTTTTTTGTTCATTTTCTTTATGTTGTTCTGGCTGAAAATTAACAGGGAAAGATTTAATCTCTCTAAAAATAACACTTCTGGAGTGTATTACCTTTTGTGCAACAGGGTCCCAAAGCTTGTATCCTTTCACACCATAGTCGTAGCCGATGAAGATACATTTGACAACCTTAGAATCCAACTTTGTTCTCTTCTCCTTAGGCACATGTGCATATGCCTCACAGCCAAAAACTCTCAGATGTCTAATTGAAGGATTTTTCCCTGACCACACCTCCATTGGCATTTTATCAACAAGCACTGATGTAGGAGATCTATTTATCAAATAACAAGCAGTGGTAACAACTTCAGCCCAAAACCTCTTTTCTAGACCAGCTCCAATCAACATGCTCCTAGCCTTCTCCATCAATGTTCTGTTCATTCTTTCTGCAACTCCATTCTGCTCCAGAGAATACGAAGTTGTCTTTTGTCTTTTAATCCTGCAATCTGTACAAAATATGTCAAAGTCTACAGAACAGTACTCACCGCCATTATCAGATCTCAAACACTTAATTTTCTTCCCAGTTTGAGTTTCAACCATAGCCTTAAATTCCTTGAAATGACTAAAAACTTCAGATTTACTCTTTAAAAAATATACCCATGTTCTCCTACTAAAATCATCAATGAAAGTAACATAATAAACTGATTTAGCAATAGAAGCAACCTTAACAGGACCAAATACATCTGAATGGATTAGATCCAAGATACATGAAGACTTATGAGTAGACGAGTAAAACTGAACGTGGTTCTGTTTGCCATAAATACAATGCTCACAGAAATCAAACTCCAGATTGCAATCATTCAACCCCTCAATGAGGTTCTTATTTTTCAGGGATTTTAAACCCTTCTCTCCAATGTGGCCAAGCCTTTGGTGCCATAACATGGTCTTCTCTGTAGGTAATTTTGATTCGGTAGACAGAGCACCCTTGGGTACCCAGAAGCCACGACCATCTGCAGAGGAGGAAACCCTCTCCTTTTTCAGCGAAATAGTTTCTGGCTTAGTTTTATCTGAAGTGCTATTGCACTCAACCGTGCATGCATCAAGTTGGTACAATGTACCCAATCTACTTCCTCTTGCTATCACCATAGCACCTCTCACCATTTTCACACCTGCTTCAGAAAACTGTACATGCACACCCTGCATCTATTAGCTTGCTAACAGATAATAAATTTCTTGCTAGTCCTGGGATATGCAAGACACCATCAAATCTTCTAATTCTACCATCATAAAATTTCACCTAAATACTACCACGACCAACAATTTCAAGGAAAGAATTATCACCCAAATACACCTTACCACCATCATAGTTTTCATACTTATTAAACCAGTTTTTGTTAGGAGTCATGTGGAAAGATGCACCTGAGTCTATCAACCATGCATTATCACCTGCACGAGTGGCCAAAGCTGCAATAAAGGCATCTCCATCTTCCTTTTCGGACTCAGAATCAGAATCATGCTTCTTCTTTTTCTTTTTCTTTTCTTCTTTGCATTCCCTTCGGAAGTGTCCAGATTTTCCACAGTTCCAGCATATCACCTTGGACTTACCAGGGGATTTTGATCTCCCCTTATTCTTGGAATGGCCACGCTTCTTCTCATCTTTTCCTCATTCTTTTGTTCTTCCTCGAACACTCAAAGCCTCTTTGGCATTCAAAGAGACCTTCCTTCTCATCTCTTCGGAGAGTAGAGAACCAACAACATCCTCCATCTTCAGAGTGACTGAAGTGCTCCCAATGGCCATGACTAGGTTGTCCCATGAGTCTGGCAATGAACCAACATAGTTTGGCACCTTTCTTCTTCGTCCATCTTAACCCCAACCGAGGTCAACTGAGTCACCAATGTATTGAATGTTTCCAGATGCTCAGATATTTGTCCACCTTCTTCCATTCTCAAGGAATACAACTTCTTCCTCAAGAAAATCTTATTTACTAGAGACTTAGCTTGGTATATCTCACCCAACTTTTTCCAAAGCTTCTCCGAAGTGGATTCTTCATGGAAATTTATTAGGATTGAATCTGCAAGGCATAGTCTAATAAGGTCTTTAGCTTTTCTATCCATTACATCATATGTTGCAGCCAAAACTGGATCTATAGGCCTATGGACCTTCTCATCCACCGCATCCCATAGATCCTCGATCAACCAACAAATCTTCCATCTTCAGCTTCCACATTTCAAAGTTTGTGCCAGAAAACTTCTCTACCTCAATCCTCCCAGATGTGCTCGCCATTTGAAAAATATCTGCAACCAGATAACAAAGTATCCTCTGCACAAGCTCCCACTCAAACCCAGATTAGCACAAAAAACCCAACAACCCACAACTGAAACCAAAGGTGATCAGGCTCTGATACCACTTGTTAGGAAATTAGAGTAGCGGAACAACTTCCTACGCTAATCTTGAGGAGAGATATTATGCAAAACTTTAAACTTAATAAAACAGTTACAAAAATTCCAGCAACACATTCATAACAAGAAAATAAACAATTAACACAAACACCAGATATACGTGGGGAAAATCCTTTCGGATAAAAAACCCCACACTCCAAAATCCCACTCAATGTATTTCAAATCTAATAACAAGATTACATACACTTGCAGAGCAAGTTTCTTACAGGAGTATCACCAGAAACAATTCTAGGAGGATTCCAACATTACAGTACTTGCAAAACTCACCACACAAATTGCTTCTCCAAGCCTTCAATTTATAGACCTCTGGTTATACAAGAAACCATCTATGGTTTACAAAACCATGTGCAAAACCTCTCATGAGGTGGATTGCATTAAAGAGCAAGATTTCGGTCTAAAATTAGGCTCCCACGTCCACAATATTCTCCCCTATTTTTGACCCTTAAAGATGTCATAAAATCTGTCATAATATCTCTAAAAATAGCCCTTCCATGATATACTATCATATGGGAATCTTTTGACAACTCATATTTCTATTTTTAGAGCACCGACAATGTGAAACGGTTGTAGGAAAATCTTAAATGAATAAACCAAACAAAACAATTAAAGAAATGAACAAGCAATTTTATGTTACGTTGGGGATTTTTTGAATCAAATCCCAAGCCTCTTGGGCAATCAACAACTTGCAATTTTGTTGACAGGGTTCTTCACAAAATTGTAATATAAGACTTGGACTACGGAAGCTATGTAGTAAATTATGGGTTGATGACAGCCGCACAATAAAGAAATAAGGCTTCACTATTGGATAAAGATGTTGTATGTACAATATACTCAAGCAACAACCATGACCTTTGTAATAGATCTAATTTGTACAAATACAAGAGAGGATAAGGTAGATGGGTATGTGAGGTGTGTGTTTATATAGTGTGTGTAGGTGTGTAGTAGTTAGTAGATGTGGAAGAGAGGTATGCATGTATGAGAATATGTACTTGGCGTAATAGAAATAGAGTATTGAGGTGAATTGAGGATATATGTATTCATTTGTGTTGTAATCTGAACATTGTAATTGTTTATTGACACACACACACACACACACAAAGGGGAGTTAGAGTAGGGAAATATGTCTTTGTTATCTTATTTAATTCTATAATATGATGTATGTACGCTGAATCTATAGACTTCTTAATTCTATTTGTAACTATGTTAAGTGTTTCGTGTAATCAAATTGTATCCACCTTTGTATGCATCAACGCTATTAGGACAAAATGAACTTATTAAACTAACAAAAGCGTCTAGTTTATGCCAACATTTGGTATACGAGCCTAGTTCTAGGTAAGTGATGTTCAAGGGCATATACTTTTTTATTGTTTTGGAAACTTACAATCATGGAATTAGAAAGTTGGTGGGAAGAGAAGTTGAAAACCTTTTTATAGAGAGAAGTTAAAAGAACATGACACTCTTACACTTGTGTTGATGATTTCTTTAGAGCGGAGGATGTAGAGTTTTGGTAGTCTTTTCTCGACTTGTTGTGGCCTTGGATTTTGAGGGTCTCTAAAGCTACCTAGTGGTCAAGACTCTGATTACAAAATCCAATCTAGTGGAATAAGGAAAAACTTCAAAAGCTTAACGAACTTGACAAGTCTTGGACCCGAGTTATGGATTATTATTTTGAAGCAACTCTCGACTCTTTTCTCATTATGTGGGTGATCCAAGGTTGGACGAGCTTCGATGTGAAGAACGCTGAACTCCTATAAGGTTAAAACAGAATATTTGTGGACACCATCCCATTCTTGATTAAGATTCTTTCGATTGAGAATGGATTGGTAATAGGCGATAACCAATTTATTTATGGGAAAGTGTGAGATGATGGGAGGAAAGAATGATGATTCGAAGAGATGTGACACATGAAAAAGATTCATGGTTGGGGGAGATAAATGGGAAGGAAGAAATGGGGATTTTTTTAAATAATAGAGTGATTAATGCAAAGTGTGTGATAAGAAGAGAAGAAAGGAGAGAGCGAGAGAGGAGAAATATTTCAGAAGGAAGAAAAGAAAGAAAGAAAAAGAGAAGTTAGGAGTATACGTAGGACGCAGAAGAAAGGAAAATAGAGAAAATAGATAAAAAAGGGAATTAGTATACTGCTGGCCGCAAATAGAAGGAAAATTAGAAAATTTGTAAAAATAATATAAAGGTGACAATTAATGAGGAAAGGATTGGATCGATGAAGGGGAGTGAGAAGTTCAAGGAAAGAATGGGTAAAAAGAGGATAGATAGGGAAGAAAAAATGAGATTAATTAGTTTAAAAAGAGAAAAATTGAGGGGGTCGACAAACTGCATTCCCGTGGACCTGGAAACAACGTGCATGGGACTTGCGGACCTGTAAGCAAGAGATCCACAACGTCCCGAGAAAACTAAGTCAATTATTCTACACTCATATGATACTTGGCAGATGCCTTTGACCTCTCCACAAAAAATAAGTAGGGGTTATCAAGATGTAGGAAACATAGTGATAGATAGAAAATGGATGCAAGAAGCACATTCAATGCACATGAGTCCGTTGAGGAGTATGTCAAGATCATTAGATAGAATATAGAAGATTTTAGTAGGTACATCACGAACCTTGGGAAAAAAAGACCAAGGGGATTAGTTAACCTTGGCGAGACTTGGCATAAAAGAAAAATGAGAGTTTGATGGAGAAGAGGAAGAGAAAGTAGAAGCAAGTAGAGGAAGCAATGAGGAAAGTGAAGAGAGTAAAATTACAGAAGTAGATGATTTAGAAAAGTCATTACAGAAAGTAGTGGCCTGCGAGGCAAAGAGGACACAGTCTGAGATAACAAGAGAGGAAAGTAGGGGATGTGAAATATTAGATAGGATAGTTGAGGAACTTATTGATAATGTGAGAAAAAGAAGAGGTGAGTTGAAAGGAGAAGTGATAGATGTATTATGCATGAAGTAATAATATATTAAGAAACATTAAGGGTAGAAAGCTATTTGATGAAGAAGAAGAGGATACTAGTGAGAAGATATGAAGTGAAACTTCCACCTTGTAGGCACCCCATGTTGTCCTCCACCAACCAAAAGAGATCATTTGAGGAGATGAAACCCTTGACCAAATGTTATCCCCTGTTGATAAACTGAAAGAGACAACATTTAAAAAGATATAAATAGGTGAGGAGTTGAAAAATAGTTATAAAAACAAAAAGACGAGAGTAAGAGAAGAGAAGAGATGGTTGAAGGATTTAACCAAGTGTTAGAAAATAAATACTTTGAGATAGAACTTGAGAGGGATTAAAGAAGGATTAGATTTTATCAAAGGCGAGTACAAATAGAGAAAAATAAGAAGTAGAAACCAACAAAACTAGCAATGATGACACATAAGATGAAGTTGCCTTTGTTTGGGAAAGACATTAAAGATGTGGAGGAACATTTGTTTATCTTGGACTCATATTGGATGAGCAACAATATTACATAATCACAAAGGAAATTATTTGATTTTGTTGGAACATGGAGACATGATACCTTAAAGTGGGACATAAAAAAAATAGCCCTACACACATGGGGTGAAAAAAACGTGGAATTCAAAACAACTCGCACTATCCTGATGCAATAACAAAAAGCATATGAAAGATGATGGATTTAATTCAATGAGGAGAGACAATCAAGGAATTTGATTAGAGATTTAAGGGAGTTGTGAGGAAGTTAGATGAACCCCTAACATAAAAGTAGAAGATTGAATAGGTCAATTCGGGACTATTACCATGTTTGAGGCATCAATAAATGGGCACAATTTTATCAAGTGCTTAGAGGCATTAGAAATGGAGACCAGATTAGAAGTGCAACCACGGAGGAGAGAGAGAAATGAAAATAAAAACAAAGTTGGAAAAAGTGCAACATGAATTGGCCCAGTTGAGATTGCAGAAAGAAATCTAAATGAAAATAGAGGTGAGAACTTATTTTCCATCGAGAGCTATGAATAAGCCTAAGATATGGTGTATGGTGCATTGTGATGAAGGGCATCACAAAACAGAATGCCCATAAATAGAAAGGGCGAGAAGAGTGGCTACAATAAGAGCAAACCTTGCTCCAGGAGGATATTGCCACAACAACAATCGATTATGAAAGAATGTCTCCATTGATGGAGGTAGCCCCATTGAAAAGTCAATTGATGTATTGCATTACATGCTAATCTTACAATCATTATTGACAAAATTAGCCGAGTATTGACGCTATGGATGAGTTGAAGGAACATAGAGATTGCTTAGCCACAGTGATAAAATAGGTTCCCCAACCACAGCCACAGGCCATCCCATAAGTCAGTATATCACTGCCCACCTAGTTACCACAAAATATACAACCAATTCAAACACCACTAGTCATACCACAAAATATTTCACAAAACATGCTGCCCCCAATGCAACCAGTTCAATAGTTTCTGAATTACAATAACATGTACCAAGAAAACATAGGTGGATAATATCAACAGTGAGGAGGATATAATAACAATTTGGGAGGATATTAGGGTTATAACGATGACGGATACCGCGGGGGATACAAAGGTAAAAATTAAAATAGAGGAGGATAAAAGGGTAGTTATAAAGGTGGTTATCAAGTAGGCAAAGGGTGCCAATGATGTCTAGGTGGGGGATATCAACAATCAAGGTGGAGGTACCCAAACAATCAAGGGGGATGATACCTGAACTATCAAGGTGGAGGTTATTAAAATAACTAGGGAGGCAATAATGGATATCAAGGGAACCGGGAAAGGAGGCCCATAACATGCTATAGATGTGGGAAGGAAGGTCATGTGGCTAGGAAATTTACAGAGCTTGAACCAAATGTATGTGATTTTTGTCACGAGAGACACACACACGATTCATCAATTGGTCGAAGATGGAATAATTATCTAAGTACAGAGGGACAAACAAAAGCATCGGGGAATGAATCAAATCGAGTTGATTGACATTTGATAAGAGTTCCTTAGGATGACCCATCACTTGTTAAACCTTAAAAACACAATAAAATAGAGAAAGGTAAGAGTTCAAAATAGAAAACGGGTTATGCATGAGAGATTAAAGGAGAAAGACTAAGTAAAAGAAAATAAGACCAAGAAAAAATTGGTACAAAAATGACTACAAGATGAGGAGAAGACTAATCATAGAGTCAATGTGACCATGAGAAGTGCCATGAGCTAATACATGATATAGTTAAGACAAGAGCACGAGAGGAAATTTCGAGTTTTAGTGATTTTGAATTGACACGAGCATATCCCGATCTAGGGACACATGATAAAGTTATTAAAAAAACACAAAAGATATTTAAATTTTTTTCTAGGGACACACAATAAAGTTATTAAGAAAACACAGAAGATAGTTACATATTTTGATGAAAAAGAGGCGGTTTCAATAAAACAATTTTAGTTAAATTTGTTAGTGCAATACTTATATATATGCATCTTTTATTTAAGTTTGTTTGATTTATTTAGCTTTCTTTAAGCTTTTTTGACTTAGTCTACTTTGCGCACTTCCTAGGCTTAGATTAGGATAAACAACCCTCCTACCTTGATTCATGTGAAGGTTGTTGTACACATGTATATCATATAGTCAAAAATAAAGTTGGACTACAACTCTTGATTTTAGTATATATAGACCAATTCTATTGGTAAATTAGACGCTTGTTGATATCAAATTCATTCCATTGATTTATTGGAAACAATATGTCTATTATTGTTTATTATTTGCAGCCGAGTGAGTCTAAATTGAGGATCCCAGATTTCACATATTCTTTCAAAATTAGTAACCAAACAAGGGATGGTAGAAAAATCAAAACAATTTTGTAAGTATTGAAATAAACAAGAACAAACATACATTGTACGACGATTAGAGATGCAAAAAAACAAAAATATAAATGTATTCCACACACAACACAAATGGAGGAAATCATCATCTACTTGGATACTGAAATTGATGGAAAAGAATTTCCCAAAGCATTGTTGGATTCAGGCACTGATGTGAATGTAATGTCACACAGGTCATGGGAAATCCACAAGTAGGATGAGTGCAATGTGGACAAAGGAATTATGGCATGATGCGAATGAGGATCAGGAGTACGATACACTGTTAAGGATTTATGTAATAGAAAAAACACTGATATTTAATTGTTATTTCGAACCAAATGAATATAAACCCATGCCTGCGAATGAGGGAGTTTCCAAAAGATTTTATAATACATGGGAGTGACAGATCCACAAATACATAAAAATCATTGTGCATGGTATTTGGGAAGCGATATTGCTACAAGAAACACACAGAGACTAGATAATAGGACCAAATAACCAATTTTTTTCTCCATATATTCCATTTCTTGGGTCCTGACCAGAGGATATGCCGCACTTTAAGGAAAATCAAAACATTCATTCTAATGGAAGATGAGGATTCCATCACTCACTTTGCTAAGTATGACACTAAAGAAAATCCAATTAACACAATACATTGGGAAGTAATAGGATAAGTTCACAAAGAAGGAGCCTAACACTAGTTCACAAACAAAAGGAGCTTATGTACTGTTGTTGTGTTGAAAATAAGCTGCATGATCCAAAGGAGGATATGCAACCACAAAATATAAAATTTAATGTAGAAGAAGGGAGCAGAGATATGGTAGAGATTAATATAGATAGAATAAACTATTTTTATTATCCACTAAAATTAAGAAAAGAAAATATTGGAAAAGAGGGGGGCCGGGTTCATATCCTCCGGTTTCAAGAGTCTGCACACTTAGACCTTCCCAAAATCATCTGTAATAAGTTAAATGCACCCATTCCCTTGTGTTTTCAAATTTGTAGCATAATGTGTAAGCATTCAATGCATTGTTATGAATTTGTATGATTAATGTTGAAAGTTTATTAATCAGAATAACCCCCTATATCTACCCTTTACATACTTAGTGTACTTAACTCACTAAACATTAGATTCCTTAATCTAAAAAGGGTGTAAAATAGTGGGGGGCATTGTATAATTGATCCTAAAAGCCAAAATTGCTAAGTAGCAATAGACTAGAGGACGAAGGCATAGGAGGTTGGAGGTAACATCAACCTTTCAATAGCCACTAGCAATGGGGCCACATAAAGATTTGGTGGCATGTGTGTTTGTAGTTTGTTCATTATTTTAGTTTCATGTGATATTCAAAATAGCTGCAAAGGTAAATTCTTGTTCATAATTATTATAAGTGAGCAAATTTCCAAATGTAACCCCCTGATGTAAAAATTTAGTGGAGAATAGAAATCACAATACTGAAGCATCATGATACTTTTATTGAGGTTGTTGGTTGTCTTGTTAAAACCATCTTGATTTTTAGGTTGGTTGTCTTGCAAAACCTTCTTGATGTTGGGGTTGTTGGTTAATTCTATGTAAGACCATCATTGTACATATGTGGAGGATGAACAGATGTGCGGGTCCCTATTCATACTTGGGTGGTTTTTGTATCCATTCGTGAAAGCCATATGTGAGAATACAACTTGGGAGAGTTGTGAAACAATGCACATGAATCAAGATCATGAGCAGGTAAATGTGACACATTGAAAAAGAAGTGTAATTATTCTTCTCTCATGTTCGCAGTAGGGGAAATTTCAGGAAATTGTTTTTGCTTCATTAGTATTTTAGTGTCCTATCATATTGTTTCAAATGTAGCTATATTCGAGTTAATAAGTGAACAAACAACTCTCATAGTAGGCATTGTGAGTTGATGAGTTGTTAGAACAACTCATCTATTCTAAGGAGTAGTTTAGGGATATAGTTATGGATCCCTAAATAATAGGAGATCCTCTCCCTATATGTATGCACTCATTATTAAATTATTAACGAAGATTATTTTTTTATTTAAGATACATGAATATAACTAAGCTTATCATGACTAGGTATAAGGGACAATAAAAGCATGTGGGGTAGGATCAAAAATCGTAATGAGTAGAGGGCACACAAAGGGGAACTAGAGATCGTAAGGGTTAGAGCATGCATAGAGATGGTTAGAACATGTATTGAGGGGACTAGAGAGCACAAGGTCAAAGTGCATAGGTATGTGGCAGAGTACACAAGCGAGGAGGAAGGGAAATAAATTGGTTGGAGGCCAGCGGAAGTCAACCAAAAGTCGATCTAATAAACCTGGGGGGTATGAGCCAAGGGTTTAGGGTAGTTCCCTACAAAAAAATTGGTGGTTTTTTATCGTCAAAGGAACATTCACAGGTGGGACTTGCACATGCAAAAATAATACCATACAAGTTGTAGGCATGAATGACCACAATATCAATTACATGTGTGATCAACAAGAGGGCTGGGTGGGTGCAACACAATTGCGACCATAATTATCTAGGTTGGTTTTTTGTGTCATCATTTATTTTGCTTTGAAATACAAGCTGGTCATGGCACAAAAGACAAAGGAGTGGGTATGGGGAAGGGAAGGAGGAGGTAGTGGTGGGGGAAATGGGTCGATCATAGATGCAACTGGTGGCTAAATGAAGGTGTCTTTGAAGGTGGGAATAAGAAGGGAGGTGGTACACATAGTGTGGGATAGTTAGGTGGTTGCGGGAATGACCGACAATGGATGGGGCGAGTGGTGGTGGAATGTGGGGTGAGTATATGTGGTGAATGGAGCGATGTGGTGACCATTTGAGTCATAGTAATAATTGGATGAAAGCGGAGAAGAAGGTTAGTGCAAAGAGATGAGGGAGAGGTGGGGAAAATGTTGAGGGATACATCCCAATCATGAGCATGATCGGGGAATAGGAGGTAATAAAAATATGGTCATGAGATCAACCAATGGAGGAGGGGAAATGGTGAGGAGAGAGGTGGGAAAGGTTTGAAGTGGAAGCATGTCATAGAAAGGATGTGGTGGGTTAAGGAGGAGTTCCTATCATGGGCATGGTTGGCACATCACTCAGCCTAGACTGAGCGCTCACCTGAAGTGTGCAAAGGTACCAGGCCCCTCTTTAGGGTTGTTGTTGTAGGATGTTAGCATGATGAAGACTTAATGCATTCAGATCCATAATTAATATAACATTCTACAGAGCATGTCCAGATCTAGATCTAAAGAGTAATAGATTTAAATAATATCCATAATGAAGTCAATCATGCAAGAACCAATTATACTCATGATTAATACCTTGATTCAGCCAATACACTCCATTATATTAAACACAATAAATACACAGAAGCTTATTACAATAAGTAATACCATAAGCTCATGTGCGCATCAGATCTGGCAGCATAATCTCACAGTAATTCAATTCTCACACATAGTCCTCCTATACTACGTAGATCACTACATATTTATAAGGGTGGGGACTTTCCCTTCACCACTTGCATAATTCCCAAAATAGGTCACATGCTGAAAATAGCCATGCACCTTTACAATAATAGCCACACATGCAAGTGCGCTAACAATAGACCTCTTCTGGTTAACTGGTAGTAGCAATTCTATTATTATCCCAAACCCATGCAAAGTGCTTAGTAGCCACTCTTCCAATAATAGCCCATGTGTGTCATGCAAGTCTTTATCTGGTTTGTGTGCTCTGCACGCTATCTCCAAAAATAGCCCGTACATGTGAAAATGGCTAAGTCCCGAATCTTCCCTTGTCTTTCACGCATGTGTCCTTCCCTATCCTTCCATGCCTTTGACTGTGCCTTTCTCATGTATGAACCTTCTGTGTGCCTTCCTTCTAAGTATCATACTTTGTCTGCTCAACATTACCCCACACTAAACTACATTGCCACCCTGGAAATGGTTCCTTTCTAATATGAATGAATAAAGAATAAGGAATGAAATGAATGAAAGAATTTACTATATAAAGAATGAATTATCTTACTGTGCAACATCCTCTGCTTCAACTGGAAGAATTAGTTCTGGATATTCTTCTTTTATTTCTGCTTCTAATGTTTGCCACTCATTGGTTACGTGGCTTCTTCTTTTTCTGGAATATTTACTGCAATAGACTCCAACTCATCTTGGGAAATTTCTCCCTTCTCATTTTGTAACACTAAATAATGTTAGACATTGCAGACATTCTCCCTTCTAAAGATCCATCTTCTGTGCTATAAGTTTTCCAATTCATCCAACCTTTTCTTATGGGGGTCCTGGGCCACTGCAAGGGCCTCATGCTTTTTCTTTACTAGTGCCAATCTCTCTGTGTGTCCCAAGGTTTCATCCTTCATTTCCTTCAAGACTTCATTGTCCTGTACCATGGTCCTTATTCTTATGACTACCTCTGGAGCTGCACAAATATGCAACACTTGGTCTGCTTTCTTCAGCTCCTCCTGCAAGGTTTGAAGCAATGCCTCGTATGATGAAATATTTCACACTACTGAAGCCTTTTCCCTCTCTACTTCCTGCTCAGGGTCCTTTGGTGCTGGCATCCAAACTGGTCCATCCTCAAGCACCAAATCAACTAAGGTATGCACATAGTGCATAGTTGAAGGGAACCTTTCAGGTACCTTGGACTTTAAGTGTGGTCTTCTTTCAGGACATGATCCCCGATCTCCTCTGCCATACTGATAAGGACCCCATTCTTCTTTACTCTAGGTCCTTCTCTCCTTTCAGATGTATGATCTCTCCATCTTTTACTTTGATCTATTCTCTTAACACTTTGATAGTGGTAACTTTATCTATATTCTTGTGCACCACCTTTGTAGATACCTTCAATAAGGCATTGCTCACATGTTCATCAGACATAACATGGGTTTGATGGTTATATGCCTATTCTGTGGTGCCTTTCTCATCCTCCTTGATACACAGGACTCTTCACACACATCAAAATCAGGCTCATCCATGTGAGTTTGCATGGACCATGACAATTATTTCCTTGTGTGTGTGGTTGCCATGTCAGGGTCCATCAACTCCCATCCATATAATTCCTTAAGGCCCACTATATTTGAAAATGGTGGAAAATTTTACTTATGTCCTCCTCATAGCCCATAACTGGCGCAACATACTCTCTACTTTCCCTCCTTGATCTTGGCCCCTTAGGTACTTGAGCACCAAGGTTTGGAGTTGGATCCTCTATTTCCTGAGCAGTATCTTTTCTCTGTCTCTTCTGGCTTCTTATACCCCTTCTTCCTCAACCTTCATTTCTTCATCCTTGGGATCTTCCACATCCTCTAGTTGTATAGGAGATCTAGGTGTGCTCTCTTCAGACTCCTTCCACCTCCTCATTTAGCTTCAATTTTCTCCTTCTCTTCTCAGTTGTCTCCTTCTGTGGAGAGATTCATGGTGATCTCCATACTGATTGTGGAGTAGCACCTTGAGTTCTTGTTCATCTGAACACCCTCTTAAAGTGGTGTTCTTCAGGGTCTGCTCCTACTTCCAATTCTTCATCTCCTTCTTCTTGTGCCTGGGGTGGAGTACTTGTGCACTCAGATTCTACCCTGTCTGAGGGTTGCCTTCATCCTCTATGTACCAAGCCACCACTGTCTTCATGCTCTTCCTCCTCATCATCTACCTCTATAGGTTCAGTGGGCTTTGGAGCTGGTACATTCTCCACTGTATGCTTACCCTTAGGTGGCCCTGGGAGTGCGAACTCATTCTCCACATATTTTTTACCCTCCAACTTAGGCTTAAGCTGAAGGTATATAAGTGTGGCTCCACTGTCTCCAATCACCAAACTCACAGGCTTCATGCTTATCATGTCTGAAATTAGCCTCTCAATGTAGGTAGTCTGACCTGGATATACATAAGTCTTTCGCAGCGTGTGGTAGTCACAGTCTACCTTGTTTGCAACAAAATTCAGGCATGCATTATTAAAATGGTGGACTGATGCCTAGAAGTAGCATGCTGTGAAGGCATATGATAGTTTACACCAGGGGCTCCAAGTCCCATCCTTCATTACAAATTGTGTGATGTAGAAGTGTTGATACACCGTGAACTGCACTGCCTTTCCCACCACCAAAGGTAACTCCTTGGGGATGTGCCACTCCTCTTCAAATGCCATGTGGAGCCTATCATACCACATCTCCACCCTCTACTTGAATGGCCCACTCATTGACCCTTCACACAAGTACTTGTCAAATCTTTCTGCAAGGGACTTGTTTTGCATGGGGTACTCCCAGATCTTGTTCTTTGGCCCATCGGGCACTCCGATCTCCATAAACACAAGGGATAATAGGATAGCACCGAAACTAATTTTCTCACCTGTGTGTGCTTCCTCGATGATAGTTTCCGCAATATAGCCTGATATGTTGTAAATTATTCCCTATGACATTCTCCTTGCAATGTGTAGCCACATTGTATTCACCTGGGACCATCTCTCTTGATCATTCAATTTGGTCACTAGATGTGCAGCTTCCTGTACCACTGGGTACTTCTTCAATTTGTTGATATCCATTCCATGCGGACCCTTGGTATACCCTAACTCCTTCTGTGTCTCCAGGATGGTTGCTTTATCTATCAAGTCACTATTCAGATCCACTCATGTGCCCTTTAATCCTGTTATAGTTGAAATCAAAGTGGTTGTAATCCTTACCCTGTGTCTGGTGAAATAGAAAAAGTCTTCATGTACCCTGCTCATCAACCACTGGTACAAAGGTTCATACTTTCCAAAATATGGAAGCTCGTACAACTGGTAAACTCCAATCTACTTTAGCAACTTCTCTCCAGTGTCATCATACACTGGCATGTCCTCTGTTGTGTGCTTGTTTGTCTTCGTACTCAACAACGCGTCCAATTCCTTTTTATTATCTGATGTGTGGTGGTTGTAATCACTTATCTTGCACTTTCAGATGTGAGAATCCCATTCTTGTCCCACTATCATGCCTTCTGGGTATTGCATCTCTGAGAAATTACTCTCGGGAGAAATTTCAACCTCTTCTTCCACTTTCTTCTTCCCTTTGGCTCCTACGGCAGGTGCTTTCTTTGGTGCCATCTGTAAATCACAACTTTTTGTCCTCTGTAGTGTGCAAAAGCTTTCCTTCTACCTTCTGTAATGATAAAAGTCCAAACCCTAGCTTGAATCCACATGCCCTAGTTGAAATCATGTGCCCTAGCTCTTTCACAATGCTCTGCTTTGCTCAAACCCTTCACCAATGGGGACGTAAGCTTCTCCTGTGCACAAATCTACTCTCCACGTCTGGTTTCACACTCTCTGCACCTCAACATGATTCACTCAACTCGTTTTGCACTTAGCTCATTCAAATTTTTGTGATTTACAATGGTAAAAATGAACTCATATCCCTTCCTTATATAGATTTTGAAAAATTTAGTGCATTTATTGCTCCTTCACCTACCAACAATCCTCATTAATTGACCCTTTTCACATTTTTCCATGTGGTACATCTTCGCGCCTCAGCTATAACCTTTTAGTGTGCCTTCCTACCTTCTGGCTACAACTTCTCTTTACGTGCTTCCATGCGCCTGAGTACCTCATCATTGTGCCTTCTCCGGTAGTCTCCATGGCTGATGCTTACCTTGTGTTATATTGTTCCTTCATTTATCTCCATCTATGGTCCTTATTTGGAAGCAATCTTCTGTTCACCAACTCTTCAAACTTGAATAACACCTGTAGCAGTTTGTTCCTTTATGTGTACCCATTTTTCAATAACCACCCCACACAAATGGTATGTGCAGTCCTCTGCGCATAAAAATACTACAAATGGTAATTAGCTTCTGGCACGCAAACGCACTTATTTCACAAAACACCAACTAAATTGACAAAGCATAGTGACGAAGAAGGAAATACATTAAGGGAATACATAATTGAAAACCTAATCTAAATGGAAACATTGCCTTATTACAAACACCAAGAAGACTTATTTATAGTAGGGCTTCAGCCTACTCCCGTTGAAGTAACCGGGTAACCGTATTCCATCAAGTGTTTCTAACTGACAAGCTCATGTTTCAAGTATGTGAGTGATAACATATGGTCCTAACCAATGTACTTTGAGTTTTCTTGGATGGCGCATTAGAATCATAAAGAAGCACCATCTGTCCTATCTCAAGCTTTTTGTCCCTAATGTGCCTATCATGCCATGCTTTCTACCTGGATTTTTCTTGCTTCTGACTCCAGCGTGCTATTTCTCATCACTCATCCAACTTAATCAACTTGTCAATTCATTCTTCTAATGCTTTCTCATCAGCTAGACCTCCAGTGCATGTAATACGCAAAGAAGGTAACATGAATTCCATAGGAAGAACTACTTCTGTGCCAAACACCAATTGAAAAGGTGTGGCCTTGTTTAACCTCTTGTATGTTGTTCTATACACCCAAAGTACTATAAAACTTTATCATCCCAATCCTTTCTTCCAACATCACAATTTTTTGTCAATGTCTGGCTCAAAATCTTGTTGAAAGCCTCAGCAGTCCCATTTTCCTGAGGATGATATGGTGTAGTCTTATGGTGTGCAATCATGAATTCATCCAATAGAATTCTGATTGTCTCATTCAGAAAATGTGTGCCCCTATCACTGGTCAAACTCAATGGGCATCCATACCTTGTAATAATATTTTCCCATAGAAACCTAGCTGTTGTAGTTGTTGTACAATCCTTTGTAGGTGTTGCTTCTACCCACCTTGTCAGATAATCTGTGCAAGTGATGATATAGTGTGATCCAGTCCTGCGCGTGGCTGGTGAAATAGGACCCACAAAATCTATAGCCCATTTCTCAAATGGTTCTGCACTAGTAATAGGTCTTAGAGGCATTTCATCTCTTTGACCTGGTTTTCCAAGTGCTGACAGTGATCACAAGCCTTGCAATATGCCTTACAATCTTTATACAGGGTCTCCCACCATAATCCAATGAGTAGAATCTTACACACAGTGGCGTCACCTATATAGTGCCCACCTACAATACCACCATGAGCCTCCTCCATGATATCTGTGCACTCATGTTCCAGTACACAACATCACAATACTTCATCTCAGCCTAACTTATATAGGTCACCGCTAATCAACATAAATGGTGCTGTGCGAATGGCAAGTTGTTTCTTCTCTAAGAGTTTCATCCCTTCTGGCACCATACCTGTTCGTAGAAAGACAACAATGTCCTCTAATTCTGATGGCATGCGTTGTAACCTGTATAACTGTGCATCGGGCATGGTATCTTCAATTACCTGTGCTTCTTCTCCCGACTGTATTCTGGATAGATGGTCCGGTCCAGAATTACTTTTCCCTAGTTTTACCACAACTGTGAAATCAAATTCTTGGAATAAGAGTACCCATCTGCATATGTGCCCCTGTAAAATGGGCTTGTTTACCAAATACTTCAATGCCATGTGATCGGTATAAAATACAAATGGTGTTGCTAGTAGGTACTGTCTGAATTTATGTAGCGCATAGATCATCGACAAAGCTTCGTGCTCTGTAGTTGTATAATTCTGCTCTGCAGGAGTCAACTTTCTACTAGCAAAAATAGATAGGATGATCTATAATACCTTCTCCAGGCTGAGCCAACACTGCATGCCAATGGCCATGCCAGAGGTGTCCACATGTACATGAAATGGTTGGTCCCATGAAGGAAAGTGTAGAATAGGCATTGTAGTAAGTTTCTCCTTCAATGTCTCGAATGCATGTTGTTGTGGTTCTCCCCAGTAGAATGTCCCTTTTCCTTTTAGTAACTCCTCCAAGGGTGTGGCAACCTTAGCATACCCCTTTATAAATTTTCTATAATACCCAGTGTGACCCAAGAATCTACGCACCTCACTTTGACTGGTAGGCTCTTCAGGCTGATAATGACTGCAACCTTAGCTGGATCAACCAACAAACCTTCCTTGCAGATGATGTGCCCTAACAGTGTGCTAAATGGTGTAGAAAATACACACTTCTTGATGTTCAAAGAAATACTCAACTGTCTACATCTTTCAAACATTAAGCACAAATTGTCACAATGATCCTTAACAAGTCCATACACCATCCAATCATCTAAATAAACCTGCAAGAAGTTGTGAATAAAATATTTGAATGCTTAAACAACTATGCAAAAAAATACAATAGCCACATTTTTCAGACCAAAAGGCATCACAGTATAGGAAAAGCTGCCCCATTCAGTAGTAAAAATAGTCTTTTCCTAATCCTCCTGTACAATCCTAACCTAATGATTCCAAACTTCAACATTTTGAAAATTTCTTCTTTGGCCTTTTCATGCAAGTTGGGTTTTGTAATGCCTTCGTTTATTTAAAAATAATAATAATAATAATAATAATAAAATAAAATAAAATAAAAGTATTCAAATTAAAAGAAAACCCATGAAATTGATGGGGCAGATTTAGGTCAAATTTGGGACTATTTTTTTCATCATTTTGGTTTTACGTGGGGAGAGAGTGTAGCCACCGCCATGGGGGAGGTAGGAAACCCTAGGTGGGTCTGCAGGATCACCAGGCTGAAGAAGGCGTGGAGGAGGTTGTGGCAGCTGGAAAATGCGTTGGGGAAAACGTGGGTCACAAAATGCTTTGGCCGCAGTTTTTTTTTAAAAACTCAAACGACATGCTTTGGGCGTTTTTGTTCCTTGTTTTTGTCACCAGGTGTCAGAGCATGAAGTGCCATGGTGGACTGCGGCCTCCTTCCAGTCTCCTAGCCCCCCCAACGTGCGCCAACATCCTCCCAGCCTGTAGCAAGAACAAAAAAATAAAAATAAAAATAAATGTCTGAACCTGCGTGGGCTTAAACAACGCAAAAAAAAAAAAACAATGGGGCTTCGTCAGTTGTTGCAGTTGCAAGCGCCCTAGTAGGTTTTCATGCAAAAACGTGGAAGCAAAAATAAAAAAAAATAAAAAGGGGTGCTGAACTGTTGTTAGAATGCCTCAAAGAAATGTTATCTCATGGAATGCCATGATGACAAGCATATGCAAAAAATGAGTTTGTTGAAAATGCCTTGGAAACTTTCAAGCAAATACTATTGGCAGGTTTAAAGCCAAACTCCACAACATAGTTAGCATCCTTCATGCATTGTGCAAAATGGGATGCCTTAGAACAAAATGGGCCTTTGATGTTATTAGGGCAAGATAAAATAATAATAATAATAATAATATAATATTTTCTTGTGTGTGGATGGCATGGTTGGGCCCAGTTCTTGACTTTTTGACAATGACAAGAATTGGTGGTGGCTGAAGGTGTTTACTTGGTGCTTCATAGCAAGATTGTTGATGTACTTGCTTGGTGTTTGGGAAATGCCATGGTCAGCTGAAGGAGATATGAAATAAAAATGTGGAAACTTTGGAGTAGGGTTTGAGCAATAGAATTTGGTTTGTTTGCAATTTTGTTCTTGCATCACAGCTGAGATGTATGAAAAATGTGTGTATTCAAGGCGAAACTCGACAAAATGCCTCAGATATTTCAGTCTCATGGAATGCAATGGTTTCAGGGTATTCGTAGACTGAGCTTGGGGCACCTTGTACACTGCATCATCTATTGACAAGATCTGAAAAGGCAGTGGTAAAGCAACACTTGTTAACACCCTCTCAGCTGCAGAAAATAAGCGTTTCAAAGATATGCACAAAATAGACTTGTTGAAAAGGCGTGTGATCTGTTCGACATATAAAATGTGGTTTCTATGATCTATTTGAAAACACAAAATGGTTCTTTTGGATGAAACATGGGTGCACAACAAATGGCTTGGTTTGCACGTGACTACCTAGGCTTCATGTGGCAACAATGGTGGTCTCGACGGATCACGAGTGTAAACCGCTTGGAGCCCCTTCGTACCGATCTTTGTTCATCGTTCCCAAGCATGGTCCTTCTTCCCTTACCTCTCATAATTCTCGTGTTTTAGTTCTCTTTTGCAACTAAATAGAATTTTAAATTATTAGGAATTTTAATACAGTTAAATGTCCCTTCAACATGTTGCAAAACAATAAATTATCGTGTCGTAACTCACGACGTCATTATAACTCGCCTACTTTAAAACATGAACTATCACCCTCACTTCAAGATAATTTAGAAAACTCTTACCCTTCTTGATCGCTTGACGCCCCAATATCATTTTATCGACCAGACAAATTTGACTCCCCATTGATAAAGTTGACCTTCTCCTTGTTTTAAATAGTTAAATTTTGTAATTTTTGGAGACTCACCAAGTACCCTTCGCAACTCTAGAAATGAGATGTGAAGTTTCATTCGTGTACCTTGGTATACGAGGAGTCACCTTGATTTTTGGTTTGACCCGAAATGATCATTTGACATCCTTTTGACGCTCTTATAGGAGCCCTGTTACATCGGTTTACAACAGTAGAGAGTTGTTAAAACTAGAAAGTTGGCTTCCGTTTTGGACCACCATTTGAAACCCGAAAAGAGAAATCACGTTCTGTCTTCACAAACCTCTAGCGTTTATACTAGAAAAATGCATGGAACATTCAGTATAGGAAAGAGCACTTTTCGGGATAGTTTGGCGAAGTCATTTTGTAGGCCTTCGGTCGCAGTTTGACAAGGTCAAACTAGACCAATTTCTTCTTGTCGCTCCAGGAAACTTGTCGCCGTTTGAACATGATTTCCTAGTTCTTAGTTTCGTTGATTCTGATGAATTATCTTTATATAAGGGAACTAGTAGGAGATGTCTCGTTGCGTGCTTCTCCATCGAACATCAGTTATGGATGCGGTTTTCTGGGCCCTCGAGCTAACTTTTGTCATTTTACAACTAGGTGAACTACGACCAGTGGCCCCGGAAAACTAGCCGCCAAACGCAAACCGTTCGCTCTTTTTCAATTCCGTCAGTTGCTATGAATTCTTGGTATATCTGGGGACACGTAGAAATTTAATCGTGGAGTGCGTGCTCATTGGAAGATAACCTTTGGAAGTAGTTTCTTAGCCTCCAGAGCCCATTTGGTACGTTTTGTAGCTAGTGAGAAAATGTAAAAGTAGAAAGTTGCGGACCCTCGTAGGGTTGCCAAATCACCCTGGAAACTTTTAACACATGTAAATAACTGTTTAAAACACTATAATGAAACTTGTTGTGTGTATTGGAACTTTTGACAAAATGATGTTTTCTCTCTCTTCCTTTCTCTTTCTCTCTCCTGGGTTTATAAAATGTAGAAAAATGAAATGCAATGAATACATGTTTCTAGACTTTTTTTATTTCGATTGCAAATTGTAATTATTGTCAGATGTAAATGGGAAACTGAAAAATGATAATTATGATTGATTAGGGTGGATGCCATGCCAGCGATTTATCGCTGATATCATGCTCACGTGGGTTTTGCAGGATGGAAGAATGACGACGAAAAAGGCGATGTGAAATTTAATTATTATTATTGTAATTTTTATAGGTCATTGTAAAATGAATAACTATGTAATGTAGTCTCTTGTTACCGAAAATTTATAATTGAGATTTGTTAATATGCATGATATGCTAGTTTTAGGGATACTTAGGAAATGTGCATCTAATCACCGGTTCAATTTGTTTACTAGTTGTGTATGGAAAAAAAAGGAAGTTTGATTTATACTATAGTAAATTGAAATTGAAGTTAATACATTGTAGTACTTTCTCAGTATTTCAATAAATGATTAAATTAATTACTTGGGTTATCTTCTTACCTTGCAAACATAATAAAGAGTTTTAATGGGAACACTCAACCCTAATAAAATATTCGTGCATAACTTGCCTGCATGTGTGATCCTTTTTACCATATAAGAAATTTAAAACCATAGAACGACCTTAAACTTTGCACTTGATGAGACCTTCTAGGTTAGGTAAATAAAACCCCTAGTTGGAGTTACCGTCATAGTCATTATGTTTAACGATCATTGTCATGAACCCATATTTTAGGAATGACATGGTCCAACTTTATCCAGAGTATGCGGTTCCCTTCTAGTTTTGGTAATCGCGAGAAGAATGTCCTCTCATCAGGTCCGACACCAGGCTGAGTGGTGAAGACCGCCTTGGAAGTCACCTTACGAGTCCTTGTTCGAAGGATCGACTAAGCGGTGCTACCTTGGTTTCTATCAAAATAACCTCTTGGTATTTTCTTGAATGTGGTTTAGTTTAATTATGTCCGCTTGCCTTAAAATCACATGTAGTAGAGGCGTAGATCGTTAGGTGCATATTGGAATTAAACTAAACCCTAGTGGTTTTTGTCTGTTAACTTGTGGGTAGAAACTATATTTTAACCCCTTGTATGCGAAATTGAGTGGAAAGATGTTGATTCTAGAGAACCTTAGAAATTGTAATCTTATCCCTTAATCCCTTGTTATGTCATTTATGACATTAAAGAATAAAGAATATTCCTTATGCGGAATCATGAAGTGTAGTGACATGGGATCTTCGTGTACATAGATCACTTGTGTTCATGTGTAGTTTATTATGCTCTTAGCCTTGTACTTCTTTAATGTGTCATACAAGTTCTTTCGTATCTCTTTTGTTTTGAGATGATACTAAGAACGAGACCTTAGTGCGATATAAGTACATATCATATAATGTTGCACACGAGAATTGGAGATTAGGACTAAGGTCAATCTTGGAGTCCTCATAACTTAATTAAACTTTTTCATGCGTTGCAAATAATATAATTACCTTGGTGTGACCAAACTTCGAGAAAACAAATGAAAATAAAAGATATATATAAAAAAATCAAATTTGGAGTTCAAGTTATTGAACTATAATAATAATGGTATGAAATAACTATTCTGTGATCGATGGATGTTCTTGGGGGAAAAAGCTTTTTCAATCTATGTCTTCCTTAATCCCAAGATTTCATCCTGACATCACGTTAGGTTCATTGGTGTAACAAGGTTAAATTCTAAACTTTGAATAAGCATTTTGGGAAGCCTAATCTTAACATGAGAATGAGAGAATTAGAATTTTGTATAAAATTTGAAATATGGAAAATACTTATGTAAGTCATGAAGATTTGTCATAAGGCTAAAGATAAAATTAAATGGTTGAACAATAGGTGATCTGTGAAACAAATTTTCAGAACAATGTAGGTGGAAAAAAGGGAGAAAATCATGCTTACCTAATAAGGATCTTGGAAAATTAGCCGTAACTGAAATACATTTAAATTAATGATATGTCTTGGGTTCATCATTCCTAAAGTCACGTTTCTTGTGGTTGGGTCTTTGCTAGTATTCATTCATTGGGAAAAGTGTGGTATCGACATGCCGATAGTCGTCTGCATGTGTCTTTGTGAGTCGATGACTTATGTGATTATCGCATGTGTGTCGCATTTTGTACTCGGAGCCCTTACTGTGTTGTGTGTCGTGAGCAATGTAAGTCACAAAAAAAAAATTCATCCTAATATTTTTACTGTTGTATTTGGGTGTGTAAAATGTGGGTGCCACATATGGTATCAGAGTAGACCCTCTACTCATGCTCTCGAACCTCTGGGATGAATTGGAGTTGTGATGATTTTCTCATGTTAGCCTGCGATGTTGTTACATGATGGGTTGCATGATGGGGATGGTGTTTCATGATGGTGATAAATATTGGAAGGGTAATGTGTTTTAAGAGTGATGTGATGTATGTCGTAATTGTAATAGTGTGAACGCACATGAGGTGTATGTCACTTAGTGCGCATGTTTTTTTATCATGTTGATGTGTTGGGGATGGGAGTATTCTCTATCCTTCCAATGGTGGATTCTATGAGAAGTCCAGGCGTGTGAATTCTGCTTGGATTCCTGTCAAAAAAGGAATTCCTACATTGAAACCTGTAGACATCACCCCATGTATTACATTTGGGGAAGATGTCATCTCATCTAAGATCTACTACAAAGAGTGCTCTGATTTGATTCAAGGGTTTATGGCCCAGCCATCCTGTTCTCCACGCGTGGGTCTGTCAAGCATATGGAATGGTCATCTTTGACTGGTAAGATAGATTTATATCCATGTGCTAAATTGCATTGTATCATGATGGTATTCTCTTCAATAGTTTTGATAAAGACAGCATTGCTATCCAACTTTGGACCTGCGAGTCAAATGAATGTTATGTTGATCATGAAACCTATGGTTCCCATCCTATGTATGACCTACACACAGAGACATTCTAATGTGAAACCTGGTTGGATGCTGCCCCATTTACCTCTCCAATATGGTGGAGTCATGAATCCCTAGTCTGACAACCGATTGGCAATCTATGTGGGTATGTGGTACTCCACATGTATTCATAACCCGTGGAACTAATGTGCTACACCCTGTACTACCTATATGCCCATCCTGGTAAGAACTTATGGACACTGATAAAAATCTTCGTGAATCTACCATAGACCTTAGAGTGCATGTAGTTATAGTGTATGTTGTAAAATCTTACATTATGAAATGACCTTTCTAAGATGGATAAATTGTCAAGAGTGTATGTTTGGAGAGAGGAGGCGTGGACCAGGTTTTCTACTAATCTTGTGCCGAGTATGGAGTGAGGAAGTGGAGTTTTACATGACTAAGCATCCAACTAGTGGATTTAGTAGACTTCGAGCTTGAGCACTTGATATTTTGTGGATAGCAGACCATCTTAGAATCTAAATTATGCTGAACCTTGAGTCAACGAAAACCCCTTTATCTGATTGGATTGTCAGCAACATGAAAAATACACTATGTTGATTTTGGGTAGCATGAAAATGATAAATATCTCTGGGAGTTTGGAGTTATGCATTCACATAGGCTGCTGATGTATCACTAAGGAATCATAGCTCCTCCTGTGCATGTCTTCTGAACTCCACACCGTGAAGTGGCTCCACCAGGGTGGGTTACGGTCAACAAATTTGTGAAAAACTTGCTACTTGAGACAGACCTCCTGAAAGCTGGTAACACTGCTCACCTTGATGATTCTACCTGCCACAATCTACTCTATTGGCAGGATAAGCTAACTGTTCTAATCATTAAATTTCCAAGGGACCAGGGACAGCAGAATACATAAAATGAAAGCCTACAATAAAGCGTGTTGATATGCCACCAGAAAAGGTTTATTGTGCAGTAAGTCTGTCAAATTTGTGAAATACAGAGGGAAAGTGCTTTGTCTAGTTGTTGGTTTTCACTTTGCAAACAGTTCACCTTAATCTGTTCTATCTCAGATTTTGATCCATCTCTTGTGCTTTAAGCATACACAATTCTAGTGAATTCGATCCTTGCAAGAACATAATACATAGGGTATAGTCTTTCAAAAAACTATTTTCCAATAAGGGGCAAGAAAAATGTAAGTAAAAACAGCAGGGGAAAATTATCCACTGGTATTTGTACTGTTGTATTTGCTGTCCTGGTATGCACAGTGGGCAGTACATATTACAAGATAAGAGCCGAAGTTATCACCATGCTCTCGAGTCCACTACAAGGGCCTGCAACACACTGGCTTCACAAAGCAATGGATTGGATTTGTGATGATTTTGCATACCCAATAGAGACTCTCTCCTGTTACATGATGAGCCCAACACTCCAATTTATAGAATGAAATGAGAAGGAGAAGTTTCATGATGGTGATAAATCCTGAAGAGTAATGTGTTTTAAAGTGATGTGATCTGTATGTCATAATTGTGATTAGTGTGAATGCACATGAGGAGTACATGTCACTTGTTGTCCCCATTCTGTTATCATGTTGATGCTGCAGTGGGGATGGAATGAGTATTCATGCTCTCCTTTGTGTGGATCCCAGCTATGAAGATAAAACACATGTTCTGAATTACTGCCACGATGTGTAAAAAGAATCAATCATAATTCTGGATCAAATCTGGAATTTCTTGATTTTTTTGAGCATTGTGGCATCATTGAACCACAATGTCCAATGTGTACGAGATTGTGTATGATTGGATTGAGTAAAGTGCAAAAGTTGAATGGCCTTCATGATGCGGGCAGCTATTTTGGGTCTGGCAGGCATGTTTCTGTCACTTGAAACGGAATGTGTATCACATTAACTGACTGTAGCAAATGAATGTTATGTTGTGATGTTACTATGTCCAATAAATGTATGATTCATGTAAATGTGATGAGCCAAATCATGTGGTTTAGAGGACATATGGTGAGTCATTCCAGAAAGTCCAATAGTGTGACAAATCGGAGCTTCGGAGTGCAAAAGTTATGATAATGTGAAGTTTCGTAACCCGTCAAACGTAGTGACTATGTTATACCTCTGTACATATATACCATGCGTAATACGTTACGGTTGTTGGTGTCCCTGAATTACCATTGTGTTTGTGATGTAGTTATGTGTATGTTGTGACCTTACACTAGACGACCCTAAGGGGATACTTTTGTCAAGAGTGTATGTGTGGAGAGAGGAGGCTTGGACCATTTCGCGTTCGCGTCATAATCTTGAGCTGAGTACAAGTGAGCCAAAGTGGAGTCTTATATAGACTGAAAACCCACTTCTATCTGTTTAGTATACTTCAGAGCTTGCTCAGTATATTGTGGGTGAGTTAGAAACCACCTGAGGCTCAACTTATGCAACCATGTGTCCCCTTTCTTTCCTATTATATTGTTCATTGAATAATCCTATGTGATTTTGACTATGTTGATCCTTGTGGGAGTATGGAGGAATGGTTCAGGCAGAGATGATGACAGTTACATTATTTGATATACTCATTTCTGGTTACATGTATATTTTCATGAGCTGAGGCTCGATGTCCGAGTGCCAGCAACTCGATGAGTACCCCTTTGGTGGCGTATGAGGCCACATAGTGATTGTGATGTGCTATTTTCTCATTACATATTTTATTCGTAAATTAATCTTTCTCTTTTCGCTAGAACCAACCGTTTTCTTGATTGACATGTTCTTATATTTTGGGCATTTATTTGATTGTTGCATTAACAATTTGGATTTTACACTAACCATGGCTAATTAGCCATTTGTTTTTCTTAGTTTTAAAACTTTCTTTTCATATTTGAAAGTTTTGTAGCCTAGCCCAAGGCTTTTGATTTTGCCACTTGGCATTTGAATGGATTGTTATGCTGGTTCTAATGTCGTAATGTGTTGGATTAGGGTCATGGGATTAACCATGGAGTGGTTGGACCTATGGACCCACTTCGTTGTATGGGGGTACGCCCCAAGGAGTTACAGATAACTAGCGGTGTTGTTGAACCACGAGTTATTATGTCACTTGGGTTTGGGTGTGACGGGGCTCTATGTGTCCAGGGCAATAGGGTGACCCGACCTCATTAAAAGGAGAAAGGAGATTGGCCTCTATTGATTGAGAGACCCGATATTATTTTTTATGGCGCTCTATGGTTGAGTGACCTGATATTCTTGATGGGGCTCTATGGTTGAGTGACCCGACTTGGTTTTGGCACTATGTTTCTTCCTCTTGGGAGGTATATGGAGATTATCTGGTGATGCTTTGGGGAGTATATGGAGTTGCTTTATGATACTTCAGGAGATATATGGAGTTTTACCTGGTACTTTTGGAGATATCTGGGGTTTGTTTCGTGATGTCTTGTTATGTGTGGAGTTGGTATAGTGAGTTATGTGTACCCTTGTGAGTCTTTTGACACCTTGTTATGGTTGAGAATTGACATTTCCGGTTGGTATGGACTATTGGATATTGGTTGTGTGACATGTACTATGTTATGTGATCGTGCCTACAGTCCGTATTTGAGTAATCTTTTGTGGGGTAATATAGTCATGGATTTCGTGAGTCATGTGATACCCGTTGTATATGTATCAACGTGTTGATTTTGTTTGTCAGTCATATGTGTGTACTAGATCTATGTCTAGGACGTAATTGTTGGAAATTAATTGCTATGTGGTCTACTTGTTGTCATTCCATGGTTTGGTGAAAACCCTTGTGATGTGATACGGTCGTGAAAGTATGTAAAAGTATGCTTGTGAAATTTTAGTGTTGTGTATGACCCTGGTAGGGTGTTGTGACTGTAGTTCATGATGGGAACCCACGGGAATGAATAAACTAAAATTTGATAAAAAAGAATGAAATTTTAAAGGACTTGAATTAAGAATAATGTTAATGTAAAGATATTAATGAAATAATGAATAAGAGAGAACTTCCAATCTTCACAAAACCATGAAAGTTGAAATTTCTACCAAATGTTCCTAGGACTACCCCGTGACCATGCTTTTGTGTCTGAAATCTTAACCTTAGCGTGTGCCTTCGAGACATTCGTCCTTGTTGCGTACTTTTTCTTTCTTTCTTCATTGTATGTCGCATCGAGGACGATGCTTTCTTAAGGGGAGGAGAATGTAATGCCTTCGTTTATTTAAAAATAATAATAATAATAATAATAAAATAAATATAAAATAAAATAAAATAAAATAAAAGTATTCAAATTAAAAGAAAACCCGTGAAATGGTTTTGGGGCAGATTTAGGTCAAATTTGGGACTATTTTTCCATCATTTTGGTTTTGCGTGGAGAGAGAGTGCAGCCACCGCCATGGGGGAGGGAGGAAACCCCAGGCGGGTCTGCAAGAAAAATCACCAGGTTAAAGAAGGCGTGGAGGAGGGTTGTGGCAGATAATGACCTTGGACGTTTTGGCTGTCGGGGAAAACGTGGGTCACAACCATGCTTTTGGCCAGCATTTTTTTTGCAAAAACTCAAACGGAGTTCTGCTTTGGGCGTTTTTGTTCCTTGTTTTTGTCACCAGGTGTCAGTGCATGAAGTTCCATGGTGGACTGTGGCCTCCTCCCAGTCTCCCAACCCCCCCAGCGTGTGCCAACATCCTCCCAACCTGTAGCAAAAACAAAAAAAATAAAAATAAAAATAAATGTCTGAACCTGCGTGGGCTTAAACAACGCAAAAAAAAAAAAAAAGACAGGGCTTTGTCAGTTGTTGTAGTTGCAAGCGCCCTGAAGTAGGCCTTTTTTCATGCATGCTTTTGGTATGTGGAGTTTTTTGCCAGCATAAAATGCACAAAATAAAAAATAAAAAGGGGCGCTGAACTGTTTGATAGAATGCCTCAAAGAAATGTTGTCTCATGGAATGCCATGATGGCAGGCTGTGCACAAAATGGTTTGTTGAAAATGCTTTGGAAAATTTCAAGCAAATACTACTGGCAGGTTTAAAGCCAAACTCCACAACACTTTGGCAACATCCTTCGCGTATGTGCCCAAAATGGGAAGCTTTGGAGCAGGGTTTGAACAATAGAATCTGGTTTGTTGCAAGATTTTGTTCTTGCAATGACACAGCTGAGAGATATGAAAAAATGTGGAAGTGTACTCAAGGCATGTTATCTGTTCGACAAAATGCCTCAGATATTTCAGTCTCATGGAATGCAATGGTTTCAGGGTATTCGTAGATGAGCTTGTTGAAAAGGCGTGTGACGTGTTTGACATGTCAGCTGCCTTCAAAATGCATGGTCTCATGGATCATGGATTCAGGATATGCACTATTTCAAAATCTCTTCCTAAAACACAAGCAAATGGTTACTCTTTGGATGAGACATGGGTGCACAACAAATGGCTTGGGCACGTGACTACCAGAAGCATCATGTATGCAAAATGGTGGAGCTGACGGATGCTCGACTGTTGAAAGTGCCCAAGCAAGAGACTGAACCCCCTGTACCTGGCTTCGACCACTTCGTTCTCCAGGCATGGCCCTTCTTCCCTTACCTCTCATAATTCTCGTGTTTTAGTTCTCTTTTACAACTAAATAGAATTTTAAGTTATTAGATTTTTAATACAGTTAAATGTCCCTTTAACTCATTGCAAAACAATAAAGTGTCGTGTCGCAACTCTCGAAGCCATTATAACTCGCCTACTTTAAACCATGAACTATCACCCTCGCTTCGAGATGATCTAGAAAACTCTTACCCTTTTGATCGCTTCAATATCGTTTTATCGACCAGACAAATTTGACTCCCATTGATAAAGTTGACCTTCTCTTGTTTTAAATAGTTAAATTTTGCAATTTTCGGAGACTCACCAAGTACCCTTCGCAACTCTGGAAACGAGATGTGAAGTTTCATTCGTGTACCTTGGTATACGAGGAGTCGCCTTGATTTTTGGTTTGACCCGAAACGATCATATGACATCCTTTTGACGCTCTTATAGGAGCCCTGTTACATCGGTTTACAACAGTAGAGAGTTGTTAAAACTAGAAAGTTGGCTTTCGTTTTGGACCACCATTTGAAACCCGGAAAGAGAAATCACGTTCCGTCTTCGCAAACCTCTAGCGTTTATACTAGACAAATGCATGGAACATTCAGCATAGGAAAGAGCACCTTTCGGGATAGTTTGGCGAAGCCATTTTGTAGGCCTCCGGTCGCAGTTTGACGAGGTCAAACTGGTCCAATTTCGTCTTGTCGCTCCAGAAAACTTGTCGCCGTTTGAACATGGTTTCTAGTTCTCAGTCCCGTTGACTCTGATGAATTCTCTTTATATAGGGGAACTAGTAGGAGATGTCTCGTTGTGTGCTTCTCCATCTAATGTCAGTTATGGACGTGGTTTTCTGGGCGCTCGAGCTAACTTTTGTCATTTTACAACTGGGTGAACTACGACCAGTGGCCCCGGAAAACTAGCCGCCAAACGCAAACCGTTCGCTCCTTTTCAATTCCGTCAGTTGCAATGAACTCTTGGTATATCTGGGGACACTTAGAAAGTTAATCGTGATGTGCGTGCTCATCGGAAGATAACCTTTGGAAGCAGTTTCTTAGCCTCCGAGCCCGTTTGGTACGTTTTGTAGCTAGTGAGAAAATGTAAAAGTAGAAAACTGCGGACCCTCGTAGGGTTGCCAAATCACCCTGGAAACTTTTAACACACGTAAATAACTGTTTAAAACACTATAATGAAACTTGTTGTGTGTATTGGAACTTTTGACAAAATGATGTTTTCTCTCTCTTCCTTTCTCTTTCTCTCTCCTGGGTTTATAAAATGAAGAAAAATGAAATGCAATGGATACATGTTCCTAGACTTATTTTATTTCGATTTCAAATTGTAATTTTTGTTAGATGTAAATGGGAATCTGAAAAATGATAATTATGATTGATTAGGGTGGATGCCATGCCAGCGATTTATCGCTGATATCATGCTCACGTGGGTTTTGCAGGATGGAAGAATGACGACGAAAAAGGCGATGTGTAATTTAATTATTATTATTGTAATTTTTATAGGTCATTGTAAAATGAATAACTGTATAATGTAGTCTCTTGTTACTGAAAATTTATATTTGAAATTTGTTAATATGCATGATATGCTAGTTTTAGGGATACTTAGGAAATGTGCATCTAATTCACCGGTTCAATTTGATTCTTAGTTGAGTATGGCAAAAGGAAGATTTGATTATATATATAGTAAATGAAATCAAAGTTAATACATTGTAGTACCTTCTCAGTATTTAATAAATGATTAAATTAATTATTGGGTTACCTTCTTACATTGCAAACACATTAAAGAGTTTTAATGGGAACACTCAACCCTAATAAAATATTCGTGCATAACTTGCCTATATGTGTGATCCCGTTTTACCATATAAGAAAATTAAAACCGTAGAACGACCTTAAACTTTGCACTTGATGAGACCTCCTAGGTTAGGTAAATAAAACCCCTCGTTGGAGTTTACCGTCATAGTCTTTTAGGTCTAGCGACATTGTTGTGAACCCATATTTAGGAATGTCATGGTCCAACTTTATCCTGGAGTATGCGGTTTCCTTCTAGTTTTGGTAATCGCGAGAAGAATGTACTCTCTTCAGGTCCGATACCAGGCTGAGTGTTGAAGACCGCCTTAGGAGTCACCTTATGAGTCTTGTTTCGAAGGATCGACTAAGCGGTGCTACCTTGGTTTCTATCAAAATAACTCTCTTGGTATCTCTTGAATGTGGTTTAGTAGCCTTATGTCAAACTTGCCTTAAAATCACATGTAGTAGAGGCATAGATCGTTAGGTGCATCCATTGGAATTAAACTAAACCCTAGTGGTTTTTGTCTGTTAACTTGTGGGTAGAAACTGTATTTTAACCCCTTGTATGCGAAATTGAGTGGAAAGATGTTGATTCTGGAGAACCTTAGAAATTGTAATCTTGTCCCTTAATCCCTTATTATGTCATATATGGCATTAAGGAATAAAGAATATTCCTTATGCAGAATCGTGAAGTGTAGTGACATGGGATCTTCGTGTACATAGATCACTTGTGTTCATGTGTAGTTTATTATGCTCCTAGCCTTATACTTCTTTAATGTGTCAGACAAGTGCTTTCGTATCTCTTTTGTTTTGAGACGATGCTAAGAACGAGACCTTAGTGCGATATAAGTACATATCATATAATGTTGCACACGAGAATTGGAGATTAGGACTAAGGTCAATCTTGGAGTCCTCATAACTTAATTAAACTTTTTCATGCGTTGTAAAGAATATGAATTGTCAAATGGTGTGATCAAACTTCGAGAAAACAAAGGATATATATATATATATATATATATATATCAAATTTGGAATTCAGCAAGTTATTGTACTATAATAATAATGGTAGGGAAATAACTATTCCGTGATCGATGGATGTTCTTGGGGAAAAAATCTATTTCAATCTATGTCTTCCTTAATCCCAAGATTTCACCCTAACAACACGTTAGGTTCACTTGGTGTAACAAGGTTAAATTCTAAACTTTGAATAAGCGTTTTGGGAAGCCTAATCTTAACATAAGAATGAGAGAGTTAGAATTTTGTATAAAATCTAAAATATGGAAAATACTTATGTAAGTTATGAAGATTTGTCATAAGGGTAAAGAGCAAATTAAATGGTTGAACAATAAGTGAACTGTGAAACGAATTTTCAGAACATGTAGGTGGAAAAAGGGAGAAAATCATGCTTACCTAATAAGGATCTTGGAAAGTTAGCCGTAACTAAAATACATTTAAAGTAATGATATGTCGTGGGTTCGTCGTTCCTAAAGTCACGTTTCTTGTGGTTGGGTCTTTGCTAGTATTCGTTCGTTGGGAAAAGTGTGGTATCGACATGCCGATGTCATCTGCATGTGTCTATGTGAGTCGATGACTTATGTGATTGTCGCATGTGTGTCGAGTTTGTACTTGGAGCCCTTACTGTGTTGTGTGTCAGTGAGCAATGTAAGTAAAAAAAAAAAATTATCCTGGTATTTTACTGTTGTATTTGGGTGTGTAAAATGTGGAAGGCAGGGTCATTTGGTGTGATTGCATAACATTGAACTTTCCCCAAGGTGTGGGACCTTGCAAAAGTGGGAAAGCTCTCTAGAGAAGGTTGGTTCCTCTTCCTAAACTACCTACCATGAGCTACTCCAGTGCAGGAAAACTAAATCTAACCTAATCTAACCATTCCAAGGAACCAAGGAGAGAGAAAGAGGGAAAAAATAGAGCCTACACTAAAGTGGTGATACACCAGCAAAGGAAGCGAGATATTCTATTGAGGGAGAAAGAAACAGAAAAAATGGAGATGAGGGAGGTCAGACAAGAAGTAACACGGCCCAGATCTTCAAATTCACCATTAAACTCCATGAAACAAAATATCATGCACCTGCAAATGTGAAATACATGCACAGAAAAACAAATCTGGAAGGGAGAGGCATGAGAAACAACAAAATGATGCAAAGGGTTGAAGAACACCACAAAAACATGTTTTTATTGCTCTAGAAGGTGCACAGACCATTACATTTCTGGAATAGAGGCACAAATACATTTTCCAGGTGTGGGAGAAGGTTCACTACTCAAAAATGGCATCGAGAAACAAATTTGACAGAGTTTCTCTATGCCCAGAATGTCTCTCCTTCTCAAATGAGAAGTGTTACAATATATATAGAAAGAAAAGAGAGAGAAGAGGGAAAAGTTGAATCCTGCTTCAACCACCATGAGATAATGCATCGAATCCCACTTTGAAAGTTCAACCATTGAATATCAATGCCTTCTACAAATCCTCCCATAATATGTCACTTCTGGTTCCCCAACGGATCGAATCAAATCGGATCTGGTAGTTGAAGAGCAAGAAGATCTTGCATTAAAGGCCTGAAGATGTTTCTCCATTTTTCACCTACCAGGGCCATGTGACAGCCTGGCACTCGTTTGGGCTTCCCTTTTTGGATTCATCTTTGGAGAAGCACCACTAGGACATGTGGCTCTCTCTGCTGGCTCTGCTCCTTCATTTCTGAGCCCACCTGTAACCTGTTTGTCATCCTGGAATGTGAGCTCACGGGTCTGAGTCGTTTCCTTCATAATTTCCTTATGTGCAGGAGTTGTCTTGACCAAATTTTTTAGGGGGGTGAATTTGGGATAACAATTTGGTGACTCACGGGGACATCTGCCTGCTAGATGAAGAGACCAGTGGCCTTGGAGCATCCATTGGGCATGGAGTCAAGAATGATGGCCTGACACTGATCCTTCTTATAAAATGGACTCCCCGATTCTCTGCACTTTGCTGACCTCTGCCTGACTCTAAATCCACCCGTGCGTTGGCAATCTCAATTTTCATAAGAAAATATTAAAATGGAGTTTCTGAGAGTAGATAATTGTATTGACCTAGGCTTTCACCTGTCCCTGAAATGGATTGTTTCGAAACGACTTAAGTTGCTCTGGATTTGTTCCCTTTTGGAGCTAGCAACTGTTATAGACCACTATGAGTCTTCTTGCCATGAATATTGAAGAGCCTGGCCTTATGCACCCTTGGAGAAAAATGGACAAAACTTATATACAAAGACCAAATCATACATGCCTCAAATGAGACATGCAGAGTGTGCATAAGCACTTCTTCTGCTGAAAAAAAATCTACTCCTACTCCTAAACTAACTAGAGGGAAAGAATGCTAAACAAATCCTGCAACAGGAAGGGAGAAGTAGCTTCCCTTTCTCAAGAGGGGCAGCCATGCAAATGATTTGACACTAAATATAGCTGCCAGTATGAGTGAAAAACTGGCTATAAGCCTGTCCTCCACCCAAATCATCAAGGTATCAACATTAATGGAAAATACCTCCTCAAGCTGACCTGCATTGGACTCCTGGAGGTATTGATGGTGACCCTTGGTACTTTGATGCTCATCCTCATGCCCTGAAGTAGGCATGACTGGTTTTGGTTTCTCCTTTGGCTCCAATGAAGCCAAGTACCTGATTGGGCATGGTCTGATCCTTTGGATGTGCCCATTTCTCTGAAATTCAACTCCAAAAATGGAGTCTTCTTGTGGACCTTCTTGGGTGGATGGTGTGAGAGAGATGATGACATCCTCCTGCCTTTTCTCTTCCTCCTCCTTTGAAGAACATGGAAGATCAAGATCTTCCAACCTTGGTTCCAGAGGGCCATTATGGAATGCAGGTTGTTGCACTTGGATGTTCTCCTTCATGGCAACAGGTTCATGTGCTTGGAAGGTTGAAGATGGAGGAAAAAATGATGTTATCTCCTCAGGATCCTCTTCATTAAAGCAATCTTCCAAGTCTGACAGGCAATCTGCCTCCTTGTTGTCCTGTTGCATGTGCTCTACCTCCTCCATGGTGCCTTCCTGATCTACAACTTGATCACCATGGCTCCCTTCACTCTCAAACATGAAGTTTGAAAGATCAAACTCTTCTTCAACATCAGAGCTTGAAGGGGATGAAGTGGGAGGAAGAACTGAAGGTTCTTCTGTAGCCTGCTCCACACTTGGGGCCTCTGAAACTGTATGGTCCTCCTCCTCTGCTCTTCAAATTCAAACTCAGCCACCACTGGCTCTTCAACCTTGACCTCCTCTATTGGCTTGACCATCAAGGGGATCTTTGTAAACCCAAATTTAGCAGCCCAACTCATCAGATTTTTCTGTTATTTCTTTTCTGTTGGGCTCCTCTTCTTGTTGTCCTTGACTGGATTCTTGAGTATCTTCCCAACATGGACTTGGGAAAGTAAGAGGAGTGGCAGGTTGGGGTTCAACCAGCTTTGCAATTGTTTGTGGTGGGGAGGGAGGTGGAACTTCTTGTTTGTTTGGAGGGGATGACTGTTTGGAAGGGAAAAGGGGAGAAGAACTGAAATGGGGTGGAAGACTAGGGATGGAGAAATGGAATCAATGCTTGGGGCAGCAACTGGGAAGCTTGGAAATTGGAGCTTGGGTTGAGATGGTGCTGCTTGAGGAGTGGAGAGAAAATTACCAGATAATGGTGTAGGATTTACCCATTGACAAGGATGCCTGGCACCAAATTCATAGGCCTCGATCTCCTCAGTCCATTGTGTAAGTTGGGGCAACATTTCAACCATGAAGTCTAGCTTCTCCTGAGGGCTGTAATGTCTTGGAAAAGGGCCTTCCCATGGACAAGGTGCCCTGCAACCAATCTTGAATGCCTTCATTTGTGTTATGGCCCTGGACTGCACCATGCTAGCCTCCATTTTTTGAATCTTCTCTAGTAGACCAGCATCCTCTGCATAACTATCACCATTATATGTGTCCCCTTGTCCTTGATAAGCTTCATAGTCAAACTGGTTTTGACACTGCTCATATGGGTAAGCATAATGGTCCTGGATCTGATTATAATGCTGATTTGGAGGAGTTGGGAAATACATTGGAGGTGGACTGCATTGTTGTAAGTGTGAGTTCCATGAAGGGAATGAAGTCATGATTGCACAACCTCATGGAATGGGAGAAAATGAAAGAGATGGAAGAAGAAAATGGATGAAAATGAGTGGAAATGGATGGAAAAGGTCTGCAACTCAGAGAATGGGTTTTTGACCAGATGGAGTCACCAGATGTGCTTTGAATGTGCCTCTAAAGGCTGAATTCTCACCAAGAACACATCAACTTGATGAAATGAAGTGGTAAGGTGCTTCAGACCTGGTCCCACCGGGCGTGCCAAAACTGTTAGTGTGAAATCACAACACCCCCAAATGAGTTATGGATATGCTTTTCTAAGGCAGGGTCATTTGGTGTGATTGCATAACATTGAACTTTCCCCAAGGTGTGGGACCTTGCAAAAGTGGGAAAGCTCTCCAGAGAAGGCTGGTTCCTCTTCCTAAACTACCTGCCACAAGCTACTCCAGTGCAGGAAAACTAAATCTAACCTAATCTAACCATTCCAAGGAGACAAGGAGAGAAAAAGGGAAAAAATAGAGCCTACACTAAAGCGGTGATACACCAGCAAAGGAAGTGAGATATTCTGTTGAGGGAGAAAGAAACAGAAAAAATGGAGATGAGGGAGGTCAGACAGAAGTAACACGGCCCAGATCTTCAAATTCACCATTAAACTCCATGAAACACAACATCTGCACCTGCAAATGTGAAATACATGCACAGAAAAACAAATCTGGAAGGGAGAGGCACGAAGAAACAACAAAACGATGCAAAGGGTTGAAGAACACCACAAAAACATGTTTTTATTGCTCTAGAAGGTGCACAGACCATTACATTTCTGGAATAGAGGCACAAATACATTTTCCAGGTGTGGGAGAAGGTTTCGCTGCTCAAAAATGGCATCGAGAAACAAATTTGACAGAGTTTCTCTATGCCCAGAATGTCTCTCCTTCTCAAACGAGAAGTGTTACAATATATAGAAAGAAAAGAGAGAGAAGAGGGAAAATTCAAATCCTGCTCCAACCACCATGAGATATGCATCGAATCCCACTTTGAAATTTCAACCACTGAATATCAATGCCTTCTGTAAATCCACCCACAATATGTCACTTCTGGTTCCCTAGTGGATCGAATCAAATCAGATCTGGTAGTTGAAGAGCAAGAAGATCCTGCATTAAAGGCCCAAAGACGTTTCTCCATTTTTCACCTACCAGGGCCACGCGGCAGCCTGACACTCATTTGGGCTTCCCTTTTTGGATTCATCTTTGGAGAAGTGCCACTAGGACACGTGGCTCTCTCTGCTGGCTCTGCTCCTTCATTTCCGAGCCCACTTGTAACCTGTTTGTCATCCTGGAATGTGAGCTCATGGGTCTGAGTCATTTCCTTCATAATTTCCTTATGTGTAGGAGTTGTCTTGACCAAATTTCATAGGTTCATGATAGGCACCCGCTGTGGTCTTATCTGCACTGTCTAAAACCTCACACCTACCTGTTGAATGGTCTACATCCATATTTTCTACTTCTTCATCATCCACTAAGTAGACCATCTTTCCTTTTTCTTTCTCAAGGCAAGCGTGCTTAAGTAGTGTGGCATCTGTCTCTATTTCTTTAACAAAATGCACTCCTGAGTCGTTTCCATCAAATAAATCTTAAATGAGTTCTTCCTTTGCACTATCTCCCATAGTTAACCACTTTATAACCTTAATGCCGCTTCTACTAGAGGTTTAGTAGAGAATTAGTCAAAAGTATGGATCATTCCTACAATCAAATCCTGCCAATTTCCAGTCTCTCTATGGAGTTCCGCATATACATACCAAGCACACGTGCAACCTTGTAAAGTGGAATAAAATTTGTGCACCCAGAGTGAAGGTGGTAAAGCTTCATGCCCCTCTGTCCAGAGTCTCTCACACTGCTGAACGTGGTGCTGAACATGTTGATTACCATGATAAGTGCAGATTTGAGTAGGTGCATTGCTCTGGAAAACCTAGTAGAAAGATCAATCCTAATTTCATTCCATCCTACAAGATTATCCTTGTGAACCACCCACTAGCGCATTGTTGTCTCGTACAAGGTATATGCTAACATATTCAATCTCTCTAACTGGTCTATCCATTGTTCCTCCATGGCACCTTGAAATACCATAGGATCCCCTTCTCCAGTGTAACGAGGTACCGAGTTTTACTTATTCTCCTAATACAACGAGGTCTACTGGTCCACGCAAAGGTACTCCTTACTTCGTTCCCTACCAACTCATAAGTACTATGAGCCCAATTATCACAAGCAATACTTGTAGTATCACTAATAGACTTGTGCATCTTCCCATTGAAGGATTCCTTCTTTAGATGGATCAAGCACTTTTGGGTCTCAGATTATGCATATATAAATCCTATTTAGGATCTTCCTCACTCAAAGGCTCAACATAGGTGCAAAATTTTCCATCTGTTAAAGGGATAATAACTCTTTCCTCCTTGTTTTCAAAACTGATATAACCCTTGTTGAACCGAAGATCAACATTATTTGCATAGCACCAAGGATGCCCAAGTAGATCTGGGAAGCTATCTACCTCTACAAGTGCTAAAACCTCAAAATCCCCAGTGAACTTGGCTCCCTGTATGGTAATGGATGCATCTTTTAAAACTCCAATGGGAGTGGCCTTAGTTCAGTTAGCCATGAACAATACATTCAAAGATGGCTACAATGGAGGTCTCCCCATTTGTACCCATGCATCTAAAGTAAGAACATTGACTTCCACCTGTATCAATCAATATATTACTCAAAATCCACCCATCCACAACAACATTCAGAGTGATTTCCTTTTCATAATCTAAGCTATGAGGGGGAAGATTTCTATGCATGATTTTTCGTCCAATCTCAATACTTGTGTGGAGTGTTTCCCTTTAGCCAATTCCCTAACAATGGGATGATATTCTCCTAATGCAACATCTCGCACACTTCCTTCAAGTCATCAATATCATATTGGATCTTCTTTACTTCTTTCTTTTGCTCCATCTTTTGTGATTTCTCCTTTAAACACTTTATTTCACCTTGAATATTTTTTTAGTACCTCCATGGTTTCCTAATAAACCTCCTTCTGATGGATAGGGATCTAGGTACCATGCATGTAGAACCTCCTCCTTAGCGATGGTAGGCTTCTACTTAATGCTTCTCTGGCACGTGCAGCTTCAGCACGAGTAGTGATCTTTACAGGTAATACCTTGGATTCTAGTTCCAACTTGGGCATCCACTGATTTTCCACAGCACGTTGTATCCTAACCATCCCTGCACCTTTGTTTTCTTGTTTATGTTGCTTACTAAGATGCTCATATAAGTCTGGGCATTCCTCATAACTATGATTCTTTCCACAGAAAGAACATGTAATATTCTTAGGACATTCATGCCTGTAGTGGTCAGGAGATCCACATGTATAACATGTTCCACGAGGAAAATCACCTCGTCCACCACCACAACCTCATCCTCCAAATCCACCATGGTATCCTTGACCTCTGCCATGACCTCCTTCAAAATGCCTTCATTCTGATCATAGCACACTTGATTGTGATCCTGATCCTGATGCTCATTCTTACCTTTAGAGTTATCTGATACTCCTGTCTGTCATACACCAATATCTATAGCATCATGGATCTGACCAATCAGCTGGCAGTCTTCTGTATCGTGAGTTGTGGACCTGCAAATTTTACAGTAGCAAGAGACGTTCTTCCTTATTGCGCATTGTAATAATGGGAAGTGGCTAGCATCATGGTTTAAATGACATATCTCACAGTCTAGCAATAATGAACGTACTGATCTACGGGGACAACTATCCTTGGTGTGACCTTCCACTTCACAATCTGTACACCAAATCCCCGTGTGCATCTCATGTGCTAAATTTTCCTAATAGTTTCTCCAACTACTTTGCCATAACTACAATCTATGCTTCCAAAAATGGACTGACTCTAGTGTTTATACTTCTAACTACCTTAGTGCGTAAAGTTGCTTCAAGTGCTTCACGCGGATCAGTGTATGTCTTATGTGATAGTGCCCTTCTAAAAGGTGTAATCAGACCTCCAATGAACCATTGTGCATGTTGGCTTGCATGAATATCATAAGAAAGCTTAGATAAAAGCATTTTGAAATGGGCATCATACTCTCTGACACTCTCAATAGTGCCTTGCTTAATATCCTTGAGTGCACTTATACTCTTCTGCTCAAACTCAGGGATGTGAAACTCTTTAAGGAAAGCATCTTTTAATGTTGCATAATCTACGCAAGTCTGATCAGGGTCAAACTTTCTGTACCAGCTGTGTGCGTGCCCTTGTAATGTAGTGGCAAATTGACTTCCCCTGTGCTCAGAAGATGTGATTCCTTTTGTGCACCACATTATTTCACACATGTGCACGTGTTCAGTAGCATCTTCTATGCCCCTATACTCTGGAAGATGAAGAGACATCTCCATGTAAATATTTTAGGGTTGGTGTGGACCTTGCCCACCTAATCCAGAACCTCCTGTGTTTCCTCTACCTCCAGAACCACCAGATCCACTAGAACTAGAACCACCTATACCTCCTGATCCTCCACCTGTAGCTGGAGATGGACCAGAAGATGTACTTCCCTATGTGTCCCAATAGTAGTACTGAATTGAACCCCTACAGTATGTGAAGTGTTACCACTCCCAGCAGTGAGTCCAAAATTTTGTGCACTAGAATTTTGTGTGGATGATGCACCTGAAAAGGTACCTCCAAACAACAATGAAGATGTTTTCCCTACCATTGATGTACTTGTTATGTGACTTACTCCTGCTCTCCCACTACCTAAATTAGCTTGCTGACTATTTTTTGTACTAGATACTGGAAAACCAAGTGCAAGGGCTAGGTTACCAGGTAGATTCAGATGTGCACCCATGGCCCAGGTCATCTCTGCTGGCATGCTTCCATGTGAGGCCGAGGGGGGTTCCCTGTCATGCTTTCCTAAATGGGGGATTTCTTGATGCTATAGCTCCACACCTTCTACGTGAGCTCCAAATCCTTCACGAGCCATCTCTCTCCTCATTGCCATTCACTCTACAAAATCCCTGTTACTTCTCTATCTCCCTCTCACATGCCTCATTATACTTAAGCCACCTTTCTTCTCTCTGCCTTTCTATTGCTAGGTCTGCCATCTTTCACCAAACCTGCTCCTGCCCCTGCACGTGGTGGGGTTTAGTTAGCCATCGGTTTTCTTTCCAAGTTCAGGGTTACCATCAAGATTTTGATCGCCAGTGGAATGCCTTGCAGGTAAGTTCCCCTGGGATATCGTAAAAAATTGAATTCTGCTACCTCTGGGCAAGAATAAGTGGAAATTGAGTACTCCAAAATATAGTTGTTTAGAACACCATGAAACCAAGTATCCACAACGCGTGTCCAAATCAGATCAACATCATAGAGGGCCTAAAATTCTTCCTGCATCCAAACAAGTGCGTGATACCTCCAATCCCTTTTAGATGCATAAGAAACCAGCCACTCATATAGTTCTACTGAGAAAAATAATGAAGAAGCTCTCATACAAACTGTCATATAGATTCTGTTCCACCCATGTGTGTGCGTTAAACTCAGATCTGGTGTTGAACCTCATGTGTATTCTTCTTCTAGATCATGTATCCACTCCTCAACACTTGCTAGGGTCAACCGGTATGTCTTCATCATGAACCATCCTGAAAATAACTGAAAAAGAGGTCCTGGAAACAGAACCAATGATGCAGCCTAGAATTTACCAGTAATAACCCAGGCGCACTGGCACATCACTCATCCTAGACTGAGTGCTCACCCAAAAGCATGCAAAGGTACCAGGCCCCTCTTTAGGGTTGCTTGTGTAGGATGTTAGCATGATGAAGACTTAATGCATTCAAATCCATAATTAATATAACATTCTACAGAGCATGTCCAGATCTAGATCTAAAAAGTAATAGATTAAAAAATACCATAATGAAGTCAATCATGCAAGAACCAATTATACTCATGATTAACACCTTGATTCAACCAATACACTCCATTATATTAAACACAATAAATACACAGAAGCTTATTACAATAAGTAATACCATAAGCTCATGCACGCATCAGATCTGGCAGCATAACTTCACAATAATTCATATTTAGTTCTCACATATATCTCCCTATTCTACACAAATCACTACATATTTATAAGGGTGGGGACTTTCCCTTCACCGCTTGCATAACTCTTCAAAATAGGTCACATGCTAAAAATATCCATGCGCCTTTACAATAATAGCCACACATACAAGTGCACTAACAATAGACCTCTTCTAGTTTAATGGTGGTAGTAATTTTGTTCTTATCCCACACCCATGCAAAGCGCTTAGTAGTTTCTCTTCAAAAAATAACCATGTGTGTTGCACAAGTCTTTATCCAGTTTGTGTGCTCTGCATGCTATCTCCAAAAATAGCCCCATACATGTGAAAATGGCTAAGTCCTGAATCTACCCTTGTATTTCAAGTGCAACCTGTTCCTTGCTTATCCATTCCGCACCTTTGACTGCGCCTACATTCTTCACATGCAAACCTTTGTGTGCCTTCTTCTAAGTATCACACTTGGGATTTGCAACAACCAATGATGTGTAAAGCAGCCCTAAATTTATAAGGGTAGTGCATTACTAATTTAGATAAGTAACCTAACCACATTTTTTCCCACACATGATTTTCACTACTCTGAAGGAATCATTCTGAATTCCTGGTAATATTCAAGCACACTGCCTTTGTCTATAAACATTTTGATATCAGATGGCTTCCAAATTATAATGTTATGTACTCTCAAGACAACTAGAATTAACGCGGAAAACTATAAACTTAGAAATCCTAAGTTATTCACGTAAGTTTAATAGCTAAAACCTCAGAGGATTTATCAAAAAATCTAATTTTTTTGGACTTGACTCATCAAGGATTGAAATAATCGTCATCCTTATGAATCATAAGATCATGCAAGATTCTATAAATCTACTATAGGTTTGCAGTAAATAAAAATAGATAATTTACTCTCACTAGAACAGCACTTCAATGACACATTCTAACACTTCCAAGGATGTTAGAAGCAACTTGATTGCAATAGTGTGAATGGGGATAGTTGCATAAAAATATCAGAAACACTCAACTACTAAAACTTGCTTAAATTGATAACGAAAAAGATATGAATATTTTTCGATTGTCTCATCAACTTGACATAGATCTAGGATTGAAAAATCTTCATTTTTCCTCCAACTTATGAAATAAAAATTCATTGATTCCTATGAAGTGGAATATCAAGAGGAATATTTAACTGTATCCATTCATTTTTCTATGATCAATTAAAGGATCAGTGATGAGGCTACTATTCAACATGAGATCAAAACCATCCACCAATTGAAATAAGATAAATGAGCATGGTAGAGAAAATTTTCCAAAGAAATTAGCAGCAAATATTTCGGTAGAAATGTAACTGTAGAGGACAAAAGTGGTGGCTTAAGACAATGACAGCAGCAAATGGTAGAAGTCAGAATGAGCTTTATACATCCCAAGTACTTGTAGTGAATCAACAAGAATGGATGGAGAATAAATGCCACCACATATTAACTTATTATAATTTCCACATGATGACAAATGGGATAAATCAATTTGATTTTATAATGATGATGTCCCCAGTTGCGCTGGTTGCGTAAACTACTTAGCAAATATTACTAACCATTTCTCTGTGCACGGGAGAATTTGCAAATATTCAGCACCTCAAAATTTCCAATGAGTATTTTGGTATCTTCAAGAATAGAGCTTCCAAAAGGAAAAGTCAGAAAAAAAAAAGGTATCTGAGTTTATTTTTGCATTGAAACTTGCTCCATATTTTATCAAAGATGTAGGGTTAGTCAAAGGAATACCATAGATGATGTTAACACTAAAGCATACAGCAATGTGAACTTGGTGATCATATATGAGTTCTTCAAGTGAAGGAAAGACACAAGATTAACTGGTTCACCCAGTGTGGGCTTTGACAAGATGGCAATGCAATGAGGTTATTATTCCAAGAGGTAAAAAAGGGTTTTGTAAGAATCATGTGAAAATTTCCACAAACCTTACACAATGTTCTGTACTTTTCCTCTCACAAGTTTGGATGATTTAAGACATGAAATCTCACCAAGAATTCCTAGTGTTAACACATGTCCTCAATCTTATTGATTCTAAAACCCATGGAATTATCTTAGAGTATCAAAGCTTAATACAAACTTAGGGTACGTTGGGTGCATTGCATTTACAATAATTAGATCAATTATAACAAGACATTGGGTCTGTAAAAACAAGTGATATTAATCTGACTAAAAATCACCCAGCTGAGGTAATGGTGATGGTTGGTTAAGCCTAAATTATGACTATCATTTCCCCTTTTTTCTAGGTGATCGTCAATTGTGTGACAAAATTGAATTGACTATGGAATGTCATGATACTTTGTATGTATATTTTTTCCATTATAGGGCATATATATACCTTAAGTAATTACTTTTTCAGTTTTCTCCATAATCTTCAAAAATCTCCCACATAGATTGATAGTTGTTTGAAAAAAATTAAGTTCATGCACAAGCTCAATGTCATGGTGTATGTTCATTAAGGCCTGTTAAAAGGTTGTTACAACTTTTGATGAAGATTTTTCGCTCTCAAAACCTCTAATTTTTTTTTGGAAAATACTGACTCCAATTTCAATATTATTAAAAAATAACTTCTGTTAGAAATTTAATGGGTTCTGATTTGATTAATTTTATCCTTAAAAATCATTTTCAAGGGATGGTCCAATTCACTTAAGTCCTAGGGAAGTGCCAATGTATCAGCCCTGACATTTAGTTTGCTGTTTACAAAATTAAGTCATTCCAAAATCTCTTAAGAATTCCAGGATGACTTGACTTTGAGATTCCTAAATACCTTGTATAATCCTAGATTGACATCCATTGGATGACCTATACTATATTCTATAGTAATTCATTGCTGAGTTAAATAGGGTAGACCTGAGGTCTTCTGGTAGGCAAGGTAGGTAAAATTTGTAAAATGTAATGGTGACACATGGCCGTACAACCTTCTACAGGTGAAGTTGAAATCCATCAAATTTTTCTATTACACATTTTATTGTGAAATACATATATAGATCTTGCTTATCCTACCATCCATATATGTAGCCATATCTATAGTGATCAATATATCCCCATATATAGTATCATCAGAATCTCCATAACATATATATATGTATATGTCCCTCTGAAATCCATTGAGAATCCATACTGGTCTGAATCGTTACAACTATGTGATAGAGCCATAGCAATCGAAGAACACACTCCCACATATCCTATGTAATGACTATTTTGAAGTTAAACAACCATTACATAAATAAGACTGGATCCAACACACTGAACATATGGACTCTATTTTACAAGGTGGTACTCGATCCACTAAGCTTTTTAGGAAACTATATTTTCTCATATTTAAAGTGTATTAGACCATAAAGGGGTATACTAATAGGTTTTGATTTCCTATGAAGTTGTGAAAACTAGTTCCAGAAAGTACCTCCTAGTGATATTCATGACTAAGATGTGAATTACATTTCATGTTGGTTATAGGAACAATCCTATATGAATTGTTGATGCCAAGAATCTTCACTTTGTAGCTCCCAAATCCTTGATTTAATGTAATAAGACTAATGATTTTCTACGCTTAATGCCACTAATGTCCTATACTTGATCTTCGACTAATGGGGGACATTACTATCGCATATGACATGAAATTAAATCTATATAGCTTAAATTTTGAGATTCTTAAATAATGACAATGGTCATTTACATCCACATATAGCCATGAGGGATGTATAAAATTGTCAAATTTTTGAATATGTCATTTCCTTGAGGTATTTGCTCAAAGGTTGAGTGAAGAATCATACAAAACTTCTTGTTCAACTTGCATCGTCATGTTTCTCCTAAATCTTGACTTGATAACTCAACACGGGTTAATTAATGCTTTATACTTACCTCAAAGATCTCTTTTATTAATCCTTATCTCTGTCTTAACATCCTTGTCTTCACCGCTTAAATGCAAATGCTTCACTGCAGAGGATCTAGATAATATACAGATGGAATACATTCTTAACTATCTTGAGAAAATTTGGTAACCTGAAATATCAACTGACCAAAAGGTTTCATATGAGGCAAATCCTTTGGGATAAAAAGCCTTGATTTGTAAGATAATGTCCACTATAGTTGAAGTTGGTTTAAGTATGATTTTGGTAAACCCACTTGATCTACAATGTCCTCATGTATTAGAATCTGGCAACTTAAACCATTTTCAACCAGATTTTGGATTAGCATGCAAGAATCCATGTGGTTCAGGTGGATAAGGTGTCAACTGCGAGTTAGTTGGTGGCCCGTTGTTCATTGACCTTCTTTAAGAAGTTTCATTGAGCTATGAATCTACACATGAATCAGCTAAATCTGTGACTACCCTATCCGAAAAAATTTCGTACTTTTAAAATAATGGGTCGTTTTGTGTTTTTATTGCCTGAAAGTTCTTGTATTGCGTCAAGATATTCCCAAAGAGCCATATTAGCCATTTTCGCCAAATACCCAGATGCCCAAAATTGTTATATTCTGTCGTCGGGATTTGTCTGCGGGAAATTTGTATTTAATTATTTTGAGCCCCATTTGAGGCAATTTGCGCTCCGATTTAACCCTGTTGTGATCGAACATATCATTATTCCTATATACCAGAAGGGTTTTAACTAAGAATAAGTTTTGGGCTTTATTTGTGACTTTTGGCAACTTTTTGTGTTTTCCCGTTTCGTTTTCTGTGAAATTTCTCTAGATCAATTCCTTTGCCGGTTTGGCCTGATTCTTGGCCTGGAGTAACTGGGGAACATATACGCACATTATGCTAGAAGGAAGTCGCCATCGGAGGTCTGGTTCACTGGGAAAAGACGAAGTCGTGCACCAAAAAGCCTCTTCTGGGCTGGCTGCATTTTTGGAAAACAAAGAATTAGAGTGGATAATGGGAAAATTAGAAGCAGCAGGCAGGTGGGAATTTTGTACCTACCTTGCAGGGTACTTTTTCCCATGATAGAAAAGTCACTTAAGTTGCAGTGGGAAAATTAGAGGCAGCAGGCAGGCGGGAATTTATTGCCTGCCTTGCAGGGTAAAAATTCCCATGGTGGAATAAAAGAAAAGTCACTTAAGTGAATCATGGGATTTTATTGCCTGCCTTGCAGGGTAAATAATCCCATTATGAAAAACAAGTGACTTAAGTGAATCATGGGATTTTCGGGGCTGCCATGCAGGGTAAAAATCCCATTGTCATAAATTCTTAAAAATAGAATTCTCTTTGGCCAAAAAGTGCGACCCCTTTAGGGAGATAAAGGCAGCCTTTAAAGTGATTAAATTAATTAATTTCTCTTCTAATTTTGGCGCCCAGGCATGGAAGAAAGTCAACAAAAGTAAAGGGGAATAAAAGAGATGGAAATAGATTGTCTAAATTAAATAAATTAATTTATTTAATGGCAGCCCCTTCATGACAAAAAGTGAGCCCCATTTGGGATATATTTAATGCTTTTTGAAGCATTAATTGATTAAATTAAATTCTATTTTCAGTGGCTAAGGTTAAAGCACACTGTGAAGCTTAAGTGAAGTGAAGAGTGGATGATTAAATTGATTAAATTTAATTTATTGGATGGTTGTCCTTAAACATGCAATTTTAGCACATCAGTTAAAGAGAAGAGCATGATTTTTAATTAATTAATTGCCAGGAATAGGAAGGGCAATTATTAATTATAGAATTATGAGGGTTATATAAGCATGGGCTGCCATAAGGGTGAATTAATTAATTCACAGGTGAAGAAGTGCAGCCCAGAGGAAAAGTGCGCCCCATATTGAAGAGGATTTTGCTCAAAAGAAGATCAAATCAATGCTAAAAGCTTCCAATTTTGGCGCATGCATTGAAGGAGGTTGATTTGTGTTTGCATAATTGTTTGCATAAGTGATACAGGTGCTCAGGTGAAGTTGGAAAAATTCATGCTCACTTTGCATGCAAATAAAACATCAATTTTTGGGGCAGCAGGCTTGAATAGTGCAGATTTTTATTATTAAAATTCACTATTCATGTTCCGGTTGCCATCTTTGTCTGAATTAATTGCAGGAATTCATTACAGGTGCTTTACAAAAGAAAAGGAGCTTTAATCAATGTCCAATACATTGAATATATCCTCCGAATCTGAAGAATTATCCAGATCTGCACCAGTTTTGAAGAAATTTGGCCAAATAAGAAGAAAAAGAATTATTCAGACAAAGATAGACAAAGCCATGGCAAAGAGGGATGAAAAAGAAAGCACAACGGAGTCATGCATCACTTCCAAATTTGCAGACATAGGAGACACAGATCTAGGTCCGGAACCTCTTTCCGAATTGATTGATAGATCCAGAGCAGGAAAGACTTCACTCATGCGTGCAGTTAAAAGCAGTGGAATTATTTGAGCTGCAGCCTTTCCATACACAGCCCAGTTGCCAGAGTTTGTTATGGAGTGCGCTAGATCTTACCATCCTTCATCCAGATCAGTGCGAGATGCTACGGGGAAAACAATAATTTGGCTGGACGCAGAGTTCATCAATTATTGTTTGAAGATTCTGGTGCGAAAGGTGGTGACTTCCATTAGCATTCAGGATGCCGGTAGCAGGTGGGAGAAGCATAGAGTTGACTGCGTGAACATAATGAACAGCAGATACATGAAGAAGCCCAGATCTCCTTCTAAGTTCCCAAGAACTCTTCCGCGGTCCAATCTCGTGCAGGAGGTTGATGATATTGTCAAATTGTTATGCAGGATTAATGGCGAGGCGAATGCTCACACTTTCCGTACATGGATGTATGCTTTCATCAGGACCATTGAAGTCAACAAGGTTGATTCCATAATCAATTGGTCGGAAATCATTAGCGACAACATTGGTGAGCAACTCCGGAACGTGAAGCGTACTTTCAGCTTCAAAATGACTTCCTACTTGGTGTATGTTGCAGCTTCACAAGGCATCTTCTCCAAACTGGATAGATGTGGCGTTCTTTCTAAGGACCCCATTTTCGAGTGCTACCCACAACTTACTGTACCTGCATGCGAGAAAGATTTCAAAGTGGTCAATGATGAATTCTTCTACGAATTCATTTGCAAGCTAGACAAGGACCTAAAGGCCAACAGGGTGAGCAAGGAAGCATGGGAAGCTGTATCCAAAATTGGCAGTCTATTCATTCAGTTTGCAGATTTCACATACCTCAGGGTTACTGGCTTTTCTGGAGAACCGGTTAAGCTACCCAGATATCCGAATGATAGATTGATCACCATGGAGCTGAGCAGACAACTTGTGGAGATACACGACCTTCAGTCGAAACGGCACAAGTCTACGGGCTTCTTCCCAATCACTGTGGGACATTATAGCTGCCAGAGCATTCATAGAGCTCGAGGGATGGAGACGGAGATGTTATCCGAGTATGAGCAAGAATTCTTCCCGGCACGGCTGAACTTCGATCCATTTGGAGTAGCCAGGAAGACGATCTCCTAGGAGTACGCACATGTGCCTTCATTAGAGGATTTCTGGATGAAGTGCAAAAGTGAGTACGAGGTTAGAAAGAGGGATTTCAGCAGGCTATCAGCACGAGCAAGTGTTCGACTTTGGACTAGCGCGGATACCTGCGGATCTTAAAGATGATGGGAATGTGTTACTTGACACTTACCATCAAATGGGAGGAGATAGAGCCGTACTTCAGGATAACGTAGGGGGCTGCCATACAATTGAAGAAAGGTCTGGCGCTGTTTTGGTGAATACTTCAAACTGGTTGCTGACAAAGGGATATTGCCTTGATGAAGCATTGATGAATCAAGTCACGGGTAACTTTGGCACAGGAGATTCCCTCAAGAGGAAGCACAGAGGAGAAAGTAGCAGAAGGTCCGAGAAGTTGAAAGTACATAGAAGATCTCAATCAAAGGACAAGATCACTTCCACGGCTATGACTTTAGTTCTGGCTTCTCCAGCATCCTAGTACTTCACCAACTGTTGCACCTCAGCAGGACACTTCCATGCCTCCACTGAATCCGGCAACATTCATCTTCTCTCCTCAGCCACTCCGTTCAGCACCTGTTCCAGAAGAGACGTTGAAGCTGCAGATGGCGGAGTTCGAAAGAGCTTTGTCCTTGGATGATTCAGAAGATGGCAGCCATAACACTGTAGCACTTTCTGATGGAGAGGAAACAGAGCGGGAGATAGTAGTGCACTCAACAACTTCTCATTCTCCGAGAAGTAACTTCTCAGAATGGTTGGCTTCGCAGTTGGTTCCAGAAGCTAGAGTGGAGATGAACTTGGAAGAACACGACTTGCAGCTACTCCAGAGTCTAGGCGGAAAAGACAGAAGGCCTAAAGTTGCTAAGGTAACTTCAAGGTTGATCATCGAAGAGTCGGGGTAGAAGTTTGCTGAGATGTCAGTTCCGGCGGAAGGAAAGAAGGAGGATGAGCTCACGGCAGAAGATGTAACAGTAACCAGAGTACCCCTCGGTCAAGCCACCACAGAAGGATTGAAGCAGGATACACAGACATTGATAGATGCTCTATTCCTTAGGCTTGACAGAGAAAAGGCGGAGAAAGACGAGCTTCAGAAGCAAGTATCTCAATTGTGCGAGATCATAGCCAAGGTTGCTAAACCTTCCATTCAGCCCATTTCAGAGTAGGTGAGTGATCATCTTATGCAGGAGATGGAGGATGCAAGCAATCAAGTGAAAGCTATTGACGAATGGAAGAATCTGATTATTCGTCAAGCTTCTGTACAACTTGGAGAGGTGCCAGCCCGCCTGAAGGTTATGAATGATGCAGCAAATCAGCTGAAGCAACTGGTGACGAGCATAGTAGATATGAACACAGTTGCTGAGAGTAACCTGAGTACTTTGGCCGAAATCAACAAGCTGCCGGGAGATGTATTGGTTGCAGAGCAGATTGTACCGGATGGATCAGTTGAGAAGGGGAAGCAGCTGGAGTTTGCAGTATCTTTCCGTTTGGAGATCTGCAGAGTTTTGCTGAAGAGGATGCAGGCACTTGAGAGTAAGACATCATCCTTACCAGACAGTATTATTTCTTTCACTGAGGAGGAAGTGGTCGGAGATGTTACTTCATACGTACGGATCGTTCCTACCAAAGTGCCTAATTCCCTGGAAGGGTCTCTTCTGATGGTACAAAAGAGAATTGATGGAGCTACTAAACCTTTCACGATGAATTCCATTAGCAGACTGGTGGCACTGCAGGCAGATATTGCGAGGTTCGGGCCGAGCTTGGAAGATGTGGAAGCATGTGCATCAAGGTGTTGAATGAAGGATTGCTGCAGTTCAGGACAAAGAAGAAAGCAGTGGCTAAAACAGATGGGAAGATGCTGAATCACATCTTCGACAAGTATATCCAATATCAGAACAAAAAGAAGACGTAAATGTTACAGCTGACTTGACTTCTTCTATTCTATTCTTTCTTCTTCTATTTTCCACGTTCCCGGATGAAATTGTAAGACTTCAAAGTTATTGGTTTTGAAACCATTACTTAAAGTCATGTGGAACAATTCTATTAGTTAAGTGATACATGTGTCACTTAAGGAGAAGTTAGTGGAGGATGATTGCCAAATGTCATCTTTACTTGTTGTTTATGTTTCAGTTCAGTTAGTTTCCCATTTGTACTTTCCCTCCTACATTCTATAAGTAGGAGAAGAACCTCCGGGTTAATGATCAGAATTTGTAAGCAGCAACCTTGTGTTCCAGACTTTGTGCTGAAACCCTTGAGAGCCACTTGAAGCAAAGGAATATACAGGAGCAGATTTCTGGAGAACTTTGTGTCACGGTGTATTGTGTTTCTTGCTTTTTATCTTAGATCTTTTAATAGACTTTGTGTTATTTCAGATCTAGATCTAGAGCTACCTTTGCTTAGAATTCTGTGTTTATATCTATTGGTTTCTTCTATGTGCATGCAATCAACTCTGCTATCTATTGATTGGGATGCACATCTTCCCCATTTCTTCTCTGTGTTTATATAATTCCTTTCTTCTATAAATATTTCCTTTCTTTAAACAGCTGCTTACTTGCTGCAGAACTGTTCAGTTATGGTTCATGAACTGAGTAGTTAAAGTAAAACCCCATATAGATATTAGCATACTTTAATTGACAAATCTGACACGGGAGCCTCACCGGTAAATGAGGGAGATTTATCTCATGACTGCCTAGGTTTTGTGCTATGCAGAAAATCTAGCGACGTAGGTCACCTCTTGCCAACGCCGGTTCTTTTCAAGCGATACCAGTTCAGTCTGATCGACACTGGTACCTGTAGATGTCTTTTCTGAATCAGAGAATGAGTTTTCTTCCATAAAATTTCCAACCGGTTCATCTTTGGGTACCAAAAATTGATCACTGTACATTCTCTTTTCGTTCCATTCAATGTCACGAATCCTAACAATCTTCCAAATCCCAAAAACAGAATCCAAAATCACCAGAGCCATAACCAATAAAAGTACATCTCTTGGATTTGGCATCCAACTTATTTCTATTTTCTTTATCAACATGCACAAAAGATTATGAACAAAATACTCTAAGAAAAGAAATATCTACCTCTTTTCCAGTCCAAGCTTCTTCTAGTATTCCACCATCCAATGCACTTGAAGGCCCATGGTTAATCCAACATGTATCCTCATGCTTCTTACAATTCTTCTAATTATTTTCAAAATTTAACCTCTAACCCTAACTTTCTAGCTTATATAAGCATATAAAAACTTAGGGCACTTTAGCTATGCAATTACAACCATTAGATCACCTTTATATAAAAGGTTAGATCTAATTCCAGTGACTTAACTAAAAGCAATCACACATAGGTAACCAATGCTGGTTACCCTAACCGATATCGGTTCCTACTTATTTTGATCAATGTCGGTTCGTAGGTGACCGACAACGGTTACCCAACTGACACCAGTTACTATGTATTCCAGGAATTTAATAAAGCATACTTTTTGTGAATCAATTGAGCTCTACAACTCAACAAGGTCCATAGTGCATGTAGATGTGGATGGAGAGTGTAAGGGTTAGATGACATGCAGAGGGGATTGGAGAGAGCAAGGACGAGAGTGTACTTGGAGGGGACTGAAGAGTGCAAGGGCCGAAGCACATATGGAGGGTATGAGAGAGTGCAAGGTTTTGAATATGTGAGGAGGGGACCGCAGAGCGCAAGGGGTAGAGTGCGCATGGAGGAGGACATATAGTGAATGGGGAATAGAATATAGAATATAATGCCGACTAGATGCAAGACAGTTGCACATGTGACTGAGAATCTAAAAAATATGGACGGATGAAGTGCATAAAGTGATAGATGATGGGAAGATGGCTAGATAAAAAATACCAGGGTAGTTGCACCTGTGACTAACTCTGCAAAAATTTTGGGCGAAGAAATTGCAGGGTAGTCATAATTGCGACCAAGACAGGGAAATTTATGAAAAACTTCATAAATGTACCGATAGTGTAAGAAATAGGGGAAATTGTGTTTGTTGTCAAGGGTAGTCACATATGTGACCCATAAGTAACTTAATGTGGTTGAAAAGTATTTATTTGGGGGTTTTGTTTTAAGGAAGTTTGTTGCTTGTTTTTAAATAGAATGCAAATATGTTGTGATATGGATGAATTGGATCTTATCACTCGAAAGTAAGATGTACCTTTCTATATACTATAAATAGCACATGAAAGGAACTCAGAAGATCAATGACATCCAATTAAAATATAATCCATCGTATGCAAACCAATGACATTCCACCCCTTAAGGTTTTATGCCTAATAACCAATGACGGTGGGAAAATGGGGAACAAATTTGTATGTGTGCCCTTATTACTCCCTGATATTTTATATGGTCAATGCCACATACGTCATTGTTTTAGTTGTGTTAGGTAATATATGCAGTAGGTCAATCACAATGGCTCCCTTGTAAGCATGACCTAAAGGAGCTGTAAATACCAAATATTGCGATGAGGCAAGCCTTATGCTGTACACAACAATAAAGTAAAAATACCATAGCTATTTCTAATTCCCAAGGTCACTCAAGGGAATGAGGGAAAATCATAAGTAGCATGTCATCTATATTAGCATGATATATGTGAATAATAAATTAAAATACTATTTTTTATTTTAATTAAATGAAAAATTGTAATGTAGTCTCCTTTATGACTACCCTATAACCAAATAATTTTTTTTGACAAAGAAAAATCACAACATATTCCTAGATTTGGATCTCCTGCAAGATGAGTTAGTCGATATAAAATAACCCAAATCAATGCTACTTAAGTAAGCAGGCTTACACTACCTCTATTGAAAATGAGAGGGACAATCATGGAATCTATCATCGAATAAAGTGGGCTAAAACTTCCAGTTCTGAATTTAAAATTTGCATGTAAACACTTGGAAAAAGATTAGTTATTTTAGGTGGTTAGGAGACCTGCCTTTGTCAGATCCCTAACCTTTTCAAGGTTGAAATAAGAAAATTTAAGACATGCAAAAGACAAATGAAATGATATACTTGTTTAGGAGCCCAAGGGGACCAAGTCATTTTGCAAGATTTTATTGTTGGTTATTAATAGTGTCTTAGTTGATTTGGATTTTGTTGCAGTCGTGGCTTAATTGCTGAAAATTGCAAGAAGATTGTAAGTCGGTCGGTGGCGCGACATATAACATTGTTGAAAATCCAAAATATGACTATTTTGCAAGCTTCATGGTGTTCAAATGCTTCTCTTTCTCCTTCGGCAACCCCTGCAAATAAAGTATATGTGAGCAATAACTAAAATTGTGAAAACAACCAAGAGGGGTGAATTGAGGGGGTGAGTGTTTTTTAGATTTAGGGTGCATAGAGGATTGAGATGGATATTTAGTGGATGAGGATGAGTAAATGAGAGTATATGAGGATAAGTTAGGATGAAATGTCTTAAATAAACCTTATTTTTTACTTTTTAAAGTGTTTTATAAAATAATTGATTTTTAGCATTTATTGTGGGTTTGTATTGTTTTTTATATTTCTAGCTTAAGATACTTTACATGAAAGGTGCATTATCTAGTGTCTACAATGTGAATCTAAGCATGATGAACTAGAATTAGGGGTAACTTGAGGCTCTTGGTGTGAACGAGAGTGAATAGGTTTCTTGCGAGAGTCGCCCTTGCATGGCTATTGCCAAACGATTATGTGTCATACATAGATATAAAACAAAATTTATAAAAGGAGTAGGATTCATAGTGTCTTAGTGATAATGCTCTACCAAATTTCATGGGATATGTCAATGTAAATAAATAGTATTCGATGTAGTATGTCATAATGGTGTTGTCTCAGTATGAGGCATTGAGTTGGTAGTAGGTACTGAAGTATATGTTAGAGTAGAGAGAACAAGGTTTTTATATGGTATGCTAGGAATTATTACCACCATGTTGTTGTGTATGAAATTTGAGAATCAATGTGTTATTGTTTGGGTAAAATATGCCTCAAAGTTGTTTGCTTTCCTTTAAATAGTTAAACAATATTAATGGCTCCTATAAGATCTCATCTAATATAGCCAATAAATGTAAGAAGTGTCATTATGCAAAGATCATAGCTAGATCCATTTTCAACCATAACACTTTGAATTGGTTGCGAATCCACATATGCATGAACAATTATAGGTCTATATGCTTCATCCTCATTTGGATGAATCTATGAATTGGAAAAAGTAATAAGTGGTATAGTTGATTGTGTATTATGTGTAACTCCAGTGATACTATCAATTGGATCAACATAAAAAATATAAGTCGGTTAAGGAGTTACTACGTGATAATTTATGTAAACTTGGTCTACCTTATTTGTTTTAACATGATTAGGTAAGTATTAGTTAACAAGAATATGGGTGAATTAGGTTGAGTAACTCTCATGTTTATGGGTGGCTCAAGGAATTGTAGGGAAATTGTGTTGGTGTGGAGAAATTCTTAGATTTTATTTCACAGTCTAAAACATCTATTCATAAAGTGTCCATGATTTTGATGATAATTGAAAGAGTAGCGATAATCAAACTTAGGTCCTTATTACTTGGTCGTACCGATAATAGTAGGTGATGGTAGTTAAATTATATTTCACTCACATAATTTGTGTAGGAAAATACAAGGAGGTTGTATTAAATGATTGTAGTGTGGTATATAAATTTTCATAGTAGTTTCTATAAGTTTATGTTATGCAAAAATGAAAATTTCAACCTTCTTAGTCTTCGTCAAATGAGCCTTGTAATGGGAGTGGTTTTGTTTGAAATTAATCATTGTTGGATGACTCCATGGTTTCATAAGTCAACATGTTGGATTCCATGATATTTGTCTTATATACTTCAACTATTTGAAAGAGGTCCTCAAAAAATGTACAATGGAGAAAGCCCGGGGGATCTGACACGGACGACGACAGCGAGGGCCGAGATCGTTTGGTCGACGAAGTACGTCCAATCTTCTGCCGTACACGTGTTTTGTTGTGGTTTGTTTGTGAATTGAGAAGGTTTTTCTAAGAAAACGATCAATCTAAAAAACAATTGTGTTCCCTGTGTATGAATTGCTTCATGGAACACGGTCATGATACGACATACCTGTCGGATTCCAACCGCTGCTAAAATCCGACCCGGAGATTGCGTATTCAATCAAACCTTCATGAACATGTCGTGGCAAGGAATCATCTGGGGAAGGCACTTTATAGATGCATCTTCAATCGATCAATCGCAACAAGGCCATTGCTATTCTGGCGACTACGGAGGCAAACTGCGGTGTGAAAAAGCGTCGGCTCAGCAGAAAATTTTGGACCCCAATTACACAGCTGTATTTATGAATGGGTCATGTTCGGTTGATCTGCAGGCAGGATATAACCTACCTATTTCTGTCGCTCCTTCGACTGTAAAAAATTGTGGATCTCAGAGTTGCAGTGCTTATGTGGGTGTCGTTTGTCCCAGAAATTTACAGGTGAAAAGGAAAGCTCAAATAATTGGGTGTAAAGGTGAATGCAATGCAAATATGCGAACATGCAGTCCTACCAGAATTTTCCTCTGCATTTCAGAAGGCATGTCCGCATGTTTTTCCATTTGAAGAGAAAGTATGGTCCACTTTTCCACAATTCATACACCGGGGCTTACTTGCTGTCCCAAACATCAAGCCTGAAACAGAGGTTTGTAAAAAAATTTGGAGAAATGAGTTTCCCAAATATTTTTCTAATGTGATTGCAGTATTCTCGAGTTTATCATTATTATTCTATAAGGTACCAAAAGCAGAGAAAAAAGTATCTTCCAACAACCAAACCTAATCCATTAGCATTGAAACCCGTGATAGAAAACAGAAATAATTAGACTAGCGGCGTATCAGAGATTTCCCTACAATTTTTACGTCGAAAGCGTGTAATTCTAAGAATAAAAGGTTAATTAATTTACGAAAGCCCGAGGGGCTCTGACATGGACGACGACAGCGAGGGCCGAGATTGTTTGGTCGACGAAGTACATCCAATCTTCTGCTGTGCACGTGTCACTACCAAATGGTATGCAGGTTGAGGTTTTTACTGGAACAGGTAATTTCAGTCAAACTCATACCTTCTTTTCGCTCCGGAGGGTAGATTGGTTAAACTGTGGCCATCATAAATTTGTGAGATCCTCGACTCTTCGAAGAGGAAAACGCGTAGGTTGTTGCAGAGAAGCGAATGTCATCTTGAATTTGTTTTCAGTGAAATTTTCAAATATTGCACTGAATACATCACTTGCAGTGCAGTCTCTCACAACGTCTTCAAGATCTCCTCCATTGTAAATCCTACACCAAGTTTCCATTAACCCCATAAAAATAAATATATGGAACTAAATTTGTTGTTTCATCTATTTCCATTGATGGCGGTTTTCCTGAACTGCTTCGTATTCTCGAGTTTATCATTATTATTCTATAATAAAAATGTATCTTCCAACTTGGATTAGCATTGAAACCCGTGATAGAAAACGAGTCCAATTTTTTAATTTTTACACTGAAAGGCGTGTTCTAAGTTAGAAAGCCCGAGGGGCTCTGACACAGACGACGACAACGAGGGCCGAGATCGTTTGGTCGACGAAGTACGTCCAATCTTTCGCCGTACACGTGTCACTGCCAAATGGTATGCAGATTGAGGTTTTTACTGGAACAGGTAATTTCGGTCAAACTCATACCTTCTTTTTCACTCCAGAGGGTAGCTTGGTTAAACTGTGGCCATCATAAATTTGTGAGATCCTCGACTCTTCGAAGAGGAAAACGCGTAGGGCGTTGCAGAGAAGCGAATGTCGTCTTGAAAGTTTTCAGTGAAATTTTCAGATATTGCACTGAATACATCACATGCAGTGCAGTCTCTCACAATGTCTTCAAGATCTCCTCATTGTAAATCCTACACCAAGTTTCCATTAACCCCATAAAAATAAATATATGGAACTAAATTTGTTGTTTCATTTGTTTCCATTGATGGCGGTTTTCTTGAACTGCTTCCGCGTAGGCCATGAGCATGTGCACGAGACGGACGTAGATTCCTGTGAATCCGCGCCCATCACCATGGGAATGTCCGCCGAGAGGAACCCGTTGTGCCCAATTTTTTTCCCTCCGTCTGCTTGTGGTGATCCTTGCGGTTGGGGCTGCGGCTGTGCCTACGGTTGCTGGTGGTACAGGTCGGTTGGATTTCAAGGAAGGAGTTTCCGAGCTTGGGATCACCACATTCGAAGGAGGCGATGGCTCATCATGAGAAACCAGCCCCTGATGCTGATGTTGATGATTGTTGTTGCACCCTATCACACCTCTCGCGTAGGTCTACATTGGGATGGGATCAACCAAAGTTTGCATTGGTTCGAGTTTGCAACAAATGTGATTCATGCATTATACAGTGAGTATAGATTGGCATGGGTAGATGCTCTCATTATTAATGTGAATTTATGTACTTATATTGAAGTATATATACAGTGAGTATATATTGACTGTGGTGATCGTCTTGCGGTTGGGGCTGTGGCTATGCCTACGGTTGCTGGTGGTACAGGTCGGTTGGACTTCAAGGAAGGAGTTGCTCGAGCTTGGGATCACCACAGTCGAAGGAGGCGACGGCTCATCACGAGAAACCAACGCCTGATGCTGATGCTGATGCCGCTGTTGCTGCACCCTATCACACCTCTCGGCGCCAGCTCTACATTGGGATGGGATCGACCAAAGTCTGCATTGGTTCGAGTTTGCAACAAATGTGATTCATGCATTATACAGTGAGTATAGATTGGCACACGGGTAGATGCTCTCATTATTAATGTGAATTTATGTACTTATATTGAAGTATATATATAGTGAGTATATATTGACTTGTGAGTTTAACACAACTCACAAATGAATGTGCTCATTGTGTATACTCTTCACGCATGTTGTTAATGTCAATTTCTACAGACTTTAACCTGTGTACACATATTTAAGTATATATAAATTGAGTATATATTAATTCGTGAGTTTATGTATATATGCAACATACAGGGGGGTTCAGGTTGTCGCATGGCGTAGGAGAAGGGACTGTTGTTGTGTTCGAGATTGTGATGACATTTGGCCTAGTCTACACTGTCTATGCCACAACCCTTGATCCCAAGAAGGGGGATTTAGCCACAATTGGTCCCATCACCATTGGGCTTATTGTTAGTGCAAACATTTTAGCTGGAGGGCCATTTTCACGAAGCATTTGGCCCTGCTCTGGTTAGCTGGGCATGAAGGCACCATTGGATTTACCAAGTACGCCCTTTTGTTGGAGCCCGCCTTGCTGGGATCATTGATGAGTTTTTCATGATTCGATCTGAACCCACTCACCACCAGCCATTGGCGACTGAGGATTATTGAGCTTCAACCAGCGTTAAATGGTGCCTTTGTTTTCCTCGGGGTCGAACTCGTGACCGGAGAAGGGAAAAACTTGTTTTCTTAGTGTTTGTGTATGGTGGATGTATATTTGGTCTTATTGTTTGTATTGTGTCTGTGTCTATCGCGAGAGTATATGTACATACTTCATTTGCTATTGTAATGTGGTGGATTCTTATGAATAAAATGGACTCCTATTATGATTTATTAAATCTGGCACACCCTTGGTTTACATTTTCCAAAATATTTAGAATTTTCTCAATGTTTTCCAAAATAATATGTATAATCGATTTACCAACACACACACACACACAAAATCTCATTAAGTAGATACAGTAAATATTGATGATGACACTTCTACACTGCAAATGTTCGGCTATAAAATGTTTTGTAATTTAAGAAACAATAAAAAGGGGTAAACTAGGCTATGATCACACTTTAGTTTTACAAGAGTCTGCATTGGTTCAGGTTTGCAACAAATGTCACTCATGCATTAAAATTATTTTACATTGATGAGTCTCGGTTAACGCCTTTGGATCTGAAATAAAGTGTTTGTATTGTTATGCAAGGAAAATGACAGGTCTGAAAGGCCATTTAGGGTGCGTCGCTCTCCATGTTCTGCCCTGGGTTTTGAAGAGTGCGTAACCCGGTTGGTGGGTTTGTTTGACACGGGTCTTTTTTCTCATTCAATTTTTATTTTGTTGTTAAATACATGGAGAAGCAAATAGTAGATAATTTTGAAGCTATACGATTCATATGTTATCAATCTAAGGAATATTTATATTGAATGCCCTTTAAATGTGTTCTTACTCTCCAAACCCTAAATTTCGTACATTAAACTTAAACTATTGATAATGGCGTAGGCGATGAGGATAAATCTAAAAAATCCTAAAATTTTAAAGCTATTTGATTCATACGTTATCAATCTAAGGAATATCTATATCGAATGAATTTAAACTACATTAAACTTAAAATATTGATAATGGCGTAGACGATGAGGATAAATCTAAACTATCTTAAAATTTTAATACGCTAGCAAATGCAGAACGCTCCACCCCATTTTTTGCATTTACTCGCTCGAGAATTTTTTACTTGGATTCATCGATCTGGGGTTTTCGAGCAGAAGTGGAGGTCATCGCGGGCTCTGCATCTTGCTGCTGCTCGAAAGACTATGGTGAAGACGTCAGAAATGGTGGCAGAGGCATGCAGTCCACAAATATTGGCCTTTGAGTGGGTTTATGCATTTGAACGGGTCTTGGCAATTGCACTTTGAGAACGAACTCTGGAGCTTGCACATTGAGCTTGATGAACGTTTTGGCGATTGCACTATGGGCACGAACTCACGAGCTTTTGCATTAAACTAGTTGAACGACGAGTTCTTTTCAAGAACAACTAATGATGATGATGTATTTCCTAGGTTTGGATTTAAATATTCGAAGCTTTTCGACAGTGCATCGAGCTTTCTCATTTAGGGTTTTTTAAAAAAACATTCTCTATGGATTTCCTTAGGGGAAACGATTACATAACCTGATTGCATTGTAAATGCATTGATGGTTTGCATGCACGCTTTTAGTTTCTCCTCGGACCCCATGCCCAAAATTCTCATGCTTTTCTAGATGGCAAAAGGAGTGATGAACTTAAAAAAAGATTAATTTAGGGAAAGATAATGAAGAGTGAGCAACAAAACAAATTACCTAAGCATTGTCACATCCAAGGCTTGTTTAATGGTGAGCTCCAGGCGTTCGATTTCTGAACATCCAAAATCCACCCGAAGCTCGAGCATTCACATATTGTGGAAAGAGAAATGAAGAAGAATATGTTTGAGGTGGAGCGGCGTGGGAGGTTAAAAGAGGGAAAGAAAAAAGAGGAGAAAAGGCTTCAAGGTGATGCAAAGAATAAAAAAAACATGAAATTAAAGAAATCGTGTAGTTTCCCAACAGTTACGCATATTGATAGCAATTGAGTAGCTTAAGGGGTAATGTATTTGAAATCATGCATGAATCACACTTGGATTATAATAGTTGTGTGTTGATATGATTTTGGGTTTATCTATGTTTGAGTAGCTTATACTGCTCTACGTCATCATCAACCATGCACTCATTGAAGTCATCATATGGTTTTGTGACAAATATGGATTAGACTAACATCAATGTTTACGTTTTGATTATATGGAAGTTATCCAAGCTAGCATTGGTTTCCTTACCTATCACCTCGAATCATGTGTAAAATCAATTCCTTAACTCGCCAACACGTTCACCTAAATCTGGAGTTAAATCTATTATTTTCCATCTTGGATTGGTACCTCCATAGAAGCTCTAATAGTTGCAACCATATTTTTTTGTTACTGTTCTTGATTCTTATATTTTTATAGACTTGCATTGTATGTGTTCATCTCGACATCAATTAATAAACCCATGTAAGAGGTCACATTTGTAATATACAAGTCCATTCACTGTGACTCAATTTCATTCTAAATTTTGGTCATAACATTATTTGTGATTTTTAATAGGTTTTAGTTTAATGTAAATTGGTGGTAGAAGTAGAGTTTAGTTTTATTTAATTTTTTAAGCTTTTCGACAGGGCATTTTCTTCCTTAATCAGGGTTTTGTCTAAAAAAAATCTTCATGGATTTCCTCAGGAGCAACGATTACATCACCTGATTGTGTTGTAAATGCATTGATGTTTTGCATGGACACTTTGAGTTTCTTTTCGGACCCCATGCCAAGAGTTCTTCAGCTTTTCAAGATGGCAGAAGGAGCGATGAACCTGCAAAAAAAGATTAATTCAGGGAAATAGATTGAAGAGTGAGTAGCAAAGAAAATTACCTGAGCAATGTCGCATCAAAGGCCTTTTTAATGGTGGACTTTGGGCCTCTGATTTATGAACATCCCAAATCCACCGTAAACTCGAGCATGCACATATTGTGGGATAAAAATGAAGAATATGATGCTCGAGGTGGAGTGGCGAGGAAGCTAAAAAGAGGGCAAGAAAAAGGAGGAGAAAAACCGTCAAAGTGATGCACAAAAGAAAAAGAAACCAGAAATTAAAGAAATCATGTATTTTCCCGGCAGCTACACATATTGATAGCAATTGAGTAGCTTGGGAGGCCATGTATTTGTAATCTTGCATGAATCACTCTTGGCTTAGAATAGTTGTGTCTTGATATGATTGTGGGTTTATTTATGTCTGAGTAGCTTATACTGCTCCACGTCATCACCCAACATGTAATCACTAAAGTCTACATATGGTTCTGTGAAAAATACATGCATTAGACCAACATCATTGTCTACGTTTTGATTTTATGGAAGTATCCAAGTTAGCATTGGTTTCCTTACCTACCAACTCGAATCCTGTGTAAAATCAATTCCTGAACTCGCCAACACGTTCACCTTAATTCGATTCAAATCTATTATTTTCCATCTCAGGTTGCTATCTCCATGGAAGCTCTAACAGTTGCAACCATATTTTTTTGTTACCCTTTTGAATCTTCTATTTTAACAAACTTGCATTGTATGTGTTCATCTCGACATCGATTAATCAACCCATGTAAAACTTCGCAGTTGTAATATATACAAGTCCATTCACTGTGACTCGTTTTCATTCTAAATCTTGGTTGAAACATTTTTTGTAATTTTTAATAGGTTTTATTTTCATGTAAATTGGTGATCGAAGTAGTGTTTAATTTTAGTCTAATTTTTATAGCTTTATAAACTCAAATAGACGATCTTCGTTTTATTGATATTTATTCATCTTCTTAGTAAATATATACATGTGTGTGTGTAAAAAAGTATTATTTTATTGGGGTATAGTCCCTCCCAAAAAACTATTTGCCAATAATAAAAAAACTATTATTTAATAATAGCTTGTAGCTATATTAGATAAGTTTCTCACGTTTGTCATTTAGTCGCAGTCAATGCGTGTCTTATACAGTTTAAATGTTAAATATAGAGTTGTCAATGTTGTTATTGTTTTATGAGAGTCATAACTCAAAACAAAATTAATTGTAAAAGGAACAATTGAATCAACAATCAAATTAATTTTATGGCCTTTGAGTACTCATTTCTCTGAACACCGAGCATACTGACTCATGATAGGCTAATTATGGTTCAATTACAACACAAACTTCTTCTCTGCGTCAACCAAAACGACATGCTCTCTACAAATTTGTGGGGTGAAACATGTCTTTTAAATGGTGCTATTGGTTCTATCCTCGAGATTGTTTGCACCATTTTGTTTCGCCCGCCTAGTTTGCCTTCATTCATCATTGTCAAATTTGATCCATACACGGGGGCCCAATTGGATACGGAAAACCCTTCCCATGTTCAAATTCCACCAATTTCTAGAGGTGCACGGGGGCAATGACCACTTAAAATAGCTTGGGCATTCTCAATCCATAAATCTGAAGGGCTTACTTTGCGGAGACCCATTGCTGACATTAGGGGTGGGTTTACCTTCCCATCTCTATCAAGAGTTCCCTCCATATCCACCCTTCCAATTTAACCCCCTTTTTCATTCAACCGCTATGAAAAAAATGTCTTCAACATCTCTTCCTTAATCACGCATACAAGAAAAATTCCGACTTCATTCCCTACCCTTCACACTCCCCTCTTAATCCCCAATGGGGCTTCCCTTTCAAACTGCTCCACTTCTTCTGCAATATAGATATTTTCTTCCACACCAGTTTCCACTACTTCGTAGTTTTTCATTTTCCTCCTCCAAATATCATATTGTTTTGTTGTCTGTTTCAGTTTCCTTTTCCACTCACTAATATTTTGCTTTCGGCGTTAACATCGCACACGTATGCTGCTATACCTTCATTTGGCATCAGAGCGAATATGTTATTTTGAGAATTCGTAAGGGGCGGAGCCATAAATACTATTCGGTTGCCCCTGTGATGGAAAATATTACCGTGTAGAGTTCCTTCCCATTTAGCTTACACTCGAAGTATTTGCGACCTGTGTGGTATGGTCGAACGAGCTTGGTAGTGATTTCTGCATTGCAAATCTAGCCAGACGGGTTGGCTTAATACAAATTCTTTTTTTAATGTATACTCGGCCTTGATTATCATATGATCGACTTTCTTGCTGCATATTAGAGGTGGCGGTTTTATTGTTCAATTTAAACATTGAACACGGAGCTGGACAGTTACCTCATCATCGATCAGGTCCAAATCAACATTGATTATTGTTACCTCATCATTGATTATTATTACTGGTCGCAACTTCCACCGTAACTAATCTGACACTGGTCGACGGTTTTGGACGTGTTCAAGCCATTCTTTATCAAATTGACCTGCTTAGAATATGTTTATCTAAAACAGTGTTTGATGATACCTCTAGAAAGACAAAATGGGCTACACATGATAAATCGCCTCTGCGTCATAACAATACACAATTTTCTCAACTCCAACGTCTTCCTGTCCAAAAACAGCAGTGGCATCGCTCCATTATTAATTTGTACACACCTAACAAAGAAATCGAACACGGATCCCTACGTGGTGATTCCATTCAAAGTTTTCTGCATTCATTAATCTTGGTTGAATTGAATTGATTTGTATACATCTTCTTGGATCTACCTCCACATAGTTCATGCACTTATGATCTCTTCTGCATTGTTTTCTCTAATGACTTGATAACAATCTGCCTTCATAACAGGAGTGAAATATGATGTATTTTCGGTGGAATTTGAAGTCTATTTAGGGCATGTTTTTGAGTTTCATTGTCACATTCTACTGATGTAGCAACATCTGACCGGAGGTAGAAGGCATTAGAGGTAGGAGGTTGATCAATGACCTCTCTTTGAATAAGTGGAAATTTCACATTGAGGGGGGGAACATGATCTAATGTTCCATTTCCATTATGTCAGTTTTTTCTATGTATGTATGAGCGGCAGATTTCAGTAGAAACTCCTATGTTATTTCCCTACAGTGAGACAATTAATGAGGGCTGATAATAGTAATTGGCAACATCATGAAATTGTGGTTGGTAGGTTATCTATTTTGAAAACCATCCCGAAGTTGTGGTTTGTGGTAATCCTAATTGACAAAACCATCATTTTGTGGTTGTTAGTAATCCATTTGCAAAACCGTCACTATTCAGATGTTGTTGGTTACTATCCAATTACAAAACCATTTATTCTCGTGTTTGTTGGTCAACCGTTTGCAAAACCATCCTTGAGATGTTGTTGGTATCATCCTGTGAAAATCATCCAAATCATGAGCAAGGTGTCAAGGTGGAACTTGTAGGATAAGGTAGGTTTTTCCCCATATTCGCACTAAGGGGGGAATGTTAGGAATGTTAGGAAAATTACTAATATTAGTGTGTCCATTATTATGTGTGTAAGTTGTTAAATAAGTTAATATATTGTGATAACAATATTGTTTGGGTTGTTTGTAACAATCCACCTAATAGTTAGTTTCAAGTTGTTTGTGGTTAGAGAATAGGACCTCCTGATTTATAGGACAACGTATATTCCTATATATATGTACAGAGTTCCCATAAAATGAAATTTTAATGTACTGAGATAGAATTATTACTGTTCGTCTTATGTTTACCCTGTGTAAATATGATTGATGCTTTTCCCCTGGTTGATAGAAACATATATGTGACAAAGTTTCAAGAGCACCTTTGGTAAGACAATAGTATATTTTTTCTTGACCCCCATTCCGAGAGATACTTCTCAAAATTGTTCAAATCTCCATCTTTCACTATGTTGTGGACCATGCTAGCAACTAGAGCTTTGGATTGATAGACAATGGTAAGTGGTAAATGAAATGATAGTGCATGCTTACAGTAGAATTGTTCAATGTTGAAATGTGACTCAGTGCACAGAAGGTAAGCCCTCTCGTATTTCTTTCAATCTGCATAAGTCTACAACATTACATTTGGGTCTACAGTGTACTCTATAGCATGCAATTCTCATCAAGATGGGTTTGGGTTTCCTACCTTATGGTCAAGCATTCTTCATGTAGCTTATCATACCTTCACCCATCTTAGCAACTAGAAGGGAAGTTGGGTCTAAAGCATTCCCAATTATTCATTGAGCACATTCAATAAGATGTGAAAGGATCATCCTACATGGTTGCACTGTGCAGGAACTAAGTTTCAAGTTCTCATCAAGTGCAAGATGGTCAGCGTCAAACATGACGCACATGTTTCATGGATTGGAAGGATTGGTTCAAGTGTGGTTGAAATTTGCGACATTCTTCATATGATCTTAGTGGATCATTCACCAATAAGTTATGTCTTCTTCACTTCTTCCCTCAGTGTCACCAAACAAGTAGGTTATTACATAATTTCAATCAATTCCTACCGGAGGCTTACATGCAATAGTGCATAAGAGGTCAAGAATTAATGTGCCGTCATCCACTGCATTGGAGTATTTCACTAGATCACTTCAAAGTGGGTATTCATACATCCAACAAACAAAGCTTCTTCACCCCTTCTATAGCATTCTGAACATAGTTGAATTCTCAAATCATTGATTTCTCCAAAAAGACAATACACCATATTTCTCTTCCTATTTGTTTAAAGTAGGTCCATTGTAAATGTACTTTGTGGAAAATACTTACAAAATTCACGTTAAACTTATCTTTCTATTGTAAATCCAATGGGGACCATTAATCAAGAAAGGGTGACTGATTCACTCCTAGCAAATGTGAATAGGCTTAAGGGATAAGAAATTTGAAAGGTCATGCACTAGGGGGTGTTGAAGAGTCATCAATTGTCAGAGCTATATATTTCAAGCATACATAACTCACATCCGCAAGGGTCATAATTTTCCTTTGTCGATAATTCCCAGCGTCAATACTTTTCCAAGCTGCAGCAAGATTAACTATAGATGACACATTGACGTTCACATCACCTACAAAGTCAACTATTTTCCATTCCATGTAACTTTATTCATGAGCATGGTTATTGTGCAATATTCATGAAATCTAATTTGTATGTTACTTGTAACCTTTCATTCCTTTGGTTCCTTGACTTGGTGTCAAACAAGAAAGCAGAGATTAATTGGAAGTATAATAGATTTTCTAGCACATCTGACCTTTCATGAATAATAAACTCATCTGCACATTATAAATTTGAGTAAAACCCCAATTCTAGCATGGTGTCTATTGTTTTCTCCTTTATAACACACCTTATCCATAGCACCTCGATATGCGTTGGCACATGGATTTATCATGTATTCAAGTTTTGCCGATAAAAATTCCACCCACGAGGTTAGAGTATGTATACATATTTCCTAACTTCAATATTATGAATATGCCTCATGTCCTAATGTAGAGGGATTTAATCCCAAATTGGTGATCACCCTTAATCTGCACCTCCTGTGCCCAAATCACTTTGCTAAGCCAAGGTCCAAGAGAAGGTTAGTCTCGAGGGGGACCACCAATAGTATTTAGAGGCCCCAAAGATGGATAGACAAGTGAAGATCTTGCATAAAGTGGAAACCAAGTTAGAAACAAATGAGTTTGTAGACACAAAATTCATTATAGAACATGGTTACATAAAATAGTTATGACTCTCTTGGACTCAAAGGTGAAGGATTTTTTATTGATAGCATCAGTCCATTGGATAAGTAACTCCTCTCATCAGCCGTCTAAATTTTCATCCTGAAACTAGAATCAAGCATATTTTTTATGGATTTACTTACTCAAATACTCCGTCTAAATTATTGTGGAGAAACAATGAGTGTTGCATAACCTAAGTGGTGTAATGAATAAAATTAGTGTGGGATCCAAAATATACTGGCCCCCTAAGTTATAAAGACGCCATCTTAAAGGAAAGGATACAGTTTAGCTTTAGGAATAAACATTTTAAAGGAGACTTAAATTCTTTGAAATATGCATTAGATAAAAACACGGGGAAGTTCAGCATGTCACGATGACCAAAACTAGAGGATAGCAAGAATTATTGGGGTTCATATAATCGCTTTTTAGAGGAATTGAGCTGGAAAGAATATTTCAATTGAAGATTTGGTTAATAAATCACAGTGCAAGAATACCAGCGCATTTCCAAGAGAAAATAGAACCTAGCAGAGAATTTTGCCATGGACAATTTCGAAAGGTAAAGATCTTCTCCCAGTATTAATTTTCACCCATTCAACAACTCCAGAATGAAGCTTAAACTTCATTTAGGACATGCTAAGGGTATGGGATGTCGAATATAGATGAAGCTCATAAAGTCCTTGAAATATGATATTCCCCTTAACTTGATAGAAGAATCGAATCTTCTAGCCTATCTGGAAAGAAGAAATAGAGATGTATAAATGAGGATCTTTTTAATTACAATAATCATACCTTTAGATAAAATATGGCAAATCATAAGACTAATTGAAACAAGGAACTTTAAGGCCAGCACACCCACCATCTAGGCACTGAAAAATCAATGGTGGATGTGGGCTAACAATTTTTTTAATTAGTTTACAGGTAGTTATAACTTGAAGGATAAGAATAGATCTTAGAATACTAGTGAAGGGAAAGTCCCCATTAGTATTTATACCCGCTGAGGGGTTTGTTGTAAAGGATTCAAGTTTTGAGAGAGGATGATCATAGTGGTGGTCATTGTAAGTCATATTCTACTCTCGATATGCATCAAGTAGCTTTTCTTATGCAATTATGTAATGATTAATCATTATAAAAGTAGAACATATTGGAGAAATAATTTTTGTTTGCACATCCATATGTTTAAGTTACTTTCTTATTATTGTGTTTTGTGTTAATTATTACCTTTACTTCACTATGATTACCTTGATGGAACCCAAATTATTTTGCATTTCAGGTGATCTAGCCAAATTTTCTAATCTGGCATGATAGGTCGACACAAAAAATAGAGATAGTTGTGTGTTCTATTTCCCATAGTCTATGTGCATAAGTGTGGATAAAAGGCATAACTATGTGCATAGCATTGATCATTATCTCAAACCCTATCCATGGATGAAGATTCCTACAAAATAAACATTAGAATGGTAATGGGCACCCCTGTGCACTATCAACATTGACACTACTCCAAAGATGCCTCAAACCACACATCATTCTCCACCTAACATGTGATGTCTAGATAGATTAATCAGATATGGCAATGTCTTTTACCATGGTTGTTTTGAATTAACTCTTGTTATAATGCTTGGATATAGGATGTTTGAGAGCTTTTGGAAGAGAGATGGCTATCTTGACCTAGTTTTTAGCTTTAAATATGATGTAAGTGTTGCCCTAATTATTATAGATATAAAATTATAAGACTTAAGGAGCTTAGAATTCCTTTTGCAAATGTGAAAAGTGAGTTCTTTAGTGAATTTCCTTAAGAATTATAGGTTAGCAATTTAGGGTTTGTTTACTTTATTATATAGGGTTATGTAGATGATATATCAAAGAAAGGATGGCCCAAAGGAAGTATAAGACCCAAAGAAAGATTTGATTTTTAAATTTCCATTGGAAGACATGTCAGTTCAAGATTGTTCAAAAGGGATCATGGTCATATAGTATGGTCTTGACCAGACTATATGGTCTAGGACATGAGTAAGGAATATACCAAATGAAGTTTGGAGCTGATAAATTGATGTTTGTATACAAATTTTATGCATTGTATTCTAAAGATGTCTTGACATGTTAAATTGAGTTTATTTACTTGGAATAAATCCTCACCCTTGGTGACTCATCTTGCTTAGGTGTACTGAGTGTCATAGGAGTTACTATGACATGTCTTACATGTCATAGTGTGTCATAGGAGTTACATTCCCATTCTGGAGTGTAACTCCCCTTCCTATTCTGGGAATATTCTCATGGAGGAGTTACACAACACTCCTATTTGTACACACCACTTGAGCTATTGAGAGGTTCCTGATTTTGCACACCATTCTTTTTTGTGAGTTAATTTCATATTGCATTACTTGTTAGATCTTCTTGGAATTCATGCAACTACATGTGTGCAAGCATTCTTTATCAGAGATTCTGGTGGAAACTCTGATATGGTATCAGAGCCTTGTTGGTAAAATGCTTGTCCATTTTTGTTAGTTGTGGTATTATTCAAGTTTTTTTAATCTGACAAGTTTATGTGCAAATTTGGTTAATTTCACTATTGAGGGTTTACAAAATTTCTGGGGTGTTTCAAAAAATTCTCAAAAACCTCAAGATTTGTTTTAGGATTTTTTTGAGGATTTTTCATGATCTGGGGTGTTCCCTGTAGTTTTCTTTCCATTTGTGTGTATTTTGGGATTTGCAGGTTGTTCAGTCAAGTCAAAAAATTGACCCCAATGCATTTTGGGTTTTTCAGGTTTCTTGACAAGTGTCAAAAAATCCTCTTGTCAAACCCAGTGTTTCAAGGTTTTGGGATTTGACATCTTAACATTTGACACAAACTTGCAATCTGTGGTCAAATCTCTGAAACTCAAAGTCAACGCCTAGTGTTTCAAGTTTTCCGGACTTTTGGGACATCTCAACACTTTGTCAAAAACTTGCAATCTGTGTTCAAAGCTCTGAACCTCGGTTAACACCCAGTGTTTCAGGTTTTCCACGTACTTGACATGCTTCAGGTTCTGACACCTACTTAACATGTTTTGGGTTTTGACACTTGTTCAATTTTCTACCTGCTTCATTTTGGGTTTCACTGACTTTGTTTGTCAAGTTAAAAACCTTGACAACCTATTTCAAGTTTTCCAGAGGTGCTCAACAAGTTCAAAAACCATGACATAGGCCTGCACGTAGGACATCAAATTTTCCAGTGGGTTTTGGGACCTCAAGTCAAGTACAAAACTCTGACAGTGTGTATTTCAGGTTTTTAAAGGTGTCTAGATCAAGGTCAAAACCTGTTGAAATTTTTCGGGTTTTTGAAGGTGTTTAGCAAGGTCAAAAAGTTGTTTCAAAAGGTGTTTCAAAGTTAAAAACTGAAAACTATATTTTTCAGGTTTTGGAAGGTGCAAAGCAAGCCAAAAACTCAACTTAGTTTTTGGGATTTCCAAGGTGTTTAATAGGGCCAAAACTTTGATTTGCTATAAATTTTAGCTGATAGCTCCTTTTGAGGTGTTTTTTTTTTGAAAGTGTGAGTTTTTCTGAGCTCTACACATTGGAGGTATTCTCTTTCCTTGTACAATTGAACCTCTATAAGTTCAAGGGGTGTGAAAAAAATATTGTGATTCCTTCTTTCCACATTCATTATTTTATTTTGCAAACACACTCAAATCTGCAAATGGATCCCAATTATTGTTTTTCTTACTCCCTTCAACTATCATGAATGGAAGACTTCCATGTCACTCACTTTGCGAAACAAGAAGCTCTACAGGATAACTATGGGTTTGCAAACTGAACCAACAACCACTTGTAGATAAAGAGAAATGGTTTGACAAGTGTGATGAAGCCTATGGTTTCTTGTGCCTTTCTGTGTCACTGGATCTACGCTTTCATATAACTGCTGCCAAAACACCCAAGGATGTATGGGACACCTTAGAACAACTCTTTGGGAAACAAGATGAAATGAGAGGGCACGAATTGGAAAATGAGTTGATTAGTCTTAGTCCTAGCAGTTTTGACACACTTCAGGACTACTTCACCAAGTTCAAATATGTGAGAATGCAACTGAAAGAATGTGGAATTGATAAAAAGGACTCACAACTTATTCTTTTTGTCCTCACCAAACTAGGTCTTGACTATTCTATTTTTGTCTCTACCTTCCATGCAACCAAAAGGGCACTTGGAGCACAATGGAAAATGCCCTCCTTTGATGATTTTGTTGTTGACTTGACTTGGGAACAAGATAAATTGATTCAGATGGGTGCACTAAAGTCCACTAAACCACATGCTCTACTTGTGGGGCATGACATACAAAAGGCTTCAAAAGAGAAGAAACAAAACAACAAGGATCATGAGAACAAGAAGGATCAACCCACCACCAAACCAAATTCCAACACTTCCTCTTCTAGTGTTAAGCCTAAGAAAGAGAAGATCAAATGTGGGTATTGCATAGGTAGGCATGATGAAAGTAAATGTTTGAAGAAGCAGATTGACCTCCTTATGAGTCTTCTTGAGAAGAACAACATAGGTGTACTTGAGTCTATCAAACCATCTTCATCTACTCATGAATCTTCCAAGGCAAATGATAATGGAAAAGGGAAAGAGAAAGAATCAGAAAAGGAGAAAACAAAGGGGAGAGCCCTAGTTGTAATGGTACCTCTAAATCCTACATGGGTTATTGATTCTGGTGCATCACATCATATGGATTCTTCACATGTCGAGTTCACTTCCTTGGATCCATGTGACATGTCTACTATTCAACTAGGCGATGAAACTTTTAATCAAGTTTTTGGGAGAGGGTTGTTGAAGTGAGTGGAGGAACATTCAATAATGTTCTAAGTATTCCATCACTATCAACTAATCTCCTATCAGTCTATCAAATTACTCACCTTGGTTAGGGCATGCGAGTTGAGTTCACTTCAGATTCAGTATATGTTAGAGAGTTGCACAATGACACTATCATTGTAGTGGGTTTTGTTGATCAACAGACTCAACTATATTCCTTCTCTCAGTTTGTCCCTCCATATTCTTCATCAGATTCACCTGTACTTGATGATACTCCTGACACTTGAGCACTTTTATGATGATGATGACTTATCTTATAACACAGATGACTGCAGTAGTGATGGGGACCCACCTCCACCATCTACTTGTCACCTTCCAAATTTTGAGGAGTTATTTCTTGATCCACCTACTTCTGGTCCACCACAGACTTTTCAGGGAGAAGGCACTTTGATTCAGGACTCATCAGACATTGGGTAGTCTTCTACACAGTTACAGGGCCTTCCACATTCCTTCTTCACTACTGCTTCAAGTTCACCATCTTCATGGAGTAGTTGGCACTTCTACCTTGCATGAGGAGCATAGTTCCTTGGATAGGAACCACACCTTGGTTAGAGATCCATTAGACACTTGGTGGTTTCATTCACTCTTCCATGGTGATCCACTCTTCACTGCATCTACTTCTGATCCATAGTCACTCCAGGAGGCTTCTTTGCAGGATACAAGGTGGCTTCAAACAATTGTAGCTTCAAGTGGGGATTTTTAGTCCTACCTTCTCTTCTTTGTCTCTCTTTTGGGGGGGGTTTTTTCCCACTAGGTTTTCTCCTTTTACTCCACTTTTTGAGAGTTGCATTGTACTTGGGTACCTCATCAAACCTTGTTGTCGGGACCCACCTTTCTTTTTTGCCCAGCTAAGCTACGCTTAGGGGGGTGTTGGTGTAGGATAATATTTTCCTCGCATTTGTTTACTTGGAATAAATCCTCACCCTTGGTGACTCATCTTGCTTTGCAAACATTATTTATCATAGATTTTGGCAGAAACTTCGATATTTACAAATGCTTAGATTTTCCTAGGAGTGTTAGATGATAAATGAATTAGAATGTTTGTGTATTAATATAAAAATTAAATTCAGATTAGGACTTTATTGACACCTAGATTAACCTCCAATGGTCAAAAAGAGAAAAGGAAGGACAAAGGGATGAGAGACCACAAGCTAAAAGGGATCACAATAACATTTTCAAGGAGTGTTTGAACGCTTCAGTGACATGCACTAGGAGTGCAAAAACACTTTAGACAAGATGGCTACATTAAGGGAGATATGAGGATAAATGAGGTAATAACTAAAAGGATATGAGAAAGAGAGATCAATAACTATTAGAAGTTATCATAACACATCAATAATACCTAGTTTAAACCAACAATCACTAAATGTACACAAACATACTAAAATCATGTAATTTAACAATTTATAAATACTTATGGGGTTATTTAAAGTGTCTAAACTTACAAATTCTTTTTCCTAACATATTTTTAGAAATTCCCATTTGCTACATAGACCCCCTAAAATGGAAACTAATACCAAATGAACCTAACCCTAGATGTATTATTTTTGTTTGTTGCAAGAAAACAAATTTGTATGGATTTGACATATATTCAAGTTTGAAATTGATATTATTCCCATTTAAAAATTTTAAGTATGTCTCAAATTTTTAATCATTTATCAATATATTTTTTTCACACTTCTTATTAGTAGTGTCCTCTATAACTTTCACATTTTTATCCTACCGAAGGCAGGTATATTGTCTTCACTTTTGCAATTAAACATTTGCATGTTTCCAATCAAATTGTGACATCTGTATTAAAATGGGGCTGGACTATAGTTTTTGCTTTTGATTTTTTTGTTGTGGCAACATTTGATTGGTCTTTGGCTTTATGTGCACTGTTCATTGAAAAAACATAGGAGTTATGAGACATTAATGCTTGACAGTTTTGAGTGGCTCGAGGAAAACGCTTGTTTGCTGTGACAATTTCGGCTTCCGTCAGAGAGTTGCTTCTACGAAAAGTTTAGCTGGAATTGAATCGGCTTCAAGGAGTATATTTGTCCGCCTTTGTAGATACGGATGCAGATCCGGATCAATCAATTACTGCACAGTTGCTTCTACGCAATACAAGTTGGCTTGGTGCAACTTGTGTTTCAGCTTGGACGTTGCATGGTTGGGTTTTCTCGTTGCTTTCATCCTAAGCTTGGCTCTACGTTATTCCTTTCACTGTGTATTTTTCGGTTTGTCATTCCTGTCTAGTTCGAGCTTTAGCTTTGGTATTGTTTATTGTGGGTCGCCGTAAATGATCTTGCCATATTCCCGCAGTAGATTCGTCAGAAACTATGAACATTTTCCTCCGCAGAATAAGGGTTTCATTTCAGGTCTGGCTTCTCTTCCTCATAATGTTGTGTAGGATTCCCCCTGATTTCATTTATTTTTAGAAATACTACTTCCATGAGACGCGCTCAACATGGTTTCCAGGTGGTTTTGGTAAATAGTCCGAACTTTTGATGGTAATATAGGGCTTTGCACTTGTGTTGCTCACAGGTGGCTTGGGACATTGCATGAGTTGGGTTTCTCTTCTTTCATTCTCTCCTTTCTAAGCTTGGCTCTACATTATTCCTTTCACTATGTATTTTTCGGTGAGTTCGTTTGCATTCCTGTCTAGTTCGAGCTTTAGCTTTGGTATTGTTTATTGTGGGTCGCCGTAAATGATCTTGAACAACTCATATTCCCATAGTAGATTCGTCAGAAACTATGAACATTTTCCTCCACAGAATAAGGGTTTCATTTTCTGGCTTCTCTTCCTCATAATGTTGTGCGATTTTAGGATTATTTCCCCCTGATTTCATTTATTTTGCAAGGCGAAATACTACTTCCATGAGACGCACTCAACATTGGTGTTGCAAAAACGGATTGCAGGTGGTTTTGGTAAATAGTCATATTTGTTCGAACTTTTGATGGTATGCAGTACATAGTTGGCTTGGTGCATTATTTACTTTGTTTCACTGTTTGGTGTTGGCTTGGGACGTTGCATGAGTTGGGTTTGCTCGTCACTTTCATTCTCTCCTTTCTAAGCTTGGCTCTACGTTATTCCTTTCACTGTGTATTTTTCGGTGAGTTGGGTTTGCATTCCTGTCGTCGAGCTTTAGCATTGTGGGTCTCTCCTTGAACAACTCATATTCTATTCGTCAGAAACTAGAACATTTTCCTTGGCTCTACGTTGGCTTCTCTTCCTCACTGTTGTGTGATTTTAGGATTATTTCCCCCTGATTTCATTTATTTTGCAGGGCAGATGGCGAAATACTACTTCCATGAGACATGCTCAACATTGGTGTTGCAAAAACAGATTGCAGGTGGTTTTGGTAAATAGTCATATTTGTTCGAACTTTTGATGGTATGCAGTACATAGTTGGCTTGGTGCATTGTTTACTTGTGTTGCTCATTGTTTGGTGTTGGCTTGGGATGTTGCATGAGTTGGGTTTGCTCGTCGCTTTATTCTCTCCTTTCTAAGCTTGGCTCTATGTTATTCCTTTGCTGTGTATTTTTCGGTGAGTTCTTTTGCATTCTTGTCTAGTTCGAGCTTTAGCTTTGGTATTGTTTATTGTGGGTCACCGTAAATGATCTTGAACAACTCATATTCCCGCAGTAGATTCGTCAGAAACTATGAACATTTTCCTCCGCAGAATAAGGGTTTCATTTCAGGTCTGGCTTCTCTTCCTCATAATGTTGTGCGATTTTAGGATTATTTCCCCCTGATTTCATTTATTTTGCAGGGCAGGTGGCAGAAATACTACTTCCATGAGACGCGCTCAACATTGGTGTTGCAAAAACGGATTGCAGGTGGTTTTGGTAAATAGTCATATTTGTTCGAACTTTTGATGGTATGCAGTACATAGTTGGCTTGGTGCATTGTTTACTTGTGTTGCTCACTGTTTGGTGTTGGCTTGGGACGTTGCATGAGTTGGGTTTGCTCGTCGCTTTCATTCTCTCCTGCTTGGCTCTACGTTATTCCTTTCACTGTGTATTTTTCGGTGAGTTCGTTTGCATTCCTGTCTAGTTCGAGCTTTAGCTTTGGTATTGTTTATTGTGGGTCGCCGTAAATGATCTTGAACAACTCATATTCCCGCAGCTCGTGGAGGGGTCTCAGGTTTGTTGTGAGGGTTTTGTTTGTTGTTTAAATAATGCATGAGATAGTCGATTTCAAGAATCGGCTGCAAGCCGCAGGATGAAAAAGGTGACTTTGTATTCAGGAGTCAGGTTTGAAACACCAAACCCTCTTTCACCAGTTTTCTTGTGATTTTGTAGTCAGGGTTATAATCTGATAGGAATCAAACAACACTATATTTCCTAGCTTATTGCCATAGATTCTTGAGGTTTCGTGATTTTGCAGTGTTTTAATCCGATAGGAATCAACCAGCACTAGATTTATTAGCTTATTGATGGCGATTCCTCTTTATCACAGATTCTTGAGACAAAGGCTAAAAAAGTCTAAGGAAACTCCTTCCCATCTCAAAGAAAGAGAAACCAATTCTTTGATTGCCCCCTGTGATTCCCTACCCGCACACAGTGGAAATTTTGCACCAGAACCTTCTCCTCAGTCTCCTAAGAATGTAATCGTTTTTATCCTATCATTTACTATAATAAATTTGTTACAGGAGTACTTCTATTTATATATTTATATGATTTCCACTACAGGTAGAGATATTTCAGAATTGGCAGAAAATCAAGTTTGATCGAAAATGGGTAGAAGAAAACCAAGGAACATCGACGATATCTTCGTGCCGAATGCAGCGGGAATTGCAAGGGGAATCCACCGTAATTTTTCGGCAACATTTATCATGCTTTCTAACAATTGCAATTTTGTTGGTGTCCCCTGTTTCTACTGCACTTATTTTCTACCCAAAGGTAACGGTAGATGGGGTGTTTAGATATAAAATTCAGTTTCCATAAGTTGGTATTGTCATTCACCTGCTCTCTCCTTTTCCAGACTTTGTACCAAAGAATGCGTTGTGTTTTTTGCCGGCTGCGTTGTGTAGAGTTTGATTTTTTGGATTCTTTCTTCACAAATTAAATGGACTGCACTGTTGAAGCAGTTTTTCAGACCAAGAGCAGTAAGTTGTTTATTGTAATTTTTTAGTTTGAGTGAGAAACTGACACACTATGTCATTTGTACTAAAATGGTACAACATATATGAAATTTGTGTAGTTTTTTGTCCATTTTAAGTTATATAGCAAGAATATATTTTTGTAACTGATAATTAGTGTCTCTGTTCATGTGATCGTAGATGAGTAAGTTTGAAGCACATTAAAAACAATTCTCTGATCATATGTAAACTCTCCCTCATAACACATATTGTACATTCACATTCATTATCTGTAAGTCCCCTCTTAAATGAAGACATTTAAACTCATTTCTATGCAACTCTGTTCACCGATAAAGCAATGCATGCTATCTGCCTGATTCCATGCCCTAGCTAATGATTTTTACTTGGACATTTATACCTTTAATGATTGACACTATATCTTATTCAATGTTTGTATTTTGAACCTTGATTCAATGGTTGCTGCTAAGTCACTAGGATATGAATACAGATACAACTTCTTTACAGAGACTACAGTAGTTTTAAAGAGGACCGAGAATATAATGCATCCATGCAAAATACACACAAATCTATAAGATCAAATAAAAAGCACTCATTGTATGCTTGTTTCTTGTCACACTTTTTCATACTTAATTTCCAACACTTCATTATTTTATTTGATGGACATTTACCTGTAACAAACATATTTATTACAGATACCTCGATTCAATGGTTGCTGCTAAGTCACTAGGATATGAATACAGATACAACTTCTTTACAGAGACTACAATAGTTATAAAGAGGCCCAAGAATATAATGCATCCATGCAAAATACACACAAATCTATAAGATCAAATAAAAAGCTCTCATTGTATACTTGTTTCTTGTCACACTTTTTCATACTTAATTTCCAACACTTCATTATTTTATTTCATGGACATGTGCCTGTAACAAACATATTTATTATTATTTGACAACGACACCATTTTGAACTTTGATACCCTTCTCATTTTCTATTTTTTCATTTATGTATCTTGATTAAAATGTACTTCTTTCATGAACTTTCCATTTCATTTTACTAGTGTGTATTCATATATTACATGATTTAGCATTGCATTCATCTTGAATGCGTTTTAATAGTCGATGGATTGAATAAATTTAAGAGTGTTAATCTCTTATGGACCCATGCTTTATTCCTGTTGGAAATGAGAGATTATTTTGAAGGTATTAATTTGTCGGCAAAAACTTAACACTGACCGACTTTTCACCTGTTGTGATTAGACATAAAATGATTATTGCATATGATAAAATAATTGCTATTTTTTCCATAAAATATGAGACTATAGTTTGATATTTCACTTAGCTAGAGGTCTGGCTTAGATAAAATGATTATTGCATATGATAAAATAATTGCTATTTTTTCCATAAAATATGAGACTATAGATTGATATTTCACATAGCTAAAGGTCTGGCTTATTAGACGTAAAATGTAATTTTTTCATGTGATCTAGAGAGTGGCATATCTAAACTGAATAGGTTTTAACTTTACAAGGTTCTTGTCTCCGATATGATGATGATTCACTGTTGCATTTTGATGATGGATCATGAAGTGTGGTATGAAACTCTCATATACATGCTAATAAAACAATATTTCTTTCTTATCAAATTAAACTCTTTGTTGATCTTTGTCAGTGTAGTTCAATATACATCATCCACATTGACATTGCAAATGTAGGTTAAGACACTGTTGCGGGATAATAGGTTGAAATAAATTGTTGACCTAAGGTGTCATTGCAGTTCTAAAGAGAGCATAGAATCAGTTCTGCAAGTTGTGGTAAGGTGTATAACTTCCACTCCTGAAGAGCATCTGATAATGACTCAAGTTGTTCAGATGCTAGAAGCAGAGATCATGTTTCCATGTCTTACTGACTTTTATGAATCTAATTCTGAGTCTTAACCTCAATGCTTTGTCAATGGTTTTGTACAAATTGTTCAGATTCTAGAAGAAGAGAACGTGTCTCCATCACTTAGTGACTTTTATGAATCTAATTATGAGTCATAACCTTAACGCTTTGTCGATGATTTTGTACAAATTATTGAGTGAAAATTATTTGAATTCAGTGGTGGATTGCAGGCTGCAGGTATTGCTCTTTTTAAATAGCTCGTGACACACTACTTACCTACACTCGTTTATTTTACTCTTTTTTAGATTTAGTTTAGTGGCTTACAAGTTACATAAATTGCAGTTTGTGTGGTTATATAAATTACAATTTTTTTGTGGGAGAGTGAATAGGATGTACTGTTGTGTTCTTAATACAAATCGGCCAGGTCCTCCACCTCCAAAATCTGCACCTGCGTAGAAATCAGAGGAAGATCACCCTCCCTTGGTTCTAATGATGATTGTAATGTGAATTGTGGAACCTGCCACCACATCTTTTTTGTAGGATCTAGAAATATAATCTCGAAATGCTTCTCTCTCAAGAAGCATAAAATTCTCTTATAATATCGATTGCTTTTTTTTCTCCCAATATTAAGTTGCTCCATGCTATTCCAAGTTAGCTACCAAGAATATTCTAAAAAAAACTCTAAACTTCCTAAAATGTTTAATTATTTTAGATAAATGAACCCTTGAGCAGCCAAAACAATTAGGACGGAGCCAACAAAAAAACCCTTCGTATATTTTTCTCTCAAATTCTGACCTTTATTTGTTTTTTAAAAAAAAATTACCATATGACCAACCAGGCTTTCTAATTATATTTCTAGCCATTCCATTCTTTCACAAAGAACAATGGTCCAAGATACATGTCTTCAACGAAACCAATGTCTTCAACTTTTCCACTAACAAGCAAAAGCTTCTAGCTTAGAACCATTTTTATGGTTCTAGATGGGTCTACTAGATATATATCCCATGCGGTTTTAGTTCATTTAAATTTATTAATGTTTTTATCTTCTTTGTTTTTACATTAAGTGGGACCTAAGAGATGGTAAATTACAAATGATTTATTTTTCATTAGTTCCTACCTCATCGTGTATTTGTGTACTTACACAAGAGATTCACAATATTTCGTGAAGTTGTCTTGTAGAAATACTTGGGAGCAACATATTATTCGTACATGTAAGATTGAGGTGTAGCACATGTTCATGGATTCCTCCAGCTTTTAGAGGTACCAAATGTAGAGACAATTAACTAGAGTGACATATTTGTTGTCAACCAATCTAGAAATTGCTTCGATAAATTTGTTTCTGCATGGAACTCTCATGCCATTTCTTGCAGATCAAAATATATTCATTGTCCAATCCAAGATGATCCATGCTTATTAAACACATCACAAATATTGGTTGTCGACCCTTTTTTAGACCTAAAAGAAATTTTGAATCGCGTACAAAGACACACCAAATGATCTGAACAAACATTCATGTGAAAGAAAATGATGCTAAATGGCCAGATCCCCATAGTGTAATGTTGGTAAATAACCTTATGGATCCTTCAGAAGCACATAGGTGGAGATACCATGTCATTATTTCCTACCCTCATCGTGTATTTGCGTACTTACACAAGAGATGCACAATATTTCGTGTATTTGTCTTGCAGATATACCTGGGAGCAACATACTATTCAGACAGGTAAGATCGAGGTATAGCACATGTTCATGGATTCCTCTGGTTTTCAGAAGCACCAAATGTAGAGACAATTAACTGGAGTGACATGTTTCTTGTCAACCAACCTAGAGACTGCTTTGATAAAAAAAATTCTGCATGGAACTCTCATGCCATTTCGTGCAGATCAAAATATATTCATCGTCCAATCTAAGATGATCCATGCTTATTAAACACATTACAAATATTGGTTGTCGACCCTCTTTCACACCTGAAAGAAATTTTGAATCGTGTGCAAAGACATACCAAATGCTCTGAACAAACATGCCTATGAAAGAAACTGACTGGATTGCAATGTTGATACAAAACACCTTGAGAGTTGCGTGGACATTCATCCCTTGTCCTTAATGTTGCACAAAAGGTCCAGTACATGTCAGCCAAAAAAATATGGTAGATTAAACATCCACAACCCTTCAATGTTGTCAATTTAGAGAGAAAATTTTGACTCCCAACCTGTGCTCTCTAACCATGCAGTTCTTAAATATATTGCTAAATATGCTTCCAAGGTAGAGCAACGTTCTAAATCATACCATCAATTCAATTTTTCAACTCGTACTCTATTCTCATTGCTTTCCATTTTTTTCCCTCATGGATCATGTTCTTGATTTTCGATCGCCAATCCTCCCCCCTTTTCTGTCTTTCACACATTTCTTCCCTCTCGATCCCTTTCGACGTCCATAGAGCCTTCTCAAGCTCTATGATCGGACGCATCGCAAAGAAACTGGAACAACTCGCTCTTGGCAAAGAAACTGGAACGGTTCACTTCTTCGGAAAAAACTTTGAAATGTCTCTCACAGTTTCCGTGGCCTATTTCTGTATCTGGCCTTCGCTGCAGTTGAAATTGTTGGTTTGATTATTTTATTTTATTTTTATTGTGGGCTTGTGACATTGAACGCTTGTTAGAGTTGAGGTAATTTTTGCTTCTTGTAAATTCTACATAACAACGAGTAAACTCATCCTTAGAACTGCGAAAAACAGTTGGTCATGGCTTATGTGACTGTTTAGAAACCCCAACGCCCTCTTATCTCCTTCCATTGCCATCAACATAGGTATTGGGGCACACATCAACCAAACTTCTATGTTCTTCATTGCGTTTGGGTATTGCGATAACGGTTTAGGCAGACATGCTCTAGATAGATTGTGTGTACATATTATTTTAATGTTTAGTTCTTGAAATCTATTTCGAAATCATGTTACAAATACATTTCGATAATCATTTGAACAATACAATGATCATTGCAATGTCGAATACCACACAACAAATATATAGAGAAACCAACTTGTCTTCACCTGCCATGCGTAGGTTCATAACAAAGACCTCCTCCACACCACAAACCTTCAACTTCGGCAGGATTTGCCATATCATGGGTTCATTAATCTTTAATCCCCACGAATTGGGGGTAGGTGAGCATTATTTCGTAGGAAGTAGCTTAGATAGCCTTTGAAAATCTAAGCCCAACAATTGTTTTTTTTCCCAAATATTAGTTTGGCCTGAAAATCCATGGTGAAATTTATAAAGGTGGTATTATTCCCTGTGTAATTGAAAGGAAACGTAAGAGGTTTGATAGATTTGCTGCATTTTGAATGTTTTTGTGTACGTGAACATTCAATTTTGATGGAAAACAAGGCATTCACCTATTATTCATTGTTCAAAATCTTCTTCAGTATTTCGAATTAGTGCATTTTCCATGATTTTAGTCCGTTTATAAGACCATCGCCGACTGTAATTGGTTTGGCAAAGTTAACGTAGCATTATTGTAATTGTGTTGGTCTGTTGCAGTACTGAAGAAATAATTTCAGTCAGAGTCATGGCATAGAAGTAGCTAAAAGTTCTAAATGCAAAAATCCCACAAAAGCTTTGTTCATAAATATGAGCGGGAGCTCCAAAATAAAAATAAAAATCAAGCTCTAGGTTTGAAAAGCATGATAAGTGCACAACATTGCAGGCATGAGGGAGGAGCACGTCAGCTATCTCAGGTGTTCTGGTATTTCAAGAGCTCGCCAACACCACTTAGGTAGCAGAAGGGGTCATCCATGTCTTGACATTTCAGAGAACGGCAGTTGGTCCAACGTAACATGTAGGTACTTAGAGTTTGAATTATTGCATTTGTTGCTTTGGGATTACTTAGTGGGACTCTCCAACAAAATGATTGCTAGTAGAGTCGTAACATTGGTGTTAAATAAGTGGTTAGAATGTTTTTGAGACAACTATCTATTTGTTCAATAAGAAATGGATTTCAAATTTTAATTACTTAAAACATTTGATTGCACTCACTATGTTGTGTCTAGGGGTCACGCATTGGTCTTTAAAAATATCATATATGTTTCATAACCCTTGCGGCTTTGCCTTTTTCAAATAAGATTAACAAAATGACTGTGCAATATGGTCATTAGATAAGACATAAGTTTCCTCACGAGGCATTGATATTGTTTCACCAAATACAAGCCACAAATTGATACACCTTTCTCAACATTCTGCCAGCCTATACATATTTTTTCAAGTTAGGATAGGGTGAGTGGGAAAAGCAAGGGTCCAATTCTTGGAATTTTATTTCATTGCAATTTGGCGAGTTTAATTTAGTGTGGTATACTTATATACAATGGAAAATAGTGTTTGAGTATTTATGCAAATTCCATCTGCTGGTTTCTCGAAGTTTTTAAGCAAACAACATTATCTGCATTTGTCCTCAATTAATGAATCCCCGCCTTAATTTTATGAAGAGGTGGGACCGTGCGAGGTGCGATATTGGCCAGAAATGTTGGCTCTATTTAAAATACGTGTCATAAAACAAATATGTGGCGGGGATAGCTCAGTTGGGAGAGCGTCAGACTGAAGATCTGAAGGTCGCGTGTTCGATCCACGCTCACCGCATTTTAATGTCTGTTTTTATTTTTAATATATTATTCTCTATGGAAATAGCAATTAATAACTTAAATTTACGATCAACTATACATCTCCGTTGTCGTCTAGTCCGGTTAGGATATCTGGCTTTCACCCAGACGACCCGGGTTCAAATCCCGGCAACGGAAGCAACTGTTCGTTAATTTAGCAATTTTATTCCCGTTCATTTTATATTATTTCGCATGCATATAATTATATCAATGTATTATATTTATTTTGCTTTGAAATATTTATATAATTCAAATTTACATTACATTTATTTTACTTTTATGTAATTGAACGAGTCAAATTATTTTAGATGTTCATCGATGCGTCAATTTGGTATAATTGTATAAACCAAATGTTTTTATCAAAACAGAATGTGTCAAGTTTACATGTGATCTTTGAAAAATTGGTATCTCATTTTCCTTTCTTTGTTTTTAAAATATGAAAAGTGGTTCTAAATTAATAGATGTTCTAAACTAATAATATTTAATAATGTATTTTAAATGTAATGAATTTATAAATTAGTAAATTACATTTAATTGTACAAAAGAGATTTATCTAAATTATAGGAATATATAATATAATTAAAGTCTTAGTAAAGTTAGGGTTTGATTTTCTATTGTGTGAATTTAGAGAAAGTTGTCAATAATAGGTGACAAAAACCTATCAATTCCATAATAGTTATTTAAGTGGCCGACCAAAAACATGACCGTTACGACAATGATATGTTCCTGAAAGGTATGAAATTGATTTCACAATGCAATCTCTTTTGAGAAACCTTGCTCACTTTTCATGAATTCATTGTGAGTCATTGGGAAACTAATATCTTTCTTTAAAACCCTAATTCAATCTCAACACTTTGCAAGACCCATTAAAAGCAGGGGAGGTTAATGGGGACCTATGTTATTCCTACATTATTACGAGGCACCTCATGTGTTCAACAAAATTGCAAATCAACACTTGAGAAAAAGTCAATAATCAAGCTTGTAGATCAATGTTAAAAAAAATACTAGCCTTTTGTGGCTGACAGATCAAACTTATTTGATCATGTTCTCAGGAAGTTGCATGTGGGTGTTCATTGTCTTATCTTTGGTTGGTTTGTATAAGGTTTGAGGGTTCCTTTCAAAACCTCTTTTTTAATCTAATAATTTTTTTTAATAATCAATCTAATGTATGCAAATAGTTTCACCCCTTAGTTATCAATACATGCAACAAAAACTACTAAATGTCAGAATGCTCTCTAAATGCATGACTACTAATCTTTTAGCACAACGATGCATTAGAAACAAAATATATTGTATACTTTAACAACTTTAATCTAATTCACTTGTGATCCTTCTATGTATAATATGAAAACTAGGGGTTTAAACGTAATCTAACATATCCGTGAATTGATAATTCAAAACTAATAAAGGAAAGTCTTGAATAGTTCTTAATTATTATAATTTGAATATTGCACATAACACACAAGAATACAACAAAGTACAATTAAGGTTGGAGAGGAACCAAAATAAGCAATTATAATGTGTGATATATTTCTCAAATTGTGTGCATAAGTGGAACAAAATGTCATCAAGCCACTCAATAAATTTTAGGACGCAAAAAGGTAATTTGGATGGGTTCATAAATGCTTGGAAAATATCATCATCAAACATGCCATGAAGGCTAAAAACTTGTCCTCTATGTTTTTTCACTTTCTCACTTATTTTGTGCAAGTTTGCTTGTGTCTACACTTCTACTTTTTAGATATGTAACTTTGTGGTGCCTTCTTTTGAATCATATATTGTTTCTCATTGCTTCAAATGTTAAACTTGCACCCCTAACCAGAAAGAGGGGTTAACAATGATTTAGCTAGACTACTCAACACACCCCTTCTAATGTGATGGGTGTTGCACTACATACCACTACTACAAAGAGGTATCAAGCCACATGTAGTTACCTAAAATTATGATGAGATGTATCAAAATAAATATAGTAGAAAATGAGCCCTTGATATGACACTCACACTCGATAACATGCACATGTACTTCAAATTTATCTTAACACTTGATCTAGGGAAGTAATACAAATGACATCAGATTCATATCTTGTTGTGATGATGGTCTCTAAGGGATATATGCTTAAATACTTTCTAGTTAACTTATTTAAGTGTGTTAGATATCGCTTAGGTGATTCTCATGTGAGTATCAGATACCCCTAATAGGTTAGGGTATATTTGTAATTATAGGTGAACTTATTTAGTTTTCCTAATCAACAGTGTTGGAAGTTATAGGCATTGAGAGGGGGGGTGAACCAGTGCTTATTCAAAAAATATTCAAACGATCCAATTTACTCAACCTTGTTATGAAGAAACCACAAAATTATTCACAAACAATCAAAGAAGAACATGCGTAGATAGACAAGATTTAATGTGGGAACCCCTTCAAGGGAGAAAACCCCATTGAAACCAAAGAATTAGCTTGGACGAAATTGTCCTATAAATGTTACAATGATTTCACTATTGAGAATCCACTCAATGTGGAGCATCAACTCCAATACTTTAATCAATTTTCCACTTGAACTTTCGCAAGATTCTACTTGCACGAAAGCTTCAACTCCCAACTCTTCAATCAAGCTTCAAATTGATCTTCTGTAAGCTACCACTTACACAGAAGTTTTAACTCCCTGTGTGTTAAGCATCCACTTAGAATTTTTCTCAATGTTTTGACCACTTTCCTTGTGTTGCCTCTCACAGCAAATTATGATCACTTCTTCATCTCATTTATCTCATCTTTTACTTTTTTCACTCTCCTCTCATCACCTATCTTCTCATATGTGTATCCTACTGCCCCTAAGCCTTAAACAAAATCCGTGGTTTCAACATGTTTTCATGCACTCTCAAGTTTTTTTATGCAAGAGAATAACTCTCTCATTTCTCATACACTTCCTCTACCTTCACATCCCTTCACACTCCATTTCAAATACGTACAAGAGAAACCAAAGAGATTTAATCAAAAATTGCCAAAGTGTAATCATTACACTTGCAAATGCATCAGTTTCAAGTCCATTCATTTCTCGAGTTGTCAAGATGTTTTCTAACACCTTTGAGATGCAATGGTACATTCCTGCAATCCTTGGCATTCAATAATGTATCCATATATTCCATTTTGACCCCTGCAGTTCTGATTTGTAACTGTCCTGTCATTTTTTGTCCTCTAGCTAACCAAGTACTAGTTTTGTCTTTTAGCCTTCCAAATTTGTTCACAAGAGTCCAAACTTTGTATGCACTTTGAAAAAGGTACCACCAAACCATATGCAACATTGATATGCTTGGAAACTCACCAATTCATCATCATACCTCCAATGGAGCTTTAATGCATTGCTAGTTTTAGTCCCTCAAAAACCAGTCTTCATTTTAGGAGCAACCTCTACACTTTTAGGTCTTGTCAAGCCTTGCAAACTTCATGGAGGACACTACAAGAAGTATACTTCATCACCACATGCATGAACTTCATCAAATCAGAGTAGAAGACCTTCATTTCACTCTACTTCTCAATTGGACGTTTATTGTAATGGCAGACTCAAAAACGCAGTCTAAAGATTTGGTTTTCAACATTAATGCATGCACTTTCATATCTTCTTGATTATTGTGAGTGGTCATATGTGACCTCTGGATCATCTTCAAAATTTTGGAACACATCTCTTACCTTCACTCTCTTCCTACATCATTGATTAGGAAAAGGTCCTAAAGGAGTTTTATACACAGAAAACTAGTCTCCAAAGAGTGAGCAATTTCATGCACTAAAACATATTTTCATGGCTCCTAGAGAACCTTTCTAGAAAACTTGGTCATTAGGAATCTAATCATGTCACCAAAATGCATTATTTCAATCCATATGGCTCCCATATGTTTGCATTTCTAAGATTGTTTTCACATGTCTTGTGCTACTAAAAATAGGTCTTCAAAAATGTACTTTTTCATACTTCAAAGCACCTCATCAAAACTCGAGCCATACACCATTGGAAATCTCTTGATGTCTTCTTTCTGGAACTACTCATTTCTTTCACCAAATCAAGGCAGAAGCCACTCAACCAACTTCATTTCTCCAACTTGTCAACTGAGCTCTAGTGTTCTCAGAATTTAAATGCTAAAATATTCAAGATGATTATTGAAATCCTAAAAATTACTTATGTACAAACTAGATTAGATTATAAAAAATTATCTACTAAACCGTAACTCTTGGAGTTGTGAGACTAGTTCCATAAGATGCAAAGTGACCCTAACATCTTATATTTACTAAAATAAATTTAAAGTATAAGAAATAATAAAGTATAAAAATATTATTCTTTTATTTTTATTATTATTATGAGAGGCCTATAATACAAATGAAATGCAAGATATAATAGTGTTTGTCTCTCTTTAAGTACGTAACATAATCCCATGTTTTCCCTTCCCCATGCCCAATAAATATAACATAAAAATCAATGTGTTTCAAATTAATTATATCATCCGGTCAACAAAAATTTTTGTGTGTTTAAAACCGTTATAAGAAATTAAAAAATTTCAGTGTTCACCCCATATTAAACTCATGCAATAACATAATATAAAATTATACAGAGTTAGATAAAGTTTTTCTTTAATATTTTTTTCAAATTTTCTGATTATATAAGGTTTCCATATTATTTATTTTATAATATATGCCTTTTTACCTAGCTATATTTTTGGATTTATACATTATATCTTTTGTCATTTATCTTATTTTTAAAGGTTTTCATGAAAATGAACGCAATCAAAATTCCTACTTAAACTAGGACTAATTTAGGGGATATTAAACAATCTAATTTTCGATATTTTTTGAGGTAGTTAGGGGGGCACGGTCGGAGCTCCATTATTTTTTAAAATTTAAAATTTTTGTATTGAAAAATCATTAAAAAAATGAAAAATAATCTTTAAAAAAATTATGGGACAAACTATATGATCTTATATATCTTTCTACCAAAGGGTTTTCAAAAATACTAAATAGTGCTCAAAAAATGGGGGGGGGGCACCGAAAGTCACTCTATTATGTTTTTTAACAAAAAAAGGAGCACTTTTGGTATTTTAGTTATTTGACCCACTTAAACTTATCCCATTTTCAATAAAATTTAGTAGCTTAGAAACTAGATTGCCAAAATCTACAAGGTTCCATGTTCTTATAACATTTTCAAATTTTGAGTGTAGGTATTTCAAATTTTCGTAAAAGTTGAAGTATTTTTATTTTTTAGAAAAAGGTGTCCACTTAAAACCCCCTTTTGGCCCCCCAACTTGGTGCACTTATTACATCTTGGATTACCACATTTTAAATATGATCTTTTGGACAACTCTTCTTACAATTATTCCAAATGCATGAAACATCTATGTTTTGGACATCAATGTGGCCTAGTATTCCCCATATTTTAGTTATGAACAATGTACACATGATTTCTCTATCTACTATACACCTTCATGCCACACATTAGTGTATGTCTCAACCAAAGGACATATTGTAATAATACATGAATTATATATGTACACCATTGTTATATGTGACACTGAAACGGTAAATAAATTTTTATTTTCATATGATTAATGTTACTTTTAATTTCAACAATTATTTACTCCATTATTTTTACTTTAAGTATATGAACGACATTTTAATTATAATCACTTTATGTCCAAAAACTTGATTTATGGTGCATTATTATAAATGATATATTTACTAATATACCAAAGTGTACACTCTATAATATACTCATCTATGCGAACCTGTTTCACATTTAACAGGTACTAGTTTAGTTTTGAATATTGTACTGCTTACTAAATTCAACTATTGGTTCATTTTAACATTCTATAATTATAACCTTTTTTCCAAACGGATTCAATTTAAAGATTGAGCTGGTAGCTACATGATAAACCACAAAACAATTACTTAACACTAACTCCATTGATGACCTTGCATATGTATCCATTTGCTACACATATTCTTGGATGGTTACTAGTGATTTTATCTACATTAAACATGAATTGTTTCCTACATTTTTGTTATAATCTGTGGTTTTCAATTAATATTGACTCATCAAAAAAAACAAGTGACCAAACAAACTTGGAACTTATGAATTTTCATTTAGAATTATATGGTTGCTCAATTTTTCCAATACTAGGAAGCTAGATGCAACATCGCAATCATATCAATTTAATTAGATAGAAAGCTGGATGCAATTCATAAATTATAGTAACGGACAATGGACTTTCACATGAAATTTCCAATTTTGGCCACAAACTCGTACCTATTAATTGGTTTAACATGCAATTACCTTCCACCACAAATATTTAAATATTATTCTTTATTATTGATTTTATCGATATCATACATAAGTTTAGGTTCAAACTCCAATTATGCACATTTTGGTTTACTCACTTTTTGTTTCTTGAACACAAAATGTCCATCTTTAATGGGTTGAACTTGAGTGAACTCAAAATAGTTTAGGTAATTAAATAAATTATTTGCTACATTACATTATACTTTTGATCATTGTCATAAAATTTTAAATTTTCATTATAACTATAAATTTTTAGAATTAGTTTTTACACATTGTCGTGTACACAATATCATTAAAAACTTCCACTTTAAACATAAAAAATAAAATCAAATTTTTTAAAATCATATTTTTATATCCTCAATAAATCAATTTTTTTATGTACAAATTTAATTGGAAAAAAATTCATGTTATTGATTTGAAAAGATCGAAATAATTGGGAATTAGAATTTTAAAATATCACCAATTTGTGCATATTTCATTTAATTAAAATTCAATTTATTTAAACATGTTAATGAAAATTATCATCTTACATAAATCATTCACTAAAGTAAGTCATAATGTATCATTTACTAGTCTCGAAAATGATACAAATATAATTGGGAATTAAAATCTTATAAAAATATTCTAAAGCAATGAAAACTTAAAAAATATAAGTTATTGCTCTAAACTTATTTAAACTTATCCAATTCATCAGATGCACCCTTCCGCAATGTTTAAAAATCTTTACATATTTATGGAAGTTAAAATTACAAATTTAATTAGAAACCTTTTATTTTATCCTACAAATTCTTTATTATGGCATAATATTTTTAAAAAAAATAATTAAATTACCAGGATATCTCTTAATAAAACTTATTTCTCGATATACATCTACACATGTTAATTTACATTTTTTATAAGAATTTTCGATTTTCACAAAATAAAGGTCTTTTACATTGCAATTTAAAAAATTACATAATTCATATTAGACTACAAAATTAAAATCCTTGTGGGAGGCCCATATAACATAATTAAATGTTCAAAAAAGAAAATTTCAACACCCATGTCTTTCACACACATGCATTACTTGTTCAAATCATAATTTAGCACTTCAAATACTTGTGCAAAAACACATGCCAATCTTTCCCCAAAATTAGGTATCACTCTCATAGAAAGAACCTTATTTTGCTTACATTCTAAATACTTTCCATGCATTACTCCATCTATAGGGTCAAAAATTCTAAACATTATGATCTTGTAATCAATTAAAATTTCTTTATCTCTATGCAAAAAAATATTAGGTAGATATCACTATCTAAGCTTAGGACATTACTTAGTTTTCCAGGGCTTAACATGGTAAAAACTATGCAATTGACACTCTTTAGAAATGTTATCCACGGTTTCTTCATCTACTGTTGCCATGACAGATTTTTTGAGTAAGAAATTATCTAATTAACCCCCTCCGCCTTAATATATATTTTTATTTCGATTTATTTTAAATAAGTGACCATTCATTACATATGCCCATTAAGGAGAAAAGATTTAAAATAGGTGGATTTCAAAATTAATAGGGTAAACCTAAATTAAAAATATTGGGGAAATAATGGGTGCCATTCCACCATGGGTGTTTAAATCCTACATGCGATAGGAAACTTTCCTTAAAATCTCTGCCTGGTCCATTAAAATTTTTCATTTTGCAAATCACCTTAAAAGGTTATTGTCTTAATCTAAAATTCCCTTAAATTTGCTGATTCCATTTAAACATAAAATGAAATTTACGAATAAAATGTCATATGGAGTAAGATAACCCTATAAATATAAAGTTATGAAGACCATAATGAGGACCTACATCATGTTGGTCTTTTATCACTCCATCTAAAGGGGAGTTGCATCCTATATGATTGCATTGGTCACATTTTCACATTGTAGCTTCATAATTAAACTTTGGTTGATCATCTGCAACACAACTTAATCCCATAGGGGGAGAAAAAATATTATACACATATTATTACATTACTATCTATATTTAAATTCGACAATACGTCACAATTGTAGTTAACCTGAAACAAGAGCACCTAGGGCATCACTGCATCTTCTGTAAAACCATACTCTCACTGACAATATTGGTCGTCATCATGATAATTCACACATTTTATAGAACTACATGTCATCGTCTTATAATAATTATATCACATTGTTTCAACCCATATTTTATATTATCAACTATCATGATTCGTAATACAAATCTATGACCCATTCATTTCACAATATTATTTTTTAGGGTTTTGATACTTATTCTTGTCATTATTGTAGGTTGAAATAGGGAGCACATATCAGATTGCATCATTCATGTAAGTTCATCAAATAGAATAATTGATAGTGACAATTGTCATCTTCACATATTTTAATCATTTTCATGAACCCATATTAATTTCTACTATTCCATCAGATTTTAAATTTTTTCCATGACCAGGATACTGTAATTGTCTAGGAGCATGCATGTTGATGTTAGTCATACAACCTATTATCGTTCCCATCCACTTAGATTCCATCACTTGTTTTTCATATCTTTGCACCATTTGATCTAACTTAAATTTCCATCATTAAGCGTATCACAATCTTCCTTGATCAAAATCACACAACATAGGATAAGAGTTTCATTATCTCATTCCATCATTTAGGGTTACATTAATTAATATTTCTTTCAATCATTCATTCTCATGAAGCTATTTTAGATCAATTTTTTACATGTTAATATATGTCCTCAGATTACACTAGCATTGTTGTATTTGTAATCATTTCAATCTTATTAATCATTTTCATTAGCATCATCTGCAATTCACTTAATTCTTCCAGTTATCATCACAAGGTTTTTTTCAATCAATTCATTAGCATAAGTAATTATTCTTCTCTTAGAATGGCTCAATCTCAAATCATTTTGAAGCATCACCTTAAAGTTCTGCAATTGATCACTTGTTATATCCAATACCATTCATATAAAATACATGTCCCACAAATTATCATCAACATTGCCATCATTAATCATTTAATAATTATCACACCTCAACAATTACTATATCTGCAAATTTATAATCTACATCATTCAGTAATTCTAGGAATCTTTATTAATCAAATACCACCCTAACTTCACAACATAGTTTCCTTCTCATCCCAAAATCTTTTTTAGTACAAATACTCAATAATCATCTACTATTTAATTGATCATTCTATAGCCCAGGAAATCTTTTTATCATTCAACAAAAGTTACCACTATCCTGGGTCATCCCAATTTACTACATAAAGGGTAAGTGCACCAAGTTGGGGGGCCAAAAGGGGGTCTTAAGTGGACGCATTTTTCTAAAAAATAAAAAACTTCAACTTGTACGAGTTTTTTGAAATAGTTACACTCAAAATTGGAAGATGTTGTAGAAACATGAATCGTAGCATTTTGAGTCTAGTTTCTAAGCTACTAAATTTTATTGAAAATGGATAAGTTTAAGTGGGTCAAACAACTAAAATACCAACAGATGCTCCTATTTTTGTTAAAAAACATAATAGAGTGACTTTCGTGTCCCCCACCATTTTTTAAGCACCATTTAGTATTTTTGAAAACCCTTTGGTAGAAAGATAGCTAGGAGCATCTAGTTTGGGCTAGATTTTTTAAGATTTTTTTAGTGAATATTTTTTTATTTATGATTTTTCTAGTACAAAAATTTTATGTTTTGAAAAATAATGGAGCTCGACCTGTGCCCCTCCTAACTACCTAAAAAAATATCAAAAATTAGTTTTTATTTTTTGAATATGTATAGAATTATGCCTAGTTTGGGCTAGTATTTTTTTTTTTAAATTTTGATGACCCAAAAAAAAGATACACCATGAAAGATAGACATATTTACACTTCAAAAAATAGCTATAAAAAGGCATAGTTAGAAAATAAATAATATGGAAACCTTATATTAGTCAGAAAATTTGAAAAATTATATTTTTAGAAAGAAGAACTCTGCTCTACGTCGTGGTATAATTTTTTTTTAAATGGATCGATTGTTTTACTTTGATTTATCATGGAGGAAGTGGACATTTTTACATTTTGTAAAAACACGTTGTTTGTTGTGTTTGTGCAGGTCCATGCCTCAGGCTTGGGGATCCAAACTGGATCCCAAGCCTTGAGGCATGGCTTGGGAAAAGAGAAAACAAAAAACGTACATGTACGCGTATGTATGCAGACGCTTTATAACGCATAACATGTTTGTGTATAGTATAACATAAAATATGTATGCTTTTTGGCATGCTTTATTTACAAAAATAAATGTTTATTTATTATTATTTAAATATTTTATTATTTCTTATACTTTAAATTTATTTATGTAAATATAAGAAATTAGGGTCACTCTGCACCTTATGGAATTAGTCTCACAGCTCCATGAGTCATGGTTTAGGAGATAGTTTTTATAAAGTATAATCTGGTTAGTACATAGGTAATTTTTCAGGATTTCAACATTCAGCCTAAATCTTTTAGCATTTAACTTCTACAATCGAAACCCTAAACCATAGGCCATAAACCTAAACACTAAAATGTAAACCTTGAGCCCTAAACCTCTAAACCCTAAACCTTTAACCATGATCCCTAGACCCTAAAACCTAAACCTAAACCCTAAACCTTAAACATTCAAAGCCCTTACCCGTGAGCCCTAAACCTTAAGCCTTAAGCCCTAAACCCTAAACCATGAGCCCTAAACCCTAAACCTAAACCCTACCATGAGCCATAAATGCTAAACCTAAATCCTAAAAACTAAACCCTGACCCCTAAACCCTAAATTAAACACTGAATCCTAAACCCTAAACCCTAAACCTTGAACCCTACACCAAATCCCTGAGCCCTAAAATCTAAACCCTAAACCCTAGACCATATAGCCTTAAGCCCTAAGCCCTAAAACCTAAACCCAATGTAAAACCTAAACCCTAAACCCTAAACCCTGATCCCTAAACCATAAACCCTAAACCTTAAGCCTTAAACATTAAATCCTAAACCCTAAACCCTAAACCTTGAACCATAAATCCTAAAACCTAAACCATAAACCATAAACCGTTATCCCTAAACACCAAATCCTAAACCCTAAACCCTAAACCCTAAATCCTTAACCTTGAACCCTAAAATAACCTAGATCCTAGTAAACCCTAACCATAAAAACTAAACCCTAAACCTAAAACCTAAATCCTAAACCATAACCCTAATGCGTTGAACCTTGAACCCTAAACCTTAAACCCTGAACCATGAGCCCTAAACCCTAAACCCCAAACCATATTTCATCAATATTTCCTAGTCTCATGCCTAGAACCATCATTGAGTTTGCTTATAGAACTACCTTGTTTATGAGAGGTGGTACAAGTAACTAAATGGATATGAGATCTACCTTGTGCCTTGTAATTCATATATTACACATCTCTTCCAAACTTGTTTCTCCCCACATATACTTGTGCTCTTGAATGTAAATTTATTCACACTCTGAAACAAATTTCACATTTCTCATATTTCCATGTATGGTATTATGCAAGCCAGGATGACCCATTGGAAGCTGGAAAAATAACCATCACAACAAAAAAATTAATCTTAAAGGAAACAAAAGAAACATAGAGAATATATCAATGCAGAGGTGTAGGATCATAATTGAATTTCCTGGAGTATCCTCTCCTCCGGAGAAAGATAAAGTTCAACCATTCTATTGGAATGGATAGTAAATTTGACAGAACTTCCTAAAGTGTTCAAAATAAGCATAGAAATAGGGGAATGGCTAAGAACACTAAGGGGTTATCAATCACCTAGTAAATATTTCTTGTTTAGTTCTAAATGGGATTTGCTTGGCCTATGACTTAGTGACCTTCCATTCATTGATAATTCCTTATATGATAAACCCATGGATGTTTTCAAAATCCCCTAATTAAAAAAGATAGGGGTAGTCATAAATCCTAGTGAAGGGTGTGATGTGATTTCCTAAAAAACTTGAAACTCATATAGATTTATAGGTCATAACACGAATTTACAAATATCTCTATCATTATAAATGGAAGCCTAAGTAATGGTGTCTCCCTAATAATACATCAAAGGATCAAGGACATACTGGGGTAACTGGAAGTGGAAATTCAGGAATCCTAGGTACATTTCCCTCCTTCAAAATATCAATAAATGAATAGACATCAAATTCTTTGACTCTCTTTGAATGTTCTACCTACAAATTCGATGAACCCTAAACCCTAATTTGAAAATCTTTGTCAATTACTCATTAAGAATGGATAAGACACATAAAAATGAACAATAAAGTGTAAAATCCTAATCCCAAACCATGGGAAAAACCCTAAGACCTTAATCCTTATAGGGTAATATTTCTTTAGGTTTAGCCCAGAGCCCTAAACCCTAAACCTTAAGCCCTAAACCCTAAACCATAAATTACCAAACCCTGATGAGCCCTATAACCTAAACCTTCAAGTTTAAGGTTTACCCTAAACCCTAAACAGGGTTTAGGAGTTAAACCCTAAACCTTAAATTCATAAACACTAGGTGAACCCTTAACCCTAAACTATGAAACCTGAGCCCTGAACATGGTTTAAACAAGGAGCTTAAAACCCTAAACCCTAAATCCTAAATGTTTAAACTAAACCTTAAACCTTGAGCCATAAACCCTAGGGTTCAACCATTAACCTTAAACCCTAAACCCTAACACAAAACCCTAGGAGCCCTAAACCCTAAACCCTGATACCATGGCTCTAAACCTTAAACCCTAAGCCCTAAACCCCGAACCCTAAGCTTTAAAACTAAACCCTAAACCATAACACTAAATCCTAACCTAAAACCGAGCCCTAAACCCTAAGGTTTTAGGGTTAAGTTGTGTTTGAGCCCTAAAGTTAAAACCCAAACCCTAAATACTATATGCCCTAGAAACCTTAAACTTTAACATTTAAACCCTGAAGGTTTTAAACCTTAAATTCTTAATTTTAAACATTTAAACCCTAGGGTTTAAACCCTAAATGATAAACCCTAAACCTCAACCCTAAAGTTTGATGACCTTTAAACCCTAACATCGTCTATAACCCTAAACCCTTAACCCTAAACCCTCAACTGTAGCCCTAAATCCTAAACCCTAAACCCTAAAGTTTTTAACCTTAAACCCTAAACCTAAACCCTAAACCTTAGTTACGGATTTCAAAGAGAATTTAATTACCTAAATAAACCCTTTAGCCCTAAAGTTTAACCCCAAACTTAAGCCTTAACCCTCAAGAGATTAAACCCTAAGGCTAAACCCTAAGGTTTTTTAAACCCTAGGGAATGAAAGCTAAAACCCTAAATTCATAAACCCTAAGACCATTGATTCTAAACCCTAAACCCTCAACCTAGGCCATAAACCTAAGGGCTCTGGATTTAGTATTAGAATACCTAAACCTGTAAACCTTGAACCTCGGGTTTAAAAGGTCATAAATCAATTTCCTAGGGTAAACTCCAAAACCCTGAACCCTAAACCCTAAACCCAAAACCATAAAACATAAACCCTAAATTTTGAGCCCTAAACCCTAAACCCTAAAATTTGAACTATGAGCCTTAAATCACTAAATGTGATTTTAAACCCTGAAACTACTAAACCTTGAGAACCTAAACCTTAGCCCTAAATTCCTTAGCCCTAAACCCTAAACCCTAAATCATAAACCCTCACCCAAAGGAAAGTTAAAAAAATCATTTAACGTGTTTCAGTGTGTATGGGAATAGTGTTTAAGGTGATCGATGACTCATTTAGTTTTGATGAGAGACATACTTCCTTTAAAGGCCTAAAAAGGCATTTTTGGAATTTTGTAGTTAATTAAACACCCTTCAGAACAAGCTAAAATGAGCTAGTCATGTCACTGAGTTATCAAGGACCATTATTTGTGAAGTATTAAGGCATTGTTTATCTCCATAAGAGACATATGAACAAAAGCATGTATGAGAATCATGAATTTGATTCCATGAAAGGATGATTTTAGAGCTAGGAAAGGTGAGGGGATGATCTTTATATGGAGCACCATGTTTCTAAGAATGAGCAATCATCTGAGTTCACTTGATGCAATTCACTTGGTACTATTCGTAACAACTCATTCAACACCTAGTAGTGTTATCACACCTTAAGGAGGAGGCACATTACAATCACCTCATTTTGGCCATAGGACAGGAATCCCATTCAGGGAACAATCCTCTATCTACAAAGTGAGGATCTCTTTTTAGTAAGAAGTAGACAAACATCATAGAGTTGATTCATGGTCACTAAAGTGAATTATGGACCAAATTTAAAAATTGGTACCAATTCAAGCAGTGGTAGGGCCAAAATCCATTTTAGAAGGTCAAAAAACCTAAAAAATGACTATATGCTTTCCCAAAACAAAGACCAACTACAATATATATGCCCTGAAAGTTTTAGGTCATTTGCTAAAATCCTGAAAATGAGTAAGTACTGACCAGATTAGATTTTGAAAAACTATCTTCTAGATTATAACTGTTGGAGCTACGAGACCACTTCCATAAGGTGCAGAGTGACCCTAATTTCTTATATTTACTAAAATAAATTTTAAATTTATTAAGAAATAATAAAAGAAAATCTTATGGCTCATTTATTTTTCTTAAGTATCATAGCCACCTAAAACACATGCATGTGTTCCATAGAATACACTTAAAATTCATATGTAATAACACGTATGTGTTTTTAACGTGTACGCATTTTAGCTTCAGGGATGAACCATAAACCAAATAAAATTTAAAATGTGTACACGTTTATTATTTTGGTCCAAGAGCCCCGCATAAAAAAATCATTTTCTCTTATTTTCCAATTTGTGCCCACTTTTTGGCCCCCCAATTAGTGCACTTACCCATTCATTAAAATACCTTAATTTACAAATTTCACGCATCTAGGATCAAATTTTATTACTCATTTTTCTATCAACATTGCTCTAAGATGTCATATGAATTGCAACTTGCACAACTTAAAAAGGATCTAATGAACACTTGAACAATAGGACTATGTATTATGATACAACAACAACCTAGCTAAGATGCATTTCTACGTTCTTGTGGAATCTGAGCTTCAATATTTATTCATTCATAGTTTATTGCCACTTCTCTAGGAGAAGTGTTTCTTTGAGAAAAATCCATGGCATTTGATCAACTATGTCACACTCTTAAGCTAAACAAGCTTCCTCCTATATACACTTTCAAAGTAAGTCACCTTTTAAACCAACCACAAAACCTACTAAAGTAAGGTCATTATCAACGTTGTCTCTAACACTAAATAAATCCAATGGAAACACCTAGGTGTACATATACAAAGTTGACTATTTCTCCACATCTTATATTACAAACATTTTGAGAGAAATCTTATTACACTTCCCTCCTCCTTCAACTTGGATCCATCTCATCCTAAAGGTCAAAATTACAATGAAAATTTCAATTTGACTATCATCAATGTGTTGGACATTCTAAAAATAGGTGTTTCAAACTTCACACCATCATACAAGATCTTATCGATGATAACAAACTCAAGCTTCCAGAGCCTACGACCTCTACACTAGTCAATGAAAATCATAAGCTCAAAATATTCAATAATCCTCTTCCAAAACATGACAAGAAAGTGGTTGATTCCTTGGCTAATCATACATATCGCACAGTGCCTCCTCCTGCATCAGGGGATCTTGATTTCCTAGTTCTCATGCTAACATTTCTCCACCAATCATTTCTTTCTCTGATCATGATTATCATGCTACATTCTCTTCTGATCACTTACACATTAACACTTCTATCAGATCCATCCCTATCAATAACACTAAAGTTGATCCATCATGGTGTATCAACACATGTTCTATTCCACTTCTTATTGTTATTGGCTATCCACTCTCACAAATTTCATATCCAATGGATAACTCATATGGGGTTGTCAAGCTTCAAGTTACTATCGGTCCTCTCACCATGCTTGTGCCCTTTCTTGTAGCACAAACAATCGAAGGGTGTGACATGCTCTTAGGTCTCAATTGGATTTGTAGGTCTCAGTCTATCATCTCCATGAATCACTTGCATCTGAAGTTCATTCACAACAATCAAGTCATCTCTATCAATGGTGTGCCTCCATCCACTCCATGGTCACAACCTCCTCTTGAGGTTTCCATTGCATCACCTAGTCCATCTAGTTCCCCATGGCCTATCAAACCTAAAGCACAATTCTCCTAGCTCACCTGTTCACACACGACCTACATGGTCTCATCACTCTGTACTAGTCCAGTACATCAGTCTAGGTCCATCACTAGGACATATCCTATATCTAGGCATACTTCACCACCTCGTTTCACTCCACATAGGTGTCCATCACCTCCATGCTCTCCTTCACATAGGTGTTCATCACCTCCACATTCTACTTCACATAAGTATCCATCACCTCCACATTTTTTTACACAAAGGTTCCCACTATATACTCATCGGTCACATGCATATAGACTCCATTCACCTGCACAATGTTTATCTCATATACCACCACTCTTAGAGCATAGTCACACACCTTCATCACCACAAGCATCAGGTGGAGGACCTTCATCTTTCACTTTTATCAGATAACATCATCATCACACACTTGGGGGGCATCACACATTATTTCTTCCCCCATAACATTGATATGCATCTTATTCACATCACATTTCACATCTAGATATTTCACATACACATCTTGATACATTCTTGTATCCTCATTACTCGATGACACTCTTGTGCTTTGGTTCACACTTGACTGTTGAGGGCATCCTATACACATGAACCTCACACACTGCACATTACACACATATTACACACTACATACTTCACATCATGCTATTATACATTAACATCTTCTCTTGCAGCATCTACATACATTTTCCATCTTATTCACTCTACACATTCATGATATATCTTTCTTGACATCTACTTTCTACATGTTGTGGTCATTACCCTATGACGCACTCTAGTTCTATGGTCCATACTCGATTCCTGAGGGTATACATCTCAAATGGACCTCATCACACTCACATGTTTAATCAACTCACTCATTCACTCACGTGTTTACACTCTACACTTTGTGCTTTGATGATCACATATTTTTAGTACACACATTCAAACCATTTCCCGATGACGCACTCTCATTTGGTTCATTCTTGACTGTTGAGGGGGCATAAATAAATGAACCTCATTGCATACATACACATCCACTTGGGGGGCATGTTGGCTCCTATCATTCACACTGCATTCCATTCCATCTCTCATCCACAACATACTGCATATCTTGGTTGCATTTACTCTTGCTTACTTTACTTGTTACATGTTACACTTTATTACACATGTTAGATAGATATCTTGTATGTCATTATCTTTATCATACACACATGCACGTTCACTTTCCTTTCTAGTTGTGATCACAGATTATACAGATCTATTACACATGCAACATGGATGCTTGGTGCAGTACCTATTACCAGTCCCACAATGGCTCCTGGGGGCATCCACTTTCGTACATTACAGGTGTTATTGTTTCATTTTGTTTCATAACACATTACTTTATCAGATTATACATGTTTTGACATACTTTTTATCTTTCTAACATGCTAATGGGTGCTTCATGTGCAACATTTTTTATACAGGACTACCTACTTCCATGGTTGTTTGTTACATTACTTGTCATTTTTTTCTCTTTGTATGCTCTTGTTTGTGTGCTTTTCCCTTTGTCTTCTGTGCATACTATCTTCTTTTGGCCTATTCATCCTTGATTGTCTTGTGACATCATGAGTGGTGTCCCATGTTTACAACCCACTTTTTGTGGTCTACATTGTCTTCTTGTGTGTTTACATTGTCTTCTTGTGTCTTAGCTTACACATTGTCTGCTTAGCATACATTTTGTCTTCTACATGCATGTTTGTCTTTTCTTGTACTAACACTTGTCTCCTAGCCACTTTGTTTGTGTGTGCCTTGGTTTCTACCAAGCACATTCCCTTCCCCCTATAGGGCACAGTTTCAGCACAACGGTTGGTCCTCTTTTGGGCCACATACTCCTTCAACGACATCACATGCACCCCAAATGAGGGGGGCATCATTTGGGTGAATCAGTCACCCCATACAACGTTATACAATCATTACACACACACGGTACCGGTACAACACAGTGTTCAGTTTTAGGGCTCAGAATCAGACTTGGGTCCTTAGCACAACACAACCCTTCCTGGATGCCTATAACCAGGGGGCAGTTACACAACATTTTCGTAGTTCAACACAGTCTATAGAACTCCACACAATGGATTTTACAGAGCACATAATCCTTATCATTTCGGCATCCATGCACTACACACTCTTGCATTGGATCAAATTGTTCAAATTTTACACACCATCTGCAGTGGTGTCCTACATTATGGGAAGCAGTTAAAGGTTGGAGGATAACACCAGAATTTTCTCCCTACACTTCTTCCATACATTGGCATGAGATCACCCAAAAACTCATGGGCAACAACTGGCGTGAGATCGCCCGAAAAAATCGTTCGTCTACAACATCCTCAGGATCATTTTTACACTCTTTCCTCATCACGGATTAGGTGCACATGTTCCTTTTTAATTTTGTAATTTCTTTACATACTTTTTATTTTGATCATATACATGTGTATTTGACTACTTGTTCATTCTTCTCTTTTACAGGTTTGTCTGTATGGGAAGCGGTAGTCAACATCACAACATCAACAACAATCAACATTGACATCAACAACAGGTACATCATGACATCTACACATGCATTTCCACCCTAGGTTCATTTTCATCATCACTTTTTGCACTTTCTCCTCCTTAGCATCCATGCTTCACACTTTTATCACTCCATGCTTTGTCTTGTCCCTCGACATGCTTTCTACATCAATCTACATGGTTATCAGGTATGCATCTCTATCTACTTTATGTTACCGAGATTTCCACTCACCAACATAAAGTGGGGGCAAATGTAGACACAAAATCATGCACTTTGGGTAATTATCTAGTCCTGATTACATACTACTATTCATATGATTCCTAAGTAAGAAAAGTACTAATTAACCCATGTCTTTGGCCACCTTTCTTTGCTTTTTGTTGCCACTTTTGGTCTTACACCCTTACTTTCTCAGTCTTCCTTTTTATACCTCGAACATTTATCATCCTGGACACCAGCACCCAGCCAGGATGCCAGTGTCAGGTGCCCTCATCCCCTCTGGGTGCCCCTGACCTCTTTATACTTTGTTCACATCTTTTGGGTCCTTTCTAGCCATTTGAGCATCTTATCTTTTTGGTAGTCGGCCTTTTCGGGGTTAATTACAAAATTCAAGAAAGGGAATCATATAAATATAAAGTTATGTGATCATAATAAGGGACCAAACACTAAGCATTAGCTATCACCACCTAAGGTTGCATCCATCAAGCATCTAAGAGCTCCATTGCATCCATCTAGCACCATCCAAGGGACACAAGGGCTGGTTATTCTGCATACACTTCATAGGAGGGAAGTTCATTCTATTCCATGCACACATCTATTACATTTCTTTACATCTAGCTTACTTCTCACTATCAAGTGTGACACGCACAAGAGCCACCTAGGGCACAATTCCACACACACACACATAGAACTACATTGGGTCTGAGATGTAGTGCAACACTCAGTCGTAAGATCACCATTGTGACAGTTGAGGATAGTCTGACCCCTCATTTTGCATCTTTCTTTTTTAGGATTTGATGTCTATTTGAGGGTTTTGCAGGTCATTATTTCATTGCATTTTTCAGCAACCTCGGTGATCATTGTGCAACCTCATAGTGACCAAAGGAGAACAACAATGAACACTTGCGACCACTCAGAGGAGGTTTTCTGAGCATTTCTGTAGACCCAGGTGCCTAGAAATAGGCCTAGGGCACCCACAGGTGCCCCTGTCCCTCTCAGGTGCCCCAGTCCAGGCAGATTGTCAGCTCACACAATTTTCTGAGGCTCTGTGTGATGATTCTCCCTCGTATTATTCATCTAGTCAACACTTCATGCACAGTCCAGAACAATTGTGAATCAACTAAGTCATCTTACCTCTTCTTTGCACTTAGGGTTTCATATATTTCTTGCTTAGTTTGCTTGGGTTAATTTATGTACTTAATCAAAGGGTAAATGGAGGGTTTTTGATAGGGTGTAAACCCTTTTACATGCACACAACATAGATCATAAGGATGGACACTCACATAAAACAAAAAATCTACAAATGACAGTAAAGTAACAACAAACCATCAACAAAACTACAATCTCAATACAATAAGACAGTTGTTATGCACAACCCCAAGTAAACCTCTATTACTTGTCAATTATATATGTGATCTAGGAATGTCACTTCAACTTGGTGCTCCTCGTTGAAATCTTACATTAGGTTGGTTCACACGATCCTTTCTTGGCTTTTCCTTTTTTGTTTTACACCACATTCCAACCTTAGAATCCATCATCATTTGTAACTTGATATTTTTGGGGAGGTTTTGTTTATAAAGGCCTCCAATAACGTACTTTCATATTCCTTAAACATGGATCCCTCCCAAGAGAATAAAACCCACAATCTCCATTCTCCATGCCTAATAGGAACCAAAATGAATTTATTGAGCTAATGTGTTTCAGTATAGATTCCCGATTTGGGACTGGCATCGACTAGGGGTCATGAGTCTCAATAAGATTGATAATGTATCTTCCCTATGCTATGAGCCCCAACCCAATGATCATCCTCTTTTGCTCTTGTTGTATTCTTCTCCTCTTCCAACCCTTCAACCTGCTCCCCTCCTGGGAATGATTCCTATGGTGGGTCTCTACTCCCCTCATCCTGAATTAAGAGACTAGGACAACTTCAACATTCTCTTGAATCCCTTCTTCTCCTGCATCTGGTCTTTTTCCTCTTCCATTTCTTCATCCTCCTTCCTAGTTTTGAATCAGATTCCTCCCATTTTGACTCTTTGTTTAATTCCAACATAAGAATCTTTAGGTGATTCATTACCCCTCCAACAAAACCAAGGCTTCAAAGTCCTCAACTTCATTTTCTTTCATCTGGTGGGTCACTTGAAGTTATGTGGGTTGGGCTATCCCTTCTTAACGTTTCTATCTCCAACTTCCCTTTGTCAGTAGAGATGCAACAGTAGGAGTGTATCTTTGGAATGTCTAAGATGGATTTACTCTGGTCCTTTTAATTCCAAGTCTGTCACTCCATCAAGCCTTTGAAAAGGAATTTGTACATGAGGCTTTTCTTGGTCAGCTTGAATGACATTTTTAGGTATAAGCATTCTTTATGGTAGGATGACTCGTCTTTGAAGCAGGATTGACAGAAAATAGACTCATTTTCATAGCCAATATGTTACACCCATTTTCCAAGCTTGGATGACAAGGTGATCTTAGATTTGCAACACCAAATCCACAAACATTTTCACAAATTCTAGTGGTAGCTAATCTCTTGTTTAGAACTTATAACCATGTCAGACTATAATAAGATTCCCAATGGTTTTAGCAATGCCCTTCATTACCTTTTCATCATAATATTTTGACCGTAGACCAATTTTCAATCTAATCCAAATAAGATTGATTGAGGATTTTCTCTCTCAGGTTCAAACCTGTTTAGTATAGGTTTTATAGAAGATATCCTTGTTTTCCCAAGAAACCAAGGTGTATCTCCTAGGAAAATTCAAGTACAATCATCTGGGATAGGAAAATAAATCAAAGAACCCTTACCCATGAATTTGATTTCCATATGCTGGCACTTGGTTTCCTTTTCCTTATGATGTCCAATGTATCAATATTACTGGTCTCAAATCCCAAAATTGCAGCTTCCAGTTCAAAGAGTTTTTAAAACTGGAAGAAGCTTTGTCCACAACTAGATCGGGTACTTTCAATATGAAATCCATCCTTGACAAGAATTGAGAGAAAAAAACTTAAGAGGAGAAGAAACACATGCCTTTTTGACTAGTTCTACCCAAGGTCTCTTATGGTTTACAAGAGCATTTGTCACCATTCTCCACTGAAACAGTCCGTTGCTCAGATCTGACTCCAAAATTTGCTTAGTACTTGTCATGCATTTGAATTTGTTAGTTGTTGCCCTCCTTGCATGGAGCTTAATGATCGTCTACCTTCTCAAAAATATTTACGTTTGCTCGTCCATCTCTTAGTGAACCTTTTTAGTAGGTCCCAAAATAATAACTTGTGACGAGGTGCAGGGGAGTTTTTTTTTTAGTTTTCATTGTGTAACCCTATAAAACCTTTTAATAATCATGGAGAGATTACAAAACTTTTGCACACTCATATTTAATTATTTCAACCCACTTGTATCAATTGATTAGGCAAAAGTAATTTAGCAATTAAGTTAACTTCCTTTTTAGGAATAACCCTGATTAGACTTAATTTTGGGTTTGTAATAATTAAATTTTTATTTTATGCCTAAATGTAAACCGCTAACTAGTTTTGTAATCTATTGCATACTTAAACCCTCCCCTCACTAGGATGAGATTTGAACCCATTTGGACATGTTTGCCTATTTTCCGGTTTTATCTTGCAATCATTATCAATCTACCCTATTTACGTGAAATTCTCTGGTAAAACCGTCAAATACTAACACATGGTATCAGAAGCGTAAGGGCAAGCATAGAGAGGAAGAGAGATATTTTCGTGACAGTCCCATTAGGGCACGTGAAAGAAATCAAAACTTTTTCGTGAAGCTCGAAAACGAATCATAGACTTCCGCATTCATCTTTGTCATTACCAACAATCTGAAGATAAAATAGAGGCGCAAGGGCATAACGAAGACTGAAGAAAAATCATGGGTTTAAAAATTGACGGATTTTAGAAACGACTTAAGCATAGAAAATCTGCAGTTTGAAATCAAGGGCAGCCATTAGGGCAAAAAAATCCACGGTTGTACAGTCGCGAATCAGAAGAATACAATCAAACTTGTTTCTTCTGCAAAAAAAAAAGTCACAAAAATTCTGCTGCGTGACATGCAGTCGCGAATGGCACTGTGATTTTCAGGAAGCATTAACAGTATTTTCGAGCAGGAAAATACAGTTGCGATTTGCCCTAATATGCTGCATTAAACAGTCATGAATTGCTAGGGCACAAATATTTTTCAAAGAACAGAAGCAAAAAGACTCCCTGCGCTAGATACACGGAACTGTGCAACTCCGTATTCGATTTATATTTTAGGTTGGGTATTTCATTGCCAAAATAGCAGTTGTATTTATTCTATTAAAATGGAAATGCCCATAGAAAAATATTCTAGTCTAAATTCATTCTATACAGGAGAGTGGAAAATACAAATGCAACTTATGAATAAAAATTTGTAGGGCATTGTAAACGGGAAAGAGACAACACCTACCGATGCATCAAAATTGTTAGAATGGCAAAGCAGAGATGATAGAGCGAAAGCTATTATTGGCCTTGCTCTCTCTGACTCTGAACTTCATCATGTAGACCTAGACAAATCATCGAAGGACATTTGGGATACTCTAAATAAATTATTTGGAGCGAAAGCAGTCAATGCCAAATTTTCCCTGAAACTTCAGTTATATAGGTTCAAAATGGATGACGGAGTCTCTATGTCAAGCCACATCAATAATCTAAGGTCCTTGATCAGACAACTAGCAGAAGTGAAAGCTGCAATTGAGGACGAAGATGCCAAAGCTATCCTATTAAATAGTCTGTCTTCAAAATATAGCAATGTAGTTTTTACTCTCAGTCAAATTCAATCTCAATCTCTGGATGATATGATAACAACTCTTCTAGCTGAGGAAAAACGAACTACAGAGGATGCAGAAGGTCATTCCCAACAAGAAAGTGCATTCTATTCTAGAACCAGAAAATATCATAGAAGATCAGATAAGTCGGAGATTGAATGTCATTATTGTAGGAAAAGAGGTCACACAACATGGGATTGTCGTGTTCGAGCCAATGATGTGCTCAAGGGTAAAGTCATATCAAATACAGCCAATATAGACATGGTTGAAGACCCACCGGATGCAGAAGGTAGTGAGGACAGTGACGAATACGTGCTATAAAGATGCTCTAAACTTTGAAGGCAAGAAAGGATATAGGGTAGCTGAAGCTCGGTATGGATGGTTGTTCAGATAGTTCGGGAGACTGTGGATCTTGGGAATTATGCCCTCACGAGGGTCATGAGACAACTTGATGGAGCTTGTGGATGGCTCAGTATGGATGGTTGTCCAATAATTCGGGAGATCTGTGATTCGGGAGTTCGGGGAGGTGGAATCCGGGAACTCAGGAATTCAGCTCGGGAACTACACCTTTACGAAGGTTACATAGCAGCTTGATGGAGCCCTACCTTATCATAGCATTGCTTTCAAAGTGAAAGTGTTTGAAGATTGCGTAGTTCTGTTTTGTTAGATTGTTTGTTTTTGAGTTATGTAGGGTAAGTCTTAAGAGGGGGTGTAGGAATAAATGAATAAGACTTCCCCTTTTTATAATTGTTTTGTATGGTTATGCGGTTGTAACCGCTAACTAGTTTTGTAACCGTCTTTGCATAATAAATACCCGGACACACAACCCATTTGAACAGTGTGTATTCCGGTTTTCTCTTCAATCATTATTTACACATTTATTCGTTTTATTCTCTCTCCGCAAATTCTAACAGCACACGAGGCTAAAGTCCAGGAATTGCAGATACAGTTGGAGACATGTCCATCATCTGCTGATTTCTGAGCATTTTTTGTTTTTCTTTTTATCCTAATGAGCCCGGCCACTTGGCAATTTCATTATGAGCATAATATGTATTACAGTTGTTCACCAAGTTACTCTTGCCACAGTTGCTTATAGATACAGGCTCTGCCAAGATTTTGTACTCCATAGACAACAATTGGGTTTCTTCCACCCACTAATATAATTTTTCTTTTCAACATAAAGAATATTCCATATATTTTTTGCACATTGACCTACACTGTAATTGCAGCAAGAGCCACACTTCTATATTTCTTGTAACATTTTTTTGATTTTATTTTTCGTAGAGATACACACTTGATTCATTGTGCCCCTCCACCTTCGGTGTCCCCTTGCACCAACAAAAAAAAATGATAACAGTGTATATATTACATTAAAGCAAGATTGAATACATGCTATGTAACACTGTGGCCTGCCATGAAAATAAACACAAATAATGTAGATCAAGAGATATATATTAACTGGTTGTTAGCATCTGGCCAAACATTTTTCCGAGTCGAGGGTCCCTAAACCCTAGGTGCCTTTAGCACAATTTATTTTGTTTAGTATATTTGCATTTATCACAGTGGTGTAATTTACATCTAGACTCCCCATGTTGCCTGCATGTTGCGAATTTTCTAGCGCCATGCCATACTGTTATGAATAACAGGGCCCCTTAGCTTGATACTTCCGAACGACATGTAGTCAGGTCACAACATTGAAAATTTACAAGCAGCAATCATGAGGGGGAGGCAGTCAAATAACTAGATTTGCATAGGCTTGTTGGAGTGTTTATTATACGAACCCAATGCCAACTGCCATTTTCTGTTTTCCTTAGCTCTCCAAGCTGCACACATGAAGTTTCGTAAGCAATAGACATGCTCTAGGAAATGAAAAGAAAGTTGAACCCGTTACTCATAATAGAAGAGTTTTTAACTACCCACATTCTTTTCTGGATGCATATTCTAGGGTGAGCATTATCTTCAACAAGGAGGACAATTCTGCTCACCACTGGATATGCACTCAGCACAGGTTGAATAACTTAGTCCTCATTATTTGAGAATAATGTGTTAAAATGAAGTGCAATTTTCCTTACCCTGCCATCCCTCAGTATGAACAGAACAGAGTCTTTTGAAAAGGGAAATGGGCGAAGTGGTGCCACCTGTAAACATTGTGCAATCCATCAAATCCTATGAGAAAGGAAATAATTCATCCATTTCAAGTACTCTAGACCGACAAGGGAAATGCCAATTGTATCTTCTGCAATGGACAAAACTTCCAATTACTTTAGAGAAAATATAAACCCATTTCTTACCTTTTCATCACAGTCAATATCGATGAAGTATATATGCTGGGCCCCAGCCGTAGGCCCTGGACCGTTATGATGTTTAGTGTCATGCCTGGAATCCTTATTTTGTCCTTTATAATTAGACTGTAACTTTTGTTCTTTGTAAGCAATGTCCCTCAAAGACTCATTAGGAAAAGGACTAATAATTTCTGGTGATGGAAAACCAAACCCTCTCCATCTCCATGTACTGTCATCTATATACCTGTTGTATACTTCGCCATTTGTGCCAATCACAAACAGTTGATTACCATCAAAACTTGGGCCGGGAGCTGTTGAAAGGGTGACATCTTTTATGGGTATTCCATGCACAATCCATTTCCATCCATCCCTTGTATGCCATTGAAACTCTACAAGTCCACCATCTTCTGACCGCATAAATATTGAACCTGACATAGACATGAAAGATGGCCTGACAACTACCCCAGGTAATCTTGATAGCAACAAATGAGGGGCTTGCTCGTGTTCATGCCACAAATTTGTTACACGATTATACTGGTAGAGACGTCCATCATTTCCTATCACAAACACTACATTGTATCTCAATAATTCCTGATCTACAATGGAAACAACTTGTGTATTATGGGGCTGACCACAGTCTTGCCACACAAATTTTCTCAAGGCAACCTGCAAAAACAAGATTTTAAGAGCTAAATATGATTTATTTATGAAACATTATAACTTAATCAAATAAAATGACAATTTCAAAGTTTAGTAAAAAAAACCAAATGTCTTTCAGCCAAAATAGACTTACAGTGAATTGAAGAAGGTTTCCATTTTTGTCAATGAAAAAAAGTGCATCATCAGCTGTAACTTTACGGTCCTGGCCATGAATACCATCCCATGGTGGCCCTACTACCACTTGTCTTCCTCCTTCCATGGCACTGCAATTGACCCATACTAATCCACTAGCATTCCTCTCACGAATGAATAGATTACCATAATTGTCAACTACAAATAGACTACCATTGTATACTCCTAATATGCCACGGACAATTGATGAATGATCGTGCTTCAACCAAAGCCATAGGTTTTCATTGAAGAGGTGTTCAAAGATTATCCCGTCATCTGTCACCAAGAAAAAGGATCTATCTGGTTGCATTGTGCGAATTCGGAAAAGGGTGTCAGTATTGTTAATGGGTTCATATGTATCATTGGTTTCAGAATGTAAATCATGCCTATGCATCTTTTGAACGGTATAACGACCCTGAAAAGCTCTTCCTTTTTTTCTTCTGATTGTTGATGAGATTCCAGAATTAGTCATTTGATCTTGACCTTGTGCATCCTTGAGTCCTTCAACACAATTCCAGGGCCCTTGAGACTCTGTGCAATATCCTGCATTCCCACCTTCACTTTCAGGTGCATCTATTACCGACCATTCATAACTAGCTAGTGCCTTTCTTCGAAGCACAGTATGTGGAGATGGGCCAACACCTTCCCCACCAAGGCCTGACAGATAAAGCTCCCCAAGTCGACCATCATCCAATGGAAAAATAATCCTGCCAGTCTGAAGCAACACTGCTGGAATAGATCTTGCAACTTTAGCCTCAAATGGTTGTCTATGGTCTATCCACTTTGATGGTACCACATTTCTCTTTGCTGCACCTGTCTTTTTATAAAAGCAGGATATATGAGAAAATAAGAAGCATTCTTGCAAACAAACTACCAGATTTGATAGGTAGTACTCGAATGTAAAAACAAATGAAACATGAAACATACATTGACATATGAAAAGATAGGTTAAAGTGATCTGATTTTTCATATTCCTCATATTTTTTGAGGAATTTTTGGCCTGTGTTGATTGCATAGACAAATACAATTCTAGAAATGAAAGAACATCTAGCACCTATAAATACACAATTTTGTTCTTGTTCAGGAATAAAAATATTGCTTTGATTTGACATTTGTAACAAAAATAAGCATAATATATTATGTATTACTTGTATTATGTGCCAAATCTGTTTGTGTCAACATTGAGAGACTCAGCATCCTTTAATGAATGCTAGTTATAGCCCTGATTTGGAGTGAGAAACATTAAACACCAAGAATCAAAGGCAGTATTATCATTGAAGAAAATACTATTCAGCAACATCCCACCAAAAGCATTTTAGGTGCCTCTTCAACAAGGTCCATGTCTACTTCATGAATCATGATTAGATAGTCATCAAAAGTCATAGTCTAACCTAGTGGTCCCATGGGGCTGCCGCTCCTAAAAAAAATCAGCAGGTGCTGCAGAGATTTTCCAGGGATGTTTAGCATATTTATGGTCCCATGGCATTTTTAATTATCTCAAGAAAAATTATCTCCCTCCAAAATTATTCCCGGCAATGAGTGTTTTATGAGCTTGCAATTGCCATCTGGCAAAAAAACTATTATGCGGGTCAGGGAAATTTGTAGCCCCCCCTTTTTACCACCCGCATAACTATCCTCCCTAAAAATCAGGGGCTGCAAATTTTCAGGAGCAGATTCATTTCTATCCTGTAGCAGATTTTGGAAATTCGCATGAGACCCGCTGCAGAGTGAAGTGTGGGGCAGCAGCCCCCTCCGTGGGACCCATCCCTAACAATATGATTACGTACATAAACACTTCCAATAGGGTATACATTTAATGAATTATTAATTTTATAAACATGTTTACCTTGAGCCCAATTTCCAATATAAATACTGAAGACATTTTCTAAAATGTCCCTGTTAGATCATAGCCCAAAGAGAAATCAATTTCCAAATGTATGTAATAAGAAATGTTATTATGTAAATCAAACTTCACACATTGTAATTATATGGTTGTCCATAATTGTGCCAAAATGAACTGGCATAAATCAACTAGGTCCACCATATAAAAAAATAGTCATTTTTTAAACCATCATTGTTTCTTGCATGTATGTATGCCACACCAATTATTCTTTTTTTTTGTCTATATTTGTTGTCACATTTCAAATTTCACAAACGCTTTACAGGAAAATGACCCTAGAGCGAGTGAGTCATATTTTTAACATTCACAACCATTCCATTTTTCAACCTGCTCCCATTTTGTTTGAAAATATATTCTTGCTCCATGCTGTACCCTCATTCTCCTTAAAGATTTTACACTTCCACTGTCCATGATGATAAGCAAACCTCTTTTTGGAAAAAACTGTTCAATTTTATGAAATCAAGATTGGACACATCTTTTTTCTAGAAAGGGGTTTTCTTGTCATTCTTCTTGTTGCTCAACACAAGAAACAATTTTAAATTGCAAAGCTTTCAGCCCTAAACCTAGGCGTACATGAAATTCTTTCAATTAATTTGATTCTTGGCCTATAGACTATGGTGCAACTGCATGCAACTAAAAAGACCTAGACCTTTTCCTGTTTATCCTCTTCACCTCAAATGCAAGCTGGTAATCAACTCATTAGGCATCAATTAAATGTCTTAAGAGATTTTGTTCTACTATTTTGACGTGTTGCCAGAAAATATTGATTCATTTAAATTATGTAACGTTCAAGTTTCAACACATCAATTTGGCTATACAATTCTGTTTACCATCACAATGCTACGTATTGTAATATGTATCAAACAATGTCCATGTTGAATATATAGAGTATGTCATAAGATTTCGTTCATTTTGTGCTCTATAATATGCTTTAAATTTGACTGCCAATCCTTGATAAAGCACAAGCCATCGAATTTTTTTTAAGATGCTTTGGCAATGCATTTTAATTTTAGTTTAAAATGAAGAAAACTACAGGATGTGATATTACACCAAAAGAATTTGAACAAAGTCCAATGCATTACAATAGAATTCCTATAACAGCCTCACTGTGATCAATTCTAAATACGCAAGAGATGCAATGCAAACCAAACCAAACACATTGAAATTTATGTTATATAGCATTCAAAAAGATCTTTTAAATGGTAACAATCAATTCCATGTACCTTTTTTTCCCCACTGGTGCCTTCTTAAAGCCTGCAGTGGATAACATCACTTACACAAACTGAAAGGTTCATGACTTGTGTACACAACAATATGATGAAGAGCAAGACGTTCTTCATGGACCCACCCATAGGATTCTTCCTTGACTATGTTGTCATTGAATCTATCAATTTTTCCGTGAGCAATCCTTGTGAACACAGAAAATTGGTGAAGAGCAAGGAGTTTCTCCACTGGTCTATCCGTAGGACTTTTCCTCTACTACTGGCAATTAAATTTTACAACTTATGCATGTACCCATTCCTTGACTACCATTTCATCGGGGCTGAAATGAATTCATCCCATCTCATCACAGGGGATTGGTTTATAGCTTGTTTCTGTTGCTTGGCTAAAAGTATCAGAAACAAACAGAGAACTTCACTAACCAAAAACTTCTGTGGGGATATTCGCAAATAATGGTTCAAAAAATTCAACATTTCTCATTTTCTATATGTTCTTACAAAAAAGAGAGAACTTATGTCTTTTATATGTTCTTACAAAAATGAGAGAACTTATGTTCTTACAACTACTACTTGCAATTAAATTTTACAACTTATGTATGTATCCATTCCTTGACTAGCATTTCATCGGGGTTGAAATGAATGCATTTTGTCTCATCATAGGGTATTGGTTTATACTATATAACATGTTTCTGTTGCTTGGCTAAAAGTAACAGAAACAAACAGAAAACTTCACTAACAAAAAAAGAGAGAACTTATGTTCTTACAAAAAGAGAGAACTTATGTTTTTTATATTTCTTACAAAAAAGAGAGAACTTAATGTTCTTCCAACTAGTACTCACAATTAAATTTTACAACTTACATATGTAGCCATTCCTTGACTAGCATTTCGTCGGGGTTGAAATGAATGCATTACATCTCATCACAGGGGATTGGTTTATAGATTGTTTCTGTTGCTTGGCTAAAAGTATCAGAAACAAACATAGAACTTCACTAACAGACCCAAAAAAATCAGTTGGGATATTCGCAAATAATGGTTCAAAAAATTCAACATTTTTCATTTTTTATATGTTCTTACAAAAAAAAGAGAATATACCTGAAAGTTTTGGAAGTTGGTACTCATATGCCGATCCTATTGTAGTCGTCAGAAATAATGAGAATATCTTTGTTCCAAATGTTTCATTCACCAAAATAGGCCCCAAGGCACTAAAAGAAAGACCTTTTGGACTTGCATGTATTAACCACTTCCATTTTCTTTGATACAACTGCCTTTCCAGCAGAAAGCCATCCTACAGATCCAAAGGAACCATAATCAGTACTTGCCAGTATTGGTAACACGATTTTGAACTACAATAAACGCAAGCACAATAAATATATCATTTTTTGCAACTACAAATGAAGTAGATAATATCCGTTAGTTTTATGCACCCATTTATTTTTATTAATTCTGTGTGCTAAACATTGTTGGCAAATAAGATGAACTCTTCTTGTTTGCTAATGAGTTCTAGTACAAATCAATAAAACTAATAAGGATCATCAACCCAGGTTTTAGGTTTCATTGGTAATACATCTTTTTGTTTCAAAGACTACTGAGAGGATATGGTGAAACCTTAAGGTTTACATGCAAACAAAAATTGATTTATAGGATCGCTTGGCAGTTCCTGTGACCCAAGCAAAGGAAAGAAAATAGTTTTAACAACTGAAAACAGCAAGGGGAAACATCACATTCTGAGAATTTAATTGGTGGTGCAATGTATGGAATTCAAGGAAAAGTGGTCAGGGATCAAAATGATTTTAGGCTGGAGAAGTCTAGTAATTAAACTGACCGAAGGTCTTTAGAGTACCATAAGCCAAAAACCTAATCTAGAGCAAGAAAACAGTCAGAAAAATTACCTTACTCAAGATAAAAAGTGATTGTGAACTCGATCCAACCAAACCATGCAAGGTGCAGCCTCTAGATGGTGCCAAAGAAATGTTTTCTGACATTGATTTACCCCAGATATGTTTCTTCCATGATGGCTTTGAATTCTTGTCATATTCATATAGTTCTCCAATCATACTGTATAATTACAGTCAATTATGTTAAGCTCCATTATCCAAAACAGTTAATAAAGAAGAAAATCTTGCTAATATCTTGCTCTCTTAATTTTCCACTTGCAAGACATGTACAGAAGAAAATTTTCTTTTAACTACTCTTAGACTAATTGAAAAAGTAAATATTAGACAATGGCTACTATTTTAGAACTCTAATAAAAAATAATACTTGCATTTTGATTTTAGTAGAAGAAAAAAGGGTGGAATCACAAACACTTAACACGCATCCCACATGTCACCATCACCTTTGCAGGAAGTTATTTTGGTATTTTGTTACAAATTATGGTTTTATTAAGTTGGAAAATCACATGCTTCTCTGCAACAAGTATACAAGAAAAAGCCACCACATATAGGCTAGGATCAATGAAGTTTCACTTAATGCAGTTCAAATTACTGCAAAATCGTCTCAAAGAAAACAACTAAGTCACAGTTCCAAAATGACATGTTATAGTATTACAAGCAAAATATCAACATGAGGCTCCCAGGACCTAGAGCTATGCTAACAGGAGGAGAATTGCAACAATCATTAGAAGCCAAGGAAACTGCTGTTTTTTCCTTCAAATTCGGCATTTCTGAGATGTTAGATCCTGTCAGGAGAAAAAGAGACATGAACAAGGCTTGCATCCAGCACTTTTGTTTGACACAGTTCTGCTTCTCTATCCAGTTCTTTCTTTCATCCAGGTATAATTTCTTCATCAGAATTTTATCGGGCAAATCAGAATTTTATTGGACAGATTTGCCTGCTTTGAGTCAAAGTTTAAACTTCAAGAATAGTAGAAGGTAATACTGATAAGCTCTAGTATCAAATTATTCTCTTCTATAAGTCCTATTAGGCAACATTCATTTATAGTTTTATCAGAAGGGGATTTTTTTAATTGATTATGTATAGAAAATCACTGATATGATTATGAAATGGCTCATTAGTGAGATGGGAGTCCCAATCATTTATTGGGTACAGAACTTCAGCATATATGAGCCCCCCTCTTAATTTTGGATCCTTACGGTTAGATTCCACTATCATAGTAGAAATTCGGAAAGTGTCCAAAAGCCATCATGTATGGGCATTGTCTCCAATTGGTGATCACCTGTCATAACGTACTTCCAATGATAAAATTGATATATTCTCATTGTTATATTAATAATGTTGAAATGTCACGTCTCTAACTCTTAATTTATGTTTTCGGTCATGAGATACCCATCGCGAGGTATAAAACTGTTACTTTGCCTTCATGGCCATGCTCATATTCTACGTGATATTCTTCACTAGAAAACTTATTATATTTGCTGATTTCATCCTCATTTTTCACACAAAAATAACTTTCTGTTAATTGGGATTCATATTGATTTCCTTTTTGGAAATCTATTATTTTTTGCTGAAATATTATGTTCGACAGTTCACCTTCACAATTTATACCTATAAATGATATTGTACAGTAACACCTCTCCCTCATTAACTCTGTTTAGAATATATGTATTACAACTGTCACATTATTTAGGAGACTATATCTTGATATAATTAGTACATATGATTTTAAATTTTGTTTTGCACTCATTATATGTTTATTTATATGGTGTGTGCCTATGGGATCTGATAGAGTATAAGTTCATGAAGATAGTTGTGCCTCTCTATTCATTACTGATTGTGCTGAACTTGGACTTGGGATATACAACATCTTGGCTAGGTTTCCTGGGTTAGTGGTGGTGGTTGGTGATGGAGGAAGTGTGGAAGAGAAAGTGCTAAGTTTATTCATCACTCAATCTCTTGGTCTCCAATGTCACCTGAATGAGGCAACTAAGAGAAGGAGATCTATTCATCTCTATAGGGTCGACAGAAGCTTGTGGATTATTAGACTCTTGGACACAAGGATAAAGGGCAAGACAACAACATTGCCTATGCTAGCACCTGCACACAAAGTGCACAATGTCAGTAATTAAGACAGCTGAAGACCATGACCAAACCATGCCCAAAGATGGATGCCATGTGATGTTCATAACCAATAAGCTATCACAAATTTGAGACTCCAACCTACATGGTGCCGCTGTCTAGCCTGGAAACAATTATATAATGACATTTGATTCAAAAGTTGTCCCTTACATATGTTCAACCGACATAGACAATTTGCAGGCATCTTAGTGACAATATCTCAGGTGAAAATAAAATGGTTTATAGGCGCATCAAATCAATTTCTCATACACATATGTCTACAGTCGATTTACAGACCCTAGCCATCTCAGGGACAAGTTGCACAGATACACAATGGGATATGAATATCATCATATAGTGATTTAGAAATGACCAAGCAAGCTTGTATAGCTCGATTTGACATGCATTCTGGGGTGTGATTCCATTCCACCCACTTTTTGTACAATTCGAGCTGTATTTTTGTGTATTGTTAATATAAGTGCGCTTTTCAATTTAAAAAAATAAACAACCACAGGGATGATAATTAAATGCTGCTAAACAAATAATTCATATCAAAGTTCCCACGGGTGATTTATAAGCATCATTCCAATGAAGACTTACAAAAATCTATCCCATTGAGATGGTTTTTAAGCACTTCCCTTTGGAGAGGATTAATAGATGTTTGAAATGGAATCCAACTACATACAACATGTTTTATGACAATACATTTAACAGAGTCAACTACCACTAATCTAGTCAAAATTGTTTTATTTGTCACAACAATCAGAACAACTTTGAATCCCTGGCCATAGCAAACACGACAGTCAAAACAGTAATCAGTGATACAATTGCCTATTTTTCATGTGAATATGGTACCTAATAAACATCAATAATTGGCAGCAACACTCAAATAGGTATCAATAATCAATTACAGTCACAACAGTCATACTCGGTCACCCATAGGTGAAAATGGCAGAGAAACTGAAGCATAGTCAAGGCCTGGTCAATTCATTGATCTGGCTATCACTTGAGCTGATGTCAGCACTTGGTTAACAGTCTCATCCTTGACTTCTGTCCCTATGTCTTCAATGGCCAACAGAGAGAAAGTGAACTTGATTGTGGCATTAATGAGGTTCATCTAATGCTAGCTGTATATGTTGAAACGTGAAAGCCATTTATTAGGGCTGGCTATATATGTTGAAACTTGAAAGCCATTTATTAGGGCTGCTAGGGCACATGTCAGGCTAGTTAGTTGTGCAAGGGTATGAAATGTTGTCATAATGACCAGTAGAGAGACAAATGCCATGGTTATTCTTAACCTTAAAAAGTTTTTTTAATAAGAAATGCATTTTATATTTACATAAATGAGCAACATTATATTAGATGAGCATCAGGATTACAAGCTAAATTTCTCCCTGTAAAATCAAGGAAAGCAAGCACTTGAGCTCGAGGCCCTATGGGAAAGGAATTGGTATCTATACAGAACCGCTTGAAATTGGCCTTAACAAAAAAATCTGAATCTTGATTAAAAATTCTCAACTTCCCTAAGTTGGGGGGTGAAGCATCCTCCTGAAAAATTGCTTTACATATTTCCTTCCACAAGAAGAAAATATCAGATAACCAAATTCTCTGCCATAGATTTATACAGTTGTGCATGATCATCCTCGAATCCCCTGGGAGAGGGAGAGGCAGTAAATAGGAGATTAAATTCAGCCTGTAACCATGCCCAAAAAGTCCTCGCTTCAGAACATCTTCAAAATACATGAGGAACTGAATCCTCCTCTCCCAATAAGATGCAAGATGAATCTGAAATACCAACTTTGTATAACATTAATTTGACTGCCAATCCTTGACAAAGCACAAGCCATCAATTTTTTTTTAAGATGGTTTGGCAATGCATTTTAATTTGTGAATGTGATGATGATGCCATAATAAGATAATAGATAGTAATGATGAAGTCATCAAGTTCTCTTTGGTCTAATTGCTATAATTTGTAGTATCCGTAGTCTCAGGTTGTGCTCTGGTACTTTGAATATGCAGTATTATTTCTTTTACATAAGGATGACCTACACAAGGCAGCAAACAGACTCCTCTTGGAAGAGTCATCATCCTCGATGAGCCTAGTTTCTAAACTTTAATAAGGATAATTTGCTTGGCCCTTTTTTTTAACCTATTTTATAGTGGGCGATGTTCAACACTAAAGTCTTAATGGGTTCCTAAATCCTACAAGCTGTGCTTCCAAAGGTTTCCCTCAAATATAGGCTCTCATTTTTCTTACAGTTTTCTTCAGTATTCCACGCTTCAAAACAATTTTGGTATTGAGTACAAGGTTAGACACTTCATCAGTAACATAAGGGATAAATTTGGAAACTTTTGTTGGTTTATCCATTACTATCATAACTTAGTTATTATGTTTGAAGGCTCGCATAGTTGTCTTTCTTCATATTCTTGCCTAGTATAAATACTTTTCAGCATCTTTATAAGTTTTTCTGATAACTACATGACAAGCATAAGGGTTATCATGGAGTAGGTACTCCTATCATATTTTAATACAGAGCATCATTTTCTAGCCTATATCTAGGGGCAACATCGTTCTTCTTTCAAAATGTTGAGGATACCCTAACATTCATGATTATTTGTGTTATCTCTGTTATCTTTATTTTTTAATGGAGTGACAACCAAACTCACAAGTTCTTGAGCTACACAAATACAGTACATCCTTTGGCTAAGCTGAGAAAAGGTATAAGGGTTAACTCTTCTGCCAAATCCCAGCAGGATCTTGCCACCGGCCTCATTTCTTATTCCCTTATGCAACATACATGCCTGAGCATCAATGCATTCAACAAGAGTGGAACCCCCATAGGCTCTATATAAGCTAGTTACCTTCACCAACAAACCACAACCACTTTGACTAATTTCTTTTAGGCAACCTCAGCCTATTTATTTAAGTTTAGTCTACATGAATGCCCGGCTACTACTACTTTCCTGGTTTATAGATGGGTTTGGTTTGAATATTGAAGATTAAGGATCGTCTATTTTGTTCATCATTGGTGAATCTCCTTTTGCAGAAAATGGAGTAGATGTTTACGATGTATATTTCGAAGCTTTTGTTTCCATCTTTTTATTTTTGTACTATTTTCAATAACACTTGAATAAAAATTCTGGTACTGTGTCCATATTTTTGTTTGTGTACTATTTTCAATAGCACTTGATAACAGATTCTGGTATTTATGCTTCTAGCATCATCTATTTATCTACCTTCATAGGATATTACTTTACGTAGTGGGGGAAGAACTACAAATGGCTCGGTTTTGTATGATGTATAGATGGTTATTTGGGTCAGATAAGATCAATATAGGGCCTTCTACTAACATCTTACTAAGGAAATACTATTCCCTTCAAAACAAAAACAAGATAGATATTCTTAACGACTAATTGTGACAATTCCTGCTTCTCACACTTCAACGGTCAACCCATCAAATGTTGATGCCAATTGTGGTTATTCTTTTTTCTATTAATGTCAAGCAAAATATTGAGGAAAACAGTCTTTCCATGCTAGGGATTAACGTGATATATCTAATTAGGTCCAGTTAACTAACCAATGGAGGGGTAAATTATCTTTCAAATCATCTTTTTAATGTACAATTTGCGTGATTTGATTGTTAAATATCCAACCAAATCCAAAATTACTCGGTTTCTTCGAGAAAAAAAATCTGATATGTATCTATGACATGAAAATCTTGACAAAAAAGATGCAATTAAATAACTGTATAAGCCACTCAATTTCGTAGTGCCATTGTACTCATCCAGAGTGTATTTTACTCAAAATGTCATAGGACTTATTTGCAACTCAAAATAGAATTTTGTTTGTTCCAAGTCAAACTACAGATCAAGCCACTTAGATCAAGCAATTCATGCTTTGGACTAGAATTGAGCAAGCTATGACCAGTAGAATTTTACATAAACACTTATCCCTACTATTTGTTTTACCGTGCCTCCTATAGAAGTGAGCATTCTCCTGACATTACAAGTCTGTTAAGAACATTTAAAAATAAAACAATGACTCATATTTTATGAGTATTACTGAGATTGGTGACCTCCTAGGAAGTCCCAATGCATCACCCCTGTGAACACCACCTAGATGCAATGAGTGCCAAGTTGACACATCCATGCTGATGAGAGATGGATTCTTGTGAACACTAATAGTGACTCATGAAATATGAGTCAATGTCGATTGACTCAAAATTACGCAATTGAATCCCAAAAAATCTTCACACAATTTGATCCATTGTGGAAACACCACTTATCTAAATGAATGAGCTACGAAGCTCCATAGTGAATGCTTCATCAGGCACAACATTTGCTGAAGGTTTTGCAAATGTGGTAGCAAGCTAAGCAGGTTTGATTGTGGGGAGAACTCCATATTTAAACACAGTTCAACCCGAGTAGTACTGGGTTGGGTGACATCCCAAGATGTCTAGGGGATTCACCCTTGTGACTTTATGAGCATCACGTAGATGTAATGAGTGTCAAGTGGACCATTCATGCTAAGCGGATTTGGCTGCAGGGAAAACTCCATACTTAAGTGCACTTGAACCTAAGTAGTACTGAGATAGACGACCTCCCAAGAAATCCTAGTGCTTCACCCATGTGAACATCGCCGAGTTGCAAATGAGTGCCAAGAGGACCATTCATGCTCCTGAGAGATGGGTCCTTGTGAAACGATACACGCAAAATAGAGGTCGATGTAGATTGACTCGAAATTACATAGTTGAATCCCGAAAAATCATCACACAATTTGATCCAGCAGGAAACTCCATATTTAAGTGTGCTTGAGCTTGTGAAGTACTAGGATGGGTGAGCTCCCGAGAAGTCCCGGTGCTTGACCCCAAAGAGCATCACCGAGATGCACTAAGTGCCAAGTGGACCATTCATGTCCTTGAGAGATGGGTCCTTGTGGGCCGCTACTCATGTAGATTGACTCAAAACTATGCAATTGAACTCTAAAAAATCATCACACAATTTGATCCACTACAGAAACACCACATTTATAAATGGTCTCTAGTACAATTTACCTCCCTACGAAGGTAAATCTTTGGGGTTTGAAGTGTCCTTATGTATGACACTATGCCTTAGACCAAGTCACCATCTATATTGCAATGAAATTTCAGTGTTGTCACAACAGTGACTGTAGACCAAAACTATGCAAAGAAGATGCGTGATATCAGACGTTTTTAATAATATTCTTCATCCTTCCTGCTCATTGATTAAGCCAATAATGTAGATGGGGTACTGGCAAAAGGCTAGTGGTAGCCCACCTTTGCTAAGTTTAAAATATGAAGGGATTTTAGTTCTATCCTTGATTGGGAATTCAGGATAACATTTGAACAATATATAAATGTAAGTGTCCATTTCTCATAGAATTATATGTACTAATTCATGTGTTGTAAGACTTTCAACATGTTATTTTGTCCTGGAAAAGTTAGACAGGGTTTACAGCTTAGCAGAAAGACCTCCCAAGGCTTCTGCTTTAATAATGAAACTTAACATCTATTGCCATCGTCTCAAATCAAGGGCATTGTATTGATGATATTTATCTTACGTTGGAATTCGAAGCCATTTCCTTGCAAGTTAAAATATAGACGACAAGGTTTCAAAGTATAAGATCGCTGACTCAAACAAACAGGACAGAACATGTCTGAGGTCTATGATGAACAGGGCCATTATCTGTAGAAAAAACCTCAAGGAAAAGCCGGAAAGGGAATACAATATTCAGATTTACATCCCTCGAGAGCTTAAAATTGTTGAGATACTTGAACCTGTGTGCTTTCAAGTAAGATTTAAGGAATGGTAATTGATGACATGATTTCTAGTCAAAAGTAGAACCAACAAAACAGAAAAGAAAATTGTGGGATTTCCAAGCACGTGTAGGCCTATCATTGCCGTAGATTTAAGTCTACTTCTTTGATTATCTAATTATAAGTTGACTAGAAGAAAATGATCTCTAGTCCACAGTCAGGTGAACTTGAGTTTGTCACATACCATTAGCCATTTTTAAGGCATAAGGCAGTTATGCAGTTAAGGCATAAGGCAGTTATGCCAAGTTTAACAAGTTACTGAATCACGTTATCACTTCTCAACATGATATGACCTGCAAGATTTTGTAGCCTTCATGACGTGGAATCTTAAGAGCACTTCATTTTTATAAGTTCAGTCCATTATTCAAAGGTTGGTCTCAATATGTTTTAGCGACTCTAGGGTAAAGCTCTACTTTCTGACAGTATCCGAACCATAGGTACATAGGTATCTTTCTCCTTGAAGTGGTTTCCCTCAGGCATTAGTCTTTGTGATGGTCTTATAGACCTGTTATGATTATTCATCTTTAATCTTTCAGTCCGATCTAACCCAATGGAAGCAACAAGTGTCCTGCAACTTCAACTAGCATCAATCGAGATAGCACAAAACTAGCTAAGCATCATAATTCTTCTAGTCCTGTAGTGTGATTAAAAATGCTAGACTTAAAGAACCTATACAGTTTTAATATCAGAAACAATTACTTTAAAAGTAAGACAGTAGATAGAACTTTTTGTTTTTCATCCAGTTTCAATGCTTCATTTTAAACAACAGTACAAGATAGAAAGAGTATATTAGTATCCAAAAAATTCTTTGTTAATATCCAAAAATGACCAAAACCATAATGGGACTGCAGGGTACAAGTAAAAACATTAATTTATGAGTATGTGTTGTAGCAAGAGAGTCTGCAGGACCATCAAACACAAAATGGTCATTAATACAGAGGTTAATTCACAAATGTAAATCCAAAAGTCCTAAAAACTAAGAAGATAATATAATAAACTGCACTCTAAGATTCAAAAAACCATTGCAGAAGGTACAAGAGACTCACTAGCCATAAGTATCTTCTGTAGCAAGAGAGTCTTTTAGGCCTTTTGAAGAGTACAGAGCTTGCAGGTCCTGTCTTGTTCAGAGATGTGATAACCTGATCCACATAATCTGTTAAACATGGCTGTTATTCGTTATGCCTTTTAATGGCTAAAATGGTATGTGACATACTCAAGTTCACCTGACTATGAACTTGATGCTTGGCTAGTCTCCTGATATCTCTATTGATGCTAGTTGAAGTTGCAGGAAACTTAGTTGCCTCCACTAGGTTATATCAGACTGAATGATTAAAGGATGAACCATTCTAACAGGTCTAGAAGACTATCTTGCTACAACAGATACTCATGGACAGTGATCCTCTTGAACCCTCTGCAACAGTTTGTCGATGCTTGAAGTGTGTTTTATTGTAATTTCTTATTAATTTTTAGTTTTAAGAACTTTCGGTTTACCTTTATGGGCAACCTACCTATTTTTTTTGCTTGTTGTCTCTATTCTATTTTTCAGGGGGAGTAGTTATAGATATACCTTTGCTGGTTGTATCTTAATTGGCCGTACTCTGCAATCCCATTAATCGACTTTGGTCGTTTTTTGAATATTAATATACTTCCTTACTCCAACTGTTGTTTACAATGAAGTGTTGAACTTGGATGAAAAGCAAAAAAATAGCACTTTTGGCCTTTTGGTAAATGTCTCTAAAAACACAACCACATAGGTTCTTTCAGTCTGGCATTTTGAGTCATACTACTAAGTTCATCATCAGGGAATGATCCCTATCCTATGCTTTACGAGGATAGTGTGATCTCAATTTCTAAAAATATGCTGTGAGACTTCCACCAACACGAGTTGGCTAATAATCCAATGTTTATTTATATTATTCCTTTTTACCACTGTTTATTTTCTTAAATAATTAATTGCTAAGGTAGGTTAATATCTTGATTTACTAATCACTAAACAATGACTAAATTATCAATGTATTAGTGTAATTATCAATTAATCAGTTGATTAGATAGTTTCCAAATTAATTGTCTTTGTAAATCTTTTAATCAATACAAAGGCACTACTTAATGAAAAAGATGGAAGAACGAAACAGACAGCAGGGAGGGAGGGAGAAGAATTTAAACCTAAGGAAGCGCTCAATATTTTTCTCGACTTGTGTAATAGAGGTTTGCATGTTTGATTAAGCTTCCATCCATAATCCTTATTTAAATTGATGGGGGTGTTTCTCTGTTTCCACAGCTTCTTTAATTCTCCTATTTGTGAAGTGACTTCCTAAGGCTAGAAGTTTAGTGTTCCTAATACAGATAGAGTGTTTAATTTAATCCTCATACCCAATCAAAGCTGACTTTCGGACCCTACCACGTTTAATATCTGCATCGTGTTCCTTAATTCTAGTTTGGAGAGAATGACATATTTCTCCAATCTAGTTTCTGCTGCAGGAGCATGGGTTCAGGGGGATCTTTTGGATTCCTATGTTTGTTTCTAGGGATGTTTTAAGGTTTAAAACAGGTTTTAATGCCATTTCTTCTAAGCATCCCAGCTAACTTATCTGATGTGCCTTGAATATATGGCAGGAAGGCAGTCTTGTCCTGTTCATTATTGCTCGTTTTTCCTGCAGGGACCACTTTTTGCCCTGTTTACTTTGTAAAAAACAGAATGGAAACCTTCACTTAACTACCAATACAATCATAGCTATATTCATCATGGGAAGGATCAAGGCTCAATCCATATAAAAGCAGATTGGTTTGGGATAAACTGTTTTGAAAAAGGCAACCTACCATACCTCACAGTAAATATTACCTCTGGTCTCAAGGTACCAGCATCAGCAATAGCTGCAACATCCCCGCCACGAGGACGACCATGGTTTATCCACCTAGTAAAAATACTTAAGTTAGAAATTTCAAAAAAGACAATTATATGATTGATATATGGCATCAACAATATAACATCAATGTACAGATAAATCTTCCAACTTTTGAACAAAGGAAAACATGAAAAAAGAAAACAAATTTTCAATATATACAACATAGGATGATTCCTTCAAATTTTGGTTCAAAATCAAAAGGTGAATCTCATTACCTATTTTCAAAAGTACAAAATAAATTAGTGAATCCAGTGGAGTAATCTATATAAGGGCCATTCTGCATAAACTGTATAGTCTGAATAAGTCATAGTAAGACAAATTTAATACTAGCTGCTTCTAATGCCCTTAAAAGTAGCACATATTTCAGTCAATTTAATTTGAACTTGCAGAATTTTGAACAACAAAGAGTGGTTTTTGAGATAAAGCTTATGCTGATTCAACATTGAGTTGAAGCTCCTAAAACGCAATGGGTTCTGTTATCACCGAATCACAGCACCCCTGGATGTTGATCAGATTTCTAGTTTGATCACTCTAAGCATCCAGTGTGATTGGATAACATGGGTACTATCTCCAAGTTGTGGGACTTGCTACTTGAGATAGACCTCCAGAGAAAGCTGGTTCTTGCTCCTAAACTACCTGCCACAATCTACTCCAGTGCAGGTAGGCTAACTATTTCAATCTAAAATTCCAAGGGACCAGGGAAAGAGAATGCATAAAATGAAAGCCTACACTAAAGCGGTGATACACCAAAAAAAGAGGGTGTGAGAGTAATCTCCAAATGTGTGAAATACAGAGGCAAAGTGCACACTAGAAGAGGTGATAACAGTTTCACCATAATCCAGCAAAATGCATTCACAGCAATATTCCAAGCACACACAATGATAATGAATTCCTGCAAGAAAATAATAAATAGACACAATATACTTGTAGAAAGATTAAAGGGGCAAGAAGAATGCAAGGAAACACAGCAGGGGAAGATATATCCACAAACTGATATTTTATTGCTTCATGATATGCACAGTTCAATCTATTACAAGATAAGGGCCTGGATCACCATGCAAGGAGTCCACTACAAGGGCCTGCAACACACTGGCTTCACAAAGCAATTTTGACAGAGCTTTGTTACCCAAAAACTCTCCCCCTTTACAATGAGCCCAACACTCCAATTTATAGAAAAATGAGAAGGAAAAGAGAAGGGAAAATGGAAATCCCGAAATCTGTCCTTCAACCACCTGTAAGAGGCATTAAATTGAGTGGAATGGGTATACATTACTTGCAAAAGGCTCCCCATACTGTCCCATGTGCTGCAGCAGAGAAGGAATGATGACCATGCCTCTTAATTGCACTCCCAGCTACCAAATAAAACACTGTTCTGAACCCGGCCACGTTTCCTTAAAAATCTCAATCAATTTCTGATCAAATCCGGAATTTCTTGATTGCTGTGCATCGGGCTCGGAACCACGATTCCAACGGTACCAATTTTATGCGATTTCGTTGAGAAATGCAAAAGTTATGGCCTTCTGAGTGCGGGCAGCTGTTTTGGGCCTGGCAGGCGTTTTCTGTCATTTGACGGGAAAGAGCATTGACTGACTGGAGCCGAATATGTTTCTTTTATTTAAATGTATCTACCCTTATTAAAATTAAGAAATCTAGTTTTTGTGGTGTAGAGGACGTCGTGCTCGTTCCAGAAAGTCCAATTTTATGAAAATCGGAGCTCGGAGTCAAAAGTTATGGCCGTTTGAAGTTTCCGGACCAAACGTTGACTTTTCTTCCCTGCCTTCGGCCATTTCGGCTTTTCACGCCCCGCGCGTCCCTTTGTCCCATTTGGTTTCGGTGCTGAAATTTCCCATTTCGGCCGAACCGGCCGGTTCGCGTACTCGCAGCCCATATGTCCCATTTGGTTTCGGACCGTCTGGGACAAATTCGCCCGGTTCGGCCGGTTCGCGCCCTTTTGTCCCAACTGTTCCGGGACAAAAGTTCTCATTTCGACCGGTTCGGCCGGTTCGCGTAAAAATGTCTAACTTATCTAGATTATTGTCATGTATATGTGAATCATTGAAATTGTAACTATGTTGAATGATGAGTTATGACTCTTTAGAAGTTCAAATTTCAATGAATACAAAATATTTTGAGTGCTTTATCAATTATCTCTTATGGTCTACAAATTTACAATTATAAAATGAGTATTATGCATATATATATATATTATTTTTTTATTAATATATTGTACGGACGTTTCCGTCGACGTTTCGTATCCAAGGTTTTTTGAAAATTGCCGTTTCCACGTTTCGTACCCGTTTCCGTTTCCGTTTCCGTTTCCTGGCAACATAGTCTATATATATATAGGATGGGTGCAGCACCTACTGGCCAAATGCCATACTCTATATGTGACATGATTGGTGTAGTGATGCTGCTGTCTACCCTCTATACCATGTGACATGATTGGCATGCGAATTGACCCCCTACCCATATCATATGTCAGTTAAAGATTATCACAATGTATACTTTCTTAACAGTGAGTGTGGAACATAGTATTTATGGCCTTTTCAGTGTATTATTAATAATTAAAAGATATAATATTTTACTATGGAAATTGCAAATTCAACCATCCAAACTTAAACATGAGGAATTTTCACCTTTTATCAAAAATAAGATAATTACTATTAGGTACAAGGCAATTATAAATCCGGCATTCCTGGAGTAGTAAATGTCTATAATTAATTTACTACTGGTAAAGTGTATCAAACTTCAAATATTATATGTTGAGCAAAAGATAGATCAGTTATAAATAAACTTAAGAGCACTGAATTTTTTTGTAAAAACTTATTCAAAAAATGCTTAGTGACGAAGCCAAACTTCTCTCACAAGTGCTTGTGTATGATCCAAATCACACCACTATAATTGATTATAAAATAGAAATCATTATGGACATCGATGGGGATGGTAAGAAGATTGATAGAAATGTGGAACGGGAACCAAGCTTTCTTGTGGGTTGCACTCATAGCACTTCTGCAGGCTTGAACTTAAAGCAACTTGCACCCTTCCCTTTGATCTGTTGCTGCTTTTTGGAATTTGAATATGGGTAGTCAGAAATTGAATATGGGCCAAAACCCTCCACCCCCCAAAATTGTGAGCCGAAACAGAAGACTCCAGTTGAAAACCATGTGAATGCAAACAATCATCTAATTGTGCCTAAACCTCCTGCACCCTGCTGGAAGAAGGGGAATGCATCCATTATAAGAAACAAGGAGGTGCACTAAGCAACTGACGAATTCCTTGGCCCCAGCCATAGGTGCCCTGAACCTTGCAACAGACTGGTTGAATGTCATGATGGAAGAAAAGAAACTTCTTCCATAGAGTTTCTCCATTGTGGTAATGTCTAATGAGGAGGTGGCTGGTGCCAAACAATGCAAGAAGATGGAGGGGAGTAGAATCATGGATGGTGGGACTCTTTGAAAAAATTATAGGCTGACGTTCAAAATCTTTGGGAGCTTGTTAAGAACTAGGAGCAGCGTGTCCTTTATTTGGAGAAGCGGGATGACTTGTAGGGTCTGGTAATACAGGACCCAAGGAAGGAATTTTCAGAATTGAACGAGGTGATTGATTGTGTGTAGGTCTCTGTTCCACAGATTTTTCAATGACTGGTAGATAGCATGGAACATGGAGGAGATTCCTCAAGAATGACATTCAATTTCAAAAAATGTCTGGATGAGAATTTTGTCATGAAAACTTATTTGGCCTGTGAGAACCTTTATTTGAATGGGGTATGTGAGCAGGGGTGCCACCATGTGGTTCCTCTTAAACAGGAAACGTTGAGTACCAATCTAGGCACTCCCTCTGGTAGCCCAGGGTCTAGCAATGATGCTGTTATTAATGTTGAGCATAATCCAGTTCAGGGTCGATATTTCATGAATGTTTGTTCCGCCATTTTCAAGACCGGTTTCACATGAATGTAATGGTAGTCAAGACGTATGGGTACCTCTATTTTACTGTTACTGTCAGCTGTGAACCTGCAGGTTACCGCTACAGCTTGCAACATTATCACTGTTATACTTTAAATTTCATGACAGATAGCCATGATGTTAAAGTGTTTTATGGTTTTAGACTTAGAGTTATGCCAGTTAGTGTGGCTACTAGGGAAAAATATTTTGGACCCTGTAATGATATGGAATGAATCTAGATTAGGCCATAATGTAGATTATGATATGTAATATGATAATATCTCCTTTGAGGTAATATATTAGCCTTCCTTTATTCTATGTTCAAGTTAAAACATTACTGTGGCTTCAAATGAGTTGGTCAAATGGAGACACATTTTGGATAACCATGTTGATGGCTGCGAAACAAATCGAAAGCCTTTTTTTATAGACAGACTTTCTAAATCCTATCATACGATAGTGTTAACCTTTATTTTGGATATGCTTCATTGGTTAAATTTGGACAATTTAATGATAGGACATTGGCAAATCTTTTCTCTCGGGCTTTAGTAATTGTCAGTTTTAATGGTGGTCTGTAAGAAAAAAATCAACTGCAGAGATTCATCACACAAGAACGCCCACTTGCACCCTAATTGTATGTCCTAGCAGATGTTGCACATGGATACCTTTTGGAAGATGCTTACCATTCGGAGTGAAATTAAAGACTTCCTCTTCCAAACTGTAATCAACTTCTCAACGTGCATTTTGCAGATGAGTTCTAACCCTGGAACTCACTCTGGAGTTGTTGGAAGGAACAACTCAATCTTTAAGCTTTGAGGGAAGCAATTAGCTATAGGACAAAAAAAAATCATTATTATTAGGCATTCAACAGTCCCAGACTAGTAAAACTGTCATTTGAAGATTACTCAAACTAGTTGGATTTATACAAATAGATAGCTTCTCCTAGGTATTCCAGTTGGAATGAACTTTTTCCCGTCTGACCAGTGGACATGCACTACATAAGTTTAAGAAGAAAATACTGAATTGCTTTGTTGAACACCTTCTCCTGACATGGAAATTGACAGTTGTTGACCGGATGTTACCATCAAGACATTTTTTAAACAGCTTTCCTTTCCTCTCCGGTATAGTGTTTAACAAATTGGATTCAGTGTTAAGTAGGTCCTATGAGAATAACAGGCAGTACAAGAGGACTATGGCTGCCATCTTGAGAGGTATGTACCTTGGCCAAAGTTAAAGAAGTCCTTGGTATTACTGACAACAAAGGACAAAGGAAAATACTAGCTACAAAGTGGATAGTGTGAGCAACTAATGCTAATGCCATTTGGAAAATTTTAGTCAGACACAGGATCAATACAACCTCACACGCAGGAGGTATTACAAGAACGATCAGCCTTTGTGGAGTACTTGGCAGAGCAAGTTTTTTCAAGATTGATGAACCAATGATTCTCTAGAGAATCTAGCAACCAAGACAACTTGTTTCCGCCCAATTACTTTACAAATTTAAGTCCATTGTCACGCTTGAGACACATCTACAAGACCCATCTGGACATTTTACCACTCCTAAAGGACAATTGAGCAACATCTCTAAATTAGTTAGGAAGCACTTTTCACAAAAACAATATTTTCAATGTAAGGACCTATGTAAGAAAGAGAAAACAACTTGGAAAATTGGACACTAAATCATGTCCAACGGTTAATAGGCGCTGGTAAACCTATTGACCTGGACCTCTCAAGAACTATTCCTTAAGAGTGTCTCTGTAAAATTCAAATGGAGATTCCAGCCACTGTTTGGAGAGAACGGTAATGTCCCCAATTCCGAGCAGTTGGCCTAACGGCCCTATTTTGGTCTTAGCCCTGGTCATTCCCAAGGGACTAACGACTTTGGAGGTTATTGGGGATGGTTGTCTGATTTCCTACTATGTTTTTGTTATATTTTGGGCGTTGGGAGGGTCTAATGGGCCCTTTGTGTTCTATTTTGTCGTTGGGATCACTTAAGTGGACACTTTTGGCATTTAATGTTATGTTTCTTCGTTGGGGCCACTTAAAGTACCTTTTTGGCGACTTGAGGGATATGTATTGCATTAAATGTTATATTTCTTTGTTGGGGTCGCCTTTTTGGGCCAAGGCGCCTAGGAAGGGAAAAAGTAACTTTAAGTTATTTTTAATTGGGCCCTCTTTATCAAAAGTGCGCCTTGGGGGTTTTAGGGTTTCCTTGACATGGAAAAGGTTATAAAAGGAGAAGAGGGGTGAAGGGATAGTCATTCATGCATACACTTATTCTCTTTTCATGTGCAACTGCTGTTTGCAACTATTTAGCTTGTGGAGTAAGATCCCACGGGAACCCTAGCTTCGGTGGTGAAAGATCCAACCCTAGCTAGCAGGGCATTCTTCGGTAGTGAAAGATCTACCCTAGCTTGTCATTTGGAGTGGATTTCAGGGCTGTTTTACAGAGGTATTTTCAGGATTTCAGAATTAGGGTTTGAGGGTTTTTGAGAGTTTTTGTGGAGATTTTCAACTGGTTTTCGGATCAGACCTACGGCAGCCATAGAGGAAGGATTTGGCATCATCTACAGAGGGTTTCACAAGGGTTTTGGCCATTTACCAAAGGGGGCGACTTGTTTGGGAAATTGCAGCCCTATTTTCTAGGGTTTCCAGTTGGCCGTTTTCAGATCTGAAGGTTGGAAAATCATCTACTATATTTATATATGTTATTTCCCAAGTTTCATCATGCTTTGCATTTGTATTCGGAAAGATATTAATTTTCGAAGTTTCCGGGCTATTTTAGGCACGCTGTAATTTTCTGGCAGCATTATATTGACTGAAAAATTCCAAAAATATTTCCCTTGTGTTCTTCATATTATTATCTAGTTCCATTTAAAATTTCAAGTGTTTTGAACGGGTATTGTGAGAGTTATTCATATTTTACTGTTCGCTGCCCTAGCTGTAATTTTCTGCAAAAAATGCCCAAAAAAATCAGATTTAGTATTTGCTGCAAATTTCTGTGTTTTGTCCATTTTGTTGTAAGATCCCAGCAAGGGATATTTCAGTGGTATCAGAGGTTGTTCCTCCAGCCTGTTAGGGTTGAAAGATGGGAGACAGAGACAGAGACAGTGAAGAGATGGGAGTAGATCTGATGAGACGACTGTTCACCAACATGGTGAAGCAGCAGGAGACTACCAACCTCTATTTGAGCCAGCTTACTGAGAGGTTAGCACAGGGTAGGATTGAGGCTCATGCGGAGAAAGGAGAAGCCAGCAATATGGGACATCATGGTAATAGAGGTGAGAGTGGACATTCAGGACAAGGGTCCCCTCATGCATCTACCAGGCCCTTGGGACTCCACGAGCCTTCTTTCTTGAAGGATCTGGAAGTTTCGCAGACACGACAGCCCGCAGACATTGTGGATGAGGAATCTTGTTGGGAGAAGTACCGGACATTGAGTGAGGGTTTCCGGGACAACATGCCATTTCAGGAGTATTGCAAAATGAAGATTGGTAGCAGGCCCAGGAGAGATTACCAGACACAGGTACCTGAGTTTCAGAGGAGATTGGGACAAATCTCTATTCCACACTTCGATGGCTCTAAGAAGTGTACTGCCCAATCTTGGATTCAGAAGTTGAAGACTTACTTCGACTTGAATCCCATGCGTGAAGAGGATGCAATTAAGTTTGCTATCCTACACCTCGAGGGAGATGCTCATGACTGGTGGCATCATGGATTGATCACACAAGGGCACATGCATATCACTACTTATGCAGATTTTACACAGAGGTTGATGAGCAGGTTCGACAGGAGGGACCCAGATAGGCACTTCAGGGAGTTGACTCACTTGAGGCAGACAGGTTCTCTAGATCAGTACATTGCAGATTTTCAGAGGTTATCAGTTATGGTATCTGATGTTTTAGAGATGAGGTTGACTTCACTCTTCATGGCAGGGTTGACTGATGCCTTAGCAGGGTTTGTGAAGGCATTTGAGCCTTCTTCTTTGCATAAGGCTATTAGGAGATCTCGAGACTTGGAGTTATCCACTCCAAAGTGAGGGTTCCACCTCGTGTTCAGCAAAGAGAACCTCCATCTGGATCAGACGAACTTCAGCAGAGGGAGCCTCCACCGAGGCAGGAGGTGGCTAAGAAGCCATTCATTTCCCGAGAGGACAGAGATGAGTTGAGGCGAAAGAAACTATGTTTCGATTGCCGCACACCTTGGGTTCCAGGACATGATTGCAGAGGTAGAGGGAAGGCCCAATTCATCGAGGTCTTCGAGGAGAGTGAGGATGACAGAGGTGAGGAGTTGGAGACTCACGAGATGGATGATGGGAATGGAGTTGCGATGGATAGTGCTGATGCGGAGCAGGAGGAGGAGACTTTCCCTCGGGAGATTATAGCCACATTGTCTAGTACTCTGATGTACAAGGCATTTAGGATTAGGGGAGTTATGCAGGGTCAGCGAGTTATGGTACTCATTGACAGTGGGGCTACCCACAACTTTATTGATGCATCATTGGTGGAGAGACAAGGTTTGCAGATGAAGGACTTTGAGGGCTTCAACATTGTTGTAGCCAATGGGGAGTATATGAGATGCACACGGAAAGTTCCACAATTGAGCATCACCATGGGTAACTACACAGTTACCGATGATTTCCACATTGTTGGTATGGGAGTGACCCACATAGTGTTGGGAGTGCAGTGGCTTCACTCTCTTGGTGAGTTTCGGACTAACTTCCAGACGATGGAGCTGAAATTTAAGTCCGAAGGCAGGAATGTGATTTTGAGGGGATTATCGGCAGGAGCACCTAGGGTGGTTGCAGCTGAGGGGATGGAGAGGACTTTCCGGCATAATGAGGGGTTTTATTATTGCGGATCGATGTGGAGTATGATGGATGTGGGTGTGACCAATAGTGTTGCACATAAGGCAGTTACAGAGATTGGGATTACAGGTTCAGATCATCTGAGTTTATCATTATGTTGGTTGTCTGAGGTTTCGGTAGACTGGAGATCTCATTTGCTTGTTGAGTACTCCAAGAACCGACACACTTGTGAGATTCTGGATGGTCACATACAGGATGACAACTACAGATTGGAGGATGAGATGATCTTCTATCAGGACAGATTGTACCTCGTGTCAGATTCATGGTTAAGGATGGAGATACTGTGACATGTGCATTATTCTTCCATGTCTGGACACTTGAGCTTTGATGAAACCTTCAACTTCATATGGGAAAGGGTCAGATGGCATGGGTTGAGGGAGGATATCCTCAACTTTGTGCAGGGATGTGTAGTTTGTCATGGTGACAAATCAGAGTATGCATGTTCCTTATTTCTGGAGTTGATAGGGGATAACACTCCTATATGTTTTACTGCTTATGAGGATGACGAGCATGTGCTAGCTAGCCGAGGGACGGAGTCGACAGGAGATGCAGTGAGTGATCACATGATGACAGTTTTGCAGTGGCAGGGATTGGACAGATTGACAGTTTCAGTATGGGTACCAGTAGAGAATCGATGTGGGCATTATTCTACTTCAGGGACAGCATTGTTGTCTACACTGCATGGAGAGCATGATGACTATATGTGGTGTTTTGGTCACTTAGGATCACACCGATCTTTGGTTGACTGCAGGGTGAGATGGAGGCACTTACTTTGTGGTATTCAGTTTCTACAGCACAGGAGGATAATGCTTGGGGTCAAGCATTTTTCGGGAGGGGAGGATTGTAATGTCCCCAATTCCGAGCAGTTGGCCTAACGGCCCTATTTTGGTCTTAGCCCTGGTCATTCCCAAGGGACTAACGACTTTGGAGGTTATTGGGGATGGTTGTCTGATTTCCTACTATGTTTTTGTTATATTTTGGGCGTTGGGAGGGTCTAATGGGCCCTTTGTGTTCTATTTTGTCGTTGGGATCACTTAAGTGGACACTTTTGGCATTTAATGTTATGTTTCTTCGTTGGGGCCACTTAAAGTACCTTTTTGGCGACTTGAGGGGATATGTATTGCATTAAATGTTATATTTCTTCATTGGGGTCACTTTTTGGGCCAAGGCGCCTAGGAAGGGAAAAAAGCAACTTTAAGTTATTTTTAATTGGGCCCTCTTTATGAGAAAGTGCGCCTTGGGGGTTTTAGGGTTTCTTTGACATGGAAAAGGTTATAAAAGGAGAAGAGGGGTGAAAGGATAGTCATTCATGCATACACTTATTTTCTTTTCATGTGCAACTGCTGTTTGCAACTATTTAGCTTGTGGAGTAAGATCCCACGGGAACCCTAGCTTCGGTGGTGAAAGATCCATCCCTAGCTAGCAGGGCATTCTTCGATAGTGAAAGATCTACCCTAGCTTGTCATTTGGAGTGGATTTCAGAGCTGTTTTACAGAGGTATTTTCAGGAATTTTCAGAATTAGGGTTTGAGGGTTTTTGAGAGTTTTTGTGGAGATTTTCAGCTGGTTTTCGGATCAGACCTACGGCAGCCATAGAGGAAGGATTCGGCATCATCTACAGAGGGTTTCACAAGGGTTTTGGCCATTTACCAAAGGGGGCGACTTGTTTGGGAAATTGCAGCCCTAATTTCTAGGGTTTCCAGTTGGCCGTTTTCAGATCTGAAGGTTGGAAAGTCATCTTCTATATTTATATATGTTATTTCCCAAGTTTCATCATTTTGCACTTGTATTCGGAAAGATATTAATTTTTGAAGTTTCCCGGCTATTTTAGGCACGCTGTAAATTTTCTGGCAGCGTTTATATTGACTGAAAAATTCCAAAAATATTTCCCTTGTGTTCTTTATATTATTATCTAGTTCCATTTAAAATTTCAAGTGTTTTGACACGGATATTGTGAGAGTTATTCATATTTTACTGTTCGCTGCCCTAGCTGTAATTTTCTGCATAAAATCTGCAAAAATCAGATTTAGCATTTGCTGCAAATTTCTGTATTTTGTCCATTTTGTTGTAAGATCCCAGCAAGGGATATTTCACACATGTCAGTGAGACAAAGGAATGTTACATACCTTTTGGCAGTGAAAAACAGCTAGAACCTTTTCACAGTGGATTCAAGAAGAATATAATTATCTTTTTGTGGTTCCCTTGCACTGGGAAGGGGTACTTGGAGATATCTTGGAGATACGGGATCATGGAAAAGAAATATAACTGTTTGACGATTTGAACAAATCATATGACCATCCTATTAAGATAAATAGAGTTCTTACTAAATGGTCTGTTTACAATTCCCCACATAAGGTGAAGAGCCGTTTCAACATAAACAGAATGGTGCCTGGTTCTAATAAATGCATGTAGATAAAAACTCCTCCATAAAGAAATCAGAAAAGCTGATCAAAACGAAATGATTCACTGATTATAGCTTTGAAATACAATATCTTACCTAACAGGTTGCAATTCCAAATAAAAGGCTCCAAAAGTCTCACTCATTCTACATGTAGAAATAGTACCCAATGAGTTGATTGAGCTAAATTTCATTAGAGAAGATGCACACAGTAATCTAGATAATCTATATAGGCAGGACTTTCTGGAAATTGCAGTACGAGTTTTCAGACTATAATCTCTTCTTATTTTCATAATATAATTCCAAGGATTTTTATGTTGTTTCCTAAAGATCATTTTCTCATTTAATCTCATCATTCCTCCATTTGCAACTAATCACCCATTATCAAATCCCTTGCATGGGAAACACAATATATGCAGAAGAAGCTTACTTCCCATCTACCGATGGAAACCCGGATCGCAAACGCATGCTCATACTTGAGTCTTCATCTGAAGTGTCTATACTTATCATTGATGGGAATGACTAGTCCTAAGCATTGTTCAGGCACTTGTCAAAGGTTGTGTGTTGGCTTCTATTGTTAGCTGCAACAATGACTGACCAGATCCAAACAGAGTACCCAGATTCATTGGAAGTACATAATCATAACTGACCTGATAACTTTATTTACTAATAAAAAGGAATGTTGCTAGAAAGGCCTTAATACTATCACGGCATAGTACTCAAAACAAGAAGAACAAAAGTTATTCATTCTTTGGATAGGGAAAGCCAACAAAGCTCTGCTAATTTAACTACACTCCCTACTGAAGTGATGGAGCAGTTTATAAGACATACAGTCTCTTCAAAAAAGTACTGAAGAAATAATCCCCTGCCATTCATTTCCCTGAACTTGTGTCATCTTTCACAAAAGGAGATGAAAACACAATTAACTTCTTATAGGTAATGTTCATCCCTGTGTAAGGTAACTTCCATTATAAAGCGTATCAAGCTGTCTTTGTTCTTGACATTTAATCTTGCAGTTTCTCTTGGGTTTGGAGTCATTGGCAACTGATCATCAAGATTTCAATGAGCTTACACTAGAACTGAAATAAATTTCCCTGTGTTCAGGTATATAAGTTTTGAGTCTTCATCTACGAGGATTAATTTGTGTCTGTTAACTTCCAGAAAATGTCCACAAAAGCATTATATATGGCATTGCATGAATGACTGTTTAGCTGAGGAAGCATAGAAGATGGGTCATGTCACTGTGCATAATGATCCATTCTAGATAAAAGGCATGGAGAATCAAGCAAGATTCTTGTAAGACTTCACTCTATGAAGAATTTCAAAATGTTTGCATCCCGGCAAGCAGGTAGTTCCATTGAAAGAAGCTCATGGAACTAGTTACAGATACCATAGTCGCATTTTTTTCCGTTCAGGGAATATTTGAAGCTCATGATCAATCTGGATCTCCCTCTAAATTCAAAAGAAGTCTTGGCGCAGTAGCTGGATCCACTGAAACAATTTTGTAAAGCAGTAGAGCAATATATAAGCATAGACCTGTCCAATCATCTCCAAGGTGATGGGATTTGAAGTTTGCAGTTTCAGTATGGCAACCTTGATTCATTGTCCATGCCATGTTAATGAATGTAATGGGTCCTTTGGCCATCGAAAGGCCCAACGGATCGTAAACTGCCACCGCCATCGATTACCAAACCCACTTCCTAGAGAATCAAAGCTTTTAATTTCATCTCCTACCCTTTTCCAACACATCTTCTCGAGTTATCCCATGTTTCAACGTTGCATTATATTTGGATAAGAACCATGAAAAAAATGAGTCGACAAGAGAAAATTCAACCATTAAATCCAGAACAGGATGAAATTCATAAGAAAAGATCTGTATGGGTTCTCAACCAAAAGACCAAACCTAAGTCTTCAGAAAGGACCCATTTTCCTTTTTATTTATTCAGAGTGGTTTTGACCATCTCCACAGATGCAGAATTCGATATATGAAGGGTCTGCAGCCCACTACCTCCTTTTGTTTGTTTGGGGAATATTACTCTTTGCAATAAAATCAACAAAATGTTTATCTGAGTTAGTTGAATGTGTTTCAGAGAGGGAAAATCTCTTTTTTCTAGACATGAATCAAAATCTGTTACTTGATAACTTAACCCACCTCAGGCATGCCTATTTTTTTATATAAGATTAAATGAATAATCACCACTCAGAAAGAGCTACAGACACGTCTAAAGATCAAATTGGTTGTAAACAACTTAATTATTCACCTGGTACAAGTTTCCAGCTTCAGACAAGACAGCAAATGTATTGTTGACTGCAAAAACAGAAGTAGCATATCCTGCAGATGGTTGCAGGTCATGAGGAGCAATCACCCAATTCATCCCATTCCAAAACCTCTCATAAATTGATCCACTCTCTCCTGTGATCCAAACTGATGCCTCTGACATGACTGTGAGTGACATCCTCCTCCGAACAGCAAGAGGAGGACCCAATTCCTCTTCAGTTAATAAATTAACCCAATCATCTGAAACCACACCAGATTGTTGCTCCTCACTAGAAATTGGATTATGGTCATGTGGGTGTCTATTGTTTTCATTGTCCTGATTGAGGTCTTGAATGCTTCCAATTTTAGAGCAGCTCCCATTGTTGCAGCTCAATAAATCAAAGGGCATTTCCAACTGCTTCCATTTATTGGAACGGGTGTCATAAGCCCAAAATCTGTCTGTGAGCTGCACAAACTCCTCTTCTTCTGGTGGGTATGGGCACTGCATGGATTGAGACAGAGAAAAACAAACCGTTAATTCTAGTAATCCAATTGCAATGACCCATATCAGCCTGTGGGTGTGACTGAAACATGAGTATCCCATCTGTCATAACATCCAAGTGGACAAAATGGCAATGGCTTGAAATGGGTCAATCTCAATCCATCCTGGAAGATTATATCTATTTCTGTCTAAGAATTATGGTTTCTGTACTGTTGTGAGCTCAGTCATTCATCTGTGGGGAAGCTTTCATCAGGATCATTGTTGTGGGCAGCGCGGATTCTCAGAGAATCTAGACGGGTGATTATAATAATGGTTACAGGCTTCAATAAAGAAAGCCCACCCCTCATTTGAATAATGACTGGTGTGGGGCATTAAATTAGAGGCTACACTTGCCCACATCAAAAGCTAGGGAGATGATGTGTACCTGTGTGTTGGTCATTCCAACTTCCTGGGTATTATTTGAATTCCAAAGGTCTTAAAATTGGTGGGTACTCAAAGACTCCTCATGGACCAAGGTTAAAAGCGGGCATATGTCCAACGGGGGAATTTAACATTTTCTGCACAGAGAAGGTGGTCACATGGAATATTAACCGTTTTTAATTTGGACTTCTCTGTACTCTGCATATTCCAATTTGGTTCTTCTATTCATTTCAATAATTTTTCCATTCAAAGGTCCAAATTTCATCGCTAAATGATCGTTTTGAGAGACAAAAAAATGGAAGGTTTGAATTCACATTTTGGGAAAAATGTGACTAGTATGACGTTTTGGATTACACTTTTTAGTTGATTATATGAGTTGTTGAAAGTTTAAAATTTTTAATTATTAAAAAGAAAGGATAAATCATTACTTGGTAAATCTAACACTATGGTAATGGCTCTACCAACCCTTAACCAGGAAAAAAATAAAACAATTGTTGATGTAAGTTAATGTTATTTTTAGCTACGTTTGGATTTAATTGTAAAAGTTGCATTATGTTATTGGAAAATGTATTTTACGTCATGGAAGTCTAGGTAGTGTAATGGCCAGTGAGCTGTTCATTTTACGTCAGGATATGTTATTAAATTTGACATTTATTTGATTGTTACGCGATAATTCATCTTTAAATTTGATATATATTTAAAATATATATTTTATTTTATTTTTAGAAATTAATTAGTAATATCTTGACCATATGGTAATGTTTTGGCCTTTTTTTTTTAAATCGAATAGTGAAAAATATAAGATAACCTTGAAATCGATACTTACTTGCATATTCAAATAGATACACTTATTACACTATACATTTTTTTTTTAATCTTTGTGTATAGTTATATTATATTAGCATAGGTATCTTAAACACAACTATCCAAAATATGCCAAGAGATATTAATGTTGAGGCGCCTATATTAATTTTTTCACATAGGTTAGATAAGACTTCTCAAGATTGTTATTTCTCACATATTTAAGATATCAATGCTAGTTTTAAGATATTTGTGTGTTTGTTTTTTAGTAGCTTTTTAAAATGTATCTATTCCTTCCATTTTGTATTTAGATTTTGGTGTTTTCCTAAAATTGTAATCATCATCTAGGGTCCTCTTAATTATGTATGTGAGGTCATGGCTCCCATAATTATGGATGTCCAATTATGGAATTTTGAGTTTCTTTGTTTCCGCGAAGTTTTTAGGTCCACCTTTAGTGATTTCCTTATTATAAGTCAACTTCTATATCAATAAAATCATAATTAAAATTTAAGAAGCTTATAAATACACGCGCATTTATACATTTAAGCCATACAAATCATCAAGAGTGTAGAGAGTTTCATTGTGGATGTACCAAATTATTTAATTTGAATGTTTAAAGCATGAGCAAATTTAAAGAATTTTTTTCTCCGAAAAACATTCATTCTAGCATGAAAATTCATTTAGAGTAGACACTTCCATTGCACTAGATTGCTTAGGTGAAGTATTTAATTATACATGGTGAGTTGTCTTCAATATTTTACATCATTCATAATCTGCTACCAGAGCAGAGTCCGACTTTGAATCGAGATACATGACTATACCAAGGTCTTAATATATATCAATGAAGTTTTAATCTTATCTGGGGTAGCATAACCTACAAAACAAATCCTTTCTTCGTTTATTTTATAGGCTTGGGTGTCATAAATTAGAGATTTTTAGAAACATCAATAAATTTTTTGAAAGTTTAGACTCAACAAACAAATTCGTTATTTACTTGTGTAACAATTCCATTTTAACAATTTTAACAAGGTCAATCATTCACTAATTTTTTTTTTGAATTCCTAATATCTAATTCTAAAAACCCTAGTTAAATTATAAATTTTGTACAACTATTTTCAAATTTAAGCAAAATAAATTAATCTTCTTAAACATTCACTTATTAATATTTCTATCAAAGTAATTTAACAATCAAATCTGATTTTTGTGTGATTAGATTGAATTGCATGTTTATTGATAAATTTGTATTATATTGTTGATGTAAAACCACGTTCCTATAAAACAATAATATAAAGTTCAATTTTAAGAAGAATTTAGTGAGAGGTCGTGAATCAAGGTAGATTACAACTATAATGCATATTTTCCAAGAGTATATAAAACATAGAATACTAGATTAGATTCCCACCACATTGTGTAGCATTTAAAGTATATGGCATAAAAGGACCATCATACTCTATTCCATAAAAAACTTTCATAACTAGTTTACTAAATTAGTATCTTGATAAATGATTCTTAGAATTGGATAGGTTCATTATTATAACTTAATTTTTCTGTTCACTACGATATTTTGAAGGTTGCCTCTCACTTTTTACGTCAATATTTTTTATTATTTTAGATTTTTTCCCTTTGTTAATGCAAAAGCTCGTTGTGATGCATTTTTTGGTGGTATTTTTTTCGAATTTTTTTTTGGGAAAAATAATATTCTTGGATGTTAAGGTATATTTTGTGTCAACATAAATAGAAGAAGTTTAAAAACAAGTGTATTTAGATAAATGTAGCATTGAAATTTGACAATTAATTATTTGATAATGTTAATATTTTTTTAACTTTAAATTTATGGCTTGTATATTTATTCCGACCTTGATTGCTATATCTTTGGTCTTATTGTAAGACTCGTTCTTCCAATTGCACTCCTCAGTCACTCGTAGAACATCTTATATTGGTGTAAAGTAGTTTCTCTTGGTGATTTGTATGTACAGAACTTTCCAATATTGCACATTCTTCATGGACCAAGTCGCCAAACATGGACTGAACCACCAAATAACTTGGTTTGAAATTAATGGTTTCGTTCCAACACTTATAATGGTCAATTTTTCAATAAATGATATTTTTATGGGTCATTTCTTTCCTCGTGGGTTGACCTTTATGCGAAATTATACCTAGTCATAACCCTATATAAGCAAGGCAAACACACTCATTTACTCACCTGACACTCGCAAGCAATCCACAAGTTCAAATCACTCAAAAGACAATCTAAACTCTCTTAAATGTCCCTAAAGCAACAACACACATTAGGAGCAACTCCTACACAAGGTTGAATCACTCCAAACTAGGTTATAGAGTCAAACTTCCTAAGCCAAAGAGCACCAAAACCAAGTCGAGCATTAAGAAAACAAACCATTACAAACATTATCAAGTGATAGAATTGTCAAATATAGTTGCATTCATACATATGTTGACACAAAAATTGGTTGAAATTTGATTTTTATACCTTGTGACTAAAAATTGGAGTTTCAAAACTTTTCATGATCAACGGGCATTTTTAAGTGCCCTTATGGTTTTAAACTCATTAAAAAATTTGCCCCCTCTTGGTGTGCATGTGTACAAGCTGGCTCTAAAAGCTTGGAAGATTTTGGGGTGGTTTTAGATCTCAGATGTTCAAACCCTCATTTTCTTTCAATCGGTAAGTCGTCACATTTTATTAATTAGATCAGGGACACTTGTCACCAAATTGTTCTCTCAAGCCTCCATGTGGCAGTCGCTTTGTTTTTTCACATTGGGAATTAATCTCATATTCACTGTGGGAAGAATCGAGCTCGAGCTTATAAGCTAAGTGACCACATTTTTTAAGTGGAACGAAGACTTTACGTCTCACTTTTATGCCCAAGTTTAAAAAGTGGCTAAGATATGGAAGGGCTAAGTGAAAGATTACGAAGAAGACACATGGCGCAGTCTCTGAAGTTTTGGGTCCTAAGAAGATAGGAAAAGCAACTAAGGATAATTGTTCCTAAGAATCCTGAGAAGATCCAAAGGACTGAGAACATGAAAACAAATCATTAGTCTGGGTGGAACAATGGCAATAGTCTGTGATTGAATGCATGGATAAATGGTTCGAGCCTGAGAATTGAGAAGGCCCGGGAGCATGGAAAGTTGTGATTGGTCCACGTGGACCAATGATGGCATTATGTGGTCCTGAAGGTTGGGTTTAAACCTAAAATTGATGAATGCGTGGAGATCCAGGATCCTGAGATCTCGAGGGCGTAAGGAGAGGTTTGAGATCCCAAATTGGACCCCCAAAAGATGCAATTGGTCCACGTGGACCAATCACGAGTCATTAAAACTCCCGAGAAGTTGAGACATGAAGATAAAGGTAAATTTTGTGAAACCGTGAATTCGAAATCCCAAAACTCATAGGATGTGGACACGTGGTTTCAACTTGTGTGGAAATCATTCAATAGAGTCACCAATGAGAATGAAACACATGACAGGGGTGGCTTTGAGGTTAAATTTGATAGCCTCGTGGTCGTTAACTATGTTAAACAACCTGAGAAATTTCAAATGGTCATAAATTTTGACTAGGAGCTCCAAATCACATAAAGCTAGTACCGTTGGAAATCTTAGGATGAGGGATACACATTGGAAAAAAAATTGGGGAAAATTGGTGATATATTTGTAAAATATTTTGTGGCAGAAGTTTTGATAGAATTTTCCCACCAATCCGTTATTTGTCAATTCACTTCTCCAAATTGATCATGTGTGGGGTCTCCCTTGTGCTTCTTAAGAGTGTTGTGAGTCTTAACAATTGTGAATGTGGACTTGAGATCTTCAATTGAATGCCAATTAGTTATATGTGTCATTTTATCAATGGTGAAGCTATTAATCAATTTGTGCACGCTCGTTCCTCTCTTCTCATTGGTTCTCAAGCTCTAAGGTTCCCTCCAATTCCATTATGGAATGTTATCTTAACTATATAAATAGATGAAGCATGCCCTTCATGTGATCATCTTTTAGCTTTTCACTCGTGTTTGGGTCTCTAATCTCTTTTGGTGGTCTACTCAGTAGGTGTTCATTTTTTGTTATGTTTTAGGTGTTAGAGTTAAGATTAGCAATAATTAGTTCACAAACATTGTAATGAAGGTTTGAAAGAGTAGCCACATATGTTTTTTTCGAGCCATAAATGAGATAGCAGACTTAGATGGAAGCTATCATTTGGGTTAGGAGTGTATTCACTCGAATTATTGTAATTTCTATTGGTGATTAGGTGTAGAGGTCAGATGTGACTAAATCCAACACCTTTCGGTGGTGGATGGGACAAGATACCATAGAGATGGCATTGAATTTAGAGGATGTACATGTGAATTTTAGGATTTCCCATTAGAGGGACCTATGCATGTATTGTGATCTTGACACCTGATGTTACAGAATCATACCAGCCTTATACCATATGGGATAATGGGAGTGAGGACATACAATGAGAGTATGTTATGTGTCCAACTCAGCATAGTGTGTAAATGCCACATGGATTCTATGGATATCCAGAAAGTGGTGATGGGGATTGTTGTGGAACATAAATAGTGTTCCACAAAGCAATATGGAGACATCCCATTATTTCTTATCAGCAATATGTATGATGATTTTGTGGATCATGGGGTTATCATTCATCTAGGGATACCACCATATGGGTGTAGTTAGTGGACAATCTATATAGGGTCAGGTGGAGAGGATCAGATGGTCATGTGGACCCGTCATATTATTGACTACATAGATATATGAAAGGTTTCCTAATGTACCAGGTATGACAAGGGACACCATTGGTATTAGTAACAGGTGATGCCCCGAGAGTGTACTTAAGTGGGCACTAGGGATACAGCAGTGAGATCACTTAGAGCATTCCAACTACTAACACAGGTGGGTCCAGATAATGTTACATGACATCCCTTACATAGGAACATGGATCACTGGCCCAATTGGCCCTGAAGTAGTAGAGTACTTCAGATGACCATCACCGAGGCGACATGGCACTACGTCTATTGGGTGGAGACCCATGCAGTAAGCAGGGTCTCAGGCAGTTTGGGCGAACCAGCACCCATGATGATACCACCATTTCCACCCTACTACGTCATCATGCTAGAGAAGTTACAGGAGTAGAGGCGAGGGTACCAACATTACGACCCCATAGGATATGGGTGGTGGGTGCACATGGTCAGAGGCATCATTGACATGGTGGGGATGCTCAGGGCCTACCATAGATCATATTCGTGGGTGGTTCAGAGGAGGGATCTGATGGAGGATCCACTAATATAGGTCCACGGGTTGGAGGTGCAAATGTAGAGATGGTCCTAGCACCATAGGAGATTACCATGGGACATCCAATCACCATGGCTCAAGGAGCATAAGATGCGATGGCTGGGAGGAGGATATTTGACACTGATCTGGGTCCAGATGGTTCGTGCATCTTGAGACAGAGGCCCAGACCACACATAGAGGGGATATGATATTGGTGCCCCAAGATAGGTGGGCACAGTATATAGGAGCCAAGACCTCATCATGATGAGGAGGATGAGGTATTAGGGTAGCCGTGGAGATGATGAGACCATTGTGGAGAGGCTCGAGACAACCAAGTATGTGTGATATTATGTTATTTAGATGATTTTTTATAAATGGGTTTGTGCCATATTGATATTGTGAGTCACATGTGTCAGTTTTTGGTTTTGTAGAGAAAATGGTGGAGGAGTGGCACTCCTTGATAGAGAGTACCCACCATGAGATCCTAGATCTTAGTGTTGGATGTCCAGGATATTACAGTGATGGTGGATCCAACAACACCGTTGGCAAGGAGATTCAGTGAGCTCATTTCATCTCGTTAGAGAGGCATCCTAGAAACTACGGTGATATAGGGATGCACATGCATTGGTTATTACCAGCAACATATCAAATACGTGATGTTGTAGCAGTCTATTATAGGTGTAGGAGGCCCTGGTTTAGGAGCAAGACAATCCTTCCTATTAGATGCCCAGAGAGCCACACAGAGAGGATTAACTTCATTGGAGACACTAGACGAGAGCACAGGGAGAGGCCTCTGGAGCCTGATCTAGGGTAGAGTCTCTAACTCACACAGCTAGAGCTACCATGCATGGCCCCATTTCCCAAAGCATCCAAAGACCCCCCACAGGGGTGAGGGTGCTTGAGCCATGTTGTAGAAGGGCCAAAGCCATTTTGTATGATGTGTCAAAATGTATTAAATATATATTATTATATATATATAGATGATGATTTTGATGATATTTAGATGTTTGATGTTTTTTGTGTATGTTGATTTACTTATAATTTTCCTTCTTTCCACATGTATGTATGTAATGATACCCATGGTACTTAGGAATAATGATAATGTGATTAGATAGGTAAATCCAGTGAGAAGGGGATCGGTAAGATATCCCAACCCATGTGATGTGAAGAAGCCAAGTGGAAGAACAAGGCCAAGACATCCAATGGTAGGATGTCAGGGCACAATTGGGTATATAAATCCAAGCAAGGCCATAAGCCTAAGAAAGGATGCACAATAATACCATGTGGCGGTGATCCAATAGGAAAGACCGGGGTGAATCAAAAACCAAAATAGGTGGAATCAGGACCGAGGTGCTCCAATGGTAGGAGAAACCAGGGTGTACATGGTGATAAATCCAAGCGGAGTAAACAACCCAAGAAAGGATGTAATGAGATATTGTGTGAAAAACCCAAGGGGGGATTGAGAGCCCAAGCGAAGGTAGAAGGTAGTGTGTAAAAACCCAAGTGGGGGCCGAGAGCCCAAGCAACAACGAGGGTTCAGGCCAAAGGAGGAAAATAAGATGTAATCAAGGTATTATAGATAACTAGCCATGAGGGGAAAAATAACGCAATGTATTAGTGATGATATCATCAACTTGATTCAAGATGTGACTTCTAGCATGAGTCATGAGGTCCTCAATGGCATGTTGTGTAATAGTGAACTTATCAATGAACTTCAAATCTAGTGGAAAATAAGGTGTCATCGATCTAATCCTCCAGTCGGGTGATATCATGTCACAATGAACATTCATAGTGGGACGATGATCAGGGTGAGGTGGTGGTCCATAAGTAGGTTGTGGTCTAGTTGGTCTAGGGGAAGGTGGTCAGTTCCAAGAGGAATCATCTCCATGCTTCCGATTGTGGGAAGAAGTTTTAGGAATGGGATGTTTGCTACATAGAACCTTGACATTCAGTCATCAGTGTGCATGTAATACCCATGATGAGAGAAAAAGAAGGGAGATGAAGTGGAAGGTTGTGTAGCCTTTCTAGTTTGGTCACGTTTGACCTCATCTTTGAGCTTCTTCATGTGGCATCGATAGGCTCTATAGTCAGAAACATCATGCCTTAGGGCCTCGTGCCATGTACAATATGGACTCAGTGATCATAGAGGACTAAGGAGCCATAAGGGAAAGAGGTAGGGGAGAGAGTCTCATAGGCTATAGAGGGATAGTAAGAGTATCTGAGGAGGGCATTAATGAAATGGGTGAATATGGTGTTGATGGAGCAATATGTTACTCCATCATTGAGGCACAATAGATAGGATCGTCACCCATGAGATCATCGGCTTCGTAGTCAAAACCAATGACCCGATTAAATCCATTTTTGTAAGGGAAAATGGGTCAGCTAGGTCGATGGTAGTATGTGGAGGTGTAGTTGGTGGAGCAATCTGAGGCTTAGGCACCGGTTGGGAAGAAGTAACAACTATACTCGAAAGATTCCTCTTGTATGAGGATGACGTTCATGTCATGAGTGAATTTGGTGTGAAGAGTCTCTTGGTAACACAAGACTTCCCTATCATGAATCTGGGCATAGCTATCCAGTCATGAGGGTCATCTAATCCATAACCATCATCATAATGCCCTTGATGTGGAGGCATCCACCACACAAGAATCAACTATGGTCTCTAGTCTAGACCACATGCTCTAGTGGGGGCTGTGGTGTACGTGAGATGACTGTGGGAAACCAAAGGCTCCTTTCTTACTGAGAATGAAGGCCACAACAAGGAAGGATGTAATTGGGATATAATAAGTTCAGGAAGATCAGAAGTGTTGATTCTAAGTGTGACCTCATCGGGCTCGTCATCATTTAACTCTAAGAGATTGGGAGGTGTGCCCAACCAATTCAGGATGACCAGGATTGTCGCGAAGAGTATCTATAGGATAGTTAAAACATTGATATTCCCAAAGGGGATATGAGATAATTCATTGAGTGTTGGGAGCTTGTATGTCCCCTTTTATTGGAGCATATCATAGTTCCAAGGATTAGTGTCCCCTTGAATCTTATAAATAGCTCCTTGGTGAGTGAACTTCACACACTGACATGCGGAAGAAGCAATGATGCACATATGATGAGTCCAAGGATGCCCTAGGAGAATATTATAAGATAGAGGAAAATTAAAGACCATGAATTTGACGTGGAGAAATCCTAGGAGGGAATGGTGATGGGTAACCAAATACACCCCATAGGAGGCATTTTTCGGGTGATCATATCCTTGACAAGTGGTTCATGTAGATTTTAAGTTATCTATGGAATAACCAAGAGCCTTAATGAAATCTAATGAGGCCACACACATGCATCTCCTTCATCAATGAGAGCACACTTGACTGTAGTGTGACCAATCTGAACAGAAATGAAAAGAGGTGGATCATCTACATGAAGCAAGAGCTCATCCGGGATCATAGAGGCTATAGGAAAACAAATGCAAGAGTGAGCATCTGTGGTGAGATCGGTATGAATGGAGAGCTCCTCACATTCCTGACGGATGCTTTCCTCCAAGCCATGCAATGTGGGACTCTGCCCCAAAGAGGGAGGAAAGGGAATGTTCATGTCAAACAATGTTGTCATGAGATGCTCATGGTGGTGAGGTGACGTACACATGAGTTCTAAGAAGGGGACTTGACCAGGAAGTTGGGAAAGTGCTTCAAGAGGATCCCACTCATCATGAGTGAGTTGTGCAGTAAGCTGAGAGTGTTGGGAATCCTTAAAATATAAGCCAGAAGAAGTAGGTGTGATTAAGGAGACTTCTGAAACTGTTTTTTCTCAGTTCTTACACCATCATGACCCTACAAGTTTCATTTACACAAGGGTTGATGGTGTCTATAGCCAGAGAAATAGATCCAGACACCATCATACATGTAGAATAATTTTCATAGGGGCCGATGACATCTGGAGGAGGTAAATTTTTGCCTTTGAGAAGCTTGGTTTTGAGGTACAAAAGGATATATAACCCTGTGAGTTTGAGGTTAGAATATTATAGAATATCCAAGTTCTACATAAGCTATGACACATTTTACATCATTAATTACAACCATATTTTTAGGAGGATAATCTATGTCTGCTACATTAGCTATAGAATTCTCTTGCTTCTTAGAAATTTCAAAAACATTATGATTAGGCATGGGATTAGAGAATATTTGTATCTTCTCATTAGCTTGGTTGATAGCTTCATGATGATCCTTTTGTTGAGCCGCATCACGGGCTTTGACCACTTCGATCAAATGCTCTGAGTGATGGAATCATAGTCAAATTGGGGACCTAAGAAGAATTTAATGGATATCATTCGTAGTGCATGACAATTTTCATGAGAGTGACCCCATTAGCATGCCACCAAAAAAACTTACTCTCATCATGCCATTGAGGAATAGGTTGAGAAGGATCTAAGATCATGGTAAATGGCTTAGGTAAGCAACATTTCAACTCTTCCTTACTCAATGGTTGATGATAGTTAGGTTGATTCTTTTTGTTATTAGTTTGTTGATCAATGTTAAAAACAATCCTATTTGAAGAAGTGACAAGAGGAAGAGTATCGGAGACTCTGTCATCTGTTGCATTCTTGTTCTTAGAACGTTATAGGATTTTGACTTGTTTATTAGTTTGTGTCTTAGGAGGAGCTTTCTCAAATTCCCTCATGAGATAATCTTTCCTTTTGGATTTTTCAAAGGCTTCTTTTAGGGAAGTGTGAGAAAAGGACCTCACCTTGTATTGAAGGCGAGGTTTGAGAGCTCGTAAGAAAATTTGGACGAAGTTATCATTAGGAATATTATGTTTTTCATGTGTGGATAGGGTCTTCCAACACTTAATGAAAGTTTTTGCTGATTCATTTTTAGATTTTTGGCAATTGATGAAAGCATTGATATTATTCTCAGGGAGATCATGATATTGAAATTCATTCACTAGGCATGTTACTAAGGACTTTATCTCAACTATGGAAGGCCAAGGTAAAATGTGATACCAATAAAAAAACATATCTAGTGAGAGTTTTCTTTAGGCCTAGTCTAGGTACTTGAATACCCTATTTCATCAAATCCCCTAATTCTCTTCCCTGTCACAATGAAACCCTAAGCTAGGGTTGTGAATCACATTCATAACAACTTAATTCAAGAAGGTTTGGCATCTCCTATTAGGTCTCCATCAGTATGTCCATATCATAATGTTAATATTTATTTAATAATCTAAATATACATCCAATTATGATATTATCCCAAATATATATATTTAAAGAACCACATTCCCAAACTTATTTATTTTTAGGGTGAAACATTGCATTGTAACATCTTGAGTAGTTAAGAATTGATTTTCAACCTTATTAAATTTGACTTGCATGTAACCATCACATGGAAATTTGAACCTTATATTTAATGTTCATTTGATCGTCACCATAAAAGCCTTTGTTTTTTCCTTGGAGAAGTCAATCAAAAAATCCTATTATCTTGGACACATGATGGAGTTTGGAGCCAATTTTATCTTATCTAATATTTTTTAAAAAAATATGATATAATGTTGTAGCTAGATTGATGTCATTTGTCATCACTTAGTAAAGAAATCACAAACTTTCTAATCAATGTAGTTATGTTAAAAGACATTGCCTTGATTTAAAAGTGTGAGGAACTTCAAATAGTCTGTCAGTTGTCTGTATTAACGACCTATAATCCCCACCATCCACATTCTAGTTTTTATCACCGACCTGAAAATGATTTGGGCCATCCTTGTCCACACCCGTCCAACCATGCACTAGTTACTTATTTTGTAAATGTGTTGACAACTATGACTACTGGACAATGATTTATTTTGTTTAAGGTTGACAAAAATTACAATCAATAGAGAAATGACCATTTTCTATCTTACATGGCACAATGGTTTGGTCTAAGATGTTAGTATTATTATTTCATGACTAAAATTTGCAAGAAATCAACTTCTTCAACGTAGAGTAAACACATTGAATCTTAAATTAAGAAAACCAAAAACCTTTTCCACATGTACAAGTGGAGCACATAGCAAATATTCTTTAGGTAAGCCCCTATTAATTTTTGTGCTTGGATTTTTATATGGTTCAGTTGATGTCTTTTTGTCATCAATAGACCTCAACAAGCTTCTGTAAGCAAATTTAAGTATGAGACTTACAGTCTAGGTCATGACACGTTTCTTGGGGAAAGACACCATTAAATTTTTTAAAGAAAAATGTAGAGTAGATTTCCATACAATTAGTGAAGAAGAACAGTGGACGAGAAGCAAATTGTTCAAAAGAATACACCTATTTCACTACAGGTACTCAAGCTTGAAATTGAAAATGGACGTTTATTGGGTTTTCCTCAAATTAAAAATAATCAATCCCTTTATTTGTCACAAATTGCTTTCTTGTGTATAATGTAGATGAGATCGAGATGAAAAAGTGGAACACATAACAGATATTTTTTAGGTGGGAACTTTAATCTAAGCTATGGAATAAGTCATGGAGGAAATGGCATGCATGTATTCATTTATCACATTCAACAAATGCTTTTAACCTTGGATGTTTCATGTCTTTGGCTTCCTTTATTCATTCCTCTTACGTGTCCTGGCTACCTGATCCCATAGGAGTAATGTCATAGCTATTGGGTTATCATCTCAACATACCTTCGTCTCGTAGCATCCTACTTGCCAAAAGCACATTCCATTGCCCCATGATCCACACCTAAAAAATTACCTTGCTTCATGGCTAGAGATAAACCTTGTTCATTTCCCTGATAGCTATAGAGAAATATTAATCGTGCACATTGTGTATGAAACCATCTACCCTGGGATTTTGGGTCCACTTCACATATCATGGTCTCTAACGGGTATCCCTTGAAATATGCATTTACAGTGTATGCTATTCAAAATTACATTCTAGTAGATATGTTTTAAATTTTTGGGTAAAACTTAGGTAAGAGCTGAAATTGTAAGACAACTATTGACATAGTTCACAATACTGATCGACCACTCTTTGTGTTCTTAAATATCTCTAAGATACGTTGCTATTTGGACCCAGTGTGTTGTTGTACACCACATGCACTTTTGATAACAAAAACAATTGACAGAACTAAATGTCGCGCAGTCAAAAGTTTACGTCAATAAAAAAACTTAAAATTGATAGAGAAGTAATAACACAGTTGCAATATTATGTCTGATAACATCTTCATGTAGCCCATACGTTCATTCCTTGGATGGGCTCAATTCACAATTTTCTCAAATTGTAATTGATCCTTCAAGGCTTGCTCAATTATAATTTTCCGAGTTTTAGATAATTTTGTTATAAAACAAAAATTGACAAGCATGCCTATAAAGTGCTACAAGAAGCAAGAAGTGTTGTTGGGTTTCAAACCGGGACCCTAGCGAATTCTCACAAATTTTTATTTTGGCCCCTTTAAGATCACATTGCACTCACATAAATAATGTGCATGATATTAAGACAATTAAGTGGAGCACATATAGCATATAGTATTTGGTTAAGGAACAATATGCTTCGTGGAATAAGTGTGGGACATACAGGTATTTAATTTCCCACCTTTTAATTTATAACATTCTAACTTTTTGTGAATCAACTATTCTCTTGTGATTACTCGAGCTTAAAGATAAAAAAGGGAGGTTTATTAGGTCTTCCTCATTTCTTAATTTTGGTCCCTTTAAAAATAAATTGCATTCATTTGAAAAATGCGCGTGAGATCAAGATGATAAAGTGGAGCACATAGTAAATATTGTTTGGGTAGGAACAATTTGATTTGGGGAATAGGTGTGGGACATAATTCCCACGTTTTTACTAAGTTGTGGAATAGGTGTGGGACATGCAGGTATTTAATTCCCACATTTAAAAAAAACCCTCTTTTAAATGAAGATGAAATCCTCCTTTTGCTCATATGGCCAATTGATTACGTAGCTAAATTATTGATGATTGTTCACACATCACTTGTTCCCCTACAAGTACTTGAGCTTGAAACTAAAAACATGTGTTTATTTGGTTTTCCTCATTTTTAAATTTTGATCCCTTTAAACTCAAATTGCATTTGTGTGTATAATGTGGGTGAGTTAAAGAGGAAAAAGTGGAGCACATGGCAAATATTATTTTGGTGGGAACAATATGAGCCTTGGAATAAGTGTGGGCCATGCATGTCTTTAATTCTTGCATTTTTATTTTTGACCTTTGATTCATGTCTTTGTCTTCCTTGAACATTCCTTTTACGCATCCTCCCTACGTGATCCCATGGGAGTAATGTTGATTTTTTAGGTTGCCATCTCAGAAGACCTCCCTTCTGAGCATCTTCCTAGCCAAAACCATGTTGTATCGCCCTTCACGCTTCCAGGGTGTACTTCACCTACATCGTCCACACATGGAAAATTATGTGCCTCATGGATAGAGACAAACCCTATTCATTTCCCTAATAGCTATAGAGAAACCCTAATCACATTTGTATATGAAACCCCTAATCACAATTATGTATGAAACCATATTCACAATTGTGTATAAAGTGGAGCACATATCAAATATGATTTGGGTAGGAACAATCTAAGTCGGGGAATACATGTGGGACATGTTGGGATTTATATATTCCCATGTTTTACTTAGTCGTGGAATAAGTGTGGGACATAGAGGTATTTAATTCCCACATTTTAATTTAAAAATCCCTCTTTTGAATGGAAGATAAAATCCACCTTTTGCTCATATGACTAATCACTAGTGTGGTTCAATTATCACTTATTGTTTGTGTATCACATGTTCCCCTGATATTACTTGAGCTTGAAACTGAAAATGGACATTTATGGGGTTTTCCTCATCTTTAAAATTTGGTCCCTTAAAATAAAAATTGCATTCATGTGCATAATGTGGGTGAGATGAAAAAATGGAGCACATATCAAATATTATTTGGGTGGGAACAATCTAAGCCATGGAATAAGTGTGGGGCATGCATGTATTTAATTCTCATGTTTTTATTTATAACCTTCGATTCATGTCTTTGACTTCCTTAAACATTCCTTTTATGCATCCTCACTACTTGATCCCACTAGATTACTGCCAACTTATAGGTTTCCATCTCAACATACCTCCCTCGCGAGCATCTTCGGCCAAAAACATGTTGCATCACCCTTCACGACTTCGAAGGTGTACTTCACCTACATCATCCACAGTTGAAAAACTATGTGCCTCACAGATAGTGACAAATCCTATTCATTTCCCTGATAGCTACAGAGAAACTCTAATCACAATTGTGTATGAAACCCTTACCTTGGGGTTTTAGTCCACTCCACGTATCCTTGTCGCAAAAGATGAAATTGCAAATTCCCCAACAACTATTGACATAGGTATTGAAACATACTGATCAACCACTCTTTGCGTTCTTGGATATCTCCAAAATACATTTCCTCGACCCCTTACACACCGTATGCACTTTTTCTTTCAAACAATTGACATGTTAAATGTCACGTAATTGAAAAACTTTATGCCATAAAACAAAAAAATGCCAAAAAAGCACAACTCGAATTAGAATAACATCTTCCTCTAATCTGTATGTCCACTCCCTAGAGGGCTCAATTATCAATGATTGTTTTTGCATCGCATTTGGTTTACTATAATTACTTGAACTTTAAACTAAAAAACATTCTACAAAGTGCTATAATAAGCAAGCAACTATGGTTGGGTTTCAAAATGGTACCCTAGTGAATTCTCATAAATTTTTATTTTAGACCCTTTAAGCTCACATTGCACTCATGTGAATAAAGCACATGAGATTGAGATAATAAAGTGGAGCACATATAGTAAATATTATTTCCCGGGTAGGAATAATATGCTTCATGGAATAGGTGTGGGACATAAATTATTTAATTGAACAAAGCTACATATAGAAAGCAGTGCGGTTTGGTTTCTAATTTGAACCCTAGTTTCTGAAAAATATATCATTTTAACCCCTTTAAGCTCACATTGCACTCATGTGAATAAATGCATAAGATTGAGATAATTAAGTGGAGCACATATAGTAGATATTATTTGGGTAGTGATAATCTAAGTCATGGAATAGGTGTGGGACATGCAATGTATTTAATTTCCCACCTTTTAATTTACAAGATTCCATTCATTTTGCATCTTATCTATCTAGTTAAATGTCGTCCAATCGAAAACCTTGATGCCATGAAATAAAAAAACAAGCTTGATTGATATATAAAAGCTACCTTTCATTGATATGTTTGATCCCTCCAAGGCTCAATTAGTGATGTTTATTCACCATCATCTATTTTCCTACACTTACTTGAGCTTAGAACTGGAAAGGGAGGTTACAAATTGCTACAAGATGCATCCATTCACAGTTGGGTTTAGATCCCTAAAACTTTATGAGTTTCCCCATTTTTATGTGTGTTATTTGTGAGATTGAAATTCTTAAGTAGAGCACCAGATAACAAATATTATTTGGGTTGGAAAAATATTATCCGTGGAATAGGTGTGGGACATGTAATCCAAAGCCTTAATCTACCTTTCACTCATATGAACAAGCCGTTGGAAGGGCTCAATTGTCGATGCATGTCTGTGCATCAACTATTTCTTGCAATTACTCGAGCTTACAACTTAAAATGGGGGCTACAAAGTTCTACAAGAAGTAGTTGTTGTAGTCAATTCCAGAATCTAGGAACTAGTGGATTTTCACTTTTTTTTATTTTGGCCCCTTTAAGCGTAAATTACACTCACGTGAATCAGTGCAAAACCCTAATCATTAACCTCATAGCTAGAGACAAATTTTCAATCTAATTTTTCACATGTAATTGCTAACTTAGGATGCTAGGTCCACTCCACATCTTCTTGTCTTTTGTCATTCCATAAACATGTGTATTCAAAGTCCCCTTACATTTATGTATGTTCTGACTTCCCAATAAATGCAAGAGCTGAAATTTCAAATAATTATTTTCTTAGGACAACATTTTTCTACCAAACATTCCAGTGTAACATATCTCCACAAACAATTTCCTTTACATATTCCAGAACACGACTTCTCTCCCTCTAACAATTCACAAACATGTCATGTGTTTCTTGGTGCATAGATTTTCACATTGGCTCCCGCCTCGTGATTGATGTCTCAACATTTTCCAAATAAATATTTATACTAGTCCATAGTACTCCAACAAGAAATATTGTTGTGGTTAAAACCTAATTATCAATGTGAGTAAAACTTAATTATCATTTTATGGTTGGACCAAATTTGCACATTAATCAAATATTTATGCCCCCTTCTTAATCCTAGTATGGCTACCTGTACCTACCAAGTCTCCATAACCACCCATGCAAAGTTTGCAATCTGATTCCAAACACGTGGCCCAATTAAAACAAAACCCAAATATTTTTTAACTCGTGTACTTTAATTCAATTAATAAGCATGTTTCTTGGTGATGGGCTCGCGGATGTCAAAGTTTTGATTAAATCCAATTAAGTAATCGAGAACGACATTAAAAACAAATACCAAGTCTTCGTACAAGGAGCCGTGCATCTTGGTTGAGTGGGGTCCAGACGTCTAAGGTTCGAATCCGGCCACCCCGCTTGGCGCTTCCTTCGAGGAAAGACGGGCCATGATATGGCAAATCCTGCCGAAGATGATGTTTTTGCTGTGCAGAGGAATTTGTTAGGTATGTATTGCAAGGGATTTCCTGTTGCAAAATGGAAATAAAGTATTAGAATGTGGAAATGGAAAGAAATTTTCTATTCCTTCAGCAAGGAGAAGAAAGGTGTAGTAGGTGTTGATGTTTGTTAATGAAATATTTGTTTTCATGCATAAAAAATGAGATTATTGAATGAAGTGGAATTTTTTGTACTATAAAAATGTTTCTTAGTAACAGTAAATTGTATAGTAGAGTGGATGTACATGTTGTGGAATGTTGCATATGATATTGATTTTAAAATTTAGAAAATGAAACAAGCATTTGATGTCACGGGTACCGCACTCGTAAAACATGGAGAAATGAAACAATGCTAATGACAAACCGTACAAAGAGACAAATGAAATAGAAAAATTATTAACTTTGACCATATTATGTACATGGCATTTTTTCTATTGTTGCATTGTAGAAATAAGGCAAAATCCATATAGTAAGTATGTTCAGATGCATTTTCGAAGCATTGCATATAATATTGTCTACAAGCAAGGAGATCGAGTAATAGAAGCATATTGTTAGAAGGCACAAGAACAGCATGCAAATGTACATGAACAAAGTCAATATGTGTTTTGTTGAAGGCAGAAAGGGAAGGCAAAATCCGTGTGATTTTTTTGTCCAAAAGATAGTAAATAGAACATAAAAATGTAGCCGCTCTCTTGAAGCCAGTTGGGATAGGTGCTTTTTGGGTTCAGGTGCATGGCATGAAAAATGAAGCGAGGAACCCTGAAAGAACAAGCTTGCAACTTTGTTAAAGAAAAAAATGGAGGTGTAAATTGATATTGTGTACAGTTAGTGGAATGAAACACTCACCAGAACAGTTCACCTGGAACTGAAGCTGGTTTATCTATGCGGACACCATCATGGAAACAAATTTACGCTGAATTTAAAGAAGTTTTCCTATTTTTTATCTTTTGTGATTGAATCCATAATGTGGTGATTTACGCCGAACAAAGAAGTTTTCCTGCTTTTTTATTTTTGTCATTGACCCACTTTGAAGTCTGTACCCCTGACATTTTTGAGGACAAACCGCAGAAGAAACAAAGCCTCCATATTGATGTTTACAAAGCAATTGCAAACCTTCGGTCAACGATTAATTTCTTGCAGTTAAACCAGAAAACGTAAGCCATCACAAACAATGGAAAGACATGAAACTTCATGAATTCTTTCTGGAAATTAAATAATTTGTTGCAAACAGTTTCTTTTGCAGAAATCATGGCAATAGATTTTCCTCTTTGTTCTTCAGACAACTTTATAGTCCCTCTAGGTAGATGAATGGGATGAATTTGTCTCCCAATAAACAGAGCCAGCCTTGAGTTACACAAAACTGATAGAACCTGCATCATAGGAGACACACATTGCACACATCCCCTTGTCCCTTCATAAGTGCCAAAAAGGATCGCGAAAGAACCCTCTCACAACACAAAAATTAAAGTATCAAAGTTCAGCCCATTAAAATGTAAAGACAAAATCTGTCCTTGAACAAAATGCAAATAACTAATTGAATGCAGAGACAATATCCTTGCCTTTGAGAGGATTCTTAAAAACAAATAAATGTTTTCAATGGCAACTACCCCAAAAATCATATAGATTTCAATGAATGGCAACAACCAAAAAGTTAAAAAAAGTTAAAAAACTGATGAAGATGGTGACAACCGAAAAAACAAATACAGTCATAGGAATCCAAACAACCAGAAAATCCTAAAGATCTTGAATTACCATGTTACCAAATTTGACCAAGATAATCTGAGGATTATGATTTTGTGTTTTCCAACTCTAATAAAAAATGAAAGGTGAAGAATCATATTATTTACTTTAAGTCGAGATATTATTGAATGAGATTTTTGCGGGTGACGTTGAGGGGTATCTTAGGTCTAAGTATGAGATTTTTTATTGTATTTTTAATTATAAATAACCAAAATGATTGTAGGTTCAAATTTCCTATTGCTTTCATATTGAGTTGAACATTATATTAAAGATAATTAAAATAAATTAATGGTGTAGGGGAATATGTTCTTGCTAAATTGGCATCTAATAAAGTATCGTAATGATTTTATACATCAGTGTAAATAAAGTCATAATCAAATGTTAGCTTGAACATAAAATCAATAGGGGAAGGTTAATTCAAAAGAGATACGCTTTTGAAGTTACGCTATTTGCTAAAGTGGATTGAACCTACAAATATAGTGTAAAGATAAGGTATTTTATCAATAAACTGCATATTTGCAAGAATGGCATAGACTTAGGGTAACAGTTACTTGATATGATCCTAGATTTTCAGGTTGCATGCTGCAACAAAATGATTTACACTCTTTGCTATCAAAACAATAAGAAAATTAATTGCACTCTTGAAAATGAAATTATAGATGGATTCCATAATCAAGTTTATTCAACGGCCGGGTCCCTGTTAATCATGGCGAGTTTGAATTAATTCCAGCTTCTGTTCATGCCCCTCGCTACAGACTTTTTTTCCATGCATTCTTTACAACCTGAAATATCTTCACAAGAGCTTTTATTAGCATATGAATCATCCTCTTCTGCCAAGCACGTATCGCCTAAAAAGAAATGTCTCTTTGGAACCCTAGGAACTAGGGCCATTTGCTTCCTATGACTCGTTCCCAATCCAAGAAATGCAAAACGAGCCTCAAAACATTTGAAAATGTAGGTGAATTCATAGTAGCCTTGGCCACTCGTTGGTCATCCTCATCGATCTGTTCACCTGTCCGCCTTCAGCTTATTCATGCCCCCGCTCACCTCAAAAAAACTTTGCACATTATTTATAAACAAATTTAGACTCTCAGAAAAGACCACTCAAGACAATGTACAAATGATCTATGTCAGTAAATTTTGAAAACATGAACAGGAGTGGTGGCTTATGACACACCACTAACATCGCTTCAACTGAAATATGACACCTGAAAATTATAGAAGTATTAGAACGGAATTTTACATCTTGCTGCATAGAAATGAAACCCACAATGCAGCAATCCTGTTCAAAAATAGATCAATCACAAATACATTGCAGTAAAATGGTAGTCCCTTTTCTTGCAACATTTTCTTCATTGCCTTTGACTCCACTTCAATCGTATCTGTTCACTTGTTTTAACAGTTTAACAATTGCCATGAGGAGATGGTTCCAAATAGCTGAGCCCGCAAATCAATACAGAAGAACTTAATCAATATCTTATTTCAATCGTGGCAATATTAAAAGTGAGCCACAAATTGGCCCTCACTCATTGCACTCCCTATCTTGCTCATCATGGAACGTTGTCTTTGACATGTCAACAAATATTCTAACATTGGTGATTTCCTAGTGGCATGATGGGTGGTGTCAATTGCTTTCTTTGTGTGAATTGTACATGGCCGCTTGTAATTCTCAAATTATATGGGCAATCCTTGATTGCAAGCCCGAGAACTTGAAAAATATCACATGACATTTCCTTTGAACAATTCACCCTAGTGTGATTGACCTTGCAGGTGGTACACTAAATATCCTTTCCTTCATTCTTAGTAATGGAATTGAGTTCGATCACCATTCGGAGCATGCCTTTCCTCAAGTCTCGCACTGATCTAAGTTCACTGTCGTCACAAGAGTTAGGGTCATCTTCTTCACTTTTTGTGGAGCCTATGCGAGATGTCTTATTTGCTTGAATGCCCATGGCTTGCCTTTAGTATGCAAGTTGCGTAAGATGAGGGTGTACGGTCCACCTTCATCGACAGGCTCCACAATGAGTAACATTCCAATCACTTTCATTAAACCATCAGAGCTTCTTCAATGCTGTTGGTAGGTTCTTTATTCAAGTTTACAGAAACAACCAAGGATAAAAGAAAATTGTAGGGTAAACATTCTCAAAGCAATAAACACAGCGGGCAGCCTCGAGCCACACAAAATTGTCATCTCTTAGTGGTTTAAATTCCTTCATTAAATGAATATGAGTCCATCCCCTCAACAGTGCCAAATAAAGGGGATAGACCAATATCAATCGCTGCCACAACACAAAAAAATTAAAGCAAAAACTTTATCTATGTTCCCATTTAAATACATGTTGGCAATAATGTCTTGTATTGAAACAAATATGCAAATAACTTTAATTTGTCAAGGTGAACAATATCCTTGCCTTTCGGTATTTCTTGAGATGGAGTAGATGGGATAACCAAGTCTCTAATGTCACTAGTTATAGGATGCTTCAGACACAGTTCTTCGGATATGATTCTCCTCAAGAAAGTCTGTGGTAGATGTTCCTCTGCTCTCTCTGCTATCTCGGGATAGACATGTCCCTAGGCTCTTCCCTAGGCTCAACCCTTCCTTTGGCATGAATCTGTAAACTATCTTGCTCACCGTCAGGTCCCCTTTTTGTGCTACTCCCTCTAACTTGCTGTTCAGGATGCGTCAAACTCTTTGCTTGATACTCTTACAGCACTCTCCAATCCAACCTAGTCTACAAGGTCCACACTTTCTTCCTGACAAGGGGCTATTGAAGTTTCCACACATTTCTTAGTCATGAGTGGCATAAGGTCCATGGGTTCCTGCCAAACCTTTTCTTGGTTTCAGATTCGGCTCCACCTCAAACTTCTACTCATGCTTTGACCATGGCTTTCACTTCTCCCCCGTACTTCACTTGATGGATTTTTGTGGTTGGCTTCCTTTCACATCCATTATTTTCTTTCTTGTTGCTCCACTAATCAAGTAAACAATATAACTTCATGGTTCCCTCCCTGACCTATTGTCTTCTTCTCCCACTATTGTTCGAGGTCAATAAATTATTTCTTGTTTTTCAAGTTTTATTCTTTTTGAACTCTTTGTAAGGCTATAATTTCTTTTGTTGTGTTTCACGATTATCTTTGGCACATAAACCTAGTAAGATTATGCAATGCTTCATTGACAATGAGTATTGTTGATTGACATTCACTTTGAACTAACTAAAAAATTTACCAAACATTCTTCAAAGGCATGGGGCCAAAATGTTTTCTAAGGAAACTACACTGCCAAAAACATCAATTGTAGACTAGTAGATTCGTATTGCCTTACAACATAGAAGAATATGATAGTTGTCAATGCTTCATCCATAGGTAGTGCTTAGTACGAGCTGTTTGCTACATGGACTTGGTGTGACTTTCTATTTATATGACAAGAATAGCCAATGTGTTGTCGGTTAACACAATTGTCTGAGAATCATTACAAAAGTACTTACAACCGATGATATAATTATTAACCACATAACATATTAGCTAGTAAAAGATGTAATTACGTTGATAACCATGACGATACTAATATTACTGTCTACGTTGTCTGGAAATGCTTGGCCCTTTTTGTGCAGGGGCTTATTCTCAGATGTTGATCCTTACAAAGGACCCCCAAAGTTGTCAGGATGATTACCTATTTCTATTTGCCGGTAGAAAGTATTATAAGTAGTAGGCGCACACTTATGCGTGCAAAGATCAATTTTACGCGATGAAATCTCGCATCAATATTCAAGCTCTTCATGTGTGTTTACAAAACTATGTTTGGGCTTATACCACTGAAGGCAATTGTATAGTCCTCCATGAAGAGGTGTGATATCTGTGCAGGACTTGGAAAATGAGAAAGGATCGGTTTGTCCTTAGATAGAGAATTCTTTGTCTTATTGTGAAACCACCAAGGCTGTTATGATACCATTGGAGCGGTTAGACAACCACTGTTCTGCCTAAGATGGCGGATTTTACAACTATTATTATAGCTAAAATTTGCACAACGTGATGTAATTGTCCCAGGGATTGCTTCCCAACAGTCATAAAGTCATTTTCAAGATTACAATGTACTTTGAAGGTAAGATTTGTCCACTTTACACTGCTTCTTCGTGGACAAAGGAATCCTTTTCTTTGATCCACTTTGTAGCATTTTTTGGAAAAGAAGATTCATTTATGTTAGGATAAGTGAGTGCTTTATTGAGTGGTTTGACTTATTGGAGAAGAATTCATCCTATCCATTAACAAACTATTGTTTGTTTGTCCTCTTGTAAAATATAGAGGAATGAGTCAATTGTGTTGGGGTGTTGTGGTGTAATCTTGGTGAATTCGAGGAATAAAGAAATACAAATGAAATTGTAGCCTTTTTGAATGAAATATTTTATTCAATATTTAGTTATAATGTTTTCTGTAAGTCTAGGCTATTTATTTCAAATTTGGATGTAACATTGGGAAAGATTAAGGATATTTTCAATTTTGGGGATGTACAAAGGAAAATAAATAGTTATTTGTGATAGATTACGTGAGATAGTTGTGTGCTTCCCTTTAGCAACGATGTGGGCAAATAGCGAAAAGATACAAACACACCGATTCCATTCTATTGTGAAATGGGTTTGCTTCACAACATAAATTACGTGGAACACATCTTAAATTTTCTCAGACATTACCTAGAGTGGTCCAGTAGGTATTCAAAAAGTACCATTACTTAGTTAAACGACAAATAAAGGAGCATTCCATGATGGATGTTGGTGAGGGGTTATACGGGGGGTGCATTACAACTTTTTGTCGTGTTGTGTTGGAACCGTTTGGCTTCTAGCACAAAACCACAATGTCCTTCGCAATGAGCATTACATGCATTGGTCACCATAGGACCATGCACCATTGATATTCTTGCAACTCTCCTGATCCTTAAACCTTTTGGGTGCCTATAATTTCTTCTAGAGGAAATTTATTCAAAGTGCATAGTATCAACTCCTTCTGACACTCCTACCACACACAATGACATCTTTTCTCCCTTAATTTATGACTATTTTAGCACAGTTATTTGGTCTTCAACCCAAATACTTGCCGAGTCTGCCAAAAAACTATAGTCTATATCCTTAAAAGAAAAAAACATTTAAATGATTGTTTATATAATATTTACATAAAAATGCCATATTATTCCAAGTATATCGCTTCCTACTTAACATTTATTTACATGATTTCCCACTTGAATGGGATTCACCATGTGGCTGGTAGGTTCCGGTTCTTTCTTGATGACTTGAGTTCATCAAAGCTACTTTCTAACTTAAATTTGTGTCAATTTTTTTTTCTGTTCTTTAGTATTTTCTATTTTCGTTGTACATTACTGATTCTTAGCATGTTGATTCTTTACACGGCTATTTGTACTCAATAATGTAGTTTCATGGTTCATCCCAAAAAGTTACACAACATTAAAAAATAGGAATTTCTAGGTTGCTGACAATTAAGACTAATACTCAACAAACTTTTAATATTATAAAATAATGCTTTGTAACACGGATTTAATACTCGAGAAACATTGTATATTAAAATACATTTATATACTTGTATGACAATATTGGATATTTTTGGTTGAATGGTCATCTATTAGAAATAAATTTATGATGATGCTTGTTGTTGCTATTTCAACTAACTTCATTATAAATAATAGCTTCAATATGTCAACATATAAAGTTAAATCGAATATGCCCTAAGATTATAAATGCATTGATCCTATGCCAAAGAGGATTCACACCGGAGATATAATTCCATTGAGTATCATATTCTTAATTATTTGTGCCAATGAATTTGTCAAGAATTGGCTCAATAGAATGGCTATTTGAAAACTTTCCATGCATTGATTTCTTCATTGCTTTAACAAATTTTGCTATTACACTTCTCAGAGCTTGTGTTCTTGCATTTCCTAAGAAGTTGAAAATATGTGATTACTTTTATCAATGGATTCTAGGCCAACCATCTTTAAAATGATGTAGCAAATTTGGATTTACATGATTTATTTTTTCAGCATACCGTTGGATTGATTTTTATCATTGGTTTGTTGAAACATAGTAATTTATCATCAATATACCTTTTGATTATGATGTGTTTGTGACTTATCTCTTGTTTATATGTTTGGATGATGTTGAATCCCATTGTCCTGAAGGTTATGTTCATTTGATTCTTCGATATAATTTCTTTGATCTGTTACCCCCGCCCCAATTGGTCTCTCTCCCATCTAAAAATGTGACTGTCGTCCATGAGAAGATCTATAATTTCGTATAGCAAAATTTATGTCTTTCACATTTAATCATACCTTAGAAAGATAAAGAGGCTTCATTTGCCATATAGGATGGGGCACTACATTTTCTGTAATCTAAATCAAACACATTTGTTGTTGCCTAGAATAAATTTGAAACAAAAGCACTCCCTGTCTTGAATTCATTAATTTAGGTGATTTCATCAAGATGCATAGATACATACTAGGACATGTTTTAACGAGTGTCTGGATTTGCATGTGAATAACATTATTGACATAATGAAATTCTAGGTTGTTCGTGTTAATTGATGAAGAGAAACTAATACAATGCTTGTAATGAAATTACTTAGTATAGATCTGAACATATCAGCAACAATAGAATACCAAAATATGGAGAAATGGTCACAATATGCAAGTAGAATAATTTGGCCACTTCGAGGAGTCAACCTCCAAACCATACAATAATACTAAGTGTTCAATATAATTATCTACTAATTACTAACTCCTATATATACCCTACTATGTTATGTAAACACCAAGGTTGACCTACTAAGCATACATGAAAGCATAAATAAATTATGATTTGACATGATAATATATTATGTTAGCCACATGTCAGCCACACATATATCTATATATGACACTAAATCAAGGGAGTAGCATTCCCCTCCATTTCAAAGCAATATTGTCCCCAATGTTGGAAATTTTAGGATTATGCTACATGAATGCTTCATCTTCCCATGTTGCATCTTCACTGTACAAATTATTCCAATTGATCAGATACTCAGTAATGACCCTTTTCCTTAACCACTTAGTGTGTTTCTAAATAATTTCTTTAGGATCCAAGATGATTTAACCTTCACATCAAGCTCGGGTAATACTAACTGGGATGACACCTTCTGTACAATGACCTTCTTAAAAAATAAACATGAAAAATTTGATGTATTTGATGGTTGACTAAGGGAGCTTGAATTTATATGCCATACTACCAATTCTTTTTAAAACTTAATAATGACCATAGTATTTAGGTGAAATATTGTTATCCTTATTATGTTATTTTAAATATGGTTACTTATAAGATTGCAATCACACAAAAACAATGTCTCCTACTTATAAGTGTCATTTACTATAGTTTTGATCAACTTGTTGCTTCATGCAGTTATGTTTCATTTCCACATTCTCTATAAGGCTAAAAAGTACCTATTTTTGGTGTTGAATGTTTTCCTCAACTTCTCTCACTGTATGGTAACTATTATTCAAGGTGGAGGTGAGGTATGATGATGTCTAGTACCCATACCCCTACAAATTTCTTAGCTTATATGAATAAAAAAAATCAGAAGATACCCCTCCAAACATTCTACTAGCTTAGTCTACCCATATAATTGGGGATTATAGGATAAACTACGAGTCAATTGAGTACCAAAACATGAAAAAAAAATCTTTCCAAAAATTGCTAATAAATATAGGGTCATAATCATTAGCTATAATCTTTGGTGTACCATGTAGTTCCCAAATTATATCCATAAATGATATGGCCACTGCACTTGTTGTAAATGGATGTGTCAAAGCATAAAATGGATCATATTTGGCGTGTCTATCCACAACCACCATCATTACACATTTATCTTTATATTGTTGTAATCATGTGATGAAATACACAAAAAAATCCTCCAAAAAATTGCTACTAATTAATAGAGGTTGTAGTAGACTCGGGGTCTTAATAGTTTATCCTTTGTTATGATGAGACACCAAGAATTGTGTCGCACATTTTTGGACATACCATTTCAAACCTTCCTAGAATAAATCCTTCTTAATTAGATGATAAGTATTCAAAAATATTGAATGGCCACCCACTGCAGAAGCATGTGGCTCATTAAGAACATGAAGTTTAAGGTTAGAGTTCTTGCATACACACAATCTATCCTTGTACCATAACACATCTCAATTCTATATATTTTTTCAGACATGCTCAGATCTTGTTGAAGGTTTTGAATGAGAGTGATGGTCTATGTGTCATTCTGCCACTTTGATCTTTCCTGATCTACTCAATCTTCCTATAATATGGACACATGACATATAATAATTCTTATGTGCACTTATCCATCTTAGATAGAGCATTAACCACCATATTTTACTTTCATTTCTTATAAATGATCTCAAATTCGCAATGTAACATTTTTTGACTCATTTATGTTGTTTTTTAGATGATATCATTTCTCTAAGATGTGTCTGAGACTATCATGATCTGTTTTCACCTTAAAGTGGAAACACATGAGATATGGCCTCGACTATTTGATCATGTGAAGAATAGTCGTCATTACTCTCTCATAAGTTGGTTTTTATAGGTTATTACATTTTAGTTGAATAATCTCAGATGTGATGGGTCCACCCTCTTGCATAGGTATTACACCTATACCACACCATGAAGCATCACAATTAAAAATGAAAGTTTTGGAAAATTTTAGGGTAGTCTGAATTGGAGTGAAATTCATGGCATTCTTCAGTGTATCAAATGCCTGGGTTGTTTCCTCATTCTAATGAAAATAGTATTTCTTCAATAATGATGTGAGTGGTGTTTTAATTCTACTGTAGCTCCTCACAAATCTTCCATAACCGGTGAGCCCTAAGAAGCCCCCTGGGGTTTTTGAAGGTTCTAGGAATCTTCCATTCCACCATGGCTTGGGTCTTATGCGGATATAATTTTACACCTTCATGAGAAATGATTTGACCCAAGTGTTATACCTCTATGACTCCAAAATCACACTTGGAGGGATTGACATAAAGGTGTTGTGGTTCAAGAGTGTCCAAAATCATATTGACATGATGTAAGTGTTCCTCTCATGTCTTTCTATATATTAAGATATCATCAAAGAAGATTAGGATAAAATTTCATAGAAATTTCTAAAAGATAGAATCCATCAAACTATGAAATGTCGATGGTGCATTTGTAAGGCAAAAATACATCACCAAAAATTCATAGTAGTCCTCATGTGTCCTAAATTTTGCTTTATGAATATATTCATCAGGAATTCTGATTTGATGATATCTCAATGTAATATATAATTTTGTAAAATAAAAAACACCATGTAACTCGTTTAGTAAATAATCAATAACATGAATTGTCTCTTCCGTAGGACCTATACCTTGACGATTTGATTGTAAGAGGCTTATTGTGATCAATTGGGTTTTAGGATTGTCTCTTCCGTAGGACCTATACCTTGAGAAACCTTAACTAGTTTTCCTTATTTATTGAGTGTGTAATATTCATTATTATTCGTATTTTTAATAACCTGTCTGGGATAGACTCCGATAATTTTTACCACATTACATTTAGTTGTATAGTTTGTTTTTGACGAGATCCTCCGCACTAGTGCATAAGTGATGATGGTGTTAGACACAAAAGAGGGAAATCAAGATAAGATCGCCCTTAGTACAATACAAGGGATGATGGCATCAATTTTTGAAGGAAATGAGAGAGATCCAAAAAACATTATGTTGTCAGGGGAAGATGATGGATTGAAAGAAGAACCCATTGGGAGCCTAACATGATTAAGACTAGCCAAGAATATCCTAAGAGGGGACATGATGGGTGTTGAACAAGATGATATATGAGAATAAAACATTTTTCCCAAAATCCTAATGGGATTGTTTATGCAAAGGTACAAAGAGGTCATTGGCAACAGAAAGGATGAGGATCACAAAAAAATTGATTAATAGGATCAGTTGTGGAAGGATTTGTAAAGGTCCGATGGGGTCAAGATGAAATGCAAATTGCACATATCAGACCAGTCGTGCAGTAGGGTTTTACATAGGGGTCGATCGTGTTGGAAAAATAGGAAAAAAATAGAAGTAAATAGAATTTGATCTAATTTAGGGTAGAGTATGATTTGTGTCAGCTTCACGAGAGTTTATGATGGGAATTTGATAAGATTCCATCTAGGTTCTCAATTGTAGGGATCAAATCTAAGTCTAGACACATAAGGTAAATATGAAAGGTGCTCAAGGAGCACTAATGTCATTATTCTAGGGGATGACCCTAACCCTATGATAGATATAGGTTTCCAAGGCCTATACCGAAGATAAATATAAGTATCCTAATAGGTTTCATAATAGAGATACATCAATGGATGGATAAAGCCAAGGGGCGTAACATAATAAGACAATGTAATAGATCAACGAAAACATACATCTACTCCAGTTTATAACAATGAATAACCAATCAACAACATACACGTACAAGATAAAAGACTAAGAAGGGTTGAAAATACTTACATGTTGTGTGTGTGTGTGTGCACGCTCTCTCTCTCTCTCTCTCTCTCTCTCTCTCTCTCTCTCTAACTCATTATGGTGACCCAAAGGCAAAAGGGTAAGCTCAAAATCCTCAAATCCTCTCTCTCTCTCACACACACACACACACACACACACACACACACACACACCTATTATGCGTAAATTGAAAGGAAGTTAAAAATATAAAAAAAATTACAAGGAAATCAGGGGGCACGACCCCACACTCCAAACCATTTCCCACAACTATTGGATGCTCCATCTGTCACTCCCCTTTACACTAGGGCACAACCTTTAGCTTGAACGCCCTTGATACACAAGTATTTTCTATGGCCACTTCTCCACATCCATGAATACATACATGTGTGTGTGTGTGTGTGTGTGTGTGTGTGTACATATTTATCCTTTCATTATATACTTGAACTCCATGAAATTTTCTCCAAAAACTTGCAACCAAAGAGAAGAAATGAGATAAAATGAGAGGAAATGAAAAGAGGGGAAAATAAATTTGTTTTAACCAAATCATAAGGATGAATTTTAGGGTTTCTAGAAAACCTATAATATAACAGTGGAGATCATCTTGATCTAAGGCCATAATTAGATCCTACAAATGTACTTAACCTTGACCCCCACTTGTCCTTAGTTAACCCTTCTATGTGACTTGATTAATAATTCCTATAGATGTTATAATAAGCTTATCTAAAGTAGTCTTTTAATAAGATGATTAAAAAAACTTTAAATGGATAGGTCTTATAAGTTGATTATAATTATTTTTCTCTATTTGAAAATTATATGGCTTAAGCCTATAAAAAAAGTGCAACTTAGGAAACATTGATTAAATAATTGTCTCAAAATGAACTAATGCTACAATTTAATAGTTAAACAAATATGGAGACCCTACCCCAAGGAGATCGGTTATTTCCACTTTATCGCTCTCCTTCCACATGCATCAATGTTGTCATCGGAGATTGACCAACGTCCATTTAAATTCTACAATATTTTAAACTAATAATCATTTTAAACATTTTATCACCTCACGGTTATTGGATTTTCCAATCTAATTGATAAGATCACACAATGTGATAAGTTGTAATGGCGCAAGCCACTAGCATTGTTTAACAATGTGACAAAGTGAATTGGAACACACAATACCTAACACTTGTTCTCATTAATCCTTTAAAAAAAAATCCATAATTTTACTGTTAACATGAGTTAGTTGAGCATTTTAATTTGGGGCATTACACCTCTTCCCCCAAATTCTTTGCCATCACTGACAAACAATCCTCAAACCCTATTTTCTTGTCCACCCTCTTTTCCATCTTTCACAACTGATGGGGAAAAGGGGAAACAAATGGAGGTCTAGGTAAATAGAGAGAAAGGTTATAGAGTTTAGCAATGGTAGTGGAAATGCATTCAACATTTACATTAAGTATTGGGGAGGTTCACAGAAGGAGAGGGTGGTGAATGCCAAAAATGAAATTGGGACAAGGGAACCTTCCCTTACGTCATCCCAACACATGTTAAATTTAGATCTCATTACATATTATTAAAGTAATTACTTCTTGTGAGAAATTAATAAAGTATATTGTTTAACAAGAGCTGATATTTGATGCCCATCTCACCCACATTATTATTCTATTTGTTAAAAATAGAATAATAACATCTTATTATTATTCTATTTGTTAAAAACATCTTCCCATTAATTATGACTTGTAACCATATCTATAAAATGTTCACACACATACACACACATTTCAAATTTTAGTAGAATGTATATCCTTCATATCTTAACATTAAGTTGAAGAAGGTGGATTATTTTATGCTCCATAGTACCCAGATGAACATGTTTATACTTCGTTAAAATATACTATTTATATTCTATTTTAATATAAATATTTATATTTATAACTATTTAACATTTCTCTAAAAAATGATTAAAACTTATACTTTAGATTAATATAACATTTGATAGTGTCACTAAATCAATAAAACGATTGGTTTATGCGAGATTCTTTGTGAATGATTGTGTGGAGGAAGAGCTTCGTACTTCTATCCTTTTTCCCTCCAAGTTTAAGGAATGGAAACAACAAATAGAATATGTGAGGAATCAACAAATAGAATATAAAACTAAAATAGACCAATTTAATATACAGAGGAGATGCACTGGAAGAAAGTGTCGAAAAATTCTAAGCTGGAGAAACTGAGAGCAAACAAACAATGCAAAGTCAATATGCCAATTTGACTTGTATTTCACCCTGCTCAACTCAAATTGTGAATGCAAATTTGAAACTACTACTTGTTGTTTTAGACAACCATCCACAATGATATCATTATTTTCCATCTTATTATATTAATTTATAATATGTTTCATGGTAATTATCTATGTATTGTTAGATTCCACACAATTTCTTCAACATTTTAACTATTTTTGCACATAAACAAAATAAACTTATCCTGGATTAAGAAAAGGTATAGGTTTTTGAGTAAGATATTTTTAAATTTGAAGTCATTTCACATTATACAACTACATAGGGTTCTCTTTATCTTTCACCTATTGTTGGAATTGTTCTGAACTGTGGCAAAATTAATTATAGGTGGAAAAAATCATAGTGGACATTTCCTTAATTATGTGTTTTGTGGAAGATGACAGTTTGGGAAAATAATGGGAAGAGAGTCATTACTGGGTATTTAGAAGGAGACCCTAAGAAAATATGCAATAAAAATTAGGTATTTAAACAAGAATATTATTCGAATCCTAATCTTAATTTTTTTACCATACTTAATGGTATATTTTACAACGAATTTTCTTCAAATTATTATAGAAGGGTTAATGTAATTTTCTCGTAGAATACTTATTGAAGTTTAGACAATGTATACTTCTTCCTCTCATTTTATTATTGTTTTTTCATTGTTTAGAGATATAAATTTAAAATTTTCAATGTAGAGACAATTTATTTGATTAAAAAACTTAACATATTAGTGTTGTCATGTGTTTTTGCAATGTCTAAATTCAAGATTGAAAGCATGGCGACTATACCCCAGTGTCAAAAAATTTCTCATAACCCCTCCCGAGTCATCCTTTGGATCACCTTGCCTTCTGTGTCATGATCCCTGCATCCTTGAAAATCTTCATAGTGTGATTTACATCCTTCTTGAGTGTCTAAGATGTGTTCACGACGTCACTCATCCCATTCAATATAATGTTGTCAAAGGAGTAAATTTGTACTAAGTCTAGAAAGGTTATTCCCTAGCCTATCTAGGGCAAGTGTGCATCCCACAGGTTGATAAAGAAGCCTAAAGTCATCTGAAGATGTTGAGAAATAGTTTTAAAGCCATTGGAACAAGTTTAGGTAAGTTTGAGAAAGTTTCAGATGTTTTGGAGCAAGATAAGTGAAAGCGGATTTTGGAGGCTTGAGGAGCATGACGTGTAGAAAAGCACTTGAACTTCAATGAAAGATTATGGGATCTTCGGGATGAGTCAAGAGGTAAACAAGATACCATGAAATATAAAAGGATCATCTAAATTATGGAGTTTTCACATCTTTCACAAGACCTAAGCGCTTCCCTGTGCAGACCAATCTCAACAGACTCACCTAGCGGTCAATAATGAAAAATAATAATATTTTGGAGAAAGAAGCATAATAAAGTATTTAAAACCCTTCCATTGATCTCAAAATGGTATTGGGAGTCAAATTAATATAAAATTTCACCTAAAAATACCTCCTACAAATCTGGGATAGTTGGTTTTATTATTTCAAGAGTTAGTCACATTTGCAATTGGAAGTTTGGCACATTTTGGTGTCCAAACTGTCTTGACTGTCTGGGACAATGGGGATAGTAGTGACAAAAAATTCACCCTACCCCCAAATTAAAGCCCCTTGACCCTCATATGTAAACCTATTCATCTCAGACAAGGTGCTAAGTGATCAAGTATGCAAAATTGGCTAAGTATTGGGCTTCTTAACCCTTGGGCACACTTTTTTGCCCCTACTATCCCAATTTCCTGGGACGGTTAGGATAGTTGGGATAGTAAAATTCACCCCACCACCATCCATTTATCAGGTTCTTCATGTGACCTCAAATATTGTCTCCTGGGTGCTCAAGCTTTTCTCTCTCATCCCCCCAGCTCCCCACTCGCTTTCCACCATTTGTCAGACTCTGGGAAGGGGCACATTTTATTATCCCAATTGTCCCATGATATTGGGGAAAGTAGGGACAGAAAAATGCACCCCATGCCTTGAAGGTTGCAAACTCAAAAATAAACTAAGTCTTTCCCTCACTGCTTCTTCTTTCTCTCTCTCCCATGAAGTAATGTCAATGTTGGAGAAACTTTAAAACGCAAAGTAACTCTTACCCATCTCATTTTTTCTCATGAACACCATGAATGATAAGTAAGAACTTCCATTAAATATGTAATTTGTCCAGACACCATGCCAAAATTTATCAAAATGGCAGTATGCACTAAACCTTGAAAAATTCATAGGACTTTCGAACCAGCTAACGAAATTGGGTGAATTTTCCAGTTGTTCTTCAACTTTAGAGTCATCGAGAACAATGTAAGAACAAAGAAAAAGATGAATTAGTTCATTAATGCAAAAAAAATCCTAGTTTGATGCCCTAGCATCTACTTTTTCAGTTTTTGGGCATTCTAGTGGGTGGATTGAGTTGAAATTCAGAGCACAAGATCGTAACGAGGAGCCTAATCCAATGATGCGATTTTCGTTGCAATCAGAGGTGGAGAAGTAAAATTTCTAAAAATTTAAATGGGATTAGTTAATTTATATGGTATTGGTGTATTTGTGTTTTTATTTTTACTATCGAAGGTAGTAAATAAAGGAATATTATTAAGGATCTTATTATAATATATTCCTTTTCTGCCAAATGACAAAACTTTTCAACATAAAATCATAACTAAATTAATATCATAATAATTATTAATTGACTAAACCCACACTAGCAATTAATATACATACATTTACATTAGTACATGAATTTAAAATATAAACACACAAATGTTGTTGTTTTGACATTGTTGTTGTGTTGTTTGGTGTTGTTAGTCGAGCTCCTTATTGGCAGTTGACCCCTGTCTTAGTTTTTTCATGTTTATCTAGCTCCTAGGATTTTTGGTTGGGGTGTGGCCCCCACGCATCAAAAAACCACTTTTTTGTTATTGTATTATCTAGTTGTTGAGCCTTTTTGTGCTACAGTGTATGGTCCCTTCAAAACCATTTACCAATAGTAAAAAAACATATCTTTCAAAAAATAACTCCAAAAACTCTAAACTTTGGAGGGAATATCCCTTGAATGATGTCTCCACGACACACAAAAAATATCTAAAAAATTAAAATTCAATCTTAAGATATAGGTGAATCACCAACATTAGAGTTTCATCCCAAAAATTGCCCACATCGAGGCTCTGGTACCACTTGATAAGATATTTGCATATAATAAATGAATAAACTATAGAAGATAACACAATACAAGAGATATTAGTGGTCTAGTATGCCCAAATATTCAATATATGCATAATAATACCCTTAAGGTAGGTAATTACCATATAATGCTCCTTGAGGAAGGAGTAACTCCACAATATCCTAAGATGGGAATCCACTTACAGGGGACACCTCCAATATAACTCTACAAAGTAGAAGACTCAAAACATACATCACATGACATAACTCATATTGATACTTTCATCCTTTATATAGACGTACATTACTCTTAATGGATGGGTAACACCTAATCCCAATGTAGTTTGACTCATTACCCAATATAACTAATTCCTATGTGACACCATATAATATAAACATATAACTAACTAAGGGGGATGTGTGCCACATGTCAACATCTCCATCAACCCATACACATTATAATATAATATCCCAAGGTATATAGAAAAGGAAATTCCAAAGAGTTTTGTTGAGTGTGCTTCTTCAAGAACCCAACTCACCTAAGTTTCAAATTCAATGAAAAATATCTTGTAGAGGTGAGGCAATAATTCCATCCAAGCACTAAAATCATACCTCAATATGCCTAAGGGTCTTAGAAAAGTGAAAATCATAGGAAAATAACTTAAATCATGAACTAGAGACCTCATCTCAAGGATCAATGTTTTATAAAATTTTAAACTCCAAACTCAAACAAGATTTGTTCAAAACATTGCAGGATATTTGTGGCTTTGTGGGCACCCAACAATTTTCTCCAAACTTTGACTCCATTAAAACTACCTAATTTTAACTTCCACATGTAGAACTCATTCCAAGGATTAACCTTTTCTAAAGCATAAAAGTTTAAAAATTGATGACTTTTGTGTAAATCCTAAGTGAATGTTTGAAATACTACTAGAATTTCCTTAAACACACGTCATCTTAAAAAATGCACTTGACATGCGATGAAAAAAATGTGCCACATAAACATTCTTATAGTTCAAAAAATGATCTTTGTCATATCATTTTCATTCAGAATATGTTTTATCTTTTTTTGAAGTGTTGGATAGCTCTTTCAAAAACCCATCCTACCTTATGGAGAGACTAAAGAATAGTTGTAACCGATAATGTGCCAAATGGGGATTGCTTTTATCACATGGAAATTGTAGGATACATAACATGGAGTCTAAGAGGGGATAAGAACCCTAGGGGTGACTTGTGAACATAATGAAAAATATACCTATATTTATATCTGAGTATTGCCTTTTCCTGAGCATTTTGTGCTTGAGATTACTCCTTGTTGAAATTGTGTTTCCTTTTATCTAGATAAGTATGAACCTGTAAAATAAGAAAATGTAGTCAATGTTCATAATATATGAAATTGAACTTTAACTTTAGAGAAATTTTATGCGTAGTAAAGTGTAAAATAAAAAAGTGAATCAAGGATAATACACTTGAATACCAAGAGAGAAAGGATAGAATGTTCCTATGTATTATTTCATTGGATAAATTTTCCTTGGAGATGGTAGGATGGGTTGAGAGTGTGAACTAATGTAAATACTCTTATGATTTAGGTATTCTACCGCCAAAGTAAGAGTATTGGGAGAGCAGTCATCTTTTCCCTCCGTCCATGATATTTACCCAATAACCCATAGATAAGTGCCATTACAATATGGTCACCAACCCAATAGTAACTGGCCACAGATGACACTTCATTCTAGACATATCAATATCCCTACATATGCCCTAGGTGTCGCTCCTTATTAGATACCGGTAGGAAAAATATGAACTGAGAAAAAATAGTTAGTTCCCTTACCCAAAGTATGAAACATGATATTGATTTTGTTCCTTTGTTCTGGATAGTAATCTAAAGTTGAATGTTTGTTATTGGATTCTATGTAAAAATATCATTGAGATATTGTGACAACTATCAAATTCTTATTTTTTCGCTAGGACAAAAATTCTTGGGTGGGAAAAAACCACCCACCATTACTGTCTTCTCTGGGAGATTTTGTCCCTATGTTTTTTATGGCCCATGTCTAATTTTGAACCATTTTTTGAGTTTATGTTATGTATAATTGCAATTTGTACCATTCTATCTCTAATTTATAAACTACTGAGAGGGTGAAATAATAACCCAATGGTTTCCCCCCTCATTTGGGGTGCACGAGATAGATCAATGAAAATGCACAACCCAAATGAGAGGAACATAAATATGATGTGTACATATGAAGAAGGATTCCTTTAGGGGTAATAGGGTATGTGCATGGTAATAACCATGACAAATGACAAAACAATGGAAATAAATCTATCAATAAGTGTTAGTGATAAACAATCATGACATAATGTAATAGAAACAAGTCAACACACAATAACACAATCAAGAGGATAGTATAGTAGTTGGTGTAAAACATGGGACACCACTCATGATGTCACAATAAGATATTCAAGGCCTTCAAGTCCATACAATAAATTAAAATAATCAATCATAGGGCATAGCTAACAAACAATGGAAAACAAATCACGATCATAGAAGACAAGACAGAAATAGAATAATTAGATAACCATGGTTGGAAGTAATCCTGCAAGACAAATGTTACACATGAAGCACCCATTATAATGTTAGAATAATGAATATATGTCACAATGCATATATCTAAATGAAATAGAAATGAAAGTAGTATATATTTCAATGATAACACATGAATGTGGAAAGGTAGGGAAGGTAGATGCCCTCATGAGCCTTGGTGGAACTGGTATAGAATAGTGTCAAACATCATGTAACATGTGATAACATGTATATGGCTTTCATTCACCTCAAAGCATATGTGAATGCACATGTGTATATGTAAAAGGATAGAACATACTATGAATCAAGCTAACATGATAGGAAAAATGCAACATGGAATAGTATAAACAAGCAAAGATACATCCAACCAAGATCTAAGATAATGTTTTTGTATTTTTGCAAATATATGAATGTTTTTGTATTATTATAATATAATATCCTATTACTAGGGAAGGGAAGTAAATTTTCCCCCATAATGTGCATGTGTGCAAAGTGAGGTTCATGTATGTAAGTGTGTTCTCAATAGTCAAGTTTCAACCTAGAACAAGAGTGTGTCATTGGGTAACAAAGGTAACACAAGAGCTACCATAGAAAAATGTCAACATAGTGAGGGGAGAACCCTATAGAATCAAAGATTCCAACTGCATGAAGTAGTAATTTATAATGACATAAATAATAAGAGTGTGTTCATTAGGAGAAACTACCCTGGACATAGTGGAACAGGTGAAAACAAGGATAAGAAATAGGTGCAATTTGAGGAATATACAGAATTGAAGCTAATTAAATTTGTATATTGGACTAGCCCACTATGTACTAGACCCTTTAATCATATACACAATTGTGGAAAGTAGGGATTTGATTTCCCCCATGGATGTAACAAGATGAGGTGTAAACATAATATATTATTCATGAATAGAAGTTTGGAAAGTGATTAAGCGAACAGTATCAGGAATCATTATCAAATCATCACACTATGTTCTTACTTGTGGTGGGGAAGCTACAACAAGTGATGTGACATTGGATTTAGTAAGCATATGATCTTTATAATTGCATCAATAGGTGTTCCAAGAAACATATGTGAAATCCATGGTCATGGTGACATTGTGAAGGTGGATATAAGTCTCTTCCATCACCTTAGTTATTATTGTATATGTAGCAACCACCATAGGGGGAAAATATCTAGATATAGGTAAGTGTGAAAAAATATGTATTAGGGGTCGATTGTCATTTGGGTAAGAGTGAGACATAGTGGGATGAGTATCATGGTTTCCAATAGAAGGTTCATCATATAAAGTAGTAGGATTGTATTCTATCATAGGAGGATAATGATGTGCAATGTAATTATTATTTTCATTATCATGTATGAGAGGGATATCACAAAGATTAACAACATGAGGTGTGGAATCTATTGTAGCATTATCCATGGAAGAAGGTGTTTATAAGGGCCTTGTGTGTTATGACATGGGTAGAAGGGATTGCATGTATTATGTAACCAAGGATGACCTAGAAGGATATTATAATTGAGATTATGAGGCATAATGTGACATAGAACATTAAGAGTGCAAGGTCCCACTCAATAATGGGTAGAGTGATTTCTCCCAACACTCACTTAGGTGTATTATTAAAACCACAAATACATAGAGTAGAGGGATTTAATTCATCAGTAGCAAAATCCCTATTTGTTGGAGAAAATAGATCTTACATATATTAAGACTAAATCCATTATCAACTAAATCACGCTTAACAATCACATTATGAATGTGAACCTGAATATACAATGGGGAACATTGTCAAGAATTATTTGGGAATGAACAAAAGACTTGAGATCTTGTGTGCTCAGATCTATGCAAGGAGCTATGATATCCTCTAGGAGATGGGAAATCTAGATATATAATAATTATCCTTGAGTTTTCATGATGAATGAAAGATATTGAATTCCACAACCAAAGAAAGAAACCATATGGTGATTAGGGTTAGGGATATAATGTTCAATGAGAGGGTTGGGTTCACCAAATTATTTAACAAAATTAAATCTTAATCAAATGACTGGAGTAAATTAGATATATTAGAAACATGCAATATACAACCATACAATGATGAGAAAATGCAACCAAGAGGATAAGAGTGACTTAACTAATATCTAGTTATCTAGATTGGATGTAGGCTAGAATGATGGTGGAACAGGATCAATTTGGACTGTGTATGCTTCATCTAGAAAATAGTGACCTAGAAGTTAGTATGAAAAGTTGCTCCTAGAAGGGGAAAATTTTCTTGGTTACTAGTGTCTGAATTGGGTGCTAGTGTCCTCGTAATAGATGTAGATTTGGTTCTTTTAGTGTCTAATAATGTCACCTTCACTTCAACTTGTTTCGCATCCACTTCATTGTAGGGTTCTCTTGTCACACTTGTACCTACAAAACAAACCCTAACTACATACACAAGACTCAAGAACACATTAGACTAAATAAAATATGCATATACTTGAGTCATAGACTAAATTTGCTGGTCACCCCAATGTGATTGTCACTCGAGCACTATTGTACTACATTTCAAAAAGACTCAATGTAGTTCTTGTGTGTGTGTGTAATGTGTGTGTGTGTGTGTGTGTAAGTGTCAAGTGACGAAGGAGTGTCTCATAGAAATTATGTCCCTTGAAAATAGGTTTTCCTTGTGCAAGTTACACCAAGATAGTGGGCTAAAACTACTTTGTCCCCAAGATAATGTGTGTTATGGAATTTAAAATTTTGCCTTCCTGTGCAATAAATGATGCAACCCAAATGTATTCCTTAAGTTGCTCCTTTTTTTTCCAAGAAGTAGATAGAGAATAATAGTCTAATACTCACTTGAATGAGTTGAAGGATGGTTCGTAGAATAATGCTACCTTATTCCTTTGCTTGAATTTTGATATTAACAACACTAGAGGCCAACTTAAAGTGATAAATATAATAATAATTTGGTCTTAGATTTGCACATGGAAATAATAATAATGTTCTATATTAATTAATCTCCAGCACAATGGACAAATTATTAAGATTATTTTATTTAAATAAGTAGTCCTATGAAGAATGTATAGAACAAGTCAAATTTAATTTAGGTGGATTGTTTCAACAACCAGGAAACAATAGTTAGTCTTCAACAAAATGTATGCACTAAATAGTCTATCCCTACATAAATGATAATATGCTCATTATACCTTTATGATTCGAACAAGAAAGAACATCATTTCAACCAACACATTTAATATGTTACATTAACATCATCCTTGTGATCTCTACATTTACATTTTCTCTAATAACTACATTAATCAATGAATAGGGACCATATCAACTATCCAAGTTTACATATATTAAGCATCCCATCAACATTACACATCCCATAGTGGAACATGGTGCAAGAACGCTTTCCTACAATGGGTGCTGATGGTACAAATCTCCATGGTTTTCAGCGTTCAAATAGGGAAAACACAAACATTTTACTTTAACATAATACATTGATGCTATATGTTCTTATGGAGGTAGAAAAAAACCTCCTACAAAAATAGGTAACTAAAGTGCTAGTTTAGAGGTAGTGACGAACTCGAGGACGTTGAACATCCTTTTACCTCCATTGCCTTCATCCTCCAGTGTGACGTTACTAACTCAGCTTGATTTGGCTTTGAGGCTCAATAGTTTCCACATTGTATTTATTGGTAACACAACATACACACACTCATCTGCAATATGATCACCCCTATGAAACATGTCCTACTATGTGACTCATGATCCTGATCAAAATAAAGTCTCTCTCCTTCTATGGTTTTAAACAAGATTACCACAAACCTTAACATGAACATGCCCCATCAACTGTCCACTTTGTGTGGTTTTCTGGATCCTCCAACAAACCCTTTCAAGATCCATGAATTGACTTACATTGGTGATTTTTTTTCAATACTATGTTTGTACATCAAGGAAGTACATAGGAATCACAACTCGTTTATTACAAAACTACACACTAGAACACATATTGCAAAGATTTCACATTACTTCATATAAGACTTGTAATGTTCTTGATTGCAGTCGTTGTTGATCACTGCCACTCGATCTCGAATAGCATAGACAACTACCACTGCCACTAGAAGTTTCCTTTGACTTAATTCGTTTTGGGTGCATAATGGAAATGGAACAATGGTGTCATGTCCCCCCCCCCCCCACAATGTGAAATTTCCACACACGAACACTAAGAAGAAAACTCAATCGAAGACATACAACTGATCAGATTTGCTAGTTAGATATTTTTGCACATGGTCACCATTGCAAGTGAACGTATTCACAAGCAGCCCATCTTCCAACGAAGTATGATAGTTAGAGGATCACGTCAGTCAAAAGATCACTAATAGTCTTATGTCATCCTCTTATTAAAAGAGTCATTTAAAAGTATATGTCAATAAAATGTTCGTCAATTGTTGTTTAGTTTGGCATCTAATTTTGTTTAGAGTCAAAATTCATTTTTTTGTAATAGAATCATCAGCATTGTTATCAAGTGTCATTAAAAGAATCAAGGTCATGCAAAAGAGTTCAAACATTTTTTTAATGGTATTGTCATTTTCAAATCCGTTTTCATTTTAAAAGTAATCTCAGTTTATTATTTTTTAAATTTCTAGTCCCGTCCTCATATTTTCAAATAGTGTCAAATGTCATAAAGTCATCATTTGTCATTGTATTCAAAATTTTATTTAAAAAATGCCTTTCGAATGCATTTTCGATGTTACTCGACATCCGAAAAATAAAAATTTCACATTATGAAATGAAAATTATTAATGTGTTTATTCTGTTCGAACTCTTCTAATGTACCTTCATCAAGTTTAGAAAGACAAAAAAGTGGTGTGAAATTTTAAAAATGTAAGAACACAAGTGAAGAGATATGAGCGCCCACAAGGGGAAAATAGAGTCGACAGTTATTGTCCCTTACTACGAGCTTATATCCAAAAATTTCCAAAGATAAATCATGAAATTCTCATCTAAGTAACACATTGTGTGATGTCCAAAAGTAACGATATAATTTTGAAAAATTAGAGGATGAAATCATGGAAAGTTAAACAATGTCAATGTAAAGAAAGACACATGTTATCAATGTCTAGTTTTCTTGCTTAGGAATCATGCATATAACGACATATTAGAGGCATCATGTAATCATAGTAAGTGCATAATTTTTTGCCTACAAAGTGTACAGACACTATATCCCTTCATGTACACCCTTTTCTGATATGGTTTATGCTCTTACAACTTATTTTGTTTTATTACTACTTCTTTCGCTTTTGTCTGGAATTTGGACCTTTGACACCTTGTGATGCTCACTGTGTAACTGATTTGATCTTCAAAACCTCAGATAGCATATAAGTCCTTCAAAATAAATTAGGTGGGTTATGGGAACCCCTTTGCACCACCAACATCACCACTACTCTGAAGAGGGATCAAACTGCATGTAATTCTTGCCTAACACGTAATCTCTAGAATGTATGCAACCAAATGGATAGTCGTGATCGTGCGACAATAAGATTTTTCTTGCACCTTTTACCTAGCTTAACTTGGAGTGATAATATGTTCCTTATATTTTCATATCTGAGTGGATGAATGCCCTATAAAGAGTATGTATATTATATGGAGCTCAAGTGAGTCTTATAATGGCCTTGGTTATGCTTACTCTTAATGTATACTCAGGAGAATCTTTTGGTGTCAAGTATGTATCATCTCCTCCTTGATAATTGACTAAATGACTATCTTATATATATGTATTATGGGTTTGAAAAACTCAAATAAGGTCAAATAGGAATGACCCAAAGGAATTTGAATTAGATAAATTGTCGTTAAAGAAGATGGGACCAAAGTGGATGGGAAGGGCCATAGCGTACTAATGATATGGCCCATTCTGGGTGCTTTGGTCTATGATGCATGTACGAGTGATTCGAAAATTGGAATTGTATTGTGCAAGGGTTTAGCCTAAATATATGGACTAATATGATTATTTTATGAGTAAATGATTTGTGTGTGCAAACAAGAATGAATGGGATATATTTAAGTATAACATGATTGACTAAGTTGGACAAGTGTGGACTAATGCAAAGGCATTATACAATTTGTGTTGTTGTAGGACATGAATTACCAAAATGAGTGTCTACATTTCCCCAGTTTAAGTATGGAATTAAAAATTGTGTGTTTAAAGTAAAATTCACCTGAGTGTGTAGACACATTTTGTCTTCGCTCAGAGCATCTTGTGCTTGTGCTAGGACTTTGTCTTTGTTACAATTCTGTTTGATTTTCCACGATGTGTATCTATAGATAAAAGAGTGTAGTCAATTTCCATAGTATAGGAAATCAAATTTTAACTTGAAAACTTTGAATTTGATGCGAAAACAACAATAGGTAAAAATCTAAAATCAAAGCAAGGGAAAGTGTACACATGATTGTTTTGCAAGAAAGGAGGAGAAAATACTCCCACTACTGTTGCCATGGAGATTTATTGAACTTTTTATTGGAGCTGGTTGGAAAGACTTAGGGGTGATCAATCCCCAAGTGGAATGTGCCGAATAGAGTAGAAAGAAGTGCAAATATACCCCACATGGTAAAGAGAATTGTATGGGGAGCGTTCTAGTTTCTCTACATCCCTCCATAAAAAATGAGCAATGAGAAGTCTAGCCTATAAGGATAAAATTCACCTTGATACTTCCTAAGACCCAAAAATAAGTGCCATTATAGATGAACATGAACACACTTTATTTTTAAATGATGTATCGAGGTAATGCTAACTTGCACATACCCTTGGCACTGGCATGATATGACCTATACCATGAATTTTATAATTGAACCTGAGTAAAAATCATGTAGATTTTACTAAGAAATTATACCAATTGATAAATGTATTGAACCTGCCCCATGACATAAGTGTATGGAATGGGCCATAGCTTTCATACGCTATGGTCCTTATTGTACATTTTGATCCTTGTGTGTTTTCTGACCCAATTTTGTTTCTGAGCCATTTTTTGAGCCTCTAATCTGTTTGATTTTGTACATATTATTTTGTTTCCATATTTTGATTTTTTGTGAGGGTGATATAGCGCTTGATGGTTTCCCCTTATTTGGGGCACATGATATGGAGCAAAGTGAATGTGTCCCAAACAAGAGGACCTGTAACTAATGTGCACATGTGTTAAAGGATGCCTGCAAGGGGGGAAATGGGAGTGCACATGGTCTGCACCATGTCACATACATAATAATATAATAGAAGAGCTACCAAATTGTTAGTTACAATAGTATCTATATTTAAATATTTAGCTAATTTTTTGGTGTCTTTCTAAGATTGTCTGGTTTTTTGAACCATATATAAGCACTCGATGACTCTACTCCACTGTGTTTTCAAATATTAAATGGCCACATCACATAAGAAGAATATATATGTGAAGAAGTGCTCAATGAGATACACATTTTGAGTGTGTACAAAATTTCCCGTGAAGAAGAAGTAAACTTTTTAAAGGTGGCTTCCTCCATTCACAGAGCTCAATCCACTCCTCCACAAAATAGGTTCTTCCCTATTTTACCAAGAAACGTCTATCATATAATCTTCATGTCCACACAAAGAAATCATAATTTTTTAATTTCAATGGGTGTATCCCTTTTACCTTATTTGTGTGGAATGATATATATGTATCTTCTCTTAAAATCATCCCATACTTCACTAGTGAGAATGCATTCATCCCCATAGAAAATATCCAAGACATTACCACTTTATGTTCATTTAATTGTGTCATTCAATATTTATTTGTGATGTTGTTATCTACTTCGGTCAAAGTAAAATCTCTTGACTAGTATAGAATTTTTCCCCCGAACTCAGTTCATGATTGGGATGAGAAATGAGAATAATTAGGCAAGTAATTTCAAGAAAATGTGAGAATTTGTCTCCCACAAAATAGTTAACAACTATAAAAAGGGATCCTATCAAAACGTTTTTTAATTTCAACAATAGATTCTAGAAGACATAAGATAGTATCCCACCTCAAGTAATTCCTTCACCTCATATAACCTTCCTATATTTCCTCAAAGCCATAACTTTGAATATTGTAATCATGATTCAGTATATGGGTGGCACCATTTTACTTGATGCTTATGATATGCTAATTTATGTTGAAAATAGTCAAATGTAAGATATAAATTTATCCCCTAGGCCTCTTATGCATCCATGTCCCAATATGCCAATGGTATACCTTCTCTAGAATAGCCTTTGGCCACAATACCCATACCTTGGAATGTTTAAGTTCTCCCTAGTGCCTTCATTAATGAGATGAATGAACTCAAAGCCATACACATAAACATTGTAAGAGGAAATAAGATCAATTGACTCATATGTCATACCAACCCTATAACCCAACTTATCAACCAAATAGAATGCAAAATCAAGTCAAAATAGTCTTTGATAATTTGTTGCAACAATAGTTCCTTATTGTGTCTAATCCAAACAAAGACCTGGTCCCATCCAAAACAAGATTGTTAAAGAAATTAAATTGTGTTACCCGTGTGGGTTATCGCATGACTCAAATAGGTGTACCTATGGAAACACAAACAAAGATTTAATGAAATAAACCTTTGTGTCAAATTAAATCCCACAATTTAAACCAATTTAGCCACCAAAGTTTCTAATTGAAGGAAATATAGCATTTTGGTTGGATTTGGACTTCTATATAGTAAATAGTGATTGATCATGTACAACATGATTGCAGGTTCACTCATGCTACAACATGTGGGAAAATTAAAGTACATTGCATCAACCTATTCAGATAGTAGTACCTCATCTCACTCCTCATGATCAGTGTGACATGTCATAGAAATAATAACTCCATATGATCCATCTCCACATCCTAAAAATCCAACCCCTACAATTGTGTGGATGTGAAAATCTTCATATCTTGTGATAGAGAATCTAAGGAAAGACTAGTCCACATACAACTAGCGAAGGCCCCAACTCAGAACCTTGACTATGTTTGATCAAATGAATAATACCCGCATAAATTTCACGATGTAAAATGCCCTTATCATGCCCAAATAGATGGATGCCATATACAAATCTTAAAAACAAGTATGTTGCTCCTCCAAGCCAATAAAGAAGGCAAATCTATAAGCCACCAACCTATATGAATCAAGCCCAATTAAAGAAGTTACTCAAGAAAATCCTCCCCCTCTTTACCTTTTTCTTATTATTAGAAAATGTATCGTCCCTAATTGCATGATTGAATTTAGAGTGAGTACCTTTATGATGCCCAACAAGTATTTGTTGCCTTATACATCAATTACGCCCATGTAAGTAAAGGTGTTGTCAAATTGGCTAATAATGCTATCAATACATTTGGCATCATCAAGGGTAACAATAACTTAAAAAGAGAAATAATAATAATAATAATAACTTTAAAAACAGAAATAATAATTCTCCAGTGTTGATAAGTTACATGGTTACATAGATAGATAAATATGGGAATTTGATCCCGGTCACATTCTTGAAAAAAGTGGCATGGTTACATATTATATTCAAGAAAAAAGTGCCAAAAATTTGCGGGTGTTTAAAGAGGAAAACTCAAGTTGCAGTATATGAAATATGTTCTTTGATGGTTCCAAATGCAATGTTGGACCTGACGCAAATTTTTTTATAATCTCTATACAATGATTTCCACTATAAATATTTTTGAAAGTGACAATAGATTTCCAATTTTTCAAATTCTCGAAGGAGTTGCAATCTTGATTGTAATATGCTTATGATAACTACATAATGCAACTGAAAATGAAAAAAATTCCCAAGGGACTCGTGACCTTAGAAAGAATGTTCACTCCTACTGATAAATAAAGGAGGGAAAATAGAAGCATGATACTCAATTATGAATATTATCAAGAGATCAAGATAGACCATGAAAAATATCTCAAACTGGGAATGATATGCAGTATGGACCAATAAGAAACTTTTATTAAGAAATGCAAAGAATATAATGATATTTTTCATGGACTTATGATGACCTCAAAATTGATGACCAAGATGTTATTCAACATCCCATAAAGCTTGCACCTGATTCCAAACCATTAAGGTAGAAACAAAGGCTTGGAAATCCAAAGATTGAGACTCTAATGAGAAAGGAATTGATGTAGTTGATTGATCTCAAGGATCAGTATCCCCTACGTTCCATGGATCAAATTATTCATAATGTGGAAAGGGCTGAAATGTTCTCACTTATTTATGATTTCTTAGGTTATAACCAAGTTCTAGTCAAGGAGGAAGATCGATACAAAACCACCTTCACAAATAAGTGGGGTACATAAGGTATGTAAAATGTTAAAGCCACATTTCATATGGAAATGGACATGCCATTTAAGGGTCGCATCAATGAAATTATATTGGTTTACCTAGATGATATCATAATTTTTTAAAGAAGCAAGAGGGTCATTTGGATCACCTCAAAATATATTTTATAAGATGCAAAGGATTTTTTATTTCTCAATCCCAATAAATTCATATTTTTGGTTCATGAAGGAAATTTCTTGGGTCGCATTGTGTCAAAAGTGGACTTATCCATAGACTCATACATAGTATCTCATTTCCTAGAAAAGATCAATTTTGTGAGAAATTTTGCAAAAAACTTCGTAGGGATATTCAAATCAATCACACTCATCCTAAATAAGGATGAATTCTTAAAATGGACATAGGAAGGAAAAGATAATTTTTAATTAATCAAGCAAACCATTTCTCAAGGCCCGGTGTTAGCAAACCCTAACTTTGAAAAAGATTTCATTCTTTACTCCTTTGGAATCCAACATAGCATAGCCACAGTTCTCACTCAAAAGAATCACCACGATAACTTTAGCATTCCATCACTTTTGCAAATCAGACACTTAATTATTATGAAGCCAAATATATCTTCAATAAAAAACAATCTTTTGCAATCCTCGAAGCTTTAAAAGTTTTCAAGCATCTCATGTCCAAAAATAGATTCATGTTTTTTGTTATGTACCGAGCACCAGAGACTCCATCATTGGAGGAGAGATTTAGAGACCACAAAATAGGAGGAGATATCGGTGGTAAGAGAGTGGATTAGATTGAAAAAATCATGGAGTTCAACATTGAAATAATATCTACCAATTTAGTAATAGGTAAGTCTCTTTGACAACACCTTTCTGAAGAATTAGATAATTCACAGGAAGTTATGTATGTCATGATAAATGGTTGTTGAGTAAAGGAAATTAAGGTAAGATATGGATCCAAAAGATGACACAAATTTTCAAGCATCTCATGTCCAACAATAGATTTATGGCTTTTGTCATGGACCCGAGCGTTAAAGACTACATAATTAGAGGAGAGATTCAGAGACTACATAATGAGAGGAGATATTGGTAGCAAGAGAGTGGATTATATTTCCAAAATCATGGAGTTCAACATTGAAATAAATTTTACCAAGTTCGTAATAGGTAATGCTCTTTGACAAAACCTTTCTAAAAACTAAGATAATTCACAGGAAGTTATGTATGACCATGATAAATGGTTGTTGAGTAAAGGAAATGGAGTTCATAGATGGGTCCTAAAGATGACAAGGTACCTAGAAACCATAGAGTATCCAATGGCTTATATACAACCAAAAGAAGACATTTCAGACTTCAGGTCATTCCATATGAGTTTGTCAGTGAGATACTATTTAAAAATATTTTTTATGGTGTCTTGTTGAGATGCATTGGGCCCAAATATGTGGAGAAATTTTTGATATGATTTCATCAAGGATTTCTTGGTGGTTACTTTACTTTGTAGAAAACAACCAAAAATATCACGAGTCAAATATTTTATAGCACGTGTTGTTCTCACACACTTTCAATTGAGTAAGGAAATGTAGTGAATGTCTATTCTTCACATGAAAATAAAATAAAGATCTCATGTCTTTACAATCAATCATGGATGATAAACCTTTCTCCTAGTGGGGATTGGATTTTATTGGAATGGTCAATCATCTTACTAGTGTAAGCCACAAATGGATCTTAACTACAACTAACTACATAACAAGGTGTACCAAAGCGGTGTCACTGAAGGAATATACTGAAGAAGTCATCATCGAATTCCTTAAAGGAATCATAATCAAGTTTGGCATCCCTCACACAATAATTTTTGATAATTCTAAGACATTCATGGGATTCAAGATCATTGTTTTCTCTTATGAATTACATATACCTTAAGACTCGCTCCAACTACTATCCACAAGGAAACAAACTCTTAGAGTTCACAAATAAGAACTCGATCACAATCATGAAACAAACAATTGAGTAGAACCACAGGTAATAGCATACTAACGTAAAACTAGCCTTGTGGGATAAAAAATTCACTCTAAAACACTTTTAAATTTTCCTTTCATGTTGGCATATAGAATTGAATTTAGGATTTCAATTTCATTGAAACTTCCTAATTTATAGCTAGCTCATCAGTTATAACTAGAACATCATGATGCGATTATAGTCAAGATGGCGTTGCTAATGGGGTTTGGGTGGATTGATTAAGACAGACGGTTATGTCCGGATCCATCCAGGTTCAAATCCCGTTGGGTGCGATCCCTTTGAGGTGGTTTACCGGTGTTAGTGGGTGTTACATCAGCGGTGGTTGTGGCTGGTGGTTTCTCTTAGCGGTGGTGGAATTTGCATTGTCGGCATTGGTGGTGGCTAGTGGCTCTAAAAACATTGGTGGCGAAAAAATTACATCATTGATGCAGGGTCAGTGGTCGCGGTTTGTGTTGGAATAATTGTAATATCTTGTCTTCAGGACGTTGTTAAGGGAGGGGACCCAAGAAGCCCCCGATTCTAAGCTTCGATCAAAAGCGTTAAACTATCTAAAAAAAATAGTGAAGATGGCATCACTATTAAACCTTGAGGAGATCATGGAAATTTCCAAATACCAACATCATAGGCATCAATAGAAAGTAAAAATATTCTTTGATAAATGGGTTGTTGATTAATGGTTTTTATTTGGTAACCTAGTTCTTAAACGCGATTTCACTTAAGAAAAACCTAAGTGGCATTCCAAATTTTACACCATCTAGATCATGCCTTATTATATTACCAAATACAAAGAAAAATTACCTTTGAGGTCTCAAAACTTGATGGAGAACTCTATAAATCATATTCAATGGGATGTTTCTCAAGCAATATCAGTAAGAACATATACCTCACCATGTACATAGTAGTATAGTTTCCTCTATGTCCTTATTTGTCTTTGCTTTACATTTCCATCCTTTGTAAGTTTTTCACCCCTTATGCAATTTTTCTAGCATTCACAAAAAAATAATGTTATAAGGTTTTCAAATTTCTAAGATAGTTAGCACAAACCCCATGCCCAATGATACAATCAAGTTATTGTATCTTTATCATGTTAGGAATAAAACTTAGCTTAATTCATCATTAGTAGATATTTGAATAAATGTAATAAGTTAAAGTATTTAATTTAAATACTTTAAACTTGTGTCAATAGGTATTAGTTATCCTTAGTTGTTAGTTAACTAAGTGATAGTGTTCTCATCCCAATGTTTGTGGGATCATGTTCTATCTTGCATATTTTGTTCCCGAATGATTTCCATGAGGGGCAATATGGGTAGTTAGGGGCAATATGTTATTTCTGCATATTTTCTCATATTAGATTATTTGTTTCCATATATTATGGATGAGATAGAAGTTGTCCAATATCTATAAATATTGCAACTCTTTCATTTGTCTATAATGTTTGATTTTGATATTAATAAAATACACAAACACCGTCTTGTTTCTGTACAAAACTTCTATGACAAATATTGTTTTCAAGTATTCATTGCCAAGAGAGGAGTGTAGGAAGTTTTAGGGAAGTTTAGGGATATATGGAGAAATTACAGAGTTTGGAGGAGCCATAGATGCCCCCAACCATTTCACATCCCCTACCTGGCTCCACACCCTGAATCACAGTTGATTTGCAGAATAATAACACCTGGAGTGCAATCACAGGCCCTTGTAGACCTGGATGTAACTCTCTTGCAAAAGGTGGCATTGTTTCATTCTCTATTTTTTTTAAAAATTACATGTACCTGTAATTTTATTTTATTTTTTAAATTGGAAGCATTTTTAAAAAAAGATATACAATATTTTTTATCTGTGGGGACCCAAGCTTTTCAAGCTGCCCACATTACTTTTTCTTCCTCTTCTCTATACTTTGTATTCTTCTTCCTCTTCTCTGTATTTGAGCATTTAAAAAAAAAAGATCCAATCAAATGTGGAAGTTTCTCTGTGAACCTACACCTATCAGAGGAGTAGAAGAAAGTATATTTCAATGAAATCCAACATGCATGTATCCGAAACGAAGACTAAAAATTGAACGTGGAGAAGATTTGCAACCTGCAACAAAAAAAAGCTACGTCGGAAAAAGGAAGAACAAGCTTCCTCTAAGCAAAAAAATATCTGCGTACAAAGAGAAACAATAAAAGAAAATTGTGGCCACGGGTTATTATAACGCATATGAAAATCGGTTGAACTGCAGTTGCACCGTAAAATGCACTACGCATGTATATAAGTCATTATCTGCATTCGGTTTTAAAAAAAATCCATTTTTGGAAAGGGGCCAGGAAAGATATTGATTTTGTAACTTAAAAGAGCCATAACTTTCAACTAGTACCTCAAATTGAGGTGTCATTTTTTTTAAAGTGTGTTTTTGCAAGCTCTATGTCTTGGTCCAGATTTTAATAAGCTTTGTTTTGTAAAAATTGAACAAATTGTAAAAGAAGCCAAAGAGTCCAAAAATTTATTTTTTCCAAATCGAACAAGAGAGCCATTTTTTTTTTGCAAATCAGCCGAGGAGCCAAATTTGAAACAGGGCCAATAGTGCCAAAGATTCATTGTACATGTCTGAAAAGGAGCCCAAAATAAATAAAATAATATTTTTTTAGGGGTGTGTGCATGCTTTAAGGGGGGGAAAGTGTTCAGTTTTTTCTTCTATTGTTTATCACTTTTCACAATGGCCGCAATTACAGCACCAAAATTGTTTTTGCAAGATTCTCAACTTTTGCATTCTGATAATTATCCAGCATGGAAAACAAAAATTCACGCACAACTTGATTTTGAAAATCTATGGTCCATTGTTTCTGGTACATTAACAAGATCTGCAACAGATTTTACACAACAAGTTACATTTGATCATGAAAATCAAAAAGCAAAGTTAATAATCTTGTTTAGTGTTTCATATGAGGTACAACCTCATATTCGTGAGATCACAACAACAAAAGAATCTTGGCATAAGTTGAAAATAGTATAAGAGTCCAAAAATAAGAACACAATACTTCATCTTCAGAGTCAACTATTGAACTTGAAAATGCAACCAACTGAGAAAGTTGAAATGTTTTTAAGAAGAGTAGCAACTTTACGTGCATAACTTCAAGCTTTGGAAGAATAAGTAACTCACACATCGCTTGTGCCTATAGTATTGAGATCTCTTCCTCCCTTATAGGATTTTTGTGACCACGTTAGACATAACTAATCAAACAACAAGTTTTGAAGAGTTAGTGAATATGCTACAACAAGAGGAAGCTATTCACTCAACTACTAAAATTGAAGAGCAGGCACTTTCTTCTAATCAAAAAGAAAAAAAATAGGCTAAGTCTAATATACAACCTCAAAAGCAAGGTAATACTCAACAAGGCCAAAAGGACCAAAAAAAATGTCTTATTTGTGGCCGAAAAGGTCATGAGTTAAAAAATTGTTGGTACAACACATTCCAACAAGGATCATCAAGTGGTAAAAATATTAATTACCAACAAACAAAATCTTGTCAACAACAAAGTAAACAGGGACAAAATAATAACAAGTGGAAGAAGAAGCAACTCAACAAGGAAATGTAGTTGAACAAGAAGATCAATTTAATGATGATGACTTCCTATATTCTGCACAGTCAAATGAAGTATCCAATTCACAAATCAAATTTGGTACGTCGACTCGGGTTCAACTCGACACATGATAGGAAAGAAAGATTGGTTCTTCACAATGAGTAAAACACCCACCAAAAATTGTGTCTCTTTGGGTGATGATACATCATACAATGTTGAAGGAATTTGTTCCATTTCACTACCACTTGGGCATCATAATTGTAAAATTACAGATGTTCTTTATGTCCTTGGTTTAACAAAAAAATATGTTATCCGTGATTCAATTATTAGATCACAATCTAAAAATTGAATTTGATTGCAAATGTGGTAAAAGATGTGTCTAATTCGAGATAAGTCACAAAGCTCCAAAATTGTTGCAAAAGCTTCGAATGTGGGAAGAATTTTTCAGTTGGATTTTGTTCAACGAAATGATCAAGCACTTGTAGCCAAGGATATATCATCAGCTCAACTATGGCATCGAAGACTTGGACATGTGAGCTTTGGCTATCTTGACACACTTCGTCGATATGACATGGTTAGGGCTTTTCCACCTCTAAAAAAGGGTACATATAAATTTTTGCATTGTTTGGCAAGAAAACAAAATAGAGCACCATTTAAAGGCTAAGGAAAAACTTGACTTGGTGCATACCGATTTGTGCAGACCAATGAGACCTAGCCACTCTGGGTTTCAATATTTCATGCTATTTGTTGATGAGTTTTCAAGAAAAATGTGGATATACTGTCTTTCTACAAAATACCAAGCTTTTGAAACTTTCAAGAATTTCAAAGCCCTTGTTGAAACAGAGTCTTGTAGGAAAATAAAAACACTCCGCTCAAATCAAGGGGGAGAATACACCAACAATGAGTTCAATGATTTTTTGAAAACACATGGCATTTGTCGTCAAATGGATCCTCCTCACACACCGCAACAAAATGGTGTTGTTGAAAGATGAAATCGTACTATCATGGATATTGTGTGATGTATGATTGATGATGTAGGTTTATCAAAAATAATTTGGGCCGAAGCAGCTAAAACAACACTATATTTACTAAAAAGAGTTCCCACTGTAGCTCTTAATGGAGTAACACCACAGGAAGCATGGTCAAGGCATAAGCCATCTATTTCACACCTTAGATTTTTTGGATGTAAATCAAGTATGCACATTCCTAAGAAACAAAGAACTAAGCTTGATATGAAATCAGAAAAACTTATCTTCTTGGGATACAGTTATGAAGCACTTGGTTATAGACTTATGAATCCAAGAACAAGAAGGGTATACACTAGTCGGGATGTTGAGTTCTTTGAGAAGAAAGAAGAAGATGCTCCTTCCATACACTCACATGATGAAAAAATTATCCCTACAGTGAAAAAAGAGGATGGTAATCACTTTGATGACGACAGTGATGATGGGGAAGATAATGAAATTCAACCTCCCACAGGAACCACAAAAAGTATGCCTAAATGGTATACAAGTATGATTAGAGATGCAAAATTGGATAGTGTCCCCGACACATCTACCACTGGAATGAGGACTCACAGTATGGCTCGAAATGAGGTCAATTTGGCCTTAATGGGTAAAGTTGTTGAAACTATTGAGCCTTCCTCAGTTTTAGAATCCCTACAGTCTAAACCTTAGAAAGATGTTATAGATGCAGAATATAAGTCACTTATGAAAAATAATACATGGCAACTTACAGATCTTCCACCAGGGAAAAATCATATTGGATGTAGATGGATCTTTAAAATGAAGTACAAAGCAGATGGAAAATTTGATAAACATAAGGCTAGACTAGTTGCTAAGGGATATGCTCAAAAAGAAGGCATTGATTATGAGGAGACTTTTCCTCCCACAACGAAGATAAAAACTTTCAAGTTAATATTTGCTCTACCTGTACAATTTGGTTGGAAAATACACCAAATGGATATGAAAAATTCCTTTCTTAATGGTGATTTACAGGAAGAAATTAACATGACTCAACCAGAAGGTTTTGTCATACCAGATAAAGAGGAAAAGGTATGTGAACTCATAAAATCACTATATGGTCTAAAGCAGTCTCCCAAGGCATGGTACATAAAAATTGACGAGCATCTCATTCAACATGGATTCAACAGGAGTCCATACGATCCTAATCTCTATCTCAAAAAGCAAGGGGGGAGATAGTGATCGTTGTAGTATATGTCGATGATCTAGTCATCACTGGAGGATTCAGTGAGGATGATTGAGTCACGAAACAATTCAACATGACCGATCTCAGGCTTCTCCATTACTGTCTTGGACTTGAATTTTAGAAAAGATAAAATCATATCTTTGTGTTACAATTGAAATACGCCAAGACAATGCTTGAGAAATTCAATATGATGGATAATAAGCCATTTTCCGCACCTATGGAGACAAGACTTCAACTGTCTCGAACAGATCCATCACCACAAGTAAATGCAACTCTCTATCGGCAGTTGATTGGGAGTCTCGTCTACTTGACTTACACTAGGCCAGATATCAGCTATGCAGTTAGTTATCTTTCACAGTTCATGCAAGAACCAAGAGTTTTGCACTGGAAAGCAGCAAAGCTGATACTGAGGTACATCAGAGAAACTATGGACTATGGCCTAGAATACAAGAAGATGAATAGCTTCTTCTTAACAGGATATTCAGATTCAGATCATGCAGGAAACATAAATGATAGGAAACCCACTTTAGGATTTGTATTCTTTTTGGGATATGGACCAATATCATGGGGGAGTAAGAAGAAGACTTGTGTTTCAAGATCCTCTACAGAATCAGAATATCGTGCAGCAGGTGGAGCTGTCTGTGAAGCGATATGGTTGCGACGTATACTTGAAGGATTGGGAATACCACAAAAAGATCCAACTATCCTACATGTTGATAACAAAGGAGTAGTAAAACTTGTTCGAAATCCATTTTTTCATGAGTGCACCAAACACATTGAGGTGCAGGTACATTTCATTCGTGAACATGTTCAGAACAACAACATACAACTCCAATATTTCCCAATATATATGCAACGTTCAGATGTCTTCACAAAGTCACTTGCTTGAGGTAAATTTGAGGGTTTTAGAGAATTTCTCTCCTATTCACTTGAGACCATGCTGAATTAAGGGGGAGAATGTTAGGAATAAAACTTAGCTTAATTCATCATTAGTAGATATTTGAATAAATGTATTAAGTTAAAGTATTTAATTTAAATACTTTAAACTTATGTCAATAGGTATTAGTTATCCTTAGTTGTTAGTTAACTAAGTGATATTGTTCTCATCCCAATGTTTGTGGGATCGTGTTCTATCTTGCATATTTTGTTCCCGGATGATTTCCATAAGGGGCAATTGGGGCAGTTAGGGGCAATATGTCATTTTTGCATATTTTCTCAGCTTAGATGATTTGTTTCCATATATTATGGATGAGATAGAAGTTGTCTAATATCTATAAATATCGCAGCTCTCTCATTTGTCTGTAATGCTTGATTTTGATATTAATAAAATACACAAGCACCGTCTTGTTTCTGCGCAAAGCTTCTGTGTCAAATATTGTTTTCAAGTATTCATTGTCAAGATACCACTTAGCAAGAAAGTGTCCCCATGAGTCACCAAAAATGTTAACCAAAATTTTTCCTTTGGTCAAGTTTTTAACCTTGTACCTTCAAAGTTTGAAACTCTTTGGCACTTATATCCTTTTGTGTGTTGTGTATTTTGCGGCATCTACTACAAACTATACTTAAAATTTCCTATCTTATCCTATCTTGGATACTACGGATCACACATCATTAAATTTTCTTATCTTTTCCTCTCACACTAAGTTTAATTCACAACATATCATATATTGTTAATAATTCCATCTCTGCATGTTTCTCTCTTCTTCATTTTTTTCTATTTATCTTTCTATGTTGCACCTTTTTCCTTCTTGCCACATCATATTATCAACTTACGCACCACCAAAAAGTATTTTATCAAGTCATGAAATCTTGTTTGAATCCATGTTGAAGATAGCATAACCATAAGGCACTATCTATATCCATGAAGGTTTTTGAATTTTGCTAGTCATTATGTGAGGTTACACTACTCTTCCCTTTCTTTGCAAAACTTCACCTTGTGTTGCAGAGCATTTTCAACACCACATAAATCCACCTTTGCACTCCTTAACTTACCAACATTTTTAACATCCCCTAATCTAATGTATGGCCACATATTCGATGTGGCATTCTCTCTTCTATATTATTCATCTCACAAGATCCTTCTCCATGTCAGTATGTTTCTAGATTTGATCGCTCACTTCTTCTATGTCATGGATCACTTCCACTAACAGCTATCATTTTGTATTTTTATGCCGAAATACCCTTATTTCACATGAATTCTGCGATAGTAATGGAGATCACCCTTCCACCTCATTTTGTTGAATAATTTAATACCCGATATAATGTAATGCAAGTAGGACAATAGTTTAGGCCTTCACGACACATGACACTTCAAGAAGACATCTAATTTTAAAATTTATTTTTCACCTTTGGATCCACTAATTAATGTCAGAATCTCATATTAACTCGAAAGATCATATCTTTCCATGACTTCAAGATCTAAATTCTCTGCATACATGAATAATATGGCGTTCTTCGTTTATGACACCCTAGACATATTCTAAAGTTTCTTCTCTCCATTTTCTATAAAGAGAAAAGTTTTTTCTATTATAGGGTTCTTCCTCTTCTCTTTAATGTTTTAGCCTCTATGTTAATGAATGTAATGCATCCAAGGCTTCATTTGAAAATCTAACATATTTGTGTATTTAAGCAATGGTGAATTCGTCGTGCCTTATATTTTCCCTACTCTTTTCTCTTGTCTTATTAGATATCTATTAGATCATTCTTACTTGATATTGTGATGTGATCATGTGTGTGTGGATTGTAGTTACATTCATCTAATATATTATGTTATCCTCAAAACATAGAAAGGGAGACCTCAATTTCACTCATGGTACATTTCCAACACTTTTTCATTTGTTTCTCTTACCCCTTTTCCCTCGCAATCGTTAGATTAGATAGTTAGTGATAGCATTAGGATTAGAAATAGATTAGAACTAAATCTCTCTTGATGTTTTTTTCAAATCAAAAATCCCACACTTGAGAATCAATCCCATGTTTTGTCGATAATGAAGCAATCTTCGCTGCTGAAAACTTTCAAGCTCCAGTACTACCTCATTATTACCTATTTATGATCACTTGATTCCCTCAATATTACCACATTCCTCCCTGCTCATCCTCCATCTCCCTAAACATGATACAAGTGGGATTATTTATACTACTATCTAATAGACTATGTAATTGTACCAATATGTGGGAATTATAGGGAATACCATAAAATATAAGACTACCAAAACCTATATCAAAAGATAGTTTAGAGGGAAACTGTGTAAAAGGGCGCAAAGACTCTCGTAATTAGTCGTGAATAAAAATGGGTTCAAAATCACACTACATAGAAAGCACCTAATGTATCTAAAATTGATATCACCACATGTTATATGGATACTCAAACCAAAATGGTGGAAGTACCAAAGGATAAGGTGAAATAAAACCTCTAATAAAGGTAATAGACTATCCTGATGGTCTAATCCAAAAACAAAATGTAGGAGGATACTAGCGTGATAAGGAACCTTCAAGGAAAATTAAAAGATTTGTTTGACTAAATGAAAAAATACCAAAGGAGAGGCCTTAGTGCACAAGAAGTGGAAGTGATTAATGAGTTTCATGGAATCTTAAATATTGATGAGGTGTTACCTCTTCTTGAATATTGTCTTGTGTGGAATGTTGGTGGTCATGTAAAAGGAAAGGAGAGTGGTAAGCAGGGAGATCAAAATGATGCAAAATTTCAACCATTACCAATAATTTATCATTTATGTTATTATTGGTAAATGGTCAATTTGTGACATATTGGTTGACATAGGGGTTGAAGTTGACATCCACATGAAGGATACTTTGAGGAGTATGGAGAGTTTGGTTTTATATCTTTTTCCACATATCTTGTTCATGGTCGATGATGTTGTAACATGATGGCCTTTTTTAACATCATTAGCTACGTCAATGACATTAGCTTTTTCCATTTTGATTTCGTGAATTGATTTTTTGTGTGTAATAATTGCCATAATTTGGAATCTTTGGAATGATCCATTTTGTGTCTTCCAAGAAAGGGAGAGATGGTGGGAAGGCGAGAGGATTATAATGTATAATTTTAGTTTCATTATTGCTAGTATCAAAATGAAAAATGTCATGTTTGTATTTGAATGGATGATTGTCATATGTGGTCTTGGTGACATTGTAAAGGAGGATCTTCCTCTCTTCTTCAAATATAGGAATATCTTCTTGTGGATCTTTGTCAAATATGTGAGGTTAGTTTTTTGAATCTTTGTAAAATTTTGGAGTATCTTCTTGAGGATATTCATCAAATATGGGAAGTTCTTGTGGATATTCATTGAAGATGAGAATATCTTCTTGCAGATAGTTTTTTATTATGGAAATGTCTTCTTGTGTATCTTCGACCATATTGCATTGTATTATTTGTGTAGGTTGAGGAAAATTATTCTATGAAGTGTTTCATGCAATAGTGTGTGAAAGGGATAAACGATAAACCCATGTATAATCTAAATGGGTTTAGACTCGCTATAAATTACTCAAAAAGGTGACATGATTAAGGATTGAATCTGTAGTTTCATAGTATAAGCTAAAATAAAGAAAACATGAAACTGGCCCAACTCGTCGTGGGGTGAGATTTATAATGGATTTACTATAATGTATCTAAGCCAAGAATGATATTTAAAGGATCCTCCAAAATATGATAAGATAGAAGACCATTATAGGGCCAACACACATAGAAATTGTTTGTCCAAAAAGTGGCCCAAGGCTCTAGTACAAGGTTCATTTGTATAGGATGTTATAATGGAATCTACACATAATCACTATGTATATAAGGTGTAAGAACTTGGGTTCCATAAGTAGATAGATTCCAAGAAGTATAAGGTAAGAAAGTATCATTAAGTAGTCTATAAGAGTTATCTAATCTAAGGTTTGAATTATGGGTACCACTAGGAAAGGGAAAAATCTGCAAATGTAAATAATAACAATATAAATTTTAAATATATGCTACTATGTCATATCTAGTACATGACACAAAATTCATCAACTAAAATATAATAAAAGTAGATAAGGGTTAGGGATATTAAAATAGGGTCAACTTTTTTATTCTTAGTCTCCCTCTTTGGTTTGCAACACCTTGTGAGACATTGTTATGGTTGAAGCCAAATAGGATAGGTAATAGACCTAAGTAAACTTTAAATCAGGGACTCCAAATACTAAGGTATACCTTGATGGTTTAACTCCTATTCTCGGTATTCTCCAATGGCATGATGCTTATACTTATTTTCATCAATGTAAGCTCTATTAAATCCTAAGTCTATTTCTCCTTCCTAAGGTGATTTTTGAACACGAGAAAAGCAAATTGTTTGCTGATATGTTTAGAAATGAAAAATGATAACCCTATATTTATGGAATTAAACCCTAAAATTCGTGACTCAAATCTAGGAAATGTCATTGATTGGGATATTCGCATCAAATGGAATAGATAAAGCTATAAGACGACGTCATTTGGATCGATAAGTTTGGCTAAATGAAAGAAAAGCATAGGAAAGGGGAAGAAGAGGAGGGAACGAAAACTTAGGGAGGACAACTCAAGCTAATGTGAAGGTGATGTAAGGTGGTATATGGTGGTTTAAGGTGGTAGTAGAAAATGAAATTCCACAACAACATCTTATGGTATGATGCAAGTTGTCCCACCTCAATCCCAAATGTAATCCTTAGGACGTACATCCACGAAGATTAATGTGCCAAAGATTCCTATAAAATTTTCAGTAAGCAAAATAAGGTGCATAGATTTCCTACTCCGACTTTTCTTTCACTTATCATAAAAAATTGTTACACTCATCAAATCCTTATTTATCCTCTCCTCACTCCTCTATTACAAATATCTCTTTATACTTATCAATATACACAAGCTTTCTCTCAATATTATTTGTGTGTACACCTTCCTAAACATCTTATTGTTGTATATGTACCACATACATATGTTACAATATTAAGGGACATGTCCACTCTCCATACAAACACTTAGAAAGTCTGATCAAATGTCATACACTGCCACACAAGTTAAAAAGGGGCCTTCCCTATTCTTCCCAATTGTCGTTGTTGATGTCATATCATGTTGTGATCTTATCAATAAGTAAGAATGCTTAAACCAACCTAATAAAAATTACAACAGAGCATATTTATAGCCAAATCAAAAGTATAATGGCTCATTTTTTACATTTTGTTTTAAAGTTAATCACAAGTTATATGATATAAAAGAACACTATTTAAATATACCAAATAACTTTGGAATTTAGCATACAATTTTTTTTAATCCATATTAATAACTTGAACATAATTAATGACAGAACTATAAGCTAAATCATGCAAAGTTAAATAATAGCGAACAATATGAAGCATAATAGAATTGAGAGAGACCATAACTAGGAACCTTAAAAATATGAGCAGGGTGAAATAGACTTTAAGGATATTTGTAATTATAGCTATGTTATGTGCAAGCTTCAAAGACTCCTAAACTTGTGTAGCTACTTTAAAATATTAGTATAATACTTTTAAAATAAGTTAATTTATTATTTAATCAAAACATATTTTTATTAAAAAACTATTAAATAGAGATTACAATTAATTTTGATTTTTTTGGTTGATAAGGAAATTAAAAGTAAAAGTATTGTCTTAAAAATCAATTAATATATTCTTCTAGAGGTTAATGTTAACAACCGTTAATGTCGGACCTAACTTTTCATAAGTTGGAAAGAATAATTGTAGTGGTGGTTGATGAGCCTTTATAAATCCATATTCCAAGTCCCATTTTTCCTACTATTTCCATCTTACCTTGTATAGAAAATAATAGTAGTCTTATTGTATATGAAACTTTTGCTTGACTAAAAGATGTGTTTTGAGCATGTGTCTTGGATATTTTCTATCTTTTATATGTTTTCTTTATTTTTTGATATAAATTGATTTCTGGTGCTAACATTTGTAAATGGAAGGCTATAGAAGAAGTTGTATGAGCGCAGGACTCACTCAGTCAAGTGCAAGACTCACACAGTTAGCACAAGATTTGCACAGTTTGTGGAATTTCCTATTCAGCACCAAATCCATCATGGAACTCGGTCTGCTTAGGTGGAAAATGCTTCTTTTTGACATGGAATTCAACTAGTTAGCATAGTTCAATCAATGCAGTAAAGATGCAGCTGGCAACAACCAGTCTTAATTTCATAGAATCCTCCACTTCATGAGGAACGTGATTACTTTGAATTTGGATAACTCCTGAAGAATGCCAGACCCAATCAAGTACCATTTATGGAACTCCTCCTCCATCAAGAAGACAAGTTCAAATGGGAATCTACAACCACACATATACATTTGTAATGACAACTACCAGTTCCATGATTGTTCTATTATAAATCTACTTAGTTAATTCTTGCATGTATTGCAGATGTCTCTAGTCTAATAAAAAAAAATTAAAAGGAGAAAAAAAAATTCCTAATAGAAAAATGAATTTGCCTAATCTATCTAAGCTAGGATGATTATAGAATAAGGGGTTTGACTTTTAAGAAAGATAGCAAGAGTATAGTAAAATGAACTATTGATAAATAAAGAGCATGCTTTTGGAATAAGTTGTGTTTTCTTGAGTATACATTAGCAACTAGATCAAAGGGAAGGAGCAATGGCCACTCCTCCCTAATGTAAAGGGAAGTTTTATTTATTTAATGTTCAGTTATTCTAATTTGTTTTACTTCTAGTATTAATGTGCTTCATTTATTCAGACTATATTTTCATCCTTATATGTTTTCATTTTCGTGGTCATAGAGTTAGAAGTAGTGTCCCTTGTTATTACCATTTTCAATAAGTTTAGAATAGATCATTTAATCATAAAAGTTGTGTTATTTGTATTTTGATTAACTTTACATGCTCAATACGTTCCAAATTGTCTCTTCATTGCACACAGCCTTAGACACCACCCTAGGATTGATAGAGTTTAAATTGTTAAAGTGCAAGTATCAACAAAGTTTGTTAGTGGTACGGGAACATAATTTAGGATAGTGAATCAATGATGTGGGTTCCTTTACAACTGATTGTAAAGAAAAACAAATGCATAATATTGACAACCCAAACTATAATATCAAGAGAAGTGTTTCCGTTAAGGTAAACCCAATCCTTTTGACAAGAACTACATGAAGAATATGGTTTAATATGACAAATATATTTTATCCTAATAATTATTTAAAGAAAATCCATGATAGAGATGAAAAGCACAATAATCTTACATATTTGTATAAGATATATTAAATGAGATACTACAAAGTAGTTAATTTAAAGAAGTGTACTTTATTATATAACAAAATGTAAATGAAATATAATTGTTATGTGTAATGATGCCAAACACAACAATTTTATTTAATTCAGTAAAAAAATTCCTTCAACTTATATACTACATGGCCTCATCCAATGGAGTATGCTAAATCCAAAATTAGATGTGGTAGTTTACCTAATTTCAACATTTATATATTTAATCAAATAACATATCCCTAGGAATTTTGAATATAAGTCTCCACTATGAAAGCCCTGATGATTGACCACTTGGGATAATATGTGTGTGTGTGTACCTATTTTTTCACTTTTCATCTTTCATGCTTGTTACTAACAATTTCCTTTGTGCAAATAAGGATCATTGATGCATCTATTTCTTGAGTGTGTGCCTTAAGGGGCCTACCAGGAATGGGGTATGATTATTCACATAGTCATTATGGGTTAAAGACATTACACAAAGAGAGTATCACTATGTAGTCCCAACCTTAATTGTCCTTGCATTAGTTATCCTTGTCCCTTTATGTCTCACACATGTTGCACGTCTGAAACCTTGCTTACATTTAACCACTTGGCACCTTCTTCATACATTTGTTATTGATCCATGACACCTTTTTTTCATTTTATGTGACATTTAGCATCCTTGGCCAACATCATCCCCCGTGGGCGATGGTACTGGTGTTAGGATTTTCCCTAGCCAACGCCATCGCCCACGGGCGATAGCATCGTATATATATAGTCACCATACTCAGACATTATGAATGAAGGAAGCCAAAATCATATGAATTTCCATCTGCTCTACTCTTTTGTGCCAACTTCACATCCGCTTGTTCAGCCCTTGGTTCATGTTGCACTTGACTTGGATTGGATTGGACACTCTTATTCTTGGTTGGATTGTTTGCACTATTGGGTCATCCATAGTGAGTCTAGGATAGTAACGGTGTTCCCCTTCTCCACCCAACAAAAATTATCTCTCGGTGTGCTGCTTCTCTGAAGAGATAGATGCATAAGTGACCAACCCATAGGAAAATGATCTAACTATCTTTGTCATTTTGCATAGATTAGTTCATTTCCCTTCCCCATGGTTCTATGTTAGCTTAGAGTTACATGTACATTGATACTAGTTAGAATGGAGCTCTTATTTGATCAACTCCTTAGCTTTCCCTTATTTACATTTCAGTTATATTGTACATGTTTTTCTTACCCATCATCGATCTATGCCTCTTCCTCCATCTATCGATATCCTAGGAGGGTACTCTCCTCTATCTTGACTGCAGGCCTTAGAAACCCTATGTTGGCATAGTGTAGGGATTACTACCCTCTGGATATGCAACCTTATCGCTCGTTGTAGCCCCTTTAAATCAACCCATTATGTGTCGGTCCATTTGTCTCATATTTGTTGCCTCAATACCCTTATAGAACGAAATACTTAGGAGTGCAAGCCATTGAGACACATTCTTGTCCTGTTATACAATATGCAATGTTAAAATTCTAGGGAAGAATCCTATAAAGATACAAAATGGACATGTTGTTATGGATTTTTTTATTTTCTCATGTCAAATACAACCTATGTTGTATAAGTTTGGGATGATTTTTAGTGGCATTCATATTTATTTGATAAATTAACAGATGTCAATATTATGAAATGAACATATGTTGATCAATTAATAATTTTAATCATCTAAAATTTGTAGATAAAATACAAATGAATGATTCCCATTCATCCTCCCATCCATTATGGCACACAAATGGAGTAAAGAAAAACCAACCCATGATTGAGGATGAAATATATATAAGGATGCTCGAAATTCAAGTTAGGAAACTAAGATCACATCTACCATGTATCTAGCCTCTATAAATCCTGACTAATCTATTTATCAAGGATATACTTACATATGAATTTTTTTGTAAATTCCATATTACCATATGTCAGGCAAAAACTTATTAAACCTACTTTCAAAATGTTTACATATATCAAAGAGATAATACAGGTTCCATACATAAAATACTTAGGCATGAACCCCCTAGATAACTGTCCTAGACTTAAACTATTGTCTTCAATAAGATTGTGAAAGATCTTAGATTTCTCAGTTTTGTTATGCCATATTGCAACTTCTTGTGCTTTTTTGTGTTCAACATTGAATTTCTCATTCAAACCCAAGTTCGTGAAAAATGGCCAAAATTTGTGAATTGTCATTTACATATTTTATTTTGGCATCCTTGTGTGTTTTCACCACAATGCTCCATCAAGATGCATTTTCTAGTTTTCAACTTCACGCGAAAATCCATGTCTATGGAGCTTTGAGTTTTCAACTTTTGGATTTTCAATTGTTTGAGTTTTATGCAGTAATAATTCTTTGCAAATGTTGTGCGTCCATTCCTACCCTTCCACATTTAATGTCAAACAATTCTTCGAAACTCATCCTACTTGCTCTAAGGGGTTGGAATGAACTTCATGTATTCTAGGATATTTTATCTCAATTAAGATACAAAGTATGAATTTGCCTTCTTGTTATCATTTTTCATGGATGGTTGATGTGTTTTCACAATGGTCAAATAGCTTGATTTTTTTCTCTAAGTTATTGATCTTTCCAATATCATTGAAGCTAATGTCCCAAAAATTGCTTAATCCAAGAACCTTTATTGACAAACTAATTATCATCATGGTGTTAATGATTGGAAAGATCTTGCTTCGGCATCATCTTGGTCAAGGTAACTCCCATGAGGTGTACTTCCTTATAATGGTTTCTCCCCTCTCTATGGGCCTTAGACCAATTTAATATAAAGGAGATCTCATTGTTTCTACCTTGTGGTGTATATTAGGGAGATTTGTAATTTTGTTTTTAATCTCTAGGATCAATTTATCAAGATTTTTTTTGGCCTTATCTACTCAAAGCATATTGACCTTTGTTGATATCTCCACAAGCTCCTCTATCAACTATTGGGATTGGTGCTTGGGTACATAAACCCTTGTTGGTCTACCTTCACAATTGTCTTTAGGTTTTTTTCTTCAATTATGATGGTGATCCTTTCTATTAGCTCTTACAAATAGTCTACTCATTACAAACAACCATTTAATTTATCCTTTCTTTATTTTTATTTATTAAATGCATCTTTGGATATATTATCATGGGATAATTTTATAGGGTAAATAGTTGGTAGTTGTGGAAATGCCACAACCTATTTTTGGATCCATATACAATGTTTTACTTGAAACTATGAGAAAATTATAAATAGGCATCTAGAAACTTTTCTTCTTCTTGTTTTCCCATTTTGGTGGTTCCAATATTATAGCCAATGAATTTTGATGGGCATTCATCCCCTACCCATGAACCATCTCTTTTATCTCTTATATTACCTGGATTTAAAATATTTTGGGGGACTTGTATTTTTGGAAAACTCCATTTTTTAAATGTCCCCCCTTTTCGAAGTATCTCCCCTCTGTGAATCACAAGGGTCATTTCCATGTGTTTATGCCAAATGAGAATTAATATTCTTCCCACTGAGATTCCTTTTCTGATTCACACAACTAATAATATTTTTTGATGTTGAGTTTTGTAACAATTTCTACTCCACGTTAATTATGGTGAAACTTGGTATTATTTTGCCCCCTTTATTTACAGTGGATATTAATCATCCTCAATGCCTTGTTGCACTTGTCAATAATGATAAACCTTATTCTTTATTGAATAATATTTAGACATAATTAAATTACATAATGAATTATCATACTTAATTTTACAAGTACTGGGATGGATTGGATGAAGTTACTCATGCAACTAACCAAATACTACAACCTTTCATTGTGAGTGGAGTGCAATATGTTCTTTAACATCAATCAAAACATAGAACATGACATAAACAACAATTGTGGACCATTACTTTTTAATGGTTTCTCCAAGATATGGAACAGTTGTTGGTATCCCAAAATTCCTTCAATGTCTCACATATTTGTGCATCTAGGGTGCACTTCAAAGATCATTTTATAATTCCCTGTTTTAATCTTCTTCAATGTTATTTGTCATCAAATATTGGTGTAACATTAGCCATGCTTTCTGAGATTTATGTTAAGGTGTTATAAAGTTGGATTTCACAGTAGAATACTCCACTCATTAAAGTTTTGTTCATACCTTTTTGATCTTCACAACCAGTTGTTTAGATTCTAATAAAAACATTTCTTGTAGAACTTTTATGTCCCCCACAATTTATGACTTGCAATCCACTTACTCTAATTGAATATTCATTTTTGTGCATTCATTATGGTATAAACTTGTATTAATTGCTTATTTGTAATTCTCGAGTGTCACTTTTCACTTCTCCAAGGTTGTATCTAATTTAGAAATATCTACTCCCTATTCTACACTACCTTTTCTTAGAGCAGTTCCATTGATTACCATACCTTAGTGATCAACTAGCAATTACCTTAAATCCCATGTGTGACTTTTTTAATGATTTTTCTTTAGTACTTCTTAACATCCTAACACATTCTACTTTGTACGCTTTTTTAAGTCTTGTTCATGCCCTGAAATGCTTGAACTTCCACCATGGTATCTTCAATGATCTTCCATTTAACTACCCTCAAGTGAAATGCATTTTTTGGAACACATTTTTCACCAGTTTTGCAAATACAACAATTTCTCTTCAAACATTTGCATCACTAGGTCAAGTTGCTTATAAAACTTGCTAAATACTCACACCTTCAACAATCTCTTGTTGACCTAGTGTATCCATGATTGAATTAACAGGCTTTGGACTTGCAAACTTTTGTTGTCTCTAATATGGACTTGGTTACATTTTGTATATTTCCATGTTGGGATGTTAATATTAAGTGGGGTCACCAACAGGTGGGCCACCACTTTATTACATCCTTTATAAGTTTTATTATAAACTGTATTTTAACCTATTTAACACAAGTTGTTGGGTCCCCACTCCACTTAATGTGGAAGTTGTGTTTAATTAAATTAATTAGAGTGAGATATGAAACAGTGCACTTTGGTGCAATTGATTCTCACTTACCCTATAAATAAGGGGGGTACCTCTTATGTGAAAGAGCGTTGAAATTTATTGACTTTTTGTAAGGTTTATGTCATATGGTGGGACCCAAGGAGGAAGTGGAAGTGTTGCGTCAAACTTGTGTAATTTTTCATATAATCCAAATTACAAAGGAAAGTACTTTTTGTGGGGGGCATGGCGGGGGGCGGGGGGCGGGGGGGTTCACTGGGAGGTTTTCCCCACTTAAATTTGGTGTTGAGTAATGTGTATTTACTCTTACTCATTTACTTTGAAAATTAGTTTTAATTATTTACTTGCATATCTAAACTATAATCCTTGGATAGTAAATTTGGTTGATATTTAATTAATTTATTGCATTAATATTTATCCCACATTCCTAACATGGTATCAGATCCTGGATGAGTTTGTGAGGGTGCGGTAATTTATTTTTTTTGGAGGGGCAAATTGCTTTGTGTACAGATTGCAAAGAAATAGGATTGTTTGAGAACCCTCAAATCAATTCGGATAACAATCAAAATTTTAAATTACAAGTGCAAAAATTCCAATTACATTGAAATAATATTTTTTATTATTGAAAAACTAGAAAGAATCCAAAATACATTTTGGATATTAAATTTTAAAAATTAAAAACTGAAATTCCTAAAACCTAATATCTACATCTATAATTGAATGCATGTTCGAGATATTTGTAGAGCTTTAAATTCCTTTGTATAATTTTCTTTTTAAAATAACAAAAATTTCTTATGTTTTTTAGTGTGGCACAGTACTTGGATTGGGTACAAGGTATAGTGATCTCATTTGAGATTTCTCAAATACCAAACAACCACATCACACAACTAAGCACCAAAGCCCCGATAAGCGATCTTCTCACACTTCCATGCAGGGCTTCTCATTTGTAATAAAATCTAAACCCTACTGCAACCAATACAACCTATATAACTATGAAGGAAATTTAGTAGAAAAATATATTATTATAATTATATTTTTTATAAAGATTTTGGAAAAATCAAAGAAAAGGCATTGAGTTTTTTAGATTATTTAATTGCCTTTAAAAAATTAAGGTTTTATTTCGAGTAAAATCAAGTTTATTTTATTAAAAAAAATAGACAAATTATTATTTCTTGTTAATAGGGAAATAAAATATATTTTCGCATTTAACAATTTATTAATTTCACATACATTACTTATTATCGTAGTTATAAATATTTATCATTAACAATGGTTAGAGCGGCCAATTTTTCAATAGATAAATTGTAACTACTTATTGGGAATAATTATAGCATTTGGCAAGTTAGGTTGAAAGCCATTTTTATGGCAAGAAAACTACAGAATCTTGTCACTGGTGTGGAGAAACGACCCACTAAAAGACAAGCAAAACCTAAAAACCTAAGTACCTTCTCCCAAAAATCTCAAGATGTCATGTTGATCTTACTACAAAGTATAAAAAACAAGTTCTTACTACATATTGGACACATGGAATCTCATGTTGACGCCTAGAAACAACTAGAAACTATGCATGAGGGTAATCACCTCTCGAAAATCATAAAATTTATCATGGAACTTTTCACAAATCCCATGAAGGGAGATGCAAAAGTCGTTAACTATTCGGCCAAAATTCAAAACATCAAAGCTTATTTAGATGGCTATGATTGTCAACTATGTCGAGAAAAATTGATGTACTTCATCATTCAAATCAACATCCATGAGAAGTTTAGGAAGTATATCTCGATTCTGAACTCAAAATATAAAAATGAGTTTGACTTACTTGACCTTGACAAGATGTCCTCTCTCCTAATTTAGGAAGAATTGGTGATGGCCAACTTCGATTCAAAAGAGAATGCCATGGCCAACTTCGATTCAAAAGAAAATGCCTCTCAGGCATTTCTCTCACAAAATCAAAAATCATTTCAAAATCAAAACAGTATAAATTCAAACCAAAAACTAAATTTCAAATCAAAAGTTAATTCTAACAATAAATCTACTAGAAGCAGTCAAAATTTTAAAGTGGAGTTTAATAGAACATGTAATATATATGATAATGGTGTCCCCGAGATTTCGCCCTAAAATCTGGGACTACCCCTTTTTTAAAAAAATTGTTCTTTTCAAGTAACGGGTCGTTTTGTGTTTGTTTTGCCTGCAGTTGTTTGCATTGCTCTAAGGTATCCCCAGAGAGTCATAAAAGCCAAATTCGACAAATACCCACATGCCAAAGCTCACTCAATTCCTTCGCCAGACTTTGTCTGCAAGCGTTTTATTTATTTTTATTAAATAAATAAAGTTCTTTTAAAAATAGATTGAGCTAAAATTGGAGGATTTAGGTTATATAAAGCACTTCACCCCATCATTATTACCATAGAACATTCACCCCAGGGGAAGAATTTTTGCAGATCAGCTAATTGGAGAAATTTTTTGAGCAATTGCCCGCAGCTTCTTTCAGGTTTTGTTTTTATTTCTTTTTGTCTTTGTTTTGGTTTGTTTTCTCCGGCAATTCCTGTAGCCTATTCCTTCTTCCTATCAGACCTTTTCTCGGGCCTAGGATTTTGAAAAGCTATCCAATATTTTTAATTACTAATCTATCTAAAGGTGATCAGAGCTCAGGATTCCATTAGGAGATTGCAAGAGGTTGCTTGGTCCAAAAAGGTGCAATAATGAATTTTATGAAAATAAGAAAAATATTGCCACCAATGTGTAGAGCTCGAGAAAATATGCACTTTTAGAGAAAACGACAAAACGGAGCCACAGAGTGAAAGTTATGGCACTTGCAAGTTTTTGTTGCTACATCTTCCCGGACCCTTTCCAAAAATGGCAAATTTTATTTTGTACTTGTGTTTTCTTCACTGAAAATCCAAAAATGGAAATAAAATGTTGCTGATGATTTTTCACGCAACTTTAAAAACATAAGTCATGCAAGTCGCACTTTTTGGGAAGAGCAATTTCATAATACAAGTCACACTTTTTGGGATGAAGCTTTATTTATGTTAGTCGCACTTTTTGGGAAAGATGACATCTCCATGCAAGAGGGAATTTTGGTGCTGCCTGGAAGGTGGGAATTTGGAGGCTTCCTGGAAGGTTGTTTTTTCCCATTATTAAAGTCAAATCACTTAAAGTGCCAATGGGAATTTTGGTGTCAGCAGGAAGGTGGGAATTTGGAGGCTTCCTGGAAGGTTGTTTTTTCCCATTATTAAAGTCAAATCACTTAAAGTGCCAATGGGAATTTTGGTGTCAGCGGGAAGGTGGGAATGTGGAGCCTTCCTAGAAGGTTTTTTTTTCCCATTATTAAAGTCAAATAACTTAAGGCGCAAATGGGAATTTTGGAGCCAACAGAAAGGTGGGAATTTGGAGCCTTCCTAGAAGGTTGTTTTTTTCCATTATTAAAGATAAATCACTTAAAGTACAAATGGGAATTTGGGGCTGCATGAAAGGGTAAAAATTCCTACCAAAGAAGTTTTATTCACCTATGCAAGTCGCACTTTTGGAAAGAAGCTTTCTTCCATGCAAGTCGCATTTTTTGGAAGGATGATTTCTAAGTGCCAATGGGAATTTTTGTGCTAGCATAAAGGTGGGAAATTTGGAGCCTTCCTGGAAGGTTGTTTTTTCTCATTATTAAAGATAAATCACTTAAAGTACAAATGGGAATTTTGGAGCTGCTTGGAAGGATAAAAATTCTCACTTCCTTGCCCTCTTATTTTTCACACAATTCCTAGCCAAAAAGTGTGATCCATTCTGGCATAGCTAAATGCCTAAAAGTTGACTTATTTTAATTGTCGGGAAGCATCCAGTTTTGGCGCTTAGGGTTGGAAAGGATTCCTTTTTATTATTCTGGTTATCTGCATGTTGATGTGAGTGCACAAGGGAATTAAATAATTATTTTAACTTGCTTGGCACACAAGAAAAGTCTAAAAATAGAGGGCAACAGGCTTTATAATCAAATCTTGGTGAAGAAATTAAATATTCATGAAATGGATTCCATGTTTGTCTGAATTATTTGTAGGAATACTTCACTGGTGCTCATATTGGTGAAAAGAAGGCAAAGTCAATGTCAGATACATTGAATATATCTTCAGAATCAGAAGGAGAAATTGCAGGTTCTGCACAAATAGATCCAGCTCTCATATTTGCAAGGTCTTCTGGCAGAAATAAAAAAGAAGATCTCAGACAAAGGTTGATTCAGGCACGATGAAGGGTGATGAGTTTTGTCTGAATTGTTTACGGAAAACATTGCACTGGTGCACGTACTGGAGAAGAACTGCAAAAGCTTCAAGGATAAGAGGGAAGACAGGTCAAAGGTAGCACCCGCAAGTAAATCTCAGTTAGTTGCTTCCAGATCCAGTTTGGTGAGAATCAAAGGAAAGGATTCAACAACATATGGGAGAAAAAAGCATCTCATATTCAAGGCAGAGATATCATTCAGATCATTCATTGCTAAAGTAAATGAAGTAGAAGTGCAATACAGGTTGGATCAGCATGCAGAGTATGGAAGAAGAACAAGACTGAGAGCGTTGCACCTTTCTTCTAATTTCTTCTCCTCTTTCTTCTTCTTTCTCTTATTTTCTCCGACAAAGCAATTGAGCAATCAATTAAAATTGTAAAACTTAGGTAATTGGCTATAAAAGTCATTACTTCAAGTTACTGGAAGAAGTCAATTACTTGGAAATAGGTGGCAAACATGCAAAATAGAAGGTTCTATTTTCAGTTATAAATCATGCATGTCATGCAAAGAGGAATTCCATGAAGAATATTGTGATCTGCTTCCCCTTTTCATAGCTTCCACATGTGGCAATTCATTGAAAGCTTCTATTTGTAATTGCCCTCTATACACTATAAATAGAGGAAGAGCCTACTGGTTAAATGATCACAATTTGTTAATCACATTCTTGAGTTCTAGACTTTGTGTTGCAGCCCCTAATGTCATTTCTGTGAAAGCTGACGAATTGAATAAAGACGGATTTCCAGAGAACTTTGTGTCCACGTGCATTTGCTTCTTACTTTCTATGTGGATCTTTAGATAAACTTTGTGTTATCTGAGATTTAGATTAGAAATCTTTTCTTTTCCTTTACTTCTGAATATTGTGAGATCTACTTGTTTATTTAATCATGTGTATGAAACCAACTCTGTAACTATTAGTTGAATTACATATCTTCCTTTCTTCTTTCCCAAATTCCATTATTTCCCCCTTCTACAAATACTTCATAAATAGTTGCTTACTTGCTACAGAATTGCTTAGCTATGGTTCATGAGCTTTGTAATTAAAGTAAAACCCCATAAATAGTTATTAGGATTCATATCCACTAGATTGATAAACATCTTACACGGGAGCCTCACCATTAAATGAGGGAGATTTTGGTCATAAGGAATCAGACTGTCGTTTGAAAACAAATAATTCTGTCAAGAATACTAGAAACAAAAAAAATAACAATCAAAGAAGACTCAAAACTAGAATACATATCAAAATCAAGAAAATAACACTGACAAAACAATAGCTCTCGACACTACACTTTTAGCATTGAATGATAACAAATGGATCCTAGATGACGATGCCTCCAGACATATGACTTGCATACATGACATCCTAACAGATGTCATAGAATCTCAGGAAAACATCTATCTAGGAGGTAACTCGAAAATTCAATCTGAAAGCCTTGGGAATGTGAAACTTGATAATGGAATAATCAAAAATGTTATTTTGTCCCTAAATTGAAAAATAATCTTTTATCTTGCTCACAATTAACTAAATAAATTTGTAAAGTTGTTTGATTGTAAAATAACTGGTATTTGAAAAATGAATTTGGTGATGTTATTGCTTCTGGCATTCCTAAAAATTACTTAGACATCATTGATGGATTTGTTTGTGAAGTATGTTTTTCATCTTCATCTAAAAATGATCTTCAAACTTTGGCATGAAAGAGTAGGACATGTAAATTTTAGAAGAATGTATGAAATGTCTCGTCTAAACCTAGTTGTATAAAATGCCTTGTCTAAACCTAGTTGTTGGCCTTTCTAAGATGAAATTTGTTCATGAAACCTGTGAAAGTTGTTTATGTGGTAAGAAACATGTTTAACCATTTCAAAAACATCACGATCTGAATCCATCTCACCTATTGGAATTAATTCGCAATGATCTTAGAGGTCAACTTAAAGAACCCTCTCTCAGTGGAGCCTTCTATGGTGTAAGTTTTATTAATGATTTCATTAGGATGACTTGTTCTTATTGTACTAAGGAAAAATGTGATATTGTTTCTAGACTTCAAAGTTTTAAAGCCTTAGTTGAGAATGCCTCTAACATTATTATTGTTTGTTATGTTGATGATTTTCTGAATCACTAGCAATGAGAAAAAATTAAATTTTTCAAAATTAAAACCGAAGTTAACACAACGTTGTGAAATGACTGATCTAAGCCTCTTGAATCATTTTTAGAAATGATTATATTTTTGGAATCATAACTCTATTGATGCATCTTTGTCTCAATATTCTTATAAATTTATTTAAAAAATCAATTTGATTTGTTTTATACTTCTAGTATTAAACATTCAAAAACATATGGTTGTGATTTAAATCATGTTAGTGATGCAATAGATAAAAATGTTATTTTAGCTTCAGATATGTCATCACAGTATGTGTGAGAAAAACTTAATAGATGTTTATCATATGACAGTTTGGGATGCCCTTCTAATCAAATATTAGAAACGCCCAATAGTGATTCTCATCTATTTATATAAAGACCCTTGGACAATAAATAAGACCTTCAGGCATTAGATAAGTCTTACTGATAGTTTATCTTTATTTTACGAGTGTATAAAGACCAAAGAATATGAAGACATTAATGGTGATATTTATCTACAGTTATATCCTATCAAAGATCAAGTTAAAGACATTTTCGCAAAGCCACTGTGTGTTATGAAGTTTTGCAAGTTTCGTGTTTTGTTAGGCCTTTCTAGGTTGTCATTGAAGGGGAGTGTGCATGACAATGCCACCTCTTAACGGTCTTTTGTAAACTTCTTATGCTTCCTCCATTTTAAAAAAAATCACTATATGTGAGTATTAAGTAAATGATCACAAGAAGTGAGTTTACTTGTAATTCCCGGCAAAGCATTAATTATAGGAGATCCTTGTTTTTATGAAAGACTCTAGAATATTATCTAGTTCTTCATATGTAAAACACTTGTCCTGAGAATTTTTTGTTTAGAAATATTTGTATGATTTCTCATGTTTACATGCTAACCTAAATCGTCATCGATGATTTATGGATTATAAATCCTTTTATATAAAAAGGTAATTTAGCATGTTTCCCCACTTAACATTTAGGGGGAGTATTGTGATGTTACTATTAAATGGGGTCACCATTAGGTGAGCCACCGCTTTATTACATCATTTATAAGTTGTATTATAAACTTTATTTTAACCTATTTAACTTAGGTTGTCGGGTCCCCACTCCACTTAATGTGGAAGTTGTGTTTAATTAAATTAATTGGAGTGAGATATAAAACGGTGCACTCGGGTGTAATTGATTCTCACTCACCCTATAAATAAGAGGGGTAACTATTATGTGAAAGAGCATTGAAATTTATTGAATTTTTGTAAGTTTTATGTCATTTGGTGGGACCCAAGGAGGAAGTGGAAGTGTTGGGTCAAACTTGTGTAAATTCTCGTGTAATTCAAATTCCAAAGGAAAGTGTTTTTTTGTGGGGGGGGTTTACGCGAGGTTTTCCCCACGTAAATTTAGTGTTGTATAATGTGTACTTACTCTTACTCGTTTACTTTTTACACATTTTCTTTGTGAAGTAATTTTAATTATTTACTTGCATACCTAAACTATAATATTTGGACAATAAATTTGGTGGATATTTAATAATTTATTGTATTAATATTTATCTTGCATTCCTAACATTCCATAGGTACTATTCCTTCTCCTCAATAGTCAAAGACTTCCATTCAATTCTACTTGTCAAGAGAAATTCATTCGTTGGCACACAACTTGCACTAGTTTTGCAAATACAACGATTTCTCTTTGAACATTTGCATCATTAGATCAAGTTGCCTATAAAATTTGCTTGATACTCACACCTTTGGCAATCCCTTGTTGACCCAATGTCTCCGTGATTGAATTAAGAGGCTCTAGGTTAGCAATCTTTTGTTGTCTCCAATGCAAGTCTGGTCACATTTAGTATACTTCCATAGGTAGTATTCCTTCTCCTCAATAGTCCTAGAACTTTAGCCATTCGTTGTTGGGATTATTTTTTACATTTATTTAACTGTCTACTTGATACCCACCAATGTCTACAAATCAAAGGCTTGAGAAGTAATTTACAGTTGTCTTATTTCTCTTCATAATAGAGCTCATGTCAATGTATGTGTTTTATTTCCCTTTGTCTAAGGGTTTCTTTCTAAAATGTTGTGTTTTCAATCCCTTTGCAATATGATTTTTAGTTTGATTATCATGTGCTTTCGTCTTCTACCTCGTCAACTTCTCTAGTCGTGGCTTCGCCTATCGTAGGGATCATTCAAATTACCCTTGTATCAATTCATTACCTTCTTATTTTTGTCTAACATTTCCTTAGTTGTCAAGAAGAGTAACATCGTAGGCTCATGGAGTGCCTTATCACTAAAGGTCGCCAATGTCCCTTCATTGGAGAACTCCATACACTGCTAAATGTTATGAATTAAAATGTAGGGTGTGGTGTGTGGGGCATTGATGCTTAAATTTATTTGTGTACCATCAATGGCCATCACAAGGTTTACTTTTCATTGTTGAGATATTTACCCCTCCTTTTTCTGTTATATGGGGAATCTTCCACGTGCACTTTATCATGCTTGTGCATACCCCCACCTATGCTTGTGCATGCTTATGGGATCCTCCTCTTGAAGTTGTCGGTACCTTATGTGCAAGTCCATATATTGTGAGTACAATCATATGTTCATGTTTTGTAGTATACACTCTTGAAGACTATTTTATTATTATGCCGAAGGCGTTCCCCCTATGGGAAAGGCCCTTCTGGACATTTTTACAATTGTGTTAAATTTGGCAATTTGACAGGCGTTTGGACGTTTTCTATATTTCCATTTTAATGAAGTCGTAGATGTAGCGGAGGGCCTCCTTCATTTTCATGGACATGACCTTCCTCCTCGAACACATGCACTTGAATATGCTTCCCACATCCCTTCAAATCTTTGTTACTTGCAAACAGCAAGGCAAGTCTCCACACTGTGTCTGTCATATCCACATTTTCTGACGGATTTCACTCTTCTCCGCCGAAAAAAGGGCACATCAAAATCACCCCTTTGATTTTGATTTCAACTTCCACGCAGATTCCTTAAGCCATTTTGATTGAACCATGAAAATGGGGATTTTTCAAATGATGCCCTCGGGAGTCTTGCAGAGGAGGCGTTACTCAGAGCAAGAGGAAACAAAAACCGAAAACAAATCTTTAGTTGGTTTTTTCAAGGGAATATGAGGTTTTTCTTCTGAAACAAATCAGTTAGGAGCTTATAGTGTAGGTGTTCAGTCTAGAATAGAGTGCAGTTTGTTGAGTCCATTTAAATTTAGTACAATGCATTGTACATTGCATTGTGAACTCCGAACGGTATAACTGTACATTGCATTGTGGAATTGTAGGGTGGATGAGGAATGGAAAAATGAACGACGATTCAATCTTAATTTGTTTGCTGAAGGACATTGTGGAGACATTACAGTAGCCCTCATGTCCATGTGCTCAGTATTCCAATGAGAAATAATGACAGCCCATGTGCAACCCATGTGCGATGACAGAGAGGGTGCCCTCAAGTCGCATAAATTTGAAAATGTTTGAGAATATCATGAGTGATGTTAATTACAAAAACGTGGAACTAGCATTGCATGGGATTGGAGAACAATTATGCTCTCTCAATATCAATTGTGAGGGCATGAATATACTAAACTACAGTATGGCAATTGCATATATAGTCCCATAAGTTTATCAACCCACAATACATTCCAGTGTTGACTCTGTATTTTATGTGGAGACAATGAAACCACATTTATTTCAGGCATTTAGTTGAGAAAGTCACACACCAAGTGCACGATTCCACACTTTCCGTAAATATCTACCAAGTGAATGTGAAGTGTTCTACAAAATGCCTGAAAAAAATGTGGTCTCATGGACTGCAATGATTGTAGGATATGCTCAAAATGGGTTTGTTGAAAAGGAGGGCAAGAGTTGTCAACAATCTAAGAGTGGCCATCCATGGCAAAGAGTGAAGAGGAGTTTCAGGTATCCTCGAATGATTTTTCTTCTGTTGTTTGGGGTTTTCTGATGAATATCTCCATCATTCCTACTTGAGTTGAATTGGCTGTAACTGTCATCAAGTTCTTGACAATGGTAAAAAAGAGTGTGCATCATACATTGTTTAGTGGCCTGGATATTTTGTGATAGATTTTGAGAGTATTGTGGCATCCAATGTCATGATCAGGGAGGAGGACAAGGATTTCTTCGAGATGAACCATGTGGAAAATATTAGAAGAGATATTGAGGGCACTTATCTTGATATGACAACGCGAATTGCTTGTGACTTAGTAAAAAGACTTGTAACTCATTATAGGGAGCATGTGATGGCTATGATCTCAATGCATATACAGAGCATGTAGATAAAATACACTACTAATATTGTTCTCATCCTGAAAGAGAAGAATTGTGCTATATAATTGGTGATTTCCCTGTCAACTAAACAAGCTCCTAGAGCTTCATAAGTACTGATCTTGTTAATTAAATTTCAAACGTTTTGTTATGTCTATATGATAATGCCAGAGTTAAAAATAAAAACCTCGATTCACACAATTCTTCAAAATGGATGTCTTGAAGTTTATCACATCTTTCCACTACCAGATTCCTAAGGCCACTGTTCTGAGTTTGATTCTACATTTAATGAGATTTATTTTATTTGAATTATCCATTCTTATGTTGCTAATTGCATTGAGCAATTGTTGATTTTTAAGGAAGACAACCATCTTCGGTATACTTCAGCAGACATCAATCTATTTGTGCAACCTCTTATGACCGCTATGTTCAATGCACTTAAATTTCCAAATTCCCAAGAGAATGCCTATGTAATGAAATGTATAATGAGGGTTTTTGGAATTGCAAAACTTGCTAGAGAAGTTGCAATTGCTTGTCTCACAGGATTAATAAGAATTCTTAATGAAGTTTGTAAGAATCCCAAAAACTCCATTTTCGATCATTTTTTGTTCAAGTCAATTTCCATTTATCAGAAGATCTTGCGAAAGAGAGCCAGTTTTGATTGCAAGTTTTGAAGCAAATTTGTGTCGTATTTTACAAACTATTTTGGTTCACAATGTGACCAAATTTGTACCATACACATTTCATTTATTGGCTCAGTGTATTGAGATAACCCCAACTCCTCTTCTTCCAACTTACATGCTACATTTTAAGAGTTTTCTTTTCTCTGAAACTTGGAAAAGAAAGTCCGATATTCCTCCTCTTGGACAACTATTGCAGGCATATTTACAAAAGTCTCCCCAAGAATTCAAGAAGGGTGACTGAGTCAAGTGTGTGGAATATTTAATAAGCTTGTTTCAACAAAGAGCACAAAAGATTTAGATTTTACATATTGAGCACCATAATACAATTTTTAATCTATGAAGCATTGTCTCCTTATATGGAAGTGTCCTCTTTCTTCGTCTTCAAAATCCCCATACTGTGAAATTTATCAAGTCAATTATAATAATCTTGTTACTTGTTCTAGTGAAGCACATGCACACAATTCTTGCCAAGACTATTGATGTTATAGGTGTCTTCAATCTTGCATGTTATGGACAACCGTTTAGATATTTGTAAACAAAGCCTCCTAAAATATACTGCAATCCATTCCTTCAGATTCTATTGATACTGTCATTTCGAAAGTAAAAATGTGTCATAAAATATACTGAACTCATTCCTTAATTTTTGAAATGTTCATCCAGAAGGGTAGAAAAGGAAAATATAATAAAATTTATTGCAACTCACCAATGTGATCTGCTTAAAGCTTCATTGGCATTGGTCCATGCAGTAGATCTTCCTCAACTGCCTATGTGGTACCACTGAATTGCTTCGTTGAAATCTCTCACCACAACCTCCCTTAGGGTCTCAATCTCCACTCCTCCATGTGCATCCATTTGAATTGAAAGACTAAACCAATACCAGAAAAATTAGCCATGCACATGATTTTAAACCACATCTTGTAATGATTAAAGGTCTAATCCTAAAAAATGTACAATAGTAAACTATGAAAATGAAGATAGGAGTATGTACCATTTTGGGGAAGGGTCTGTAAACATTGTCGGTCGATGTACAAGCAAATCTTGCAGGCATAGCATGCAAACTTCAACCATGCTATATGTAAAGGTGAAGGTTGAAGTGCTATCCAAGGCAGCTTGCCGAAAGAGCTCTTGGATTGTACAAGGAACAACACCAAGACTATCTTGTCTTCCTTCGTGCAATGCACTTATTCACATGAATGCAATTGTTTAATTAATCTCAGAGGAAGACCTCAAGAAAGTTTCATTGCATATTCTTATCAATATGATGACCTTAAGCTTCCGAGAAGATGAATTTGCAAAGTCGTATAGCCCGAATGAAATAAAAAGTTTTCCCTGACCAAAACAAGGTTTGATTGTCAAGGTAGCAAGCAGGGAATTTGGTTTCATGCATTTGGTACCTTCAGTGGCAGTATATTGGCACCACCCAGATAATTTTATTTCACAGGAAATGGTATTATGATTTCTACTATGCACTTTTGTACAATTCTACTTGAATTGTGTACAATTGCTTTGTTTAGATGAAGAAAAACTTGAAATAGAAAAATAGAATGCAAAATACTATTTTCAGAAAGAGGAACTACCACCATCAATCACACGCCTTATCGAGTGTACAAAAAAGGTTTTTTTCAACAAAAGACCAACAAAACAACCGATGCAACACTAACATAATTACACAAAAGTAAGTAACTATCCAAAATGGTATCAAATGTATTCATGTTTAGAACAAAAAAATTGGCCACAAAATGATACCACTCATGATATAAAATTTGCACATGCACAAAAGTCTTCATGTATTCATGTTAAGTTCAAATAAAATAGTCCGCAAAACGCTACCACTCATGATATGAGATTTGTAAATGTATATGTATGAATTTGTAACAAGTTTGAAATGAAGAGATGATACCTTTAAATGAAGTGGTTCGTCTATATTTCTACACTTACAAAATTACACTTTTCAACAGACATGTTCAATTTTTCTTTTTTACTATTGCTCGTTTCTTGATGTAAACCAACAACAACGCATTTTTAATGTCTTCTTCATTATATATGCACAAAAATACCTATAGTTTTAAAATGCCGAGAAAGAACCATGTAATTTATAGTTGTTTCCATCCAAATCTTTGTACATTATATCACTTTTTCACATTTTGAATTGTTTTAAGGGTTAGACCTCATGTTTGCGCTTTTTAAATGAAGTGGTTCATCTATATTTCTACACTTACAAAATCAATCACCCATAGTTTAAACAAAATCAACTACAAAAATAATAACTATCCCTCAAAAACAAATAACATATACCGTTCGGCGTTCACATTGCATTGTAAACATATACCGTTAGTTTAAATACTTCGGGCATCCACCTTAATTTGACCATAGTACATGTTTGTACACTATTATGTGTTTTTCTACTCTCAACAATGTGCGGCTTTCTTTTTTTGAAATATAAAAGTGCCACATGTTGAAAAACTTACAAAAGGCAGACAACCAAGCGGCTAAAGCTAAGCCTCTACTTCCCTAAAGTAAAACCCATAAATAAAAGTTCCAAAAAAAAGTACACAACCATTGAAAACGAAACGAAAGATATAAAGCTACATAGAACCATTGAAAAAAGAGACTTAAAATAAGGCTTTCACTGATGCAAGACAATAATTGGAAAAGCCCGTGAACCACCATTTCCCGTTTAATGCAAACCCACAGGCCAGATGAGCAACAAACCCTTAGATGAAACAGCTAGAGAGGAACAGATGGTTCTTATCCACTGAACCCACAGTCCCGAGCACTTTCAGCCTGAGAAACTAAGGTCTGCTGGCAGTGTTGTTCTAATTTCTATGCATGAGACCACCTTCCATATTGACAGTGTTTTGAGGGCACCCTAGAGATTGATCCAAGCAGTATAGGTTGTTTGCAGAGGTTTCATCCATTATCTTACATTTACATTGTCCGTGCGTAGTTTATCCTGACATTTGCTCACATGCTAGATGTCACCAATCACATGTACAAGGGCAGTGTACCACATCCATTATGGCCACCAAGAAACATTAGTCTTCAACAAGTTCTAACACAAGATCAGTCACTAATGCTTGTAGGCCAAGTTCCACAGAGTTAGATTGCCAATTTTTGCATCAATATTTACAAAATCCTACGTAATGAAATCCTAAAAATGATCAATCACTAATATGTTGGCTCAAATAAAACATGTACTTTAATATATGCTCCATCAACAAGGTTCTTGATTTTCAACAAGGAATGTCCTTGACATAAGATATGGGGCGAAAATACTGATTTTCTCAGGTCTTCTTGCCATGTGCAAAGGAAAATCAAATATCAGTACAGAATCCCTCTTAATTGTGCAGATTGAATTTTTTTCTATTTATGAGTGTTTAGAACTTTGTGGAGAAATTCTCCTTCATACATAATTCAAACTAAGCACAAATCTTTTCAAGGCAACCCTTGTTTAAGGCTGTACTTAAGAGCCGACTTCTTTGTCTTTCTCAAGTACATAATATGGGTGTCATCTTCTTTAGGTTCCTCTTATCTCTATCTGCCAACCTGAGATTGATAAATGAAAAGCAACTGCCCAAAAAACAACATATTGTACAGGGCTAATTGTAGAGACACGTCTTTTTCTTTTCACCTGCTGCTATTTCCAATATTGCGTGAAAATACAACTTTCAATGTATCGTATACAGACCATATCTCCGCTGACCGCATCAAACCAGTAGAAAAACTGATTTAGTGTTGAGACTAATAGTCTCTTCAACCGTGAGAAAAAAACATATGCAACTTTTCTCGTCTTGCTACATCCTTTTATAGAATCAGGGACCAACAGCTGGAGCAATGTCTTAATTGGAACTTAAATAATAATGCAATGCAACTGCAGCAAAAACCACCAAGAAAACTTTATGGAGTTTTAAGCCTGGTGAAGTTGTCTCTCGAGCTTTTCCTTTAAATCTGGAGGAAAGTTTTGACATAAATCGCTTTAGCCATCCTCCCTTTGTTGCTGCTTCTGCAATCCAAGAGAAAACAGTGAAAACCAGAAATAATGGACGGGTTTTATCTTTTTTCAAGTAGCAGACTATGACACTGATTCTATGAATTCACAGCAAGAAGCAACTAAAAGTTAAATAATAGAAATACCAAAAGACAACAAATATGCCTGCCTCCTTATGATCCAGTTCAATACACAAGATAGTTAAATAATTATCCTATTTATTGTTTACAAAATGCTTTACTTCAATTCTTGCCTCCCTCTTAATATGGAAACAGTTCAAATAGGTCTACAGAACTGTGTGAATTGACAAAATATTTGAGGCACAAAGAAACAAAATAAATGTAGCCTGTACTCAGAAGAGAACCGGGGTTTGGAAGGATTAGTTGACTGTCACAGTAGGGGGGCTGGAAGCAGCCAATGGTGCAAGGAAACCTGCAGGGAATGATCTTTCGCACAACAAGTAACAAGTTATTCCACATCAGTCCAAACTGAACTTAGGTCTTCATAAAAAGCTTCCAAAAATGCAGTGCTATTAATTGTTTGCAAATGTAAACAAAGATAGAATGAAGAGGAAATGGACTGCACATCAAATGAATGTGTCCCCTTCATTTTATTATGTCGAGAGTAGTTACAATGTAGTTGGAACAATTCTGAGACAGTTCATAACTGAAAACTAGCAGCCCTTGATGACTAAACCGGAAACAACGCCAAATTTGTCCCAAAATTTTACAAACAAGAGAGGACCAAGAGATTTAGTCATTAGATCAGCAGGCTGCTCCTTGGATAGAAGTGAAGACAGATATCAAACTAAAAGTCAAATATAGTGATGATGAATCTCAATATGCTTGGTGCAAGCATGATATACAGGATTCTTGACCATCTTCAGTACACCTTGACTGTCACAAAAAATAAAAAGAGGTGTAGGTGCAGTCTGAGGAACCTAAAGATCAAGGAGAATCCGGGGAAGCCAAACTACTTCACAACTGGCACTAACAATTGCCTTGTATTCTTCTTCATTGGAGGAGATAGGCATGGTGGGTTGAAGCTTACTCGGCCATGAAACAACTCCTGAACCAAAAGAGAAGATGTATCAAGTGGTAAATCTCCGGGTACCCATTGAAGCTCCCCAATCAAAGTCTGTATTGCCAAAGAGTCTGAAAATTGTGACTCTATGATAGAGAATGCCAAAGTCAAGAGTTACCTTTGACATATCTAAGAACTTGTTTTGTTGCTCCCCAATGTGTAACTTCCAGTCTAGACGAAAATCAAGAAAGATAGTTAACAACAAAACATATGTCCAGTCAAGTGGACATAAGGTATATCAAGTTGTCCGTTAATTGTCTAACCCATGCATGCAGTGGGGTACTATCTTAAACCCAAGTTTTTCTTCTCCGATGACTTCACATATGTTAACGGGGAGGTTACGGAGGTCCTCTCAACATGCATTGAGAGGATGACAACAGAGGTTGAGGTGAGGGACCTCATTATTTAAGAATTACAGAATTACAAGCATGCTAGGGGAGGCTCTTTTCTTCAATGTTATTGTCCGAGGGACATCCACCCAACCACCAGGTAACAAAAAATAGAGTATTCTTTATATGTTACTAGTTACAAATTTAAAATTATTAATTACTTATAAACTTTTGATTATCTTGTTTGTAGGTTCTTGGTGGGAAGATTGGGGGGAAATACCCCGTATCTTCAAAAGCTAACTCTCTGAATCTTATCTCAACCTTGTAGTGTTTCCAAATGTGAAAGCAATTGGAGTTTGTTTGAAGCCATTCACACGACAAAACGCAACAAGTTGATCAACAACGCCTCAATTGCCTAGTTTTGTACAATAGAATCTTTCTATGATGCCAAGGTTCATCCCCCAGCCCCCCGTACCCTGCCTGATACATATCCGATACGGATATGTCAAGGTACGGGTACGGATACATACAGGGTACATTCGGGTTCTTCCCGAGTACACCACAAGTACGTCCAGACGTACCCGGGAAGAACTCGGACATACCCACGGCGAACCCAAGGAGAATACACCTTTTAAGGCATTAAAACATCTTTTTTGACTTCGTCAATGCAAAATAATGAACCCTAACATTTAAATGAATAAAATATTGAGTAAAATACCCTGTGGAATTATAATGTTCCTCTGGAATTTATGTTCCTTTACATGTCAAATAAAGACACAGTCGTGCAAGTGGATGACTTTGTTGGTGTCAAACAAGGTGGCAACTTTCAATCAGAACATTCATTATGGTGACCTCAAATACGGAATAAAAACAGTTCACCCAAAAAAGATTGTAGGTATGGAGAAATAGAGGTTAAATTATATATTTAAAAAATATGTTAATAACTTAATATAAATTATATATTTTTAAAATAATTTAAATTACAACTAATAAAACAATACCAAATAAATTTTAATCATATTGACGACTTCATATCCTTTTACCCTCTTACCTGAACTGTGATAGCTCAATATTTTAATCATATTGACTAAAAATTGAGTATATGTATATATATATATATATATATATATATATATATGTATGTATATGTGTATATATGTGTATATGTATATATTTTAATTTTTTAATATATATGTACGGATGTATCCAAGACGTATTGTACCCAAAGGATTTTTAAAATTGACTTATCCGCGTATCGAACCCATACCCGTACCCGTATTTGTATCCTAGCAACATAGGAATCTTTAGCTTTGCATAAGGTAAAGGACACATCACATGAACCTATTGATTTGGATGAGCTTGATCCATACAACGATTGGACTGTATAAGAAGCAGAAATCTCCACGTTCACAGAGGACAAGATTGTTGCTTTCAAGAGAGAAGCTATGGAGGGAGAAGCACAAACATGAGATATTGAATTAGATGACATCTTTGGAGATGATGTTGAGCATGCAACAAAGGAGCCACTGCCATCTACTACCAAGGTGGAGTTGTTGCCACCTTCTAGGAGTGAGTAATCACAACTTCGTGTGGGGACTAATAGAGGCACTAGACCATCTCCCCAATATTTCTCTAGAATGGAGAAGAGGACAATATAAATTATTGTAATTTGCAATTTATGCAATTTATGATGATGATTTTCAATGACAATCATCATAAATTCATAAGACTTATCAGGTGTTTGTTGTATTTGCATGATGATGCAATTTTGTACTCTATCAGTTGGTTGTAGTATTCCAATGATGATGCGATTTTGATATTGAATTAGATGACATCTTTGGAGATGATGTTGAACATGCAGCAAAGGAACCACTACCATCTACTCCAAAGGTGGAGTTGTAGTTGCAGCGTTCTAGGACAAACTTGTAGTTCCAATCTGCCATATTCTGACCTTTTTGCTACCCAACAGGTTGGAAGAACAACAACTCTGATACCATTTGTAATGTCCTCAATGGACATATTTTTGCCCCTAGATGGATTTCAGGCAATCCCCAATCCTCATATCACAACTTATAACACAGATTAAATTTACTTTTGCAGATCTAAATTTATAAAGGAAATTTTGACCTAGGGTAGGATTAAATACCACCACAAATCATGCCCGTAAATCTCATATCATTCCACTCAAATCTGTGTACCACTAATTTATAAAGCCCAAATATGTATAAAATTGCCAAATTTCAGATGTAAACAAGGCTGAATAAATTATTTCAAACCCTGTCTGCAACATAATTTCAAAAAATTCATCTTGTGTTAGAGAAGTCCAAATGAGCTGAAACTTTGGATCTTAGGCCACAAAAATATGAAGAATAATATTCCAAAATTAGTTTTCGCACAGCAAACACAAAACCCTATTTGTACCCTAAAAAGTAGGTCACAGCACATTTAGGGCATCAAATCAGCTCCAAAAATTAAGCAAACAAGCTACTTTGATTCCCAACATTCACCTCAAGATATAACAATACAAATCAGATTTTAAGTGCCTCCAAAGCACACAAGTCAGCCAGCAAGTGGGTCACTCCACTAGAGATTAATAGAAGAACAACCGTTGCAATATTTCTTTAAATCCTTGCTACAAAAATCTGTCGAAAACTCCTATGAAATTAATCTCTACAAATCAACCCTGAATCAACTCCAATAATGACAAACTAGGGTGGATCTTTTACCACCGAAGAGTGCCCTACTAGCTAGGAATGGATCTCTCACCACCGAAGCTAAGGTCACTGTGGGATCTTACTCTACAAGCTAAAGAAAATCAAGTGTGTATGCAAAAGTTATAAGCTTAAGACACAAATCAGAAAATATCAAATGGTTACGGAATACCTTCCCCTCAAGTCGACTTCTCCTTATAAAGGAAGAAGAAACCCAAAACAACCTCTACAATATCCAATTAGTTCACAAGGATTTTCCCTATGCAAGCATTTAATATTTTCCCATATTAAATGTTTTTCCCAACAATTTTTTCCCTCCTAATGCAAGTCACATTTTTCTAGGGGAAATACATAGTAAAATGGGCATTTATCCTTTCTATGTTCCCATTCCCCCTTCTAAGGCAAGTCGCCTTTTCACCTAGGATGGATAACAATTTATATTTGGGTCTTTTCCATCCTAGATTTAATAATTAAGTCATATAAATTATTATAAGTGTTCTATATTTTTTTTTCTTTTATTAATGGCACTTTATAATAATTAAATATAACTTAAGTCGCCCTTATATTTTTCCTTTGGCCGTCGGGTTGACAAAATAGGCCACAGGTCTTCGAATGGGAAAGGGATATTTCACCTCCCCGGCAAAGAAAGGCTCTCTATGTTGTAGAATCTAGGAGTCAATGCAAAGGCAAGTAGATGTAGTAGGGTTGTCATTTTGTTCCACCGCTCAATGAGGATTGATTATACTCCTTTGAAAAATTTCTCCTCAACATCTTGTTTTTTTACATTTATCTTGGACTTTATCTTCTCAATCGTTGAGTCGATGCCATCATATATCTCTCTCAGACATGGTTGATCCATGTCAGTAAAGTGGATTCTACTCGATGCCAGCAATCAAACATTGAGGCACTTAGCAAGATGGTAACTTCTAGCTTATGGGTTGTATGGAGGCAATCAAACACTGTACAAGCCCAAAAAATGAAAAAACAAATTGAAATTTTTTGAATATTATATTTTAAAAATAAAAAAACTTACATTATAATTTATAAATAAAAGAAAGGTAACTTCCCTTACCTTCAATAGCTCCAAATGCGAGAAGGATCTAAAGATGTCTTGCGATTGGTGATGGTTGGTCACAAACATTTGGATCTCTTCACCTTTTGCATGCACTTGTTGAATCCACTCTATTTTACTGCCCAACTTTTTTAGCATTAAATTGATTGAATGGACAGCACATAGAATCCAAAGAATATGCCCATTTCTTGCCTCAATTAACATCCCTACAGCTTTGCAATTCTCGGTGTTTTACAACAACATTGTAAGGCCCCACCACCTCAATGGCTTCGAAGAGAAAGTTGGCAGTGAATTGGGCATCCTTCACTTTCCCTTCACAATCAATTGCTTTTAAAACATTGCCCCTTTAAGGCATACTGCAACCACATTGAACAAATGGCAATTTCTTGCATCTTTCCATCCATCGAAAACGATGGACACACTCATTTTAGCCCACGACTCTCTAATTGGTTGTAATGAGGTTTCCACATATTTTCTTTGTTTTTCAAATAGGGTGGTGCGGATCTTCTCATAACTTGGCCCTTTGTACCCTTTTGGGCCTCGTTAATTATTTTCATCATCCCTTGCCAATATGGTGACCTCACAACATTGAATAACAATCCATTTGCATACACACATCTTGCAATGTGCTCATCCGTGATATCCCTCCTCTCATTTGTAAAGGCCTTTTTCAATGGACCTTTTGTTTTACTCTTTCTTGAAAGAGCAGAATCCTCATCACATGCATGGAGGTAGCCGTCACAGATGGATGTGGCATGGTCACAATTGGGGAGCCAATACTAGATGAGGCAACAGAAGGCCTCATTGATCAAGATGAACTTTTTTTTACAATGGATGAGTTGTTTTCAAAGCCAAGGCTGCTTTTACATCTTCATGTTCTTTTGATATATCCCAAAACCTTTGTTATTGGCACCCCTACATTAATTTTCCCCTTGCATATTCTTATACCATGACCCGTATTGCACACAAGTGGCCTTTCACCCGACTATATGAGCCTTTGCATATCATTTCACACTTGTTGCATCTCCACCCACCACCTAGAAGATGCTCTAATATTGTGACATGTCTCCATAATGGTGAATTGGGGTCAAATTCTTTCAACAGGGATTGCCCAGAGGTATAACTTGTTGCTATTGTACTTCTACCTACAAGTTTAAAAACCCAAATTGTAAGCAAAGAAAACAATGGTTAAAAATAAAAACTTCAACTCTATGCCCTAGGGCATAGCATGTACTAAAAATTTAAAATGAAAAAACGGTTAAAATTTTAAAATGAAAATAATAAAACGTAAAAAGAAGCATGAAGTGTGTGAAAGATTAAAAACAAAATGAAAACAAAAATTTAAATCAAATTTGAAGTTAAAAACTTAAAACTTTACCTTTAATGAATAATCCACAAATCATGTTCCTCAATGACCTTGGCAACGAATAGGCACTCGTACTAGCTTAGGAAAATGATTGCAATACTTGATGAAATATCAAACCCTAAGTGAGAAAAATGAAAGCTTAGAGAGGCAAGTATGCAATGAGGGAATGAGAGGTAAGTTGTTTTGTTTTTGTGTTTTAGTTTTGTTTTATTCATTCTAGTTCACTTTGAGGGTTACAATAATAAAATATTGTGTTTTTATGTTACTTATATATAAAAAAGAGTGAGGGAAAAAAAGCATTTTGGTCCCGAAAATGTACTCGAGAATGGCTAGGGTATAACCAAGACCCCTGGGTACAGTCGAGTACGTTTACAAACGTACCTATTCATACCTGGGGATCTCAATAGTACCTTGGCCGCTCTCGAGTATGTTTTCGGGATGTATCCATACCGGTACTAGGGGCTATACCCCTGTTGTACTGGCTACTTAGATTACACTTGAGTTGAAGGCTTCCATGACCCATTTTATTAGATTATTGATTTTTGTGGGATTTTACTAGTGTGTTTTTTAGTCATTATATAAATGACCACCATGAGTAATTGTTACCCTAATGACATTTTTTTCTCCAATAACCAGTGTTGAGACTAGGACTCTGCACATCTCTATTGAGCTTAGAGACCCACTCTGGCAAACATTAGGCACCTTAAGTTTTTTTAAATTACTAGGGGGGAAGAATGGCGAGTGTGTAACTTCAAACTCCCCATTAACAAACACTAGTTGGACCCGCCATGTAATGTCTCTGTAAGTCAGCACTTGTCTTACAGATTCATTAAGATTGTGTAAAGATCACAGTCAAACATTATGCCAAGAAACATTTTGACATTTGTCCATCTAACGGAAGCATGCCATCCAGTGAAGCTGAAAGTATGTAGCAAATCTAAAGGTTGTCCTACACAAACATTATATGTTGTTCTGAAGGCAAATGACTTGAAAATGAGTTCCCTGATAAAGTGTAGCGTATTAGTCCTTCCTTTAGCTTTGTGATTAGTTCTACTTATGACATGGTTACTTTCAAACAATTATGTTTTCGTCCTTAGTGAAACATCATTACCTCATCCTGTTTGTGTATTTTAATTGGCATTCACAGGGTTTCTATCTATACAAATGGCTGATAATAAGTGGAGACCATGTACATTGCATTGAGTACAATGAAATAATTCCTATTTTTCAGATTGGTGTGTAGTTTTAGTACCCGCAGATAAGTGATTATTTTAAGATATATCTGAAGTCGATACATGTGTTAGTATGTGTTTATTTTTCCATACATGTGTTCATATATGTATCATAATACATGTTCTATAAAATAAATGTGGCTATGAGGCATGCCTGGAAGAATATGATCTATAATATCCATCCTTTGTTTTGACTTATCTATCATTTTTTTAACTGTTTAAACTTGGTATATGCTTTAGGGGTTTGCCATTTTACTATCTTGTTACGATTTTCTCCCCTTATGCCACATATAATTTCGTTTTGTAGATTTGAAGGGTACTTATTTTTCTGGTAGGACTTACATGAAAACTGATTTTCTCTCCTTATGCCACATATAATTTCCTTTTGTAGATTTGAAGGGTACTTATTTTTCTGGTAGGACTTACATGAAAACTGTCACTTTCCTTTTAAAAACAATTTTAATGATTGTGTTTCTTATTCATTTTTCTTTTAACAGGGAAAGATAAATGTGTTTTGCTATGGAGCATCCAAGACCACATCTCTTCTATAGCTGAACCCTCATCTTCCAAGCCATCAAAATCTGTTGCATCTCATAGTGAGAAACAATCAAATACTCCTTCGATTAGTGCTAGAGGTGTGTATAAAGGACATAAGGATACGGTCGAAGATGTTCAGTTTTGTCCATCCAGGTAAGAAATTTTCATTTGAAGTGTTTAGAGTTTGTATTTTGAGGATGTGTTTGTAGAGATAGTCTTGTAGTTTGAAGAAGGAATTCCACCCTTAGCAATTTTCAATGGATATCTATTGTTTCTATGCAATGGTAAAACAGAAAGTTTTATGCCTGCACAGACACAAAGGACTTATTAAGTGGTGCCAAGTAATGACCCAAACATCTCAGCTGGAAAATCTTCTATTACTATAAGAATGCAGTGAAGAATCAAATACGTATAAATTATTTAATGTAGTTAATTCTAGATATCTAAGTGCACTGATCTATCAATAATATTTTAATATGCACTGTTGTTGTGCTGCATGTGATTTAGCAAAAATGGATGTTAAACTCTTTAACCTGTCACTTGGGTGATTTCAATGTCAAACCAGCTTATCTTGTATGCTCTGATTGTAGTAGTTTGTAGAAGGGGTTTCTTTCCTCAAAAGTTGAGCCTTTTAAGATGCTGATTGCTACCATGTACGGTCTTGAGTAAGCATACATCTGACGGTAAGCTTTGATGCATTACGAGGCTGTTCTTTGCATTCATGTTAGTTCATCAAAGCTTATCATCAGATGTACACATACTTGGGCGCAGTACATGTTTACAAGCTTTGATGCATTAACATGAATGTACTACATGCAGAGGGAAGTCCATCTTTAATTAGTGGGCTACAAACAGTAAGCATAAATCAGTAAAATGATCAATATCTGTAGTGCACAAAGATTATCAAGACTAGTTCTTTATAGGAGAAAATCCTAAATAATGTGTATGTGGGTCCCAATGAGGTTGGGCAAGAGAGGCCATTCCAGTCCGACTTTAATTGTACTTCTGACAAAGTCAAAGAGTCTATGTGTGGTTTAGAATACAACTGTCTCATAGAGCCACACAAATGACAATAATAAATGGCCCTGTTATACAGAGTGCACATTTTCTAAAATGATTTTTTTTTCCGAAGAAAATTCAAAAGGCCTTTCCAAAGTCAACAAAGCCGAAGACCCATGGCGATCCCTCCTCAATGATAGCTCAGAGAGTAAAGTCAGATCAGTAGTTTGGAAAGCTCTCTTGATGCGTTATCACTTCACTTCAGATCTCTACTTTTATGGAAATGATCTGAAAGGTTCATGTGCATACTGTAGCATAAAGTTTGGTGAAAGTATGCCTAATCATGATAACATTCAGGTTGGAACAATCTCAATTTGTGAGTGGGATGAATAACGTGTTGTCACCAAGAGGGGGAAGAGCCTGAGCAAACAATCTCATCGGATCTGTAAGGGAAAACAAGTGTTCTGCACTATTATTGAGAAACCTAGCATTATGCCCTTCAAAAACTGATGCTTTTCTATTGCATGATTCGTGAATGACTCTCCTAATGTCTCCAAGCAAAAATGAAAGAAGAGGCAAAAGGATTGGCATGTGAGACACCTGAGACGGGGGGACGGGGTTTCCGGGACGGCAAAAAATTTCTAAATTTTGGGGACGGCGGGGGACGGCGGGGGGACGGCTAATTAAAAAATATATAAATATTTAAAATATAAAGATATAGTGACTAAATTATATAAATAAGCTGAAATAAAACCATTTGAGATTTAAATAAGGTGAAACTTGAACTCATAAACATCAAATACATTCCTTAATACTATAATATCAATATGTTAATGTCATAAATTGAAAATTCATAATACATATTTGAATTTTGAATTTGAGACAAGCTGAAATTTCAAATATATTATAAAATATAAAAGTAAAACCATTCTAAATTACGATTGATCAAGTGACAATAGTTGATATTCATATCATTAATCTCATAGCCAAATACACCAACAATTGTCTATTGTCAATATTACAAAAAAAGAGGACAACTACAAGTATCAGCCTAAAAATCAGAATCAACATCTGAAGCAATATCCATGAACTCCTCGCTGGTACTAGCATCCTCGTCCTCAAAGGTAAGCCCAATCAATCCCCGCTGCACAGTATTGTCCTCTTCAACCTGCCTCGGCTCCTCGGGATCTACATCCCACCGTAATGCTGGGGTCTGTTTGTACTCAGGTGTCTTGCGATCCATAAGACGCAAAGCACTGTGTACAGCTACAAGCTTCTCCGCTCTCGCAGAGGTAAGCCTATTCCTCTTAACAGAGTGTATCCAACCATATGTAGACCAGTTCCTCTCAGAGGCAGAGGAGCTAGAAACCTGGGAAAGGAGGCGAATGGCAAGTGGTCGCAGCAGTCCTGGAAGCCCATACAGTCGCCACCAACTCACTGGCTTCTCCTGTGCTATTGTTACCCTGTCTGCCTTTGCTGATGTTTTGTACCCATCAAGTTCAGTGAAGTCGAGCCACTCCAATCTGATCTGTGAAGCCTCCTGTGGAGTGTACATTTTTTTAAAGGCCTTCATAAGGCCCTTCTTCACCTCATCATCATCCAATGGGATAACTCTGCCTGGCCTCTCCACATACCATTTGGGATTCAGTGCATACGCAACCATATGAAGAGGAGTGTTCAACTTCTCCCATCTCTGCTGAATAATGGGTTGTATATGTTCATTATAGAACTCCAAAGTGGGGTCCCTCACCCGAATAGCTGCCTTCATTTGCCCAAGCATGCTGTCAATGCACTCGTAGATCTCACCAAGATTGGGGCTGTTAGAATCCCCATATTTGATGACACTAAAAACTGGAGCTATGATTGATATGATGTATTTCATATCAACCCAAAATGTTTCCCGCAACACCACTTCCTTCACTCTTTTCCCTTGATCTGTCTTGGACTCACGCCACCTAGTCCAATCCTGTGTCATAATCATAATTTGCAGGGGCTCCTGCAACTCAGACATCCTCTCCAACAAAATAAAATAGGATGCAAAGCGGGTGTCAACTGGTTTCAAAAATTCCTTCTTCGAAAAATTTCGAAAAAGTGCCAATGATGTGTGGTGATTACATATGAACTTCTGCACATCCCTGGCCTCAGTCACTATCTGGTTAACCCACTGAATCTTCCCTATGTCTTTCAGTGCATTGTTCATGGCATGCACACAACATGGAGTCCAATAAATATGCCTATATTCCCGCTCCACTAGCTTGCCTGCTGCTCTGCACACATAAGCTGCATCTGTGACAACCTGTACAACGTTTGAAGGTCCAACCTCCTCAATGGCATTCTTCAAAATCTGATATTGAAACTCAACATCTTTCCGCTTCCCAGAACAATCAATTGCTCTCAAGAAGTACGGTCCATCTTTGCAAGAGACAATGATATTGATGAGAGGACGGTGTCTAATATCCGTCCACCCATCCATGATAATGCTACATCCATGTGACACCCATGTCACCTTCATCTCCTCCATCAACAGATTAACCTTGGAATAGTTTCTATCCAAGATTGTCGTCCTCAGTTTTGTGTCTCCAGGAGGCACATAACTTGTACCTGCTTTTGCAACCTTAGCCATAGCCTCCTTGTAATAAGGAGAGCGAGCGGCATTAAATGGAATCCCAGCAGCATAGAAAAATTTCCCAATAGCATCATCTGCCTCTTCCCTTGCCTTTGAATCAAACATGTCAACAACTGAATTTGGGGCTGCCCCCACGGCCTTTCTCTTCCCTCTGCTTTCCACTTCTGACACTCCAAAACTAGAACCAGCCAGAGTATTACTATGTTTGCCAGCCAGAGTAGAACCACGAACTTCTGGCACATTGTCTGTAGTATTTCCATTGAAGATTCTCACCATCTCAGCTCTTTGCTCTAGTGAAAGGCCCTTACAAGTGCCAACCCCCCTTCCTGTAAGGTGCAACAAGTGTGCATTGGTCCTAGTGATACTGCCATGCCAAGTCAGTGCACATATGTTGCACTTCCATACTTTGCTCCCCCCTCGAGACTTGGAGGTGGGGTTATCAATTATTTGGGCAAATTGTTGCAATGGCTTCTTCTTATCAAATGGTCCAATGGCAAATTTGGACAACATTTGAGAGGGGCAATTGGTAGCACTACCAACTGAACTACCAGTTGCCGCTGCCACTACATTTTGTGTCCCTTCTCCACTCTCCCCCATTGTGGCATCACCAACTCTTCCACGGCCACCTATCTCAACTTCCTGTTCAACCCTCTCCTGCTCTGATTCATACTCATACTCAGAAGAAGAACTCATGGTGATGATTGCTGCAATGAATTAAAAACAACCATAACTATATGATTGATTGATTATGTAATGAATTAATTTAAAAAAAAACGTAACCAATATGCATTTTTTTAAATCCTACAAACTATATGCGACGTGCGTGATTATATTGTGAATGTAGATGCAAATGCTAAAAAACAGCCCCTAAAAAATGCAAATATAATATAAATTTTAAACTAGAAATAAAATGTAATTAAAAAAAAAACGTAACCATTTAAATTTTACAACCAAACCCTATGCAAGATGCATTTTTTTAAATCCCACAAACTATATGCATGATTGCATTATGAATGTAGATGCAAATGCTAAAAAACAACCCCTAAAAAATGCAAATATAATATAAAATTTAAAATAGAAATAAAAATGTAATTTAAAAAAAAAAACGTAACCATTTACAACCAAACCCTATGCAATATGCATTTTTAAAATCCTACAAACTATATGCATGATTACATTGTGAATGTAGATGCAAATGCTAAAAAACATCCCCTAAAAAATGCAAATATAATATAAATTTTAAAATAGAAATAAAAATGTAATTTAAAAAAAAAAACGTAACCATTTACAACCAAACCCTATGCAATATGCATTTTTTTAAATCCTACAAACTACATGCATGATTACATTGTGAATGTAGATGCAAATGCTAAAAAACAGCCCCTAAAAAATGCAAATATAAATTATAATCTAAATTTAAAAAAAAAAAAAACTTTTACGGGTATTGTAAGCAAATAAAATTATAAATATAAATACCTCTTGCTTGCTCTTGTTTTTGCTTTGCTCTTGCTCTTGCTCTTGCTCTTGCTCTCACTCTTGCTCTTGCTCTTGCTTGGTGTGAATATGAAATGAGCCCATAATGTAAATTTATAACATAAAATTGCACTTTTAGGGTTAGGGTTAGGTTAGTAATGTTGTTTTTATATTATAAGTGATTTACAATTAAAAAAAATAGTTTAAAGTGTTGTTTTTATGTTTTTTTGTTGAAAAATGCGACATACCACGTGGGGGATGTCCCCTGGACGTCCCCCCCCACGTTTCCCCGTCCCCAGGCGTTTCCCACCTCTTCCAGACGTCCCCAGGACGTTTCCCAGCCAAAAAACAAGTGGGAAACGTGGGGGAAACGTTTCCCCCCACGTCCCCAGGACGTCCGGGACGTCCCGAACGTGTCAAAATAGGGGGGGGACGCGTCCCCGCGTAACTAGACCAACTCAACCATGTTGTGTTACAACTCACAAGCCCTCCTCATTTACCTGCTCACCCCGCTACCTATACCAAGCCCAGTGGCTAATAAAATAAACTGCTGTCCAGAAAATCCTTTTACAGCGTGATGTCGAAGATAAAATCAAACATCCATTGGTAGTGGGGGCTGTAATGAAAAAACGTAGAACTAAAAGATGCATCAATATTAAAAACATCCGAGTGCTCAATAAAGCCCTGGCAATGAAATTGGCATGGAGATCTGCAGATGCCACTTACTCTTGAAGAAGCATAATTCAAGGTAAGTACATTCTACCGTAGCAAGAGAATATTGTGAATGCCCAAAGGAGAACTCATCTCTCGCTAATAGCAAAGCATATCAAAAAGGGCATCAGATTACCGAAGGAAAATGCAACATGCCAACTAGGCAATTTGAAACGAATGATGTTTATGGAAGACAGCTGGAATGCTGCACAACCCCTGGATGAATTAAAAATTCATGATTTACGAGGATAAGTTCAACCTAAAGGTCATCATTATATTGCAGATTATATATACTTACAAAACAACCAGAAACTCAAGTGGAGAGCTGACATAAGCAAACAGACTGAGTAAAAAATTGAAGATCAAGTAGGGCACCTTGATGGCTGACCTAATTAAAAGGCCTTCGATCTATATGCATGGAATAGACAGAATAGTGTGGCCGGATAATAACACAGGAGAAAGCACTGCGGCAAGCTCCAATAGAACTCTCTTCATAAAAGCCCAGTCCATTGACAAACAAAGGTAAAAGATTTGGGGGATTAAAATATGGCCTAAAATCAAAACTTTTATGTGGCTTCTCCTGCATGGGAAGCTCCTTGCTGTTGACACTCTACAGAAGAAAGGTTGGATAGGATCCACAAGGTTCCCAAACTGCCAGAAAGCATTTGAATCCATTCCCCACTTCGTTTCTTCAATGTCCATATGAGGGACATTTTTGGGATAGATTATCTCATAACTTCATCTGCCATCTAAAATGAAAATTCTCTATAGGTTGAATTATCGTTGGGTGGACCAAGGTGAACTCAACCATGGAAATATTAAATGTGTTGCACATTCTAACTCCTGGCCTCATATTGTGGAATTTATGAGAGTAAAGGAAAAGTACAAATTTTGAAAATATTCAGACAAACATCCACACTCTCATCAGGCTTACTCAAGCCCAAATCCATGGTACAACAATAATATATACCAAGAACACCCTGAGGTTTGACTCAGTGAATATGACAGATCTTCAGATATCGCATACCTCAAATAATCCATTGAGTCCATCCACCACAGAAATGATTAGGTTTGAGGTCGAAGGACAGAGTTCATTGACCCCAGCCCCTCGTGGGCATCTCAAGCCTAACTTTGACAGAGCACCAAAAGGCAACCCAGACAATGCAGGAATAGAGGAGATATTAAAAGATTACAATGGCATGATGGTTATCTGATTACCACCGAGAAATAGGGAAACAAACCAATTACAGAGTATAGTTGCATGCTCTTCTCAAAGGACTTCGGTGGGAAGAAATGGACAAGTTGAGACCTTTACAAATAGAAGGTGAATTACAGGTTATGATAAACCTGGTTTCCAGGCTAAGATAGGGAACACAAGTGACTTATAGAGCACCCAATCCACTGGAAAATGGAACACAATTTAGCCCAAGAACTTAACTTAATAGACATTCTACAAGTCGCTTACATTTAACAAAAAAAACAATAGTCCAATAAAGTGGCCAACCTCTTGGCAGATGAGGCCGTTGACTCAGGACAAGTCAATGAATTAACTATTCTCAGAAGGGATGATGTTCTTCCACATCCAGTTCAAAAAAAGGTTACCTAGAAGAAATCGAACAACCCAATTAATGATAAACATTTTTAGAATGACACAAAGTCGGTATGGGGATTGCAACCCTACCTCTTAACTCTAAATTTTTCCGAGGGTACATCAACAGGTATTCATATCGCCAAGTGTGGTTAAACCCTTTACACGTCTCCACAAACCGCATTTTTTAAAGTTCTTTTTTCTTATCCTACCATGATTTACAATATATTCAAACACCTTCCCCCTTTCTACCCTCTTTCTTTCCATGGTTCTAAGCCACATATCTTACATTATGGACTTTTATTTTTATAAATCATTTATCCCCTCACGTACACTTTACTATGTTCACTAGGATTTTAATGAATACCCAAGCCCGCATCCAAGATGTTCACCTTTCTCACATTCCTCAAACCCACCCACAATTCAGTTTTTTTCCATTGTCAAATGAGGAATGTAATAAAATTCCCATTAAAGAGAATTATTGACAGCTTGTCCATTATCTTACAGCTGTCTCAGCACCTATATTTGCTCAGCCTGGGTAGTTTCTTTCCCATGTACTATGCAGATTATTATAAACAACAGTAATGACATTGCCTACTAGTGCATTTAAATAAGCTTTTGCCATTACTCCAGCAGCATTTGTGCCTTGAAATGGAGCTTTTTTAGTGCCAAATGAAGGATGACTGGTCTGCTTCTGAGAGTGATGATAACTTGTTCATTCTTCATTGGCATGTCACCCATTATAAGAGGTTTGAACATCAATGAGACCTTAATGTTCAACCAGAGTTGCATGGATACAGGTAAGGATATGGATATGTATATGATATAATGTCCCCTTTCTTACGCCCAAGGGCTAAGGGCCAATTCGAGTCCAAGCCTTGGTCATACCCAAGGGGCTATGGACGTTGGAAGCTATTGGGTATGAATATCTAGTCCATTTTGTTAAAATTTCTCATTGACATGAGCGTAAAGTGTTTTGGAGGGACTAGATATTATGTTTTGTCGTTAGGAAGGGGCCACATGACACTTAATGTTTTAATTTTGCGTTGGGGATCACTTATGGACCATGGCGACTTAAAAGAGAAAAAGTAACTTAAGTTACTTTTATTTTATTGGTCCTTCCTAAGGAAAAATGCAACTTGGGCTATTTGGGGCTCTTTTGCCTTGGGGAAAAATATATAAGGAGTTGGGAGGAAAAAGTGAAGGTCATTCTTGCATACATAATTATTTTCCTTCATGTGCAACTGCTGCTTGCAAATTTACAGCTTGTGGAGTGAAATCCCACAGGGACCCTAGCTTCGGTGGTGAGAGATCCATCCCTAGCTAGCAGGGCATTCTTCGGTAGTGAGAGATCTACCCTAGCTTGTCATTTTGGAACTGTTTTCAGGCTGTTTTACAGAGATATTTTTAGAGGTTTCAGAGGAAGGGTTTTGAGGGTTTTGGAGACATTTTGTGGAGAAAATCAAAGGGTTTTCAGATCAGATTTACGGCAGCGATAAGAGCAGGGTTTGGCATCATTTCTAGAGATTTTCCAAAGGGTTTTGATCATTTTCCAAAGGGGGCGACTTGTTTTGGAGATTGCAGCCATTATTTGGAGGGTTTCATTCTCCATATTAGTATATGTAATTTCAGAATTTCATAATTTTATCTTGCTTATTGGAGAAGTTACGAATTTTTGATGTTTTACCACTGTTTAGGGCTTTCTGTGATTTTCTGGCTGCATTATATTATTCCAAAAATCCAAAAATAATTTTCTTATGATCTTTATAATATTAGCAAGCTCTCCTAAAATTTTTAAGTGAGTATTTTGAGAGAACAATTTTCTTCAGTTCGCTGCCCTAGCTGTTAAAAATCTGCAAAAAACAATATTTCCTTTGTTGCAATTTTTTCCATATTTTGTGTATCTTTTTGTGGTATCCCACAAGGGATATTTCATATGACTACGGATATGGATACAACTAATTTTTAAGACCCCCTGACATGGATATGGTTGGAAACGGCATATATATACTCTATAATATATCAGTATATATATTATATAATATTTTTAATATTATAATTATTTAGACTATACATTAAAAGAAAAATATATACATATACATATATATATATATATATATATATATATATATGCATATACATGGGTGTATGGGCATGGTTGGTACTCGGATCTATACATCAAACACAATTGAGTAATACTAGTTTCACATATGCTATATACAAATATATACATATATATGCACACACACATATATACATATATATTATAATAATCTAGAATATAAATTAAAAGAAATACATTTATACTAATTATCAATTTTAAAATATAAAGAAATTTATCTATTAATTTTAAATTATACACATCTTACAAACTCCAGCCCATGGTAAAGGTAGGAAGATGGATATTCCATGGTAGGTTGTGCAGTCCAAAGGAAAATAGACAAAATGAAAGAAAAGAAGCAGAGAATGCCAAAGGAGACAAATCAAATGAAATCATCACAGGTTGAACTGTACTAATGTGAAATTTTCAAGGAAACGAGAGAATCAACACTCGTCCACCTCCACATCCTCAGTAGTTGCTGCTAAAATGCATTTTAGAAGGTTATCTGCAGCTTTTTTATTATCTTTTTATCCTTTTGAAAGATTTTTTTTCAAGTTATTGTTTTTTAAACACTTTTAAATTTGATACAGCTATAGTTAGCACGCCTGTCTGGCTGTATTTGATACTGCCTTTTTACAAGTTCATATCTGGATACAGCCGGGTATAGCATTTGGGTCGTATACAAGCTGCGCCGTAACCACATCCTATCCTGCACGCAGATGCATGCACCATAGCCATAGGAGTTCCCTAACCTATAACCCTGTGTTCAACAAAACATCATCAAACACACAAACCCGATGCCCCTAACATCAGATGCTATGGATCGTAGTCTAGAATGCACACAAAGGCATGTGACAAATTTTGAACCGAATAAGGAGATATGTACTCTTTTCCATTTACAAATCGGATCATATCAAACAAGAATCACTCAAGTGCCCCTGCATGGTACAAGGATAATGGTGCATAGACATAGCCCTTGGCTTCAGGAGCAAAAGCTTTTGCACATGCAAGTGTTTGTTTAGCAAAATTGGGCCTTTGAAAATGAATGGGAGGAAGAACAAACTATGCAAAATACAGCCACACAATGTCAATGCCCTGCTCTGTGCTGCTAAGTTAGGGCAGAATGTGACCACTGAGCAGGAACCCATTAGGCTTGACAAGGAAGACATGAAAGTAGTGCATCAAATAGCATCTCAGGGAAACCTTCATTGTTCTTAATCTAAACCCTGTTCCTGGTGTATCCCAGGTGTGTATGCCTTTTTAAGTGCCTCAAAACCCAAATGCAATATGCCTCCTTTTCCATGATGACCTTGTGATAAGCCCTCAAGTTCAAAACCCAACTTGCAGTGCCTCCATTCCTGAGTGTCAGAAAATGTATGCCTTCTCAAGTGCCTCAAAACCCAAATGCAATTGCCTCCCCTCAAGTAAGAGCTAACCTTTCCACCTCTTTAGCACAAACAACCTACAAAAGATTGTTTATTCTTTGATAGATTTTCATGTGCCTAGCACCCACATGCACTATAACACTCTTCCCACCTAAGTCACAAGGTTCGAATTCAAGTTAATGTTCAACAAGGATAAAGTTCAGTTCAAATTCACCGATTGATTAAGTTCGGAAAAAAAATGTCTTTAAGTTCAAATAAAAGAAAAAAAATTAATCATTTGAATTTTCTGAAAAAAAATCATAAATATGTCAAGAGGAACAGAGTAGAGAACTTTCTATTCTCTCCTTTCATTTGGTATATGTGTACATACACATGTTTATAAAATAGTGTAAATTCATGTCAAAAACTTCCTAGGTTAAACTAATGGATAAAATCCGAGTAAATGTTCGACGGGGATGAAGTTCGGTGAAGTTCAAACATTTTCCATAAAAATCAGCATACCTGGTGTCATAGCCTCCCACCACCAAGTTCGATATTCCTCCATCTAATCCACACTATCCAAACCACAGCCATAATATGCCAATGCACAGCTCAGTGCTGCTAGTTTAGGACAGAATGTGACTAATGAGCAGCAATTCATTGGGCTTGAAGAGAAAGACCAAGAAGGGGTGCATCAAATAGAATCTCAGGAAAACTTTCCTTATTGTTCTTCATCCAAACCCTGTTCCTGGTGCCACTCAGGTGTGTTTTTCTTCTCAAGTGCCTCAACACCCATATGCAGTTGCCTCCTCTCAGGTAAGAGCTAACTTCCACCTCTTTAGCCCAAACAGCCTACAAAAGCTTATTCTTTGGCACTTTTCATGTGCCTAGCACCCACATGCAGCATAACACTCCTCCAACCACCACTGAGTGATATTCCTCCATCTATTCCACACTCCTAGGGTAGCTATTCCTTCCACCCAAGAGGCCTTGCCCTTCTGGTCAAGAGATTGATCAGTTTCAACATAATAAGTCTCTCCCAATGACTAAACTGTTGGCATGTATGTCCAGCGCTCCCCGCGAGTTTTGTGACATGGACTAACCGCCTCTCATAGATCCTAACTATAGCGATTGTAGCGGAGACTAACACCTATGGGTTTTGGTCTAACGGCAATCGTGGTTCAACAAATGGTATCAGAGCTATAGGTCTCGAGTTCGAAACTCACTCGGGTAACGCTGAGGGGGAGATTGTTGGCATGTATGTCCAGCGCTCCCCGTGAGTTTCGTGACATGGACTAACCGCCTCTCGTAGATCCTAACTCTGGCGATTGTAGCGGAGACTAACACCTATAGGTTTTGGTCTAACGACAAACGTGGTTCGACATAAACAGCCCACTAATCCCACTGAGGCCCAAGGAGAAATGTCCAGCCCAGAACACAGTCAATAAATGCCCAGAATCTATATAGCCCTAACAACAACCTGGAGGAAAGCCTACAGCATTTAGGAAAGCACGTAGGTCAGCAAGGATTACAGTCTCAAAGGTTGGGAGGTTGTATCGTGTACCTTGTGAAATGTAAGCAAAAGCAGGATCAATGGGTCGCCTACTACATGTAAAACAACCAGTACCTACAGCACTACATAAAAACTATTGAAAATATCATCATGTATGACCCATTAAAGAAAAGGGTGACTGACAATATGCAAGAGGGTGTTAGCTGCACCCAAAAGGCTGGCCACTCTAGATGAAAGCTCTAGTACAGTAAAAGCCCACACAACTGATTGGAATCTTCCTATCTAAAGGCCTAAACCTGGACAGGCTCCTGCTGATTGACATAATCAGGCTCCTATTCAAGAGGGAGACATCTTTGCTCGGCCTTCTAAGGGGAGTAATGGAAGCCCTCATTAAAATTGTCGAATGTTGGATGCTGGTAGTAAAGGAGTCCCAAAATCAAAAGACTATGACTCACAAATAACCCAGATCTTGAAAAGAAGATGCTCGGGCTTTTGTTGGGGTGTCAGATCTCAATTGAGCAAAAATGTAGTCTTTCATGTTTTCTTGTTTGTAAATATCTATGATGCTTTTACTAGTCTTGCTTATAGGATAGTCTTTGGTTTGTTAAATAGTTGTTTTTAAATTTTACCTAAGTCACCAGGTTCGTGTTCATGTTTGTGTTCGTGTTCGGCAAGGATGAAATTCGAAACAAGTTTGTCAGCCAATAAAATTCATAAAAAAAAATCGTCAATAAGTTCGAATTATATAAATGTGCATTTTATTATTTTATTTTTAAAATAAATAATAAATGTACAATAATGTCAACCTATATATTAAAATATAGAGCCTGAAACTAAATAATAGTCAAATTATTAATAATAAATCGAGTTTTTAATGCTAAGCCTAAAACAAATATATTAAAAAATTACCACTATAAAATAACTATTATTTATAAATTATAACACAAGCTAATGACTTAAAAAATACATTAAAAATAAATATAACTTAGAAAATTAGAATAATAAGCAATTAAATTAACCACTAAACAATAAAACATTAATATTAATAAATTAAAATTTAACATGAAAGTTTAAGTTTTTATTTAATTTGTAAATATCTATGATGCTTTTACTAGTCTTGCTTATAGGATAGTCTTTGGTTTGTTAAATAGTTGTTTTAAATTTTACCTAAGTCACCAGGTTCGTGTTCGGCAAGGATGAAATTCGAAACAAGTTTGTCAGCCAATAAAATTCATAAAAAAAAAATCGTCAATAAGTTCGAATTATATAAATGTGCATTTTATTATTTTATTTTTAAAATAAATAATAAATGTACAATAACATCAAAATAAAATAATAAATGTACAATAATGTCAACCTATATATTAAAATATAGAGCCTGAAACTAAATAATAGTCAATTTATTAATAATAAATCGGGTTTTTTAATGCTAAGCCTAAAACAAATATATTAAAAAATTACCACTATAAAATAACTATTATTTATAAATTATGACACAAGCTAATGACTTAAAAAATACATTAAAAATAAATATAACTTAGAAAATTAGAATAATAAGCAATTAAATTAACCACTAAACAATAAAACATTAATATTAATAAATTAAAATTTAACATGAAAGTTTAAGTTTTTATTTAATTAAAAAAATATGACCGTTTAAGTTTTTATCAAAAAATTAATATAACTTAAAAAATTAATATAGTAAACAATCAAATTAAGGTTTAGTTTTAACAATGAAACAATAAAAACTGAACTATATAAATCAAAATGTGATGTTATAAACTATAACTATAAGTTTATGATAAAAGATTATAACTTATCTCCTCTCAAAAAAGTTTCATAGGTTATAGCTTATATTTATGGCTTTTTATATTGATATATTTAATCGTATGAGATTGAGAGCGGGAGAACATTGAAAATAATAAGAATATTAAAACTGAACTTAATAAATCAAAATGTAAGTCGAGGGCACGCTGAACGTGGAATGAACGTGGAATGAGGTTTGACCTTTGAAACATTGATTCACTGGCACAGTGGCACTGAAAGCTTGGAGGGATACAACGCGGGGCAAATGGTTGCACAATGCAGAGAACAGAGATGTACAACGCAGGGAACTCGAGAAGACTTCCACCGCCAAAAACCTCAGCCGCACAGCAGTAACACAGTTGAACTTAAGCAGACTTCCACTGCCAAATAAAAAGCTCAGCTGCTTTCAATTCTGCCGCTCTGAAACTCTCCGCCAAATAAACTATTCAAATATCCAAATTTCATGTCGAATTTGAATGATTTTTTGCTATTTAATCTGAATTTGCCGAATTCCGAATTTTTGAGTTCAAATTCGGCAATTTCTGTGAATTAGGTTTTTACTACGTAAATAGGGTTATAAATTCTAATCATAGATGTTGAGAGGATATAAATTTTTACATAGTATCAGATTGAATATCTTTTGTAACTAGAAGTCTAGAACTTTACCAGTCCACTGTTTTGTTTTATTTTCCAAATCAGGTAGTGGGTAATTATGCATCATTCCTCCCGTATTGATATAAGTTGTTGACTTTTATCCCAAAAAAGGCATAGAAAAAAAGAAATTATATTAATGTCTGTGAATGACCAAAGTAGGTCAATGGGACTCATAAGTACAAGTTACAATAGCAAGTAGAAGGGTTAAGAGAATTCCACAAAGTGTAAAAGTAGCTGCCACAAAGACAAGGAAAAGGCATAAATGGAGAGGGTGAATCCTAGGCAAATCATGAAAATAAAAAACATATGCCATATGATCCAAGTTTGTATAAAATGTGAAAGGAACGTCTCTCAATGAACACAAGGGAATTAACGGAAGCCAGAGCTTAATCAAAACTTGCATTTATTTAGTCTAAAAGACGAAATAAAGAAACAATATTTATGTCCGCCAAACAACCAAAATAACAATGACACTTCAAAGTAAAATTAGCAAAAATAACTACAAATGAGAAAATTTCTCAAACCATAGGCACATGACTTGTACTCACAAGACCAATACATCAAGTCAAATTGGACTGCAAAAATATTTGCTATTGAAATCATCATTATTTGCTAAAATGAAACCCTATAAAGGTGAAGTTTTGAAATGAGAACAATCTTTTGTTTCATGTTTGGGACTACCCTCAACGATCACTTCTTAACTTTTTTGGGCTCCAATACATTTCCTCATTGGAAGACTTGCTATGGAGAAGACAAGACTCGTTATCAATAGGACTATTCTCGAGCAATAGGTTAAAACCCAAGCTATTGTACAAAAATGTGCCCTCATTAGACAACTTATACAGAAAACGAGGCCACATTAACCTCAAGAGGCACCATCAACCAGTAACTTCAAACTGTTGTAAAGCCCAAAACTCATGCCACTGGCTGACTAGCCATCAACAAGACTATCCAATGTTCACTAAACAAGAAGACTTACGTGGAGGAAGCAATGAAGAAAGGCCTAGCATGCAAAGTTACATATGAAGCAACCCAATAAAAAAATACTAATAGATAACTCATCATTTAATCACCATTTTGACATCAATTGAGCTTTCTCCGTCATTTTCTAAATTGCATTTCCCGATTGACAGAGGGCAGCAACCTATATTTCTTCAACTAAACTACTGATTTCAAGCATTTGAAGTGATGTATTTAAATTATAAAGGCACTACAAGCACTTAAACTAGATTTTTTTTAAATGATCACATTGGAGACTATGCAAGGGAGATATGTCCCTTCATAGGCAGAAGCTGGAAATCTGTGCGTATTCCTTTTTTAGGGAACATGTCCCAAAGGACAAAGTATTGGATCCCCTCAAGTATCCTTTTTGAGGCGAAATTAATGGGAAGTAGAATTTTCCCAACTCCCAAGGAAAAATCCCCTCTAAAGAATGTGTCTCTAGTTACAATACAACAATACTAACAAATGAGTATCATATTAGTACAATACTCTCAAAGCAAGAAACAATGATTTCAGACCAGTCAGACAGAGACTACCTTACCAAATGCAAACTGTTGTTTTTTTTTTTTTTTATTAAGGGCAAATAGTTTTTTGAAAGGGACTATACCCTTATACAAGAAGGCTCAAAAAGCCAGATGTGAACAAATAAGGCCCAACGAACAAGAACAAGAACAAAAGCAGGAAAAAACCTGCACAGAATAAAACCCAAGACCAACAACAAATCAGCATAAAAACAACTGGTTTACAGCGATCAAACAGCTGCTGCTCGACAAAGAAAGTGAAGCATTGATGATCAGCTGAGCAGCACCGAGAAACTAGCAAGGCGGAGAAGCGGTATTCTTGGAGAACAGTTTTTTATTTTTACGCACCGTAATCCAGCCTATAGAAGCCTCCGTAATTAGGGTATTGAAACAAGGAGGCGTATTTTCCTTATCCTCCATAGATCCAACTGGGACAGCGGATTCATTATCTTCTTTTGTATCTTTCTTAATGTCACCAACGGAATGAGATTCTTTGGCGCATTCAACAACTGGAATTTCTGAAAGAGGGGTTTCCAAGACAAAATCATCTTCAATATCTGTATTTGACTTCTCTTTGGCTTCGAAAATCAGGTGTTCAGGAAGGGCATTTTTCCACTAGTTTTTTTTTCCAATCTTTCGCTTTTCTGCTTCGCCAACATCAGCGGTGTGCCCGGTAGCAAAACACTTTCTGCACCTAAAGGGCAAGCCTTCATAATCTAATGATTGTGTCCAAGTTATGTTTTGGACTATAAGCTCTATATTTGCAGGTAGATTTTTGGATGTGTCCAGCTCAACAAGGATTCTAGCAAAGGTTGTGTGCGTGAAATCAGTGGTTTGGGGGTCAATGAAAAGGGTATGACCCAAAGTATTTCCAATAGCAGTTAGACAAGTACGGTCCCAGAATTGGAGCGGTAAATGGGGCAGTCTAATCCAGACTAGTTTACAGGTAAAGGATTTAGTGAGTGGGTTAAAAGATGGGAACCAGGGTTTCAAAACCAAGTAGTGGGATTGCAAAGCCCAGAGTTTTTTAGCTATGACTTCCTTATCCCTAATTGAGGAAAAAACAACAATAAATGTGCCTTTCGCACATGGATATTGTTGTTGCAAAACATAAAATCCAGGACAAACCAAAGATTTTACAAGAAAATCCTCTGGAATTTCAAAACCTGCAAGCCAGATTTCTCAATAATAAAGGAGTACTGAAGGGAGCTAGCAACACAAGCTGAGACAGAAAAAACTGAATTGCATGGGACCAAGTAGTCTATAGTGGTACACATACTAAGTTACCACCCATTATAGACACAGAAATCCAAGTTAAATTCAGGTAGAAAAAATGAGTCGAGGAACTGACATAAGGGTAAGGAGTTGAGCCAAATAAGATAGCTCCCTCGTCACTCTAAACCCTGCAAAAATTTAATGATTTGATGTTGAATGGGAATCTCTCAAAAATTCAAGACTAACATAATATATGGATGAGAACATTACCAAGCTATATAATATAAGAAATTGGAGGAATATAGAATGAGGATAGTGAAAGCTAGGAAGCAAGATAAATAGACGGTGATTCCTAGAGGCAAGACATGGACCATACCTCATTCTTTTAGAATTACATTGTACAGCAAAATTCCAGTCTAACCCCCTTATTTTGATTGCAATCTTGAACTATAGAAGTTCACTCTTCTGTTACCCATGCTTGTATAATGATGTTATTTGTGGCAAGAATATTAGTCTTTTGAAGACAACACAAATATCCCTTTCAAGGGCTGAAACTGAAAAAGAAGGAAACCACACAAACCCAAGTGAAGTAAAATCTGATTTTTATAACAGCAGCTGTAATATTCTTTAAAACCCTAGCAGTGAATTGTATAGGAGCTTAAATTCACCAAATAACCATGCACAACAGCTGAAAAATACTTCTAAATAATTATTTCAACTACGGCAACCAATATCCATCCAATTTGCAACAAATAAATGGAGAAAATCAGCGAAGATACACTACTGTAATTAAATCCATGACAGCAGCAAGGCAGCCACAAACAAGGGCTGAAAACAATAGATAAACCCCTCCAAAAATAGCCAAATTATGGATTCCGGCCTTATAAATTATGGAGAATCAGAATATAAAATCATATATGAATTATGTGCCCTAGAAAGCACCAAACCAACACCAAACCCTAGTCGCTCCCCTAGGGAAGAGCTCCAAAAATCATGTAAAGCTTTTGTAATCCTTCTTCTTGATGTCTCTGATCCAAATCAGCAAGCAAGTCTTCAAGAGATGTCTTCAATGCACCACCATGGAGAGTTTTCGTTCTCCACCAAACCACAAGGAAGGTTTCCGTCCTCCTTGGATGCCACACAAGAGGGTTTTCGTCCTCAAGTGGAATGGTATTGAGCAACTAGCCCAACAAACCAAATGTAGATGTAAAATGCGCCAAAGATGATTTGCAAATGAAGTCATACAATCCCTTTTATACTCCTTGCTTGGCGCCAAAGGCCAATTAGATGAGGACCGACCTCTTAAGCTTCACTTTATCTTTTAATTGCCTCTTTAATTCCTCCAAACCCAGCCGACCTGCCTCCTAAAGGAAAAACACTAAAAGAAAACATTAAATCTAATAAAAGAAAACTGAAATGAAGTGCAATTCCTTCCCTTGTTCACTTATTCTTCTTTGCCACGGAAAGGGAATGGCAAGAAGTCTTCGTTAGGCCTCAATTCGAAAAAGGGGACATTACAGTCCTCCCTTCCCGAAATTGCTTGCCCTCAAGCAATTGCAAACTCATATGCCCAAGCATCATCATATCAAGGTAAAGGAACATGTTGTAGTGCTCCCATAACCTGGATCTTGTGCCTGTTAAATGAAGGAGCTTCAACCCAAACAAACTCAAACCTCTACTACTCCTTTCTTCATTGAAGTCTTCTTCATCTTCTACTTCAAAAACAACAGTGACATCTACTTTCTTTGCATACTCAGCTATACCAAAATCCCTGCAAACTGATGTAGTTTCCATCATAAAGCAAGAAATGGACGAATAATCAACTTGACTAGCTATCCCTCTTATTACAAGATGCAAATCAGATTGTGGAGGGGCTGAAAACAATTCACCACAGTCATAATTCACATGGAATCTTATCCAAATTGGGACTATCAAATCTGATTTGTTTCTTCCTTTCAGTTGTAACCTTCTTCCCACATCAACCCATGATGGAATTCCCTTTGAAAATGCAAGTTTACCGTTGTTCATGACTGCTAATGGCAGTCCCAAATCTGATTTTTGCACATTCAACCCTATAACCATGGCATAACAACTACCAAACTGAAATCTTATGGAAAAAGGCAAATTCATGAGTAGCATAGGGACTGAAAATTGTCTTACATAGGCTGGAAAATGAAGATCAACAAGTCTATGGTTGAAATCAGCAAACATATTAGCCCTTAACTCAACATTCTTGCATCCCATCCTTGCCCCAACTTGGCATGGAAAATGGCTTTCAACAAGAAAGCTCCAATTTGCTCTTAATCCCTCAAGTGTTCCCCACATCAGGTAGTATTGTGCATGTTTCCAAAAATTATCACCATGAAGCACCTTACCCAGTAACCCTTGCTAGCCTCTATGCATTGAACCTTGAAGATACTTCTTCATGCTAGCCACGCTTGGAAGCATTGCTTTATCATTGCATTTCAACATAAGATGCAAACAACACATACCAAAACACCTCCTTTGGATATGCTTCTTCCTTTTTCATGCTAGCCACGTTTAGAAGTATTGTCTTCTCTCCTTTATGATTGCATTTCAACATAAGATGGTTGTTACCTTGCTGATTTGGGTTTCCAATTGTTGACTTGAAGCTGTCCCACTGAATTTTGTTCACCATTGAGTTTGGATCAGACCATAGAAGTGCGGATGAGTGGGTGTAGTGTCCATGTACAACTCTAAATTTCTTCATAAGCAACGCCAAAGATGTTGGGATGTTGGCTTTGCTCAATCTCCATGTGTAAACCCTCTTACCCATCATATTAAGAGGAAAGAGTGTCCCCAAACCTGCCTCTTTCTCGTTGTCCATGGAAGGTATGCACAACCCCATGCATAATTTTGAAGAGGACAGCCCATCATGGCTGTAGTATAGCATCTCTAACTCAAAATTCTTGGATGTTATTGACATAGGAAGGGTGCAACAGCTGTAATACTTGAAATCCCTTCCACACATCATATTAAACCCAAAAATCTTCATCAAAAATGTCAACCTACAGCTGTCCAAGGAGAGTACTATCCATCCAAAATGCAAATTTAGGAAGAGCATTTTACCTTGGTTGTAGCATTGTGTTGTCTCATGCAAAATTGGCATGATGGGGGTGGAAGACCATCTTGTATCCCATGCAAACACTATATCTTCTACCGTGGGTGAGAAATGCATTTTTCTTGTGATTACCAATTTTCTTATGGGTTCCATAAGGATGTAGGTAACAACAGTCCTCGAGTTTGTAGCAACACTCTTAAAAAAATCTCTCGAATCCCAAACTTCTATGTACAAGCAAAATGGAATTTGCAAGGAAGAATCTATGTGCCCCTTGTCCCTCAATATGTTCTTCCTCTTATCAAATTGATCCTACTGCCCTCCATGATACAAATATGGCAGCGACATAGGAGGAATCAACAAATTTGGAATATGATGGTCATGTCTAGGGCTGCCCACAAAGAGTTCCCTTCTTAGGGCTAAAGTAGAATCCTCTTCCCATTTGGTACCCTTCATCCTCACAAAGTTGTTAGAATATTTCTCATGACGACCAAAATATTGCAAAGACATAGCATGAAGGTGATGTAGCAAATCCTTGCTAAGAAGATGATGAAATTGCTTACCATAGGTTGCTGCCATGAAATTTTCAGCGAGCTGAAAGTGATTATAGTCACCCGGAAAAGCACTCTCTTCATCTATATGGCCCCCAACAAGGTCACCCAAAAGTCTTGGCCCATTGACCCTATGCAATTCTGATTTGTCTCCATCCTTAGCATCATGAAGACTTCCCATTTGCCGTGATTTGCTTTGGAGCATCAAATTTGCCCCAAGGTCATCCCTTTCAACAAATTGCCCATGACCATAAATCTGAAATGGCATGGTAGAAAGCAACAAATCTGAATTACCTTCATACCTTCGGTTGTCTTCATAGTGTTCATCTTTCTTCACCATATGAGAATTTGTTGAAGCATTCTCATTTTGTTGATACATGTAAGGGACCACATCATGAATCTTGCCGGAATCATGAACATCACCAATTTGTCTTTCATTGCTTGTTGTCCGGAAGGTCCAAAATTACACCCCATGTAATTTCGAGCAACTTATCAAAAGGACTTAACCATTTTCATGCTCTAGAAAAGTTGCGGGAGACTAGTTCAGTCTACCACAGAAATAAGAACTTAGTGTTCCACATGGGATTCTCCTAACCCATGGAACAAAGGAAAAGCAATGCAAGGACTTAGGCAGGAATTGGTGAAATTTAGTGTTGTGCGACATCTTCTCAACTTTTGCAACACTAAGGAAATAAGTCCCTTGTAGAAAGTCAAATAAGTAGTACCATGAATTGTCTATTATGTGGTAAATGGAAGAAATCAGGCTAAGTTCAAAATCACATAGAACACTAACTTGGTGTTTCGCAGGTTTACTAAATTGTAACGTCCTGCGAATTTCCTCAAAACCATGGAACGAAGGAAAATAGCCACAGAGTCAAAAGTCACGTGGATCAAGAGTTAGACCCTCATGGGTGGGTGAAGTATTTTGCTCATCAAGGCAAGCAAGGAGGAAAAGTTTGTGAAGGTTTGTGGAAGAGGAAAATTTAAAATGTGAAAACTGCGGAGACATAAGTAAAAGCCATGATGGAAGGTTGCACCGAAACTCCAGAACCAGAGAGCCAACCACCCAACCACCAAATTTAATGAAGAATGGCATCGTTCTGTGTAGTCTGATGGCATGTGATAGACTCAAGGGTCGTGTTGTGGTTGTTGGCTGAAATTGGGGGTGTCCATACCTGTACTACAAGAAAACTCTAAAAATAAATCATGTTGCCCATGCTCATTCAATGCATTTTCAGAAGGACGGATTCCAGCTCGATGGTCCTTTCATTCTCTCTCTTCCTTCTTTTCTCCATTCCACGGAATTGTATAAATGTAGGTGCCCTTGCACATACAAAGGGTTTGCTCCTGTGGAGTTGTAAGCTTTGCTCTTAAGATTCCATGCGTTTGGACCTCTACAACTACATTTCTTAGAAGGTTGGCAAGCCTCTGCTTCTATAAATGCAAGTAATATCATTTAATGAAATATGATTGTGGTTTTTCCTTCATTTGTTACATATTGAATGTGAATCCTTGACCCTTTTGTCTTTCTTTAAATCTACATATTCATTCTTTACAGAGCTCTGAGTTTGTTTTAACTTCCTACATGATAGTTTCAACCGTGTTAACATAAGCCAGGTTTGAACTTTGTTTTAGTTTGGTGCATCACCTTCTTTTAGTTTGCAACCTCCCTTTCCCTTCTCCCTCAACTTTGAATCCTGTGAAAACATAGTTTAGTTTTAATTTAGTTGCATTCTTATGTTGTAGGTTAGTTGCGGTGGGCTAGGACAAAAGGAACCAACTTTCTCTGGAGGTTGATCTCGCTTTGCAAAGTCCCACACTTTCGAGATCATCCCATGTTACCCAAAGTTTTGGATGTTCATCTGTGAATATTCAAAGGGTGCAACTTTTGGCGTTAACAGTTTTGGCATGCCTAGTGGGACATATTGGTTCTTTCACTAAGTTATGGTGTGTAACTTAGTGATTTCAGCCTTTTGAGGTAGTTCTTCAACACATCTGGTGACTCCAACTATCTCATCTACTGGTTCAAGTAGAAAAGTGCCCATTTTCATGAGAAGGATCCAGACAAGGTCAATTACAACAAGAGAAGAGCCCTTTGACTACTTGCAGTTATCACCAAGAAGAAGGAGAAGAGGTAGATCAGATCCAGAGATCCCATCACCTCCAATCGAGTCTTTCTCCACTCTCCAATCCTCCTGATAGGCCCTTCTTGTTGTCTTCTAGGGTTTTAAGACCCATTACATTTATGGATCAACAAAGGAATCAATATTTTGTCACGTTTAATGGGGGAATTCCTCTACTTCTAGCCCAATATGATGAAATTCTAGTTGCAGCTACGAAAAGTGTTCCTTTCTTCACTAGAGAGAACACTACAACCCCTGTTGAGCATATTAAGGATGTTGCTAACATTTGTTCGGTATATCATGTGACACAAGACAATGTAGCAGTTAGGTTACTAGTGGCTTCTTTCAAAGGAAAATCTCTACAATGGTACAAAGGCTTAAGGATAAACTCTATCACCACTTGGGATGAGTTAGGGGAAGCTCTTTGCAACCATTTTGAAGATAAATCAGATCACCTATCCTTGGTGGAGCAACTAACAACAACAAAAAGAGCACCTAATGAGCCAATGTCTGATTTCAACATCAGATTTCAAAGGACTTGGGACCGAATCCCTCAAGTGGTAAGACCTACACCTCAATATGCATTTCTTTATTATCTAAAGGCTTTAAATAGTGACATTTCAGTCATGATTCAGTCCATGGGGGTAGAACATTACCAGATGCTTATGATATTTCCATTAGGGCTGAGAATAGTCTCATTCAGGATGGGAAACTTTCCCCTAGACCTCCAATGCCTATATTTCAGAGCTAGGGACACCCGCCCCTTACCAAACTCCTGAATTAGCCCCCATTCCATCCCCAAGAAGCCAAATCCCTAATCAAGCATCCACCTCTGCAAGCTCTTCAAGTGAATTACAGGAGGTCATGAAACAATTGCAAAATTTTGGAAATGAGTTGGTATCTCTGAAAAGGCAACAAGCTCAAAACTTTAGGCCTTATCAACCCCCATACCAACCCAACAAACCTCCTTATCCACCAACCAAACCGCCATTCCAAGTGGCTCCACAGAATCAAATCACTCCTGCAAAACCATTTCAATCCTATAATCCAAATGTGGCTAGTTCATCTAAGGCTTTGGTCCCAGTACAGAATAATCTTGTGCAAGATTATGAATGGTGTTTCCCTTGCAATCTTCTGCATAACCAAGCAACTTGCGCCAATGGTATTCTCACCAAGCTTTAGCAGTGCAAAATGCTTCTTTCCCGCAAGATATACCCGCGGAAGGAAATGCATTGCAAGAAATTACGCAAGAAATGCCACCAAGTGATACTTCACTTGTAAATTGGAAAATGGAAGAGTTATGTGAAATCAATCAACTACAAGAAAGTAATCAAAGCACCTTCATCAAGTGTGGCCACAAACACTAGGGAAAAAAGAAGATAGGTGGAAGTAAACATTCCACCCTTTACCCCTCCAAGTCCACATCCTCAAATTAGGCAATCCCTGCACTTAGTGGACTTCAGGATTTTTCAAGCTGGAATGTGGAATGTAAAAAATCCAACATGTAATACACTACAAACCACAGAACATTGTGAGTCCACAAGATGAGGAAAGGCTTGTGGCATGTTGTGGACCCATCAATCAAAGAAAACCCATGATTGAACAAACAAGAAAGGAAGGGAAAATACTATGCCTCTATTCCAGAATCCCATGGGTCCCCTTTCAACATCCTGGATCAGATGAAGAAGACCAATGTAAGCATCTCCATGTGGGAATCTTTGGCCATTCTTGGACAAAGAGATCTTCTACAAATGTCATGGCTGATCTTCCTGCTTTTCTTGAAAACACCTAAGGAGAAGGAAAAGGTTGTGCTCACCAATGCACTTCAACAAAAGGATGATCAATCAGGTAAAGTCATAAAGCTACCACCCTTCTATGTGTCTCTTATTATAGGCAATCAATTAGTGCACAATTGCATGATAGACTCAGGGGCAAGTAGTTCAGTGATGCCCAAACAGATAGCAGATCAACTTGGTCTTGAATATGAGTCACTCTCTAAGGGACTGGTGCAATTGGATGGGACTGCAGTTGGGACCATTGGGGTTATAAGAGGTCTAAGTCTTACACTACATGCATGCCCCAACTTCTCAATTCTGTAGGATGTGTTTATCATTGATTTACCTCCATTTTTTTCTTTGTGCCTCTCACGGGATTTCACTGCCAAGATTGGAGGATATCTATCCATGGATTGGTCACATATGCTTTTCAGAACCAGGTATGGTACCAAGGTCACTATAAGGTCTGAACCTATTGTTGCATATCATATAGAACCTTATACACCCAGCCCCATCAATGTAAATTGTACCATTTTTTATCCAGAAGATCATCCAAGCATTCAAGAAGCATATACTCAAATTAAAGGTATCCCAGATTCATTACTTGATGAATGGGGAACTAAGTGTCATGGTTTTGATCCATACAAACAAGTTGAAGAAGTTGGCCTTGGCATCTATTGTCTACAGGAAGAAAATTTTCCTATTCCTGACATTGTGAAATCAAAAGATGAACAAGATGGTGGTCTATGGAAAATGTTTTTTGATGGTTCAAGAAGAAGACAAGGAGCATGAGGAGGTGTAATGCTTCTATCTCCTACTGGTATGAGATATTACTCCTCTTTCATATTTCAATTTAGTTGTTCTAACAACTCAACAGAGTATGAATCTCTCATACAAGGTCTCCAATGGGCAAGAATGAAGAAAATTAAATAGTTGCAGACCTTTGGGGATAGTGAGCTAATTGTAAATCAAGTCAGAGGACTGAATGCAGCTAAGATTCATCAACTTAGAGCTTACAAGCATAGGGTATGGGACCTCATAGAGGATTTTGAAGCTTTCAATATCCGCACCATACCAAGGGAAGAAAACAAACATGTAGACAAACTGGCCATGATAGGAGCAAGATTTGATGTTGCTGAAGAAGTCAAAAAAGGCAAGGAGCAACCACATGTCAAAGTGGTAGTGAGGCCCGCAATACCTGATAATAACATCAACTGGAAAGTCTTTGAGAATGATCAATAGATCATCAAATTTATCCAAGAAGAAGTTGAGTTCTCTTCAAGAAACCAAAACAAGTTAAAGCAACAATATGGAGACCAAATTGTCCAACTAAGGTCAAACAAGTTTGCCCAAAGGCCTAGTCACTTTAGAATCCATTTTCAGCCCAGATGATCAGATGAGAAAAGAAAAGATAAACATGACAGTCAATGATGAGGATTATGAACCCATTTCAGTTGGCAAGGACAAGCTACTCAAAATTGGCAAGGTATGCACTCCTCAAGAAAAACATGCTTTTGTGGAACTTTGTCAAGAATTTGTTGATGTCCTTGCATGGAACTATGAAGATCTTCGGGGTTTTGATCCTAATTTAGCACAACACACTATTGAATTGGATCTCATGGCTAAGCCTATTAGACAAAAATAGAGGTATGTCAATTTATGGATTGAGCCACTCATGAAGAGGGAACTGAACAAGTTGATTGAAGTAAATAGTATCTTCCCTATCAAACATTCAACATGGGTTGAAAATTTGGTCCCAGTGTAGAAAAGAAATGGAGAAATCAGGTTGTGTGTTGATTTCAGAGACCTAAACAAGGCATATTTGAAAGATCACTATCCACTGCCTTCTATGGAGAAAATTCTTCAAATGGTAGCAGGTTCAGAAAGGTTTTCCCTACTAGATGGATATTTAGGATTCAATCAAATCATGGTAAAGGAAGAAGACCAATTCAAAACCATGTTCACCACAAAATGGGGAACCTATGCCTACAAGAAAATGCTTTTGGTTATCTAGTACAGGAGCAACATTTCAAAGAGCCATGGATATGGCATTCAAAGGACTAATCAACAACATTGTTCTTTTGTATATGGATGATATCACAATATTCTCAAAAAATGCAAAAGACCATCTCCTTCACCTCAGGCAAGTATTTGAAAGGTGTAGACAATTTGGGGTCTCTCTCAATCCCAAGAAATGTATCTTCCTAGCACATGAAGGCAAGCTCCTAGGCCACATTGTCTCCAAACAAGGGCTTGCAATAGATCCAGAAAGGGTTAGTGTTATTTTGGCTCTGTCATTGCCAAGTCATAAGAAGGCATTGCAAAGTTTCCTGGGAAGGATTAACTTTGTTAGGAATTTCATCCCAAATTTTGCAAATCATGTTAAGCCATTGACATCCATGCTGAAAAAGAATTTGGCTGTTCAAATGGACCATGGAAGGAAAAATAGTTTTGAAGCTATTAAACAAGTAATTACACACAGGCCCCAACTCTCATCAACACTGATTTTACAAGGATTTCACCTTATATGCCTTTGGAGGCATGGATACAATATCTACCATGTTGGTGCAAACAAACGAAGAAAGTTCGGAACAACCAATTACATTCTTCAGCCAAGAATCTTGAAGACTATGAGGTGAGATATTATTTCATTGAGAAACATGCCCTAGTTGTTATAAGAAGTTTGAAGAAATTCAGACATTTGGTATCTAATAATAAGATTCACCTCATGGTATCTCATTCTGGGGTGAAAGATTTTCTTTTGAACAAGGATTTGAATGAAAAGAGAGTTGGTTGGATAACCAAGGTTATGGAGTATGATATTGATATCAAGGTGACTAAGTTGGTTAGAGGGAGAGGGTTGTGTGAGCAGTTGGCTTCACACCAACAGATTGATGAAGAAGTCGTCCCCATGCTCCAACATGATCAAGAAGGAACCAGCTGATGCCTTGCTTACTCCTTGTTGGACTCGTGATATAGTAAATTTTCTCCAAACAGGTCAATGTCCTCAAGGCCTGAGTAAAACCAAGAGAAGGTACTTTAGACTCCAATCCATCCCTTATGTGCTTGTTGATGGAATTTTGTTCAGAAAGGATGTAAATGGTGTCCTCCTGAGATGCATTGAGTCAAATCAAGTTGAGAAGGTTCTGCATGAGTTTCACAATGGAGAAGCAGGAGGTCATTTTGCTCCAAAGACCACAACACTCATAATCATGAAGGGCGGCTATTATTGGCCAAATCTCTTCAAGGATTACCATGCATGGATCAGAAAATGTAAGAAGTGTGCCTTTTTCACAGGCAAAGAAAGACTTGTGGCTCTCCCACTTCACCCTATTTCAGTAGATCAACCATTCATGCAATGGGGGTTGGATTTCATAGGAGTAATCAACCCACACTCTAGTTTGGGACACAAATGGATTTTGAGAGCCACATATTACTTCACCAAGTGGACGGAGGCAATTGCTTTGAAGGAAGCAAATGAAACTAGCATTCTAGATTTCTATGAAGGTATTGTGACCAGGTTTGGCATCCCTTCTACAATCATCTCAGATAATGCTTTGGCATTTCTTGGCACAAAAATATTTGACTGGGTTGTCAAGAATGGTATCCATTTGAGCACCTCATCAAATTATTACCCCCAAGGAAATGGGTAGGCTGAGTCAACCAACAAGAACTTATTGAAAATCATAATAAGAACCTTGGAGGAAAATCAAAGGACATGGCACACAAAGTTAAAATCAGCTCTATGCTGACATGATCACCCCTAAGCGATCAACAGGAAGTTCACCATACAAGTTGGTTTATGGCAAAGAGGCAAAGCTACCTATATCCCTTGAGTTACCTACCTTAGAGCAGTGTTTTTAAAACAGTGGAAATGTTTGAACATTTGGAAATACACATCATATTTTTTTGCACAAACTCAGTAAATAACGCCTTACTAGGACCAGTGGAGCTGAAAGACTAAGATATTCCAAAGGAAGAAACTATTAGAACTCAAATCATGCAGTCCCTTATGTGCTATAAATGGGGTGTTCAATAAAGGATAGGCTTAGAGTCCTCAAGATGTGTTGAGTCAAATCAAGTTTTACAAAGGTATAGGGGTATATGAAAAGCATGGTAGCTGGCAGGAGAAAATTTCACTCCAAAGGCCACTCATCATTCAGAATCAGGAAAGGATATTATTGCCCAAATAGTCTTTGAAGATTGTTATGTAATTAGCCCTATATGCATTCAACTTTTTATAGGCAATGGAACAATTTGGCATCCCTTCCAATTCATCCTATATTTAGTAGATCAACCATTCATGCAATACAAACAATGGCTTTACATAGAACAAATTTCCACACAATGTAGTTCTACAAATAAGATTTTGACAATACTTGATTTTCATGGGTTATGATTTAGCTGAATTTGCTTGAAATTAGCAAATGGGTGCAGAATTCTATGATTGATCATTGATGTCATCTAGTTATTCTAGAGTTTTGTAACTTGTCCAATTTCATCAAGATCATACATGTTGTTTTTTGGAGTCTTGGACTATGGAGGCCATTTAGAGCCTCATTATTTATGTATTTTGTTTCGAGAATCTCATATATGATATATGTATTGTGTATTGGACTTGGAGTTCGTGCCATTTTGCTATAAACACCTTTCTTACATGTTATATATATATATACAAGAGCAAACTTTGCATATTTTGTGTGTAATTGTTGGAATCATGGTTTTTAACCTTTCAAATATATTGTTTTTTTAATTAAATCAAAATTTTATGTATTTTTTAGTAAACCGGTTCATAAAGTTTGAACTGGTTCCATTCCGGTCCGGTTCTAACCTTCGACTAGTCTGATAGTTGGAGTCCATATCAGATTTAATTAATACAGTATAGCAAATGGCTTAGAGCTTATCAAACAATTGGAAATGTTTCAAGTTTGATGCAATGGAGATCATATAGTTAAAACTCATTCATGTGAAAGAATTGAGAAACAGACCATGAAATTGACAGCTGAATCAGGCTTTTAATCAAGAAATGTTTTGATAAGAAGGCAATATAAAACTTTTAGGAAGGAACCTTAATACTCTTAAGTGGGATCAAGATAGAGCCAAACTAGGTAAACATTCAAATTCAATACAATGTGGAGTGGCCCTTATGTGATCATCCAAGCTTCAAGTAATGCTTTCCAATTGTCAAAATTAGATATGGAGAAGGAACTTATAATTTTGTCAATGGGGTTTATTTGAAGCATTACTTTTGAAAAAATTTCACCACCTTGTACATACTAGTTTAGTTTCAATTCCTCCAAGTGCTTGGAGAACATGTCTTGCTATTAGTATAGGTTTGCTTTGTAATAAGTGCTTTTGCAAACATGTTTCAGTTGGGACATGTCATGATCTTTCTTTTGTACATAAGTTTTGAAGCCACTTGCAGTCATTCACCCTGGATCATCTCAGAGCAGGTTCATGCATAAAACATTTTGGAGGAATTTCAACTATTATCTATTCAAACTCCATAGATCAACTCCAATTCAGCTCAGGTTCATGCAGATTCAGGTGACAAGGTTTTCAAGAGGAAATCAGTTTACTTCAAGATTATGCTTGACTCCATGCCCAATGGATGCTTCAAAGAAAATCTGCTAGTCTTCTATCATCTAGCAGGCAAATGAGAGGTCACCAAACATTGTCCAAAATTACACCCCATGTAATTTTGAGTCAATTATCAGAAGGGTTTAACCATTTTCATGCGGCTATGACTAGTTCAGTCTACCGGAACAGGAACTTAGTATTCGCGGGTTCTCCTAACCTGCATAACAAAGGAATGAGCATCAACCGTGGAAGTTGGTTTTAGTGGTTTTGTCAAGCCCTTTTGAATGAAAGGAAAATCACCAATTCTCTCCATTATTTAGAAGCTCGAATGGGACAAAGTACCATGTAGAAATTTCTAGTTTCTAAATGAAGAAATAGATTCTGCGATTCATTTAGCTTGGTGTTTCGTGGGTTTAGGCTAAATTGTAACATCCCCAAATTTTCATAAAACCGCGGAATGAAGGAAAATAGTCCACAAAGTCAAAATCGCAGATTTTAAGGATCAATCCTCGCGGTATGGTGTGAAGTGTTCTTGGTCAAAAATTGTCCAAAAGAGGAAAATTTGAAATGTTTGGTGAAAAACTCTGAAAGTTGGTTCTGACCTTCAAAGTAGAGACTTCCAGGGCCCACCCCAACCACCAAAATTTAATGAAGAATGGCGTCGTTCTGTGCAGTCTGATGGTGTGCGATAGACTCAAGGGTCGTGTTGTGGTTGTTGGCTGAAATTGGGGGCGTCCATACCTATACTACAAGCAAACTCTGAAGATAAATCATGGCGCCCATACTTATTCAACACGTTTTCAGGGAACAGATTCCAGCTCGGCGATCCTTTCTCCTCTCTTCATAATTTCTCCTTCCAGAGAATTTATAAATGTAGTGCAACCTTGCACATTCAAAGGGAATGCTCCTAAAAAGTTGTAATATTTTCTCACTTAAGATTCCATGCAAGTTTGAAACCTCTGTAATTCATTCTTAGAAGTTTCAAGCATTCTGTTCAATAAATGCAAGTAATATGAATTTAATGAAATGTGATTGTGGTTTTCAAATGATAGTTAGGCAATTCATGTGACCATTGAATGTGAATCCCTAACCCTTGTCTTTCTTTAAATCTACGTATTCATCCTTTACAGAGCTCTAAGTTTGTTTTAACTTCCTACGTGATAGTTTCGACCGTGTCCGCATAGGCCAGGTTTAGACCCTGTTTAGTTTGGTACATCACCTCCTTTTAGTTTGCAACCTCTTTCCCTTCCCCTTTAACTCTGAATCCTATGAGAGCATAGTTTAGTTTCAGTTTAGTTGCATTTTTCAGTTGTAGGTTAGTTGCGGTGGGCTAGGACAGAAGGAAACAGCCTTCTTTGGAGATTGATCTCGCTTTGCAAAGTTCCACACTTTCGAGATCATCCCATGTTACCCAAGGTTTTGAATGTTCATTAGTGCTATTCGTAAGAAATACAACTTTTGGCGTTATTCGTGGTCCTCCATGGACAGCATCCCACTCTACCTTATGCTTTAACCCTATGAACTCTCAAGTAGAAGATGGCATCACGAATCTCACCAAAGAATGAATGTACAACTCATAATCCTCATAGATGGTAGCAATGTTATGGCTCCCCGAATGTCGCGTTTCAAACCTTGGGATGGCTTCTTCCCTAGGGAGGAAGGTAGGCTGGAATGGCGTAGCAGCAGCTCCAAAATTGGACCCTAAGGACTGCTTCACGCTCTTAATTCTTGAAAAACTTCCTTATCCATTGTGGTTTTCCATGGCCTAGATCAATTGTGTCATTCTAACTTGCAATCTTATATTGCACATAAGGCAAACCTACAAGCCAAGTATTCATCAAAATGTATATTCGAGATTTACCCTAAGACTTTTGCATGAAACCCTTGGATGCTTCCTTGCCCATAAAACTTTCATTGAAAAATCAGTGACCTAGAGAGTACTGTAATGCGTCCCTTTCACAGTGGGGCTAAATTGAAAAAGAGGGAAACCACACAAACCCAAGTGAAGTATAATCTGATTTTTATAACATCGGATGTAATATTCTTTAAACCCTAGTAGCGAATTGTATAGGGACTCAAATATGTCATAAAACCATGCACAATTACTTCTAAATAATTATTTCAATTACGGCAACTAAGATCCATCCAATTTGCAATAAAGAAATGGAGAAAATCAGCGATGATACACTGGTATAATTAAATTTATGACAGCAGCAGGGCAGCCATAAACAAGGGCTCAAAACAATAGATAAACCTCTCCAAAAATAGCCAAATTATGGATTCCAGCCTTATAAATTATGGAGAATCAAAAGAATCAAAATATCAAAGAATATATGAATTATATGCCCTAGAAGCACCAAACCCTAGTCCCTTCCCCAAGGAAAAGCTCAAAAAATCATGCAAAGCTTTTGAAATCCTCTTTCTTGATGTCCTTGATCCAAATCAGCAAGCAAGTCTTCGAGAGATATCTTCAATGCACCACCATGGAGAGTTTTTGTTCTCCACCAAACCACAAGGAAGGTTTACATCCTTAAGTGGATGCCATGACAAGAGGGTTTTCGTCCTTAAGTGGATGCCACACAAGAGGGTTTTCGTCCTCAAGTGGTATGGTATTGAGAAACTAGCCCAACACACTTAATGTAGATGTAAATGAACCAAAAAATGATTTACAAATGAAGTAATACAATCCCTTTTATACTCCTTGCTTGGCACCAAAGGCTAATTAGATGAGGGCCGACCTCTTAAGCTTCACTTTGACTTTTAATTGCCTCTTTAATTCTTCCAAACCTAGCCGACCTGCCTCATAAAGAAAAAACACTAAAATAATTAAATCTAATAAAAGAAAACTGAAATGAAGTGGCAAACTGAAATGAAGTGGCAAGAAGTCTTCATTAGGCCTCAATTCAAAAAAGGGGATATTACAACTTCTCAACATTAATTAATATCATTCTTGAAGAGTAATGCTCAAAAAAGCAATGCAATGCTCTACCTATAATATCATTAGTCTTTTATGTCCTTCAAGGTTAGAAGAAGTAGACAACATTGAATAGACCTTTCCAACACAAAGTATCATATGTGTAAGTAATTTGCATACGTCTCATCATTTGATACTACTAAAAGGTTTCTCATGTTTTTCTAAATTAGAAAGGTTGTACTTGCTTTCCCTAGACAGGAGAAGCTATTGTTCTTAATTGTGATATAGTCAATCTCTCCTTACATTCATTCTTTCCTATTTCAAAATAGCCTCAATCCCGCTCTTTGGGACTATGAACCAATCACCTTTGACACCCTATTAAACACTCAGTTTCAATCTATTCCTCATAAATCTTGCTTGCACGGCCTATTATCCACTTTGACCATGAGTGTTGATGAGACTTCCACACAACCCCAACACAATCTCTCCCAATGTTCCGAAGTTCAAGATCCGTTTCGAAAAGAAATTAGATTTTTATGCAATTGTTTGGGTGATTTCAGTTTCAACAACATTCCCCATGCTATGCATAGTTATCCATCATGCATTACCAACAAATTTTGCAAACATGATTTTTGGTTTGACTCCAACTGTAAATGAATTCGTAGACTTATAACAAACGGGTACGAAACGCGGGGTACGAAACGCGGAAACGATACAATTTTCAAAAAACCTTGGATACGAAACATCAACGGAATATATCCGTATATATATATTATATATATATATATATATATATATATATGCATAGTACTCATTTTATAATTGTAGACCATAAGAGATAATTGATAAAGCACTCAAAATATTTTGAATTCATTGAAATTTGAACCTCTAAGTTCTAAAGAGTCATCATTCAACATGGTTACAATTTCAATGATTCACATATACATAATAATAATCTAGATTCTAGAATATATCATCTAGATTTCCTCATAATCATCTCCATGAACAGCACTAGCACCGACATCTCCACTCCCACTAGCTCCACTCTCCCTCCCTTCTGCAAAAGATCCTGATTCTTCTTCATCAATGCCAAGCAGTGAAAGTTGGCTAAGAGTTGCAGCAGAAGCATCAAAGTCGCTAGTCTCAGGTTCAATATCCCAAAGTTTGTTGGGACCTCTAACATAGGCTTCACTCTTGTGTGATAGAATGCGCAAATTGGAATGCACATACACTAAATCCTCAGCCTTCTTGGATGCTAACTTGTTCCGTTTGACTGAGTGGATGAAGGAATATGTACTCCAATTCCGCTCTGCTGAAGAATTGCTAGCCACCTGTTACAAAAAAGAAGTTAGAAATTTTCAATTAGTAATACTAATAGTAATAATATTAATTTACTAAGTAGTAAGAACATACATTTTTAATTAATAAACAAACTTTTGATTTCATTTTAATATTTGATACCTGTGAAAGGATTTTAATGGCAACAGGTCGCAGCCACTTGGCATCATGGCCATGTGCACACCACCACATGCATGGGGGCATCTTGTACCTGTCAAGTGTTGCATCTATTTCACCCATGCTACTATTAGATGAAGAGACAAAGAGCGTCATTTCACAGCGGACCGCACTAGTTACATCTGGATCAGGAAAAAGCCTCCGGAATGCTGCCTTAGCTCCACTTGCAACTTCATGGTCATCATATGGTTTTTGCCTACCAGGTAGTGCAAGTATTTCACTGCTATAAAATTTGGGATTCAGGGCATAGGCTAGGAGATGCAATGGGGTGGTCATTTTATTCCACCTTCTCATGATCACGTTCTTAACTTCACTGTAGAATTTTTCTTCAGGATCCTGCTCTTTTTGTTGTATGATGTCTCTAATTTTTTCAAGCATAGAGTCAATGCCATCATAGATCTCCCCTATGCAAGCATTATCTGTGTCTGTATATCTAATCATAGATAAAATGGGCTCAGTAAAACTAAGCAAGTATGCAACCTTTGCCCACCAAATATCATCAAGTATCACTGATTTTACTTTGATGGCTCTTTCTGTGTTTGATTGCCTCCACACGGTCCAAACATCATCAATCACCATAAGCCTTAAGGCTTGCTTTACCTTCACAAGTCGTCTCAAGACGAGCGTGTGAGAGGCAAATCTTGTTTCAGCAACCTATTAAAATAAATTAAAGCAAGTTAATAAAATATAAAATTAAATTTAAAAGGAATTCAATTGATAATTTGATATTTCATAAAAAGTTAGCAAATAAAAATTAGAAACTAGGAAATTGTTTGGTTACCTTCAGCAACTCCAATGTCGAGAACCTCCTAAAGATAGCTTGGGACATATGATGATTTGTGACAAACATTTGGATCTCATTTGCCTCTGTATAAACTTCCTCAATCCATGGTATTTTGCCAATCTTCTGCAAGCATCAAATTCAAGGAGTGTACTGCACAAGGTGTCCAAAAAATGTGCTCATATCTCCCCTCAACAATCATCCCTGCTGCTCTACAATTTTTGGCATTGTCTGTGATGACTTGGACAACGCTTGCAGGGCCCACTGACTCAATAGCCTCAATCAAAATATTAGCAATAAATTGAGCATCTTTCACTTCACCCTCACAATCAACAGCCCTTAAGAACATTGCCCCTTTAGGGCACACTGCAACAATGTTGATTAGGGGTCTATTTCGGGCATCTTTCCATCCATCTGAAATGATAGATACCCCTGAGTCCTTCCATGAATCCCTAATTGGCTGCAAAGAAGTATGTACATGGGCCACTTCTTTCGCCAACAATGTGGTTCTCACCTTCTCATAACTAGGGCTTTTATACCCTTTCGGTGCATCATTAATACCTCTCACCATTTGTTGCCAATAAGGTGAGCGCATCACATTGAAGGGCAGCCCACATGCATAAATGCATCGAGCAACCAACTCATCAGCAACATCCCTTTTCTCATTTGCAAATGCTTGCTCTAATGGGCCTTTGGAAATTCTCTTTCGTGACAAACACTCTCCCTCTGTTGGAGTTTCAACTGCAACTTGGATAAAAGGATGGTTTGATGGGTTGGGTGGTTTTTGTGAACCCCTATTTTGCAAAGGAGCAGTTTTAAATCTAGCTCTTGAAGCTTCCATATCAGCCTCCTCTTGCTCTTTCAGATATGCCAATATATGTTTCGGTTCAACCTTGCCACATTTTCTAATCCCCGTTCCTGATTTCCCCATTAAATGAGCTTTGAGTCGGGTATAAGAGGATTTAAATTGTATTTGGCAATGATTGCATACCCAAACTCGAGAGCCACCACCAGCAAGGTTCTCCACAACTTGCACATGTCTCCAAAGAGGAGCTCTAGGATCCACACCCCCACTTTGGCTTTCTTCCCCTTCCCCATGCCCTCCCACTGAAGCTGAACTGGATGCCATTGAATCAAACGTGCACTGAAAAATAAAAACATAAACTTAGAACCACACCCTACATATCCTATTCTGCTTTTGATCACCAAGGTCACCGTATAGGCGCGAGGTGAGAGCATACACAGAGTTCGGATTTATTAATTTAAAAAAACAAAATAAACTTTAAAAAAAAAACAAAAAAGAATTAAATTTAAAAACCCTACACAATACACATCCTATTCTGCTTTTGATCACCAAGGTCACCGTATAGGCGCGAGGTGAGAGCATACACAGTGTTCGGATTTATTAATTTAAAAAAACAAAATAAACTTTTTTAAAAAAACAAAAAAGAATTAAATTTAAAAACCCTACACATACACATCCTATTCTGCTTTTGATCACCAAGGTCACCGTATAGGCGCGAGGTGAGAGCATACACAGAGTTCGGATTTATTAATTTAAAAAAACAAAATAAACTTTAAAAAAAAAAACAAAAAAGAATTAAATTTAAAAACCCTACACATCCTATTCTGCTTTTGATCACCAAGGTCACCGTATAGGTGCGAGGTGAGAGCATACACAGAGTTCGGATGATATTTATAATTTTAAAAAAGAATATATGCTTTTTATTTTAAAAACGCAAAGAAAATGTTACATTTTTTATTTTTTTAAGCATAGAGTTTTAAAATTACTAAATTAAACCTACATATTGACATCATGATCAATGATCACGAATGATGTGTGCATAATGCACACATCATTCGTGATCATTGATCACATTAACATTTTCTTTAACAAAAAAAAAAAACTTGAAAAATACCTGGTTTTTCCTCCTTGAAGTCAATCCCACCTTCCAAATCTGATTTGAAATTCCTCCTTGAAGCCTTTAGCTCTTAGCAACACGTCCTAAACTCTTCCTTCAAGCTGCTCCTTGATGTCTCTTTGCTCTTCACAATGCAAAATGCTAGTTTAATGAAAACTGTATTTAGCAAGAGAAAAATGAGAGTGTGATTTAGAATGGACCCAAGAGGTCATTATATAGCTTTTAGGAAGTGTGTTTAGGAAGTCTAGGTAGTTGTATTAGGGTTAGGGTTCATTTAATGCAAAGTTTTTTCATTTTTTAAAAAGCAAAGTCGGTTTTAAAAAAAAAAAAGCGCAGGAAACGGCCAAAACGTTTCCGGAAATGCCTGTGCCGTTTCCGGAAACGGCACAGGCGTTTCCGGAAACGTTTTGGCCGTTTCCCCCCGTTTCCTTTGCCTAAAACGTTTCGGAAACGTTTATAAGGGGAAACGGGACGGAAACCATGTCCCTGAAACTTGTGGGTCAATACCTATTCAAGACAAAACAAAACCTTTTGTACATGGTTTGATTCAAAGTAAAAACCTTTTTGCATATTTCATTTCCCAAAAATCTTATTTGCGCCATCTCTAGCTCCTAAACGTGCTTTACATATTCCTCTACTTTATCTAATAACTCAAACCAAGACCTGACCTTAGTTGAAATGGGCCTGAAAGTTATTTGCTATTAACTAACCAAGTGGCATTTTTTGTAATCTTTAACTATAATAACCAGGTCTGTGCGGAGCTTGCACTAGACCACCAAAGGGGTATAAGCCCCGAGTCTAATTCTCAATAGTGACAATGCCCGTTTGAGCCATAGTCGTCAAGAGATGGCAATGTTTTCACAGAGAGATGCACACACAGACTGCTAGAATGGAGGATTTGCCATGATTCAGACATGATATGAAACCTATTCTCCTTCTGGTGTTGCACATATGCAATGGTATCAGGAATCTGCAATGCCACATGCATAGTTTATCTTTTGTCACCTGGGTCCGTATCATCAATGAGAACAATTCCCATAACAGAAATGGTGACCCATATAAGCAAATTGATGAGATATAGTTGTCTCACTTTTCTGGTCGTTCTGTCTGGTTCTTCCTGCATCTGTGTGCGTCTAGTCAATAACAAATAGAAGTTATGACTCCCTCATAGATTTTCCAGCTGTCCAATTGACAGGTGTACTTGGATTTTAGGCCTTATTTGACTATATGTCTTTTTATTTAACAAAACAACTATAATATGATAAAATAACCGAGATTGAAAGCTTTAAACTTGAATTCATCGAGCAATGTCTGATACTCTTAGCAACTGAAACTATTGATCTCTTCAACAAGCTTATATTGGAACGGTTTTCTCCGTCATGTACATTTCACATATACACCCTATTTCAAAATCACAAGATTAACAAAATCCTATACTATCAAATCACCGTATCCGAACATAGTCTTCCCAGGCTCTTAGCTATGCTACATAGATTAGTTGAATCCAAGAATCCATGAGCAAATAGTTGATTAAATTTTTAAAATAATCGTACCAATGACAAAATAATAAAATATTGACACCAAAAGCCATCATCAAGGAGTAAAAGTTTGTAGGCTTGAATTCTATTGTTGCTTTCTCAATCTTCACAAAGACTTTAGTATTGTACCAAAGCATTTGCTACTCTAAAAGGCTTAGAGAGCATCATACCCTATTGTAACTAAGGTGCTTTTGTTTTTGGGCTGGTGATGCTCAATGCACACCGCATTCACACTGCACAGGCTTCTTAACATCCTCCAAGTTCTGGCATTGACCACCGAGGGGTCTGCCTGTGTTAACACTGCGGTTCACAGTCCTGAGCAGTACATCTGGCTTGCATGTGATCACATGAGACCCAGGAGATTCAAAAACACATACGAGAGCAGGGGGTCCACAAAAGACTACACGTGTCTGCCCGGTAAAGCCCATTTTCTGTCACCTCTGTGTACCTGTAAGAGGAATTGCCTACCCGGTTGGGCGTTGCCTCAAAGGTGGTTAGGTATCCGTCAGGCAGTGATCCGCTCAAGGCAAGCCATGGGGCATCCCCTCCCATCTGCCAACCCTGGAGAGATTCTCGATGCACAGCTAGGAAGCTCGCCACATGCCTGAAGCCTGTAGCTCCCCTTCCATACGGGTGACTGCCTAGTCAACTCTCTAGATGTCATCCGCTACACTCCCCACCAAGGATTAATGTGAGAAAACCTTTCTCAATCATATTCACAAGGGTAATGCACCACAGCTCCAGTACCAGATTCTGAAAACCAACCTGCAACCTTTCTATGGTGTGATTTTGTATGAGAAATCTGTTGGACAAGCCCAACACAATAGCATAATAATAGAATCCACACTAGCGTTGGATTCAAGCAGCAATTGTCACTCACACCATACGTTAATGAGTTAAAACTAATTATTTTGGATTTGACAACCATAGATGGTGATTGTAAACTTTTTCCAATTTTTCATTGCTGGCATGTTCTCTGTTTATGACATGATATTGATGGCAAGCATTGTTGCAGGGCTTCTGCAATTGTTTGACATTCTGAACTCTTTCTTGTAAACTCCAAGCAGATCTCAACTAGCAGAAGAAAATGCTTTGGAATTTGAAAACCGTGACTTGATGTTGCATCTGACAGTTGGCCCCAAGCAAGTGGCGATCCCTCTACAAGTTAGCCATCCCTCACACAAGAATTTGGAAGATCCAATGGAATGTCAACACATATTCAGTTCAGGCAACCACTCAAATAAGCAGTGATAGCTATGAAAAATAAAAAATCTACTTTCATGAAACACTTGCAAAACAAGCCTGGAAAGAGAACCAGAAAGGTATAGCTATTGTACCTGGCAGTAAACCCTCACAGCCTGTTGGTAAAGAATACGAGTTGAATGATTTGACAAACATTACAAAACAAAGGCAAAAAATGTTTTCCGAGTTTGATAAGCAGTATCATGTATTGAAGCCATAGAATTCATTCTGATTTGAGGAAGACTTTGAGAGGAAAAGAAAGGTTCTGTATAAATCCACCGGAGAATGGACAATTAAGGGGGAAGAGCATCTTCCCATAAGACAATTACTGGGCTGAAAGAGATTCGAAGGGGCGAAAATTATTATTAGCAATTGATGCAGGAAACACTTTCTGAACAGTCACTCAAAAACTTCCTAGCTTCATCCCAGCTTAGAATGGTCTGTCAGACCAATTGCTGCAAGAATTAGAGGCCAGGAATGATGCCACCACTGAGGAGTGTGGTGTATGAACAGTATGCTAGAAAGCAACAAAGTACACATCTGAGAGAGTGCAGCTGGATCAACATTTTGAAGAGCTTACTAAATGGATATTGAAGTGACAGATTCTAACTGTCTCAAAATCTGGAAATTCAGATAACTGATGTACAGACATGGCTCACAGGTGAAGCCACCATTTAGAAGAGCAGATCAAATAAATTAAACAAGTTTGTGCATAGTATCCCCCCACTAAAGTCATGAATAAGCTGTGCAATGAAGAACAGCTTGAGTTTGGGAGTCTAGCCTTTAAGAGAAAATGAAATTTTGATTTCCCATGGACACAGCAAAACAGTAATTAAAGCTGGAAAAGGGATTGTGCAATCAGAGGCCAGCCTAAACGAACAAAGCCTCATCCTTTTGATAACGATTCTAGACCAACTCATGCTGGACATAGACTTCAGGAAATGCCTATTTCCCAACATGCGAAATGTTCATGCTAGCTTGCACATTCCTTTTTAATTGTACATAATAATGAAGCATTACCTTTATTTCTAAAAAGCACTATGTCCTTTGTACAGTTGTTAGTTTTAACATTCCTTTTTATTTGTATATAATGAGGTGTTACCTTTGTCTCTCAAAACCAGTATGTCCTTTGTACAGTTGCTTTACATACATTTAAAGTTCATTATTTCTTGCGTCATGATGGAGGTTTCGAATGCTACATTGTCAAGTTGCAGTCATTTTTGTGTTGAGCATGTGTTGTATATTTTGCATGATTTACACCTTTTTTAGACTGCACACTCTACCCTGACAATTTTTTCCTTATGAATGATTTTGAGGCTGGATAGGTGATTTTAGCCCATGGTTTTATACTCATTCTATTGTAATACCACTTAAAAGTGATGTGCCTATCAATACACACACAAGGATTAGGGCTGAGCAGAAGAAAGAGAAATATCTTATTGTATTGTGAACAGTTGAAGTAATACAATAAGTGAGCATTATTTTGCTGGGTTTTTATCCAGAAAGATTTCCCAAGTTAAATTGTCTGTGTATAATGTGAGTGTGTCATTTTCTTTTCTGCTATATTTTAATATCCTGTTAGCATCGCTTCTTCTGCAAGCTCTAATTCTCTTCATTGGTATCAGAGCTAGGGCATCTTGGCCCTGTGATAAACCTTCTCTTGAGTGGGAGATTTGTGCAGGAGAATCTTGTGTGTGATGAAAGATGACAAGAAGCTCAAGGATAGAGAGATAAACAAATTTGATGGCCGGCACTTTGAGTTATGGAAGCTCAAAATGGAAGATATTCTTGTGGACAGAGATCAATGGGTTATTATGTCAGGGAAAAAACCAATGGGTATAAAGGCTGAAGATTGAGAAAAGATGGATAGGAAGGCAAAGAGTTCAATCGGGCTGTCTTTCAAATTCACTGTTGTTGAATGTCTCCAAAGAAGCCACCACTAAGGATCTATGAGATAAGTTTGGGACTTTGTATTAGGCAAAGTCTCTACTAAACAAACTATTTCATCGAAATAAGTCATATTCTCTTAGGATGAATGATGGTGACTCCTAAATACTTTGAACAGTGTGCTAAGTCAATTACTTTCAGACAAGATTAAAATGGATGAAGAAGAAAAATGTATTACTTTGTTATATTTTACTGGATTCATGGGATAATCTTGTTATGTCCATCAGTAGTATTCCATCTACATTAAAGCTTGAGATTGTAGATGCAGCATTGTTATCCGAAGAAATGAAGCAAAAATCCATGAAGGATTATCAAACAAAGTATGCCTTGTTTGTGAGATAACATCCCCAAGAAAGAAATAAAAACAAGTCAAGGAACAAACAATCAAAGTCTAAAAGTAAAACTAAATCTCTACAAAGACTTGTGAGGAAATGTTGGAATTGCAGTAAAATCGGACATTTTAGGAAGCGGTGTAGATACAAAATGATGGACACAGATAAGGCACGTGATAATGCCCCTTCCACAGAAATGAAGACCGGAGATGTGTGTATATTTGGCATGATCCGCACCACATGGCTCAAGATGTTGGTGTCGAAGACCACCTTGCATTTGGAGACAAGATACATGTTAAAGAATGTGCAAGGAGAACAAAATCCAATAGCAAACCAAACACATTTGAATGCAGAAATCTTCTTGTAGAGTAGTCCAACTTCTATTTAATAGAAAGAATAGGGAATTATAGTTCAATGGCGACAATATTCAAAGCTAGAAATGAGGATTCCCGTGATCAATAAAGGGGAACAATTCCTTGGCTGATTCGCCTAGACTGGAATGAGATCGCAGATATGTGTAAAAGATACAAGATACTCAGGGCACACAAGTATTCACTACTATTTGGTCTATGATCATTTTGTTACCCAATGGGTTGAACGACTTACAAATATATATATATATATATATATACATCATTACAAAAAGGTAGTTACAACAAACGATGCTAGCAAGAAAGAATGCTTGCAAAACGGTTCATCTTCGTACTCGAGTGACGATTGGACTTCTTGCAAGTGTGGTGGTAAAAGTTCCACTGCACGATGTGCTAACAGATGCTCTGACAGGGCACATACATGAAGAGTGCCATGAGGGGTGTTGTGTGGTACTAGGAAGTTGACATGTGAACGTTGAATAAGAATTTGTGCAAGACTATGTGGTGCATGGATTGCTACAAAATAATGCACCAATAGCCCAAAGTGATGCAAGACTCTGAGGTGGTGCAAACCACTGTGAGATGTTGTGCAGCACTAAGGGAAAAAGAAAAAATAAATTATATTAATGTCCACAAATGACCAAAAGTAGGTGTTTTCACTAAAATGTGTGCACCCGTGTAAGATCACCAAGTTGAAAAGAATTTGGCCATATCAGCAGCAACATGGGAATGTCCCCAAGGTGTGGGACCTTCGCCCTTAAGACAAAACTCTGGAGAAGGTCGACATCCTAGCCTAACTACTCTAATACTAACACGACTCTGATCTAATCTATGAATTGATAGGGAAAGGGGAATGAGGAAAGCATAAAACAAAAGCAAAAATGGTGATGCACTAAAGTGAAAGGGACCTCTCTCACTGAGATGAAGAGCAAGAGGACAAACACAGTGCAAAGAGGGAAGACACAAGCCACAATCGACCCTACATTAAATCAGACTCCAATTCTCTACAAAATTGACACAATGAGATAAAATTTTGCAAGTATAACTCACACACAACATGAAATGACCTAACAGAGAGGCAAAATGACAAGAACATGAGCTAAAGGAAAGAAAGAAAATAGCCACAATAAACAGCATATTAATGCCTAGAAGTATGCACAATCTAACAACCATTACGAAGGCACTGTGTAATATCCCCTTCTCAGTCGAAACCCTTAGCCCATTTTGTCTCCCCAACAGCTAATGGATGAGCACAAGGGTAACTTAAGTCATAATGATTTATTATAAAGTGCAATTAAAAAAAGAAAATATTATAAAAGCACTTATAATAAAGTATTATAGACTTAATAATCAAATAAAAGTTGAAAAGCTAAAGTCACCTTATAAATTATAATTTTCCCCTAGAAAATGTGGCTTGCCTAGGGATGGATCTAAGGGGGAAAAAATATTAAATGAGGGGCTAAAATTTGATTGGATGTCAAGGGTGGCTATTTGGCCCATAAAATATATAAAAGCAAGTCAGCTTGCTTGGAGAACGATCACTTGTCTATTTTCAAAAATCAGATTTGTATGTTGAGCTTTGAGCTTGCATCTTCAATCTTCTAAGGACGAAAACCCTCCAAAAGTCTAGTAGAAGGACGAAACCCTTCTCCTAGTTGAGAGGATTCTCCACCTTAGGGTTTCTATTGCAGATCACAGAGCTTATAGTATTTTTCAGTGTTTTCCAGTATTTTTCCAATCATTTTGAGGATTGTACTTGCATAAAGGAGATAGCTGATTTTTCAGCATATCAAATCTGAATACATCTATATGTTTCTGCTGTAATTTCCAGCCCAAAACCCTAAGGGCGAATTGGTGTTTTGGTTGTTTAGGGCACTTATGGTGGTCATTTGTATGAATGGGTAACATCATTGCATTCTCCCTAATTTTGTGAGTCTCTGCACAGTTTATTTGTGTGGATCGGAGAATTTTTGAGTGAGTTATGAATTTTTGAAGTTGCCATAATTTTCTACAGACTGGGGTTTCAAAATAAATTCATTTCAGTTGTTTATGGGCTCTAAAAATTCAGATCTTTGTACAAATATATTAAGGGTGAAATATTATAAGTTTCAACTCAGTTTAGGGTGGAAATATCATGATTTATTTTTTAATTTTATAAATTTCATAATCAGCCCTAGTCGCATTTTCTATAAATAAATCAAATTTGCATCATAAACAGTTGGTATATTTTTTAAATTGCATTGGGTGTCTGGGAATTGCCTCAAAACCATTTGAGGGAAAAATTTGTCGTTTTGGGGACATTACAGATTTCATTTCCTGCATTGCACAAGCTCAAATCAAAGGTCTGCAACTCAGAATGTTTGGCCACCCACTTGGGCAAAGTAACCTTGCATTAAGGAGAGGATCCTTTAGCAATTTTGTCTAACGTGCACATGGCAATAGAAGACAGATGAGAGGACAATTGTTTGAGGAGCTAAGCACTTATGCCAGGGAATTGTAATATCCTCTTCTCGAACATTCCTTCATCTCCTGTTACTAACCACCATGCATGTAAGGTTTAGAAGATGCTCTAGAAAGATTTTCAAAATGGCGTGATACCTTGCCCAAAACTTGTGGAGCTCTTTAGCATATTCCAATGATCTCATGCAAGTCATGATGATCCAGTTATCAATGCTTGAGGGCACAATTTTGGGAAGGCTTTAGATAAACCTTATCCATAAACCCTAGGAAGATATTTGCAAACAGATCAGATTTTGTTGATTAGATGCCTTCTCCTTCAAGGAATGAGCAGATATTTTTTTTTAACAATAACTCTAAGAGAAGGATCAATGTCTGCCCATGAGATCAAGACGAATAGATGAAGTTTACACCAACATTTGTCTCAATGCCATGATTGCACTTTAGACCACTGAAAACAGCTCAACTCTTGGTTAACTGCTTGTTTAACTACTTCCTTTGGATGTTGGTGGGGCCAAGAGGTTAACTTTAACTCGAAAGCATCCCCTAAGAGAGACCAAAACCGCTAAAAAGCCTCTAAAACTAACTTGGAGACCATTTAAGCCGTTTTATGCATCTACAAAGAACCAAAACTCTATCATGAAGATCTCTTAGGTTTCTCAACCATCTTCTCTAAAACTATGCCCAAATTGAAGCCCTCTTCAAGACCTTTCTAATGGTACCATGTACGGGTCGAATGGAGGTCTCATTCAAAAGATACAAGCAAAAAACTAGAGCCCTGTCGTGCCACCATGTGACATCCTCGAGCTCTTTTATACATTAGCCAAGAAAGTCAAATTTAAGCCCATTAGACTAGCACTATAGCAAATCTCAAGTTTCATGAATTTTTGTCACGTGTTGATCCCACTACATGTTGACAATCAAAGGCTTGGCGTCGTGTGGAGCGAGAAGGCCAAGAGGGAATCTTCGAGATAGTCCCGTGCACAAATTTTTGCCAACTATCTCTCTAGTCAAGTGTCCACCATCAGTCATCTGGGAGACTTGGGAAACGAGCTCACAAGTTTCAAAGGGGACCACTCACCGATGCTTGACACTTATCCCTTAAGACACTTGTCGATCGACGCCTCGCAGAGTTCAATGTTTTAATCAAGGCCCGAGACAAACCTACTCGTTGATTACCTCCCCGTGTCTCCTAAAACACTTGTCGGACATTGGAGCTTTGGGAGACTTTGGAGTGAGTGAAAAAACTTTGAACGACATAAGATGCAGGGAGACCAATATGTGCCAAGTGTTGGCCATTGGTCTGAGGCACAAAACGACTAAGTCAAAGGTTTAGAGAACCCGTAGGCCCCCATATATCCTCCGTTCGCTTGATTAAAATTGACAGACCAGCCTCAATTATAAATCAAAGGCATTGAATGTTTTTCCCATCTTGAGCCCAAAAATAAGAGTTTCATTAAGTCCTTCCTAGTTTTGCTTGTATAGACTCAAAGTTGGCTTGTGCAAGAAATTTTGAAAAGTTAAAACACAAGGGGTGCCCCAAAAATACTTGTTTAACACCTTTAAAAGCATCTAAGTCCTTGAAATTAAAATCCGTTGTCTAACATGGAGCAAGGTGCTTATTTTGACGACAAATCAATGAGACTAGAGGATACAACCATTAGCAATAGAAAGTTCTAGGAAGGGAGAATCCTAGAGACAAACCAACGAAATAAAGTACAAAGACAAAATAGCGAAGCGTGCCAAAGAAACCAATACAAATAGTAATGAGGGGAGAAAAAAAATTCCAAAGAGCATGTGCCAATGAAGACTAGAGGTAAATCTCATCGAATGTCTCTGTCTGTGCCTAAAGTGGAGGAATTAGTTGAGCCATGATCGATCACTGTGAGAGATCCGATGATGTTGTTTGGTGAGTTTACAGGGTCGAAGGATCGAGGTTGGGGGATCCTAGGAGGAAGCAAGAACCTTCCTTTAAAATCTCACCTAAAAAAAGCTATGAATGTTGCAAGCTACATGGTAGTGCAAGAAGTAGTGAATAATGTGACATTGATGTGTAGTGTCCATGGGACTTAGAGGTGCAACGCACCCAAGTACCACAAGGTTTTGTGAATAGCACAAAGAGGTTGTGAGACACGATAGAGTTGCATAGTATGTTAAGAGGTGTTGCACTAATGTTGTGAAGCACCATGAGTCCATGTGAGTGGCACGGGGCTGAGGAGCACAAAGTCCCAACAAAGAGTGTGTGAGCTTACGCAGCAACGAAGTACTGTGAAGTTACCTACGAAGTTGTGACGGATCATCACATCTTCAAGTACACACCCATGTCATGATACATTGTTGATCGACTCGAGTGCTTCCTTTTATATGACTCTCCACAGGGAATAGTTTTGCAAATATGAAAAATATAATAGAACACCAATGTCTACTTAGAGGACAACTCATCCTATAAGACCATATTAAATGGAAGAGTAAAAGTGAATGTTTAAAGACATATAAGTTATAACCCTCTTAGAGGTTTTGCATATTCCAAGGTGAGTATGTATCTAATATTTATGAGCAAAATGAGTGATGCAAGAGTGCAGGTAATTTCAAACAAAGGTAGCTACACAATGGTTTGAGGAGCAACGACATTGGCAAGAGGAATTCACACTGGAACACTAATCAAGTTTGATGAAAGCACTGTGAGTGATGGGTATAATAGCTATGTTATTCTTTATGTCAGCAATGAAATAGAAAAAATCCTATGTTGCTAGTAAATAAGACAATTCTTTGCACACTAAAGTTATGGGCTAAGGAACTTTCAATTTCCCTATATTTTGATTCGTATGAACATTGTGTATGTGGTAAGTAGAATCGAAAAAAGATCCCTTTCAATAGAACAAACAAGATTTTGCCTTTGGACCTATGTCTATTTTGTCACTTGGAAAATATTTTCTCTATGTTTCTTTTATAGATGATTTCTTGAGGAAAACATAGTTATATTTTCTAAAGAAAAAACATGAGGTTTTTGGTAAAATCAAGGAGTTTAAGGTTGGTGTCGGATGCAGTCCCGGCTTCAGGGTAACACAACAGAAATAAACACAACACAAATTTCTATAATCTTCAAAGGCTTAACAGCATCTACAATGCTTTCCCTCTAATGGGGCTATTACAAAGTTCAAAACAGTATCTAATACTATCACCGGGTGGTATTCGTACTCAAGAACTCCTTCAAGCTCGAATTGGCTCTGGTTTGGCTCTCTCTCCTTATCTAATTCTTTCAGCTAATCTCTCAGCCTTCAGCAGCCAGCAAATGTGGCGTTGGATCTGCCTTTTATTAGCACTTGTTCTCAATCTTTCTCCACTTCAAAATTCTCTTTGGAACCTTCTCCCCTTTTCCCGCTCAAACTGTTCATTAATGGCATCGAACTACCCTAATCTGGTAGTTGAGAAAATCTTCTAAAAGAATCCATGTCATTTGTTTAAGCGTTGATTTGTCCCCTTTGCCTACCACATACGCTACTTGTCATCCTCCACCTACCTCCTTTGTCGTTTTTTGGCTGTCTTTTAGCACCCCCAACCTACCACGCAATCCTCCTTTGTTTTGTTCTGCGCACTGACCTTTAGGAAAGATCCGTGCACTCCTTTTATCCATTACACAATCTTTGTGCGCCACCTTCACGTGTTGCCCAAAATTCCTACGCACCCTAGCCTTCGACAAAACATTGCACACTATTGCACGCGCCCTTTCTCGCAATCTTGTCATACACCATTTCTGCTGCACACTTCACAATACCAAACATTGCACAAAACTTCCGTGCACGCTTGTGCAATCGCCTACACATTGTCGCACCTCCTTTACCATGCCTGCCCTTGTAAACTTTGCACGTACTTTAACACTTGGCCAAAAATTCAAGTTAATGCAAATTCCGAGTTTTCCCGTGATGTTCGAGCATCAAAGGCTCTTGTAGAAAACCAAACATAGAAGAACATAAAGGTGTTGAGAACAATATAACAGTGGAATTTTGCTCAAATGAATTTGAACAATTTTATGAGCAATGTGGAATAGTCAGGCAAAAGACGACAACATATACACCACAACAAAATGGAGCTGCAGGGAGAATAAATAGGACGTTGGTGTGAAAAGCAAGGAGTATGCTCCGTGGCACAAGCTTAGAAAATAAATCCTAGCAAGAAGCAGTAGTGACCACATGTTACTTGATCGATTGATGACCTAATCAGCCCTCAATGATAAAACCCCGCATAAGTTATGGGCTGGTAAGAAACCATATCTCTGACATCGTAGGGTTTTCGGTTGTGACGCTTATGTGCATGTGCCAAAGGAAAACAGAACTAAGCTAAATTATAAAGTAGAGAAGTGTATCTTTATTGGGTCCAGTGGAAATATAAAAGGCTACAAGCTTTGAAATCAAGAAACAAAGAAGATTGTCTATAATCATAGTGTAATCTTCAAAGAAGTTATAAAGTTTCCAAAGCAGGAAGAACAGCCAAATTAAGAGCCAGAAAAATGTGCAATTTGAGTTGGAAGATGAAGAATTTGTATATTAAATATGAATCTAATGAAGTAGATCACCCAAAATGGACCCCCATCTTGAGGAAATCAATCCGAGAAAGAAAGCAACCAAAAAGGTATGGTCCACCTGATTTTCATTTTGCCTTTGTTTTATCTATTTTATCAGTTACTGATGAAGATCCTAAGACTGTTGGGAAGCACTTCATCCAAAATAAAGTATATCCTTTAAGGACATGGATGAAGAAATGCATTGGACAAAAATATTACATGGGATTGCCCATGTTGCATGCTGGTAGAAACCCCGTTTGTTTCAAATATGTGTTCAAGAAGTTCAATGTAGAAGGTAAAACGAAGAAGTACAGAGCTCACTTAGCAAAGGGATATTCCCAGATAGAGCAAATTGATTTTGATGAGAATTTCTCTCATGTTGCTAAGTTCAACTGAATGCTTGATTATTAAGCTGAAGCATGATGTAGAGGAATGCTCTCGGAAATATTATAAAATCCTGGCAATTGTACTAGGTTATGAGTTCTGAATGCATTTGCAATAATACTACGTACTTTCTTTGCTTGTCATTGTATGGGAAGTTCCTCTGCAATTTTGAAGCTAATCTGAAAATAAAATATTCAGCATATGTGCTTCATTGATGTTCAGATCTGGTTATTCTCAATGAGTTTAGATGTCTTTTGCCTTGTGGGGTTTTGAGAATAACCTATAGGGAGCAACCCTTAGCTTGTATAGTTTTAATGTGAGAAAGAAAGTCCATTCTCTATGTTTGTTGGGATTTGTCAGGTCCTGTTCTCCACACCAATATATTTTTACCATGTTCTTTGTAGTGAGAATTCTTGGTTAAAGTGATTTATCGTTTATGTTATTAAACAATTCTTGTTGAGCTTCATGAGACTTTTGCAGATCGGAGACTGTCTTTGTTTACATAAGCCAATAAATGACATAACTTGGGTAGAGTAAATAAAAGTCAGAACTGAAGAATCATCTTTATCGTTTGTTATAGTTCTGATTTGGACTCCGTAGGAATGAGTGTTTGATGTTGTTAGTGACAAAAACTTGGGCAAATTATGAATGAGTGTTTAATGCCATTGGTGATAGAAAATTGGGCAGATTAAGCATAGTGGCTCTCATTCATTGTCCAAATCTCATGGGTGATATTAATGTTTCCTACAATAAAACACTGAACTTTGTAGAGATGCCCCCTTTGGTTTTGCACAGCCAGACATGAGGAAGGAAGGCTCCCCTTTATATGGTGTTGTCTTGGGTCTAAAGCTAAACCCTGATCAAAAGGAGATTAGTGAGAAACAATTGTCAAAGAGTCTAATTCCTCTTCTCCTTTCCAAAATATCAGGGGTGCAGATTCGAGCACTGACAGACTGTACACTCTGCCATGACATACAGTCTGCCATGATACAGGAATTCTTATGGGTGATTTCCAGTCTGGATTGGTGGTTTCAGCCCATGGTTTTATACCCATATTATATAGGTGGTTTCTCAACCCATTATATTGTAGCACCGCTTAGCAGTGATGTACTTGTTAATACACATGTGAATTATGGTTAAACAGGAGGAGAAATACCTTATTGTATTGTGAACAGTTGAAGTAATACATAAGTAAGCATTATTTTACCTGATTTTTTTCTCAAAAGGGCTTCCCAAGTTAAATATCGTGTATATTGTGAGTGTCATTTTCTTTTCTGCTATATTTTAAGATTTTGTTTCTGTTGCTTCTCCTACATAGGTTTATCGATAGTCTACTTCTCTTCAATTCAGATATTCCCATGTTATATTTGTTTGTAACTTGCAACTGCAATGCATAGTTACGCCTTTTTTGTAAAAAAAAAATGGTGGAATTTTTTTATTTTTTATTTTAAAAAGCACATCACGACTGTTCTTACATACTTTAGAGTCCAGACTTCTGACACCGCAATCATATCCAACAAAAGTCAAACATATATAGAAGCTTACCTTATCAAAATTTACTATTAAAGCAGCTGAACTTGCATTACACGGAATTTCAAGTTTCAGCTCCATCACCCCAGGTGATTTTCTGTCCTCTGAGGGAGAAACATGCATCTTCTTCACCACATCCCAAACTAGCTTTGGTTGTCCATCCATAAAAACCTGAAGCGTGTGAAAGTATAGCCTCACATACCAAGGTACAACCTGGAAAACAAGAAGATTTCTACTGCAACTGTGTACAGATGATGAAACAGATGAAACGTCACCTTCATCAAGCTCTTGCCAAAACTCCGAAGCTTTCAAAGAAATCACAATAGAACCTCGTGCATTCCCACTTCCCATCAAAAACCTGCTTGCATGGAAAGGAGCCTGGAGAGATGACCAATTAACAGGGACCTTCCACATGAGTCCCACATTCAGAGGATGGGATATGTTATACTTATCAACCATGAACATAAACACAATTGAACCAGCTGCTTTTCCAGATCTGCTTTGTGCAAAGGTTGTTTCTTTCAGCACCCTATCCGGAACGGCATTCAAATTAAAACTTGGATAATTTGTGTCAATCAATGCAGGCAGGTTTGCATTCCCTTCTCTTGAACATTCTAGCCTTTGAACTAGTGTTCTTTCTAGCTCCAAAAACACACTACTTGACTTTGCAAGAAGGCATTTTCCAACCAGTTCTCGCCCAAACAGAGAACGAATAGACCAATCAGGCTGAACTACCTGTCGATTAGCATAAGCCACATCGTGGGAGTTCCCAGGTTGGAGAACAAGGGTTAATGTCTGTTGCAACAAGGTCCCTTCAAGGTGCTTACCTGTTTTATCAGAAGTAAACTCACCAGATAAAACACGCAAACGCTGTGAATGATAAAACCCTTTATAAATTGAAGGTCTGTCAAATAGTGCAGCAATACCAGCTTTATCCCGACAGGGGAGGAGTTTTAACCATGGAGTAAGATTTTCAGTGCACACTGCTTCTCGTGGTAATGCACCATATCGTAACCTGCTAGATGATATTTTTGTCCTGTCAGAAGTGACAGTGTGCTTTGCATCACACATTTCAGAATCATCATTAACCAAATCGGGACGAAATGTCCACTTTGGGGAAGCATACGCTGCCGATGCCTCCAAAAAATTCACAGAAGCACAAAACAGACCAGAAAGAGCATGAGTCAATTTCTTCCACGTTGCATCAATCTGATCAAAAGGAACATCAAAAAGAGCCCATAATTCTACACCAGGAGGCTTGGCATTGGTACTAGACAGCGAATCAAATCCTCCCCAGCGTTCATAATTCCACCTCCCCTGAGTGAAAGACAATTCCATTTCCTGGATCCTGAATTTCTGAACCTGCTTACAAGCAAATTCAAATCAAATACAGGCATTTAATGCACAGAAAAAACTCTCAACAATACATGTCCGGAAACTTAGAGATAACCATTATTTAAATCAAAAATTTAATTGATGTGTGTGCAAATGTTCTTCCCAACAATCAATGGTTTACCAAGGGAAGATTGTTTCCATTGTTTTAAGTATGACTGTAAAATACATCTGAAAACTTAAAGGATTCTTTCCTCAGACATTTTGCAAAAAATACAGCAGTAAGCAATAAGCTGCATATCAATTTTTCATTTGACACTATGGAAATAGTGTCAAATGACAATTTGATAACCATCACTGCAGCCTAAACTATTGTCATCATGAAAATCTGCATCATCTCAAAAAGCTTTAAAATCTGACTAATCATCCATCACAAGTTTCCTGCAAATTTAACCTTTCCACGTTTTATGTTTTCTCTCAACTCGTAGGAAATTATCCCTTCTAATTTTCTCCAAATTTAAAAGACCCATAGAGTGGTAATATTTTTTATATTTTGAGACAATATATATTTTACATTATGAAATATAATAGAACCAAAAGTCCTCAATATTTTCTTGAAGCAAAGATATTTCCCTGATTTTAAATATTTCATTTTAGAGCAAAATACGTCTGGAAAAGCCCTGGAGATGGTGGGCTTGGAGTGGACTACTCCAAATACCTTGTTCAAAATGATGATGAAGTTTACAGTATAGGATGAAGTTTTCTGAAGGAATTATTTAATCGTTGACTGAAAAGATTGGTATTGATATTCCTCCAGAACTTCAGATGTTCTCTGATGATAAAGATGACAATGATGTCCTGTGTATCTGGCTTAAGGCATGGAATACCCCAGTTGCTCCTCATATTCCTATAGTTAATGCATCCAATAGGGTTTCAAGTCCTGTTTGGTAAAATGTTCCATTTTAGTTACATCTACAGATAGCACCTCTTCTGTCCGCTACTGCATACTGCCATTGCTATCCTCTACATGGTTTCAGCGCTGTGTACGGCAACATGTTACTTCACTATATGTCCTTGTTTTAGATTTTTGCACTCTCTAGCAATAGTGCTTTATGGATATTCTTACTAGAGCTGCAAGGAGTAGTTCAGTATGAACTGCATCTTTTTCTCGGCTGAGGGCCAGCCTGAACTTTAAGGCTCTGAACTGTTTTTGAATTTGTGACAACCAAAAGAACCCCCATATTGGATGCAGTTTTTTAACCAGCTAAAAAAACAATAAGGAGACCAGATAATTACTTTGGGAAAAAAACCTTCACCAACTTCAAATAGTACTTATAGTATAAACTATAAAGTCGACCACTGACTTCATAAAATTTTACTAATCCTGAGTATCTATCTTCCCAGAATTCCTTTATAACTTGGAGCCAATGCCCAATTGTGTGGGGTAGCCCATTTTGCTGGATACATAGAGTTGAGATTCTTGGGCTTTCACCATTTTCTGGACTGATATGATTCCTCTTGAGATCACATGTAATCCCCACATCATCAGGATCGCCTGGCTCCAGCGACTGTTCTGTATCCTCTACTCGAGTTTCCCCGCAGCTGAGCTTTGAACTTCGCTGAATTCATTTATAACTTGGAGCCAATACCCAATAGTGCCACCCATGTTGCTCGATACGTAGAGTTCAGACTGTTGAACTTTCACCGTTCACAGGCTGGTGTGATTCCTCTTGAGATTACTAGTAATCCCCACATCATCAGGATTGCCTGTCTCCAGCCACAGGTCTGTATCCTCTATTCAAGTTCTCCGCACCTGAGCTCTAAACTCAGGATCTCCTAATAAATACGGATTTGCACTAGAGGCCTGAGCCTAAACAGCTCGAAATCAAAAATTCCTGCTATAACCTAGTTCGCAATGAAGTGCCAGGTGGAGAGTCTGTGATTTTTCTCAGGTCAATAGTTTCAAATTTGAGGTTAAATTTTATGTAGATACCCTAAATTTGGGAATGTAAATCAGGAGTTCTGAGCTCAAAACAACTGGATCTCGACCTACATTTTCTACCCTAATTAATTTTTTATTGGCCCCAATACGGCTAAAGTAGTATATTAAAACAATAAAAATCAAGTAGCAAAGAAGTAAACTTACCAGCTGATAAATGGCTTTGGGAAAAAGCTTGTGGTGTCGGCCATAGATATTCGTCGGAGGCAAAATGTTAGTAAAATCAAAGTGGGCCAAAACTTTTCGATCTGGTAGCGGCCTTAATATCAATTCTTCATTAAATTCTTCTTCTTCTTGTCGTGCAGAAGTATGTTGCAAAATTGGTGCTGCTGTAAGGAGTTAGTTAGAAAGCCCGAGGGGCTCTGACACTATCCAACGGTGCATATACTCCGCATCGTCAACCATCTAAACGGTGGAAATTACCCGCTTGACGCGCTCCTGACAACGGATCAGAGAATCACGGATTGATCTTGTTATTGTCACGAGCAATTGTCAACAGCGTTTTGAACAAATCGGCATGGAAAAACTCTGCGGAAACTAAAAAACAACTTGCATGTGCCATAACTTTCATTTTGTGGCTCCGTTTCAGGTGTCGTTTTCTCTAAAAGTGCATATTTTCTCGAGCTCTATGCATTGATGGCAAAATTTTTTTTATTTCATAAAATCCATTTTTGCACCTTTTTGGAATTGCCAACTGTATTATTGCGTTGAAAGATGTTAGCGTTTATTATGCCAAGAAAATAATATTTAATATTCCTTTGCTGCATCTGAGAAAATAAGCAACGAAATCGCCAGCCGTTATTATGCCGAAAGGCGTTAGCGCAAGGGGAAACCAACAAATTATGCGCCGACCAAGATGCTTTGGTTGACGGTGTACGGGGAAACAAGATTCTCACATATGGCATTAAAACAAAGGCACGATAATGTGTGTAAATATATGCAAAATATATAGTTGTATAGTTTGTATGCGTATTTGTATTTTTAAATATACGCAAAATAAAATGTTAAAAAAGTTTGTATGAGAATTTGTATTTGTCAATACATTCATCAAATTATACAGCTGGCAATATAGAGATATTCAAAAGAAGATTCAAAATATCGATTTATATGGAGGTAAATTGTTTCTTTACAATAAGTGGCAGAATCACAAATTGTTATTACGTCTAGAAAATAATATTTTATATTCCTTTGTTGCGCAGAAACCAAGAAAATAATGTGCATTAAAACACAAGCACGATATGGTAAAGTGCGTAATAAACATTCCTATTTTTTGCGATTGAGTTATTACCTCATTATCCGATGTCCCTCTAAAGACTCGTGTTCACGCTTGCGCGTGGACCTGAGAGCGTCCATTGGACGGAAATAATACTATCCTGTAAACAATCTCTCCATACTTACGTCGTTAGAGGCCAACACGTGTCGCTCCAGTTGTATATATTGGATTAGGGAATAGCGTTTGAAAAATAACAAAGTTGTTGCATTTCGGGAAAAACAAATAGTGGTTTAAGTGTTGTTATAGAAAATATGGGCCGATTCGCAGATGCGCAAGACACACACTTGATGACAATAACTCGGTTTGATCTGAACGATCAGACGAGGCATCCCGGATTGTGCGGTGACTTAACCATTCCCCTCAGTCACATTGTCGTCGGCTCCAAGTTCGCGTGCTCAAGAGAATGAGGAGGAGACGAGGAGACGAGGCATTCCCCTCAGTCACATTTTCATCGGCTCCAAGTTCGTGTGCTCAAGAGAATGAAGAGCAAGAAACTGTCTCATCCAAGGCTTGTTTAATGGCGGGCTCTAGCCATTCATTTGTGAATATCCCAAAACTGCCTTGTCGTCGTCTGATCAAAGCCAGATTAAACGTTGTCAAGTTCAGTCTCTTTGTTGCTTCCATTGAGTTTGTAAGGGATAGCAAGAATGATTGAAAACAAATTAGAGATTTAGCAAAACAATTCTGAACGAGTTTTTATGGATTTGGATTTTTTTTGCGATGAAATCGTTACTCTCAGAGCCAAATATTAATGGTCGCTGGCTCGTAGACCATTTTTTATTTGATATATCGATTTGTGAATATATTTATTTATTCTATATGTATATTGTTATTACTACTGGTTTGTTTTACAGTTTTTTAATAAATATTTATTTATTTATATATATATATATAGTGTTTTTATTAATGATGTTCTACATTTTTAAAAATTCTTTAGTTATTATATATATAAATATATATATATATTATATATATATATATAAATTATATTTGCATATATTTATATACTAACATAAATAGTGTTTTGTATATTGTATTTTGAATATTTTTGTTGATATGTTTTTCATGTTTTTATTAAGCTCGAGTTATTATCCTGAAAGGCATTTCCACGAGCAGAAACCTCCTCCCCCTTGACAACTGACAAAGACATGAACGATTACAATTTATTTGGTTACCGAAGCACTGACATTTATTGCCCGTACACGTGGCATGCAATGGTTGGAGACAACTTGTCGCATGTCAGATGACCAAAACTGTTGTGAGGCCTTCAACATTTTGTTCTTCCAACACCGACTTTGTATCTTTAAAATTGAACGCGTCAACTAATGGACGAGAAGAACGGTTGTGGAGAAGCTCCAGATCGTCGTATAACAGACAATTGTTCATCTGTGCCAAGATCAATGTCAGAATATTCATTAGGGAACCTTCTTCCAACTCTAGATTCCTTGTGTTGAGATCCCGCACGTGAAAAATTGAATCCATCTCTGAAGTACAAGAAAGGTTTTCGCTGTCTTCTATGTCGCAGTTTTAAATCTCGTCATCGTGCGGGGACTTAACCATTCCCCTCAATCACATTGTCATCAGCTGCAAGTTCGTGTGCTCAAGAGAATGAGGAGCAAGAAACAAAGCAAATTACCTGAGCACTGTCTCATCGAAGTCTTGTTTAATGGTGGGCTCTAGCCATTCATTTGTGAATATCCCAAAACCGCCTCAAACCGGAGTATGCACATATTGTGCAAAGAGAAACAAAAATGAAGATGTTCAAGTTGGAGCAGCGAGGCCTACAGCTAAGGCAACCGTTACGGTGGTGGTGGCGTTAAATCCAAAAACACAACCCTTTAAGTGAGTTTTTTCATTTTTTGGTCAGGACGATTGCACTCTGGGAATGAACTCAAGAGCTTGTGCATTAAGCAAGATGAATGTTGAATTCTTTTCAAGAGAAATTGACCATGTTGACTCTCGATATGCTTCTTACAAATGAATTACAACATTACACTTTTTCTCAGGTGTCAACCACAAAGTCATGCTTCCTCATCGTTAACTTCGATGGATGCAGCTAGCATTTTTTTTCTTCGTTTCAATTTCCTAACAAAGCCAGATTCCACTCTCCACAATATTTTCATTGTTTCAGTGTTAACATCGTTAACATCTATTTAAAATTAAAGTTTTTATTTTTCAGAATTATCATTTGCAAGGGAAAAATCATTTATTCGGGATTGATGTGAAATGACATATAAATTTGAGAAAAATTTGGAAACAATAAATACAGAATAAATTCATAATTGCCTTTTAATAAAAGTTTGAAATAATTATATCTGCCTCTTGTTTTTATATATGCTAGCAATTGCATATGAGTTGCAAATTACGCCAGAGATGATAACAACGTTAAGTTTGTTGGAGTTGTAATTCTTTAGTGGGGTCACCATATGTGCTACTTTGAACTGCCTAAAATGAAGTAATATCACCAAACCCCCAAGACCTCTACACATGCTAGCGTTCCATCAAATATATTCCCTAACTTGTCTAAAGAGAACTTTAAATGCATGCATGGACAAATATTTCTGTAAAGCAATGTTATGCGGGGATGTGTACCCCCTGAAAAACTAGAGGTCTTGGTTTGACAGTTTTTGAGAGGAAAATGTTCCCCCCCCCACATTTAACCATAACTCGACTATATTGTATTATAAAGACATTAAGAATCAAGAGTGGTATATGAATATAGAAAAATTTGAGCACAAGTGCACATGGTATTCAATATATACATAATAAATTATATTTGTATATATTTATATAATAACATAAATAATGTTTTGTATATTGTATTTTGAATATTTTTGTTGATGATATGTTTTTCATGTTTTTATTAAGCTCGAGTTATTATCCTGAAAGGCATTTCCACAAGCGGAAGCCTCTTCCCCCTCTGACAACTGAAAGAGACATGAACGATTACAATTTATTTGGTTACCAAAGCACTGACATTTATCAGTCGTACACGTGGCGCGCAGTGGTTGGAGACAACTTGTCACATGTCAGATGACCAAAACTGTTGTGAGGCCTTCAACATTCTGCTCTTCCAATGCCGACTTTGTATCTTTAAAATTGAACGCGTCAACTAATGGACGAGAAGAATGGTTGTGGAGCAGCTCCGGATCGTCATATAATAATCAATTGTCCATCTGTGCCAAGATCGATGTTAGAATATTCGCCAGGGAATCGTCCTCCAGCTCTAGATTCCATGTGTTGAGATCATGCACGCAAAAAATTGAATCCATCTCTGAAGTAGAAGAAAGGTATTCGTCGTCTTCTATGTCACATTTTTGAATCTTGTCATCGTGACGGTTTGTCATGGACATATCGATAGATTCCGAGATGTAATCCGAGAAGGACACGCAAGAATCGATCCATGATTCTTCGTCCATGGCGAGGAAAGTGTGTTGGACGAAACTTGCACCTTGGTCGTCTAAGGCCATAAGAGCCGCCAAATCCTTCTCCGTGTACTCGACAAGCCTCGATTCCCAGTCTTGTTGGGCCAAAATAATGGATAGAAAGCCATGGTAATTACGAATTACGGAATAAGATGAAATTATATTAGAATTGGTATTAGCTAAGAAATAATGATTGTTCTAAAACATTTTATGGATTTTTTAGATTTTTTTTGGGAACTCATATTATCATCGTTCATTATGAAATTGACATATACTTTAGCTTGAGTTACCTTGCAATCGCAAGAAAAGTAATTACGGCTACAAGCCTCCTCCATTTTTGGCAACTGATATAGACATCGATGCTTATGATGTATTTGGTTGGCGAAGCACAAACATTCATCTACCGTACACGTGGCTCACAGTCGTTGGAGAGTGACTGTCACATGTCATATGAATAAAGCATGTTTACGTCACAACTATATCGTCGACATTGTTTACGTCAACTTCTTTTGTCGGCCATATTTGATTTTATTACTCGTTGTCTAATTCGATCGATATACAGGGCCCTTACGAAAAACCCCTCCCACGTTCCAACTACCGTAATTTCCAGAGGTCGCCGAATGCAATTACCAGTTAACTTGGCTTGATTGTTTTCAATCCAAAAAACTCAAGGCTTTACTTTGAAGAGAACCACTATTGAAATTGGGGGCATGGAAACACAACGACTTTCCTTCACAACTATATCGATTGTTCCCACCTTGTCTGCCTATCAGATCTCGCCCCTTTTTCCACTCACTTGCTATGTCACATTTTCTCAGCAGCAATTTTGCAATCACGCTTATAAGAGGAATCTTGTCTTCGTTCCCTATCCTTAACAATCCCCTCTTATTCAGCGGTGGACCTTCCCTTTCAAGCTACTCCACTTCTTCTGGACTCTGAATCTTTTCTACTTCTCCACTTTTCACTACTTCATTTTGTTTTTCATTTACTAACTAGAAATATCATATTGCTTTGTTGTGTTTTTCAATTACTTTTCCGCCTTAAGAATATTTTGATTTCGGCGTTAACATCGCACACCTCACGTGCGATTGCTAGTCCAAATATGAAACTTAAAACGTAAAACTTAAAAACTGAAACTTGAAGTCTAAAATGCAAATAGTGAAAGCTCTAAACTTTAAAACCTTAAAAAATGAAAAACAAATAAACGTGGAAACCCAAGACTTGAAATAAGCACACATGAAAACTCCAAAAATCTTGACACTCGAACATCGAAACTTGAAAATCCCAAAACCTGAAACATAATAAAACCCAAACACGAAAATCTTGAATCTAAAAAGCCCACAAACACAAAAGTTGTTTGATATAAAACATCCCCAAAACTCAAAACTTGAAAGTAAAAACCCAAAAAACTAAAAGATATAGACCCGAAAGCCTTGAAATCATGAAAAACTAAAAATAATCAAAACCTACAAATCAAAAGTCTCACATGTGAAAACCTCGAAAATCAAAAGCCTCACATATGAAAACCCCAAAAATTAAAAAGCCTCACATGTGAAAACCACAAAAATTGAAAGCTTCACATCTGAAAACCCCAAAAAACTTAACCTTGACCCTGAAGACTTCGAAAATTAAAATAACATGAGACTCGAACGTAAAACCCCTAAAAATTGTGGAGACTGAAACCTCTAACAATAGGACACTAAAAATATCTAATAGCAAAACCCTAAAAACACAAAAAAAAATGATTATTGTAAAGCATAACCAAAAATTAAATCCTAAAACCAAAACCCAAAATACTAGACCTGAACTTGAAATCCCGTGAAAACACGAAAAACCAAACCCCAAACCTTGAAACTCAAAATCGTCAAAACAAAAGACCTGAAAAATATTGAAAGTTAAATCCCAAAAACTGTAAACCCCATAACTTAAAACCTAAAAACTTTAAACCCCAAAAATTGGAACCTGAAACCCCTGCAAATAAACAAAATTAATTTATATAAAGCACCTTGGAAACTAGAAACAAAAAAATGAAGCCAAAAACTTGAAGGCCCTGAAAACCAAAATACTCGAAACCCATATGCTAAAAAAATTGAACCCGCAAAATCCCTCAACTAAGAAACCCATAAAATATGAAAAAAACTATGTTGATATAAAATGCCTTTAAAGCCGAAAGCATGAACCTTAAAACTCGAAAACCAAAAGCCTTAAACCTAAAAAATCTTAAACCACGAAAAATCAAAAAACCCTTTAAAAGTGAAAATCAAAAGCCCAAACTTGAAAACTCAAACATAAAAAAATTGGAAACTTCAAAACCCAAAACCTCAAATAAAAAAAACTGAAAATGAAAACATAACAAGTTGATTGATATAAAGAATCCTTGAACCCATAAAAACTCAAAAAATTGAAAACCAAAGACCAAAAAAACTTGAAACTTGAACCCCGAAAGATTCAAACATAAAACTCCTACATACCTTTAAACCCAAAAACCCTTAATAAGGGAATCTCACAACTCAAAAATCACAAATTCCTAGACCTTTAAAAAAATATATTCATATAAAACACATGTAAACACTCAAATTTGGCAATTCACTCTCTAGCATTGATAGTTTTGACAATGTACTCTTATTGAGATAAGTACAACCTTCTATTTTCGGCTTAAAACATTCCAAGGTATTTTATTTAGCTTGTTTATCCTTCCACACTAACATGTCGTCAAATTCGAAGAACATAATGCATAAAATCCATAGGCAAACATCAAGCAACAAGTCCCAAACTTTGGTTTGCATGTTTTCCTTCACTGAGCAAGGTTGTACAAATTAGTCAAGATAGTGCATTCGGTCTTGATCAACTTGTACATTCTTGGACCGACACGTCTTCTAACTTTACTTTCAAATTCACATATTTTGTTGGGTCTTATAATATCTATGAGTCGGGATTTCATTGATAAATCATCTACGGAACCTTATACAAGCAAGTAAATACTACCTCATTCTCGAACTTGGAAACCTTATGGCACTACATTGAGACACTCACTTCCTACACTTGCAAAATGCATCTAAGGCTCCCTAAAACTCACAGTAACACATGCATTTATTAGAGCAACAATCTTTACATATCTAAAGCTTTTTACCAGGTTAAGACAATAATCTCTCTCTTTTACAAGCACTCAAAATCCCTTCCTTAAGTATCTTAGCAAGAGAAAAATCAATTCAAGCATGGTTAAAAATTGTTGTCAAACTTAGTTGTATTTATTCAAATATCACGTGCTAGGTGGAGAATGACATGTGGTTTGAGGCCTCTTCAAATTAATGCCAACGTTGGCATTGCACGAGGGTTCTCACAACCCAATGAATGTTTGTTTTACAGGACTTCTCATCCATGGCTATGGTTTGAAATGATGATCAAAGTATTTAGAGAGCTTCACATGAAGTTCACAAACTAGGGTTTGACAACAACAAAGAGTTTTATACAACCGATAGTATCAAGAAGTTACAAAGGCCATATCCTGACAGGTCCAAGATCATACAAAAGGTGTAAAACCATATGGTACTACCCTGGTAGATTGGTACAATCCTATCACAGTCCATTTTATAGTGACAGTCTCCAAAATGAATCTTATTCTAGTTCAAATATTTGTGTTCTTGTAGTGTATCTTTCCACAATCCTTAATAATCAGCTAAGTGCACTCATCCCTTTGTAATTGTAAGTTCATATCTTGTTTAGAATATCAGTTACTAATATAGAAGCATTATTCTCATTCTGATAATTAATGTTAGAAGTTAATTAATCAAAATATCCAACTGTTGTTAACCCTTACATCCTTTAGTTCACTAAATCACTAAAACCAATCACAGTAACATCTGGAAAAATAAAAAATACCTGGATTTGAAAAAATTAAAAAAAATTAAAACCTTACAACTCAAAAGCCCGAATCCTAAAAATATTGACTTAAAACATGAAGATTCTGAAAACAAAAATAATACAGAACTCAAAACCTGAAATATTTAAACCCAAAAAGATACAAAATCCGAAACTACCCAATGAGGGAATCCCAAAAAAATCAATACATAAAACCCCTAAACTCGAAAGTCTTGAAGACACCTAAAATATGCTTACACTTAGCATTTCCTCCAATTCAACCAATTTACGACACTTTGTTAATTCCCTATTCTTTGCTCCATTCTCGGATGCCCATTTATGACACCTTCTTGGTCGTATTCCTCCTATAATCAACTTATTTGGCTAATATCTCTCTTATTAGCTAAACATTCCTCCTTTCGACCATTCAGAACCTCCCTAGTTCTCTCTGAACCACTTCTGCAAGCTTCCTAGGCTATCTATCAGTCACAAATGGTTATCCAGACCCCTCCCAACTCTCAATGAGTCTCTAATCACTTGCTAATCAAGTTTAAAGCCTAAACCCTTTAACTAGCCTAAACCAAGCTTAACTAAGCCTAAAGTATGCTTATCCTAATCTAATCTAAAATTGTTTTTTGAGTTTTAGTCCCACATACACCCAAATTCCAAACTCTTCCAAACCAAAAACTATAAATACAAGCCTAACCCTTTCCTTTCAAATTACCTTCTCTCTCACATTTGGAGATCTTGGCATTAGACCTCATTTGCATTAGCCAAGCTAATAAGGCATTTGATCTTGGCTATCCTCCATTGTTGAAGCTCGTCCATCTTGCATCCATAACTTCATAGTAGGTTAGTAGGAGGGTACCTAACTTGGCCTTGTAGCCATTTTAGAGAGACCTCTTCACCTCCATTGAAGCAAACAACAAATCTAATTTGATTGCTCATAGGTTTAACTAGGTTCAATTTATGATTTAAGTAATCATAGAGTAGTTAGAGATAAAATGATAGTGTTTTAGTTTAATTCATTATTGTAGAAGTTATCTTGTTTAACACTCATCTTGATGTTTATGATAGGTTTAGTTAGATCATGGAACTACTTAGTTTGTTTCTTGTTTATTAACAGAGTTAAACTTCTCATGCATACATTTGGCATGCCCGGTGGGACCCTTTGTCCATCCTCCATTAATTGAGTTCTTTTAAAGCTTTTATTTCCATTTCTAACATTTTTCATGCTTTCTAGGTTTTAACTTGTTATTTACTTGATTTCACATTTTTTAAGGGAGCTAAATCATCCTTTTCATGCATATTTTGTGGGTTTGAAGCTAGAAATAGGATTTCTTTGACTAACAATTAACCTGTTTGACTTTTCAAAAATTTTTCATTTCTGTGAATTTTGTAGGTTTTTACAGGGGGTACACATAGGTGTCTTGAAGGGGAGTGTCTCCATCAAAACCAAACATTCTGGCATTATCCATTGAAACATGTGTACATGTCTTTCTGGGTGCAAAAACACCTGCATGCATGTGTAGGTGTCATTCTGGGTGCGTATCTATTGAAACAGGTGCATACATGTCTTTCATTGGTGCAAAAACACCTGCGTGCACGCGTAGGTGTCATACTGGGTGTGTGTCCATCATTCTAGGTGTGCACATACATTGTATTTTTGGTGTACAAAAACACATGCTACGCACGAATTGGGTGCGTATCCATTGAAACAATGCACGTACATGTCATTCTGGGTGCGCTATGTGTTGAACTTGTGTTCATTACCAATCTTCTGGAGGCCATAACTTTTGCTCCCGAACTCGAAACGACTCCTTTTTTGTTGTGTTGGAAAGGTATTGAAGAAAAATACACAATGGAAACATAAAATTAGGATTTTGACTTACACAAAATTTTGGTTTACATTATTAGATAACTAGTCATTTTCTAAACAAGTGATTTCAGGTTTCTTTTGGGTTTTTAACTAACAGTGGTTTAAGTGTTTCATTTTCTTAGTTAGAAAGGGATTTTTTGAAGTGTTTGTAAATGTGTATGCTCTCTCCTCGCACCTTCTAGGTGATCTTGGAGATCAAAAACACTTCTAAAAAACCTTTTTTCACTTTCAAAAACACTTATTTTATGCTTCCTAATTGGATTAACCTTTCAAAATTGGTTTGAAATGAACTCTACTTTTGCAAGGCACACTTAAAGTATTTTCCATAAAACTTGTTTTAGTTGAGTTTTTCATGTTGTGTATGCTCTTCCTTCGTACCTTTTGGTGATCTTAGGAATCAAAAGCAACGTGTAAACTCTCTTTCTTGATATCATTGTTTGATGGAAAATTACTAACTTTTGCATATAGGACCAAAACGCTTGTCAAAGAAAGGAGGAGTCAAAACAAAACAAAAACCTTCTAACACGTGTTTTCATACAGGTTGCCAAATGGTGTGCTACTTAAAACCACATTAAGTTAAGCAAGATAAAAAACACACCACTTCACTTCACACTGTATTGCAGGTTTCGGAAAAGGGTACGTCCCTATCCACTCAACTGGAACATAACCCCTTTGGCATAACGCCTTAAGCTACAACAATGGGAGTGGTTCCAGGAACCCTAAAGTAATCCACACTGAGTAACCTCGTGGATGAAACAGGAAGTGCTCCGCTTACCCACTTGACTAGTTTACATTGTGAGTTAGAGTCAAAGATTGTCTGTATCGTGACCCCAGTGATGGTACAACTGAATGCACTAGTTTTTCATTGTATCAGAAGGGGGTAAAGTAAAGCCGAGATACTCACAAATTAGTCAATGTGACTCTTTGGGTAAATCGAGCTCACTGTTAGACAACTTGTGACACCTAGTTGAGAGATCTTATTAGGGAAACCATTCTGTTAAGGAGTCTACTTTTCTAGTCCATTATCACATCTTAGCCATCATGAAGTGATAACTTGTTTGGATTCAAAACCTTGTTTTTCGAACAAGGTAATGAATCCATTTAAGTTAGATCTAAGTGCCACTCATCACAGAGTTTACAACGTGTTACTTATCTTGGTTTCTTTCTCACCTTCGGACGAGGTGAAACTCTACCCAAGTAATGCTTAGTTTATTTCCATCTTTTGATCTATACCTTTGCATTCTTGTTCCCATTTGGGACAAGAGAAGGCATCTTTCAGGAGTGTTGTCATAGATAGTGTTCACCACTTTTTTGTCCATTTACGCTCATCCATGTTTGCGGCTGAGTTGTTAAACATGTCTAAAGTGTGTGGATGCATCCTTATATCTTTGATGGCCACTTGATCTTGATTTCAAGATCATCATCATAGTTAGGATTGATTCATCATTTGATCTCCCTTTGACGTGTTACCTTGTTTGCATTGTCTCGACACAATTAAGATACTTATGTCATGTTTTTCGTAAATGTGATCTAAGTATCCACATTGTGGTGTTACGCTGCCCACATTTTAGCACATCCTTAGTATACTTTGACTTGGTTTAAATTCAAACATTGTTCCAAATCTTGAAGAGTGTCACTTACTTTATTTTGTGTCATTTCAATACCACTTTGACACTAATATCTCACTTCTCCTCCAAGCTTGATAGACGTGTCCAATTGGTGTGGTTACGTAGCTTATATTTGAAATCCTCTCCCTTTGACATTTAGGCCTTGTTGGTCTCTAAACTGGTCATGGTATCCTTTGATTGGGAGTCACGTTTACCCTTTGTTAATATTTACGCCTTGTTCATTTCAAGCTTGACGTAAGTATTGACATTGTGTTGATCATCTTTGCATCGAACTATCATTTTGCACACACATTTTACATAGGGAGTATTTCCTTATTGATTGGCTTTGTGTTTCACACTTGCATGATTGTTCCTTGTGATCATTCATCTGGAAAAATTATTTTCTAGGACAATCCTTTTTGATCTCATCAAGATTGCATCATCACGATGTCTATTTTCCTTAGACCTTCTTTGGAAAATCATGCACGCATCTCCATACTTACGAAATGTCTAGTTGGTTGTCATTATGCTTCCCTGAATCGACATGTCACTTCCTTCCCTTTGAAGGAGTTCCATCACACTATCTAGATCTAGACATTTGTGCTTAAACGATGCCAAAAATGACTGACTATCATGTGGTTTCTCACACTTACAAAAATACGGAACCTAGGTTTAGGAATTCAAATCAAAAGATTCCCATTACGACTAAACCTAATTTGGTTCTTCATGCTAGAGGGCCCATTCGGGTACCCTGTTCCCCACCTTCAGCTCATAGTCGGTGGTATGGTTTGGATGCTTCTGATCCAAATTATTATTCGGGTTCCCCCCACTCTTCTTCTGATTCAGATCCAAACTAGTGTTCGGATTCTTTATCTTCTTCTGAAGATTCAGATCCCAACTATAATTTAGATACACCTAGATCAAACCTTGAATCACAGTCCTCCCTTCCTTCAGGACCTTTATTCCAAATCACCTCAATGATGTCTTCCTCCTTTGAAGACTCGTGTGACTCCAAGTTCCATCGATCAAACATCTAATTCAGTTCTTGAGTCACGGTCCTCCCTTCCTTCGCAGGACCACCTTTATCAGTCACTTGAATGACCTCTTCCTCCATCAAAGAGTTCCATGACTCGGATTACCTCTAGTCAATCATCCAATTTGACTCCTACGTCACAACTTAATAGATGGGTATGTGATCCTATTTTCTCTTCCACATTAAGTCATCTTCTAGAAAAACTATCTAAGACCAGATCTAAATCGTCCATTCATGAGACGCTTGCCTCCAATCCTACTTCCTCTCTTGAGTCATCTTCTTCTGTCAATCAATCTTCCCCACTTATTGGACCTGTTTCTTCTATTCAACCTTCTATGGCCAAAGAACAACAACCTCTACTAATTGATTTCTCTCAGAATGAAGGAACAATTAGACTACATGAAGATGTCCCTTTAGAGGATTGCAAACAAGGATTCTTTCTAGAACTTGATACGCTCGCATATTGGGGAAAATAAGTTTATCCCTTTTTTCATAATATAGATGAGGAGCCTAAGGTCATGGAACTTGATTCTTCTTCTGGCATTCCATCTTCACCTTCTTCTGAGCATGATGAGATGTCAGGGTCTAGCATTGATCCATGGCCTATCTTCTCATTACCAAATCATTCATTATCTATCATCATTCCTCAATCAAAATCTCACCTTGGGTCACCGCTGAGTAGCCCATCATCTTCTTCTATCTTGGAGCCACCCCAGGTAGCCCTCCATTTTCTACTTGTGGGTCACCTCCTGGTAGCCCATTCCCTTCTATTCTTGGGCCACGTCCTAATAGCCCTTCATCCTCTTCTATCTATGGGATACCTCCTGAGTAGTCCCTCCTCATCTATACTTGGGTCAGCCCCTAGTATTCCCCATTATCTTCTTCCATTATGGGGCCACTTCTAGTATCCCTCCATTATCTTTCATATATGAGTCACCTTGGGTAACCCATTACCTTCTATTCTTGGGCCACATCCTAGTAGCCCTTCAATCTATGGGAAACCTTGGGTTCATCATCTTAGGGCCATATTTCTTCCATCTTAGGGCCATATTCTAGCAGCCCTTCATCATCTTCTATCAGTGGCTCACCTCCTGGTAGCCCATCCTCTTCAATTCTTGGACCGTATCCTTTTCATCCATCACATCTTTCTTCTATCAATGGTTGTGGCAAGCCCACGGTCATTTCTCACATCAGTTCTAAACATCCACGTTCACTTTCTTCTCCTTCTCGAGATCAGACAAGTCATGCATTAACTTATAAAAACCCAAATAGTTTCTTAATCAAGCTCAGGCCAAAACTTCCTAGAGCTCGAAATCCCCCAACAATTCGAACAATTTCAAAATTAAAAATCAAGTGTGATTCAAGAATGCACATCAATGTAACCATCAAGTATGGTGCAAAGTGCAGAAACCTATGGATAGGGAACTCAAGCTCTCACATGAACAATCCATGTTTCAAGATAAATCGCAGTCATTTGTTGAGTATGAGCTCACCATGATCATCGATATCGGGAGAAAATATTACTCTTGATAAACAAACATGCCTAGTCTCCCTTATCAAGGAAGTCACAAACATTTTGTTGGATCTTACCATACAGATTGACTTTGTTAGTCCCAAATTTCCAAAAACTATCAAAAATCTAAAAATAAAAAACAATTCAAAAATACAAAAAACATGAGAAAACACAAAAAAATCAAAGGTACAAAGATCAAACATTGCAATCAGGTATTGCGTACACATGGATTTTCTTTCTTCCCTTCCTTGCTATTCTTCTGCAAGTCTTCCTACCATTTTCATCCCTTGGTGATATTTTGGTTAGCCTATTCACATGCATTTTGTGACATTTATCTCTATGGTATCTGTTTGACCTTGGTCTTTTATCACCTTGGTAAATTAAAGAACGACTGACCTCTTAGAGATCCTATCACATTCAACATCTAATAAACTTGTTGCGAAGAAATTTTGGACATATTTGTTGACACTAGCCAATTTCATCATCACAATCACTTCCACCTCCTTCCATCAAGCCATATGTGGTTCTTAACCCCTTGTCAAACAAGAGAGCTGAAATAAGTTTTCAGAAAGAAAAAGAATCAAAATCAATCAAAAATCAAAAGCTAAAAGCTAAAAGCAAAAGCAAATTGATATATAACTCTCTCTTGGGGTATTTCCAATAATCTCTATTGGGGCTATGGATGCCTAACTGACAGTAGAACAATGTTGAGATTAGAATCAAATGCATCTCCATGGGGCTATGGATGCCTGGCTGGCAGTGGAGCAATGTATGGCTATCCTTCCACCCTCCATTCACAAAACCTATCACCTTTCAAAATAAATCATTCCTACACATTGGCTAGGGTGTCTTCACTTGTTGTCTATTAAATCTTCCCTTCAAGAGGTAATTAAATTCCACGTGCACACACTGGATCTCTATGAGTAAACAGGATTAGTATGTTACCAAGTGTCTTTTTTTGGACCTTGTTCAGACTCTTACTTAGTCCATATCTTGTCTCATGATTTGTGCCTTTGGCTAATCGCTTCTTCATCGTGAGGCTTCTAAGCTACATTCATATCATTCACATCATTCTTCTACTTCGTTCAGAACATCCATGTGTATAAGATTATTTTTTTTTCCATGTTTTTAGACACCTATGTCCCCTTTCACAAAAACAATCTTCTCCTTCCTTTCTATCATGTGCTTTTAGGCCAACTTACGCTGGGGGCATCCTTGCTTCTTCCCAGCACTTCATTGGTTTATGTTCATCATCATGTTGAACCTATCCATAATGGCCTTGGTCCCCCGCTTCTACGTGAAGAGTTTTCCTTTGAATACTCCCACCTAATCACTGGGGCAATTTTTACATCTTCACCTTTCTCATGCACGTGGCCTTTTGCCCTTGTACATCTCATCTATCACTAGGGACATCCACATTTCTTTGTCTTTCTGTACATAGCTTTAGAAAACTTTCAAAAGCAAAAAAAACATTCAAATATGTTAGAAAAATCAAATAAAAACATTCAAATATGTTAGAAAAAAGAAACATCAAAATCAATAAAAATCATCCTACAAAATGTCACTCTTTGGTTCTCACTTGTTCATGTGCGTGACTCGTGGATCATCTTGATCTACCTCCATCAACAAAAGCTAGGTTGCTTACTTTGTCTGTACTCTGGGGGCACAATGAGTTTCCTGGTACTGTTTCGTAGTGCACAAAGCTTTTTCATAGGACCCAAGTGGCCTCCATTATTGCCCTTGCATATATCCTTGTTTGGGGCACCACTTTTAACCCATGTCGTTAATTCGAATAGGTTGGAAGTGAAGCTGATAACAAAAACATTACATTATGTTTCTCTGTTAGGTTAGCTTGTTTACTTTCTCGTATTGCATTGCATTATGTATGTTGCATGGAGTTAGGCATCTTTTACTTTCTCGTATTGCATTGCATTTTGTATGTTGCATGGAGTTGGTGTTTTTAGCAATGGACATTTGTTCGTATATGAATTTTCATGTCATACTACACTTTTGTTCATTCTTTTTAATAAGGACCGATGATGAAGATCACTAGCAATATGATGAAAAATAAAGTTGTTTAAAAGGCACTGGATGGATGTTAGCTCATTCCCCCTTCCTCATACTCTTTTTCTTCTATATCCCTTTCTTCTTCTTCACACTATTCTTTCTTCTTCTCTTTTGTTCATCTTTTTTTAATCGTCAATCGAGTTCTTCTATCACCCCATCGACAATCGAGGGGGCATCCTTCATTCTACTCATTTTTCTTCTATCCCTTCAAAATTTTCTACTTGTTTATGCTTGTCTACTTTCTTTGAAGTGACGTCACTTACGCCACCCCAAAGAGGGGAAAATGTAGACACCTAAAATATGCTTACACTTAGCATTTCCTCCAATTCAACCAATTAACGACACTTCGTTAATTCAACCCTATTCTTCGCTCCATTCTCGGATGCCCATTCACGACACCTTCTTGGTCGTATTCCTCCTATAATCAACTTATTTGGCTAATATCTCTTTTATTAGCTAAACATTCCTCCTTTCGACCATTCAAAATTTCCCTAGTTCTCTCTGAACCACTTTTGCATTGGCTTCCTAGGCTATCTATCAGTCACAAATGGTTATCCAGACCCCTCCCAACTCTCAATGAGTCTCTAATCACTTGCTAATCAAGTTTAACTAGCCTAAACCCTAGTTAACTAGCCTAAACCAAGCTTAACTAAGCCTAAAGCATGTTTATCCTAATCTAATCTAAAAGTGCTTTTTGAGCTTTAGTCCCACATGCACCCAAATTCCAAACTCTTCCAAACCAAAAACTATAAATACAAGCCTAACCCTTTCCTTTCAAATGGTCCTCACAAGTCTCTCTCATATTTGGAGATTTTGGCATTAGACCTCATTTGCATTAGCCAAGCTAATAAGGCATTTGATCTTGGCTATCCTCCATTGTTGAAGCTCCTCCATCTTGCATCCATAACTTCATAGTAGGTTAGTAGGAGGGTATCTAACTTGGCCTTGTAGCCATTTTAGAGAGACCTCTTCACCTCCATTGAAGCAAACAACAAATCTAATTTGATTGCTCATAGGTTTAACTAGGTTCAATTTATGTTTTAAGTAATCATAGAGTAGTTAGAGATAAAATGATAGTGTTTTAGTTTAATTCATTATTGTAGAAGTTATCTTGTTTAGCACTCATCTTGATGTTTATGATAGGTTTAGTTAGATCATGGAACTACTTAGTTTGTTTCTTGTTTATTAACATAGCTAAACTTCTCATGCATACATTTGTTAATTGTTTTAGTCCTCAAATAATTTAAATTTGGTGTATCCAAAGTTCCAAAAAATGGTTTCCCAATTTTAGGGAAGAATGTACAGATGCCCCATTTTTATCTAGTATTGAAAACTACACTGAATTAAAAGGAAATAAAATTCCCATCGTTGGTACTTGTGATGTTACCATACTGGGTGTTGGTATGTACCATGGAATGTTCCATTTTACCATGTGAAATCTACAAGAAAACATGGAGTGGGTTAAATTCCTCTTATTATATTATATAAAATAATATGAGCCATCACAAATATTGAAATTGGACAGAGCTAAGAAATGAATACTCCTGATGATATGAGACCTAATTTTCCATTTCTATGGAGAGTTTCATGGGGTGAACATGCACTAAGAGATGAAACTGCCAAAACAATGAGGTTGGGAATTCAAATGTCCCAACTGTCACCAAGAGAAGGAAACAATAGAGATCAAATGACATAGTAATCATCAAGTACATTACCCTGAGTATCTAAGGGTTAACCCACTTTGAAATGAAGTTTTTTGTAATCTATCATTGTCCTCTTCTTGGCCAAATAATCAAACATGGGTATTCTAGTGTCAAATTCAATATGTGGAATTCCATTACTGGATTCGTATGTAAGGAGGATCAACCATTAATGCCAAATGTAGACACAAATTGTTCATGTAGGATTGTCATTTTTACAAAAAGAAAATAAAAAAATGTATACGAATTCAACCCATACCTTAAGTGATCAATCTGGTCCTCAAAATTATATAAAATGCCCAAATTGTTCCTCAAATTCAAATGTAATACTTTGATTGTTCCTCAAAATGATGTGAATATGTCTAAATATATTCATCCTAATCCATCTGAATCATATAATCTATCTTCAAATATGGAATTTTATGTCTGAAAAGGGCCTATATCTCTAGAATACGCCAGTTGTATACCCACTTTTTATATCAAGAATGAATTATAGGGCATATCACTTGTCTCCAAAGAAAGGGTTATGTGGACCACATGTCATATAAAAAACATAATCATGCAAATTACGTATATATTCATGATATTATTCGTCATCATACAAAGATATTAACATTGCAAGCATATATTAAACATGTAATCCAAAGCAATGACAACTACTCATTACTAGAATATAAAAAATAACTAGTATTCTAACCCCAATGGTGCAATAGAGATGTTGATAGGGAAGGAAGGGTTCTCAAATTAAAGGTAAAAATGTAAAGGAAATGCTAGGAAATGGGTTCGGGAGGAATATGTGAGGAAAATGAAAAGTAAAAGTAACATGGAATGATAATAAACAAACCACTAGAAAGGTATGTGGAAGGAGTGCATAAGAGGGGGATTGACACAATAAATATAATTCTTAACAAAAGTGGCATAGTGAAGAAAGTTTTTCCTCTTCATTTTTCCCAATCAAGAATTAGGCACTAAATTTAATTTGTTTGCATGGAGGGTTAAGGGTTAGAAAAAGAGAGGAGGGATAATGTGAAGGAGATAGAGGGAATGAACTTTACAATTGTGTTAAAAGTAAGACCTTGTCAATCTATGTTACAATGTTGATGTTTCTTTCTACAACATCAAACCTTGTAATTTATGGATTCTTAGAGCCCAAGCCATTTTGAGGGGAAGTTGTATGCAATTACCATGAGAAACTAGAGACATGCATACTTGATATGTATTGTCGACATCCCATGTTGGGTTGATGTAATTTTTGAATTCAACAACCACAAACATGGGAAATTTAAAAGGATTTCGACCTTCTTTATAAATAAATGATTGAACATGTCCAATTACACCATTCATGAGCTCATCTTCCATTGACAAATTGGTAGTCAACATAACAATTTTTACCTTACAAAAATAAAATTGGCCTCTAATTGCTTAACATTAGGTTCAACCGAGGTTTTCTGCATTGTGAACTCTACACTGGTACAAGTAATCAACAAGCTTTATGACTTCAATATTTTTATTATATATGTCAACCAAATCATTTTTTTGCATACATGTGTTGAGGAATGAAGGGAAGCTTATTTATTTTATAGAAAATGATACATCAGTTTCAAGACTTGAGGACCTCCCAATCCTCATTTTTTGCCTCAACATTTATAATATTGACTTATAGGTTGTGGAAAGTAAGCTTGGATGGGTCAAAACCTTGTTCGATTTTTTTCTACAAGGTGATGAATGTAGTAAATATATACCAAAAGGTTCAATGATATCATGTGCAAACATAAATTTGTTTGTTTTTAAGTAAAGGTAGTTGTTGCAAGTTACAAACAAGAATGAATGGCCACCCTTCAAAAGGAATTGTTTTATGATGGGGAAATCCTTGCATAGCCAATGGTCAATATCTGACAACAATTTTGGGGCTGTGAATCTCATTTCATCACAAAGAATATAGTGTATATGATTCAAATATTGATTTAATCTAATTTGAATTAAATCTTATTTCAGAGTAACTTACTATAACAAATGATATTCAAATGATTAAATACAGTAATGTGTAAGAAATAAACATTCAACAATGTAAAAACCTAAGAAAATGAGAGAGGATGATGACTTAGTTGATTTGTGCAACCTTAAGTATTGTTTTGGACTATGTATCTGTTGGAATAGGTTGGAAACACATGTCAAATGGCTCATGAGGGTTCAAAAACCCAGGAATGTACAAGATAGAAGCTTGGGCACATGAGGAGGTAGGAGCACCCCAGGTGCTAATGACTGATCTTGGGCTGTGTCTACTAAAATGCTTAGAATCTAGTATTTTTATGGGTCAAGGTCTTCATTCTTCACTCTTTGTCACTCTGGTTTCATTGTTAGATTGTCGATCACACCTGTAACCTGCAAAACAAATGACTACCTACACATGCCCACAAACCACATCAAATCTAATAAAAAATATGTAGAATGGGGAGTCGGACTAACCCTGACGGTCACCTAAAGAGTGAACTTATGACCGAGCACTACACTACATCTCAGACTCCATGTAGTTCTTTGTGTGTGTGTATCTTTTTTCTGTGCCCTAGGTTTCCCTTGTGCAAGTTTCACAATGATAACGAGCTAGATCTAGATTGTCCCAAATATGCAAAATGTGTGTGATGGAATAGAATAAACTCCCCTCTTATGCAGTGTATGTAGATCAATGCAACCCTTGTCCCTTGTATGGATGTGCTAGATATGTACTTTGTAGTGCTCTTGTGCCTTTGTGCAAGCTTAGGTGGTGATAGATAATGCTTATAGTGTTTGGCCCCTTATTTGAAAGAAGTAACTAAGTATATATATGATTCCCTTGTTTGAATTTTGTAATTGACAACTGAAAGGCTGACCCAAAGTATTAAAAGGTGACCAAGAAGATAAATGGACACAAAAAAGTAAGAAGAAGAAAGAGAGGGAGACCCAGGAGGGACAGGAGCACCTGGGTGCTTCTGTCCTAACTTGGGCACTAGTGTCCGAGGCCATCAAAAGGTAAATTAGTTAAGTGTCAGATAGAACTGTAAGATGTGTAAAGCCAAAAAGTAAAGCAAGAGATAAAGCAACCAAAAGGCCAAAAGGAGTTGTCAACCACTAGTTTTCTTGCTTAGGAATCATGTATACATTAGTATGCTTTAGGACCTAGAAATGTACCCAAGTGCATAGATTTTGTGTCTACATTTTCCCCCACTTTATGTTGTTGAGTGAATACTTGATAACATAAAGTAGATAGAATATGTGTACCTTGTAATCTAGAGAGGAGTGTAGCCGATAGCATGTCGAGTGGACAAGTAGCCATGTGAAGCGTGAAGTGATCACAATGTGAAGCGTGACAACTATAAAAGGGAGGTAGACCCTAGGGGTGAATCGTATGTGTAGTAGCATGTTGTTGGAGCTTGTTCTTACTGATGTGAGTTACTTCTTGTTGCTTGTAAGGATGGACCTGCAAAAGAAGAGAAAAATAGTAGTCAAAGTCCCGTATATGAAAAATCAGAGTAATGTATGTATAAGTAAGTAAAAAGTGTGTAAAAGTAGTAGCTAAGGAAAGAGTGCACCTGATGTATGAGAGAGTATAGGATAGAAATTTGTCTTGTTTTCTTTGGAGATGTTTTCGGATGGGGTTGGGAGTGATCAATTCCCAACCAAGAAAGCATCGAGCCATGGATTTGAGCATCCTGCCACCAAGGATGAGGTTTTTGGGCAATCTCATGCCAAGGACGATTTTTTTGGGTGATCTCACGCCAAGGATGAGGTTTTTGGGTGATCTCACGCCAAGGATGAGTTTTTTGGGTGATCTCACGCCAAGAGAAGAGTGTTGGGGAGAGAGGTTTATTTTTCTCTCCTTCCATGATGCTTCTCAAATGATAAGTGCCACTGCAGATTGGCACGTCCCAATTTGTAACCGAATTGTAATTGAATTGTAACCAAATTGACTGAATTTTGTAACTGAAGCCAAGTGTCTGATACTGTAGATCTGTACTGTAACTTACTAGAAACTATGTTGAACTAAGAAACTGTTTGTTTTTTTCCCCCAGAACACAAGCACCCAGGTGGGACACAAGTTCCTGTCTATTGTTGTCTACTAGGTGCTAGTGTTTGCTCTGTGTTTGTGATCCAAGTCTGATTCTGGACCACTCTGTAACTATGTGCCTTTTCCAATTTTATATTGTGTTGTTCTGTTCTGGAGCTTTGTGCTGCTGGAAGGGTGATTTGTTCACCCAATAGTTTCCCCCCTCATTTGGGGTGCATGTGATGAATGTAGGAGGATGTGGCCCAAATGAGAGGACCTGAAACTGATATGCATATTGTAGATTGGATACCTATAGGGGGTAGGGGATGTGCATGGTAGAAACCAAGGCACATGCAAACAATATAGGATAGAAACAAGTGTTAGTGTAAAAGAGCTAGCATGCAATAGAATACAATGTATCAAGAAACTATGAAGACAAGAGGGACTGTGAAAAGTGGGTTGCATACATGGGACATCGCTCACAATGTCACAAGACAATCAGGGCCAAAGCAGCCATAAGAAAACAATGATCAAGCGTGACATAGGGCATAGCCCACAAACAATAACAAACAATAGTAAACAAGAAGTAACAGATAACCATGGTTGTATATTATCCTGCAAGGAAAATGCTACACATGAAGCACTCGTTAGCATGTTAGAAAGATAAATAGTATGTCAAAGCATGTATATATCAGGGAAAAGTAAGTGATAGTGACAAGAAGTAGTAAATATTATAACAATAGGACCTGTGAGTGTGGAGTATGAGAGTAGCAAAGGTAGATGCCCCAAGGAGCCTCGGTGGGACTAGTAAAGAGCAGTGTCAAGCATCATGCATCATGTAAGAATCTGTAAAGGTCCTGCATTCACCTCAAGATACCATGTGAATGTGCATGTGTGTATAGAAAAAGATAATGACATACTAAGTAATCCAACTAGCATAGGAAACAAAGTGCAACATGTAAATAATATAAGCTAACAAGAGTAAATACAACTGAGATAGGTAGATGGTGTGTAAATGTGATGGTGTGTTGCAATATGCAAGATGTGCATATGAGGGGAGTCACGTTGCCCCCTAACGGATGCATGTGATGTGAGGATCATTTAGGAATTACGCCCTCAACAGTCAAGTATGAACCGTAAAACAAGAGTGTGTCATCCAATAACGAGGTAGAATATGTAGTAGCAACATTGTGTTGTATATATAGGAAAATTTAATGGTATAAGAAGCAAGTGAGGAGGGGGGAAGTCTAATGGCCCCAAGTGTGTATATAAAGAGCTATTGGAAAATATATGTGATCATTGTCAGCAAGAATAACTAGAGTATGTATACTGAATGAAGGGATGTTTATTATATATATAAAGTAATATGTGTATCATGAATAAAAGGATCCACAACTAACCATCATGAAAAAAACATGTATGGAGTAGCATAGGAGCATAAAAAGGGAGCCATAAACATAAATATATGTAGCAAGGTGTGCTCATAGTGTATATAAGAGAGAGTTTTGCTAGAAACATTAACTTGAAGTGCAAAGCAAAAGTAAGGTATAGGTGTGTATGTGAGCAGTATGGATAGGCAACTACTGATTCAAGCGTGAGACTATGGGGGGGAAATTTTGATGCCCCCCAAGTGTGTGAGTGATGGATATCTATCTGATAGAGACCATGCCATGATGGTGTGTTTTCATGAAATGTGGAATAAGAAAATTTCTAATTTTTAAGCATGACAATGATACCCCTGTGTAAAAAATTTCAAGTTTTACCCTTGCAAGACACCCCAGGTCTACTCGTCCTTAACACCAAGCCTTACTCATTTTGTGCTAATGTTCCTAAATTGGATTTCCATCCAATTCCCCTAGGTGATTTAGGAAAGAAAATTCACTCCCCTAGGTGATTTTAGGAGTTCTTGAAGAATGCCAATTTTGGGTAGTTTTGAGAAGGGCTACCACTAGCCTTCCCGGGACTAACGCAACCCCCTGGAGTGGAACAGAGGATAAAAATTCAACATGGAGATGCAATCAAGGTCTAATAAAATCAAGTGAAAATTTTGGGATATTTTGGAAAGATCCGGAGGTTTTGGAGCCGATTCAACAAAAATGGGTTTTCGGGCCTATAGGAGCAAACACCGTGAAGGAGTGCCTAAACTTCAAGAAAATATTTTGGGAGTTTCGTGAAGATAAAAGAGCCCAAAAAATTACCTGTGTGATTTATTTTCCATGCCCTAAATGGTGGAAAAAATGAGACATCATGAAACATCATGCACTTGTTTAGGCAACTCACTCTTTCTGGCATGCAATTATGGGGTCCCGAGAAAAAAGGGGATATTTTGAGGCTCATAAAGTAATAAATAAAGCTCATAAAACCATCACCATTCAACTAAGTGGGTGGTTTTCAATCAAATTCATATAAAATTTCACCTCTAAACTCATCCAAAAGCTCGAGTTATCGCCGTCACAAGTTGGCTCAAAGTAAGAGTTTGATACATAGCCAATTTTTGAAGTGGACATGTGTCAACACCAAGAGCCTGGAGGGATTTCATGTACCTTTAATCCATTCATAAAAGGGACATAAGGGACATGAAAATTTTCCCAGCCCTTATTAGCCCTCAGAACACCAGTGTGACCTCCCGCATCGCTAGTTAAGCCCCCAGGAGCTAGTCAGAGCCTTTCCTCTCACTGCATGGATGATCGCCAAGTGTCGCAACCTGATGTGATGTGGAAATATATTTCCCTTTCATCCATTTATAAAAGGTAATTTTATGGGGGAAAAAAATTCACCTAGCCCTACCTACAATGCCTCTTGGTTCTCCATACGCTTGAAACTTAGCTCCCAATTGCTTCACTCAAGCTCCCTCACTCAAACGCACGTCTAGTCAAACCTTACCAAGTGTCGATTAGGCACATGATGAAAATTTTGATGTCCCTTTCACGTCCCTTTATAAAAGGGACATAAGGGACAAAAAAATGTGCCCAGCCCCTTATGCTTACTTCTTGGATGAAAAAATCTAGACTTAGTCATTTTTCCATGCCAGTTCATCCCCCCACACCTCCATACCCTACCAGAACTATGGAAAATTTTTCCCAAACATCCCAACCTCCATTTTTGACTGCAAAAAAACCAGATCCTCAAAGGCTTCCTCACACTGAAAAATACATGGATCACATGAATAAATGGATCAAAATGAAGAATAATGAAGAGAAAATGAAATATTTTTTGCCAGAAACTACGAAGTCCCAAACAGAAAAATCATTCATATCTTGCAAAATACAAGCACAGATTGAGATGAAATTTTTGTGAACCTCCTCATTTTTGAAGGCCATCATGATGTAATATATGGAGGATCAAATGATGCCCTAAATCATTTTTTCATTAAAAACCCCATTTTGTGCCCTAGCTCACATTTGTTGGATTTCCCATCAATCTGACAATGGTATCGAGCTAAAAACTTGCACACGGACTCCAAATGAAAAACCTATCGTGATGGAGTTATTTTCATCACAATCGGAGGTAAAAACTAGACCTATAAATTTTGAAGCTCCATTAATGGCTTTCATGGCAGCTCCATGCCCGAAGCCACTGCTAGGTGAAAATTTCAAATTTTATTTCCAAGCATTCTGGTGGGTGAAATCAAGTGAAATTTGGAGGATGAGATCGTGACGATGAGCTGAGTCTGAAAATATGTGTTCCATTGCAAACCGAGCATCCAAAATCCACTTTCCAAAAATAGTAAGCTTTCTTATACATGTTTGCTATGTTTGGAAATTCATAATCAAAAGTGTTTATGGTGAAGGCAGTGTGCATTGAACATCACCAGGAAGCCAGAATGATTTTATGGAGTAGAAAACAACAAAAACAAACACTCACTAAAAATAGTAAGCCTCTTATATGGGTGCTTACTAAAAATACTAAGTCACCCCAAGAAGTGGTCGAGGCAAAGGCAGTGTGCACAAGAATGAATGAAGAAGTTCATCACATCATGATGGCCAAGAAGAGGAAAAATTCACCTCTTATAAAAAATAGTAAGTCTCCCATCTAGGCACTTACTATTAATGGTAAGTCACACTCAACGGGCTAGTTTTGGCACAATGGGACATAGGGGGATGATCATTCGGGTCAACATCATCATTCAGGATCATCATGGGCATTTCTCACAGGGCATTCGAGATCCATCTCAAGGAACTCGACTGCGTCTTTCGACACTCATTTCATGGCTCAAGCCTTGCAGGTATATCAATGTGTAGTGGAAGTTGTAGTCATTTGCGAAACAATTCATTCAACTTGGCAGGATTGGTTTGGAGCTCCTATCTCTTCAAAAGGGATCTTCATGAGTTGTGTTTATGGTCATCAAAAAAGTCATTCAATAGTGTTATTAAACACTTAACCCAAGGTGTCTATGAACCATCCAAAGGAGCTTCTCATGGTACAAAGGATTAAGAGATTTAAATTTTCATCGCCTTAGATAATTATGATTATCAGAAGGATCAATGTGGACTTCATCAGGAGTCAACATCTTATCTTCTTCTCTTTCTTCTCTTCCTTCCCCCCAACTTTCTCTCTCCAAATGTTCTACTTATTCATTAGGGTTTGCACTTTTTAATATGCCTTTAAGTTATTCGAAAAGTGAATTTAGAAATATGATGTAAAATTAAGTCACCTTTATTTATAAAAGGGAATTAATCTTTGATAAGGAATTTGAATAGTCTAGATTCAAAAATAATGTATATGAATTGTCACGTGGAAAATGAAGAGTTGCCTCTCTTCCATAAATTGTAATGAGCTCCACATTTGAGCTTCTTCTGAAATTCTTAACTTCTTAGCTGGTTGTCAACTTCCAATCTCATGAGAGATAAATTCTTGTGAAGGAACAAAGAGATAGCTAAAATTCTTCTATTTTCCCACTCTTGCATTCCTCTATTCTTGTTATGTACAATTTCTGCTCAAGCATCAATATAAGAAGGAGTTTATAGCCTTTTTGACTCAGGGATTTACTTACTCTTTGTGCTCATAAGTCCTAATTGGTCTTGTTTCCATTTGCAGGGTTTTTTCTTCTTAAATTTAATGCGTGTTGGAACTTTCTGATTAATGGGTGTGGGACTCTGATTTTCTACCCACAACATTAGTCCCCTCCTTTCTTTTTTTCACTCCCTTCCCCTTCTCTCGCAAAGTACTTGTAGACACTAGTTTTTGGTGTAACCCCTCTCGTTCATCCCAAATTCATTCTCCTTCTTTCCACTTTCCCCTTCATTTTTCTTTTTCTTAAATTTGAGTAAATCCCATCTATTTACTCATAATTAATTGATTAATTATCAAATGGGCTCCATGTGGACCCATTTGATAATTAAAATTTTGGCATTATCTCCCATATCAATTTTATTCAATTCATGGGTAATAATATACCCATCCGACACCCCTTTCTTAATTTCAAAAATGGAATCTATTATCTCACCTACCATGTCAATCATGCTCCCCACTCCATCTAATAAGTCAAACCGTGGGCCCTGCGTGATCACATCATGTCTCTTAACCCAGGTTAATTTATCAAACCCCGATTACTCGTTAACCCCAATCTAACCTCACCTCCAAGTTATAAATATGGGTTTCCCCCCCTCTTTCAGAAGGACGTGAACCTAGGGAGAGACCTGGAAGGAGAGAGACCTGAACCTAGGGACCGAAGACCTGAAGACCTATACCTAGATCAGAATTAGAAAGGAGGAAGAATAATGTATGAAATCTTTGCTTACTAAAGTTTTTTATGATAGGATAAGAAAGTGCTTAATTAAGTTATGCCAATTTGAGGTCAAGAGAAATCTTTGCCATTTATTCGTCATTTTTCCATCTTGATGCCCATTTCATCTCCATATCAGAGCACAAGCTAAGTCTCCTAGTCATTTCAGTTACTTGGAATTTTGTCTTTCATTATTTATGCATGATATCTATTGTTCATCATTTATTACTATCTTTCTAGACATGGGGGTTGACATCCTCTGAGGGAGTTAACATCCTCTTGGAACCGATATTGTCTGACAACCCCCACATATTTTTATCTAATCACATATGTTTCAGTTTTGCATATCTATCTTCTTTGTATCACACATCTATCTTCTTTGCGCCCATAGATCCATATTTGCATCTGAGGTCCTAAGTCTTCCATCATTCGAAGTTGTTGGTGGCTTCTAGTATCGGCTTTCACCTGCGTGAGAATGAGGTTTTCTGATCAACATTTTAGCATGCCCGATGGGACCAGATCCCAGATCTAGTCGTTTTATTTTTTATTTTATTCATCTTGTTTAACTTGCTTGTTTGCATGGTCTTAATATTCATTGATCTCATTTTGGTACGGTCACTCGTTGAAGTCACCTTGGAGGTACGTGTTCTTCTTGTTTTATGTTGAGTTCTACCCGCATGGGAAGTGAATCCGGAAATTAACCTTATCGTTTGGCTGTGTTTTCGAGTTTGATTGTGCAATTTATTATTTTCCTAGTTGTCGTCACGTGATATATATTTTGCATCTCTCATTTTTCTGAATCGCCTGTTTATAGGGTTTAGTATTATCTCCCTCCATGTGGTGTCATCTTTACATTCAGTAGTTTAGGTCATCTCAGAGGTAAGTGCTTCTGGTTTTTAATTGGCTTGTTATGTGGTCATTATAATTAGTATCGAGTGCATTTTTATTATTAATCATAATAATAATATTAACATTAATTAAATAAATAAATAATTAAAATAAAAAAAGTATTACTAAATTCTACTTCTTAAATTACCCATCTCCCCATCTCACTTTTTCCCTACACCAAGCTATCTCCCTCCCCTCGGCCAAGTTATCCTCTTACTCCACTCGGCCACCTACCTATCTACCAGTCGACTCTGTTTCATCCATCTCCCTTCTACTCAACCCCATCTGATGCCAAACTCATCCCCTCACCAAATCACTCGACTCACCCCATCTCCCTTCTAATCACCTCGTCTCGATGCACTCCTTGACTCACTGCTCCCTATCTCCCATCTCCCCTACTCTCCACTCATATCTGATTTGACCACCTTTCTTCCAACCACAACTAATGCCCAAATCACGATCTCCCGTCTCTCTTTGAGCTCCCACCTAACTCCATTATCTTCCTGAACTCCCAACTCCTCGACTTCCATTCAACCTGTGCTCCAATTTCATTCCTTTGGCTAGGCTCCCATCTGACACATTCATCTCCCTAGGCCACCTCTCAATCGAGCTCCCTTCAAAACAAGCATACTTAAAAATTGCGACTGCATTAAAATGGTAAGACCGCCCTTCAGAACCCTCCACATCTACAATAATAACGTTAAACAACAATAGAATTATGAAAAAAATAGGTTATGCGATGTTATTTATTTTCAAATGCAACTTCTTTCACGACTGCAATCTCTGTCTGTGAAACATCACAAAAATAAGTTATACCTCAAAATAGCTTTGTCCTTAAAGTTATCCATTTTATGGTATCCAATGAAATGGGCATCTATTATGTGAAGGCTGGCATAATATTCCCATTGTTTTCCTACAGCAAAGAAATTTTTTTCACAAAGCTTATGAAGTCTCTAAAGGATTGAGAAGTCCATGATTCCCAACCTGCCTTTCTTTGTCTGAAACACCATCAATATCCCACGTGATCTCATCCTTTATTTGGTGGGAGGTCTAGTTCTTTGTTCCATATGAATAGAGAACCTTTTTATTGCTTGACGGATCATGCAAATCTATGGCTTGGGCCATGGTAGATTGCTTTTGACTGAGCTCCTCGACACCCATCGCACTCATGATCCCTCGACCAATCCACTTGGCATCTCTACCCTAATCACATGACCAATTTTCTCGAACAATCCATTCATTGTTGTTTTGATTTTTGAAGGTTTCTTTATGCACAAAATATAGTTTATAGTCATATCATATCATTAGTTCAAATTCTATATACTTATGTCATTTGATTAGTTTAACCTTTGGATAGTTATATCACTTCATATCATTTCATTAATTTAACATTTGTATGGTTATGTCATTTTCTTCATCTAACATTTATACAGTCTATCATTTTTTAGTCTATACTAATCTTACATTTATATTCGTTTGGCTCCGTCTAACTCATTCCATTTATCTATATTTGTCTTCCATTTATGTAATTTATATAGTTGATCCCTTCATTACAATTAATCGTTTATTATTTTATGCATTTTCTTTCTTTATATTATTTTAAAACTATCACTTAATTTTTGTCACTTCCTTACACTAATCAAATAAGAATGTTGTCCTACAATTTTTTTTAGTTCATTAGATTAATTATTGTTAATTTATACAAAGGCACTTTTTGTGAACAAAATACTTATGACATCTACATCATTGTTCTTAACCACCTTCATTAATTAATCTACAACGTGGCAACCAAAAATAATAACGCTATCAAAGACCAGTATTTAAATCAAACACACTGCACAAAACACTTTCACCGACCTCATCCCCAATTATAAACGATGCAATTTTAGGGTACCCGTACGTTCCTAGCCACTGATTGTAACTTACAAATACGCCATCATCAAGTGCATCAAATAACGGGGAAAAAGTGGTCTCCAGGTGCAGTCTACAAAATCCATGAGGGTACCTGGGCATTCTAGATCACTGAGTGGCACTTTTAAAATACGTCACTATCACATGCAATCAAATAACAAGGAAAAGTGTTCTCCCGGTTTTTCTTATTTTTCTCTATTTTCTCCTTTCTGCATTGTAATTTCCCTTTCCCGAGTGATTGCTGCATCGAACACCACATTTCATTTTGGTTTAAAAACAACCTTTATTTTCTACATCATGCCTGATCACATAGCTTAAATAGGAGTTTAACTCTCTACATCACATATTATCACACACAACCTAAAATTTCACAAACATAATCAACACATCAAAACATTGCTTTCACCTGGTTGAATGATTGGGATTTGAACACCCAACATGCAACTGTCTCAGACATTTCTCTAGTCAAAACTACCTAAAACCAACCTTAGACTTTCATTCTTTACGCACCTTCATTATCCATTTTACTTTTTTCACATCTCGTAATTAATCATGATGATAAAAAATATGTTGCTTGATTTGTTTGTCAACAAATTTCATAAACAAATGTTTATTTATTTCATGTCTATTTTCACTCTCTCTCAAATTGAAACAACACAACAATCCACCCCATCCAATGATGTCACTCCCCCTAATGACCTTTTCCAACAAGACTCTAAACGTGAAACCACGCCTTCAGTTACCCAACCCCCTTTCTTTATGGTCTCACCTCATGAGAACTATGTCATCCAAGATTTTCCCTGTCTTAAAACTAATCCTCATATCCCTCATCAAGCCAGTCTTCCTAAACCAAGCGCATCACCATCTCCCGCTCCTCTAGAGACACTCATTCCTCCTCCTAACCCCATATATGACTTCTTACTCCAAAAATTTTCCACAATCTCTCAATCCTCCCAATCTCCTAAATTGGTGGATCACATTCCACCCACATCCCATTTTGATAGTTCTATTTTATCCACTACTAATAGGCTTGTCCAACCATCTCAACCTGTTCACACTTACATTCATGCCCATCATATGCTCCAACTATCTCAACCTCTTAACACCCATATCCCCACTTATCATTTACCACAACAACCTATCCAATTTAAATGAACACATCATGTCCCTATTGTTCAAAGTCAACCCATGCAACAATTTCAACCCATGACACATGTTAGTCCTTACTAAGCAGTTCCCCACACACCTGCACACCCACAAGTTTATCGATTGTCTTATCAAGCATCCCACCTGCAAGTTTATCAACCACCTTATCAAACAATTCCCCAACAACTCATACATCCAAAAACATACCCTTTGCCTTATTAAACTATATTTCAAACCACACAACCAATCCAATCTCAAACTAACATCATGTCAAATAATCCTATGCACACTTTGATGAATCGATTTTCCAATTTAGAAACCATTACCTTGGCACCTAAGGATACTTTATCCTATGAACAAATCTGTAACAAACCTATTTATCCATCAGTTGTAATTAAACCCTACCCTCCTTGTTGGAAACTTCTTTCCTTTACTAAGTTCAACAACAAGGAAGATCCCCAACAACATCTCCTCACATTTAAACGTGCATGTTATTTTATTGTGCATGATCACAATCTACTTCTTCACACTTTTGCCATGTATTTGTTTGGTTCCGTGTTGGAATGGGAGAACAATATCCCACAACATTCCATATTATCTTTCACCCAACTTGCATAGTTGTAGGATAAAATATTATTATCCTAATATTAATTATGCATTATAGTCTATTATTTAATTAATTTTATTAATTAAATAATAATGGTTATTAATACAAACCATATATTTGTTATGTATTGTTATATGGTTTCTAAACCATATTTGTCTTTCATGGATGTTGTTATAGTTTTAACAAGTATATTTGTATTTATTCATTTGTGCTTCCCGGATGTTATTGGAAGCTTGTGCATTTTGGAATTTGGTTGCACCTGTGCAACTTAATCTCCAGTGTGTATTTGGCTGTGCAATATCTATAAATATTGCAGCCCATTCTCTGTAATTTTTTGGTTGATTGAGATTAATAAAATAATCAGGCTTCCGTCCCTGTTTCTCAATCTACATTTGGTACCAGAGCGAATTGAAGCTCCTGGCAAGGTTGGAGAAGGTTGCAGAAGAAGGAGAATTCATGGAGAAGAAATCTGCAACAGAAGGAGAGCCAGTGCTGCCTCCTGCAGCTTCCCAGAACCCCCTGCAAACCCACAACCTCCTGTTCAGTTCCAGGTGTTTGGAACGCAAATTTTTTTTGCACTGGTGCACTCAGCACCAGGCAAAATTTGTTGCAGGTATAATTTAAAAAAAAAAAAAAATTCCCCCATTAGGGGTTTTGTCTCTAATTTAGAGAGGCTATTTAGTCTCTGCTACATTTTAGCATGTTGTTGTATTTGGAGGTCTTTGTGCCAAATTGGACCTGTGAGTCACCAAGTAAGGATTTGAGTAATTTGAATGGGTTACTCCGTAAAGGAGATCTTGTTGTTTACAATTGGGGATCCAAGTTACCAGATGTTGCCTGTGAACCGTATTGCAACTGCGAACGAGTCTCATCTGGTTGTGCAAGAAAAGTCTTGCATTGACAAGGACCAAGCTATGCTCATGGTGCATTGACTTCTAAACAAGGTGGAAACTTCAGCCGGACCTGCGCATGCACAGACCTGCACACAAGAAAACAAACAAAAAACGGCTCGACCTGTACAAAAAATGGTGGAAAGTATTAAAACCAGCGCAGCGGACCTCAAAGCTGAGCCTCCATAGAACCTGGCGTAATGCATCTTCAGTCGGACCTGCACACATACAAAACAGTGCCTTTCAGCCGCCTCCCTCCAACACAGACCTGCATAGCCGTTAAACCACGCACCTGCACAAAAAAAAGGACATATCAAACAATCAACAAAAGAAAAAGAAAACAAAGGCAAACAAAAAGAAAAACGGTGGAGAAATAGGAAAGGAGATTAAAAGGTGTTTTCAGATCCATATTTCAAGCAAACCTAAAACCCTAAATCGAGCTCCTCCAAGCAGCCACGTGGAGCATCTACTCAGCATCAGGTCTTTTTAAAGAGGTTAGCTTTTTATTTTTTAATTAAATACAATTTGCTTCATTTCCTATAACAAGCGCTCATGTGAGCCAAGTTGGGTAGTGAATGCGCCTTGGGAGTGAGAGGTGTGGGGGTCGAATCCTGCCCCAACACACAAAAACTCATTTTTTGAAATTTAGCGGAATATTTGGTGGTTTTACCAAATTTAGTGGCAAAATTTGAATTTAGTTATAACTAACTAAATTTAGCGGAGGAATCCCTAAGTTAGGGCAAAAAAAAAAATTCTCCCATTTGGTCTGTTTTTTCATTTCGGACATTTTTTGCAAAGGGAGACCCATCTAAAAATTGCATCTTCAGCTTCTTTTTTGCAATTTTTAGCATTTTGGGTCGTATTGGGCTCAGGAGGCCACCAGGACCCGCGAAACAGAATTTTTTTGCCTGCCATTCAAATTTTCCAATTTTTTTGAATGTAAATTGTATACTGCTGCATATTGTACTAATTTGCAGGTTGCCATAGTCAACTGCAAACTTTGTAACTGCTCAAAAACTGGCAGAATTGTAATAAAAAACAATAAAAAAATTGGTTCTGTAACACTCACGAGATCCTAGATCTCATTCGCAGCGTTCGGTATATACGGTGCCTCTGGGAAGCGCTTACGGGTAAAGCCGTCACGACTACTACTGCACTTAATGCCTAATATAGCTGCAACAACGTCGTCTGGGCATCGTCCCTATAAATCGACGGGGAGTAATAAGGTCACAGTGCACACACTATGAACCATCCCATCCGTCTGTGAATGATTGCAAGACATAAATCCAGACTGAGAAATTATCCAAGTATATAGCGAAGTTACGCGCGCGTATGAGGATATTTCTTTGAGCCGGTGTCAATAATCACACATACCCCATTAGTACTGTCTTGGTACCACGTATTGAATTCTTTCACGTACGTTAACGCCTCTTTCACGTACCGCCGGGTATATAGAAAGGGCGAGCTTCTTCCACGTACCGACGGGTATATCGGAAGGGCGCGTATATAGAAAGGTTCGGTATATCGGACTGACGGTATATAGATTGGGAGACCTAATACCTGGAGTGATAAGAGCCAAACCCTGTCAGTGATCTCTGCAAAATGGGCACCAATGCCCCCAAATTTTTTCTTCCGGATTCACAATTGCTCAGAGGAAGCAACTATGCTGCATGGAAGACAAAAATAAAGACACAACTTGAGTTTGAAGAAATCTGGCCTGTTGTGACTGGTACTCTAACCAGATCACCAACTGATACAACACAACAACGACAGTTTGATAGAGCAGATCAGAAAGCAAAACTCATCATCTTGTTTGGAGTGTCTGACGATGTGCAAGCCCACATTCGAGATGCCACAACAGCAAAAGAAGCGTGGGATAAGCTGAGCACAATATATGAGGCCAAGAACAAGAATGTCATACTAAATTTGCAGAGTCAGTTACATACATTGAAGTTCAAGCAAAATGAGAAAATTGAAGCTTTCCTAAGAAGAGTTGCAGAGTTGAGGGCTTCACTTCTAGCCCTAGGAGAAGAAGTCAAAGATGAATCTCTCGTTCCCATTGTTCTGAGAGCTCTCCCTTCTTCTTACCACATTTTTGTCACAACTCTAAACTTGTCAGATACGACAATTAGTTTTGACAAGCTGGTAAACCTACTGCAACAAGAGGAAGCAATGCACAATAAGGATGATGAAGAGGAGCAGGCACTGTCTTCACATCAAAAATGGAAAGGAAAAGGTAAAGGAAAACCTAAATCCTATCAGAAGTCCCAACATCAGAATCAGTATCATGGGGACAATCAACAGAAGAAGCAATGTCCAATTTGCAAAAGAGGACATGACTTAAAAGATTGTTGGTATAACACTTATAAGAAAGGTTCATCAAGCAACTCTGGACCACAACAACAACAATCTTACAAGGGACATTCTAACAACTATCACGGGCAGAAAAAGGGGAACTGGAAAAGAAGACCCCACCAGCAAGGTAATATTGCTGAGCAACAAGAACAGTCAGACAATGAAGACTTCTTGTTCACTGCTCGATCAAGTGAACCATCCACGTCATCTAGTGATGTCTGGTATGTTGATTCGGGAGCCACTCGACACATGACCGGCCACAGAGACTGGTTTATTTCAATGAAGGACACGCCATCGAAAAATCATGTTTCGTTGGGAGATGATTCTTCATATACAGTTCAGGGGATTGGAAACATTTCTCTACCCCTTGGTTCACGCAAATGCAGACTATCAGATGTCCTATATGTCCCTGGGTTGACAAAGAATCTTCTTTCAGTTAGTCAACTCCTAGATCACAACCTGAAAATTGACTTTGATAGTCAATCCGGCAAGAAAACGTGTTTGATTCGAGATAAATCAAGAGGCTCGAAAATAATTGCAAAAGCCTCAAATGTGGGACGTATGTTTCAACTTGATTTCATTCACAAAAATGATCAAGCACTTGTGGCTAAAAACTCCACCTCAGCCCAGTTGTGGCATCGGAGATTTGGTCATGTAAGTTTCAAATATCTCGAAACACTTCGCCGGTGTAATATGGTACATGGGCTACCATCTCTTCAGAAGGATACAGACAAGTGTCCTCACTGCTTAGCAGGAAAACAACACAGAGTTTCATTCCAGAGGAGTACATTCCGAGCTCATGGTAAACTTGACCTGGTTCATACCGATCTTTGCGGTCCACTGCAGCCAAGTCATTCTGGGTTCCAGTACTTCATGCTTTGTGTTGACGACTATTCACGGAAAATGTGGATTTTTTGTCTTCGCAAGAAAAGTGAAGCATTTGAAACCTTCAAAAAGTTCAAAGTAGCAGTTGAGAAAGAAACTGGTCGTCACATCAGAACTCTCCACTCAGATCGAGGGGGGGAATTCACCAGTGATGAGTTCAGAGACTACCTACAAACTCACGGGATTCGTCGACAAATGCCTCCTCCTCACACACCGCAGCAAAATGGTGTTGTTGAGAGAAGAAATCGTACTATCATGGAAATGGTGCGATGCATGATCGATGATTCCGGACTTGCAAAGACATTTTGGGCAGAAGCAGCAAAAACAACAGTGTATTTGTTGAACAGAGTGCCCACAACTGCTCTTGATGGAATTACACCACAAGAAGCATGGTCAAAAAGGAAACCATCCATTGCACACCTCAGAGTATTCGGGTGCAAAGCAAGCATGCACATACCCAAACAGAACAGAAAGAAATTGGACATGAAGTCACAAAAACTCATCTTCATTGGGTACAGTGAAGAGACTCTTGGGTATAGATTGATGGATCCTAAGACCAGAAAAGTCTACACAAGTAGAGATGTTGAGTTTTTTGAGAAGAAGGAAGCAGAGGCTCCTCCTCCTGACTCACATGATGTAGATTTTTCACCAGTTGTAAAAATTGAAGCTGATGTTCCCTCAGAAGATGAAAGTGATGATGGGGATGATGGTGTTGATCATGATAGAACCACAACCCATGGGAATAGTTCAGCGTATGCCTAAATGGTGTACAAGTACATTACGAGATGCAAGATTGGATGCTCCACCGGATACATCCACCCCTGGACCACGGACTCGCAGTAAAGCAAGAGAAGAAGTTAACTTTGCTTTGATGAGTAGAGTTATTGAATCAGATGAGCCCTCTACAGTCCAGGAAGCCCTACAGTCAAAAGCTTGGAAAGATGCCATGGATTCTGAATATCAATCAGTGATGAAGAATAACACTTGGCAGCTTGTTGATCTTCCACCAGGGAAGAAACCCATTGGATGCAGATGGATATTCAAAACTAAGTACAAAGCAGATGGGACAGTGGACAAGTACAAAGCAAGACTTGTAGCAAAGGGGTACGCACAAAAAGAAGGCATTGACTATGAGGAGACATTTTCTCCCACAGCTAAGATCAAAACGATCAGGATGATCTTTGCTCTAGCTGCTCAGTTTGGATGGAAAGTTCACCAAATGGACGTAAAAAGTGCCTTCCTAAATGGAGATTTACAAGAAGAAGTCTACATGACTCAACCTGAGGGATATGTTGTACCTGGTCAAGAAACAAAGGTATGCAGACTCAGGAAATCTCTGTATGGCCTCAAACAGGCACCCCGGGCATGGTACATCAAGATTGATGAGCATCTCGTACAACATGGATTTGTTAGAAATCCATACGATCCCAATCTCTACCTCAAAAAGCAAGGGGGGGAGATGGTGATTGTTGTTGTCTATGTCGATGATCTAGTCATCACTGGCAGTTCAGTGAGGATGATTGATGCAACGAAGAAAGATCTTAATCGATCATTCGACATGACAGATCTCGGGCTGATGCACTATTGTCTTGGATTAGAAGTATGGCAGAAAGAGAATCATATTTTTGTTTCTCAGATGAAATATACCAAGACTACGCTCGAGAAGTTTAGGATGATGGATTGCACACCAATTGCTACACCTATGGAGAACAGATTACAGTTATCTCGTTCAGATCCATCTCCTGAGGTAAGTGCCACTCTCTATCGGCAGCTGATTGGGAGTCTCATTTACCTGACCTACACTAGACCAGATATCAGCTTTGCAGTGAGCTATCTATCCAGGTTCATGCAGGAACCCAAAGTTTGTCATTGGAAAGCAGCAAAGTGCATTTTGAGATATCTCAAAGGATCAGTGGATCTTGGTCTAGAATACAAGAAGAATGAAAACTTCTTCTTGACTGGATATTCGGATTCAGATCATGCAGGTAACATTGATGATAGAAAATCCACTTCTGGATTTGTATTCTTTATGGGATCTGGACCAATATCATGGGGAAGTAAGAAACAACACTTTGTTTCTCACTCTTCCACAGAAGCCGAGTATCGTTCTGCAGGAGAAGCTGTCTGTGAAGCGATTTGGCTACGTCGCATACTGGAAGGACTTGGAATACCACAGGACAAACCGACCACCATGTATGTTGACAATGAAGGTGTACTCAAACTTGTTCGCAATCCAGTTTTTCATGAGAGAACAAAGCACATTGAGGTTCAGGTTCATTTCATACGTGAACATGTGTTGAAGCACAACATCCAGCTTCAATTTTGTCCAACTACTGAACAACGAGCAGATATTTTCACAAAGTCACTTGCACGTGACAAGTTCGAGTTGTTCAGAGAGTTCCTCTCCTCATCTCTTCAGACAATGCACAATTAAGGGGGGGAATGTTAGGATAAAATATTATTATCCTAATATTAATTATGCATTATAGTCTATTATTTAATTAATTTTATTAATTAAATAATAATGGTTATAATACAAACCATATATTTGTTATGTATTGTTATATGGTTTCTAAACCATATTTGTTTCTCATGGATGTTGTTATAGTTTTAACAATATATTTGTATTTATTCATTTGTGCTTCCCGGATGTTATTGGAAGCTTGTGCATTTTGGAATTTGGTTGCACCTGTGCAACTTAATCTCCCGTGTGTATTTGGCTGTGCAATATCTATAAATATTGCAGCCCATTCTCTGTAATTTTTTGGTTGATTGAGATTAATAAATTATACAGGTGTCTGACGTATACACTTCATGCATTTACAGTTTAAAATGAAGACAATCATATACCATTAATCGACCCTTCAATAGCACGATGGCATGGTTTTATAAACCAATTATCCTTCACTCTTTCGCAAACCGAACTCATCAAATTATTTTTGCATTTATGTGCAAAACATATCATCTATTTTGCAAATCCTATCATTTTGAAACTTTGATGAAGCTTTCACAATGGCTCGCAAACTCAAAACCTGTGCCATTGAGTAGGGTCATCTTAAACTAAGTTACAAGACCAAGATATAAATTTTAGTTTTCTACTAAATCATCTCATGATTACATCAAAAAATAAATTTTTTTTGGTATGTTCCAAACTAACTTTTTCATTGGACCAAACAACCTCATTCGCATCTATTCTAGCATTGGCCTACAACAAGTTCATTAATCAACCAATAGTAATTGATTTTACCCCCTTGTAGTTGATGATATTTTCCATAAAGCTTCTGTTCTACTCGTGTTCCTAGTCCAAGAGGGTTGTGCAACTATTAAACTTGGTCCCATATGACCCATGGAGTTAATCTTAAAAGAACACATTATCCTTGCTATAAACATGATTACATATCATAGGAGGAAGCCCATACTATTGGCAAATAACCATTGATTCTTAAGGTCACAACATTGAGATAATGTCTCTAAGTGAAATATCGTATTATGCAAAAAATCCTGAATTTGGGGATATCCTTGAAGGTATCAAGGTTTCATCTAGTGCAAGGAATTAGGCTCAACCTAACTTTATAATCATACCATACAAGTACATTGTATCAAGATGTAACGAAATATAAGAAATTTACTATCTCAACTGATTGTTATTTATTTTTCCTTATATAATTTCCAAGTAAATGTAAAAATTCACAAGATATTCAATATTTAATTACACACAAAAATGCACTATGTTCCTGTCAAATTAGACATTTTAGCCCACATAAATGTGGAACCTGTTTACACACATAAGTAATTCTGACACCATTGTTATTACTAAGGGTTAATGGTTTTTCTGGGAGGGAACCATACAAGGAATACAAGGAGGCTCTACCCTTACCATATGTACAAGAAAATTACAACTAAGAGAAAGGACTAGAACCAAAATGAAACTTCAAGCAGAAAGTAGTGGACCAATCTACCGCATACGATTCAACCTTAATACCTATTTCTACCCTACTGATTTCAGGTCATGGCGGGATACCGAATGTGTAACTTTTCTCTGAAATTTATTCCATTCATCCTCACATTTTTTGTTAAATACACCTATTACTAAACCTACATTGGACTATACGGTGTGAATATACTTCTAGGGGGGATTCACTGTTCTGGAAGTAATGCTTAACCTTTACAAGTTGTCCCAGTGCTGCTGGTTTTTCTAATTCTAACATGTGCTTCTCTATCCCTCATGAAGAATTTATAAAATCAACCAGTTTCCCATCTACCTTCTACACCTGAAAATGTTATGCATTTGTCTCACATGGTAACCTATCTCTTATGAAATCATTGAATCTACCATCAGTGATATCCACTGATTACCTCCACATTTCAAAGCCTGGGATGAGGAATTTCCAATGAAATGAGTCCTCATCTCTGCTGATCCCACCTAACCACTATGGGATACCATTTCGCTTCTCCATGTGTCAAATCCAGCTATCAGTCTGCCTTGACTATCCTTGCCATATCGAGGTCAATGATAAGGGCAATGTGGGCTTGGTCCCAATGCACTAGTTTAAACCATCAAAAACCTCTTCTCCTGTATCAGGAATCAAACCTGAACCCTTTCTCGATCTCGCAATATTATCAACAGATACCCTTTAACTATTCTACTGAACCAATTGGTCCTTCTAAATCAAATAAATATGGTTATTCCATTCTGCATCCTTAACTATCTTCCTACCAACCTACACATTGTAAACCTACAGGAGAGTCCTGACATGTGAGATTTAGTTTCATTAATCTCATCATTAATGACCTCAATTATATTTCTCATGCTAACATCCTCGTCTTGTTTTAGGACATTTTCTCCATTAATAACCACACCACCATTGTCAGATCCTCTGATTTAGATTATTATCATCCTTGCTAAGAGGAAATCTTCTCGATTAAAGTCTAAGGCTCGTGGAAAACATCCCTAAAAGTTCCCTACGCATCCTTGAAAACCTTCATATTTTCCTTCTTCTTAACAATCCAATGCCACGACATCTAGTTTAGGATCAGTCGTTCCATCTACGACATCTCGCAATGATAAATCCATATCCAAACAATCCAATCCTCAACCAAATTCGATATTTTCATCCAAAACACATAATTTACCCATTCAAATGTACATCCTCGCCTAAATACCGAATCCAAACAATAAAATTCCTCCAGCCAAATTTGATTTATCTCCCAAAACACATAATTTATCTATCCAATCTATATCCACTTTTTCTCCTAACTCCAAGCTGGGATATCATTAAAACCCATAAAAGTTATCTTCCTCATGACACTTCAATTGGGTCTTATGCATACATCTTTCAACATTTAGTTCGAATATATCTGCCATCATGCTTCCTCCCATTAAATCCTTTAATCCATATGGTCAAAAGCCATCATGGTTCAATCCTAATTGCAGTTGCATTTATCATCATACTCTGGGCCATGGCATCGAACATTATAATGCCTTTTGGACAATCGTCCATAACCTTATCAATAAATATGATTTCCTCATTCAGGGGAAATATCCTTCTCCATCTAAATTGAATCTAATTTGTATCCCATCTATTGAATTTCCCACAATTCCTTCATCCACATCATCCCTTAACATCCCTCATGCACATAACATTCCTCCTAAGGAAGGTCCTTCATTGTTCATCAATATTGTTTATCTTTCCCAACACACTATGATCTCTAACCCTTTATCCCATCCAAATCTAGAACAATCTCATGTAAACACTTTCAACATCCTAACTCATTCACATTTAATTCATTAAGGGAGCAACCTTCCCTCTCCTTTGAAGCATATCATCCATACAACTCCTTGTACACCAAGGGACTTCGTTCATCGACATTTTTTTTACCTTCTTCACATTCATCCAATCTAAAATAATTATGTCCCAATCCTCTCTCATTCTAAGTCCACATTTGTGGCCATTTTTGTCCTTCTGTGAGGGACCATTATTATTATTTTGCTTATTGAAGTCCTCCTTTGAGGCCATGTTTGTCCTTCCGTTGAGGGAACTTTTTACCAAAGTCCACCATTGTGGCCATATTTGTGTCTCTTTTGGGGCACCATCTATTTCATCAAGTCCACATTTGTGGCCATATTTGTCTTGCCATATTTGTGTCTCTCTCGGGGCATAATTTCTTTTCATCCAAATTCACTGTCATGATCATATTTTTGTTTCCTTAGGACATAATTTTATTTCTCACTTTTCTATCACATCTAATCCTTTGTAAAATATCATCTCATCCTATTGTAACTTAATGTCTTCCCTCTCTCAATGGTAAACTAGAGACATAAACTCTTAATGTGTTGCACTTGCGACCAGTCTAATGTTAGCATATCTACCAATGAGCACTTAATCATATCCTTAGATCATTTCTCCATCCTTAGCCCCTTCTGTCTATTATGGTAATGATATGAATTATGTGGTCTACCATCACTGCTTTGATATGACCTTGAATATGAGTACCCCGACTCTACTCATAACATATTCATTATGGATAAGTTCTCCCATTTGGTGAGAACCCCATAATCATTACATCCACCACCCTCTCATTTTCCTATGAGAGACATGTAAAGGGTACAGGGGTGTCTCTTGTACATTCATTATCCCCCCTTAAGTGGTCTACTTCTCTATTCCTAGCTCTCCCCCATGTAAAACTAAAATTCATGTATGAAAAAGGCAAAATCAAAGTTATAAAAAATAGACTAATCCCTCGAAGGACATTTTTTCGTGAAAAAAATAAAAAAGAAAGGCATGCGAATCAAAATCAAAGAAAAATCAAAATAAATAGACTGATCCCTTGAAGGACGAATATATTATTCTTGCCATCCATATTTATGTATAAAGTAGACCATACCCTGGAAGGATGACTACTCTTTTATTATGGAATTTGGAAGTTTTTTCACATTGATCAACCTTCCTTTTATCAACATTGTTAGAAATTTTCCCGCATTGATCAACTTTCTTCTATTATGTTCTTCCCCTTTCCTAGAGTTGGGGCATAAACTTAAGGAACACCACCTTTGGAGAACCTTCTTCCCGCATACAAGTTATATCTCAAATCCCTTTGTCATGTCAACATTAGGATTACGAGCATCTTTCATCCATATTTCCCTCACAGTATTTTGGTATAACTAACTATCGTTGGTTAAGTGTTAACACCTACTATTGGTTGCAAGTACAATACCTTAAGTGGTAACCTTTCTTGTTTATCTCCAATCCAGTTCGAAACGTAGTTTCCCTATACACCCTTGCTATAACTATGTTTCATTCATCTCATCAAGGTCATATTTTATCAAAATCACATCAAATTTCACATTATGAATTCTATATCTATCCATAATATCCATGAATGTGCTCACAAATGCACTTTTTAGTTTGTGAATTCTACTTGATCACCGCTGCAGTTTATGAATCCTACTTGAGGATCCTTCTTAAGGCAAGTTCGTTATCTTGCAACTTCTTATCTCCCAACATGTTCAACAATGTCTTTGATCCATTTCTCTTCGCTTCCTCATTTCCACTCATCACCACTTTTCCCCGCATCATCCTTTTCACCTTTATGGCCCCCTTTTACTACACCGGTGTGTCTTCCTTGTCATTTCCTTCTGGATTTTCGCTTTTCACTCTTCTGCTTTCAGTTTGACAATCTTGACTTAACCATCACATACAACCAGACCATCGTAGTTAAGGTATATCTTCTTCTTTGGATCCTCCCTCTGTAGATGCTTCTCTACCATTTACTCTCTCAGCGGATGATAATCACCACCACAAACATCTTTCCACTCCTCCTTTTTTGCTTGACACTCTTACATCATCACTCCCACCACATCGGCATCCCAATTAAGGATTGCCCTTACACTCCCCATCTACACTCCATATTTTCCTCCATACACTCATGTCATACTCCTTTTTTTCCTTGTTGTCCTTTCATCTCTTATTCCATTTTGGTATACACTACTTAGTCTTTTCATCATTCTTCTTCTTCATCTTTGCAATCCTACTTAAACATCCCCATCACATGGAAATCTTACTTAAGAGTTTCTCTTAAGATTGGTTTTCCATCTGACCCTTACACATATCATCATATCTTACCTCATCTTCTATCTTCCATATTTTGTCGTAATCATTTGCACTCCAACCAACCATTCCATGCCTGTACCCAATACAATGTTGTCTTTCTCCTTCCATATTGTCATTGCCGGTTTGGTGATCTTACTTAAATCCTCCTGCGACATGGAGATATTACTTAAGAGTGCCTCTTAAGGATGATATATCATCATGTACTCACCCACCATTAAAAATTCTCACCATCCAAATTTTCTCTTCATTTACCCATCATCACATCCTCTCACCTCCTCTTCCATTATCGCAAACACCACTTCCTACTTGCCCCTTGTTCATCTCCATCATCCCTTGCTTGGTAATCTTACTTAACCATTTCTTCCCCATTAATTTAGTGTCTTGTCTTCTTCATCTTTCTCTCGTCTCATTCTCATCCACTGCATCCTCTCCTCCCCTTCATCTTCGCACACATCATTATCCCTGTTTTATTTATTATTTCCACTCTATCTTCTAGAGTTTTCCCACATACCTACCCCCTTACCTACCTATCATTGTCATTGATCATTTTCCTAATATTCTTTCATCGTCATATTCCATTGTTTCCATGTGCTAATAATTATCGATGGAATTCTCCTAAAAATCACTCATCCCCATTCTGCACGGCCTTGGTTCCTTATCTTTGACCTCCTCCATTCTATCTTCATTCCTTCCTTCCTTTGTGTTCTCTAATCATTATCGAGGGGACATTCTCCTAACATCCCTTCATTGACGTTCCCTCTTTCATTATTACGTTTAATTTTTCCCTCTTCATCACATTTCCTCCCATCGTTCTCATATTGATTCATTATCAGTAGATTTCTCCTAACATCCCTTTGTTGGCATTGCCTCTCCTATCCATTCTTCTCTTTTTCTTTGCCACCTCTCCATATTTCATTCTTCCTTTCCAGTTTTTTCACTGTCTTCATCATGTACCCTCTCTCTATTTTCTCGTCATCAACTTATCCTCATCTCACACATCTCCGCATCTTTTCCAATCGGTATGTCATTCCTCCCCTCCAGCTTCTCTTTACATGTTCCTGATATGCTTCTCACTATTTATCGAATATCTCCCATTCTTGGTTTCCTCCCATTCTATATAATTTCCTCTGTTGTCCTCTCCTCCTTTCTACCCCTCATTGTCTTATTGGACTTCTTGTGTATCATCTTCTTCCCTGTTTTACCTCACACTTCATTCTTACTTCCCCGTCGATAACCTGACTCTTCAGCATTGTCCCATCTTTTTTATCATCCCACCATCCACATGCATTTCCATGCGGTTAGTTCCGTATTCTTTGCCTTGGATTTCCTCACCATGTCTTTTCTCCTCCTCCATCTCCGTTCCTCTATTCCATACCTCTATCGCCTTAACATTTGACCTTTCTTGCTCTTCTCATAATCAACCACTCCTCCTTTCCGTTCCCTTTTCTCTTTCCAATTACATCCTTCATCACATCCCTCACACATGGCATTCACGGTCAATGAAAATGTTTCTAAGTTTATGTACCATAATTGATCCATTAACATTCACAAAAGGTTAGATAAATGTCAAAATAGATGAAATCCCCCTTTATTGCTGCAATAAATCTTCAAATACAAAATGTTAGACTTGCGAAAAACCACAAAGAACACTTGAAAACATGGTTAAACTATTAGTTGTATGTAAAAACTATGATTCTACAAAGGCGTTGATTGACAGGTCATATGCGCCAAAGTATGGCAAAGGCTCCAAAGTACAACAAAGGCACCACTTTAGGGCATATGCGCCATTATGTGCAACATATGAACCAATGTATGACAAAAGACTAAAACAGGGTCAAAAATAGGAAAAAAACATAGTTTTAATGATAGAAAAAAGGCTCTAAAATATTTGCAAAGGTGCCAAAATAGGGCATAGGCACCATTATCTGCTGCATAGGCACTAAAGTATGGAAAAAGGCTAAAAATGGTAAAATTTTAGCAAAAAAAGTTTTTTTTGCTAGAACAAAGGAGTTGAAGTATTTGTAAAGGAGTTGAAGTATTTGCAAAGGAGCCAAATTTTGTGCATAGGCACTAAAACACTACATAGGTGCCACTTTACAGAAAATGTGCCATTATGTGCTGCATAGGTGCCAATACACAGAGCAAAGGCTAGAAATGTAATTTGAGCTTGAAATTTCAAATTTTGAAGGGGTAAACGAAAATGAAAGTTCTTGAAACTTGAATAACCTATTCAGGGGATAAAATGAGATGGAAAATGATTAAAAATGTGGGGATAAGCCCCAAGTGGGCACCAAAATGTAGTGCAAGAAAATAGTAGCTTGTGAATGCAAGAAAAACAAACAAGTTGTTCTCTTAATCTAATCTTCTCAAACAAAAACTCAAATAGAGTAATGGATTGAAAAGGGGGGAGAGAGAAATACCTACACTTACCTACAAGTTTTAAAGATCCTCCTTTTTGTGTTGGATTTTCTCTTGATTGATTGTTGATTACTTTAGATTTTGATGAAGTCACTTGGGAAACGCCTCCTCTTGTAACTTGATGATTTTTCTTGAAGAATGCTTGGTGAAGGATGATGGATTGGATTGATAAATAATGATAAAATGGATTAAATAATAATTTGGGATATTTGCGGGACAACTTAATCGTAATTAATCATGTCGACATTTTAGATGTCTACATAATCCGTTAAGACACATTCTTGTCTCGCCATACATCTTTGGTGAACCCGACATGAATCCTACAGACCTCTTGATCGAGTGCAACTCGTTAAAAAATCCATCTCAGAACTTGATCTCATTTAAACCACCAAAGATCTAGAAATCCTTAAAAACTTGTCTACACATACACCATCATCCAAGGGTGATCCATTTTATTTAAACATATTTGTTTCCAAGTGTCATCAGCCCCAATGAAAACCTTTTTACATGGATGATCCATTCCGCTTTTGAAATATTGACTCCTGACACCATTGGCCCTTATGTAAACTTTCATGCACAGTCGATTGTGTTTGTAAGCCCCATCTTTGAACCTTCTCTGACCATATTATCACTCCATCATGGATTATTTGTGCCTAGGGTCTTCTTATTTTGTTGTGCAAACATTTCAGGAAGCCTTTCATCCTAAAGCTGAATTTCCATTTTGCATGGACTGTTGCATCATAGGAGCCCCTAGATAGAAGCCTTCTACCCATCGCAATGGCCCACTTGAGGATGAAGAAGAAGAAAATCAAAATGACAATACTTCTGATCATCCTCGTGAGTTTCAGAAATTCCTCACTCAATTTCCTTAATACAAGAATGAACCAAAAGAAAAGCTTGGAAAACGTCTCATTGAATTTGTCTCCAAATAATGTGATAATAAGGAAGAAAAAGGGAAAGGTATTGAAGTAGATTCATTTGCCAATACTTCCAATTCTGACCCTACTAACCTTATTCTCCAGCTTATTGATAGGATGAGTCAACAAAAATCCGCTACTACAACTCAATTCCTTCAAATGCAAGCCAACATGGCTCAACTAGTCAATCACCCTACAATGGGATCTTGGGGCACCATGCCCCCTCCTTTACCAAATGGGCCTAATGGGGTGCCCATCACCCAACCCCTATCCAAAACAAAGTCTTAAGAGCAGTCCAATAAGAGCCTCTAGCACCTTACATTGCTAGCATGGATATTGGTGGCATTGCTCCTTCTATCTCATATGACAGGTCCACTGATCCCACCCTTCACATCAAGGCCTTTGGTAACCTTTACAAGGAATGGATCAGAACCAATTCATATGTTTCCACCAAACTCCTAGCTAAGACTCTTACTGGAGATGACTTTGGATTGGTATCATCCTTTACCTCCTAATTCCATAGTTGAGTTGGAATACTTGGTGACAACTTTGGTAAACAAATTTCAATATCATGATCTACTTGAGAACAACCTGAATGCTTTCATCAACTACCGACAGTCTGAAAATGAATTAGCGCAAGCCTTTCATCAAGCATTGGAAGACCCTATCTACACAAGTAAAACATAATATGCCTAAAGATAGCCTCTTCTAAATTTTCTTACGAGCTCTTGAACCTAGCCTCTAATACAAGGTTAGGTCTTTCTCTCCCACCTCTCTAGAAGAATATTTTTAGCAAGCTAAAAGGCAAGATTATCTCATGAGGGAGTTGAGAAAGTTCCTCCTAAGAAACAAACTAATAAACAAGTCCAAATCCTTCAACGTCCTAAGAATAAGAATGCCACAGATGATGAAGTCTCTGATACTCTTCCTTTTCTTGCTTATTTGAATAGGATCATTTTTAACATTGATTAACAAACTAATAACAAAAATCAACCTAACTATCATCAACCATAAGTAAGGAAGATTTGAAATGTCACTTACCTAATATGTTTACCATGATCTTAGATCCTTCTCGACTTGTTCCTCAATGACATGATGAAAGTAAATTTTGTTGGTGGCATGCTAATTGGGGTCACTCTTATGAAAATTTTCGTGCACTATGAACAGACTACCATCAAATTTTTCCTAGGCTCCCAATTTGACCATGATACCATCACTCAAGAGTGTTTGACTGAAGCGGTCAAATCTCATGATGCGGCTCAACAAAAAGATCACCATGAAGTGATCAACCAAGCTAATGAGAAGCTACAAATATTTTATAATCCCATGCCTAACCATAATGCTTGTTGAGAGTTTAAGAAGCAAGAGCATGCTACAACTAATGTAGTTGACATAGAATATCCTCCTGAAAATACGGTTATAATTAATGATATGAAGTATGCCATAGCTTATGTAGAACCTGAATATCCCACATCATTCCAAGCCTCAAACTCACAGGGTTATATATCCTTTTGTACCTCAAAACTAGGCTTTCCACACTAAAAAATTGCCTCCTCCAAATGCCATTGGCCCCTATGTGAAAAATATTCTACAGGGCTGGGTCTATAGATGGTGCTTGAAACTATTTTCCTGGCTACATACACCATCATCCCCTATGAAAATAAAACTTAGAGGGCCGATGGCATGGGAGATGAGAAAAAAACAATTTTAGAAGTCTCCTTGATTACCTCTACTTTTCATGGCTCTGTTTATGAGGAATCCCATCATTTCCAGCCTATTGCACAACTCAGTCATGATGAGTGGGATCCTCTTGAAGCACTTTCCCAACTTCCTATCCAAGTCTCCCTTTTATAGAACTCATGTGTACATCACCTTACCACTGTGAGGATCTCATGATAATATTATTTTATATGAACATTCCATTTCCTCCATCTATGGGGAAGAGTCACACATTTCAGGGCTCGGAGGAAAGCATCCGCCCTCAATGTGAAGAACTCTCCATTCATACCGACCTTACCATGGATGCTCACTCTTGCATTTATTTCCTAGATAGCCTCTATGATCCCTGATGATGAGCTTTGCTCCACATAGATGATCCACCTCTTTTCATTTCAGTTCAGATTGGTAACACTATGGTCAAGCATGCTCTCATTGATGAAGGATCATGCATGTGTGTGTCCTCATTAGACTTCATTAAGGCTCTTGGTTACTCCATAGATAACTTGAAATCTACATGTACCTACTTGCCAAGGGTATGATCATGCTGACAGATGCCCCCATGGGATGTATCTGGTTGCCTATTACCATTCCTTCTAGAATTGTCCGTGTTAAAGTCATGGTCTTCAACTTTCCTCTATCTTATAATATTCTCCTAGGAAACCTTGGACTCATCGCATGCATGCCATTGCTTCTTCTGCGTGTCAGTGTGTCAAATTCACTCACCAAGGAGCTATTTATAAGATTCAAGGGGACTCTAATCCTTGGAACTATGATACACTCCAAAAAAAGGGACATACAAGCTCCCAACACTAGATGAATTATATCCTATCCTCTAATATCAAAGTTTTAACTATCCTATAGATTCTCTTTGCGGGAATTGCCGGTCATCCCGAATTGGTTGGGTGCACGCCTCCCAATCTCTTGGAGTCATATGACAACGATCCTGATGAGGCCACGCTTAGAATTAACACTTCTCCAATCTTCCCGAAATTATCATATCCCAGTTGCCTCCTTCCTTGATGGACCTCATTCTCGCAAGAAGGAGCCTTTCAGTTCCCACAATCATCTCATGTATGCCACAACCCCCACTAGAGCATGTGGTCCGACTAGAGACCATAGTCAAATATTGTGTGGTGGATTCTTCTACATTAGACTATAATGATGGTTACGTTTTAGATGATCCCCATATGTCTAGCTATGCCCAGATTCATGATAGGGAAGTCTTATGTTACCAAGAAACCCTTCACACACAACACGTTCATGATGTAAATGTCATCCTCTTACAAGAGGAATCCTCAAGTATGGTTGAGCCTTCTTCTAGCCAACCGGTGCTTGAGCCTCAAATGCTCCCGACCTACACCTCATCTTAACTCTACCACTCACCCATTTAACCCATCTTCCCTTAATAAAGTGGATGATCATTTCACTAACTTTGACTATGAAGTCGATGACCTTATGGGTGATGATCCTATCTATTATGCCTCAATGACTGAGACACAAGTTGCTCCATATCGTCACCCATTGCATCAATGCCTTCCTTGCCAACTCTTACTAGCCCTTCACTATGATCCTCCTCTCCCTACCTCTTTCCCTTATGGTACCTTGGTCCTCTATGAATGATTCATATTGTACATGACACGAGGCCCCGAGACATGATGTTTCAGACTATAGATCCTATCGACACCACATGAAGAAACTCAAAGCTGAGGTTAAATGAGATCAAAATAGGAAGGCTACACAACCTTTCAGCTTCAGCTCCCTTCTTTTGTTCTCACCACGGATATTACATGCACACCGATGTCGACTATCAGGTTCTACATAGCAAGTCCAGATTGACCTCGGGTCCTCTTCATGCAGTAAAAAGCATAGAGTTGAATTTTCTCATAAACAACCACCTTCTCTTTGACCTACCATATCAAAACCTACTTATGGACCTCCACCTTCCCCGTCCCTCTATGAATAATATTTGACGTGACATTATCACCTGGCTAGAAGATTGGATTGATGAAACCTTGTTTTCCATGAGATCTGAAGTTCATCAACGAACCGCTATTACACATCATGTCATAGAGGATCTCATTAATCATGCTAGAAGTCGCATCTTACATCAAGTCAACAACATAATCACAAATACCTTATGATATTTCACCCCTTTTGGCTAGATATATCTATGGTACCTTGACTACACTTTTTTTTCCTTCTTTGGCTCGAGCTCTTGCCTTTTCTTCGGCTCTCGGCCCCCACTTGGGTTTTCACACACTTCCTTGTGTCTTGTTGAATTATTTCTTGGGTGTATTGCCCCACTTGGATTTACTGTCACTTTTACGCTAGCACCCCCTATTTTGGATTTAATTCACCCTAATCTTTCCTATTGGATCGATGCGATATTTTACGCATCCTTGCTGAGGCTTATGGCCTTGTTTGAATTTATTTACTTGATAGTGCCCTTACATCCTACCATTTGATGTATTCATCTTTTTCCTCCCTTTTCTTATTCACATCTCTTGGGTTGGGCTATCCTACAGATTCCCCCTCTCAATGGTTTTACCTATCTAATGACAATTTCTCTTTATAACATCTACCTCATGGTTGTTTGTGTTTTCATTGTTTATATCCGCCATTTGGGCTAATCATCCATCTTATCTAAATCACTCTCATTCTTACCATTTCCATTATAATTAGTGATTTCTGCTAATTAACTAATGTTTCTTACCATTTTGGTCAATTAACAACACTTTTTTGATTACCTAACCTCTTTCGCATTCAGGATGCCACTTTACGATGAATCGTAAGTCAAAATCCTCTTCCAAACAGACAATTAGTGATTATTAGCTAATTAAGCCTATTTTACCCTTGTTTTGGTCAATATACCCTATTATTGGCTCAAACCCCTCTTCCAACCACTCAAAATCACCCCACTTCCCTCCACAACATCTCAACAAGCTTCAAAAGCTTATCCTAGCCTCCTAATTGACCCTAAGTGGTTGATTAAGGCTCCTCACATCTTAATCACTTGTTAATTCACTAATTGTGATTAACAAACCTTAATCATGATTAACAATTCTTAATCTAATTTGTACTTTTAGTCCCACATGCACCAAGATGCTAGTTTTCCTCAAAGGAAAAACTATAAAAAGGACTAACCACATACCTTTAAACTTTACACCATGCTTTGATTTGCATATCATATAAGAAATATGATTTATAGCCAAGCTCAATCCTTGCCTAAAGTCTTCAATGGGGTTAGTAGATGGGTATCCAATATGATCTTGTAGTCATTTTGGAGAGACCATCTCACCTTCCTTGGAGTAGCAACAAACCCAATTTGATTTCCCTCTTAGATCTATTTAGGTCTATGTTAGTTTAACAATTCATACATAGTAAGGATGCTTTGTAGATTAATGTTTAATTCCATTTAGTTTACATTCATAAGCATTCTTTTAAGCTTTGATCATTGATGTTACATTCCTAAAACTTAGAGCTTGACTATAGGTGGCAATGGTGTTAGCCTTTCCTAGTTAGTCATACTATTTTCTTTGTAAAGTTTGGGGTGTTATCATTTGGCATGCCCGGTGGGACATTTACCCCATTGCATTCATTTTTTAAAAGCTTTTTAACTTAGTTTCAAAGTTTTTCATTTCAAGCTTTCTAGATTAGTTTCAAGTTTTCTAGATTAGTTTCAAGTTTTCTAGTTTAATTTCAAGCTTTCTAGATTACTTTCAAGCTTTTTAGATTAGTTTCTCAAGATTTTTAGATTAATTTCAAGTTTTTAGAGTAATTTTCAAAGTTTTGTAGATCAATTTTCAAGCTAGATAGTTGTTTCAACTAGATTAGTAGTAGAAGTTTGTTTTCATGTTCTTTGCAGGATAAAAGGAGGTGAAGTGCTGTCAAAATTTCCTCAAAAGGCCAAAGTTTTGATCTTTTTCAAAAATTCCTTGTCAAAAGTCATATTTTGATCACCTACAGGAAGGCTTGCGCCTGTGCTTCAAAGGGTATGCATGTGCATCAAAGTTCACACCTGTGCTATCTAAAGGGTGCCTGTGCTTCAAAGTGTGTGTGCCTCTCTGGCCGCACCTGTGCATCAAAGGAATTTTGGCCCCTGTGTGTGACTTGTGAATGTGCATCAAATTTTGTGCCCATGACTCTTTGGACACCCCTGTGCATAACTAACTGTGCAAAGTTGACAGAGGTGCATGTGCATCAATGTATGTGTGCTGTGCTTCAAAGTTTGTGCCCATGCTCTATAGGATGTGCCTGTGCATAAAGATGTGCGCTGGTGCACTCAGGTAAATTTTTCTCAAACTTCAAAATTTCAACTTCTAGTTTTTAGTATTCCTGTCATTTTTTAGGGATTTTTAGTTGTTGTTACTGTCAATTTTCTGATTTTAGAGCAATATTTCTAACAAAATTAGCTTAGGGTTTGATAAGTGATTTTTGTTAAAATTGGCTTAGGGTTTGATGAGTGATTTTGTTTTCATGCTTTGTATGAGTTTGGAATAGGGTTGTGTATGCTCTTCTCTTGCACTTTGTGTGATCTTGAGAATCAAAAGCACCTCTAAACCCACTTTTTGCTAATTTTGGAGTAAGTAGGAAAAATCATCATTCATTGTTATGCTTAAGGGAATAAACTTTCATTTTGGCATGTACTTGATCTTTTAGTTTAAGATATTTTTCACTTGATAAATAATCAAGGCTAAAATTTGTGTATGCTCTTCCCTTGCACCTAGTGTGATCTTGGGAACCAAAAGCAATTTTAGTCTTTCATTAAGAAGCACTTGGATTAATTGGGAATAAACCTTGATTTGCAAAGTTTTATGGTAGTTAATTGATTTACAAGCTTTTCATCTAGTTGGGTTACTTGTTGTGTATGCTCTTCTCTTGCACCTAGTGTGATCTTGAGAACCAAAAGCAACACTTAATCCTCTTTCTATAATATTGTAGATCTTTTTGAACTACTAACCATTTGTGTGAAGGACCTAACACTAGTCAAAGAAAGGAGGGCTCTCTTCAAACCAAATTCTAACATTCACGTGTGTTGTAGGTTGCCAATGGTGGTCTAAACCAAATTTCTTAATCCAAAAGATAAAAAAATACACCAACACACCATTCAAAACACCGTATTGCAGGTTTTGGTTAAGAGCTATGACTCGTCCACTTTAAACTAGGACATAACCCCTTTGGCATAAGCCTTAAGCTACAACAATGGGGGTGGTCCTAGGAACCCCAAAGTAGTTCACGCAAGAGGGAACCTTGTGAATGAAATGGGAAAGTGCTCCAACTACCCAATTGATTAGTACGCCTTTATAAGATTAGAGTCAAAGTTATTTCCATTGTGACCCCAGTGAAAATACAACTGAATGCATTTTTTGCTCATTGTATTGAAGGGGGTAAAGTAAAGCCGAGATACTCCAAGATTAGTCAGTGTGACTTTCTTGGTAAATCAAGCTCGCAGAGATATCTTGTGACACATAGAGAGAGAACCCCTAGGAAAGCTTGTCGGCTTGGAGCCAATTTTGTCTTAGTTATTATACTTGAGAGCTCTCACAAAGTGACAAACTTTGTTGGATTCAAACTCTTGTTTTTGAACAAGGGCAAGAATCTCTCAAAGTTAAAACCACGTAATATTTCATCACGAAATCTATTTAGTGTTACTTTGTCCTAGTTTTTCACTTGTCCTAAGAAAAGGTGAAACTCTGCCAAAGTTACACCAAGTATTTTTCATCACCACTTGGTCTACTCCTTTGTTTTCTTGTTGCTCATTTTGAGACAAAAGAAGAACAAACATATATGGATACCTACTAGAAATAATCGTGTCCACCACTTTTGTAGTCTTCTTGCATGACCAGGTTGCAATGCCAGAATGCAAGAGTTGAAAGTGTGAATGGTACGTCATCAAGTTCTAGTAGCCCCTCTTGTCTCAAAACCCATATTGAGACTTACTATCATTGTAGTTAGGTTGTCTTATCACTGAATTCTTTTGAGTTGTTACGCTGCCCACATTATAGCCATACAATTGTGATATTTACGTCTTGTTTCCATTGTGAAACTTGGCCTAAATCTCTAGATTGTATTGTTACGTTGCTCGCACGCATAGTAATTCCTTGATATACTTAGGCATAGTTTTTACATCCTAGCCTTGTCTTGAGTTTTGTGAGTGTTGAGGTTACTTTGTTAGCATCGCTATAATGCCATTTTGATACTAAAATATTGCTTTCTTGCAAATTTTGATTACGTGTCCAAATAGCGTTGTTACGCTGCTCACATTTGTATCTTCCATTTTACAAGACTTAGACTTTGTTAGTGTTTAGAAACTGGTTTTTAGTATACCTTGTTAGAGGATCACGTCAACACTCTCTTAGCATTTAGGTCTTGTTTGTTTCAAACTTGACCTAACTGGTGATATTGTGTTGTCACTATTTGGTTTCAAACCTATCATGGATAAACATAGGGAGTAAACTTTTTGTTGTGACTGGTTTTGAGTATTACACGTCATTGTATTGTCCTAAAAAAACTTGTGTCATATATTACCTTGCTAGGGTAGATCATTCTTTATTCTTTGGTCCTTAGGCTCATATTGACCTATTGGATTTGTGGCTATTTGATAGTCACCATTCTTTGTGATGACTTAGCGTCGTTACGCTGCAAAAATTTGTCTAGGGTCCCTTTTTAGTAAACCTTAGTGGAAATATTTCACGTTGTACCTCCTATTTCAAGTATGCCTACTACGAGAATGGGGTCACAAAAGTTAGAATCTGATCTCTTTGGAGGTGACAACCCTCTTTTAGAGGATAATGTCATGATTGACCATAGTGGTGGAGAGGAGGATTCTCCTCGTGTGGATATGGAGCTTCATCCCACCCATATTGATGATTACTTGTTTCAAAACAAACATGAGGTTCTTATGCGTGTTGTGGAACTAGGAGCTAAGTTACCTTCCACAGTTGACCCTTCTCTTATCACCGACATGGTTTGGGGAGAGAAGAAGTAGATGACCTCATCGCACTGTTAATGAGATATTAAACCCAGGTCATGCCTCTACTTCTGGATGACAGAATAATGAGGAGGTACCTTTTGAAAATGATGGAGACTATCATATACCTATTGTTAGAGTACACTGTGAAGACCATGAGGACCATGCTCATCATGAGCAACCTCCTCCTAATGAAAATCATAATGAAATACCTACTCGAGAAGTAACCTTAGAAACAAAGTACAAGCTCTTACTCACCAATTGGAAAGTTTGGCTTCACATATAAATAAGGAACAACCAAAAGCTTTGAAACAAGCTATACCAAAGGAAAAACCTAAAGCTTCATTTCACGAGTTCCAAACAAATACTCCTCGATGGGAGACACGAAAAGACCCTTATGAAGAATTTCTCATAGAGAATAGGGGTGGGAATACACCTAGATTTAACCCTTCGTATAGACCTACACCACCCACACAAGACCCACTCTTCAATCAAGAGTGGTCCACTATGAAAAACGCCCTTCTAGCATTGCAAGAAGGAAAAACTGGTAACAACAAAAAGTACCAGTTTGATGAGTTGTGCCCTTATCCATTTGATAGAGCCATGTTACAAGTACCTTTCCCATGACACTTTGATTGTCCAAAATTTGACAAGTATAAGGGAAAAGGTGACCCTCGTGACCATATCAAATATTTTTATATGGCATGTCAAGAGGTTGCATATAGCGACAACTATCTTATTTGCCTCTTCCCACGGAGTTTAGGAGGACATGCATTAGAGTGGTTTTTACACATCCCCAAGGGATCTATATCTACATGGCTGGAATTAGCCAAACATTTTGTACGTCACTTTTCTTTTAATATAGAGAGTGATGTTACCATGTTAGATCTCTGCAATGCCAAACAATGAAACAATGAAAACTTTGTTGTTTTCCTACAAAGATGGAGAGGGTTAGCTAGCCGCTTCCCTTGCTCCATACCTGAAAAATAGTTGATAAGTATATTTGTTCCCAACCTCCACCCTGACATTATGTTCCACTTGCAAATGCATTGTGGTAACACATTTGAAGAGGTAATTGAAAAAGGGAGTCAAATTGAAAAAGTGTTGTTAGCTAGGGGGACTCTAAAACCTTTCTCCCATGATCATAATGATTCCAAATCTAACAAAAAACCAAATTTTGTTCATAATAAGAATAAAAACATCATTGGTGATGGGATAGTAGACTCTAAGCGAGTACAAGCCGTTCAAAACCACACACCTTTGAAGCTTGCAAAGGGAACTCCACCTACGGAGTATAAATATAGGGCTTTCACTCCTCTATCTGAATCCATATCGTCCATCCTAAAGTAGTTAGAGGTCATAAACATGGTTCGATACCCTGAAACACAACCCTACGGGGATGACACACCTAAGCCATCATGGTTTAGGGATAATGAATTTTGTGGATTTCACCACGTAAAGGGTCACAAAACTGACAAGTGTTTGAAATTAAAACACTACATTCAAGACCTAATCGACAGTGGTGATATAGAAGTAGACGTTGCTGCCGCTACCAAGTCTCCAAACACAAACTATGGGGATCTTTAAATAACCTTTTCCCAAACATGAAGGAAAGAAAAAGTAGGATCAGGGACAATCATCTCAAAATAAGAGTACCAACTATATATCAAACATAGACCATTATGATGCCTTGATAAGTCAAGTTGACTCACCTATTGAACATATCAACATGATCAAAATCAGAACAAGAGAGTGCATCATGGAAACGTGATGAGCTCACCTTGTTATCTCAGAACCCACTCCCCCTCCTCCTCAAGAGAGTCACTATGATGTGTTAGATCAATTAGAGAAGACCACAACTAAGATTTCAATCTTAGACCTTCTAAATATTTCTAACGTCCATAAGGATATCCTTTGCAAAACCTTACAGGGATCAGGAGTATCTGTTGATATTGACCCAACACACTTACAGGCCATGGTAGTGCAAATCGCTCCTTTAGAACACATAACCTTCAGTCTGATGGAAGTCTTAGCAGAAAATCCCTCCCAGCAGAAAATCCCTCTTACACATACCTTGCCCTTGAACACTTCCCTTACACATTGAAGTAATAATCAAGTGTAAGAAGGTCAAAAGAGTGCTTGTGGATGACATATCGGGTCTAAATATTTGTACTCTTAAACTAGTTCATCAACTAGGGTGCACAAAAGCTGATTTGGAGACAAAGGTCATCACCATAAAGGTGTATGACAATGAAGAATGAACAATCAGCTGGAATGATCACTTTCTCATTAGAAGTTGGTCCCATAAACCATGATATGAAGTTCCATGTCTTAGACTTGGAGCTCCCTTACAACATATTACTCGGTCACCCATGGATTCATGCCATGCAAGTCATGCCATCAACGTATCATCAGTGTTTAAAGTTGCAACATGAAGGACAAACACTTACTATACAAGGAGATCCCCAACCATTTTCTCATTGTCGAGCTATTTTCCTACCATCTACGAGTGTCCCTCTATGGAGATTGTTGTTCCTGTTCAGTCAAAGGCCCTCACTTCATGAGTGGATCTAGATACCTTGTCTACCAATGACAATGGTGCTTCCACCTCAGAAACTCCTTTCGCTACATGGGAGATGAAGGTTAGACCAATTGGTTGTGGAGAGTATGATCTGCAACAAGCCCTTATGGTTCAAAACATTCCACTATCAGCCCAAGCATGTGGTAGACCATGCTACAAATTCCAAAGATCAAGGGAGAACTACCCTTTTGACAATTTCACTTCAGGTGGCTTACTAGAAGATGAAAGGATACTCAAAGATATTGTATTTCATCCTCAAGATGATGAAATGGATTTATGTTACAAGTCACCTAGGTATGTTATTCCTAACCAAATAATGCTTACTATGAGGTATAAAGGACGTGGTTGTGGCTGTCAAGAACAAGGTTCATTAGAAGCTCTTCCAATACCTCATCATATAATGGGTAAATCTGGTCTTGGCACCCATTTGTATGAGTCTCACCCTTCAGATGATGAGTATGCCTCTTCTGAGCGTGAGGATAGTTTGTCAAAAATGAAAGTGAAACAGATTCCCGGTGTAGTCTTTACGAAGACCTCACCTCCACGAACCTATTCTCTAACATGGCTATCCTTACCATAACCCGTGTTACACCCCTTACCATTCCAAAACTGGACCTCATTTACCCATCACTCATGAATTGGGACCAACAACAACACGTACCCATCGATGTCTTTCAGAATGATGAGGCTATTGGTGAGTTCCTTGGCATTAGAGACAACATTCTGAGAAATGACCACAAGAAAGGATTCTCCATTCAGCTCAATGCATGTGCGTACTTCAGAGAGGAGGTAGAGTTGTGTGGTCACTTAAGTAAGAAAATAAGCAAGGGAAAAATTCCTACAGAAAATCCTTGTGGAAAGAAAAATTCCAAGTCCTATAGCGAAAACCTCTTTGAGGCGCTTGTGGAAAAACAAACAGAACAACCTATGGACAAGATAATGTACCCACCTAAAGATGAGGATCTCCCTGAACCACCTTTGGTAGAGGAGGATCTCAATCTCCCTCCCGATCCTATGTGCATGGAAGACGAATCCAAGCTACTGGTGGAGGAGACAATAGATGTTAACATCGGCATGGAAGGAGCTGCCTAGAATGGTTAAGTTGGGAGCTTTACTCTCAACTCAAGAGTAAAAAACATTTACAGAATTTTAAGATAATATGTAGATATCTTCACTTGGTCTTATGCAGACATGCCAAGACTTGATCCTACATTAATGGTGCACAATATTGTTGTACACTCAGATACCAAGCCCATAAAACAAAAGCTCTCAGAAAGATGCATCCTCGTGTCACCTTGTTGGTTAAGGCAGAGCTAGAAAGGTTATTAGAAGTAGGCTTCATCAGGCCTATCGACTACTCAGAGTGGATTTCTAATGTGGTACCAGTTCAGAAAAATCTAGTCGGTATCAGAGTGTGTACCGATTTCAGAGATATTAACAAAGATTTGTCCTAAGGACGACTTTCCTCTTCCTCACATCGACATGATTGTCGATTCTACTGCTGGTTATGAGATGCTATCACTCATGGATGGCTTCTCAGGTTATAACCAAATAAATATTGCTGAGGAAGATCAACACAAGACAAATTTTACTACCCCATGGGGGACATTCTACTACCAAGTCATGCCCTTCGGCCTCAAGAATGCAGGCGCTACATATCAACGGACGATGACTGTAATCTTTCATGACATGATTAGTGACATCATGGAAGATTACGTAGATGACATATTAGCAAAGTCTAGAACTCGGGAAGAGCACCCAGAGATTCTGCGATGTATTTTCAGTGATCTAAGGGACTACAAGGTCCGACTAAACCCGAAGAAATGTGTCTTTGGTGTGTTATTTGGAAAATTGCTAGGATTCATCGTGTCAAGGAGAGGAATAGAAGTAGACCCTGCCAAGGTCACTGCTATCACAGAAATGCCTCCCCTGAAAAATATTAAACAACTGCGTAGCTTACAAGGAAAGATTCAGGCCATCAGAAGGTTCATTTCACAGCTCACAGACAAGTGTCATACATTCACGCATCTTCTTAAGAAAGATGTCAATTTCAACTGGGGGCCAGAACAACAACAAGCATTTGCTTTGCTAAAAGAATACTTGGCTAAACCCCCTATTCTCATGCCACCCATGGCAGGAGAACCCTTGCTACTCTACATTTCTACTACACACTTTGCAATTGGGGCACTGTTGGCCCAGTATGATAAAGAGAAGAAGGAAAAAATTGTGTACTACTTGAGCAGAACATTGATAGCTTATGAGCTCAACTATCCACAGATCGAAAAGGCTTGCTTGGCTGTAGTTTTTCCTTCCAGAAACTACACCACTATTTTCTCAACAATAAGGTCAAGCTCATTTCAAAGGTTGATCCATTAAAATACTTATTGTCAAAACCCGCACTCATAGGAAAGATGGCTAATTGGATCATCTTATTAAGCGAGTTTGACATTGAGTATGTACATCAAAAGTCAGTGAAAGGACAAGTTCTAGCAGATCAACTAGCAGAAGCTCCACTACCAGGTACCAAACCTTTGAGTCTGGAACTACCAGATGCATCCATAATGTACCTTGAGGAATCAATCATATGGAAACTATACTTTGATGGCTCCTTTACCTTTCATGGTTTAGGTGTCGGAGTTGTGTTGATTACTCCTATGAGAGACTTGATTCCACAAGTATTATGACTTGGGTTCCCATGCACAAATAATATAGTGGAGTATGAAGCCCTTATCACAGGGATGAAGCTAGCTATTAAATGGGATATCAGACAAGTCAATTGCATTGGTGATTCAATGCTCATTATAAAACAGGTCATAGATGAATACAAGGTAAAAGATGAGAAACTTCTTCCATATAAAAGAATGGTTGATTCTTTGAAGGATTTCTTTGAGAAGATAACATTTGAAAAAATACCAAGAGCCCAAAATAGAGTAGCAAATGTTATGGCTACAGTAGGATCCATGTTAAGTATTCCACCTACAAACAATGATATGCCATTTTTTGTGGAGCACTTACGAATGCCAACATATGACATACCAGAGTCCTATGTTTGGTGTGTGAAGTTGTTGGTCCCTTTTCCCCGTGGTATGTTGAAATATTTAATTACCTCCATGATGGAACCTTTCCCACAAACATTTCCCATACTAAAAAATGAACCCTCATCCAATGTATAGCCCATTATACCCTACTTGGGGGCACCCTCTTCTGTCGAGGCTACAATGGGAATCTGTTGTGTTGTTTAAATTTGGATGAGTCCATCCAAGCAATCAAAGAGGTGCACAAAGGCATCTGTGGGGATCATACTAATGGGATCGTACTTGTAAAGAAAATACTCAGAGTAGGCTACTATTGGCCTACCATGGAACATGATTGTTGTAACCATGTGAAGAAATGCATGGATTGTCAGAAGTGGGACTACTCCTTCTAATAAAAATCGTTCTTTTCAAAGTAACCTCGTTTGGCCATTTGTTCATGCATGCAATTGTTTGCAATGCTCTACAGGTATCCCTAGAGAGTTCCTCTTACCTATGTCCCCAAGGTACCCACATGATCTAAATTTATAATCCCTTTATCTGGTTTTGTTGAGAGGTATTTATTTATTAAATAAATGGTAAGCCATTTAAAAATAGATGTGAGCTAAAATTGGAGGATAAAGGTTATCAAAATCTCTCAAGTTTCACCCCATCATTATTACCATAGAACATTAATGGGGGGAAGAAGCTTCCAGATAAAACCCTCATTAGAGTATTATTGAGAAGATGGTGTCTGCAGCTTCTTTTGTAACTGTTTTATTTCAAATTGTCTGTTTTTTGGTTTGTTTTCTCTGGAAATTATCTGCAGTCCTATTCATTCTTCCTATGCAGATATTTTCCCCAAGTCCTAGGGTTTTGAAAAGTTATCCAGTATTTTTAATTACTAATCTGTCTACAAATGATTTGATCTCAAGATTCTTTCAGAAGATTGCAAGAAGTTATTTGGTCCAAAAAGGGTGCAAATGGATTATATGAAAATAAGAGAAATATTGCCATCAATGCGTAGAGCTCAAGAAAATATGTATTTTTAGAAAAAATGACACCTAAAATGAAGCCACATAATGAAAGTTATGGCACATGCAAGTTTTGCTGCTACATCTTCCCGAACCCTTTCCAAAAATGGCAAATTTTATTCTATAAGATGGTTTTCTTTATCAAAAATCCAAAAAAGGAAATAAATGTTGTCTTCACGTCAGTCACAATTTTCAAGGCTGCCTTTTGATCCAACTTTCCACGTTGCCTTAAGTGACGAATTTTCATGCAATTTTTAATGCAGAAGTCATAATGTAAGTCGCACTTTTTGAAAAGATCTATTTTCCATGCAAGTCACACTTTTTGGAAGGAAGGGCTTAAGCTGCCAATGGGAATTTTAGAAGTGATAGGCAGGTGAGAATTTCACCAGCCTTCATAGCAGGTTACTTTTTCCCATGAAGAAATCACTTAAGTTGAAATGGTTTGCCTTACTTAGAGGTAAAAATTCTATAGGACAAGTCACAATGAAAAGCGGGAATTTCTTAACTACCTTGTAGGGTAAAAAATCCCATTATAAAAGACCCATTACTTAAAGCACCAGTGGGAATTTCTTTAGGGTGAAAATTTCCATTATGAAAGTAAAGTCTACTTAAGTGAAAAGAAGTAATTTCTTTCCCACCTTGTAGGGTGAAAATTCCCATTGCTTTGACTTCTTATTTTTAACAACCTCACTTGCCAAAAAGTGTAACCCATTCTGGCATAGCTAAGTGCCTAAAAGCTGACTTTTACTATTAATTGTTGGGAAGCATCTAGTTTTGGCGCCTAAGGTTGGAGAAGCTTTCTTTTTATTATTTAGAGCATATGCATGTTGATGTTAGTGCACAAGTGAATAAAATAATATTTTTAGCTTACTTGGCATGTAAGAAAACCTAAAAATAGAGGGCAACATGCTTTATAATCAGATTTTAGTGTGATGAGAAATTGAGTATTCGTAAAATGGATTCCATATTTGTCTAAATCAATTTAGGTATTCATCAAAGGTTTATCATATTGGTGAAGAAAGCAGAATTTCAATAATCTGATACACTGAATATATCTTTAGAATCAGAGGGAGAAATAGATCCAGATCTCATAATTGCAAAGGCTTCCGGCAAAAATTCATCCTCTTGTTTCTAATGCAGCCCAAGTAGAAGTCATTGCATGGAAAATTCCTTCCAGGAGCTTGTACATGTGCTCCCAATCTTCCAATTGAAGCCTTCATTGAATTACTTGTGTTTTCCTTTCCCAAAGTGCTTTCATAGAATTTAAAATTGCTCATATGAATTAAAAATAAAAGATGACGAGTTTTTTCTAAATCATTTACAGCAAACATTACATTGGTGCATATACTGGAGAAGAATTGTAAACTCTTCAAGGATGAAATGGGAAGAACATGTCAGAGGTAGCAACCGCAAGATGATCACATTCCTTTGCTTCCAGATCAGCAAGAATGGTGATCTGAATCAAAGGCAAAAGAGTCAATCGCATGCAGAATATGGAAAAAGAACAAGACTAGGAGACTTGCAACTTTCTTCTAATTTATTTAGTGGAGTGAACTTCTTTCTCTTATTTTCTCCCATAAAGTAATTGAGCAATTGACATAAAGTATAAAACTTAAGTGATTGGTTTAAAAGCAGTTACTTGAAGAAGTCAATTACGTGGAAATAGGTAGTAGAATGCAAAATAGAAGGTTTTATTTTCAATTATAAATCATGCATGTCATGCAAAGAGGAATTCTAGGAGGAATATTTCCAGCTGCTTCCCTTTTTCATAGCTTCAACATGTGGCAATTCATTAAAAAGCTCCTTCTACTTGTAATTTCCCTCTATACACTATAAATAGAGGAAGAACCTATGGGTTAAAGGATAAGAATTTGTAATCAACATTCTTGTGTTCCAGACTTTGAGCTGAATCCCTTGATAGCTTTATGAAAGTGGAGACATGAAAGAGGTAGATTTCTGAAGAACTTTGTGTCAACGATGCATTTGTTTCTTATTTCTTTTTATGATCTTTGCATAAACTTTGTGTTATCTTATATCTAGATCAAAAACTTTCCTTTCTTCAAATTCTGCATTTCAAGATCTGTTTGTTTCATCTATGTACATGTGATCAACTCTGTCAACTATTGGTTAGGTTAACACATCTCCTTTCCTTTCTTCTCAAAAATTTAATTATTTCACCTTTCCTACCACATATTGCTTACAATATGCTTAGCCTTGCCACTAAAACTTCCTAGCTATGGTTCATGAGCTACGTAATTAAAGTAAAACCAACATATAGATATTAGAAAATATAATTGACAAAATCTTACATGAGAGCTCACTGGTAAGTGAGGGAGATTTATCTCATGACTGCCTAGGTTTTCAGCTGTGTAAAAATCTAGCCAACACAGCCTGTCATAACACCTTAGTTGTTCTCAAAGTGGGGTCTCGATCTAATAAGAAAACTTAACCTTGTCTCCTCGGATGGCCACAAGTTCATTATAACTGCTATTGAATACTTCACAAAATGGGTAGAGGTTGTTCCTCTTACCTATGTTGAAGGTGCCAAATCTCTAAATTTATAATGAACCATATCATTTGTCGATACATGGTATCCCAATCTTCTGCTATTATCACTGATAATGGTAAGCCATTTAAAAATAAAATTGTGAAAGCACTTCTACAAACGCTTTCAAATCTCCCTCATCTTTTTGACCCCCTATTACCCTCAAGGTAATGGGCAAGCCGAATTTTCCAATAAAACCCTCATTTACATTATGGAGAAGATGGTGAATACAACAGGTCGTAACTAGCATCTACATATTCACCCTACCCTATGGGCATTCAGAACATCTATCTGCACCCCTACAGGTGCCACTCCATACTCCTTAGTATTGGCATGGAAGTCATACTACCTCTAGAGATCGAGATCCCTTCTTTGTGTATTGAGCTAAGGGATTACATGAATGAAGAATAGGACTACATAGTAGCTCGACTGACAGAGTTAGAGCTATTAGATGAGAAAAATTCACGCCCTCAATCACCTTAAAGTGTATTAGGATCGAGTGTGGAAAAGCTATAATAAAAGAGTAATACCTCATCAATTTGAGGTAGGAGACTTGGTGTTAAAAGAGAATAAAAAACACCAATAAGGACCATGAAAAGAAAGGGAAATTTGAGCCCAATTGGCTAGGACCATATGTTGTGGTTACCAAGTTTGGTTCAGGTGCCTATAAGCTTGCCTATGTAGATGGCCAAGAGCTTTGAGAACCCATGAATGCAATGCATCTTAAGTGTTTCTATGCTTAAGTATGGGGTCTCTAAAATATCAGAAAATGAAAAAAAGTATAAAAATAGAAAAAGAAAAAGAGAAATAAACAGGTGCGTCCAATAGTGAAAACCACGCAATGGTGGCACTTTGGACAAGTCCTTTGGTGAAAACCGATTTCTGACACCATTGGAGGGTCCGTTGTTCACAAGCATTTCAGGTTTAGGAGTATGATAGCTTTGTCTGTAAGTTGGTCTTTATCATTGTCTGAGTCCCTTGTGAGCTGATCCCTCTTTGCCCTGATCTGACTGATCCTACTTTTGAATGCAAAGAGTTTGACTTTGAATATTCCCAGCTCATGTTGGGGGAAACTTCACATCGTCACCTTCTTACACATAACACGTGGCATTTTTCCCTTGTACATCCCATCTAACGTTGGGGGCATCCATGTTTCTTCATTTCCTTGCACATTTCTCTTCGGAAAATTTCTTAGAAAACATTAAAAACATTCGTATAACTTTTGAAAACCTCAAAACATGTAGATATGTTTTGAAAAACTCAAAACATTCAAATACGTTTCGTAGAAAACTCCAAAACAATAAAAAATTGTCTCGAGATAATACCTAAAAACAACGAAAAATGTCCCAAAACTGTCCCACAAAAACAAAGTAGTAGTTTGCTTACTTTTAGTTGTTGGTTTGTATGGTTTTAGTTGCATTGTTTTTTCATATTGTGTGCTTTAAGATTGGATTCACTTGTTTACTTAGATTGAATGTTACTTTAATATGTGGTGCATTGCATTGAGTTCATTTTATCTTGCATACTTGTAGATAATTGTGTTGTTTTGATTAGATTTGTTTAACTTGTGCTTGTTATTTTACTTGTGCATTTTGTTATCATTTCATCATCATATCAAATAACCCATCACATCTATACATCATATATCAATAAATGCTAAGTCTACATCACACATGTATGCTAAAGCTAATCATCAAGTACCGTATCATCAATGGGGCAAGAGGGGTTGCGCATGATCACAAATCTATCCCCCCCACACCAATATCAAAAATAAAAACATGTTTTACTCAAAGTATCTCATCAACATGCAATATGACATCAGCTAAGGCTATCTCATAAATCTAACAACATGTGATACAAACATAAACATACAGATTAAGCATGATATCTCATAAACAAAATGTGATACATCAATAATCCATCAAATCATCATACATCATCATAAATATAAATGTTTGTGTACAAAACAATATGTCTCAAAATTACATCCGATACAATGAGCCATCATGGGCATCTATACAAAAAAATGTGCCTTCATCACGAGGCATAATAAAAAACAATACATAACATACATCTGTACAAAAATGTGCCTTCATCATGAGGCATGATAAAAAATAATACATATACATCCATACAAAAGTATGCCTTCATATCGAGGTGATACACCAAAAATATACATCTAATACATCAATAAGAGAGTCAACCATGACTCTCACCCTCTCGGGACTGCCTGGCCTAGGGCCTTGAGGAGGAAATTGTTGATGTGATGGTCCTACAGAGGCCATTGCGCTCTGTTGCACTATAGGTTGTTGAATGATCTGGCTGATCGTGAGGTCCTATAGGATATAGATCTAGACCTGCTAATGTCTAACTGATCAAAAGGGGTATCCCTTTGTCCACTTGGGACAACCTAGTGGTACGATGCCTTGTAGTAGGAGGCATTACCACTAGATCTCATCGTATCTGACTAGTATGTCTGGCATCCCAGATGCTAAAGATGCCCGCAGTAGAGCATCACACTCTCACTGTCACCCTAGCTATGTCTACCTGAACCTGTGTACACTCTATCGTCCACCTGAACCTGCTCGGCCACTAGCTGATCCCTCTCCACCTACAATTGTAACCTCTCTGTGATCACCTGATCTCGCTCTATCATGGCATGTACTCTCTTGTCCTAGCCTGATCTCACTCTGTCATGAGCTTATCCCTCTCTCCGATCACGTAGTCTCTCTATGCAATGGCTTGGTCCCTCTCAGCTGTACCCTAAAGTCTTAGGGCTACAACCTGTTGTAGTTGCCGTTGCAAGGAAACCACCTGCCCACCAACCTGTACATCCTCCTCCATATCCTCTCCACCCCCGTCATCTCCTCCACCTCCGGGTGGACTGTGTGGTGGACTCACGTGAGGGGGTGGTGGAGGTGCCTACAATGGTGTCCCATAATAAGGGGCAGGGGCATGTGGTGCCAATACCTATGGTTGCACCACTACCTGTTGTTGCACTAAAACCTACTATTGAACCAATACACCTGTTGTATTGGTACCCCTATATATGGTCCTATCTGAGGAATTACCTGTGCCTTCTACTTGTGCCCTAGGATCTGGGCCTATAATCCCCCCTGTGTTGTTGCATCTAGTACCTCCTATGGAATGGTCAATCCGATGGCAACACTGTCACATACCACCTGCATAATCTGGGGTCATCCCTGGATCCACTATCATGCACTAGTTGTACCCAAGGTTGTGGAACCACCTGTAAAAAGCTAGTACGAGCTTAACCCAACCTGATCCAAGGCCCCATATGGAAGGCCTCTCTATATCTACGTGCATACCACATCTCATCACCAGGAATCCCCTGGATGAGACCAAACTTCCGCTGGACCCGGTCCACTCTGTACCACTCCATGATATGGCTCCTGCTCCCAAGGATGAAATGATCCACTAAAACAGTGCTCAACTCAACTACATCCTAAGGCCAATGGTACAACCTGTATGGCCACCATGTGATCATGTGAGGTTGTACCTCATCAAATGCTCACCTGTAATAGTCTGTATCCCCCATGTGACCATGAATATCATCTCCGTCTGGAACCCAGCCCATGACAGAAGGCTCTCCAATAACTCGAGCTCTCAATGCTCCTACAGGGATGCCTATCGCAATATGGTCCCATGCCCATATATGTAACAAAGTGGTAAGACCCACAGACCTCTGTCCATGGTAAACTATCAAATGTAAATCTGTGTATAAATGAGTGAGTATACATTGACCCCAATAGTAAACCTCTCCTTGAAGAAGGTCGTGAATCACTCCAATAAGGCCCAAAGGAAACTGAGCACTAGTCTTTTCAGGAAACAATATGCCACTAACAAGAGCTAACAAAAACACAGGGACTTGTCCTAGCTGCTGATCGACCATACACCTCCTAATGAAGTAGTCATACCCCGACGGGGTATGTCTACCACTCCAAACATCTCGGCTATACATCTCAATATGGTCCTGTTGACCATCATATGTGATCAAGTGACCCTGAATAGGAACTTGTAAGATCTACCACACATCCTCTAAAGTGATGCTCATCTTGCTAGTAGGAAGACGAATGTCTAACTCTCACTCTGCCATCTCTCTACTAAGGCTGTGAGTAGGTTGTGGTCTAATGTAATCCATGGCATGTGGGTCACGTATGATAAACTGGTCACCTCCAGTGTGATCTCTAGGAAAATATGGTCCCAGCTTCTGAATGTCACCTCGTAGTCCCAGAGCCACCCATGTCTCTCTCGTGTCTCTAATACCTCTAATTCCATCTATGAGGTTAATCAGGTCATTTATTATGATCTTATTCTTCTTTCTTCTATCTATTAATTTCTTCATCTACCATCAAATTCTTCTATTTTGTTATCTAATTCATCTATTTTTACCATCTAGGGTTTCTAAAACCTTCATTTTCTTTTAAAAACATTATAAAAATGTCTTTTTATGCACTGGCGTGGCGGCACCAACGCACCCCTAGTGCATGGCACCAGTGCACTCCCTATTGCAGTGTGCACCCCCTTAGTGCACCGGCGCATTCTCAAATTTCGTCAACGCCCCCATCCATGCATAAGCATAGGTGCACTCAGCATCGCCCACCCCACATGGCAAAATTTGCATAGACGCATTTCTCCTTTGCATAGGCGCATGCGCGCCCATGCCGCTTGGAAATTTTTTGCATGAGTGCCCCTCTTAATGCACTAGCACATATGCCCACCCATGCATACAATGGCATACCCCATGAGCATAGGCATGCCCCAAGGGCCACACCTGCGCATTCACGTGCCTTTTCTACCCTAATCTAACCCTAATAAATGCATTTTACCAAAATTAAATGCTATAAATTGACAAAGTGAAGGGTTCAGACTTTGTGTACCTGTGGGCCATCCACTGGAAGTCTCATGTAGTCTCTCACGTGATCCGCATGGTGTTTCTAGTTCTGCACCCTCGTCATTTCCTCCTGTAGGTCAGAGCTCAATCAACAGTAAAATGGTAAGTGAATGTGGTAAATGAACTTGCCGTGATGGCTTATATACCCATTTTTACCCCCCATGCGACATGTTTCTCACCCCTGAGGCACCCTGGAGCCATCGTGGTTCTTCTAAATTCTTCTAACACTCACTGTGATGATTATTTTAAATAAATAATTATTTTGCGCCATTTTTACTATGCAAGGGCATGTTTTTGCTTCCCAACGGCCTTTTCTACTACTGGGGCATATTTTTGCCTTATGGTGACTTTTAGTGATGTCTCACAACTTCGTTATTTCTTCTATAATATTTTCTTCCTAAAAATTCAAAAAATTAAAAATATTAATTTTTTTTGGTAAAATCATTAAAAATCCAAAAAATTGCAAAAAAAATTCAAAAATTGGTAAATGACATGCATGCAGCTGAAGCCTGTATCAAATGCATTGTCCTCGAACATCAAAATTTGTCCTACAAAAACATCTTTCTTAGGTTCTTGCTTGTTCTTGTCTCAAACGACTTGTGGATCATCGTGATCTACCTCCATTAACAAAGTTGGCTTGCTTACTATGTCGGTACTCCCGTGCAATAGTGAGTTGTCAGAGACTGTGTCATAGTGCATGAATGCTTTCCATGGGACTACTTGTGTCCTCCGTTATTCCCCTCACATGTATCCTTGCTTGGGGCACCATTTTTAACCCTTGTCGTTACAACACGAACATTCGGGAACTGAAGCTTGATAACAAAAACATTGGTGCAACTGTCTTGAACATTGTTTGTTTGAGTATGTGTGATTGTACTTGTTTCTCTGTTAGGTTAGCTGGTTTACTTTCTCGTATTGCATTGCATTATGTATGTTGCATGGAGTTAAGCATCGTTTTACTTTCTCGTATTGCATTGCATTATGTATGTTGCATGGAGTTACGTATTTTTAACAATGAACAAATGTTAGTAATTTAGCTTTTCATGTTATCTTACACTTTTGTTTATTTCAATAAAGGTCGATGATGTAGATCATAGGGGCAAAATGATACAACAAAGTTGCTTATTGAAAGATTGGATGCAAAGATTGGGCTGGTCCTATATTCTCCATTATCATTTCTTATCACTACTAATTTTTCTTCCAAATCACCTGGGGCAATAAACAACCATGTTTATCCCTATCCTTATTTCTTCTATCATTTCAATCATATTTTCGATCGTCGATTGACTTCTTCTATCACCCCATCGACACTCGAGGGGGCATCCTTCATTCTACTAATTTTTCTTCAAAAATTTACTTGTTTATGCTTGTTTACTATATTTGAAGTGAAGTTACTTACTTCACCTCAAACAGGGGCAAATGTAGACACCTAAATTCCACTTTTGCAATCTTATTGCAAAAAGCACACTAATCATTCTCATTATTACCATTTTTGTTATAATTAGTGATTTCCACTAATTAACTAACGTTTCTTACCATTTTGGTCAATTAACAACACTTTGTTGATTACCTAACCTCTTTCGCATTCAGGATGCCACTTTATGATGAATCGTAAGTCAAAATCCTCTTCCAAACAGACAATTAGTGATTATTAGCTAATTAAGCCTATTTTACCCTTGTTTTGGTCAATATACCCTATTATTGGCTCAAATCCCTCTTCCAACCACTCAAAATCACCCCATTTCCCTCCACAACATCTCAACAAGCTTCAAAAGCTTATCCTAGCCTCCTAATTGACCCTAAGTGGTTGATTAAGGCTCCTCACATCTTAATCACTTGTTAATTCACTAATTATGATTAACAAAGCCTTAATCATGATTAGCAATTCTTAATCTAATTTGTGCTTTTAGTCCCACATGCACCAAGATGCTAGTTTTCCTCAAAGGAAAAACTATAAAAAGGACTAACCACATACCTTTAAACTTTACACCATGCTTTGATTTGCATCTCATATAAGAAATATGATTTATAGCCAAGCTCAATCCTTGCCTAAAGTCTTCAATGGGGTTAGTAGATGGGTATCCAATATGATCTTGTAGTCATTTGGAGAGACCAATTCACCTTCCTTGGAGTAGCAACAAACCCAATTTGATTTCCCTCTTAGATCTATTTAGGTCTATGTTAGTTTAGCAATTCAATACATAGTAAGGATGCTTTGTAGATTAATGTTTAATTCATTTAGTTTACATTCTTAAGCATGCTTTTAAGCTTTGATCATTGATGTTACATTCCTAAAACTTAGAAGCTTGACTATAGGTGGCAATGGTGTATAGGAACTGCAGTATGTCACATACAAAGGTCATAGTAGAGTCTTCGTAAGGTGGGGCAGTTCAAGATAGGTTGGGGCTACCTCAATAATATCTATGATATTGGAATGGGAATACTAGTATAGGAGCATGACCGCAATGTTGGGATGGGTTGTGGTCACGCAAAATGCTATACTCCATGTTCAATGTAAAAAATTTACACAATGATGTAGAATGGAGGTGACCGTTTATGGCATGTATTATGCCTACCGAGGAGGCAGGTGTAGGATAACTGGGAAGTCAATAACAAAGAAGATAGTGTGGATAGTCTTTGGACCAACAGAAAAATGGGTAATGTGAGTATGAGCCTTACTTATGGATGGAATGAGCCATGTGAAAATAGAGAAACAACACATAATGAAATAATAAATGGGCTAACATTAGGCGGAAAGACCTATTCACTTTAGGAATGACATAAATAACAAGTTAAGCTCATATCCATTATCAATGAAGAGTGCGCTTAACATCGACATTATGAATTCAAGATATGAACTAAAGGGCTTGATTAACTAAAAATGGGATATATGGGGATAGTTAATCTAATCTAGAATAACATGTAAATATAGTAAATAAATGCAATAAAAAACTATGGAAAATGACCCAAGCAACTATGAAAATGGAAAGTAGAAACCCTAATATGCAAGAAGAGTGAGGAATGAACTCAGCTGATTAGAGGAGCTCACTTGGACTACTGTGTCGCAGAGGTAACTGGAAAAATTGGAAGTAGGAATGACTATGCAGAGGCTAAAAAGGATGGATCTGGCTATCTCTCTAGACTGGAGTGCCTGGAGAGGGTCTAGGGTGCCTACGGGCAGTCTGGTCTGTAGAATGGGCACCCTGGTCTGTGTAAAAGATCTAGAACTGAGTTTCACAGGTCTGGAAGGTGGTTTAAAACCCTCGTTGTGTGTCACATTAGATTCATTGCATTGTGCCAGGTGTCGCTGATAATCCAAGATGATAAAAGACCTGTAAAAGACCAAAAGAAGTATCAAAACCCTAAAAAAAAGAATGCAAATGAATGGGTCAGACTGACCTCAGCTACCACAATAGTGGGCTTACTAACTGAGTGTTGCACTACATTTTGGACCCAAATGTAGTTCTGGTGTGTGTGTGCATCATGTGCCCTAGGTGCTCTTGTGTCAGTCACACTTTGTGAAGTAGTGAGCAATAACTAGATGTAGAAAATGTAATAGAATGTGTGCATGGAATAGAATAGAATCCCTCCCCCTATGCTTGTGTGATGCAGATGAACCAACCTTGTCCTTGTGATGGAGCTAATGGATGCAAATGATCTCCAAATGGATGCAACTCTAGGTGGATGATAGTAGTGACTAGTGCTTGGTCCCTCATTATGGTCTCATAACTTTATATTTATAGGGTTCTCTTGATCTAATTTTGTAATTAACCCCGAAATGGATGACCACCAAAAAAAGATAAGATCTCAAATGGCTAAAAAGCCCAAAAAGTGGTGGGAAAGTTCAAAAAGGATCAGGGCACCCTGGTGGGACCAGGGCACCCATGGTGCCCCAGTACTAGCCTGGTGCACCCAGTCAAGGCTAAAATAATGAAAAATGATGAAAGCTGACTGGGCATGTGGGTGTAAGAGGTTGGGAATGATGAAATAAAATAAAGTAAGATGGCCAAAAGATGGGGGTTAATTAGTACTTTCTTCACTCAAAAACCTTCCAAATAGTAGTATGAGACTGGAGACTAAATAATGTCTAAAGTGCATGATTTTGTGTCTACATTTTCCCCCCACTTTATGTTGGTGAGTGGAAATCTCGGTAACATAAAGTAGATAGAGATGTGTACCTGATGTCCATGAAGATTGTAGTAGAAAATGTGTTGAAGGACTAGACAAAGTGTGGAATGAAAAAAAGATGATGGAGCGTGGAAACTAAAGATGAAAAAGTGTAAAAAATTGATGAGAGTGAACCTAGGGTGGAAACGTGTGTGTAGTTGTTGATGTGTGTGATGTACCTGCATGGTTAGTATGGTGTGTGCTGCCACGAAATGTTGTTGTTGACGTCATGTTGTTATTGTTGTTGTTGCCCCCATTTGACTGCTTGTTTCTCATACGGGCCTGGACCTGCAAGGAGAAAATGATCAAGTAGTCAAATATGTATGTATGTGTAAAAATGCAATGTAAAAGACACATGTAAAAGTATGTAAATGTAAAATACACAAATGAAAAAGTGTAAATGGAACATGTGCACCTGATCCATGTCGAGAAAGAGAGTGTAGAAGGATATCCTGTACTGCCGGGGTTTTTTGGGTGATCCGATGCCATAGGCTGAAGAAGTGTAGGGAGGAATTCCATTGTATCCTCCAACCTTTAACTGCTTCCCTGAATGTGTGTGAAGAGATCTCTGTACGTCCTAGTTTTTTGGGTGATCTGATGCCACTGGCTGAAGAAGTATAGGGAGGAATTCCGTTGTATCCTCTAATCCTTTAACTACTTCCCAGAATGCTAAGGACACCATGTCCTATAAAATCCATTGTGTATGGGGTTCGTAGACTGGTCTGAACCCACTCGTTGTATGTAACCCACAATGCCAAGGGTGGAAAGTGCACTGAACTGAACCGGTGTAAATGCGTTGTGTAGTATGTAAAACCCCAAATGATGCCCCCCTCTTTGGGGGTGCATGCAACGTCACTGATAGGAGAATGTTACCCCAAAAGAGGACCAACCACATGAACTCTGAAACTCTTCCCTAGGGGGAAGGGAATGCACTTGGTAGAAACCAAGGCATGCACACAAACAAGAAGGCTAGCCAAAGACAAGTGTTAGTACAAACAAGCATGCATAGTAAAACAATGTGTAAGCTACAAACAGTGTAAAAGCTACCAAGAAAAGTAGTAATGTAAACATGCAAGAAGACAAAGTAAGCCACACAAAGCAGGCTGCAAACATGGGACATCACTCATGATGTCACAAGACATGCAAGGCCATCATGGCCGCATACAAACAAACAAGTGTGCACACCAAACATAGGGCAAGGCCCACAAACAAGAACAAACAATAACAAGACAATGTAACAAACAAGTATGGAAGCAAATATCCCTGCATAACAAATGTTGCACATGAAGCACCCATTAGCATGTTAGAAAGATAACTAGTATGTCAAAAGTCATGTATAACCATGTAATGAAAGTGCTAAGTACAAAATGAAACAATAACACCTGTGAGAGATGAATGTGGATGCCCCCAGTGACCAGTGTAGGAAGGGTAGAAGGTGAGCATCCATGTTGTGTGTAAGAGACCTGTATCTGTGATCACAACTAGAAAAATATGTGAACATGCATGTGTGGATGATATAGATAAATGACATACAAGTAATCTAACTAGCATGTGTAATAAAGTGACCATGAACAAGAAAAAGTAAGCAAGAGTAAAAGCAACCATAATATGCAGTATGTTGTGGATGGATGGAATGGAATGCAATATGGATGATAGGAGCCACGTGCCCCCTGAGTGAATGGAAATGTATGCAGTGAGGTTCATTTGGTTTTCCCCCTCAACACTCAAGAATGAACCGTAAATGAGAGTGTGTCATCGGGAAATGGTCGAATAGTGTGTGTTGTGTCTAGCACGTTGTGATGAGTATGTATGTGTAGTGATGATGATATGTGACATATAGAAGAGATGTGTGTGAACCTTATGAACCTTATAGACAAAATGAAAGAGTGATATATCCCTAAACGTATATCACTAAGATGAATGTAAGGAGTGATAATTTAGCCTAAAGTGTATATCACTACAAGATGAATAGTAGGGAGTGGTGATGTAGCCTAAAGTGTATACCACTACAAGATGATAGAGTAAGTGACCATTTAGCCTATAGCATATGTCACTATCCTAGAAATGTCACATGATGAAAGGTTTAATGATAAACATGTGATGAATGTAAGGTCCATTTGATTTGTAAACCCTCGGCAGTCGAGTATGGACCGAGGAACTAAAGTGCGTCATAAGGTAGTGAGTGCAACACGTAGAAGACAATGTAGTATATGTAATGATGATGATAGATGACCATATGATGTGTGTGTAATGTGTGTATAATGTGTAGAATGCAATATGTGTAATGTGCCTAAAAGTGCATGTATGTAGTATGATAGTAGTATGTAATGTGTATGATGATGTATGATGAAGACTAGTATGATGTATGATGTATGATATGCAAAAATAAAATGATGTATGATAAATGTAGAATGTGTGATGTAAACATGATGTGTGATGAATAATGTGTAATGTGTCACCTATAGTGTAGTGTGTGGGGTTCATGTGTAGTAAGCCCTCAACAGTCAAGTGTGAATGAAGCATAAGAGTGTGTCATCGGGAAATGAGGATGCTAGTGTGATGAATATGCCTATGATGAGGATTGAATGTATGAGAATGCAAATGATGAGATATAGTATAATGTTATGATGTGTGAACTAATGCATGTAGTGAATGATGTATATATGTAATGTGATGCACAAGGGGGGATGTGTAATGTTATGCCCCCCCAAGTGCATGTAATGGTGCATATATGAACATAAATGATAAATGATGTATGAAGAATGGTGAAGTATCATAAAATTTTGTAAGATTGATTAGTGATGGGATAAATAATGAGAGTATAGTATGTGTGATGAGTGATAGATGATTGTAAATGTATGTATGTATGAGTGGTTATGTAATAGATAGATATATTAATATAAAATGAGAGTAGGTTCTTGATTGTAACAGACCCCTCAGCAGTCATATAAGAACCATAAGAATATGAGTGTGTCATCAGGAGGGTAGAGTGACAAGAGTCACCTACCAAAGACCAAGTTTGTGTTTAGTGGTGGAAGCATGGTCGGAAAAAGTAACAGGAGGACCATGTGATTGTGGTGGAATTTGTAATGTGTCATGACCACTAGTAGGAGGATTAGTTTCTTTGATGAAAGTAATTGGTTGGAGCTTATACTTGAGAGGAGGCCAAGTTGCACTGAGTTTTAAAGGAGGTTCTTAGGTTGACTTGGTAATACAATAGATGACTTAGTAGGAGGAGGTTGTGAACTAATTTTGATAGGTGGTTGATTATGTTGACTTGGTGATGTCGTAGGTGGTTTCTTAGGTGGCTCTTGACTAACAAACTAACATTTGACAAAGAGGTGAATGCAAATTTAGGAGCCCATGTGGGTGTAGCTTAGTAGATGGGAACCCATTAATATGTAAATGAATGTGTGCAAGTGAATGAAATAAACCTTGATGCTCAAGATGTTTTATCCTTCATTGTAAAGTGTGGCAATCATTGTCATTATGTCCATTGATTCGATGATAATTGCAATATGGATGACCTTGATATTTTGTTAACTGATAAGGAGGATAGTAATGAGTAGGTGGTAAAGTGATCAATTGATGACTAAGGAGTGCAATAAGAATGTCATGTTGCTTAGTATTATGCTCAAATATGAGAGGCTCAGGTAATGGCATGACTTGAGGTTCACTATATGACATGTAGTGGACATAGATTGAAGATGAGATGTAGAAGGAGAACAAACATGAGCTTGAGAAGCATCCTTAAGCTGTTGGATTTCAGATTTGAGAGATGTGATTGTGGATTCCATGGCCTGAAATTTGTCTTAGAATAAATATTGAAGAGCTTGAATTGAGTCCAATAGGGGTTGATTAGATGGAGGAACACTAGGACTAGGTAAATAGATAAAGATTGAATATAGGACTTATTTTGTGTGGTGGCGTATTGTCATCAAAGATACTTGGTGTCTAAGGATTTTTGTAAAACAACCTGACAATTGGGATATCTCTTAAGTAAATCAGATAAAGAAACTTGACCCATGATAGACGAAAATGAAAGATGAGGATCCTAAGCGTGAAAGATGTCGGGTTCACCAAAATGATTAACTAAAAATGGGGAATATAATAGTTAATCTAATCTAGAACAACATGTAAATACAGTAAATAAATGCAGTAAATGACTATGGAAAATGACCCAAGAAACTAATCTAATGAAAATAGAAACCCTAATATGCAAGAGAGTTAGGAATGAACTCAGCTGATTAGAGGAGCTGCTGGACTGTGTCACAAAGGTGACTAGAGAAAATCTGGAAACAGGAATGACTGTGCAGAGGCCCCAAAAAGGATGGATCTGAGCTATCTAGCTGGACTGGAGCACCTGGAGAGGGACTGGGGCACCTGTGGGTGCTCTGGTCTACAGAATGGGTGCACCCTGGTCTGTGCAAAAGGTTCAGAACTGAGTTTCACAAGTTTGATAGGTGGTCCGAAACCCCCGCTTTGTGTCACATTAGATTCTTTGCACTATGTCAGGTGTCGTTGATAATCCAAGATGATGAAAAGACCTGCAAGAAAACCAAAAGAAGTATCAAAACCCTAAAAAAATAAGAATGCAAATGAATGGGTCAGACTGACCTCAGCTGCCACAACAGTGGGCTTACTAACTGAGTGTTGCACTACATTTCAGACCCAAATGTAGTTATGTTGTGTGTGTGTGTGCATCATGTGCCCTAGGTGCTCTTGTGTCAGTCACACTTTGTGAAGTAGCGAGCAATAATTAGATGTAGAAAATATAATATAATGTGTGCATGGAAATAGAATAGAATCCCTCCCCCTATGCTTGTGTGATGCAGATGAACCAACCTTGTCCTTGTGATGGAGCTAATGGATGCAAATGATCTCCAAATGGATGCAACTCTAGGTGGATGATAGTAGTGACTAGTGCTTGGTCCCTCATTATGGTCTCATAACTTTATATTTATAGGGTTCTCTTGATCTAATTTTGTAATTAACCCCGAAATGGCCGACCACCAAAAAGATAAGAAGCTGAAATGGCTAGAAAGTGCCCAAAAAGTGGTGGGAAAGTTCAAAAAGGATCGGGGTGCCCCTGGTGGGACCAGGGCACCCATGGGCCCCAGTACTAGCCTGGGCACCCCAGTCAAGCTAAAATAATGTGAAATGACAAAATTTGACTGGGCATGTGGGTGTAAGAGGTTGGGAATGATGAAAGAAAATAAAGTAAGATGGCCAAAAGATGGGGGTTAATTAGTACTTTCTTCACTCAAAAACCTTCTAAATAGTAGTATGAGTTTTTAAAATTCGTTAACACGTCATATATTAAGTGGTCAAACTTGTGTCACACTGTAGGTTAGGACAAAATGCAAGTGGGTTTGGGAGGGATTTAATTTTTATTTGGTTGTTTTGTCGATTTTTAGGATTTCATTTTGGAAACTCGCAACTACTTTTTGGCCAAACACCATCGACTCCCCTTAAGCATGAGGATCAATGGCATCGGGATGGGGAGAAATTTTTACAGGGGCCGATGACGTAAGCTAGAGAGTCGATGGCATTTGTAGCTATACACATGACTTTATAATTTTTTGCTTTTGCATGCCAAATCAAATTTTCAAAGTTCTAATGCTTGTTTTTTTGTCATTTTGTGCATGGAAGGAGATTGTAGGATCCACCTATGGATGAATGTTGATGTGAAATGGCTAAGTGGATTGAGTTTTAGATTTACTTAGGTAGAGATAACCAATTATAGGGTTGGGGTTTTTAGGGGAACCATGTAGATGTCCAGGATACCTTTATATCTAGACTTGTTCCAGATGTTTTTGGCCGTATGGAAGACTAGGTCCAACACATTTTGGTGATGTAAAGGACATGATACCATGAAGATGACCCTAAATTTGTAGGATGTTCATCATATTTTAGGGTTATCCATTAGAGGGACCTGCATGTAGTGTGGTTTTACACCATACATTGGAGAATAGGGAATGTTAGTCATATGGGCTACTAGGAGTGAGACATATGATGAGAGTATGTCATGTGTTTTACTTAGCATAGTTTATGCTTCAGGGAATCCAGTTATCCAGAAGGTAGTTATGGGGATTGTGGTATTACATATAGCGTGCCATAAGGTAGATAAAGCCATCTTGTTGTTTCTGATATGACAGTATGTAGGGACGTTGTGGATCATGGCGTGTCTTTAAGTTGGGGCACCACCATATAGGTGTAGTTAGTACATGATCTATACAAGGTCATACACATAGCAAAAAGGGTTGTGGGACCCGTCATTCTATTGACAACTTAGATATATAAGAGGTTTCCAATGTATCAATTGAAAGGGACACCATTGGCAGTAGCAGCATATAAGGTCTTTAGTCGACTCCAATGAAGAAACACCATCGAGCAGGTAGAGAACTAAATTTTGAGAGTGAGGTTTCAACCACATAATAATTTAGGAGGGTCAAATGATGTTTACTCTAAATAATGTTATACCTTTGGAAAAATAGGATAATATTCATCATATGTTTTTTATGACTTAACATTAAATAGAGTACTTAAAATTGTCTATCAATTTAATATTCTATTAGTGAAATAAACAACAATATTAGGCTTAAGAACCCATTTTATCGCTCACATGAAGATTGAGATAAATTTTGAACGTCAACCTACTTGTAAGGAATATCCATTACAAAACAAATTGAACATCAAGACAATAGAGATGACACAATAATGGATTTTCAAAAATAACCCTTGCTACACACATCTCATTATGTGTAGTTAATCTTTACAAATGTGAGGTCAATTCCAGTAAATTAAATGGGTGTGAGTGGGAATGATTCATGATTCAATTTGATCTCATAACAATTATCTGGTGCAAGTTAGGAGGGATTTAGGAAATGTAAATGATCTATTTACACAGTAAATCTACATATTAATGTGTTTTTGTATGATTATATAGTCCTAAAATGATACATGTCCTAGTGGGAAAACCAAAGAATATAGACTGATAGTCCATTTTTTTAATGTTCTTTTCATACCTTAAGAATCAAATATGTCCTAACAACTAAATGAAAATGACGGTAAACACCTATACTAAATGGCAATCCCCATAGTACAAATGGGGACATGGATCAGACTTACATATACCAAGTATCATGAAGTGGAATCAATGAATACCTGATGTTTATAAGTTCTAATAGCTCATTATCATCTTATGCATTTCTTAGTCATAATCTAAATTGATCTAATGGAGACAAGAGCACCAATGTGGTCCATGTGCACTATATATGCTTCAACCTTACAACATTATAAATTAGTTTTCTAAGAAATTTATTTGTATTACCCTAAATTATATGTTACACTTGATCTAACTTAACTATTGCATTCAATATCATACCATCACCACATGTGTCTAGGGAGGCACATTGTACTACTCCTTGTTTCAATTGAGAATTACCACCATGAGATTCCTAGTCATGTAGTGTTGGGATCCAATGACATATATCTAGCATGAAAAATTGAAAATTTTCCATGACAACTTAATCCCACACTAAAAAATCCTTGACCCAGGTAATGTAAACCTTTCCCTCTGGCCAATTTCTGACTATGTAAACCCCATCATGGCTGAGAGGGATGTGCTAACAAGATTTTTAAAGTGTGTTTCACGTGTAGGTAAGTTGGTGAGAATCAATTCATGGTTTCATTTGGGTCCACTTTGAAGGAACTGCTCCCAGGGGCTTAAAAAGGCCTATTTTCAGGACTTTGGCACCTAATGAACACCCTTTGGGGATGAACCAAGAAGAGATAATGCATCCAAGAAGTGTGTGATAGAGCTATGATATCATTAAAGGTAGTTTAGGGAAGTTATGTAAGGAAAAATAGGTTGAGGAACAAGTTATGCAACATCGGGCTACTTATTACACAATGTAGGGAAATGAAAGAAGTAAAAAAATTAGTGAGCTTGTTCTGGGAATGGTTCAGGAGCCTTGGTATATTTTTGAAGTGAAAAAATACTCATTGGAAATATAAAAATTCCTAATTCACATTGCAAAAGTTTTGGGAGATTCTTGTCCAGGATTTTGAGATATTGACCCTGATAGTGCAAGATGAAGACCCCGATCCTAGTGGAGATTAAAATGAGCGTTTTGAGAGTTCCAAAGGGAGTTAGGACCTGATTAAAAAGTAAAATTGAATATAATTCAACCCTCTACATGCCCCATGTGATAAGTTAGAAAAAATTCAAGTTTCTCTTAGGTGCTAGTTTGACCTTCCAGCGCACAGGCTTGAACAGAATAAAAAAGTGGTCAAATTTTGAATTTTAGGAATAATTGGATCCTAAAATTCATGGTAATGATCTCATAGGTATTTAACATGAGTCAAAATCATATAAATTTTTCCCATGAAACTCTCAGGGAAGCTCTGAGGGCAAAGACTCACTCTTGGGGTCTATTTTTGGCAGTTGTTGGTGAAGGCAAGCTTACTATAAGTGTCCAGGTTGCACTTTAGCACCTTGGATGTAATTTTTAACCTTTGAACTTGGTGAAAAGGTGCATAATGGGTGCAAAAAAGTGTGACCCAAGGTGAGGAGGATGATGTTTTAAGTTTTTGTCACTTAAGTGACTATTACTTTGGGTGGTTAGGTGAGTGTTAACACTCACAGGTTAATTTTGGCCCCATCCTCATGTTCCAGCACCCCCATGGAACACTTGAGAGCCTTGATTGCACCTTTTCACCTGGTGAAAAAGTTTAAATAGGTGTAAAAAGTGTGACCCCAAGGGAGGAAGAAGATTTCGTCACTTAAAATAACTTTGATGGTTAGGTGTGCACAACTCAAATTTGTCCCCCCTCCATGATAACCTGAACCCTTGGCGCCATTTTTAAGGATTGGAGACCATTTGCACCTTTTCACCTGGTGAAAAATTTCATCAAGTGCAAAAAATTGTGATCCCTTTTGCTCAATTTCTCTCCTCTTCCATCACTAAACTCAAACTTGCTGTCCTAGGTCATTGTTTTCCACTCAATGCATGCATCAAGCTTGTCCCCCTCCTCATGTTAGCTTGACCCATGGTGCATTTTTTCATGTTTGATTTCTACAATTTTTCACCATTTCACCACTTACCAAATGTGGTAAGGTGTAATGGAGGCTCCCAGACCCATTTAGAAAGTCTAACTCACTCTCTCAACCCGGGTTAAGTGTAAGGTGTGCAAGTGAAGTCAAAAGGTGGTTTTGCTTAACCTATGGTTAAAATTTCAAACATTCAAATCATCCTTAGCCATTTTTGGAATTTTAAATTTCAAATCTATTTTCCCTCCATTTATCTTTGTGACCATTCATGCTCAATTTTTCAAGAAACGCCATGCTCGGAAACATATTTTTGCTTATATCTCACAAACCCTTGCTCCGTTTTCCATGAGATTCGAACTGAAGCTTCCCTACATGAATGCCATTAGAATGAGTTTTGGCATGACCTCATTGATTCCATTATCCAATTTTTATGGACATATAAAACTTTCATCCATGGAAAACTTCTTCCTCAGATATCTGGAGTTGCAGCGAGCCAAACAAGCTAAAAATCGGAGCATGAGATCCTTGAAAAATTAGCTTTCCAATGAGTACTTTCTTGCACCATGAAAATAGGTATGATTGGAGTTATATAGGACTATTATTTTTTAGAATTATTCCCTATTCAATGAAGAACACATAGACCTCAAGTTTCCTTTTCAATTTTTTGAATCCAAATGAGAGAAACCCCTGAAAATTAGAGCAAAACATCTCGGTGAGAAGTAGAATTTTTGGAGACCTTTTTCAGCCCGATCCAACACCCTGTGGCCAATGTATATTTTTAGTAAGTCCAAATTTAATACACTTACTAAAGGTTTTAGGTCCAAATAAATTAATGGATTCAAATACACTAAGTTCATTCCCAGAGGAAAAGTGCTCAAAAGTGACAATTCAGTGAAATTGCCAAAACTAGTCACCCAAGAAGAACTTACTAAAAATAGTAAGTGTCCAGAAAAGGATCAAAATGGTCATGGTTTTTCATCCTCCATTCCTCACTAATTTCAACCTTCATGGAGGTCAAACTCATGCTTTCAAAAGGGTGAAAAGTGGCATTGTGTCTCAAACAGAAGAGAATCCTTCTCGGTTCCCAATTTTGGTCATAATGGAGCATTCTGGTCTCAATGTGTTTCTCACTTCACCGGATGGGTTGATCATAAGTTGAAAAAATGTTTCATCCATATTCTCACCTTCATTCTTCACATGGTTGAGGTACTCTTCACCTCATCTCATGGATGAATCCATTTCCCCAAGGCCTCAAATCATCACAATTTTGAACTATGCAGGCAATGGTCTCAAGTTTTCATCAAGGACCTGATAGTTTGGAGGAATTTTAGTGTTTCAAGGATTGAAGGCTTGTTCAATTGAGGGAAATATTCCTTCATTGTCTTCAATGGTCCTCACCTTATTTTCCAGTGGCCAATCATTCAAGGCATGAGCTCATAATGTGCAATGTTGCAGAGTTGGGGCAATGCTCATCACTCCTCTTCTCAATGTGTTCAAGCAGTGTTGCAGAGGTTCATCATTTCAAGAGTGTTCAAAGGTATTCATCAGATCTCTTCATCAATGCATCATAGTGGAGGGTCATCATGGATCGATTTTCATCTTCAACCTCTTGGATTCTGATCTTCATCAAGGTGGAGGCATCTTCATCCATGCTTTGGAGCATTTCTTCTTTCCTCTCTCTCTCATTCTTTCTCCTCTTCTTTCCTCCTAATTCCTCATTGTAAACATGATCATGATGTTTTTTCCTATTCATTTAAGTGATAATGAAATATTTGCAAGATGTAAAATTACTTCCTCAAATTATAAGAGGGGTACTTAATTTTTTCTTTCCTAGGATAACAAAGAGTCACAAGTTGAATAGGGATATGAAGAATCATGTGGGGGGTAGATGAAGAGTTGAAATGTAAAGCTATAAAAGGAGATGATCTCCTCATTGTAAGGGGATGGTTATTCTTGTCTACTAGCTCCCGTATTATTTCTAGGAACAAATGATCAAATTATTCTATTCCTTGTCTAAAATTTTCTATCTCCATCTCAACTTCATACTATGAGAAATTGTAATTGTGCAATATCATGCAAGAAAACTTTGTGTTTCTTGGTTGTATCTTGTTCCTCTTATCTTTCCATATTTTCTTCTAATTGAATGCATGGAACTACTCTTGATTTTATGTTGGCGAACTCTACATGTGTTATTTGCAATATAAAATCCCTTCTCATACTTTCTCTCCTCACCTTTCTCCCTCACAATTCCTCCCTTGTGTTCCACACAAGCACTTTGCCACAAGTATAGGGAAGTATTCATGTGTGATCCCCTGGTAGTAAGGCCACCCAAGAAATTATATTAGTGTATATATTTGTTTCCTTTTTTCAATAAATGGAGTTCCCCATTCAATTAGAGGGACCTAGTCCAGAGCGTTGGTGAAATCCCACAATTTTATTGAAAAATTATTTCACCAACCATTAGAGTGTAATACTTATCAGTTTGATAAATTATCTACAATGGTGCATGTGCTTTTATAATAAGGATAATCAAGCGAAATAACTTCTGGATGAATGTCTATTTACCCTCTAGGTAAACATTGAGTTTCATGGATGCAGGCTTTTATCACTAGACATAATTCATACCCACATGAGGTGACAATTAATTTTAATTGGCACACAAACATTTAGTCCTTCACATCCAATCTGATAGGATGTCTGGGTATTGTCATGGTAAATAAATGCAGTCTTTTATGCCATGGACGCTAGAGTCTGTACCCTCTGAGGATGCACATTCTTAATTATGCATGATGGAAAAGGACCCAATGATTACCTGTCTAAAATGCAATTATTGGCTACCCTCTGGGATTTTGGTTTTAGATGTAGGAGGAACAAAGGTTGATCATAAGATGGATAAGATCTGTACCCTCATAATGGTGCGTATCACTTTCCTCCATGATGGATATAATGCGTGTACCCTCTAGACGTGTGATTTATCTCCATACAATTTAGGTCCAAGACAAAAGAGAATGCTACTGGTCAAATAATGTATCTACATGTAATCAAGGCATCTTAGTACCCTAAATTAGACATTGAGGGTGTCAAAGGGTCGTACCTTATTAATGCATGATCAATCATTGCAATGCCTATTATTTGAATAAGATGAAACCTTATACGACTCATTAACTTTTGATCCATAGCTCGATTAAGGTGATATTTATTGAAATTGTGTATTTTTAGCAATCTACGCCATTGGTGAATTTTTATCACATATTTGGCAAATTTAAAAGTGTGATTGATATTGATAATGTGGTGTCACTCAGATTTCACCCTGAAATCTGCGACTACCCTATCCGAAAAATTTTCGTACTTTTAAAATAATGGGTCGTTTTGTGTTTTTATTGCCTGAAAGTTCTTGTATTGCGTCAAGATAATCCCAAAGAGCCATATTAGCCTTTTTCGCCAAATACCCAGATGCCCAAAATTGTTTTATTCTGTCGTCGGGATTTGTCTGCGGGAAATTTGTATTTAATTATTTTGAGCCCCGTATGAGGCTATTTGCGCTCTGTTTTAACTCTATTATGAGCGAATATGTTATTATTCCTATGTGCCAGAAGGGTTTTAACTTATTTTAAGTTTTGGGCTTTATTTGTAACTTTTGGCAATTTTTCGTGTTTTTGTGGTGTCCCGTTTCGTTTTCTGTGAAATTTCTCTGGAACAATTCCTTTGCCGGGTAAGCCCGATTTTTGGCCTGGAGCAGCTGGAAAACATATACGCACATTATGCCCGGAGGAAGTCGCCATCGGAGGTCTGGATCACTGGGAAAAAGCGAAGTCGTGCACAGAAAAGCCCTTGCGGGGATGGGCGCATTTTTGGAAAACAAAGGATTTAAGCTGCAATGGGAAAAATAGAAGCCGCAGGCAGGGTGGGAATTTTGATAGAAAATTACCTGCCTAGAAGCAGCAGGCAGGGTACTTTTTCCTTTTTCCCGTGATATAAAATTCACTTAAGCTGCAGTGGGAAAGTTAGAGGCTGCAGGCAGGCGGGAATTTATTGCCTGCCTTGCAGGGTAAAAATTCCCATGGTGAAATAAAAGAAAAGTGACTTAAGTGAAATCATGGGATTTTATTGCCTGCCTTGCAGGGTAAATAATCCCATTGTCAAAGTCAAATCACTTAAGTGGATCATGGGATTTCTGGTGGCTGCCTTGCAGGGTAAAGAATCCCATTGTCAGAAATTCTTAAAAATAGAATTCTATTATGCAAAAAAGTGCGACCCACCTTTGGGTGAATAATAATGCATTAAATAAATATTTGTTAATATTTATTCACCCAATTTTGCGCCCAAGCTTGGAGGAGTCAACAACAAGTCAAAGATGGAATAAATCAAAGGAATTAAATGCATTAAATTTAATTTATTTAATGGCTACCCTCTTCCTCTCAAAAAGTGCGCCCCATTTGGGAATTGTTTAATGTTTTTTAAGGCATTAAAACATTAAATTAATTTCTATTTTCAGTGGCTATGGTCAAAGCACACTGTGAAGCTTAAGTGAAGTGCTGTGTGAAGGATTAAATTGGATTAATTTAATTTATTGGATGGCTGTCCTTAAACATGCTATTTTTAAAAGAGAAAAGCATGATTTTTAATTAATTAATTGCCTTTAATTGTTAGGGCAATTATTAATTATAGAATTGTGAAGGTTATATAAGCATGGGCAGCCATATGGGTGAATTATTTAATTCAAAGGTAAAGAATTGCAGCCAAGAGGAAAAGTGCGCCCCCATTTGAGGAAGGATTTTGCTCAGACAAAGTGCTAACAAAGGCTAAAAGCTTCCATATTTGGCGCATGCTTTGAAGGAGGTTGATCTTTGTCCGCATAATTGTTTTCACAGGTGTTACAGGAGCTCAGGTGTTGATTGAAAGGATTCATGCTCTCTTTATGTGCAAATTAAACACCAATTTTTGGGGCAGCAGGCTTGAAAAGTGCAGATTTTTACAATTAAAATTCACTATTCATGCTCCGGTGGCCATTTTTGTCTGAATAAATTGCAGGAATTCATTACAGGTGCTTTACAAAAGAAAAGGAGTTTTTATCAATGTCCAATACATTGCATATATCCTCCGAATCTGAAGAATTGTCCAGATCTGCACCAGTATTGAAGAATTCCAGCCAAATAAGAAGAAAAAGAATTATTCAGACAAAGATAGACAAAGCTATGGCGAAGAAAGATGAAAAAGAAAGCACAACGGAGTCATGCATCACTTCTAAATTTGCAGATATTGGAGACACGGATCTAGGCTCGGAACCTCTTGCTGAATTGATAGACAGATCCAGAGCAGGAAAGACTTCACTCATGCGTGCAGGAGAAACTTCACTCATGCGTGCAGATTAAAAGCAGTGGAATTATTCGAGTTGCAGCTTTTCCATCCATAGCCCAGTTGCCAAAGTTTGTTATGCAGGTGCAGATCCATATCCAGATGCAGATACAGATGCAGATGCAAATCCATATGCAAATCCAGATCCAGATCCAGATCTCATAGTTGCAAAAGCTTCCGGCACAAAGGCTTCATCCTCTTGTTTCGAATGCAGCCCGTGAAGAAGTTAGTGCGTGGAAAATTCCTTCCAAGATCTTGTGCATGTGCTCTCATCTTCCAGTTGAAGCCTTCATTGAATTTTCATTCACCCTGAGTGCTTTCCAGAATTTTTAATTGCTCATATGCAATTAAAAATAAGGATGATGAGTTATCTACGGCCAACCTTGCACTGATGCATGTACAAAAGAAGAACTGCAAAAGCTTCAAGGATAAAAGAGAAGACAATGCGAAGGCAAAATTCCAGCTTGCTTCCAATTCCAACTGCTTGCAATTCCAGCTTGTTTCTAGATCCAGCTGCTTCCAGATCCAGTTTGAATCAGCTGCATGCAGACATGAAAAAGGACAAAGTCAGCTTTCCTCTTCCTTCTTCTTTCCTCCGACAAAGTCAGCTTTCCTCTTCCTTCTTCTTTCCTCCAACAAAGTAATTGAGCGATCAATTAAATTATACAACTTAAGTGATTGGTTTAAAAGCCATTACTTGAAGAAGTCAACTACTTGGAGATAGGTGGCAGGCGTGCAAAATAGAAGGTTCTATTTTCAGTTGCAAATCATACATGTCACGCAAAGAGGAATTCCAGGAGGAAGATTGCCAGTTGTTTCTTTCCGACTTCCACATGTGTCAGTTCAACTAAAGCTTCCAACTTGTAATTGCCCCTCTACATTCTATAAGTAGAGGAAGAACCTTCGGGTTAAATCGATCAGAATTTGTGAGAAGCAATCTTGTGTTCTAGACTTTGTGTTGAACCCCTGAGAGCAACTTGGAGCAAAGGAATACAAAGGAGCAGGTTTCCGGAGAACTTTGTGTCACGGTGTACTGTGTTTCTTGCTTTGAATCTTAGATCTCTTGATAAACTTTGTGTTATTTTAGATCTAGATCTAGAGCTGCCTTTGTTTTATAATTCTGTGTGTTCATATCTATTAAGTTTCTTCTATGTGCATGCAATTAGCTCTGCTATCTACTAATTGGGATGCACATCTTCCCCATTTCTTCTCTGTATTTCCTTTACTTCCTTTCTTAAACAGCTGCTTACTTGCTGCAGAACTTCTTAGTTATGGTTCATGAACTAAGTGGTTAAAGTAAAACCCCTGATAGATAATAACACATTTTTATTGACAAATCTGACACGGGAGCCTCACCGGTTAAATGAGGGAGATTTATCTCATGACTGCCTAGGTTTGATGCTATGCAGAAAATCTAGCCAACGAGGTATGAAGGGAAGTCTCACAGGATGTGGAGGGGTAGTGAGCATATGTGGGGAAGACACCAATGCGATGTTTTAAGACAATGCCAATGGAAGTCACCTAATCATCGGGGTACAATAGATGGGATCATCGCCCATGAGGTCACCAGCTTCATGGTCAAAACTAGTGACTTGATCATCTTCCTCTCTGAGGGAAAATAGATCAACTAGGTCGATAGTGGTGTGTGGAGGTGTAGCGAGTGAAGCAGTCTAAGGCTTAGGCATCGATTGGGAATAAGTATTAACTACACTCAAGGATTCTTCTTGTATGAGGATGGCAGCATCCACTGCACAAGAGTCAAGTATAGTCTCTAAATAGACCAAAAACTCTAATGGGGGTTGTGGTGTACGTAAGACAACAACATGAACTGAGGGATCCTTACGAGAATGAGGCTACAATGAAGGAGGTACATGTGATACGATAATCTCAAGGATATCAGAAGTTTTGATTCTAAGTATGACCTCATCCCAAACATTCTATACATATTTTACATTATAGATCTAGCCCACTATCATTGTGCAACTTGCACAAGGGAATCCTAGGGAATCATTACACACACTTACACAAATAGCTACATGGATGATGAAATATAGTGCAACACTCGGTATTAAGTTCACTCTTTGGGTGACTGCTGGGGTAATTCTGATTCTAAATTCTATCCCCTTGAATCTTATAGATACCTCCTTAGTGAGTAAATTTGACACATTTACAAGTTGAGGAAGAAAATTTGCACATGAGATGAGTTTGAGGCCACCCTAGGAGAATATTATAAGATAGGAGAAAGTTAAAGACCATGAATTTAACATGGACACTACTAGGAGGAATGCTGATAGGTAACCAAATACACCCCATAAGAGGAATTTTTCGGCGGTCATACCCTTGACAAGTGGTACATGAATAGATTTTAAGTTTTCTATAGAGTAACCAAAAGCCTTAATGAAGTATAACGAAGCAACACACATGTCATCCCCTTCATCAATGAGAGCACACTTGACCATAGTGTGGCCAATATGGTCTAAGATGAAAAGAGGTAGATCATCTGCATAAAGCAAGAGCTCGTCATGGATCATAAATGTTATATGAAAATGAATATAAGATTCAGCATTAGTGGTGAGGTTAGTATGGACGGAGAGTTCCTCACAAACGGTGGATGCTTTCCTTTAAGCCTTGCAATGTGGTACTCTACCCCAAAGTTGGAGAAAAGGGGATGTTCCTGTCGAACAAGGGCATCATCAAAATGCATGTGGTATCGAGGTGATGTAAGCATGAGTTCTAGAAAAGGTACTTGGCTAGGTAGTTCGAAACGACAAATGCTTTAAAAGGATCCCACTCATTATGCCTGAACTATGTAATGGAATGAGATTGATGGGAGTCCTCGGAAGAAGAGCCAAAAGAAGCAGGGGTAATACGGGACACTTCAGAAACTGGGTTTTTCTCAGTTTCTACGTCATCGACCCTACAAGCTTCACTACAGGGCCCATGGGGGTCAATGGTATCTGTAATTAGGGGTCCGAGCACCATCAGTTCTATAGGATATTTTCCACATGGGCCATTGACATCTAGAGGAGGGAAATTTTTTCCTTGGGACGCCAGATTTTGAGGCACATAAGTGTATATAACTCTATGAGTTCGATGCTGGAATGATGTGGGGTATTCATGCTCTTCATAAGCTATGAAAAACCTCACATCATTAATGGCCATCATATTTTAAGGAAGATAGTATCTATCAACTACATTGGTCTTAGCATGTTCTATGTTTTTTTAGAACTTTGACCATGTATTATGGTTAGGCATGGGATTAGAGAAGACATGTAGCTTCTCATTAGCTTATTTAATTTATTCGTGATGATTTTTTTGGTATGTCACATCACGTTTTTTAACTGCTTCATTAAAATGCTCCCGAGTGATGGTATCATGATCGAATTGGGAGCCTAGGAAGAAGTTGATGGCAGTCGTGCGTAGTGCACGACAGTTCTCATGGGAGTGACCCCAATTAACATGCAACAAATAGAATTTACTTTCATCATGTCATTGAGGAATAGGTCGAGATGGATCTAAGATCATAGTAAATGACTTAGGTAAGTGACATTTCAACTCTTCCTTACTCAATGGTTGATGATAGTTAGGATGAATTTTTTTGTTGTTATTTTGTTGATCAATGTTAAAAATAGTCCTATTCCAAGAAGCAACAAGAGGAAGAGTATCGGAGACTCCGTCATCTGTCGTATTCTTGTTCTTAGAACATTGAAGGATTTGGACTTGTTTGTTAGGTTATGTCTTAGGAGGAACTTTGTCAAACTCTCTCATGAGGTAATCTTGCCTTTTAGCTTGTTCAAAAGCTTCTTCTAGAGAGGTGGCAGAAAAGGACCTTACCTTGTATTAAAGGCGAGGTTCAAGAGCTCGTAGGAAAAGTTGGAAGAGACTATCACTAGGCATGTTATGTTCAACGCGCATAGATATGGTATTCCAACGTTTAATGAAGGCTTGTGCTGATTCATTTTCAGATTGCTTACAATTGATGAAGGCATTAATGTTGTTCTCAGGTAAGTCGTGATACTTAAATTCATTTACTAAGGTTGTCACCAAGGACTCTAGCTCAACTATGGAGTTAGGAGTTAAGGTATGATACTAATCTAAAACATGTCTAGTGAGGTTTTTAGTTAAGATCTTGGTGATAACATATGAATTGGTTCTAATCCACTCCTTATAAATATTGCAAAAGGCCTTAATGTGAACGGAAGGATCAATGGACTCGTCATAAGGATATGGATGGATCAATACCCCCAATATCCATGCTTAGCAATGTAAGGTGCTAGAGGCTCTTGTTGGAATGCTCTTAGACTTTGTTGTGGATAGGGGTTTGATGATCTCCCATTAGGCCTATTTGGTAAAAGGAGGGGGCGTGGTGCCCCAAGAGCCCGTTGTAGGGAAATTGACTAGTTGAGCCATGTTAGCTTGCATTTGAAGGAACTGAGCCATGGTAGTGGATTGTTGTTGGCTTGTCCTATCAATGAGTTAGAGGATAAGGTTGGTAGGGTCAGAATTGGAGGTATTCTCAAGTGAAACTACTTCGGGTACCTTTCCCTTTTTATGCCCTATTATGAAGTTTTTTGGAGACAAATTCAAGGAGACGTTTACTAAGAATTTATTCTGATTCATCCTTGTATTGAGGAAATTGTGTAAGAATTTTTTAATCTTAGGAGGATGATCAAGAAGTTTTTTCGTTTTTAATTTTCCTCTTCTTCATCCCCAAATAGGGCATTACGGGCCGGTGGGAGGTTTCTTTCTAGGGACTCCTACAACACAATAGTCCATGCAAAATGGGAATTCAGCTTCAGGATGAAAGGTTTTAGGAAATGTCTGGACAACATAATTGGAAGACCCCAGTGCCCAGATACTCCATGATAGACTGGTGATGATCTGGCTAAGAGAAGGTCCTAAAATGGGGCTTACTGACGCAATCATTCATGTAAGAAAATTTACATAGGGATGATGATGTCAGGAGTAATGTTTGCAGAAAATAGAAAGGATCAACCGTGCAATAAATTTTAACATAGGGTCCGAAGGTGTCTAGATTCAAGTATGCTGAAATAGACAAGATCACCCCTGGGTGATGGTGTCTGTGTAGAATGGTTTTTAGAGTGTTTTCAAAATTTTGGTGATTTTGGATTGAGGTCAAGATTGAAGATGGGTGCTTTTAACAAGATGTCCTCGATCAAGAAGTTGTAGGATTCGTCGGGTTCACTAGAAATGTATGTCGGGCCAAGAATGTGTCTCAATGGCTTGCACTCCTAAGTCTTCCATTCTACAAGGGTATTGAGGAAATGAATAAGAGACACACATGAACTGGCACACAATGGGTTGATTTAAAGGGGCTACATGAGCATGCTAAGGTCACATATCCAGAGGGAAGTAATCCCTACACTATGTCAACCTAGGGTTTCCAAGGCCCGCAAATCAAGATAGAGGAGAGTACCCTTCTAGGATATTGGCTGATGGGGATAGAGGTATAGATATGATGGGAGGATGAGAATAAGCATACGACCTACAATACTACAACTAATGAAATATAATTGAAATAAAGGAAAGGAAAGCTAAGGATTTGATCATATAAGAGCACTATGATAACTAGTATCGATGTACATACAACACTAACCTAAACATAAAATAATGGGGGAAGGGAAATGAACTAATCTATGTAAAATGAAAAAGAAGTTAGAGCACTTACCTGTATGGTGGCCATTGATGCATCTATCTCTCCAGATAATAAACACACCAAGAGATAATCACTATAGGTGGAGAAGGGGAACACCATTCCTATCTTAAACTCACTATAGATGACCCAATAGTGCAAGCAATCTAATAATCAAGAAGAGTATCCGATCCAATCCAAGCCAAGTGGAAGATGAACTAAGAGTAGAGTGAGTAGATGTGAAGATGGTGTAAAATAATAGAGCAGATGGCTAGTTCCCACGATGTTTCTTCCTTCCTTATGAAGTGTCAAAGTGTGATGTGTATATATACCTGACACCATCGCTCATGGGCGATGGTGTATATTCATAATCCATTTGATAACATATGATAACCATGTATAACTATAAGGGTATATCTATATCTCCAGAATCTCCCTTAAATCACTCTACTCGAGTGTGTATACTTGGTTAAAACTTTTATAGGTTATGAGAACTATGTGCATATCTTAAGTGCCTACTTGGAAGACAATAATATAGCTTCCATCTGGTATCTAACACTAATAAATTAGGGGATTGGTGAACAAACAATGTAGTCAGATAATACATTACTTTGTCCAAATTTTCAAGAATTTCTTTGTAAGCTTAGTTATGATACCGCACATAAGCCTACGAAACTTGTCTTCCATCACCACACAACCATCTCAATACAATTATCTGGATTCCTTACTATTTAAGAAAGTGAACTAGCTGAGAGGAGGGAGAGTCCATTATTGGCTCATTTCCCTATATGAAAATAATCCCATCTGTACCATCTTAAGATTCCTAAGGGATAGATAGGGACCACGTAATGATTACCCATTATTACGTCCTCACTACCCTTCCCGTAGCTATCCTAAGTTGGCATGAAGCTAAGATTAGTGAGATGCAAGAAGACATAGGATTATTATGCCATACACTCCTTTACTTAGGTTACCTTACTTGATTAATATAACTAAGTCTTCCTTAACAAATAATTTCAAAAGTATTATTTTAAAAATACTAATAGGTTTCCATAAGAGGTCATAGTAACTCATCGAGTTACTAACTAGGATTAGTTCCTCTTTTTCATAATTTTAATCATCTTAGTAATTATTGTTAGGTGTAGGTTAACTATTATTTCTCCTGTACCAAGTTACTTTATTACATTTACTCATTATGAATAGTTCATTTATACCATTAAAGTACATAAACATATTTATTTCCCTTTCTAATTGTTTTCTTTTGGTTTATCTTTCGTCATTCATCTTACTTTGATTATTTTTTTGAATTAATGATATAGTAAATAATCTCACATACTTAAAAATTTATCAACTTACTTGATAAATCCGCTTATAAGAAGAATATCTATATTTGCAGTTCATATGAATAAGATAAGTCATAAAACCAGATTTCAAATAAGGGCTAAATATCCCAATCTTCATTAATAATGATATACCAAAATCAACAAGTATAATACATTGGATCAAAAAGCCCATTTTATGATGCGATGATATTTAAATCACATGAATAAATTGATTACAATAATCTTTTTGGATTTATTTCAAAATAAACTCATGTTGTAAAACAATCAAAAATAAATAATCCAAACAGTTACTTCAAGTATGTCAGCCTTTCCTACAAAATTGTAGGAAATAGATAGATATGGTTTAGTTCATAAGAACTGTCATGAGTTCACATACTCTTAATCTATGTTGTAATTATAATGAAATAACATAATAAGAGATGGGTTTAACTTATCTTCTTAATTCCTATAATTTATATAATGAAATGTACCTAATATCATATCATAATGAGACTTCATAATTATATAAAAACATTATGTCCACTATTTTATATACAACCAACTTAATTAAGACTTAGACATTTAGACAATGATGGGTCATTTACTACATCACAAAAAAATCAATTGCAAATGTAATTAACTTACTATAATTTCCAACTTTCTGCTATTAATAACAACTATAAAGTTCATAATGTAGGCAACCAGTCAACAATCGAGACATCCATATTGAACATTAGAGTTAAAATTCATAATATTGTTACAATCAATCATAGCCAAATAGCATATGAAAACTAATGAAGAAATGTTATTTTAGAGACCCCATATAGAGTTTTCTACTCATAATTATTATTGTTTTTTACAAGAACTTATACAATCTTGTGTAATGTTTTCATTTAATCACTAACAGAAGTTAACCAAAAATGTCTAGTCCCAAGAAGGGAAAGAGACATACCAACATCAATAATCACAAACAAATAATCATCAAGGTTGTATATTATTCACATTCCAAGTTGATATCAAAAATCCTCTTTTTAAATAATAGAAATAATACCCTTTATCCCTTTCTAAATGTAAGTTCCCAACCTAACTTACCAAAATAGTAAATTTTAAGTTATCACATAATCAAGTCTAGAACATAATATATAGCTCAATAGTATTCCCATGAAACTATCGGAACTAGAAATCATCTATAATGCAAAATGAAAAGTTATTTTTAAACTAGACTTAACAAAAATGGAGTTTAAACACGTTCCTTCATTTCCTTAACAATAATTGAAAATCAACTAAATCCATACTAAATAGGAGAGGAAACAAGAATGATAACATCATACTCATGAAAGAGATTTAGAAATAATCATATTCAATATATTTCCAAAACTAAATCTCTTTATTCAAACAAAATACCCCAATAATCCAATTTATGTCCATGCACACAAGAGAGAATGGATTATCTTCTACCATTTTTCATAACAACAATTAGAATGAAAAGAGAAAAACTTCTGCTTAAAGAGAGGAATAGATAACGAAATGATAATGTACAATGCTCAAAAAAAGATTTCTATAAACCAAAACCAAAAATGCTCAAAGAGATCTATACAACCCTAATTAACATCAATGCTCTAAAAAGAGATCTGTAACTTCTTGTTTCTTTTCCAATCCGATTTCATAAAATCCCATAATTTCAAAACCTAAAACATAATTTCCGAAACCATTTTTGTCATGCTAATAACGGAGCCAAGACCAATGCTCTAATCCTTCATTTTTTTTCCAAATCATTAATAACCCAAATCCAAAACGTATTCATTTCCAGATTTAACACAATGCTCCAAAACCAAATAAGCTCTTAACCAAATGATAACAACTAATGCTCTAACAAACGGAGTTGTAACTATCTTCTATTTCATTTTCCAAATTTCACCAAAATAATCTAAAACCCAAAAAACATATTAGAAGGGATTTCCTTACAATAATAATCTCAAAACCCATAAAATGTACTCATATCTCACATTTTCGATCCAAAACAATAAAAGTATTCACATATCTCAATAATGATCAACCAAAAATGTATCCAACCATATTCAGTTACATAAATAATAACAGCAGAGTAAAAGTAGAAAAAACCCATGCTTGCATATTTTGCCTCCAACTTCTTTAAAATCTTCCAAGTTGAAACTTCCAAACAATACATAAATCCTTCAACAACATATTTAAATCCAGCAAAAATCACCATGATAACCAGAAGATAACAGTAATAAATTGCATGCAATAGTCACCAAATAATTTTCTCCCAAAAACTCCATGCACAACTCCACAAACAGAGCTCCAAAAATAAAACAAATGAAAATGAAACAATGTGATCAATGCATGCCTTAGCTTCCCAAGGAAGCTAACGTTTTACTTGGCTTTCATGACCTGGAGTCCACATTTAATTCCCTCTTACTCCTTAACTTCCCATGCCAGCTCGTGGCTAATCAAACAAATGTTTTTAAAACCATAAACCTTACTAATCATTCGTTACCATTATGCCATGCAACTTAGGTATTGACCTAAGTTTAATATCTTTCAAAACACATAACAATACCACGTAACAATCCACTTAACTCGTCAATGCATGGATTAATATGCCAAATGGTTATATATATATATATATATATATATTTCAACTTAGTCAAGTAATAATGATCTTAATAATTTAACAAATGAATTTCATTAAATCGAGGATGTTACAGGCGATGGTGTTGGCCAAGGAAACCTAAAATGCTAAAGATGGTACAACACATCATGGATCAAGTAAGAATAAGTGAAAAGAGGTGCCAATGATGGAGTCAAATGAAAGTAAGTGTCGAGAGTGCTAGTCTGTGTGACAAATAAGGACAAAGGTAACTAAAGATAGGACCACATAGTGACATGTCTCTTTGTGTACATATTGTCTTTAACCCACACTGACCATACGAATAGTCATACACCATTCCCGACAAACCCCTTAAGGCACCCGCTGAAGAAATAGATGCATCAATGAGCCTTATTTGCACAAAGAAAATTGTTAGTAACATGTATGGAAAATTAAGATGAAAAAATTAGGTGAATACACTTGGTATGATATGGTGTCCAACAATACTTCCCTACCAAATTCAAACTCTTTCCCAAGTAATACATTGCTAACCAAGCATAAAGGTTTTGACAAAGTTTGTTGAAGAAAGTATCATAGAGCTTGTCATACAAGTTTTTATCCACCCAAGTCCTTGGAGGGCAATTAGACAAGCAATTCTTGCGACAATGATGATTTTATGCAAAAGCTTCTTCTATCTTATCCTACTAGAGATCAATATTCTCTTTCACAAGTTGAAATATCATTTTTGTGTCTCATCATCACAACTTAATAATGATGGGTCTTGGTAATAAAACCATAATTTTGCGCGTCTAGTTTAAATAGTCATGCACATGGAAATATTATCATCTTAATGCACATCAATATCACTATCTCCCCTCGCCGGCCTATCACATCAAGGTTAGAGAATTGAATGCGCTCACCTGAGGTATGAGAGATTCTGGGCTCCCATTTTGTTTAGTATTTTTATGGTGAGGTGTATACCAAAGTATAGCACTTAAGAATATTCATACTTATAACAAGAGAAAAACAAAACACACGTGCATAATTATACACAGAATGGATTCATATACTACTTCATATTGATAATCCAAACTCCTGTAAAATGTTTGTCTTTCTATTGACAATTCATGCTCTTGTCTTATACTAACAATAGTATATCTTCCTTTCACCCATCTATCTCTCGTCCTCACACACACTTATCTATCACCCCTATATATTATAACGATCCTCATGGGGTATTTGTACTAGTGGGCACTTTCCCTCCACTAGTTTGAACAAGACTATAATTAGCCGTGGGTTCCAAAAATAAATCCTAACTATCACATTGGGGAGGTGTTTATGCCACTTGTCTTCATATCCTCATTCCTTGTTCTACACGAAACCTTTACCGCTTTTGGATGCTTGCTTTTCTGTTTTGCATGCTTTCTTCATCTATCTTTAAAACTTCTATTTTTAGATCAACCACTTTTCCTTGTGCACCACTTGTTTTTCTCTTTATGGAATTATCCATCTCAATGCCTTCTCTATTTTTATCTCTCATATATATGGCATGTTGAATTTCTTGGTCATGCAACCTTTCTGCTTTTTTTCTTTACTTTTCCTCCAAGTTCATGCCTAAAAATAACTTCATGCTTTATCTTTCTTGCATTATGTTTTCCCCCAAAATTTCCACATAGCCCTTCTCCTAAATTATCATGCGTACCGCTTCTCTCTCTCTCTCTCTCTCCAAATTTCTTGCATGCATCTCTCTTGACATTCTCATACACTCCCAAGAATACAAAGAATAAATAATGAAGTGCTTGTTTCCAATGTTGAACTCAACTAATGAAAGGATAAAATAATTTTGGGGCCTAATACCAATCTCCCAACCACTTAATCCAAGTTAAGTCTCGAAGGGCTATCTATGTGTAGTAAAGCTAGTCCTCACTATGTGTTAACAATCAGAACATTGCGTGGCGAATCTGACAAAGGAAGTGTGTGCACTTCCTTTACACTCACTAGGTAAGTATTTCTCCCTTTGCTTGAATTATAACATTCAACATAATGTTAAGGTTCCCGTTACTTGCTATGTATGTAAGACCTAACTAGGGTGTTCAGGAAGAATGCTCGTGACTAGAATACAAGAAAGGAAAACGTGAGACCCATTACTTGAGGAATTAAAAAAATTCATCTTCGACGCAACCCTTGTGCACACTAGGAATGTTTGAATATGCATCTCCACTGTACAAACCTTGTGCGTACACCACTGAGCACCCCAAATCAAAGATGCACAAAACAACAAAATGTCAAGCCAACAAGGTGATAAATTAGATAGCCCATAAATCATGGGGGCGTGTCAGTCAAATTTTCAGAAGATATCATCTCATGTACATGCCATGTCAGAGGTAGTTGGCTACCTTAAATGAGAGATTTGATTCGTACAATCAAGCCCACCATACTACCTTGGAACCTACAAAATCTGAGTGTACCAAATCCATGCTTATTCTTGTTCCTTGCACCATTTAGTGAATATCTTCCTTCTTCGTGAGGATGTTCTCTAACATGACATACCTTCTAGAGGGATAACTTGGCATTTAATGTAATCTAACTTGGCATCTAGCATATAATTTTAAATTATTAAATCCTTTTTTTGAAGAGCCTACCACTCATTAATGCTTCTATGCACTGGTCATTTGGGTTTTCTTATAAATACCTAAATCAAACTCATTATAAAGGTCCTTGAATATGGAATGGAAAAACTTCTTAGAGTTTTATCTCGCATTTACTTTTTTTCACTTGGACTATCCATGTTCTTGACGTACGATAGCTTATGATGTTTATCTTGTTTTAGTTTGAATGAGTGTTAAAGATTCACATTGTTGATTGATTAAAATATCTTTCATTCAGTGGCTAGGATATCAGACTCTGCATCATGCTTACATGTCCATCAATGTTGTGCAATCCTCTCGGTAAATACTTCAAGTCCTTCCACTCAGACTCTTGCACACATCCGTGTCTTGATCGAGTGCATACTGGTCAAAGCGTAAGCATGATTTTCATTGTATCCTTAGCGTTCAGACAAATGAGCTGAAAGTGAACTACGTAGATTAGCTACTTATTCTCTTTCTCCCCTACCATACTTTCTTTTGCAATTTTTTATCAACTCCATTAGTCTTAGGGACTAAAAGTTTGTAGCTTGTACAATCATAATACAATGTATATTCATGTTACAAGTGATACTCATAGTTAAATAGTAGTTTTATTAACCTTTATACGTAATCATTAGGCTATGATTGAATGTTAATTAGTTTTTTTACTTGTAGAATACCCAAAACAACTCATTTATGATGTATTCCCTAAACCATTAGTTTCGCGCACTGGTTAGAAATGAAAAATAACCAACAAATGCCCCTATATAAATTATAAACATCCACTCTCCTATCATCTTGAGTTATTCACAAACACATATCATTAAGCTTCTAAGATCCGACGAGAGAGAAAATAAACCTTGGAGGAGGAATTCTTGCACTCACACTGAATTGCCTACTAGGCCTTCCCACGTGCACCTCCTTTTTCAGAGAGGTAGAGCCTCACCCACTTACACAAGACTCTATCTAGGTTGCTCGCACTTGCACGCACCCCTAACAACCTCCTGACAACATCAATGTTTATGGCACTAGAAGGAGGGGAAGCAGAGCGCGACATTCGTGGAGATCGACAAAAATATTTTGACATTATTGAACTTTACTTAAAATGGGTTGGAAATGGCTTGAGAAATCATATTTCCTTTAATGACCATAATCTACGAGGTCTTTTATCATGTCCATTAATTGCATCCCTTAGTTGAAACTCCTGGTATCAAATCTCTTCGATTCTTTAGGAAAGGTATCACCACTATCACATATCTCGTATGCTCAAAAGATTGGATCTGATGACTAGTTATCCAAAGGAAAATTAAGTTAATTTATTTTTATTTTCCTTCCCTTTTGACGATTCGAGGGATTTTACTAGATGTTATGCTTCAAAAGCTTGGTTTAGAACCTTTGGTTACTTGGTGGAGAGTTTGGCTGTGGAATTGGAACACTAATTTTGAAAATTACTCTTCTAGTTTGCTCCACTCTATAATGAGTCCTTTTTCACTAGCTTTTGATATCGATGGAACTTGAATACTTATCTATGAGTGCAGCTTAATCACCTCATTGCATTTTGAATTCTAAATCAATTTCAAAGTTTCCCATTTTATTTGGTATTTAATTCACCAAGGTCTCTATTAGGAGGCAACTTAAACACATTAGAGTCCCTAACCCCAAATTTCTAGTTTGTGTTTGACCTAAAACATCTAAACATATTTTTTTAGACTTGCCCTCTATTAGATATCCCTGGCAATGGATCCATGCCTTGTTCTGACCCTTCCACATAAAACCCATTAATTGGATAATGAATTTGTTTGGGAATAATTTTCATTATCCAACATATATAGCAATTTTATGGAAAAAATTCAAAGCTATTATTTTATTTGAGCTTTAGAAAGCTATAAATTTTGCGCTTTTCAATCATGATTATATCTCATGAATTTTTTTGTTGACAAAAAGTTATATATTTTGCTTGCCTTAGATCAAAACATATGTCGAAAAAGGTGGCTCTCGAATTTTAGCACTTGCAAGAGCTTCTTAATCATTGGGTGCATTGGGGTGCACTAAATAATCCATTATTATTGGGCTCTCCTCCTCTTGCCACCAAGTATAGATGGAGACACTCTTATAACTAATTTGCTTCACATATTTGTAGGCATTTATCCACCCCTCCCTCCTCCTCAACACAAGGATTAGAGTCCATCTCACAAAAAATCCACATTTAACCTTCTCGATGGCCTTTGCTAGCGTAAGGAGGTGTTATTATGGTTGTGGGGTCTCCACACCTAAATGGTGAATCATGATACCTCTACTTCTGTAAGATTCTAAATCTTAAGACATGTGAGTTGCGTATGATCCTTCCTTGGGAGAGACTTCTACTTTAATTTGCTTACTCCCCTTAGTGTTGCCATTACATATGCTACATTTCTATACTGTTTATGTTTTGATGTACTTTCTGAACTCTATTAATATATAGCCATTTCCCCTAACACAACCACTACTTATATTTAATTTTCATACTATTTATAATTTATGCACTTTTTAGACTCTATTAATATGTAACTATTTCCTATGACATACATTTTATTTTTTGAGCCATGTATTTACTAACATTGAGATGAGACCTTGAATAAAAACTAATAACCCATTTATTATAATGATTTGTTTATTCGCCGGTAGGCGTCCATTTTTGAAGAAGCTTTGGCTGAAAAGTTTCAAATTCCGGCGGTCTTAATTTTGCAGGGTGCCAGATTTCATATTTTTTTTAGAGTCCTATATATGTACTATCTTAAATATCCACAAATTTTAGATATTTCCTATAATAATATTTAAGATCTGATTGTGCTACTTTAGATTTTTTTTATGTTACAATGTTTATCTACTTTTTGGACTATATAATCTTCAATCCGATTGGCCATTCTTGACTATGTAATGAGAGAAATCATTTCCTTCTGTAATTGCAGTCTTGCAGATATGCACAATCAAATTCTCCAAGTTATATATTCATGTTATACAAATAACATAAGGTCTAAAAGCTTGAAAATTGTCCAAAAATAGAATCTGAGTCATATTTCTGATCCAAAGCTTATTGTTGGGAGTAAGCTATGCATTATTACATGGTCGAGTCAAAGGAAAAAAGGTAGCGGATATTCATACAGAGATGTAGAAGTTAATCCTAGCGAGGAAGAAATCCTATGTTAAATCCTAACGAAAAAAATTTACCCAATCATGCCAAAGTAACAAAGAAAAAGCAGTTAATTTCTAGAATCAACACATTTTGTATAACCAAAAGAGAGTTGAGGATGGAATAATCAGCTCTTACAAAGGTGCACTAGGTGGCAATTTCAATATACACCCATACAAATTGTTTTCACCTTTCTAGGAACAAATTAGCACAATACTTACAGATGAAACTGGTTGATAAAACAAAATTGACAGTGACATTGGTTGATAAAACACAATATGCATCCATTTCATCATTTAATTTCTCTCGAATATAAGGATTATGATTTCTATACATAACCATCTCCCTCATTGAATCCTTATGAAGAATTGAATAATTTTATGTCTTTTCAAATATAGGAAGAAGGATTAATGGTTATTGCATTACATTTTACTAAGGTATCAAATAGTTCATATACATGCCATACGTACACATTTTACAAATTGTATTTGCTTTAATTGGAAATTATACTTCCTCCAGAAGAATCGTATTTGTATTACATTGAACATTTTGCATTGTGGATCTGGTATTACACTGGGTTGGCTCTATAATCAATGGATTCCCCAGATCTTTCTACTCTTTCGTCACATGTTGAAGTAGTTGAGTTCTTGTTGTTCACTTCTCTTTGTCATAAGAAGTCGTAATTGTTAGATTTGAACTTTATAAGTTATCATAAATTCTTGACCGTCCACCTTTGAAGAAGTTTTGGTTAGAAAGTGTCAAATTTTGGCGGTCTTAATTTTGTAGGGTGCCGGATTTCAGATATTTTTTAGAGTTCTACATATGTACTATCTTAAATATCCACAGATTTTAGATATTTCCTATAATAATAGCTAAGACCAAATTGTGCTACTTTAGATTTTTTTAGGCTACAATGTTTATCTACTTTTTGGACTGTATATAATCTTCAATCCGATTGGCCATTCTTGACTATGTAATGAGAGAAATCATTTCCTTCTGTAGTTGCAGTCTTGCAGATATGCACAGTCAAATTCCAGTGAAGGAAAGATATTATCTTGGGCACAGGGTGGTGTCAAGCGGGAAGGATGTCTATGAAAGGCCCAATTATTATAAGAGTATGCAGAAAAAATACGACTCCTATTTGTGGCATTGTGGAATTCTAGAGAAAGAGGTCGATTCTTCTCGTTTTGGGCCTTTTTATTAGCTGAAATCTAAAAAATTGATTTCTTCATTTTTGGGGACTTTTAGCCGCATGAGACAACAAGGTTGTGGGAAAATAATGGTACTTTGTAAGATATCGAATATTCTCATGTGTTTCAGATTTGGCCTGGATTATTTGTAATATTTCAGCCGCCTAAGGCCTTTTTGATTTGGTCTGGATTGTTGAAATATTTTAGCTTCGCTCAATTTTATAAATTGGAAGGTTGTTTCTTCTCAACAGCTTTGGATAGCCTATAAGTTTTCATTTTTTGTGGCTCAATATCACATTGTTGGCTTATTCAAGCAGGGTTTCATTCAAAGATTTCATCATTCATTGAGATTTTCATGTTCCCAAATAAACTTGTTATGTCTTATTCTCTTTGCATTTCTAATATTTTAGATTTTGCAGTGGTCAAGGTTCTCGATCCTATTCAAGCCTATGCTCCCAATCCTTTATATTTTGGTTCGGATCTGCATCATAACCATTGCAAGCACATTGGAATTTTTTTCGGTAAGAGAAATTTGGCGGAATTATTTTTGTAGAAGTGGGTTTATTTCTCGGAAATCTTGTCCAACAGTTCAGGTGCCTCATGTGTGGTTCCACATTTTGCATACATGTCTACCGAGCATTTGCAGCTATACCATCTGCTAAAAATCCAAATTCGATTATGCCCACATTTATTGTAGTTCCCATTTTAGCACAGGTTGGGAGGATGCTGGCAAAGGTTGTAGAATTTGTCTTCATATCTGCCAATTGCATTTCCTTAAAGGTTTCCAATGTCTTCTCAACAAACCTGTTTGTGCAGATCCTACAATCATGACAGTTCATGAAACCACATCTCTTTGACGCATTTTTCTGAAAAGACTCAAAGCCTTATCAAGAACACCATTTTGTGCATATTCTGCAGTTATTGCATTCCATGACACCACTGAGCCATTTTATCAAACAGTTCATGTGGAAGTGTTTGCTTGGTTCCTGTAGTTCACATGTGAATATAGGTTTAGGAGTATTTACATCCATAATGCATTTTGATTTGGTTCCTAAAAATGATGCAGCTTATTTTCTTCTCTCAAACATCTATGCATACGTCAACAGGTGAGGTGAGGCTCAAATGATACGGAGATTGATGAAAGATAGAGAAATTAAGAAGATCCTTGGATGTAATTGGATTGAAGGCCAGTAGACATATCATAAATCATAGATTGCATCTACAAACAGAGGAGATCTATGCAAAGTTGGAGAAAATGGCTTGAGAGATGAAGGCAACAAGTTATTTTTCATATTAAACGCATTTACTTAATGATGTGGAAGTGGAGGAAAAAAAATTATTTCTCTGTCACCATAGTAAAAAGTTGGCAACTGCATTTGGTTGGTTAAACACGCCCCCCTGGAACAACTATTACAGTTGTCAAGAACCTTCGATTATGTGTTCATTGCCACACTACAACGAAAATTAACTCCAAGATTGTTGCAAGAGAAATTGTTGTGAGAAATAGGAACCGTTTCCTTCATTTTAAAGAGAAATTGTGGCGATTATTGGTGATGCTAAATGAAGCAATCTAAACAAATAGGCTTGCACTATTATAATGTGTCATGTGCTTGATTATTCTCATAGAAAGTTTTTTTGTTTAGTTTTAAGTTTGCATACACTTCACTATAAATTACAACTCCAACTATCCTCTCCGAAACGAGCAAAATAACCGTTCGGCTGAGGAGTCTCCGGGCTGGACAAAACCATTCGGCTGAGGAGTCTACGGGTTGGACAAAATTTACATCAATGGCTGTTGTAAGGGCTGTTTGCCGTCCCCATATGGTTGCCTCCTTCATTTGCTGCACCAGGCGAATGCCCTTTCAATTTAAGACTTCTCCTCCAAAATTCAGGCCTATTAATCTTTTGTCCGGCCTATGCCACACCAACAAGCAAATAACTGAATTGGGTTCTCTTTTAAACAGTCGGGGAATATCTACCAGGGCATCCGCTTGGAAGTCACAGCAATCACCTTATGAAACTCTTGGTAAGTTGTTGCTACTACCCTTATATCGATTTGTCAGTAATCCTATTTTAATGTTTTTTCTATAATTCAATTTCAGCATTGCCCACGAATTGAACTTTTTGAGAAGACAATTACCATAGATAACACACTTTCGAATACAAGTTAGGTTTTGCTAAAGAACCCTCGTCTGACTACCTTCTTCATTAAAATTTACACGGGACTTGCTCGGGGCCTAGTTACACCGAGAGGTGTTCCTACTTATGCCAAGAGGTGTTCCTACAGTGGCAGCCAAGGTTGTAATGGCATGAGTGGCTCATTTTTTGGGCCGCCATAAAAAAAAATAAAATTATAAACCGCCAATATAAAAAACACCGCGACAACAGCCGTGGAGAGAGTGGATACCACTTGTCTTCCTCTACATTATAAACCGCCGAAACCAAGCAGTACAATAAACGGAGATGATTAAGGCGACAACAACAAGGAGAGAAATCCGTTATCAACATTTATAAATATAATTATATAGCTGACAGCGGATGATATGACACAAAATGTGACTACCAGTCCAGCTGTTGAAGTGAAGACTGATCCGGAAATTACATAATCAGGCTAGGAAGCACGGGCAACGATCCATGATTTGAATAACTCATCTTGAAAATCATCCCATGAACATGGCATCCTTCCTGCAAAATCTTTACCGGAAACGCGGGTTTTGGGGGCGGGAGCGGGAGCGGGAGCGTCCGGGAGCGGGAGCGGGAGCGGGAGCGCGCGCGGGAGCGGCCAGGGAGCGGCCCGGCACTGTGGAAACGGCCGGGTACGGCCTGCGCCGTACCCGGCCGTTTCCACAGTGCCGGGCCGCTCCCTGGCCGCTCCCGCGTGCAAAAACACGCGTTTTTAATTTTTTTTTTAATTTTTTCCACTTTTTTAAACTCGCAAATCAATAAAAAATAATAAATTCTTCTAATCTAAAACCTAAAAGCTACATCTAAACAATAAAACAAAAGAACAACACACAAACATAACATAAAGCAAACAAACTCACATTGTGGCTCTCCAAAATTGCATTGTGCTTGTCTAGGGTTTTGAGGAGTGTGAGGAGCTATTGCTAAGCTTGGAGGAGTGTGAGGAGCTGCAAAGGAGGATTTGTGAAGGATTTGATTTGTGGTTTACTAAGTGAAGGTAAGTTTTTTTTAATTTCTAGCCTTGTTCCTCTATTTTTTTTTTTTTTTTTTAATCTTTCACACATTACATTTTTTGTTCATTTTTATTTTGCTCTTTCCATTTAATTTTTTTAATTTTCATTGTTCAATCACAATGCAATTGCATGCCATTGTTTTCTTTGCTTAATTTGTTTTTTAAACCTTGTAGGTATTTCTACAATGGCAACAAGTTCTGCTTCTTCTGGGCAATCTTTGGCCAAAGACTTTGACCCAAATTCACCGTTATGGAGGCACGTAACAATAGTTCAACAACTTGCAGGTGGTGGTTGTTTTGAATGGAAATGCAATGAGTGTGATGGAATATTCAAAGGCTCTTACAGTAGGGTGAAAAGCCATTTGTGTGCCATAACGGGTAATGGTATAAGAGTATGTAGGGGGAGGAATAATGCTGGGGTGCCAAGAGAAAATGTTTTGGCATTTATCAAAGAGCAGGAGGATGCAGAGGCTAGAGTGGCTCTGAGAGTGGGTCATCCATTGGCCAGAAGAGGAGGTTCATCTCGTTCAGCAAGGCCTCCAGTTGTTCCATCACCTAGTGGATCCCCAATTGTGGCCATGCCACATCCATTTGTGGCTCCTATCTCCACAAATGAGGATGTTTCCCTTGCACGAAAGAAAAGTAAGACAAAAGGGCCATTGGAAAAGGCCTTTCAGAATGAGTACAGGGAGATTGCAGATGAATGCATTGCAAGGTGTGTATATGCTAATGGTATTTCTTTTAATGTTGTGAGATCACCTTATTGGCATGAGATGGTGAAAGCCATCAATGAGGCACCAAAAGGGTATAAACCACCAGGATTTGAGAAGATCCGCACCACCCTTTTGGATAGACAAAAAAAATATGTGGAAACCTCCTTGCAACCAATTAGGGACTCATGGACCAAAACTGGTGTGTCCATTGTTTCTGATGGATGGAAAGATGCAAGAAACCGCCCTTTAATCAATGTGATTGCAGTATGCCCTAAGGGGGCAATGTTTTTAAAAGCGGTTAATTGTGAGGGGCAAGTGAAGGATGCCCAATTCATAGCCAACATTCTCTTTGAGTCCATTGAGGCAGTGGGGCCTGAAAATGTTGTCCAAGTGATAACGGACAATGCCAAAAATTGCAAAGCTGCAGGGATGTTAGTTGAGGCACGGTATGGGCATATTTTTTGGACACCTTGTGCTGTGCATTCATTGAATTTAATGCTAAAGAAAATAGAAAACAAAATAGAGTGGGTCCGGCAAGTGTATGCAGAAGCTGAAGAAATCCAAATGTTTGTCACCAACCACCACATGTCACAGGGCATTTTTAGATCATTCTCGCAGTTGGAGCTACTGAAGGTAAGGACAAGCTTTATTTCTTTCTTTCTTTTTAATTTAATATTTAATATAAGTTTTTTAGTATTCTTTTAGCTTTCAATTTTATAATTTAAATTTTATTTTTAATTTTTGTTCCTCGTTCTTATTAGGTTGCTGAGACTCGGTTTGCATCACACACAATCGTCTTGAGACGACTAGTGAAGGTGCGAGAGGCACTCATGAGGATGGTAACATCCAATCTTTGGACTGTATGGAGGCAATCAAACACTGAAGGGGCTCAAAAAGTGAAGAACTTGATCTTAGAGGACTCTTGGTGGGATAGAGTGGGTTATCTGTTGAGATTTACGGAGCCCATTATGAGCATGATCCGGTTTACTGACACGGATCAACCATGTCTAGGAGAGATATATGACGGCATCGACTCAATGATTGAGAAGATAAAAGCCGTCATAAATGCAAAAGAACAAGATCCCGAGGAAATATTTTTCAAACAAGTGAAGTCAATCCTCATTGAGCGGTGGAACAAAATGACCACCCCATTACATCTACTAGCTTTTGCATTGACTCCTAGATTTTATAGCACAGAGATCCTTTCCTTGCCAGGGAGGGTAGCACCATACAGGGATGCGGAAGTCAGTGAGGGATATATGGTGGCATTAGCTAGGCTCTTCCCTGATCCTGAGGCCCAAGACCAGGTTATGGTAGAGTTTGGCAATTTCATAGCAGAAACGGGTCATAGCCTTCTCGCTCTTCGGAGCAAATACAAGATGGATGCACATATGTGGTGGTACCTCCATGGTACTTCATCGGCTTACTTGCAACCTCTGGCAATCAAGGTCTTGGCACAGGTAAGTTTTTAATTTTTTTATTCTCTTTTCTTTTAGTTTTTTAAAATTTAAGTTTGAGTGTTTAAATCTGAAGTTGAACTTTGCATTGACTTTGAAGTTTGGGTTGCCTTAATAGGTTGCAAGTTCATCTTCCTCTGAGCGCAACTGGAGTACGTATAATTTCATCCACTCACAGAAGCGCAACAGATTGGGGGCTAAAAGGGCTGAAGATTTGGTATACATACATTCCAACTTGCGCCTTTTATCCCACAAGCAGCCAGAGTACAAGGAAGGGTCAACAAAACATTGGGACATTGATCCAGAGATAGTTGACTTGGATGCTTCCATTTCCCACCATGGAGCATATGATGATGAGACGAGTTCTGTGGCACCACGAGACCTACATGCACAAGGGGGTGCAACTGGCAGTGGCCCTAGTGCGAGTGGTTCGAGCCCATGTGGTTCTAATGAACCACATAATGATGTAGCTGGTTTTGATCCTCTTGATGAAGAGGAATATGATGAATATTGACAATGAAAGATAGTTTGAGCTTTGAATATTGATCTATGATTGAATTTAATATATCATGAGATTCATGACATTCACATTGTGTTTGATTTAAGTATTTTAAATTTTAATTTAACTTTTAAACTTTTAAGTTTCTAAGTTTTATCGGTATCCTAGCTTGTTTGTTGTGGTTATTCACTTATTTAGCTTATAACTTGTCTTTCATATGCATAATATGTGGTTAATAATTAAATTCCTATTTAGAAGGCTGAAATTTATATATTTTTTAATTTTTATATAGTTTTTGTACTGCCGTATCCTACGCCGTATCCGGGGTCAAAAAAAAATTTGCCGTTTCCGCGTATCGGATACCCCGCTCCCTCTCCCGTATCCAAAACGTTTCGATGCATGCCTATAATGATTTATAGTTTTCTTAAGAATGATAGGTCGAGCGTCTTTTACATAGATTGTAAAATATAGGGTAACAGTCTTATATCTGGTTAAAGCCTCACCTTAACTTTGTTCTATAATTCAATTTCAGCCTTGTCCATGAATTGACTTTCGAAAAAAAGAGGGAAACGCTACAGTGTCAAAGACCGATAATTTGCTTTGGCCAAGGGCGTCAGGTTTCACTACCTGTTTGCTATCTAATTTACTTGGTTCTTCCAATTATGTACTCGTTAGAAAAATGTCTGCTGAGTTTTCTTGGGAGCAACAAGAATACCTTATGCCAGGAGGGGCTCAAGGTTTTAAAACATTTTCAACATGTTTGATACTTGGGACATCACTCATGGCTGATTTCTGCAAGGAGCATATAAATGTTTAAATTAGCAAATCTTGTGTCAACCAAAAACAAGTGCATAGTGGAGTCATAAGTGTTTGCATTTATAGATACATTTTGTTTTGTTTTGGAGTCATGCACAGTGAAGAAATACATTATGGAGGATCATGGAGTCTTTGTGGCATTTTTTGGAGTGCACAAGTTCTTTAACATAATGTTTGTTGAATGCATAGCCAATTCTTATGCATACAGTGTTGGTCTATTGCACAATCGTCCAATGTGCAACATTGTCTGTGCAATCCTGTTCATGCTTTGAACTTAGAATAGTTGATCGATTAAAGACATACAATACGGGAAAAGCCAACTAGTTATGTTTGGGTCTAGTGTTGGGTCCTTTGATCCATTCATTTGAATTCCATAGAATTAGGAGTCTTAGGAGGTGGCATGAATGACTATATAAGTAAAGCCAATTGCCTTAGATGAGTAGTTCAAGTTTAAGTAAGAACTTAGGGGTTTACTTAAGGGCAGAGTAGAGATGCGAGCTTAAGGTTCACCATGAATGGAAAGAATGAAGGAGTTGTGACATGACAGGCAATAATTGCTCAATAAATTATAATAATGTATGGATTCATGTGATCTGACATGATAAAGAATATTAAGTCGTGTAATAGGCTAAATCATTGGCAATCATTTTGTTGCTATTTCTTTGAATAAGATATCCTAAAGCTTTGTTTTTTTTTAAAATTTGTGTTCATTTCATCATTTCGTCGACCATAAATATTTAGGTAAGAATTATTTTGTGCGCATTTTGAGGACTGCGAGGTTTGTGGTTGTCCTTTGCTAGACTCCCATAACCCGTTTGTGTCATTTGGTATCAGAGCGGGATTGTTTTCCTTGAGGAGAATCACGACAAATCTTGCAGTTCTCCACATTTGCGAGTGTGGGTAGGAGATCGTTGCAGACATCTTCCAACGGGTGATTGGTTGGTAGTAGGTGTGAGACAGAAGTGACATAGTAAGCTTTTGTGGCTTTCCACAATGTGCGAATTGTAGGTTGAAAGTCATTGTAGGCATCTTCCAATAGAAGAATTGTTGGGTAGAAGATTACGGGGATTGTGTTTGTAAATTTAGAGAAAGAGAAAGGAAAAATAACATTGAAACGACACACTGGAGAAATGTAGGACGCCGAAATTAGGGTGCAAGAGTCAAGGACTGGGCTGCGATGATGTGAACCATGCAAGCTCACTTGGAAGCCATGGAAACCGCGCAACACTGAGGTGTTGTTGTGGAAGACAATAGTGATGATGAAGGTGGACCTGTGCAACAAAGAGCGTAGGCTGCAAATGCGGATGCAGAGGTGAACGCAAATGCAGAGGAAGATGTGCAAGATGGTCTTGAGGATAGACTGATTCGTGCAATTAGTAGGATGGGGAGTAAGCCAAGATTGGATACCCCTTGTTATTGTGTAGTTTGGAACTAGCAAAGCTTGTGGATTGGATAACAAAGATGGAAAAGTATTTTGAATATGAAGACATGGAGGATCCTGGGAAGTTCAAGTTTGCATGCACAAAGTTGAAAGGTCATGCATCTCTTTGGTGGGAACATATTCAGACCAATCGAGTGCAACGTGGCAAGAAAGAAGATCAAGACATGGGATAGGCTGGTGGTGAAGCTCAAAGTGAAGTTTTTGCCCACAAATTACCAGCTCAGTTTGTTCAGAAGGTTGCAAGGATTGTGCAACATAGAAAGATCTTAGTGTGAAAGAATACACTGAGGAATTTTACTGACTCACCATTAGACTGGGACATGTGGAGAAAATCTCAAGGTATACATACTAGATTGCGCATAGCAATTCAAGGATGAGATTAATATGTTGCAAGTTCATTTTGTGGAAGAAGCCTATCAAGTATGCTTAAAGGAGGAGGAAAATTGGCATGCACAAAAACAAGAGTGCTAACCACATGGAAAGGGAAAGGACACACAAGGTCGTTGATAGAGTAAAGGTAGAGATAATTTTGTGCAAGATGAGAGTGGGTCATGTTTGACTGCGCAAAGTGAAGGAACATCTTGAGGAGGTGGTCATGTACCTTGAGGAAGAGGTCGTGGAGGAGGTTGGGGATTCAATGGCACATGTTACAGGTGTGGAAAAACAAGGCATAGAGCATATGAGTGCTTGCACTCCCATAATGGTGGTAAGCGAAGTGTGCATATTGCACAAGGAGAGACAGATGGCGCGATGAGTCATGAAGAAGAACCAAAGATGGGAGAAGTGTTGATGTTCAAGTGCATATTGTTGAAACCTTAAAAAAGAAGAGATTGGCCTTGGGGAGAGAAGTCTGTTTAAAACATGTATGTCAGGATGAAAAGTCTGCGAAGTAATTGTGGATAGTGGAAGCACCGATAATTTGGTAGTAGAAGAGATGGTGGATAACTTGTAGTTGAAGAGGATTGAGCATCCAAATCCTTATCAGGTTTCATGGTTGTAGAAGGGACACTAGGTGTTGGTGAAGGAACAATATCTGGTCAAATTCTAGATTGGGAGATATGAAGATGAGGTGATGTGTGACATCATGCCCATGGATGAATGTCATGTACTACTTGGTAGGCCTTGGTAGTTTGACAAGAAGGTGCAACATGATGGTTGCACAAACACATGCACAATAGAGAAGGATGTAAAGAAATATACTCTGAACCCATTGTGGGAGAAGAGTGAGGCAACATCGAAAGTGTTGTTACTTTTAGGTAAGTAGTTCTTGAGCGAAGTGAAGCATGATAGTGCATGTTTTACACTAATAATGTGGACTGCACAAAAGGAGGGTCTGGCAGAAGTGGAAAAGGAAGAAGAAAAAATACTGTAAGAAGTGAAAGGAATGTTGGAAGAGTTTTGGAAGTTGTGTGTAGTGAGTTACCTCAAGGGTTACCACTTAGTGAGAGACATTAGTCACCACATGGATTTGATTCCAGGATCAAGTTTGCCAAACAAGGCAGCCTATAAGATGACATTTAGAGAATGCAAAGATACAAAAGCAAGTCCAAGAGTTAAGTCTTTGTTAAATTTCAATATTTGCACACATAAATGACATTCAATTGATTTTTGCAAATGGAACAAAAAAAGTATGCAGATTTTTGGGACCCAAAAGAGGATTTGCAAAATAAGTTATTAATATTATTGCAGATAAACTTAATACATCAAGGACATGAGTTGGAAAAAAAATATTTTGGAGCCAAACTCCCTCACAAAAGTTGATATCTTGTATGAAAAATTGGGAACGTAATGAAACTAACCATTCAAATTTTGGAAGCTCAAAACACCTCCAAACACACCCAAGTCGCACTTGACCTATGAAAAATTGAAACAATGAATGCAGCCACACAATTCAATGTTCCAAACCCTTTTATCTGCAAAGTTTGCAGCACCTAACAACAATTAGTGAAAACCATTGGATGAAATCCAACTGATCTTTCATGCACTAGAAACGTGCAAAAGGTGAAGCATTTCCTCACAAAATTGAGGAAGTGTTTTCCATCCTACGAGAAGAACTCTTGGATTTCATATTGTAGTTTTATGCTTCAAGAGTGAAGATGCAAGCAAAAATGCTCAAACATACAAATCTGGAATGGAGAATAAACAAGTGATTCTTCGGAGCAAGTTCATTTGCATTAAATAAAAAATGGTCTAAATACCACTACAATCTGATGGAATTTTGGCCATTCACCGAGGACTTTTTTGACTCACGCAGTTAGAGCTTGGTCACATTTTCCCTTGACTAAATCAGCTTTTACTGCAATGCCTTTCATGCCTTTTTTATAGTTAACTGTATGGATTGAGTTTATAGATTACAAGTTATTATAAGATGAAATATTTGTTTGGAGCACATTTTTTTGCACTTTATAAAAAGTTACATAACTTGGAAAGTTGAAGGAAGTTTAATCCATACACAACATGTAGGGCATTTGCCAAAATGCATATGAGGCTAAAAGTATGTTCAAGTTGAGTGAAGAGGACATAGTGGAGAGTCTGAGTCCATTGCAGTGCCAATGATTCTAGCACCTAAGAAGGGTCATAGTGGCATATGTGCATTCTTCAATGACATACTAAGAAACCTGAATATGTAAGAAGTTTTTATCATGTTTAGTAATTAGGAATTCTGCAATGCAATAGTTCAGGACGTTGAAGAATGGAGACATACAGGTATAAAGTATTGCCTAAAGAGTTTGTGTTGTAGAAGATTGACCATCAAACATTATAGCAGGTTGCATTTTAGCCAAGGAAAGTTGGAACCATTTTGATTTTTGGAGAATATGAAGTGGGGTGAAAAGTACCCACAATTGTGGATTACACATTTGTGTTGAGTGCACAAGAGCGCAGTGAATGTAACATAGGTGGCATAGTTACATGTGCTCAGTAGGTGTACTTTTTATGTCCATCGACAAAGATGCATGGGGGGTTAAGGAGAAATTGTGGGTGCAAGAGAATCCATCAAGGAGCTCTATCTGCAGAAGTTATGAATGAAGATTTCAAAGAAGCATCGGAGGTATGCGCACTTTGTATGACCCTCAATTTGCTATGGAAGTGTTGGTCGAAGACCTTTGGCCCATTTAGTCTATGACGGCCAAAGGAGGAGATTAAGGGTGACTTAAGTCATAAAATTATTATAAAGTGCCAATTTAAAAATAATTATTATAAAGCACTTATAATAATATTATTATGACTTAATAAAGTGTCTTTTAAATGGCCAAAGTGATTTTATTTCACTCTAGGCTAAAAGTGCGACTTGACATGGTGGGCCAAAATAGACATTAGGAAAATAATAAAATATTATGTAATGTTTATTTGCCCAAGGGAAAAGTGCGACTTGGTATGGGCATGCTTTTAGGGCATTTTGGCACTCTCTTCTCATTGGAAGATGGAAAGGTGATTTTATAATATTTTTTCTATAAAAAGGAGAGGGGCGACTTGGGCATGGCATTCGATTTTCACTCCATATTTTTGATATTGGCTTGTAAGCTGAAGTACTTGTTGCTGCAACTTCTGAGGACGAAATCCCTCAAGGAGACTAGTGTAAGGGGAACGAAAACTCTCTATTACACCCATATTTTGTATTGGAATTTCAAGGACGAATCAGGTTGTTGAACCATCTTTTTGCTTGATCTATTCTGGCTGGAGCGACCTCTTTTGGGGTTTATTTGCAAGTTTTAGCGAGATTAAAAGTGCTGTTTTGGAGCTGCTGTCTGTAGGAACTATTAGGCATATTTTTCTACATAATTTCCAGCATTTTGTGGAAGGTTTCAGACTGTTTTCTAGCTGCTGTAATAAACAGGTCAGATCTGAAATTTATCTTATAAAGATTCAGTATTTTGTGGCCTGAAAACTATCATTTTGCTTGCTAAATTTCAGTCAATTACAAAAGAGGCATCAGAAAGGGTTAAGGTGATTTTGTGTGATGAAAAATACCAATTTTCTATTCCTACCCTAGTCGCATTTTCTGGAATAAAATACAGATCTGCACTCAAATTCAGTTTTTAAGTGTTTTCAGTTATGCATTGTTAGGGTATTTTATTGGAAAATATCAGAAAATTATCTCCCATTAAAGGGGATCTTTCAAAGCAATGGTATTTCAGGCCGATTATGATGCTAGTGGCATAGCTCACATTACGAATATTGACTCAGGAAGGAAGGCCTATTGTTTTTTACAGTGAGAAGTTGAATGATGCAAAAAAGTATATTGTTTATGATCAAAGAATTCTACGCACGAGTCCATTGAAGAAATGGAGGCATTTTTCTTATCGCTGTTTTTTGTTGTACATGCACAATCAACATTATAGCTCTTAACAATTATGGAAAGTTGAATTAGAGGCATATGAAGTGGTGTAGATACCTACAAGGATACACAGTGTTGAAGCACAAGTGAAAAAAATCTAACAAGTTTTTATTTGCTTTTTAGGCGTAATTGTCTGTTGATAAGATGAGGATTGAAGTTGTGGGTTTTGAATCCATGAAGGAGCTATATGCATAGGATGAAGATTTAGAGAAGCATGGAGTTATGTGCACAATTCCGCAAGTGTTGACATTATACCTTGTTTTGGACTATTTTGTGTAGGAGGGATTATTTATTCAAGGGGAAATATATCCCGAAAGGATCAATGCAGAAAATTTAGTAAGAGAGAAACATTGCAAAGGATTAACATGGCACTTTGGCTTGGATAAAACCTTAGGACAACTAGGGGAGAGTTATTGTTTATTTGCAGATGTGTGCAAGTTTGTGCAAGAATGTTGTTTGGTCGAACTTAATGTCGATCTTAGAACGTAGGTTGTATCGAACCTTTATCCATTCTAAAGACGAACTTGAGACATAAGTATGGATTTTATCCTTAATTTTGAAATTGAACTCGAACTCGAACCTGGTGACTTAGGTGGTGGATAGATTTTTAAAGGTGACACATTTCATTGCTTGCAGGAAGACCAGTGATGCAACACACATAGCAAATCTTTTCTTTAGGGAGATTGTGAGGTTGCATGGATTACCGCCCAATATAGTGTTTGACAAGGATACAAAATTTGTCTGGGTCATTTTTGGCAAACATTGTAGAAGAAGCTAGATGCAAAGTTGCAATTCAGTTCAACATACCATCCATAAATTGATGGATACATTCAAAAGTTGTGAACAAAAGCCTTAGAGATTTGCTTAGATATTTGGTTGGAGACAAGCTAGGAACTTGGGATTTGGCTTTAGCACAGACAAAGTTTGCTCATAACAATTCAGTAAATAGGATTATAGGGAAGACACCATTCCAAATCATTTACGGGAATGAATATCGTAGGACTCACTGGAGTTGAGGGATTTACAATGCAATGACAGAAAGGAGAGTCAGATAGCAGGGGGTTTTGTAGAACTACTTGACTAGTGCACTAACAAGTGTGTAATGAGTTGGAAAAGATGAATGCATCAATGAGCAAGACAACGTGCAAATGATAAAATGAGAGACAGTCTCCGAATAGTCATATTCGAGACATGGTCTTAGACATGATTTTTGCAAAAGGAAATCTGTTCTCTCTCACATGTCGACATTGCTACATACAGTTCTGGTAATGGTCCAGAGGGATCCCTGTCATGCAAAATCATAAGTGGCGGTGCACATTTGCTCTATCAAGTACTCCCTTGAGACTAGCGCCCATTTGCGAACAGTCCAACACCAAGGGCGAACATGTCCTCAAAGTTCTTTTCATTTATCCTTTGGCATTTAAAGTTGGCCTTTACAACATCTACATGCAGTTGGTCTCCAAGAGTCTTAGGTCAGTCATTTACATGTTAGCTAGTTTAGACATTTCTATGCAAGTAGATCTCCTACAGACTATACACAACATACAGACTATAATATGGGGTGTGCAATTACTAAAGGGCAATCATATCTACATAGCCTTGGCTCCAATGGCCTACAATGTTTGGTTTCCTTCAACAAACTTGCTTCACACTTGGTCAACCCCTCAGCGCCAACAACCCCCCAAAAATGGTGCCACTTTTCCTCCTTAAATAGTCGTGTGCCCAACTCTTTTTCCAGCATCTAGCCCACTAATCTTGAATTTGCGTCTTTAGGCGCGAGCTGGCTCAGCCTTAGGAACTTCCAAATCTCTCACGCTCATATTCAAATTTGAACTACATGGAGTTCCTGGAATGTAATGCAACGCTCGGTCATAAGTTCATGCCATGTCGATCTGACCGTCATTGGCTCTTCTAACCGACTTCACATCTTTGTCAGCATCCATGTCAAACAACTTCTAAAATCCATGTGAGCTTGTCCAACCGTAGCTACCCATTATGTCGTGCACCCTGTATGTCTACATGCTACTTTCGCCATGACCTTGGTTCACTTTTGAATCACAGGCGACTCTTTCAAACGAATAAGTGCGAAACCTTAGCGACATAGGAAAAAATAGATTCTGAGCATTTGCGCACTCTTTGGGCTTCTAGGAGTGGCCTTTTCACGCCTATTTGTGTGTCTTTCTTCGTAGTCCTAAGCGCCTGTGTGCAATTCTTCTTACGTAGTCCTACACATAACTTCCTATCGAGCATTTCTGACTACTCTGCCTTCAGCCTGTTCATCAATTGTCCAAGTTCAAGCTCCATCCTTCTACCAATAATCGAAAATGCTTGTTGTTGTGCCTTATTCCTTCACACCTACTCCGCTTACATGGTTACATCTTGTAGCAGTTCCTACGCATTGGTACTTCCTGTTGTATATTACCATTGCAGTGACTCTTCAGTCTAGATTTAAGCCAAGGGCATAGCTCCATTTCTACCCAAATCACTTACCGCTCATTGTTGTGACCTTATTCTTGAAGCAACCTACTCCGACAAGTATCTCGTGCATTAACTTTCTCCAAGTGTATCGCAATCACTTCCGCATGCCGACCACCTTCCTAGTACAAATAATGCGTAAATGAGAAGTGAAGAGAAATTCAATACCAAATTGGATACGTGCTCTTGGCATATTTGCAGAAGGAGAGGTTTCTCAAAGGAACTTACAATAAGCTCAAGCGGAAGAAGATAGGGCCATGCAAGATCATCAAGAAGTTTGCATAGAACGCTTATGAGATTGAGTTGCTTGAGGGCATTGGCATCTCTAACATCTTTAATGTTGCGGATTTGTATCCATTCCACGTAGTACAAAAAAATGAAGATGAGCTTGAAAAAAAATCTATAAATTGATTAGACTGGAAATGGAAAATTAAGAAGAGTTTAGTTGATGTGGAATGCAAATGAAGTCAATCATTGGATTTAAATCAAGAAGACACACTAAAAATGAAAGGATCCTTTACTTGAGTATAAATAAATTGGTCAATTGGAAAGGTTGTAAAAAATGTTTTCAACTTAAAGAAACACATTGAATAAATGTTTAGTGCACAATGGTGTCATCAAACTTTCTAGGAGTGCATGACTTGATCGAACATGACAAAAATGTGATTTGTTATAGAAACGGACTATATAAATGATGTAGGAGTACCCTAGCTCACTAGGAATCTTGTGTCAACCAAAAATAATTACATGACATAGTTAGTCAGTGTTTGCATTTTCTAGAGCATTTTGTTTTTTTTCTTGAGTCACGTAGTGAAGAAATACATTTTTGAAGAGTCTTAAAGTCTTGTGTTGCATTGCATGGAGTACAATTTTTTTTGCACAATGTTTGTAGAGTGCACAGTTTTTTGTGCGTAATGTCTGGTCTATTGCACAATTTTCCAATGTGCAAGCATTTTCTGTGCAATCTTGTTTAAGCTGAACTTAAAACTTGGAATAATTGAACGTATATAAGGCATATGTTATGGGAAATGAGGAATGGTTGTGTTTGGATATGTTGATGGGTCCTTTAAGTCCATTACATTTGAATTTTGATAGAATTAGGGTCTTATGAAGTGGCATGAATGGATATATAAGTAGAGATAATTGCCTTTGGTTAGTAGTTCAAGTTTTAGAAGGAACTTAACTTTCTTAATGGCAGAGTGGGATGTCAGCTTAAGGCTTGTTGTGAATAGAAACAATGTAGAAGCTATGAAATGAGAGGAGATAGTTTCTCACTAAATTGTGATGATGTCTGGAGTTAATGGTGATAAAAATAACTCTGTCCTAAGATGTAAATGTTGAGTCATTGGTGATTGGTTTGATGTTGCTATTTCTCTAAATTCATATATGCCAAAGCTTTGTTTTTATTTAAATTTGTGCTCATTTGATCTTTCTATTGATGAATTTTTTATTTAGGTTAAGTATTGTTTCGTGTGCATTCTAAGGGCTGCAAGGTTTGTGGTCGTCATTCGCTGAATTCCCACACCTTGTCTGCGTCACAATTGGGCATTGCCTTAATTAGTTTTTAAGACTTTTTATAGAAGCAAAAATCACCAAAAAGAGTACTCGCGGGAATGTCATGTCAAACAGATTCACCATGCCAATTGCTTGTCAAAACTAGGGTTAATGGTTAAATACACCTCACAATTGGTCATTGAATATACTAGTTTTTTAAATAGAAGCAAAAATGCCAAAAGTTTTGAGTGGTTGCCCTGAATGATGTGTTGATAACTTGTCAAAATTGGCATCAATTGTTAGATACAGGCAGTTCTTTGAATTTTTTGAGAGTAATTGCGCGTCATTGAGTAACTTGCGATTTACACTTAAGTTATTCAATATTTCATTAGTAATTGGTAAAATTTTCAAAAACTGCCATTTTGCCATACAACCTTGTTTTGTTTGGTGTAATGTCCCCTTTCCTACGCCAAAGGCCTAAGGGCCAATTCGAGTCCAAGCCTTGGTCATACCCAAGGGGCTATGGACGCTGGGAGCTATTGGGTATGAATATCTTGTCCGTTTTGTTATAATTCTTCGTTGACATGTGCGTAAAGTGTTTTAGAGGGACTAGATATTATGTTTTGTTGTTAGGAAGGGGTCACATGACACTTGATGTTTTAATTTTGTGTTGGGGGTCACTTTTGGGCCATGACGACTTAAAAAGGGAAAAGTAACTTAAATTACTTTTATTTTATTGGCCCTTCCTAAGGAAAAATGCGACTTGGGCTTTTTGGGGCCCTTTTGCCTTGGGGAAAATTATACAAGGAGTTGGAAGAGGAAAGGAAAGGTCATTCTTGCATGCATAACTATTTTCCTTCATGTGAAACTGCTGCCTGCAAATTTACAACTTGTGGAGTGAAATCCCATAGGAACCCTAGCTTCAGTGGTGAGAGATCCATCCCTAGCTAGCAGGGCATTTTTCGGTAGTGAGAGATCTACCCTAGCTTTTCATTTTGGGGCTGATTTATAGGGATATTTTCAGAGGTTTCAGAAGAAGGGTTTTGAGGGTTTTGGAGACATTTTGTGGAGGAAATCAAAGGGTTTTCAGATCAGATTTATGGCAGCGATAAGAGCAGGGTTTGACATCATTTCTAGAGGATTTCCTAAGGGTTTTGACCATCTTCCAAAGGGGGCGACTTGTTTTGGAGATTGCAGCCCTTATTTGGAGGGTTTCCGGGTTGCCATTCTCAGATTTGAAGGTTGGGGTTTCATTCTCCATATTAATATATGTAATTTCCGGAATTTCTTAATTTTATATTGCTTATTGGAGAAGTTATGAATTTTTGAAGTTTAACCCCAGTTTAGGGCTTTTTGTAATGTTCTGGCTGCATTATAGTATTCCAAAAATTTCAAAAATAGTTTTCTTATGTTCTTTATAAAATTAGCAAGCTCTCTTAAAAATTTCAAGTGATTTGAGTGGGCATTTTGAGATATATTTTCTTCAGTTCGCTGCCCTAGCTGTTAAAAATCTGCAAAACTCAGAATTTGTGTTTGCTGCAATATCATATATTTTGTGCATTTTTAAGTGGTATCCCACAAGGGATATTTCATTTTGGTCTCATTTTGACACTCTAATCCAGAAAATTACAGAGCCCATGTAGATTGAAAGTCTGAAACATTTGAAATTCGAAGCCACACTCCACATTAGAACAATTAGGGCACACCCCTTCCACTAGGGCACAACATTTCACACGTTCTTTCTACATGACACCCACACTAAAGTGGTAATTATTGATATTTGTTATTTTTTATTGCTTTTAAAAATTTATTAGTGTATAGTGTTTCCTGTGCAATCTTGTTCGTGTCGTGAACTTAAAAGTTAAAACAATTAATTGATTAAAGGCATAAGTTACGGGAAAGGTTGACTGGTTACGTTTGGGTCGAGTGTTGGGTCCTCTGATCCATTCATTTGAATTTCGTAAAATTAGGAGTCTTAGGAGGTGGCATGAACGACTATACAAGTAAAGCCAATTGCCTTAGACAAGTAGTTTGAGTTTAAGCAACAACTCAAGTGTAGAGTAGAGATGTGAGCTTAAGGCTCACTGCAAATAGAAAGAATGAAAGAGCTGTGACATAAGAGGCAATAATTGCTCAGTAAATTATGATGATTTCTAGATTTATGTGATTTGATATGACAGAGAATAATAAGTTGTGTAATAGGTTGAATCGTTGGCAATTGGTTTGATGTTGCTATTTCTCTAAATAAGATATCCCAAAGCTTTGTTTTTGTTTAAATTTATGTTCATTTCATCATTCTGTTGGTGCATAAATATTTAGGTTAAGTATTGTTTAGTGCGCATTCTAAGGGCTGCGAGGTTTGTGATCGTCATTCGCTGAATTTCCACACCCTGTCTGCGTCACAATTGGGCATTTGCCTTAATTAGTTTTTAAGACTTTTTATAGAAGCAAAAATCACCAAAAAGAGTACTCGCGGGAATGTCATGCCAAACTGATTCACCATGCCAAGTGCTTGTCAAAACCAGGGTCAATGGTTAAATACACCTCACAATTGGTCATTGAATATACTAGTTTTTTAAATAGAAGCAGAAATGCCAAAAGTTTTGAGTGGTTGCCTTGATTGATGTGTTGATAACTTGTCAAAATTGGCGTCAACTGTTAGAATCCAGGCAGTTTCTTAGTTCTTCTTTGATTTTTTGAGAGTAAATTACGCATCATTGAGTAACTTTCGATTTACGCTCGAGTTATTCAATCTTTCATGAGTAATTGTAAAGATTTTCGAAACGGCCTTTTGCCATACAACCTTGTTTTGTTTTGGTCTCATTCTGACACTCTAATCCAGAAAATTACAGAGCCCATGTAGATTGAAAAGTCTGAAACATTTGAAATTCGAAGCAACACTCCACATGTAGAACAATTAGGGCACACCCCTTCTACTAGGGCACAACATTTCACACGTTCTTTTACATGACACCCACCCTAAAAGTGGTAATATTGATATTTGTTATTTTAGTGCTTTAAAAATTTATTAGTGTATAGTGTTTCCTGGACCAATCTTGTAGGGTAGTGAACTAAAAGTTAAACAATTAATTGATTAAAGGCATAAGTTACGGGAGGAAAGTTGACTGGTTACGTTGTGGGTAGAGTGTGGGTCCTCTGATCCATTCATTTGAATTTCGTAAAATTAGGAGTCTTAGGAGGTGGCATGAACGACTATACAAGTAAAGCCAATTGCCTTAGACAAGTAGTTTGAGTTTAAGCAACAACTCAAGTGTAGAGTAGAGATGTGAGCTTAAGGCTCACTGCAAATAGAAAGAATGAAAGAGCTGTGACATAAGAGGCAATAATTGCCTCAGTAAATTATGATGATTCTTAGATTTATGTGATTTGATATGACAGAGAATAATAAGTTGTTGTAATAGGTTGAATCGTTGGCAATTGGTTTGATGTTGCTATTTCTCTAAATAAGATATCCCAAAGCTTTGTTTTTGTTTTAAATTTATGTTCATTTCATCATTCTGTTGGTGCATAAATATTTAGGTTAAGTATTGTTTAGTGCGCATTCTAAGGGCTGCGAGGTTTGTGATCGTCATTCGCTGAATTTCCACACCCTGTCTGCGTCACAATTGGGCATTTGCCTTAATAGTTTTTAAGACTTTTTATAGAAGCAAAAATCACCAAAAAGAGTACTCGCGGGGAATGTCATGCCAAACTGATTCACCATGCCAAGTGCTTGTCAAAACCAGGGTCAATGGTTAAATACACCTCACAATTGGTCATTGAATATACTAGTTTTTTAAATAGAAGCAGAAATGCCAAAAGTTTTGAGTGGTTGCCTTGATTGATGTGTTGATAACTTGTCAAAATTGGCGTCAACTGTTAGATACAGGCAGTTCTTTGAATTTTTTGAGAGTAATTACGCATCATTGAGTAACTTGCGATTTACGCTCGAGTTATTCAATATTTCATGAGTAATTGGTAAAATTTTCGAAAACTGCCTTTTTGCCATACAACCTTGTTTTGTTTTGGTCTCATTCTGACACTCTAATCCAGAAAATTACAGAGCCCATGTAGACTGGAACATTTAAAATTCGAAGCCACACTCCATATTAGTATAATTAGGGCACACCCCTTCTACTAGGGCACAACATTTCACACGTTCTTTCTACACGGCACCCACACTAAAGTGGTAATTATTGTTATTTGTTATTTTTTATTGCTTTTAAAAATTTATTAGTGTAGGGTTAGGGTTTAAACTTTACAATGTAAATCCTAGCTCTAACTCTTGCATCTTTATTTTTTGTAATTACTAACCCTAACCCTAAACTAGACAATCTAGTTTAAATTAGGATTGAATGACAGTGATCGAATACTAGAGAGCTAGGATTTGGGAGCTTCAACTTTGCATTTTGTAACCTTGTAGCCTCATATTGTTTCTATTTTGTATTGCAAGGTATAACTTGTAATTGAGTGAGATTCTGAGACTCAATGACAGTCTAGGCTGGAGATTATGCTTCCAAAATTTTGGGATTGGCGGCATTGAACAAATTCAGTTTTTATAAATTATGTTTGTTTTCATCTATAGGTGCTATATATGGCACAATATTAGAAAAACAGCTTTTGTTTGCTATTTTCATGAATATTCCAGCAGATTTTAAATTGCTGAGATTTTCCCATTTTACTACTGAGTAGTAGAAGTCCATTTACACATTTAGTTAGCCATGTCATGTACTTGTAAATGGAACGCTAATATGTGTTTTCTCTTTTTTTATTTATATATTGGATTTTTTGGCTGGTTATGCTCGAGCTAAGGGACTCCAGAAATGCCAAAAAAATGGGTATTTGAATGTTTTTTGATTTCACAGTATATTTTTTTTGGTCAGCTTTTGGGATCACCTTATAGGCTTTTGGCCCTTGGGATCACTGTGTAATGGTTTATAAGATGGGTATTTACCAACCAATCCAATACAATTTCAAAATCAAAACAATGAAGAATCATATGCTCAAGTCATCAAATCTCATTTTGCTTGGCTATTTACTAACCAACCCGATATAATTTACAACAGAACGCAACGAAGAATCACGAGGAAGTCATCATATCTCGTTTTGCATTAAAGATTGAATATGCTGTGTTTGTTTTTCTGAATAAACTTCATACTATAGCATGTTGTGATCAGAGAATGAAAACTACAACTATCTGTCCCTAATGCACTTCAAAAAAGACGGGTACTTGAATGCTTTAGGTTTTCATTGTGTGCATATTTAGGTGATTTGTTCCTGAGATCACAGTTTGATGGTTTATATTTATATAAGATGGATATTTATCAACCAACCTGATACAATTGCCAACACAAAACAATGAAAAATCATGACAAAGTTGTCAAATCTCATTTTGCATTCAAGTCTGCAAATATGCTCTCCGTATTTAAACTGATTAAACATCTTGCTGTAGCATTGTTGTGATCAAAGAATGAGAACTGCAACCATCTGCGAACAAGGTAATCTCAGAACAGATATAACCTTCTGTCCCATTCTTCCTTGAGAATTCATTCACTAGTATTCCTAAAGAGAGCATATATAATCTTGAAAGGTCAAAGGTCGGAAAGACTATTCCAAATTACCTTCAAAACATAGCCGTCAAAGAAAACTTAAGAACAATCAAGCAGGTACGAGAGTCAAAACTATGCTCTTGGTGAGCAAAGATGTGTATCAATGACTGATATGATCTGATGCAGCTTATGAAGATATTAAGGAACTATACATTGCCCATCTACCAATGATTATTCAGGACCAATTGTTGTCACAACTACTTCATATAACAATGCAGAGCTTCTTGAGCCAATTAATAACCAAATATGCACAGCCTCTTGGACAAATGCACGAACTTGCCTGCTCCTACTTGTGCAGAGGTATGAATTGTGAACATAAATCCTTGGAGTACAACTCCCTTTCCACTTAAAATATAAGTGCCTGAGCTGAAACTATGGCATGCATAAGTGGCTTTGCATGAAATAAAAAGGTTGGGCTCTGTGAATTATCAATATATACTGGTGCATTACTGTTCTTGAAAATCAAATGAATTGAACCTCATCAATAAAAAAAGATTGTGGATTAAATAATGGTCCTCTTATATATATCTTAAGATATTGGCTGTCTAAATTGAAAATGTGTGCGAATTAGAAGCAACTATATGTTGCAAAGAGTATGTCAGTTTTCTGTATGGTATAATGCTTTATACATGGCCAGAAAAATAACATAGCATGATCATTAGTGTAATATTCCTCCTCCATTTCGTCCCTGCGAACATTAGCAGGGTATTCTTCTGTTCTGGTCTTCTGCCAGACTGTCCCAGTTGATATAATTGTCCTTGACATTATCATTCGGGGGAGGGGGAGGGGTGTGGGGGGTTTAGAGTGAGCCAGCTGAGGGGTGAGATGGTTTATCCTCAACGAACTCCCTTCTGTCAACCTTGTATTTTTGTGAAGCATCATGAAGTTCCTCATTCTGAACATGAAATGCTTCACTCCGATCTTTGTATATCCCAAAATCCTGATGAATAAGAAATGAGCTACCTGCACTGGCAATCACACCAGTAGCTGACAGATTTTTTGCTTCATCCACCAAGTTCCTTCGTGCAGGGGTTGGTTTTGGGTCGATCAGATGGTTTCCCATTGCAATCACCGGATCCCAATCCCTCAGTTGGTCCATCTTGTAACCACCCTTGAAATCCTCCCATCCTTACTCTCCGTGTCACAAGGGATGCCAAATTTTATTGAAAACCTTCGAATTTCACTTAAATTTATTCTCGTCAAACATGAACTCCAACTTTATCCCTTATTTTTGCATGGAAAGATTTTGACTATTTTGAATTATTTTATAAATGTATGTATATATATACATATACTGACTGAAAGCAGAGGGCAGAAAGCTCTATCCACTCTGTCCCTCTGGCATATTGATGCCTTTTTTCAGAAAATAAAAATGATAGAAAAAATTCTTTGTTCGAACTTAAAAGACATTCTTTTCGTGAACTTTATCCCTTGGTGAACTTGAACGGAACTTGATCCTTGTCGAACATGAACTCGAATTGTGACCTAGCTTACTCACACTCGGGGATTCTAAATTTCTTAATTTAACTAGATCCTTAAATTCTCTTTCCACAATGTCCAAACTCACTTTTGGGATTCCCTTGCCTTATTACTCCCTCTGCATCGGTTGATCTTCCTGGCATCCTTTATGCTTCATTTGTTTTTAGCCAGGAGCAGTTTTATGAGGGCTTTAAAATATAATATAGGTTGCTTCAGCCCTTCTATAGCCTCATTATCTAACCCCTTACACTGCCACGGGCATTTCTCCAGCAGTACATGCCATAGGTTCTAAAAAGAGAATTACAGTAGGAAAACAAGGCATGAGAACGGCTTTAATCTACACATCTGTTTAGCACCAGATTAGAAAGAAAATAGCAGAGGGCCAGCAAATTATTCCCATAAAATATGAATTCTTTATGAACACTTAGAGAAGTTGCAATAGAAAAGTACATACGATGCAAATTAATGCATAGCCCAGACCAACATTTTGAGAGGCAGAGCAATCAAGTTGACTGTTCAGCTCCATTGCCACAGGATTCAAAATACCCATCCTTCCCTCGGTTTCTTTCTCGCTCCCCAATCTTATATTTAACCATACCCAGAAAAACAATGCCAAGAAAGAACAACCATGGAGCATACTAAAAAGTAATAATAGCATAGCAAAGCTCCGTCAAACCCATCAAATTCAGATAATTTCCATTCTTTGAAAATTTGTTTTCACAGTTTACGATCAGAAAACTACACACTCACAGTTTATGATAAGGACTGAGAGAAGGAAATCCATTCCAGAAAACTACACAGACACAGGATGGAAGGAGAAAAATCGTTTCAGAGCAGTTAGCCCTGATCCCTAGTATGTGATTTAATTGAACCTTCACATAAGATCTTAGTCACAAGGTTTGAGTTTGAGTTCAAGTTCGACAAGGATAAAGTTTGGTTCAAGTTTGCCAATGGATAAAGTATGGGAAAAAAACATCATCAAATTTGAATAATGGATTTTTTTATTATTATTTTAATTTCATAAAAAAACATAAATGCGTAATTATCTCAGAGGGATGGAATGGAGGGAGCTTTCAGAGGTTGCATAATAATGCCAGAAAGATGGAGTGGTGAGCTTTCAGTCCTTTGTTTTTTGGTGAGTTTTTGTATATACACATATTTATAAAATAATGCAAAAGCATGTCAAAAACTTCCCATGTAAAGTTAATGGATAGAATTTGAGTTCATATTCAAAGAGGATAAAGTTTGATAAATTTTTAACATTTCCCACGAAGTTTTGCATAGAAAATTCTGAGCAGAGGCAAATGAGAGAAGAAAAATAAATGCCAGTGATCATTGGTATGAGTCTGAGGAACCCCCTTGCCTCCTTACTACCCTACCTCAATCAGAGTTTCTCCTCCTTTGAACACACTCACCAGTTGCTTGAAAGATAATAAATGAACAGAGGAGGAAGATAGTAGAAAAAGTAGAGGGGTTGGCTTTCCAAAGCCCACAACACTTCATGCTTACATGGTTCATGTTAATTCCATCCCTTGCAAGGAAAAAGGGGCGTATATGTTCTGATAAATAAATACAAGTTGGTGAACTGGTACCCCCTAGGGAATCTGCTGTTTGTGGTTTGATTGCTTTGTGTGTCTGTGGTTTGATTGCTCTTTCACTTGGTATGCATGAAGCTTATACTTTCACAGTCTTCACTAATCCAAAGGGATTCTTTAAGGATACTGTTCAATCTCCAAGCCTCACTTTTGTTCTTTCTCAAGGGTAAGTAGTATGTAGGAGTCGCCTTCCACTATAAATGTTTCTATCCTCATTGCCAAGAACTATTTCCAATCCTTTTAATAATCTCATTGCTTCTGCTTTATTATTGGTATCTCATCTAATATACAGAGCATTTATGTAATAACCCTTTTGAGGGTTTCAATCAAATATTCTATATGCAGATCTGAAAATAAAATTGCAACAGACTGAAGAATAAAAACAGCGATTTGTACTTGCACCAAAAAATGCCAAAATTACCATAAAACACTACCAACTTGCCAATATTTTATATATATATTATGGAATTTTAGAAGCCAAAATCACAAAGAAACACTGAAGAATACACTGCTGGAAATTAAATATGCACTGGAAATTGCAGCCACAAGATAAATATGAAATATGGGTCTAGAAACCCTCTAAAATTCACCAAACTTCAGATTCCGGCCTTTAAAAATATTACAAATCAGATTGTGAAACCAGATTTCTCAAATTCTTCATCAACGTCTCCGAACCCTACACAAGGTAGGTCGCTCCACCCTAAATAATTCAAATACAAGTTGGAAATTACAAATAGATCTTCAAATCAGCTCTTCACTTCAATACCAAACAATGATGAAGGGTTTTCGTCCTTCACCCAAGCCACTAGAAGGGTTTCCGTCCTTCTAAGAGCCTCACAAGAGGGTTTTCGTCCTCAAGTGGATGAACAAGGAGAAACAAACTCACAATGCCCAAGTAGAATAAAATGCGCCAAGTCTAGATACTAATGATGTCTCTAATCTCCTTTTATATCCTCCTTTTTGGCACCAATACTCAATTAGAAAAGGCCGACCTGTATAATGCAAGAAAACACTAAAGAAAATATAAAAATATTAGATAAAATATATTATAAAGATGCTCAAGGGTCTTCTCCTTCATTTTTGCTTCTTTGCCATGGAAAAGGAATGGCAAGAAGACCAATTTTCAGCTCTTAGGTGGGAAAAAGGGACATTACAGTCCTCCCTCCCCAAAATTGCTTGTCCCCAAGCAATTGCAAACTCATTACATCACTGCCCCAACTTCTTCTTCTTCTTTTTGAAGATCTTCATCCTCCAATGGTGAAGGTGGCATCCTTGATAGAGTATCCGCAACCACATTATGCTTTCCCTTCACATACCCAATATCAAAATCCCATGCTTGGAGTCTACTCATTCCATCACCTATACCTACATGTTCTCCCTCAATGGAGCCTTCTATCCGGATCATGAAAACATCATTCAACATAGCTTGCATGTAGGCTGAAAATAAATCATAACAGCAGTAAGTCACCTAGGATTCCATCCAATTTAGCACTAGGGTGGCTTGGGAGTGTGTCCTTACTAGTGGAGCTTCACCACTATCCTTGTCATGCAAGGAAACCTTCTTAAATTGCACATGGACACCATTGTTCATGACTGAAATTATTGTGATCAGCAGCATAAAAATGATGCAAATATGGCAAATCCATGTGAGCTTTAGTAATATGATAGATGTAGAAGTATTAGGTACCCAAACAAGTACCACAAACTCACCAACTTCAGCTGAAACCCCATACAAACTTAGCTGCTCCAAATCCTTGACTCCTTGTGAAGATCCTTCCGGATTCATATGAGGAGCTGGTTTCCAAGATAAGTTATCCGCCTCTACAATGTTTTTCTTCTTGACACGTCTAATGTCAAGAACCAAAGGCTTGTATATTGCTGATCCATGCATAATGGCCATCACCTTCCCATTATAATTTTGAAGATTCAGCTCATGTCTCTTGATTTCATTGTTTTCCAATGCAACAAGATGCTAATTTTGCATTAGAACAACCCCTATCCCTTCATGATGCACTGAATTCCACCATAAATGTAAAAGAAGAATCAGGTACAACAAACACTTGAGAATACATTACCTTCTTGAGTTGATCATATGTTTCTTGAGCTAGAAGCGACCAGCGGAGTACCTCCCTCTTAGTTAAATCAGTTAGAGGGGCAACAATGTGTGAAAAACCCTTCTTAGACCCAAGGAACCTTTTGAATTGTGAAATGGAGATGGGAGTAAGCCACCCAAGCGTGGCATGTATCCTTTGTTGCTCCACATGTACCCCTCAAGGCTCCATGATATACCCTTGGTCCCACATTTTGCTCCAACCAAATCCATATTTAAATTTCTTTGCAAGGACTGTTGTCCTAAAGCACTCATCATTATGTTAAGGTGTTGTAGATGTTTCACCCATGCTTTGCTATATCTCAAGACATCATCAAAAGAAACAAGCACAAATTCCTTTAAGTACTTACCAAATATGAGGTCCACATATGATTGGTAGGTGGTAGAAACTGAAAATTGCTCTAGAGGAACTGAAAATATACAATCAGCTATTACATCCATTCTAAAATATGTGAGAAGTGTACCATCTTTCTTTGCACATGTATGGATGTGATTGCTCCAATGACTACGTTTCATTTTCCCTTCATTCTTTATCCTCCTCATGATGTTGTTTGCAACATTCCTCTTTGTATTCTCAGCTAAAATCAGTCCCCTCTCTACTGCTGGTAATGAAATAAAATCAGATTTTCCTTGCTTAACATGACTACCATTTCCATGGCTGATTTCAAAAATTCTGACTTCTTCATTTTGTGAGTGGCACTTCAATCCTTTCTTGTGGATTTTGAGGGTTAATTCCCCCAAAGTTTGGAGCTCTTGAACCCCAACAACTATAGGTTCCTTAGCTGAACTTAAAACAAGGAAGTCAATGCAAAACTAATACCTTTTCATGGGAATAGCGATTGTGGTATCTTTCTTGTGTAAAGAGTATATACTCCATAAGTTATGGTGACCGTGAAGCCTTCGAAACCAGCTTTGTTTGGCTCCATCCTTCTTGCCAATTCTTCTCCAATAAACTGATGCATATTGACATTTTCTATAAGCATGGTGTCCCTTTGGTCATGAAGAAGACTCTTCACCCGGGGTGGGTGATGTGTGCCATATTTTATATTAAGAATGTTGCCCATCCACTCCATTCTTTCTAGCTTTCCCATTATTATGGGATCATGGGTTAACCACCTATGAGGCTCCTTACCCCATGAAGTATGATGTGCACAAAGGTGTTCAATCATTGGTGACAAAAGAGGATACAACATATATGAAACATGAGTACTCCTAACCATCCAACCATGGTAGAAAATCTGAAATGATGCATAGGCAAAAACTGAAATACCTTCATGCCGGGGGCTGCCCATAACACTCAGAAATTCTGAGTTTAAATCAGCATTCAAAAACACCTTACCTTCGTGATCTTTCGCTTTCCGGGTGTCCTTTAGGCTCCTTTGCAAAATAGGTCCGTCATTTTGGTGTAGTATCATGCTAGACAATAAATCTGAGTTGTTTCTAGATCCCGGGCTGCTTACCTTCACTATATCTTTTAGCCTCTTCACGCTAGCAATGGTACTTATGCATGAAACCCTTTCAACATCCTCTTGCTTATGCCTCCAAAATCCTTTTGTATCTTGCCCCATGTAACTATTAAAAAGCAAAGGGATATCATGAACAACCAAGAGCCTTTTACCTTCTTCTTTGCTTGATGCTTGCTTGACAATTTTTCCATGTTCTTGAGCTTTCATAGGGCTGAGATGACCTGTTATAAAAATTCCAGCAAGCTTGTTGTCCTCACATCTATTAGGACAAAGGTTTCCTACCACCAAGCTCTCTCTCCCAACCTGTAGATCTGATTTTTTTTCTTCCTTTGGTTCTGTTTATGACAAATTCTATGACTCCATCACCTGTTACTTCACTATCATGCGAGCAATCATTAGAAGACATATGAACATCTTCCACCAATGAAAATTTCTTACCTTGCTAATCCTTGCAAGCTTGCACATCGAACCTTTCTATGATCCTTTGACTGAAATCGTCAAAGAAGCAAACCAATTCTTCTCCTTGGGTTTCTAACACATGGTACCACCAATCTCTTGCTATCCCTTCCAAATGACAAGGGATGAATTCGAGGGCATCCTCCACACACATAGGGTTTGTTTGCAAGTATGCCTCCAATTCTGACAACCATGATCTCACTGAAGATTTGTAAGTGCCATAAAAAATAGAGACCTTACCCTTCCATGTACAACCATTGTTGCTTCTTCGAACCTGTGGGTTATGGTTCAGCCATGCCATCAATTCTTCAAACTTGAATTCTTCCATTGAAACCCTAGGCCTTTGAAGATCCGTGCTCTGATGCCACTGTAATGACCCTTTCAAGGGTTTCAACCAAACACACCAAATGCAAATCTGAAAATTAAATTGCAGCAGACTGAAGAATAAGATCAGCGACTTGTACTTGCACCAAAAATGCCAAAATCACCATAAAACACCACCAATCAATTCGCCACTATTTTATATATATTTTATGGAATTTTAGAAGCCAAAATAACAAAGAAACACTGAAGAATACACTGCTGAAAATTAAATATGCACTGGAAATTGCAGCCACAAGATAAATATGAAATATGGGTCTAGAAACCCTCTAAATTCATATAACTTCAGATTCCGGCCTTTAAAAATATTACAAATCAGATTATGAAACCAGATTTCTCAAATTCTTCACCAATGTCTCCAAACCCTACCCAAGGTAGGTCGCTCCACCCTAAATAATTCAAATATCAGCTGGAAATTACAAATAGATCTTCAAATCAGCTCTTCACATCAAGACCAAACAATGATGAAGGGTTTTCGTCCTTCACCTAAGCCACATGAAGGGTTTTTGTCCTTCAATGAGGCCTCACAAGAGGGTTTTCGTCCTCAAGTGGATGAACAAGGAGCAACTAGCTCTCTATGCCCAAGTAGAATAAAATGCGCCAAGACTAGATGCAAATGATGCCTCTAATCTCCTTTTATATCCTCCTTTTTGGCGCCAATGCTCAATTAGAAAAGGCCGACCTGTATAATGCAAGAAAACACTAAAGAAAATATAAAAATATTAGATAAAATATATTATAAAGATGCTCAAGGGTCTTCTCCTTCATTTTTGCTTCTTTGCCATGGAGAAGGAATGACAAGTAGACCAATTTCCAGGCTCTTAGGTGGGAAAAAGGGACATTAGTTATTTTTTATGTTGTTTTAAACTTTTTATTTATCTAGTTATTATTACTTTTAACCTGTCGACATTCCAATTTTTGTTGTTGTTAAATCTTGGCCGACGTTATGAACCATGGCACGGGGTAAGCCCGGATCACGCTGTTTGTTATACCACTGGCTCACCACGTACCTCTTGGGATTAGGCATCGCCTCATTGCGAACAGAGATTTTTAGACCTGGATTGCACTCTTGCAACTGTCTCCCATTTTCATTACACCACAATCCCTGTGACAACTTCTCATAATCTCATTTCATGCATTACCCATATTCCTTATCCTGTTTTTTATTTGAGCACTACCAAGCATTTTATATTACTAAGACAATCTTGTATTGTCCATTGCAATTAACAAAAAATACAAGCAATTCTAAGGTTTCTTTTCTTTATTCATGATCTAGTTCCCAATGCATGGTAGAATGTTTCAAGTGGCATTCAACCTTAGCTCCTTTCCACGTCAAAGCTTAATTGTTTCCTCAAATTTGAAACTTTTCTTCTTTTCATTCAGATTTTCTGAGAAGTTTCAAAAACACGAGTTTGTTGAAGTTTCAAGTTTTTTGACAAATACAGGAAAGCTTATGTTGGTTCTGATCATTTACCGACCAATGCCAGAAAATAGACTTCTCAACTACAAAATAATAAGAAAAGGAGAAAATTGAGAGAATAGATAGTCTCAATAGTTTTAACTACTCTTTTTAAAGAGGACTAACACTATTTGATTGTTTTTAAGTACCATTATGTAATGAAATTACTTGTATAATTAAGATCATGAGCAGAAATATAACACCAAATAACACAATATTCCAGAATAATGATCTCAATATGCAATTAGAATAGCTTGGCCACTTCGAGGGGGCAACCTCCAAATCATACAATAAGACTTAAATGCTCCAATGATGATGAACTACAACCTACAATCCCCTATATATACTATTCATATGTTATGGCCATCACCAAGGCCGACCTACGAAGCATGAGAAAGTATAAATGATTTAATAAAATGATATGGTAAACCACAAGTCGGCTACTCATATCCTAATACAAGCAATAGGTTAAGGGTGTAGCACATTAAGCCCTAGTTCCTTTACACCTCAAGGCTTAATTGTTTCCTCAAATTCCAAACGTGTACTGTGTTCATATGGTGCCATTTTTGTGAGAATTTCCACGAAACTTGAGTTCTGTGACATTTTTGTATGGCATTCTCTGTAAAATTTTCTGGATGAATACAGGAAAACTTAGAAAAATAATTTATAATTTTTAGAATATTAAGAAAAGAATAAACATAAAGAATACATAGTCTGAATAGTTTCAACAGAAACTAGTTTGTTCAAAACTATCAACACCATTCCTTTGATGTACAATTAATGGTGGACACATTTAACTTTGGCATGGAATCTGTGGCAGGTTCGATAACAGAAAAATAAATTCCAATAATCATAAACAAGTATTTGATGTGGAATGTCTCAAATTCTCTGATTGATCATCTTCAGCCAAAGCTAATTTCATCCTCCCAAAGAACACAACTGATTATATTTAACGACAGACATAACGACTATACTGACATGCGTGACTAGTAATTTAGAAAACAATATGGTTGTTTATAATTTATCAGCAGGTGATTTAAAATAAAATAAAATAACATTACAAAATGCTCAGCAATTTCATATTGGTAACAACAGTAATGAGAGCAAAGAAAATTATTTTCATTCATCAAGAGGCCCTTTATTGTATAAGTGTTCTGAATAGAGTATCATGGGTGAATTGAGCTTGTTAGTTTCATTAGATATAATGTCCCTTTCTGGATAATTTACCAACTCTAAAGTTTCTGTGATTCCTTTTCAACACTGGATATCAAACAAATACTAAAACATCCCACATGCAATATTTATATTGAAAACCTAATTGAAACTTCACTGAAATCCTTATTGTATTGAGATGAAAGTGTACAAAATTCCGATAATGAAGCAACCTAAACAATAATAGAATGCTGTAATAAAATCCTTACATTTATTTTGCATCATGAGGCCTAAAGACAAAACTCTTCCTTGGATAAACCGCTGTAAAATAATTACATGCAACAATGAGCAACAAAGAGTAACAAAGGGATCACAATCTGGTTACAGCTGGAAGTAAGGTTACAGCTGGAAGTAAAGGCCACAACAGCCACTTTGATTTGCACAAATAGACTTGGTCACATAAACCCCAACGCAATAACCCCAGCTGTACATGAAACCCCAATGCAACAATCCAGCTGGAAGGGAAGACCATGCAGCACAACCGGCTATGTAATATGCAGAGTACAACCCAAGTTTATAGTGGACATACAATAGAAACACTCGTTATAGATCTGCGCTGAACATCTGATCATAAATATAGTAGACAGCAAGGTATGGATCACTTGTTCAAGATGTGCTCTTCTTGACCCAATTGCATGCGAGCCTTTTGGGATTGACTGTCAGGACTTAAGGAGAGAAGATAATGTTTGTTCTGGTTCCATTTATGAATCACCTTTGTTGCTATTTATTGTGGTTTATTCTCTAGTCATTTGCGTATTTTTTCTTCAATTTAAAGTACTATGCAGCAGATTTTAGAAACTCTACCAATCAGGGAGCACTGCAAAAACAATGTGAAGTACTATGCTGCAGATTTTAGCAACTCTACCAATCTGGTAGCACTGCAAAAGCAACCTCAAAACTTTAAATTTTACTTCTCACTAGGAAGATGCTTGTGTTGAATTCCTTCTATTGTCACGCTGAGGAGTTAGTGAGAGGGAGGGGTGTTTTAAAATTTTAATCTAATTTTTTTGTCTTTTTTATGGCATTGGCAGAGCTGGATAGGGATGTTGGTGAAGAAGACATAAAAACTTCTTATAGACGTCTTGCCAAAAACTATCATCCTGACGGTATGCATTTTCATGGTTAAATATTGCAGATTAGCTTAATCTTATACATGGATGCCGTTACTTTGTCTTTGTTTTGTTCTTTGAAGTTTAGAACTACAGCTTAATCTCTTGGAGTTTTACAGAGGTCATAAATCAGCATAATTTCTGAGTAGGAAAGTGGCAGATAGCTGCATGCTTTTGGTGACTATTTATGCTCTCAAGGAAGTGAATGATGATTTTTAATCAAAGGTGTTTGCATGCATATCTATGACTACCCAAAAGCCTTAACATTTCCTCAATTTCTCATTACATATGTTTCATAATAGGAAACTGCAATCTCTGAATGGCAATAAAAACAAGAAAATATGCTGCTGCAGAGTGATATACTTATTGGATCATACTTGATTGCCTGCGTAGATTGAGATTAATTTCCATCAAGGACTGAGTCTCATTATTGTAATTTATGTTGCTAGCAAAAACATTTTTGTGTTTTGTTGTAGAAAATTTTACATGCATTTTAGACTTTGTTCTGATGGGAATTTACCAGAGTTCTTGAAGGATTTAGAACAGGTGCCTTTATTGTAAGTAAATGAATGAAAGAATGAATTTTGAACGAATGACTGCTTATTGAAACGAGGCAACAATTAGTGAGGACATGCAGCAATGTATTGGCAACACTTACATAATATTTCTAATACAATTTTTTCTGGTGTTGTAGCCCAAGTTTGTCATTGCTATCTGATGGTCTATGCAAGTACGAGTGAGGGCAAGCAAGAAAAATTATATTACTGCATTAAATTTGAAGTATTGTCAATAAAACTCAAGATAGATCAAGTGACTGCATATTTTATGGTGCTCAGCTTAAACTTGCATGTTGTACAAATCAACTACCATTTTAGTTGCAAACAAAAAAAGTTTAGCAGCACACGAGACACCAATTGAGTAGCCTAAGGACATTGTAGACCTTATGCTGCTCCAACTTTTGGTTGTAGTTTGAGAAGACTACAGATTTAGATCTCTCCATTTGCGAATGAATTTTGTATTTAGTCTCTCATAAACATATAACCAAAGTGAACTTTGAGTGGTGAATGACTCAAAACAATGTGAAACAGATTGGCTTTCTGAGTTTCATCAAGTTTCTCTGAGTTTTGATGAGACTCTGAGTCTTAGATGAGGCTCACTTCCTAAAAGACAGAACAAAATCTCTCATTTGCATGTCAAAGAGCTTATTTGGGATACTGAGTCTTTTGCCGAGATTTGGCGTAGGTTTTTTTCGCCTAGTCTGAGTTGGCTTGGTATATCACCCCTGCAGAGTCTGAGTCTCAAAACTATGAAATCTGCTATAACTTTGAGGCAGAAATAATGCCAAGCTATCAGTGGGCGTTATTTTAGCTTTTTGCTATCAACTTCTGTAAAGTCTTCTAAGGCCTGTCTGAGGGTCCCAGAAGAATCTGTCAACATGGGTGATATCTTCAAAGCTGTGTTGGTGGTTGAGTAGCTTTGAATGAGGCAAATTTACCTATCTTGAAGCTGGACGTATCCTCCAAATCAAAAATCCTGTTCTACTATCTCCATAGACCTTAGTACACAACCCTTTAGTTTTGGCAGTTGTGGAGAGAACCTCCTGTCAGCCTTGGTAGCTGTTGAGAGAAACTATTGTGTTTTTTTTCCTGATTAAAAGGCAAGCTTAGGAATGGCTATTTCATGATCTGTGTATATATTTTGAGGGATGGTTGTAGTGAACTACGAGAAATTATCATTAAAGTTCTATTGGGTGAATAAATCCCCAGCCAATGAAGCTAAGGAGATTGAGTTTAATCGAGGAAACTGAAGTTTCATCCCCTCTCTAAACTAGCACTCAGTGGTCCAATCTTATGGTATATCAACAATTTGGAGAGTAAGTGCTCATGATCATCTATTTCGTAAGAACGACGTCTATCTAATATCTCAATTTTCAAACAAGGATTTAAAGAGTCCATTAAATCTATAAATTAATATGGCAAGACAAAATTTTCAGCATTCCATGCTCAATAGAAAGACAACCAATGACCTGATAAATGTCCACTTTAGCAGCTTTCCAGATCAACATATAATCTAAAGCATGGCAGATAAATATAATTATAGGATTCCTCATTCAAAGTAGTAGCTTATTCAGGTGACTGGACCTCATACCCAAACAATAAACTGCATGTTTTAGTAGTTAATCCAGTGTTGCCACTTATGTGAGTTTCTAATCTTGCTAATGGCAATCAACCTCATTTCATTTTGGTCTTTAACTTGAACTTTCAAATTGCAATACTTTCATAAGTGGAGTGATCATTGGCTTGGTTGGTTTTCAGAAGCTTTACATGTAACATACTTTGTACCCATTTGAAGCTGCAACAGTTCATTATTTTAGTATTTTACATGCTGTCAGATTCGGGAAAATCATAGAATGGAAGTCCAATATTGGTAAAGAAAATAATGGACTTCAACAACTTCTGGGAAAGACAAGGGTCACTTTTTGGTGGTTTACAAAAAAATCTTGATTGCAAATATTTGTTATATTTTCTTTTATATGCATTGTTTAGCGATGGTCCTGGGCTAAAGATGCCTCTATGAATCCCTAATGACATCCTCCATGAAATACTCAGCAGCTCCATTATTTGCTTTTTGTCATCTATGGGCATTGACATAACAGTTTTCCTTGTTTTCTTGTCGAAATATTTTGAATTTTCAGAGAAACTCATTCAATTTTTGTATATTCCTAGTTTATGATGGGACTGGGGATCTAGAGGAAGGAGAAACAGCAGAAACACGTTTCATTAAGATTCAGGCAGCTTATGAATTGCTTATGGACAAGGAGCAGCGTATGAAGTATGATAAGGACACCCAAGTAAACCCTATCAAGGTTGGGATCTTATTCATTTTTAACAGAAAATATATAAATGTACATATAGATAATTCAATGTGTATATATACAACTGTGTAAAGCCATATTTAGGTTATTCCAGCTTTTTGGTCGAAATATTCAGCTATATTTTATTCCAAAAATGAATTAAGATAATCTGTTTTTGAGGCTGTATGTTCTTGCACCATCATTTTTCTTTGCCTTTTGACACGGTGCAGATTTTGTCTGCAATTGGTATCTACCTGGCCTAGATAGTTGTTTGTAATATTGTTTGACACCTAGGCAACTGCTCGTAAGCCTTGTCCTGATCTGGTATCCTGCTTTCAGGCTCCCAGAGCAATTGCATCTTAGCTCTTCTATCTATAGTATGGCATTTTTTTTAATGCCAATGTTCTGCAACACCATGCTAGAGTTGCGTCTTTTGCTCTTACTCATTAGATATGTTACCTGTAATGTAGGTTAACATTCAACTAGCTGTGCAATGTTTTGTCGATTTTGGAGTTACTCAGGTGTATATCTTGAGTTGTCAAGGTGTCTTGTATAGGGAATACTTCTTCATTCCATGTAGCAATACTTTGTTGGTACCGTCTTTTCTTGCTATTTGGTTTCTTATGCCTTTTCTGGATCTGTTCCCCTTACCATCTCTTTGTATTTATAGTTGGTAACATGGTAGCTAATTTCATCCAAAAGAACATTTTCGACTTTGAGCTTTTCTCACTCTGCCATTCATTCATTTGAAACATTTTGGTAATTCTATAGCTTTCTACTATTGCTCTCTATTCAAAGACACTGAAGGAGGCCTCTCTAATTTCTTTCTCTGCAAGACAGTGACCTATAGGCATCTCTCTTTGCGAAGGTCTTCTAGACTTACTAGACTTGTTTACTCCTTTTTCCACCATATCTCACTCAGTGGATGTATCACACATCCTAAAGCTTCAGTCAACATTTTATACACAGTGGGAAATTAGTCAACCAGTGTACTTTTCATACACTTAGGAACTACCTATAATCCCAGATTGTGTAACCATTTTATGGGAGGATGAGATATCATTGCATCCAGTCCAAATCCCTTAGACAACTTGCATCACTGCTTTGTGACCTGCTCTAAGAGATCTACAGCATGGGATGTTAGGAGCAGATGATCTAACCTACAGGCTCACCCCTTAAGGATAACTTTACTGATCCATTCCAGCCTCTAGACCGGGAGCACCGTATTTTTCTAGCACGTTCCTGCCACAGCAGCAATTGGATGGTGGGACCCACAAATTACTCAAACATTCTATCATTTTGTCTGCCCCTGTTTATACTTGGTTGGAGTTCAAAAGAATGTTTTGACTCTATTTTTTTAATATGCTTCTCGTTTGGGCAACAAAGTTCAAATTTAACTTGAGCACCTAAATTCTTGGACTCAATAAATGATGTTAACCACAACTTTTGCAATCATCCTTTTCTGATGAAATGTGCACAGAAAGACGTTTTCTTGTCAACTTAGCTCTTAAGTGTAACAATTTTTTTTGGGCTCTTTTGTGTTGCTAGAGTTTGAGCTTTTGTATCCTCCTACACATGATGACATGATTGAAATGCAAAATGCTTTGGACAACTTTAGTGTACGTGTTGTCCTATTGAAAGGTGTCACCTCCGTTTCATCACACCACTTAGTAAAAATACAATGCAAAGCTCAATATACCCATTGTAAAGTTCAATATTTGCAATGCGAAGTTCAAAATACCTATTGTGAAGTTCAATATATACAATGCAAAGTTTAATAGTAGAGGGGACTACACACAAGACATCTCACATCATGCAGCTCCAGAGAGATATTATCTACGATTTTGAAGGAGGAAAAATTTATTCAGGGAATCCTGATGATGGGTGAAGGGAACTATAGAAAGTAACGGAATACAAATTATCTTCTTTATAGCAAAAACGTTGTTGATATTGACTATGTTAAGCAGCTCATACCAGGCAAGCTCTTCGACGAACGGCAGCAAAAGCAAACGCTCAGAATAGTCATAACCTCGGGCCACACAAATTTGAAACTAGTGTTTGATATGAAGTACTACAGGTACAAAGAATACCCTGTAAATGTTTTATCTGCCGATGCAGCCAAATTCCTCCTTTGTAGAACAATTTGAGAAGGTGAAAGGCATTGGATGGATCAGGTGGCAGAGGTGTGCAAAGGTGTTCCCATCCTTTTGAGTCGTTTTGGAAATCATTTAAGCCCAGCAAGAGAGTGAAGCAGTTACAATTTAGTACTCAAAACTCTCGGAGAGGGAAACTTCCTTGACTACAGCTAGGGAGTGAAGACCAACTTGGTTAAAAGCTGTGGCTTGTGTATAGAAAGATGGAAACAGAGGGCTAGCAAACATTTCTAGACAGTTGCACATATTTTGTTGGTTGGTCGGGGGAGATTGTTGGCCATGTTGTGGGTTGAAAGAAGCTTGGAATTCTGGAAAAGAGAATGCTTGTGACTAGAAGTGATTAAGATGATGAGGTGAGTGTTCAGGTTCATGATATTCTTCAGTTGATGGGAATGAAAGAGGCCCCAGGGACCAGGTTTACAACATATGCACAATTTTCTGAGGCAATGCAGAATAAATCCAATATTGAAAAAGTGGAAGGCATTTGCCTTGAGAGTCACTCATGGATGACAAAATTTGAATCTGTGTATTTAAATGACATACATACTTCCCTGTGGCTTCTCATTCTAGGAGATGGGATAACTGCAGATGGATCTCCTTGCGAAAAGCTTTCAAAAATATTAGATATCTTTAACTAGGTGGCGTACCCGATTTTACATTTAAAGATGCTCTTTGACTGGAGAAGCTTACAGGTTTCAAGAACATGCCATTCCCGGGCATGGAGTTGCCTGTTGTAAGTAATGAATTCTCTGTTATCTTTTCCTCTCAAGATATTTATTATTAATTTTGTGAATGTATTATTCGTGTAGCTTCCTCAGACTCTGAAGTATTTATACCAAGATGTAAAATATCTGGACTATGATGTGTTTACAAGACTTCCACTTCAAAACCTGAGTTCTTTAGAAAACTTCGACTCTGGAAATTAGTAAATCTAAGAAACTTGCAGAAGATCTGAATCTTCCTACGTCTCTTGTCACTCTGAATTTGAGTCAGTGCTACCTGGTGCCAGATTGATTTAAACAAAACAAATCTGGAAAATTTACCTGCTTCCATTGAAATGCTGGCTTCATTGCAAGAGCTGAGTCTCCAATACTGCCCGAATTTGAGGTCACTCCCTTAAGATGTGCGTGGATTATAATTTATCTTCACTACAACTATTGGATTTAAGAGGACGCTGCAGTCTGGAAATATTGCCTGCCAACCTTGGAATGTTTTCATTGAAAGAACTAAACCTTGAATCTAGTGCGAGTCTTAGGACTCTACCTGAAGATCCAGGCAGATTATCTTCTCTGGCACAACAGAATATTCTTTAGATGCAAGCAGCTGGAAAATCTACCTGCCGACATTGGGAAGTTGGCTTCATTCAAAGAACTGCACCTCATGGGATTTCAGAATTGGAGCAAACTGCCAGAGGGAATAGGCCTATTATCTTCTCTGCAATGAATGTTGGAATGATGAAATGAGTAGGAAATAAGCAAGAAATTAACATGAAACATATGGAAAAAAGGGGATATTTTGGGGGGGAAGCTTTAGTTCAAACGTCAAAATTTAGTGGTGGGATGTTTGGAAAATGATATAGAAACAGACGGAAACTTGACGGAAAGTCAAATGGCCAGATCAGTTTAGCTTACACGTTGGCTGGAACACACTGACAATTTACGGTGGGTGTCTACAGTGCCCTTATGTGACATTACCAAATCCTCCATTGATTATTATCTCGTGGTTTGATCCTACAACTGTCTTTCTGCTATATATACTCATGGGTTGTGGTTTACTTGTATCATTTGGGCCCTTGAGGTGGTTGTTATATCTGGGATTGTCTCGTGTTAATTCTGTCTTTCTTTGTTTGTAGAACTTTTGGGTTTATACACTTTTTGATAAATTATCTGGTATTTTTGTACTACGACTGCCTCTTTGCATTTTTTTGGGATGTGTGTTTTGGAAACTCCCTTGTTGGCGGTATCTTAACAGGTACTTCAGAGTCCTGTTGATAAATTTTGGACTTCCATGGACATTAACATAATTTCTTTCTGGCCAGATTATACTATAACTATGCGGCTTGTATTTTAACAGGTTGTAACTTGCAGTCCCATTGTTTTAATCCTTGAATCTATGATGATAATGAATGAAGCTATTTATCCTTAAGCATTTGATCTGGGTTGAGGAGTTATTAATTAGACAGCACCTTTTCGAAAAACTGCAACTGTTTACATATTTTATTGTATATTATTTGGAATTCTATGCCCCGAGTGAGTGCGTTGTGACTTGTCACTTAAGACCAATTTACCTGTGCAGGTGATAATCTCCATGGTATTCCATTAGGGTGATGGTAGAACTTATAATTTTATATTCAAAACTGTTAGATTCCACTTTAGTGCTCATGCTTGGATTTTTTTGCACATTCGCTACTTGTTTCGTAAAAGCTTTTTTAATTTGCAGGCCTACTCTTATGATAAGATTTTGTGTTGAGATGCATTAATTCTTGTCAGGTTGCTCGTTAAATAAGGAGTCTACATGGCAGCACCTCTTTTGTTAATGACTTGTCACTTAAGATCAATTTACCTGTGCAGGTGATAATCTCCATGGTATTCCATTAGGGTGATGGTAGAACTTATAATTTTATATTCAAAACTGTTAGATTTCACTTTAGTGCTCATGCTTGGATTTTTTTGCACATTCGCTACTTGTTTCGCAAAAGCTTTTTTAATTTGCAGGCCTACTCTTATGATAAGATTTTGTGTTGAGATGCATTAATTCTTGTCAGGTTGCTCGTTAAATAAGGAGTCTACATGGCAGCACCTCTTTTGTTCTGTATTCTCAAATCAATCTAGATGATTTTCTGTGTTAATTTTATATTTTTATAATCATAATGATTTTATTAGTGTTTTAGCAACTTTATGTATGGAGGTAAACATGTTTTAACAACATGTATGGAGGTAATGCCAAGCTCCTTGAATTATTTTTAGAGAAGAAAGGTTTTGTTGTAGGTATGTATAAATATCATTCTTGAAGGGGTTGACATTGTGCTTTCAATGTCCAAAAGAAATATCAATCGAAATGCACATACAAAATCCATGATAATAAAACCAAGCAGCATCTAAGCTCTGTGTTAGTGAATGTCTTCTGTTGCAAACGTATATCTGTAAACATGTGCATGCAATTGTCATCTTGTAAATGGTTAGATTTCAATTGAGAAACATTTTGTATCTTTCTGTAGAGTACTTTATAATTCTGCTTCGTATTACCAGGCATCTAAAGCATGGATGGAGTGGGTAATGAAGAAAAAGAAAGCATTTGACCGACGAGGGGATTTGGCAGTCACAGCTTGGGCAGAACAACAACAACTTGAACTAAATCTTAGAGTTCGTCAGCTTTCACGCACAAAGGTATAGCAGATGTTGATGTCCTTACTTTTTTTTAACATTCTTTTTAGAATTGCATTTACTGCTGTAGTTGGATTTGTATTAGATAGTTACTAACATTTCAATTCTTGACGTATTCTAAATTCTAATCAATTGGAAATGTTAACTACTATCTATGTTCAAGATATTTGATGGATGTTCATTTTCAACAAAAGTACAACATCTACATTGCACCATCGTGGTCTTATGCGAGTCAAATTCAATATAACTCCAAGATGGAAACTTTGACTAACAGGCATACGAATTCTACAAAAGCACACAGAATGAAATAAACTCTAAAATAAATGCCAGCATTAATATAAATGCTGTACGGGTATAAATTTAGATAAAAGCTTGTTGGCAAGGTGAAAGGATTTTTCCATTTTATGAGGAAAGGATTTTTCCATTTTATGAGGACAATATAAGCGTTTTAGACTTGTTAATGTCTGAGAAAATGTAAGTGGTTATTACAACCTATGTCACTGGTTTCAGTTTTATAGAAATTCAATATGAACCAAATTTAAAATAGGGGCAATTAAGTTTGCCAATTCTGGGAATTTGATTTCCTGATTCTGCATTATGAAGATTTAGCCATCCTGCCCATATTATGCATTCTGTGATCACTAAAGACTGAGATGCCTGCTATTCTGTAAATACCTAGACGCCTGCTATTCTGGGAAGATACTCCTGCCTCACTGTAAATATAATGCCCTCTGAACAGCACCGCTGCTTAAACTCATGTTTTAACTAATGATACAAGAAACTGGATGCTCACTGCTTGATGGTGGATAACCCACACTGGACTGCCTTTGCTCAGTGAAGTATGCTACAATATGGACTGTGCACGAAGCTGGCGAGGTTCAAGTTTTGAAGGGATTGCGATGTTTGAACTAGAGAGTGAATTGTTGTCCATGAACAAACATGATGATAGAGTAAGCTTGAAAACAAGTAAATCTTTCAGACTTCCATAATTTGTTAATGTGAAGCTTGGTAGCTTACCAGTTTGTTTTTCATGCTAGCAGAAACAACCAAAACTGCATTGTTGGTTTGATGTCTCCAAGGAAGGTTTTGAAATGCACAGATCTTGTTATAAGAAATGAGGAGACAAATTGTAGTAAATCAGAAATTAAAATTTAGGTTAATGGACTGGACTTAAAGATACCGGACTTGAGGAATGAATTGATTCAGCATCTGGGCACCAAATATTTCTTTAAGTATGTGTTTTATTTGAAAAGTGAACTTACAATAAAGTCTGGGCATTTCTCTTTGTTGAACTTAATTAAAATAGTTTTTTGCATTTCTTCTTTTTTGAAAATTTGTCTTCACCAAATTTGATTTTGAACTTGAACCGGGTTGTTAGGAAATAAGGGATAAAATATGCGGAATAATCCCTCACAGAATCGCAATAGTAGAAACTAATATGCAGAAAAATATTACAAATCTCAAATAAAAGTGCATAATTAAATAACACTACACAAAGAGACAATATTTAACGTGGTTCACCCAATTTGGGCTACGTCCATCAAGAATCACTTGCTCAGATTTTATTACAAGCCACCGCTCTCTCAATACAATACCCAGATCTGTTTGGAGCTATGCTCAACAAACTCTACAGAATTCACAGCCGAATTCAAAACACATCTGCAATATTACATTATCCTACCATATGCATAAAACCATATAAGTAGACAACTGCTTAAGCAATTTTACAAAACCGTGGGTATTAAAACCATGGGCAAAAACCGTCCCATAAACCTATCAGTCAAAAATCCTGCCCATATGAGAAAAACACGTTTCCCGATTGATTGGGCACGTTTTAAGGCCCAAAAAATTTACAGTACTCTTAGTGTACAGTCTTCAACACTTTCTCACATGAAAACAGGCTCCACAACCTAACACGGGTGACTTAGATTATTCCTAGGTGTGCAGATTATTGCCCTAGACATAGTTGTATAAGTTCTGGTGGATGCGAAAATTTGTCCCAAAAATGTGATGGGAATAAGTTCACTAACAGTTTTCAAATAATAAATACATGTGTGAAATATGATAAATTGAAATATAGCAATTTCTATTTCTAATCAAGTTTTGCGTTAGCTAATAAGCAAAAATTTCATATGCGAATTTATCTTCATTTTGCACATCATCATGTAATTATGGTCGGTAGAAATTACATATCACCATTGAAAATGGTTTCTGATAGCTTTGATAATGGCAACATCGCAGAAACAACAATATAATGATAGCTCACAAGGGTATCGCTTTTTCCAGCTACCTTATATCTTCAAGTTTTGTAACTGTGGATTTTAATCTCGTGACCAAACCGTAGGGTAAACCGAACCTTGCCAATCCATGTAAGCCCAGAATATATTGTCTCCTCCTAGGACCAAAGCAACTTTTAGTTCCTGCAAAGTCAATTGTAATACTCCTTCGAAAACATGCATCAAGACATAACTACACATCACAATTCGCTTAAAAGCTTCAGGCTCCCATACCACTTGATGGCAGCCCAGTCCAGTTGGGATTTCTGGGATCTTGTTAATGTAGTTTTTGGGACCAAGATGGTTCCTTCCACATGGTGTCTTACTATTGCTGCAGATAAGAAACAAAAATTACCATATAATGAGTTCTAAACACCTTAAAACTTCAGAGAAGAAACATACATAATAATTTCCAGAATCAGTGGAAAAAAAACCATAAACTTTACAATTATGGATGTTCTTAATGCAACAATATTGGAGAATTCCATTCATTATGCCCTTTCCTTTTCTTCATCTTGGCCCTTAGCCTGCTAGTCCATGCTGTTCTATTAAAAAATGCCTCTTCTGAGAGTTAATAGCCTTATAATAGAAGCTCTTTCTAAGTTGGTCCAAAATAGATAATAGCTTCTGTTCCCAAAACATTTAAAAGCATATCATTTTCAATTATTAAAATATTGTTTATTTGACCATCAAGGCAAAGTCACAAGACAAGTATAAGATTATTCATGTTCTACTTAGCCTTGGATGTCCTGCATACAAACATCCGAATCTGGTCATAAGATGATGGGTAAGTCTGTTAACATTATCAAATATTGGTATGTAGTTTATCAATTCATAAAGACCAGTATTTATTCTTTGTCACACGAAGGGTAAAGACAATGCAAATATTCTTTTTAGGAGGCTAGTTTTCACCACACTTGTACCAAAACGCGTTGCAAGTGACAAAGATTGAAAGTTAATAAGTTATTTACTGAAAGATTACCATCAAACTTTGGTACTCAATTGAATATTAAAACTTGTGACCCTGGAATCTGATGCACAAAGAAAAGAGGCAGTCGTGAATTATTTATGGTACGTTGTGAATGCGTCTGGTCCCTGGCCATAAAGCAAAAAGCTGGGAAAAATGTATGGGTATGGTCATCTTGTTTCTTTGGATTAGCATTTAAAGACATTCAGATCAAAAATGTATCTGGAAACTGTTATGTGAAATGATAAAGAGCTAAGAGTATACTGAAAGAATATTGAACAAATTCTGAAATTCTCTATCATATTGCCTGCATTTTAATGGATGGATCGAAAAGTGAAATCCTCAATTATCTCTGCTACCTTTAGAGTGACTCTGAGTTCCCATGGATAGAGGCAGTCATGAATTGTTTATGGTACGTTGTGAATGCGTCTGGTCCCTGGCCATAAAGCAAAAAGCTGGGAAAAATGTATGGGTATGGCCATCTTGTTTCTTTGGATTAGCATTTAAAGACATTCAGATCAAAAATGTATCTGGAAACTGTTATGTGAAATGATAAAGAGCTAAGAGTATACTGAAAGAATATTGAAAAAATTCTGGAATTCTCTTTCATATTGCCTGCATTTTAATGGATGGATCGAAAAGTGAAATCCTCAATTATCTCTGCTACCTGTAGAGTGACTCTGAGTTCCCATGGATAGAGGCAGTCACGAATTGTTTATGGTATGTTGTGAACGCGTCTGGTCCCTGGCCATAAAGCAAAAAAGCTGGGAAAAATGTATTGGTATGTCATCTTGTTTGTTTGGATTTGCATTTAAAGGAATTCAGATAAAAAATGTATCTGGAAACTGTTATGTGAAATGAACGAAGAGGTAAGAGTATACTGAAAGAATATTAAACAAATTCTGAAATTCTCCATCATATTGCCTGCATTTTAATGGTTAGATAGAAAGTTGAAATTCTCAGTCATCTCTGATACCTGTAGACTGCCTTTGAGTTCCCATCTTCAGCTTCTAGTATGTATTGCTGGATGGTAATGCTGCTTCAAAGATACTACTTTCTTGTACAGATACAGATATAACTTCTAATCTGGGTACAAATGTGGCCTTTGCGTATGAATTCTTATAATATCTCTTCAAAAAGAGCATGCAGAGTTTATATTTTTATGAGAAATTCTAGGGATTTTGTCCTGAAAGATAATATAGAAATCATAGAGATGACCTTGACATATTATCATACAATGAAGGAATTGCACCTCCAAACTGTCTGAGAACTTGGCCGCTTGAAATGTTGTTTATTGTTTATTCGAGGAATACCAGATTCCTGTTATATGAAACAATTATAACATTATCTGGTAAGCAAACAACTTGGCTTCCTTTATGAGAAATATTAATTTTCTGTCATCGTGGTTTCTGATTTCAGAATAACAGTGTGTTTATTAATGTGCTTTCTGACTTTAGACAGACCCAGAGGAAGAGAGGAAAATCTTGGCTCGGGAAAAGCGGGCTTCCATGGCAAATTTTACAAGTACCATGAAACGTCATGCACTTGTTTTGAAGAAACGGGACTTAATGAGGAAGAAAGCTGAGGAAGATCAGAATAATATTTTTGAGCAGCTTCTGGCATCAGAGGGGCTTGAGCTTGACAATGAAGAAGATGACAAAACATGAGTATTCCAGTTTCTCAAGCAATGGAAAATATCTATCTATTTGGACCGTGTGGATTCTCACTGGAGGATTTGTATATTATAAATGCTATATGTGGCCAGTTGTGTTGTAAGTTTACAGTGGGCTGATGTTTTATGTACAAAGTACCATGAGACAGTTGCCACTGAGCTCATTCATCAAGTTTTTTATAAAATTATATAAAAGATGAGCATTCAGAAAATATGATAATGAGTTGCTTAACCCTTGTTCTTTAGGTGGTTCTTTGGACAGCATTCAAGTGCTCATATGTTTCTTAGTTTTATGATGAAGAGTGTAGGCAAAAGGAGCCGCATGTTTATTTTTAAAATCTTGAGAGGGCACATTGTAGAGGCAATCTGTTCAGAATCAAAATCCCGGAGGCCAGTGGATGATCAAGCAAAAGCCAGGCAATGCTTAGTAATATATGAAACGGTATACAAAGGACATGGATTTGCCGAGTATGAGAAATGTATGTAAACACCATTATTTGTAATTGGTATCTACAGATTGCCAATCAGTTATCATTTATTAGCTATTGCGTCTCTATTGATGCTCGTTTTCTCTCTGTTATTGAATTTTTCTATTGCATTTATAATGCACATGTAAATTGTGTACATAGTTCTCTTTGGAATATTTATAGAAAACAATTTGAAACACGGAACAGTGGCAATATCAACAGCATAGCATTCTTATTTTTCAATAGGAATTTTAGTGTAATTTTGTTCGATTAAATAAAATTCTAAATTTGTTGTGTGAGGGAACATGAGCATTAAATGCAGGTTTGAACAAAGAGCAAGGAATTTCTATGTTGGACGTCAGAATATTAATTGTCAAAACGCACTGCCAAGTTTGGATATAAAATCTATATAAAATTATTAGAATTGTGAAAGTAAAAGTGTGTTAATAGCCTCTGTTTATCCTCAAAATTAATCTCTAATACATATTTTTGAAACCTGAAAAATATGCCAACCATTCTATAACAATTCGTGGAAATTCTTTACTTCTAAGATTTTTCCTATTCCTTAATTTTTTTGCAGCAACTTTAATAAAAGTTAAATGAATAATTTTGATATAGAGCAATTTTTGGATGGCTTTGATACAAATTTGATTTCAGTGAATTTGCTCTAAAGGTTCATGTAAAGTGCATTTCATAAATAAAGATCAAAAACTACTTCAAGGTGAAATGGTGTCCAAATCCAAATTAAATATGACAAGCATTTTCTGTCACCATCAGAAATTTGTTTTCAGATATTTCTTATTCAACTTTAGTTCAATTTATAATGATCTTGTAATATATTTTAAACAGAACATTGCCTTCTCTTTGGAGTTTGAGGAGTGACATATTGGTCATTTAATGTCTGTCGCTATGAAAATTTATGATATGAATAGTTCGCACCATTATATCTTAGGGATTTTAAAATTTGGCATGCATACTCTTCTGTGCTTCGCTGTATTGTGTTATTGTAATGGGAACCATGTTAACATTTCAAATCCCCTCTGTAACCCTGATTGTGGAACTGAGGTCCTAAGGTGGTTATGGTATTGGCATAACCTACAATGACAGCCATGGGGGGTGGGTGGAGTGAAGGAAATAGCGTGAGATGTGAGTAAAATTTGTTGACCTTGAATTTGACATCCATTTGAGCATCATAGGGCAAAGTTTTGTTCTTCCTTGGAAAAGCGGTTGAAAAATGGTGGGTCTGGAGCCGTTTTCTTTTTCCAGAATTGCTGCCAGATTGAGTGATGAATATTTTCAGATATGGTGATGGAGTTGTTAATCAATGTGAAAACCTTCAATGGATAAACCTAAGTTGCCGATACGTTTTGGATACGGGTATGGATACAAAATATCCGATATGCTGATACGGAAAATTATTTTTCTGGCCCTGCATACGGCTGTACAAAATATATAAATTCCAGCCTATTAAATAGGAATTAACCACATATTATGCATATGAAAAACAAAACAAGCTAAATAACTACAATAATGTTATAAACTACTCATAATTTCATTGAACCTGGGCACAAGCATCATCCCTACCACATCTAGTGGAGGTGTTTATTACATTTATCTCATACGTGCTATTTTTTGTCCTTGTTCTTGATGGCTTGTATTTGGCAACTTCTGTAGAATAATGCTGCTGCAAAAACTGTAATTTCTGCTGTAATGATATATTGAATTTAAAGTAGAAAAAAAAATGTTTTAGGCCTGGAAATGGTCGGGGTATGGCTGGGCAGGTCCGGGTACATCTGCAGACGTACTCATCCGTACCCTGGCCGTTTCCAGGCACATACCTGCGCTGTTCCTGTACCGGGTACATTTTGTAACCGTACTGGGTGCCCTAGGGGTGGCATTTCGGTAACTTAGGATGAAACTACGTGACAAATATAAGAGAAATCTCTGGAAATTGATACGTACCGGCATTTTTCAGATAGATATATTTAATATATCCGTAGTAGCAACAAAATCAAAATAGCTCTCTTTATAACATTCTAAGCAAAAGAATGTTATAAAGAGAGCTATAGAGTAGCTGGGGCATTTGACAGTTTTTCAGCGAGTGAGAAAGGCAGGCGTGGAAGCCAATCATGTAACTTTTGTGCACTTTCAGGAATGCAACTCGCTTGGAGATCTAGAAGCGGGCATGCAAGTCCACAATTGGATTGTGAAAAATTCCATGGCCACTTTTATGGAACAGTTGTGGTTTCCTGGGCTGTCATGATCACAGGATATTCACATCAGGGTCATGTGAAGGATGCCTTGTAACTTCTTGAAACGAGGCATGTGGGTAGTTGTGGTCAGCAAATACTTATTCTCTTATGTCTGATGTATTTGGCAGGGGGGGGGCAACAACTTCTGTGCTATCTATGCCAACAGGGTCAGTTATATCCAGCATTGCCTAAAGGATGATGCTGCTTACAAAGCAAGTAGGCCCTTCCACTACAAAGAATGTCTTGTTTTCGATAAAATGATAGCATGCCAAGAGTTTGACAATTTCTCTGCATGCCAAGTGTTTGACAAATGACTGCCAGGCAAGTGTTTGACGAAATATCTGATCAAGAAGAAGTTGAAACATTTGTTAAAAAGGACAAATTTCAGTTGATGGTAAAATGAAAAATCTCTCACTGAAAATACCATTATGTTGTGGGTATCTTCAGCTAATTCTGTTGCAGAATTAAAGCACCAATTGGAGTTCATACAGGGAGTTCCTAGGGATCAGCAATGACTTCTTTTTGAAGGAAAACAATTAGCAAATCGATTGTTGTTATCTGACTACAGCTTATGCAAAGATTCGACCATTCATATGGTTTTGCGATTACGAGGTGGAGCAGTTGGTACTGGGATGCCTTCCTCTTCAAAGCTCGTGTCTTTTAGGGATGCAGTAAAAAACAATGTTTCTTTACCATAAACTTTGAAGTCTCCTCTTGCCATTAGTGCCTACATTGTGGATCATGATGATAAGGTGTTGGTGGTGGAAATCACAGTGCCGGAGGTAACTCATCTTCAAACAGAGTATGAAAAATATGCAGTTATTTGTCGGTTTAATGGGTTATGGCCTACTACATCAGCTTTATACCAGAGGATTCATACAACTTGGACAACGGATTGTGAGATATTCCTTTGTCCCAAATTTTTTTTATTGTTCAATTTTATAATCATGATGATTATCAAATTGTTTATGAGGGTCCCTGGTTTGGGGGTAATGCAGGACTATTTGTAACTCCTCCGTTCTCGGAATTTGACCTTAACACTTTGTCAGTAACTAAAATGCTTGTTTGGCTTTGCCTTCCCGATTTCCCCTCACATTTCTGGGTAGTAGCAACATTCGAGGATATTGGGAATACTTTAGGCACTTGCATAAAAGCAGATTTAAATAAACCTATAGCCGGAATATGCAAATACGCTGACATTTGTGTTGAGATAGATATTAGTAAAGGTCTTCCTGACAATATTTTTCAAATGACAAAATTTTAAACACACTCGAGTCTTAGATTATGAGAATACAACTTTCCATTGCAGGATTTGTCATTTACCAGGTCATCTCAAAGCTAATTGTCCCTTGGCTCATGCTCATCCTCCCAAAAAAAAAGCTCTCATCAAAATAAAAAAGTTGGAATTTTCCGGATGATGAAGATGTTCAGAAAGATGATAACAATGAATATACCAACATTCAAGCGCCGATGGGGGATTCCAATATTCCCTCAGGGCCTAATGAAGATAATATGGATTCACATCATTGCCATCATTCCTTGTTGAAGGACGTCGTCATTCCTGAGGCCTCTCTCGGTGGAAAAAACAGACTACATGAAATTGATACTTCTGATTTAGATAAGGAATTGGTTCCATCCATGAATAAAGATATTTTGCCTCCTGACTTGCAATTCACTATTGTGGATACATCTTCAAGGAGGTGGCAAAAAGTCAAAAAGGGAAAAGGGAAAAAGGGTCCAATAGATGATTATTTTTTAAAGGGCAAGATTGATATGCTTATACTATATTTACCTGCTTATTTGTATTGTGTTTTGTGCACCTAAAGAATGTGATTTCTCTTTTTAAATGTATAGAAATTAGGACCTTTTTCTTTTGGCTACAAAACATTCGGAGTAAAAAAACAACATAATGCTTTAAAGCAACACAATATCTTGTATAGTTTTTATATATACTCTCAAATGTCGGGAGATTCAAACTATATTATCTTCAATACAAGATGAATGAAAAGTTATTTGTTCTTTTACATGTCAGTTTTGAACTCTTGTTGACCTATTAATCTTTTTCCATTGAAATGGGAGTGGTAAATGTTAATACGAGTTCTTTAAGATATTTATGACATAGACATGGTGGCTCTGTATTATTGTCTACGCTTGCTGCTATACATAAAAGTTATTAAATAAAAGGCCTAGAGTAATTTCATTACATTTTCTTTTTCCAATATGTTTGTGTTAGTTTTTTTCTTGTTTTTATAATGATATGAATAAGAAGAATATGAATGTAGTCTAGCACGTATATTTTAAATGCATGTATTTAAAAAATGTTGAGAGATTAATCTCAAGGTCCTTATTTTGTATTTTTTGCATCGCAATGATTACTGATTTTATTATCTTCTCTACAAATTTTCCTATAAGTAGTTGCGAATTGCATCAATGCAGTTACACCAGTTTGTTGGGCTCAAAAAATCTTTTCGAAGATTTTTTTTTTCCAAACTCCAACACACGGCCAAGATATCACGATTTTTCGATTGACTTTTCAAGTAAAAAGAAATAAGTATCAAATTTGTGGGATTTTAATTGCATGTATTTAAGTTATTTCAAGATGACTTTTTTGAGTAGTTACATCACTACAGTGTGATTGTCAACTTCTATTTGTCCATTTGTCTTTGGATGAAATGTTATTGACCTACCAAGCCAGGGAACCATCGATTCCAATATTGTTTTTCAGAAATGACCAACAAAACAAGGATCTTAGTTGGATGAGGATGTTCGAAGTCCAAAGTAGTCCCATACATGGGTGAAGAATGAATGAGCAATACTAGTTGTGCCAATGCTTTTCTCACAAAGAACCATGATGGCCATCTTCAAAAAACTTTCCACTACAACAAACACTGCATGTTTCATTGGCGCTTTGTCATAAGCAATTTAGTTATGTATTCCATACTTATGGATTCCCATGGCTTGGATGGAATTGATAGAGGTGTGAAAAGTCCTACCTTCCTATTTGTGGAATTGGCAATGCAACAAGGAATACACGACTTGATGTGGTGCTCCATGTATATGTGCACATGTGACTAGTAGAAATGTAACTCCAATGCGACTAGAGTCTTTGTAATATTGAAGTGTCTTGATGTCTTGGTGTAGTGTACCCCCCAAATGAGTCTATGGTGAGGTGCAACATCAATGACACAAAAATGACCAAGTTTGTAGAGAAGCTTGTCACCAAGATAAAAATCCTAAACTTGTTCACCCTGCACACAATTGTTATAGGCATTAATGAAGTCCTTATCAGTTGAGTAGAGAAAAACCCAATTAAAAAGTTGTGGCCATGCGTGTCCATTATTGTGATGAACATGTGAACTGATGGCTGGCTAAGGTAATTTGTTGCGTTGTTATCCTTCCCAATTATTATGTTTTATTAGGAGATGGATTTGTAGAAGGTAAGTCATCCACTTCATTTGTCGCTTTTTCTCTTGCTTGTTTCGTGGTTGTTGAAATTGGAGTGACTTATGATTAAAAATAATAATTGTCTCCTTACCCAAGATGTCGTGGCATCATTGTTTAACATTTTGCACAATAGTATACAACTCTTTTTTAATAGGCAGAGTACCTTTACATTGTGGTCGTAAATGGCTCTGAGTGATATGCAATGTTTGGCATTGGAGCGTTGCATCGCATGTTGCATGAATACTGCATTGAGTGCATAGTGAGAGGCCATATTAATGCATCAAAAGATTGTGTGAATTCGAATGTGAGGAGTACCTTTACATTGTGCAATGTCTGGGCATTGCGAGAACATGAAGTTTGTTGCATAGGACGCATTGCTTGCAAGAGCTTGCAAAATCAAAAGCACAATGTTGTGCATGAGTCCAATTAAGTTCGGATTTTACGTGCGTTATGTAGGTGAGAAGCCATATTAAGTGCGAGAAACAAAAGATGAACTCGCAGTAGAAATTTGAGATTCAAAGAAAAATTCTCGATTATGTGAGATTGCACAAAGTAGATCAATCTTGAATCACTTTGATCTTTTTTGGATATTCATGTATTCTTGCATGGTTAATGATATAGCTTAGGTATTAAATTTGTGCTATGTCAAATGTACACTTTGCTAAGTTGGCTTGCAACTTGTATTTGTGCCAGTTGTGTAAGATGCATGATATGTGCTCCACATGCCCCTCCTAGGTCTTGTTCAAAATGAGGATGTTATCTAAGTAGACGTCGATGAAAGAGTTGAGGAAGGGCATGCATAACATCCATCAAACACATGCATGTTGTTGGTGCATTGGTCAAGCCAAAAGGCATAACCAACCATTTGTATAATCCTCCCCTCGTCTTTAGAGTTTTTTTCCTTATTATCTTTAGGATGGACTAGACCTTGATAACCCAACTTCAAGGCAATCTTGGTGAAGTATTGTGCACCTCAAGATAGGTCCAAGAGGTCATTAATGCATGGCAGTGGATGATGATTCTTCACTGTGATCTTGTGGAGTGCAGGTTAGTCTATGCATAGTCGTCGTGTCCCATCTTTCTTGGGCGCAATAACTATCAAACTCCCGCAATGAGAAGAGCTAGGCCCAATCTTTCCCTGATCAAGGAGTTCTTGTATTTGGTGTCATACTTCATCATTCTCCCAAAATGATCTACGATATGGTGGGGTTTTTGGTAGAGGGGATCTGTGAATCAAATCTACAAGGCACTTTATTCTGTACTGTGTTGGAAGGCCTTTTGGTTATGTGAAGACTTCATCGTGCAACTTCAGTAACTTGTTGAACCACTACTAGAATGATGTTTGCATGATGCACACTGCTAATGCCTACTTTCTTTCCCACACAAGTGTCTCTAGGCGAACCATGAGCAACATGAATTTCTACGTTTGTAAGATGAGTTTGGGACATTGTTTAGAAAAGACCAAAGTAATTGGTCATTAGTGATGACTTAGAGGTTGAAAAATTGGTCTTTGGTTTTAACAATCCATATTTGCCGAATAGCTTAATATGTAGTATCCCAGTAGTATAAGAATGGTTTTCCCGAAAATATCACATAGACCTCTTTAGGTGCGATGCCACAAGTGACACTATCCTTTATTTGCTCGACTTTATTAAACCATCATTCTCTAAATCTGGACATATTCCTGACCAAGTGCTTAAGAAACATGGTTGTCAATACTGCCAATATTGGAATCCATAACATTAGTTTTTGAAATCCAATATAGGGAATATTGAAATTTGTTTAGGATGATTCTAGAATCTAATTTAGGGAATATCAGAACCCATTTAGAATGGTTTTGGAGTCCACTTTTGGGAATATTGGAACTTGTTTAAGATGATTCTAGATTATAATCTAGGGAATATTGGAACTCGTTTAGAATGGTTTTGGAATCCACTTTTGGGAATATTGGAATCTATCTTATGATATATTGGAATCCAATACAAGGTAGTTGACCATATGACGAGTTCCTTGGAAATTTTAACGCCACATGAGAATAATCAATCACACTATACTTTAATTAAATCAAACATACAATTCATTCATAGTTTAAGGATAAAAAATTTATAGAATCCATTTTTATTATAGATCAGATCTTAAAATAAAATTTAAAATGTAAAATGCGTGACATTTTGAAAGCATTTCCAACACCAAATTCTCATTTCACATTATGATTGAAAAGTATCAAATTTGGAGGAGACGGTTGCATGAGTAACAAATTGCCCATACATATACAAAGAACATAAAAAACTCTCTTAAACACAATGAAATTAATAGAAATTCCTTTGTAGTAAAATCGTTAAATGAATATTTACTTCAAATATTTAGCTAGTGGTGGCTAGGCGTGAGTGGGAAATGATAAGTGAATAATTACGCCGAAGGCGTTACCCCTATGGGAAAAGGCTTTGCGGACGTTTTCGTAACTATGTTAAAATATGACAGTCTTTCATGACATTTTTCCAAAGTGTTTAACTTTGACGGTCATTTGTACGTTTTTGCTTTTTATGGACAGTTGCTTCTTCGACTGGTCGCACCAGGGCCTGAGTGTAAGTTTACTTGTGTTAAATCTAGGGTGACTGAAAACTTCGGGTGTGGATTTTTGTTTACAAGATGAGATTTTGTGTTTGCCGTTCCGGGTACCCAATCTGCAAAGTTAGCCTAATTGGGAATCTTTTAAAGCACTTTTAACATGAGTATGGAGTGCATTTTGTGTACCTATCTGCCTTGAAAGCTCTACGATTTACGCATATCAGACATTCCCAAAGAGTCATGTGAAGGTTCCGTATATTATCGACTTCAAATAGCCAAATTGCCCATGATTTGTTAACATTAGTGTGCCTTCCTCTGTTCAGGATTTTGTTTCTCATGAAATTCTGCATCATTTAATTGAATTAAATACGGAGCCCTTTGTTAAGTGAGTCTGTGTGAATTCCGACGATTAGACTCGTTATCATCGAACATGTTTTTAATTCCAATGCCAGAAGGGTTTTGTGGAAATAAGTTACACAGCTTTAATTTATATTTTTGTACTGACATCTTAAATCATTTATTTACATGATTCCCGTTTTTATTCACAGTGTCTGCATATGAGAACAATGAGATATTGCGGGAAATGTTTCATGGCAAATGAAGCATGGTTGGAAGAACATGCATACACATGTAAAAAGGTCAGGAAGTTATTCATCTGTAGGCATGGATTACTGAAAAAGAATCGTGCACATATTTTAGCTTTTGAGTCTTGTCCCTTTTATGCAACCTCAATTAGGAATTGTTAAATCAAATGACAATTTTCAGCATATTTGAACATATTTAAGTGATAATATGAAACAAAACAAACCTTCAAACATTTATTTAAATAAAATATTAACTCTTTTCTTGTATTGCCTGGCAGTGTTTACTGTCCCCTACTACACAAATTTTTTGGTATAGATATCTTCATACACACTTAACCATTCGATATGAAATTTTGTAGACCTCCTCTATGGGCCGGAGTAGAAAAATGGTTGAAATTTGGAGAGTTTTTATCAGGTTAATCAGCAGATATTTGATGCCCTATATTAGACTTGTGTATGGAAATCTGCTTGTAAAACCTGTACTGTTGACTATAGAGGCCAATTAAAATTTGGTATGTCCTTTAAATAACATCCTCCTCCTATTTCTTGTTGCAATCAGGGATTTAGAGCATGATAAAACATTTGTAGGGTTTTTTAACCCATTGTTCCTTGATAAACCTCAGATATAGTTAATCAGAACTTACAAAATTCCATACAAAGATCAAATTCTTAATTATTAAATCTTCACATGCATTCCATTCCATCATCTCCTCTATAATACAATACTAGACTTAAAGCTTGAGATCTCTCTTCCTCAATTTATGGGTTGACCCTATCAATGCTCTAACTAAACTCTTAGAATAACAATACTTTAACCACAAGTAATTATGGACTCAACGTTGTTATCTATACTGGTATTAATCTTTGAGGCATTCTGTCAAATGAAGGTCAGGACTGAATGTCATTGTTATAAAAGGCAATGTATATTCTGTAAATGTACATGTTTTTCACCTCCAAAAATTATTCAAGTATACAAATGGGGGAAAGACAAAACTGCAATGCAGCCTTACAATGTAAATCAAAAGATGAGGGCTGCTAGGATGTCAAATTAAGAGTAGGGAGTATTAGTTCTAAAGGAGTACCAATGGGAATGGAGCCCAACAAAACATTTCCAAGGACACTTCCCTCATCATTACCCTCGGGCCTCCAATCCATTGATAAACCATCTGAATCCTTAGTAACAACATTGAAGAGAACAACATCCAAAACTGTATTATGATAAAGTGCAATTCTCATTGGAGCTAGTGCATTGTTTATCTTATTAATTTCTTCCACCAGTAGCAGAAAAACAACCATGCTTGAGAAGCTTTTTTTTGCGAAAACAGTAAGACAAATCCTTAAAAAAGGGGCTTACTCAAACATTATTTGATCTCAAGGTGTTATATCAACAATGTGGAAGAATATCATTGTCAGGGAGGAAGTTCATAATCATGCCAAAAGACAGTCATGTTTTGCATGCCAAACAGGGTACATTGGTGAACTCAAACCACGGGTCCAATATTAGTTCAGATCAGTCTGCCCCACGGGGTACAACTGGAGCTCCACATCATCCAGTTGATCTAGAAATAAGGAACTCTGAGATGTTGGCAAGGGCTCTGATGATGGCAAGGGAGAGCATCTAGAACAAAGAAAATATTGTTCTAGAGAATCCATGAAGGAGAAGGTGAAGGAGGATGTCTACGTCAAGGAGCCCTTTACCTACTGGTTAAAAGAGATAACATTACAGTGGCATCTGAAGAGTTCGAACTGCAAGGAATAATGACTTATTTGACTTCCAAGTTTAGAAATGCATCTATTGTTCTATATGTTTGTTTGGAGTGTGTTGATTTCATTCACGATTTTTTGTACTTAACCTGATAAAATAGGGGCTTTGTTTAGCATTGAATTACTATATTTTTACACATGGGGTTCTCTTTTTAATCAGAAGCCTTGTTTTAGTGTTTTTTTAACAAATGAGTTTCAAAGATTTATCTCAGATTATTTTCACTGTCAATATTCTTTTAATAGATGAAAATTATTAATAAGTGGTGTTATTCAATATGCAACGAGGTTGGATGATGATAAAACTTTTGACGCATATTTGTAAAATTCGAAGAAGTTGTAATTTAACATATAGACAAAAAATATATGAAAACATTCAAATAATATCTTCACACAATAAATAATGGTTAATAGTGAGTTTTTGGATCTGCTAGGGTTTTACATGTCACCTCCCATTCCTATTTTCTTGTCACTTACTCCCACTATCTATACCGCCTTTGTGGGATTTTTAAGCATGTGGGTATTAAATTTTGTTATTTCATCAGTCCGCTTTTGTCTTAAAATATGGAACTCAACCAAGCAGCGAGAAAGACTCCCAAACCTGAGAGAAAATGTGTTCTCATGGTCTATGACAAGGTAACGAGTGAAACTTCTCATGAATTTTTGATTAATGTTACTTTTATTAAGCTTGTCATCAAGTAGTATGAGAATAAATGCCTTAAAGCCTACTATGCTGGTTGTATTCCTTTGAAAGATTTTCTTCAGGCCTAGATCAAACTTCACTAAGAACCCAATGGAATCTTGGTCATGATACACGAGATTTAAGTAAGGGGTAAGTATTGCATAGGTAGCTCTGTTGCCAACATTTAATGAAAAAATTGATTTGGGATTGTTGGGAGTCGGGGAACACATTTGAGGCATGGTCATGTACGATCAGTCTGAGTGATTTACATCTAGAGGATCCTCTTGATATCCTCACATTCCCTGGTCAGTACTTATAGCTTATAGTCCTGACAGGAGTGTTTTCTATTTTCTTGTGATGCATGGGTTTAGCAAGCTTTTCTTCTAGAACAATATCTTATTCTTATGCCTCCATTTGTTGTTGAACTCTATATTGTTTGTTGTTCCTTACCACAGGGTTCTCAGATTCATCATTGGGATCCACAAACATGGTTTACTTTAAGTCTTATTTATTTATTTGATTTGCATTTCATAGTTTACTTCCTTGGGGCCTTCTTATTGGAGGTTAATGTGGCCTTATCATCCTTTCCTTTAGCGTCTTCATCTATGAAGGTGGCTTTTAAGACGTTCTCAACCCAATTTGCAAGTCATCTTGGGATTGTGTTCTTTTTCTTTTGATTCTTTTTAAGTCCTCATGGATTGGTAAAAACCGGATTCTTCCCAACCTCTTCTTTTTGAGCTTTCTCTAATTGTTTTTTTACTAAATGTCCAAGTTATGACCAGATTCAGCTCAACTGAATGCACTCACTGACACTTACCTTTCATTTTTATCCACTACATAATTATATTCTGACATAATTTGCAAATCATTCAATAAGTGAAATAGCCAAATAACATATTAATAATTCAATGCATTTTGTCGTGATATTCATTGATCAAACTTAGAACTAGTACATTCTTCAAACTCCAAATGTTACAATGTCCAATTATAATCATAAATAGTAACAAATCACAGAACTGGTCTGAAATTTCAGCTATTACCAGCTCCCTTCAAATTTGGCAGTTCAGATTCCTTTGGGATATCTCTTATTATTCCTGCATGAGTCTTACTTGCTAGCGGAGATGCAATCACTGCATTTTTTATCCTACATTACCCAAACTCATCTCAACTGTTACAGTTTCAGCGATTCATTTACGTAACTTAGGTACTTCTGTGAATGCCCTTGTTTTACCACAGTTGAGTCATTTACGTAATCCCATTTGTGGGTACCTTTATTGACCCCAAAATAAAATAAAATAATAAGAATAGGGTGCGGACATCTATCACAACATAATTGATGACTTCAGACACTCCTGCAGCATCTGAAAAGAGTGACAACAAGTCCCCACTGCTCCCTGAGAGCCACCATGATCTACAAGATTCTGATTGCAAGGATGCTTCATTTTCAGGAGCAATATTCAATCTGTGAACAACCATTGTGGTGTATTGCATCTGGCTTTAAATTTGATCAAGTATTTATGAATGTATTTCCTTGGGTTGTGAGCTGAAAAAGTGGTTGTTGTTGCTATGTTCTTCCTTGAATTAAAACTCAAGGAAGAAATTTTCTAGGCATCCAGAAATACATGCCCTCAATTTCACATCCACAAACTTTATGAAACATTGTACAAATGCTTGGGGAAAATTTGGCAGACTCAGCGAGTCTCGTGTCAAGACTCGTGAGTCTCACATTTGGCCTCAACAAGGCCTATTGTTTATCATTATTTTTTAACATATATTTTAAAAAAGAACACATTTGAATTTTTTGAAGACTTTTGAAACCCATTCTACAAGAAATAGTCATCAATCATAGCATACCAGGTTATGGGAGCACACTTCAATCTATACAACACCTCTTTGAGGCAGCACATTAGATGCTTTCTGCTCTCTTTTGCATATCCACATGGCTACTCCATATAGACTTCCCAAGTCAATTCATCATTAACCAAACGCATTATTGACATACAGTATGATGGGCATTTCACTTAATTGCTTAGGAAAACAAAGCAAGGACAACATTTGAGGGTGATCACTTTGGTCAATGTGCCTTAAGGTTTCTGCATAATCAACGCTTCTTTCTGCTTGTGGCGGCCTCCTTATCAAGCCCCTAATCTGGGATTATGCCATTCGATGGCAACTTCCCCTTCTGATTCAAACTTAGTCTTTTAGAGTCCACCTACAACTACATCAGCTTCCTTTTCTTTTGATAATTTGTCCTGGTCCAAGTATATTCTCTGTGAATTGGTTTGATTTCTTAATCCATTTGCAAGTCTCCCCTTTTGCACCATCATTTTCCTCCTCAAAATTGAGAAGGCTCCACACATGCAGTCCACACGTTGAGATATGACTGCATAATTAAGTGTTTTGATAGTGCGCTCATCTTACTGCCTCTTCCCTTCTTGCTCAAGAAGTTGCTGTCTTGAAAACGATTGTGGTACAGGTTATCATTTTGGTAAAATATTCTGTAAAAAATATTGTTGCCATAATCTAGTTATATGCCAGCTGATCAGTGGTCATGTGGAATATTTATTCAATAAATATGGCATGTTATTTTTTCCATTAAAGTGTTGGACTTTGGTTATACGGGATGTTCTTTTGCCCCTGTATCATTGCAAGATTAGCATACACAAGACATGTGAATTATAATGATAAAGTGTCTCAATCCAGATGTGTTTTCTTTTTCTTTTTTGATTGCAAGGATAAACCTAACCTGGGTTTGTTGAAAATGCCTTCAAAATGTCAAGGACTGAGGGGTGCTCATTCCACCAAATCCAGAATTTTGCCTCTAAAGGGTCATTTGTCAGCATACTCCCTGTTTATTGCAATATGGGATCCTTGGTACAAGTCTATGAACATCCATCAATGTGCTTATGGAAAGTGTATCTTTAAGTACTAGCAATCACATGTGTACAATGCAGATGCGAACACCGAATGGTATATGTTATTTGATTTAGCAGGGATATGCACAAATTAGCTTTTGTACAATGATGTTGATCAAACGTTGTGATTGATTTTGTAAGTGTAGAAATCCACAATGAACCACTAGCCATTTAAAGGTTTCGTCTACATTTAAAACTTGTTACAAATTCGTGCATATACATTTGCAAATCTTATATCATGGAGTGGTTGCATTCTGTTGGAGCACTGAGTGTTTGAACTTTAACATCTACTTTGACATCAAAGACTTTCGTATATGTGCAGATTTTATTATCATGAGTGGTAGTGTTTTGTGGGCATTTTTTTGCAAATCTTTTATCATGAATCACTCGCATTATGTGGAGTAGTTTATTTGAACTACAACATGAACTATGTATTCAGATATAACCTTTAAATGTACTTTGCTTCATTTTTGTTGGCTTTAATAGAAAATTAGAATTGTCAATCATACCCCTTATCAACATCAACTACAAAAGAAATAACTATCCCTCTAAATCAAATAACATATTCTGTTCAGAGTTCACATTGCATTGTACACATGCGATTGCTAGTTACTTGCAATCGAAATTATATTAACTGAAATTCCAAGTGCTTTAAACATATTTGTGATAGTGAAATTCAATATCATCAATATTGGAATCTTTTTATGACAATACTTGAACCCGTTTGTAAGATTTATGAAATTTCATTTGTGAAAACATTGCACTCCGCTTTTTGGGATAATGGAATAAAATATAATAAAAGCTACAATATAAAACCATTTACATTAAAATAGGAAAGGAGTGCATAAGATTCCATTTAGTAAGTCTTTAAACCCATCAAATTAAAATACTAAATATCTCTTTGGTTTTTTTGTAAGTATAACTGCTTGTGCATTTCACGATATTCCACATAGATATCAGTTGTTTTTTTACATAACAAGTTTATAATAATTCTTATAGTCATTGCGATATTTCTATGCATAACTCGTTGTGCTTACAAGGGGAAATATATTTCAAAATACATTATTGTATAATACCATCATGTATGCATATAATGACATTGTCTTCAATAAGATTGCTATGAATGTGCAAATGCTATGATTACCAATGTTTATTTGTAGAACAGATTTTTTGAAGACATTGCATGTGATTTCTATACAACCTTTTCTTAACATTTTTTTGAGGATTGAAAGGTATTTTCACACGACATTGATTTGTATCCACACATATCCGCATCCAACTTGAAAGCAGATAACCAGTCAAAGCGTGGTAGGAAAACAAATGTGTTCGACACATTTTCCTATATATAAAATATCAAAGTATTAAACATTGCAAAAAGAATGATTTCAACAAGAAGTTTCGTGAATCATGACAATCCATTCTAAAACCATGGTGGCAGTGTATGCCAATCCTTTTGAAAAGTAATTTTTTTAAAATAATCTAAACAAGTCATTGAGCACCACAAAGTGACCCACCAGGTGCATACACAATTAGACGCCACATAGATCACATGTAGGAGAAACATATATGCCTAAACCCAATTTGTTTGTCTGTTTGACAATAAATCGTTGTGGCTTGTTAGTTTATGAATTCATGGGGCTAGAAGGAAGAAGAGGACACGTGGTAGGGGCATCCAAGTCTACAATGGTAATGACATTGTCGAAAGGAAGAAACATGTCATGCAGTACTCCTTAAACATGTCGATGAAATGAAAATCCACCAATACAAATAAAATGATACTTTAATTTGTGAAACTATTGTAAAAGAAATAGTATTGGTATGATTTTATGTGGACACGAGTCCTCCAAAACCACATGAAGTTGCATCCAAACCTCCCATTTTCCACCACCTAAACAAAGGCAACAACTATAACAGTGGTAATTTTTTTTCAGGGTAAATTTGAGAAGTAAATTTAATTACTTTTTTAGAAAAGACATGTCAACCATAGTTGTGACAAATAGATGATGGTTGAAATTAATCTTGTTTCGTAGCATATGGCATGTAAACAAATGTCAAATTATTTCCTGTGAAAAAAGCTTCGGCACTAAATGCAACCAAGCGATTTTTTAACAAACATACAATTACTTGTGAACGCAATTGACTGAATTGTCTTCTCCATATGAAATAATCTCATTTTTTGTAAAGTTATTGAATATGCCTTATAATGTAGGTAAGAATAGCCACTAGATACCCCATTGAGCCTTCCACATTGTTCTATCACTCATGATCTCTCATAAACTCTTTGAAAGATATACCAATGTATTTTCCCGTTATTCATTTTTATTGAAAATTTTATTTTAGTAATATTAAAAAATTATTGTCATGGGGGGAAATGAGTGATATTGTTGTTGTGAACTAGTCCATTGTCATTTCTCGTTCCGTCTGAATGCATCAAGATATAACATATACTGCCCTCTTTTGGGGTCCTTTCTCTTTGGGTAGGCCTATAAAATGTCCCCCTCCCCTTCTAGTTTGGTTATTGATGTCGTGACTGGAGTTGGTGGAGTTGTCATAATGGTGCCACTACCAAAGCGACCTCGATTTGTCTTGAAGGTATTTCATGAGGTAATGATTCCCCTAATGTTGTTCTTTTTGTTTCTAAGGTTCTTTTAATGTTGCATGTCAATGGATTGATTAGTTTTTATTAATATGATACTTTTTGGGTCATATCTCCTATGAAAATATGCTTAAGATATGGGTTAACTTTACATGGGTGATTTATTTTAAATTAAATTAATTACATCTAATTACTGGGTAATTGATGTACGAATAATGTATAAATGATAGAATACATAAATGACACAATGCAAATGAGCATGTAAGATGTAAAACCCTAAGCAAGAGAGAGGGATAAGAGGACTTAGCCAAATTTTGAAAGGATGGGAAGTGATCTAGGAAGGTGCGACTAATGAACACATTGCAAACACATTCGTCAATGGTCACTGTGAAATTTGGAACCTAAGAATAATGTCAGACAAGGGCACCGACAACAGGACAGATGCACCTAGGCACTAGTGACTACTCTTATGCACTGGTGACTGCGTAGAGGCTCAGAACTTCTACTTTCTATTGTGTCATTAGGGTTTCATAATTTCTCTCTGTTGATCACCTGATGTTCATACTATGATCACCGATGATACCTGTAACCTGTAAAAGAGAAATTCACCTACACAAGCCCACAAACCGCATCAAACCTAAAAAGGAAAATGCATAATGGGGCATCAAACTGACCTTGGTGGTCACCCTGAGAGTGAACTTACAACTGAGATTTGCACTACATCTCAGACTCTATGTAGTTATTGCGCACACGTGTGTGTAGCAATATGCCCTAGGATGCCCTCAAGTTGCACTTGATAACATGTTATAACTAGAATGTAGCAATGTATAGAATGTGTGGATGGAATAGAATGAACTTACCCTTCCTATACTATGTATACAGAAGTATGTAGCCCTTTTCCCTTGAATGGATGTTAGATGGATGCATTTAGAGTTCTTTAGTGCCTTTGGAATGCAAGTTTAGGTGTTGATAGTAATGCTTAGTGCTTGGTCCCTCATTTTGAAAACATAACTATGTATTTATATGATTCCCTTGTTTGAATTTCGTAACTGACAAATGGAAGGTCAACCCATAAGTGAAAAATATGTCCAAAATATAAAAGAGACCCAAAATGAGTGAGTAAAGTAAGAAAGGGTTAAGGGTGCCCAGAGGGGACAGGAGTTCCTGGACACTGTTGTCCTAGTTGGGTGTTGTTGTCTAAAGCCATGAAAGATAAACAAGTAAAGTTCCGACTGGGTTATAGGGTGTCAAAGACCAAATAGAAAATAAGAGACAAAGAAAAGAGGCCAAAGATAGTTGTCAACCACTAGTTTTATTGCTTAGGAATCATGTAAATGCTAGAATGCTTATAGAACCTAGAAATATACCGAAGTGTGTGATTTTGTGTCTACATTTTCCCCAACTTTATGTTGTTGAGTGAATCATCGATAACATAAAGTAGATAAGAGATGTGTACCTTATGATCCTATAGAGCGTGTGGCGATTAGTGTGCTGAGTGGAAAAGTGAAGCACAGATTGATTGTAAAGTGAAGTGTGGAGACTAGGAAAGGAAAGTGACCTTAGGGGTGAAGCGTATGCGTTGTTTGTACATGTTGTTGTGCTTGTATTTTGTTGTTGTAGGATATTTCTTGTCACGTATTAAAGATGGACTGATAAAAGAAGAGCGAAAGAGTAGTCAAATTTATGTATATGAAAAATCAGATTAATTTGTGAAAAAGTGTGTAAAAGGAAAGGTTGCACTTGATATGTAAGAGAGTGAAGGATAGAAAATTTTCCTATTTGTTGTGAAGAGTGAGTTTTTTGGGAGATCTCATGTCGACAGTGATTTTTTTGGGCGATCTCATGACAAAGAGAAAGTGTTGAGGAGAGAGGTCTAGTGTTACTCTCCTTCCATGACTTTGCCCAATAAGCACCACTGCATATGGTGTGTCTCGATTTGGTTCCTTTTGTTCCGATTGTATCGATTGAAGGAGATAAAATACATTATGTTATTAAAGGGTTGTGCCTATAACTGTATAACTGCTCTGAAGACTTCTATAAACTGTGTTGATCTGAGAAGATGATTGTATGTGCCCCCAAGTCATTAGCACCCAGGGGAGGACACGTGCACCCAGGCACTACTATCTGAGTCTAGGAGTTGGTGTTTGTATCATGTTTAAAGTCCAAGTCAGTTTCTAGATTATTATATGATTGTATTTCTATGTTGTTTCAGTACTGTACATATCTGTTCTGTAGCTTTGAGCTACCATAAAGGTGACTTGGTCACCCAATGTATGCCCCCTCATTTGGGGTGCATGCGATGATGATAGGAGGATGTGGCCCAAAAGAGAGGAAATGATGTTGAGCTAAATTGTATACCTGCAGGAGGTAGGGGATGTTTATGGTAGAAACCAAGGTATGTGTAAACAGAGTGGCTAGTAACATGTGTTAGTAGAAAAAGTAGAAAGCATGCAATAGAATACAATATAACAAGCAAATGTGTAAACAAAATAGACCACGAAAGGTGGGTTTCAAACATGGGACATCACTCACAATATCACAAGACAATCAAGGTCAAAGTAGCCAAAAGCATACAATGATCATATAAGACATAGGGCGTAGCCTACAAACAATAGCATACAATAGTGATGTACACAAAATACAAACATTCATATAGGTATACAACTTGTCAAGAATGACAATAATCCACCTTGATTTAGCTTATCCCTTTAAGGATCATCAATTCTTCTAGAATGATTATAAGTTTTCTAAATTAACAACTTGTCTCCTATTATATTTTTATCAGCATCATCCTTTGTTTAGAGCATTCAATCATGGCCACTATAACAAAAAAAAAATAACACTTCAATAAGTTAATCGACTCCTATTTCTTTTCTTCATTGGTAATTGCTCAAGAGTACAACTATGAATTTTCTCCCTCAATGTATCTTATAAATCTAACTCTCTTGTTTCTACACTCAAAACTAACTTAGATCCACCACAATTTTGATTCACTACAGTCTGAGATGTCCAACTTCTTTGTTTGTCAATGCATTGACCTCCCTATGCCCTTAAGACCAAGATTTTTGCAATAGTCAATGAAAAAAGTATATAGTAATTCCAAGCACAAGTTAATCACATTATTGGTATTCCTTTATCATTTCCAAATTTTGGGTGAAATCCCAGTTCTCAACTCATAACATCCTTCTTAAAACCCTTCCTTCTCTCTTATGGTTTACAAAATCAAACTAGCCCTCCCTCCATCAACTGTCAAGTATAACTTTACTTGTATGAGGTTACAAAGTACAAGTCAAGCATACTCAGGAAACCATGCCTTGTACCCCCCTTTAATAAATATTAAATATCAAGGAATATCAATTCTAGAATGATTCTCAATAAATAAAATGTAAACCTCACCATTAACTCTCCAAATTGTCCCCAAACAACCAGCACAACTTATATCAGATATATATCAACAATTATTCTTTTTCAACGCAAACCATTTAAAGCCCACCTTTATAAATACCTTAAAAAAATTACTAAAATTTTAGGTCGATTGGATTTGTTTTGTAAAAGTTACACCTTTTGATACAACCCAATAAACACTAAATCAACTTTTTGACTGGGTTTCACGGTCTAGTAGAGGAATTGTCAATAATATCTAGATATTTCACCTATGAATCTTAAAAATTATTCTTCTAACACTTTTATTATTCCTTCAAGATGGTTTCTATCAATGTTTAGGGTCAAATTCTTTGTTTGAGGGTTTTTAACACTCTTCCATTGTCAAAACCCTAACTGTGTCTAATTATAGCCCGAGAAGCTTCATTTAGGTATATCTTGCACTATACTTCAATTCAAATCCTCATATTTTGTATGAAGACCTATAATAACAAAGGGAAAGAGATTATCTTATCATTATGCTTGTAAGATACATGCAATCACCTTTTAATTCTTCAATAGTCTTGAGATACTCAAATGGAAACACATAATATTACAAAGAAATTACCATCTCAATAAGAGCACTACTATTTCATGCCATGAGTCTTTCCTTACCTCCAACATATGCTTTACATGTCTCCATGCCCCATTCATCATTGCTCTGTTATTCTGTGACGACCGTGCTTCTAAGGGCTGAACGCCGTTGTGTTTCCTTTGAAACGTTGGTGTCTTCGTCTTGTTGAGCTTGCCTGCTTGCGTCGGTGTCGATGGTTTTGGTTGTTGGCCCCGCAGCGTCCCTCGCGATTTATCCTATTAAAGGAAAACCTTGTTCTTGCTATATCGAACCTCCTGTTGATTGTTGTTAATTGCCTGCAAGATATTTTTCCATAGTATTGATCACTCTCGTGCTCGACCCCTCGATTAAATTATTTTTAGTTTTGTCGCTATCGTGTTAGGTCCTAAACGTTTTTTTTTTCAAACCCCGTTTAGGTGTCACGGCATTTTAAAACATAATAATAATGAATAGTAAAGGAACGGGTATCAGTTATATTCTTATGTGTATATAGATGATAAAATTTCATTTTTGAATTAATTAAGCCTTTTCAGGCCGTGCGCATGCCTTACTGCGAGTTATCGTTTAGTTGAGGTTTCTCATCCACCAGCTGGTAAATTTTTACTATCAATTTATCCTCATACTTGGCATGGAGACATGGTTTTCTTTGCAGAGATAAATAAAAGATGTTTTGTTCACGTAAATGTATTATGTATGTTGTCGGATAAATACGCTGACCAATAGGATTGCACATTTTCAATTATTAAGAATTATCATTAACTAAAATATGTGAATTTTGTCGGTTCCCTGGACTTAGCAGCTGTATACTGCCGTCAATTTTGTCGATCTAACCAAATTTTAAAATGAAATTGTGACCAATTAAATTTATTTCATTTTGTGGATATGTAATTTTGCCTGACTTGTTGGTGGAGGAAGTGTAAATTTGCTTTGGGCCGCCTATTTGTTCCTTGTCAGCTTTATTTGAATCATGATTTGACCCTTGGCTGGAATGAGACGCCTTTTCCCTCCTGGCCGCACTTTTGTTGGGTTGTGTGTGATCTTTCTGCTCAGATTTGTTCTTTCTTCCTTGTGCGTGGCCATCTCCAAATGGTTCTCCCCTCTGCTGGCCGCACTTCTCTTCTTTTTGTCTTAAACCTGCAAATTTCTGCTCTGGCGGCGTGAGATCTTCTTGGGGCGGACTGCTTGTGGAATGGTGAAAAATGTTGGAAAAATTCTGCCTCTCCTTTTGCTGCGCGCCTGCCCTTTTTTCATGTTCCTTTTTCTTTTGTTTTATTCACCTTCCCTGGCCACAATGAAGCTTCTCACGCCTGGTGCTCGTGGACATTTGGAAAACCTGGTGGGAGAATTTCTAAATGCACAGAACCTTGGGCGCCTTCCCTGCTGGCCGCGTGGAGAAGTTGTTTGGTAGTCTTGTTTGGATCTAAGCAACAACTTGGAATATGTTTGTTTTGCTCTTTTTAGACAAGCACTGTATATTCCTGACCAATGACATTTTGCAAAGATGGCACAAAATTTTGGATAATAAATAAAGATCTGTTGTTTATCATGTATTCGCACCAGACTGCACCTTTCATTTGAAAAATACATTAAAACAATTGGTGGGATGGTTCCTGTGGGGCCTTTGTCTTTGCAATTGCCAGCTCAAATTTTCAGAGTGTATAATGATGGTCTTCATGGAACGTGAAAACAGTTCAGAATAAAATGGGTCAAGGAGGAAGAAAATGGTGTAAAGAAGAGGAGCATTGTGGAGATTTATGAGAGCTACAAGTCTGTTACTATGTCCAATGGTGGTGAGAAACAGGGGAGGAGGAGGAAGATTTATGAACATATTGTTTGTAAGAGATGCGGAGAAGGGTATGGAGAGGAGAGGCTCCTCCTACTCTGTGATGGGTGCGATAATGGTTATCATATGTTTTGTGTCTGCCTCATTCTGGTCAGGATTCCTAAAGGGAAACCAAATAATGTCCATCTTGCTCGGGGAAGGATGGCATTAGAGATCATAAGAAGAGGTCTCCAGTGGAGTTCGGGTTTGAGAGGAATGTTGGTGCCTCGCATGCTACAGACGAAGATTCAACTAGAGGGTTGTTGTTGCTGGATCTTGGGGAGTTTGGATGCCTCGTCGAAGCTGGAGGAGCAGGCAAGATATTTCTACACTTTTCTACTGTTGCTATATTTATTTTTATCGTGAAATCGAACCACCATTTCCTTGAATTGGTTGTCTTTTGAACTTCTTTTCAGTAGGTCTCTCCTTTCTACTTGCTTTCTTCTTGTTTTAGCTATTATCATTGCCTGTATGTTAGTGGAAAGCATGCAGGTGTTCTCTCCTTTGGGTGTATGTTTTTCTTGCTCGAGTGATCGATCTTCCTTTATAAATATATATACTCTTCTCTATGATAGAGTTTCAAGTTATTATGTCGTTCCAACTAGTTTTTAGCAGTCGTTAAAGTAAGCGTGCAATAACTATGAAGTTCCTTCCTATCAACCAGGGTTGTCCTTCTTTGTCTTTTGACATATATTGTTAATGATCTCTCAAGCCCACTTGATAACCCTTTTGGCATCGAGAAAAAGAAAGGTTGTAGGATTAGTGTAATCAACGCTTGGACTATTTCAGGTTAGAGATTCGGTGTTAAAACTTTTAGAATGAATAAGTTTGTGTGCAACGTGTTTCAACCTCGCGTGTTTAGACTCCTACGTAGCTTCAGCCTTGTTCCTAGGTTTTATAGCCATTCTTAGGAGGTACTTTGACTGTCCCCTTCAACTTGAATCGTAACTAGTTTTTTTTTTTAGATTAGCTAAGTTCGAGGTCTTAATTGTGCAAATCTAGTACCCCCACTATTACTAGAATTATTTTGGTCTTTTTCCCTCTCGGAAAATTGTTGGTGAAATAATCTAGTCTTCTAACTTGTGTTTCCTCCCATTTATTATGACTGTGTTGTTAATTAGGATTGGACAGTTTCTATGCACATATGTACCTTAATGTTTTGTGATGAAAATTGTCTTGAACGTTGTTAACCTTGGGGAAAGACTTTCTTGCAATCGATAGTATTATGGAGTTATAGCAGAAGGAGTTGTTTTGATAATGGAACTTAGTAGTTTATGTTGTACCTATGTTTGAACGGTTGATTATGTTACCAAGGGTTGCCTTAAAAATATTGTTGTTTTGGGAAATAGGAAATTTATTTTAAATTAACCGAACTTTAAAATTGATGTGGAGGTTTGTAAATCTTTAGGGTTATAAAATTAGTTGATGACATTTTCGTATACTCTTGTTTGACGGAACTCCCTTCTTCTCTCGCGTGTTTGCTACTAGCCTACAAGGCATTGGCCTTCTTGAATGATTGGGAAATCTCTTGGAGTTAATGGTCAAAACTAGTTTACTTTGCCTTGCTTCGAAACTTATGTTGTGTGGATACTCTATGTGATTTCAGGTTTGAAACTCATATATACATGGCTTTTTGTGTTACTTCTTGAAACCCGTTGTTTCCCTTTTCTTGGGCCGATCAACTCTTGTTCTTTTAGAAATATAATGTTTTAGCCTATGCGTTGGTACCTTTGATAAATTTCTAGATGGTTGGCCTATATATCAAATCTCAATCTTGTGATTGTTATTTAATTATTTACTTGATGAGAATCCTGTTTATTTTTGTTATATTGGTTATTTGCTCCTTATAGGGCCAAGGGCCATTCTCATTCGATTGTTATACTTTCGTTGTTTTTACTCCTAACTGAAGTACATGGTCTTCTTCCTTGATTGGCATGGTGGAAACTTATTATAACTTGAAGTGTTGATAGTGTTTAGAGGTTTGACCCAAATTCTTGCAATAAAGTGCTTCCTTTCATGGTATTGATAGATAACAGTTATGGTGGTTTTGTGTAGCCTTATCTTGCTCAGTTCTCGCGAACTGACTCTTGTAGAAAATTTGTTGCAGATGGATTTTGCGAGTAGATGAGGGATAGACTTGTAGATTTTTTTCATCAACCTCAGTTGAGAAGTTCTTTTGCTCGAAACCTTTTTACGTTGTTCAACTATTGATAACGTCCAGTGGAAAGTTTAGAAGAGGATCAATGTCTTAGTATAATGTATTGTGGACTTTGTCATCTGAACTTTGGAAACCTTGTATTGTTTGACTATCATTGAAATTATAAGAAAATTTGGTTACTGTTGTTGAGTGACTTTGTTGGAGTATCAGTATTTTAAGAGTTGATGTAATCTTGTTTTGTTCTTGTAAATGAGTGTTGCTACAACTTTTCCCTTGAGAATAAATGTTGAGTTAAACCTTGCTATGACTTAGTAATAATGTGTCATAAGTAAACTAACATGGGATTGTTTAATACTTCTGGAAGTTAAACTAAAAGTTGTATTCAAATAAAGTAACGTAGGGGTCACCAACTTGAGAGCAAGTAATTCTTTAAGTAATCAAAGGCGAGACTATCATTGCAAGTAAAATTATATAACATGATAACCCTAGCTCCTCTAGTGAACATTATCCCTTTTATGGTGAAATTTGTAAAACGATCCTAAGGTGAAATGAATTGTTAGTTGTTAGAAGATGATAAGATTTAATAAGCCGGAGAAAACAATTTGGAAATCACACAATCTATCTCACCGCCATTTGGAAGGTAAATTTTTCTCTTTGGTAATACTCATTCAGTGAAGCCTAAGTAAAATCGTTGATAATTCTGGTTAAGATCTCTAGCTTCAATTAAATATTGGCAATAACTAATGAGGTCCTAAAGATGATTTCAACTCGACCTTCTCCCTCTAACCTTTTTCCAAGGCACTTTGTATTTCTTCTCTTAAGTGTGTTGAACGTAAACCCATGTTGTCTTGTGGGCAAGAACGAGTCATAGTAGCGTTAGTGGTGAATAGATGGCCTTGTGGAATTAAATTACTCCTTTTTCTTGATAAACGAATTAAGCAAATAAAGGCCATAATAGAGAAGACTTAGAGCAAATTTCTCTTCAGAGTAAAAGTAAGAACTTAGCGTTGTAAGAGGTATTGTACGAATCATATCTAGAGTCTTAGAAAACTGAAGTTAAGGATCGAAAGAGGTTTCATAAAAATAAATAACCTTCAATAATTTTCTCATTGTGGCTTGCCCTATCTGTAGGTGTGTTATGTGGTGGTTTCTTATGTTGTCTTGTCAAATAGAAAAGTGAACCATCCTTGGTGGGTGTGAACATTTCCGTGCTACCTTTGTGGTCATCCTTGTATTGAGTTATCCGCGGAGTTAGTTGTGACCTTGGTGGTGGCATGTTGTGTCGTGTTATGTGTCATAAAAAAAAAAAAAGTTATCCTGTATTTTACTGTGTCAATCAACCATTTGATTGCTAAGGATCTAAATAGGTTCATTATATTTGATTAGCATTCAATAGAGATAGAGATTAATGAATTAACATGTTAGATTGAATGTTTATTCATATTCTAATGCAAAGATGTTGGGCGATTAGTTTTGTTTAAGCTCTAAGCATGATGATGCATAGATTTGGACTACTAAGTGTTAGTTCTAATTCTCTTTGCATAACTAACAAATTTTTGCATACAACTATAAATATTTGAGGGAGTACCACCACGAATATGAATACAACTTATAAGAGTTACCAAAATTATACATTATAATGACAAATAGCTTCATGTAATAATAAACACTTTCAGTTTTACTAATTTGCACAATTACATATACATATGAAGTGTCATTTGCTGCATATGATTTTTCAACATACATAGTAAGTGTCATTTGCTGAAACATGAGTTCTACCTTTGAGTCGATTTATTAAATGCTACCTGCAAGTTTGTCAATGCAAATATAACTCAATTGCAAATGAGTTGCAAGTTACGCCGGAGAGGGATTGAATTTTTTGTATTCATTATAGTTTGGATGTGAAGGCGATCATGGATTGGATAGCATGCCGAAGAGAGTGGTTTCCTGTTTGCATCCAGGAACAGTATAATTCTATTTCAATTTTAATAAGGGGTATTGGTTCTACTTTGATTTCAGAAAGCGAATCCCATACAATTGCCTTAATCTTGGCTTGTCAAATTGCATACTGAAATCTTCTTTCATCCATACGTAAACAACATTTCTAAGCTTGGAAGCCTGCAGAATGTGGATCCTTACATATAGACATGTGAATAGTTTTGCAAAATGTAACTTTTGTTCTGCGCTCAAACATCTATCGTATATCATAGAATATATTTTACATGATATATTGAATGTGGATCCTAGATCGTGGTATTGTTTTGTGTGCATGATGGGGGAAGGAGTATTTCCATGCCTTGTACGCCGTGTGCCAATGCTGCGGTACAAAGTCTTTTGTCCTCCTCCTTGCGTGATTTTACGTTCTTGGTATATCTCATTCGTGCATAGCATTCAAACGTAAAAGCTGGTTGGATTTGTAGGTCGTTGATGGCACGAACTCTTGACATTGCTGTGAATGTTAGTCCTTGGCGGTCAATGTTTCCGATGTCTACTGTGGCCTTGTCAAGGGTTAGGCCCTGTGATTTGTGGATGGTAAGGCCCCAAGACATTTTTAGTGGGATTTGGCGACGATTTCCACGTGTGACAGGAGGTAGGGGCAAGTGTGTTGGGTTGAGTATGTCCCATGGGGGCCCTTGGTAGTGTTTGAAGTTGACAACAACAAAGGATGGCAAGTCTGGTGGTTGTGTTTCTGGGTTGGACAACATCAGTGTTATCCACTCCTGAATATTATGATGACAGAGTCGAAGCTAGATTGATATAGAAAAACTTGAACTTCATGTTGAAAAAAAATCAATAAGATGCACGTAAATGGAGATGAAAACAACTTTTTGTACTCAAAACAAGAAACTTACTATTTTTAGTAGTTAGGGTTCAGGAGCTGTTATTTTGGGAATTATTGCTTTTTTGACTTGGAATCAGTTCTGTGGAACCCCTAACTTGCTAGGAACTATTTTTAAGGAGTTTCTTTTCCATTTTTTCACACTTTCTGTTCATATTAAGTTTCTTTTTTGAAATTTTCTTTTCGTGCTTTTTTGGAAAAGATTTCCTAGTCTGTCGTCCTTGTTGTTTTCTGAGTTCATCGCCTTGAAAGAATTTTATATTTTAGGAAATTTTATATTTATAATAAGTGAGGGAAGCATAGAATTACTATTTTTCAGAAACATCCCTTCGACAACTTAGATTGAGACAAAATCAGCTTCACCATAATAGGTTTCTCTTTTGGACTCTGTGTTCAAATTTTTAGCTCGACCCGTTCACTGGAATGATGCGAAATTGAAAAAAACATAAACTAGGGCACAAAGTGAGGGTTTTATGCCATTAATAATATAGGGCATCATTGAGTTTTCTTCTAATTTATTCTTGAATTAAATTTTACATTTGTAGACTCCTAGAAATGGTGATAGGGTTTTTGTAGTTGTTAAATTATATGTTTCTTTATGACATTGTTGATTTGTGTATGGTATTTAATTTTTTTTTGATTTTTTAGGTGTCATTTTTTTCCCACTACAACATTTTTGGGGTTGTGGAAGTGCATTTATGGTCCCAATTTGTAATGAGAGGAAATTTGACAATCAATTAAAATACGAGACAACTTCTCATGGAATAGGATTATGCCAACAAACAAAAGACATGGGTTTCCTCAAGAAACAATCATTGTTTTACTGTATGCAACAAACCTATCTCCAACCAATTTAGTTTACAGTTATCAGCATATTCCCGATCCGTGCCAAAATATGAGCTCTAGACCAGGGACAGGACATCCATCAAAGCATAAAAGATAGAGGAATTTTGTCGGATGTTGTAGTTGCAAATGCTTTAGTATACATGTATGCAAAATGTGGAACATTACACAAAGCACGTGAACTATTTGACAAAATGCCTCAAAAACGTGGTATTATGGACATCGTTGATTGCAGGATATGCACATATGGACCTGTGGGGGTTATGTGGAAGTGTTTGCTTGGTTCCTTTAGATCACATATGAATATAGGCTTAGGAGTATTTACATCCATAATGCATTTTGATTTGGATCCTAAAAATGATGTAGCTTATTTTCTTTTCTCAAACATCTATGTAAAATAGCGTGGGGAAGGTGAGACTCAAATGATATAGAGATTGATGAAAGATAGAGAAATTAAGAAGATTCTTGGACGTAGTTGGATTGAAGGCGAGGAGAAAGTTTTTTTTAGTTTTAAGTTTGCATACACTTCGCTATAAATTACAACTCCAACAAACTTAACATTGTTATCCTCTCCGGTGTAATTTAGGAGAGGTATTTTAGAAGTAAGATGGTGACAGATATGTGAGAGGTTATGAAGAATTAATAAGGGTTTGCAGTTTTTGGCTGTTATTCTACTTCCTTCAGCTGCACCTTATAGGTCCTTCAGCCTATTTGGTAATTTGTGGATACTAATGCACTTTCTTTCTTTATCTAGTTTGTGATCTGAGTTATGTATGTGATGTCTGTTAATTCGGAAACCATCTATACTGTGGCATTATAATGAGATTTTATACCACATTTAAGATCTCTCCCTCAATAGATTTGGATTTTATGTGGCTTCAAAAATAATTGTTCATTAAGTTGAGATTTAAGATGTCGGCATGGCATGCAGGTAACATCTTTTCATGGAGGAGGCATTTGCATTGGAACTCGTCTTAATCATGTAGTAGCAGACGGAAACTCTTATTGGCATTTCATGCAATCATGGGCAGAGTGTTGCAGGGGAGCTCCCATTTCCAGATATCCTGAGCACAAAAGATACCTCTTTAAACTTTCCAACACCTTTGACAATGTAAATAATACTACTGCAACAGATAACGAATTTACTTTTGATGGAAGTAAACATGCACAGAGCAAAACAGATAAAGAAACACAGTAGTTGCAGTCCCAGATGCCAAGCCATCAAAATAAAAGCAGTGACACAAAACCCTTAAACTCTAACCAGATGTCTCAAAGTGTTGAAGAAAGTGGAGCTGATGAGAAGGGTAACGAGACCAGAGATTTGATATGCAAAACATTTCATTTTAGTAAAGAGATGATTCAGAAGCAAAAAGCTCGGGCTGAGAAACATGGAAACCAAACATTTTGCTCTTTTGTGGTGGTTGCAGCTCATTTTTGGAGATGCATGGTTAAAGCTCGAGAGATCCCAGATGAAGAACCTGTCTACTTTTTTGTGCTGGTTGACAGTAGAAATCGAGTAAATCCTCCCTTGTCTCCAGTTTATTTTGGCAACTGCATACAAATTGCAGCCTCCAATGCAACGGCTAGAGAACTGTTGAGCCAAACAGTGTCCTTTGCAAGTGGCCTTATAAAAGAAGCGGTGAATCGGTGCACAGAAAAAAATCTTATGAGTATGATAAAGTGGGTGGAATCTAATATGCATAGCATGGATGCCGAAATCAATTCTATCAGGGAGAGGTATATTGTGAACGTAGTTAGCTCTCCAAGGTTTCCTGTGTATGAGGTTGATTACGGGTGGGGGAGACCGCTGAATGTGCAAGCTGCAGCAATAGATGAAATAGGCGCCATGGTGCTATTTCCTAGCAGGGAGGGTGGCGGTACAATAGATATCACTACCTGTCTTCCTCTTTCTCAGATGGATGTTTTCCATTCCCTGTTTATGGAAGATATCAATTCACTGCAACCGGATGAATGAACACAGGATCTCTATTCTTTCCTTTGATTCAATGTTGTGAGGTTCTGTTTTGAATGTTATTCTATACAAAAAACTTCTTAGACACATTAGTCCTGGTCAGTTACAAATGAAACATCTACATGCCAAACTAAATCAATTAAGCCTATTTAAAACAGCATACTGCATGATAACTGGATTGCAAGAAAAGCATCTACATTAATATATAACAGTTGCTGTAGAGCATTAAAATAAATGAATAAATTAAAAGTCTACATATGGTATGTACTATGTAGATACAGATTTGATATAAATGGCAGCTAAGCTGCTCACAACAATGATGTATTGCATGGATGTCTATATGTTGATGCAAAGCTCTTATTTTGTTAGTGCCCACATTTTTGTAAGACACAATTATCTACTAAAGCTACTTTTTAACATTTCAATGTTCCCAAAGCATATTCAATAATCTCATTTTGTGGAGCTTATTAACATCTCTCACACAAAACTGTCTTGTACCAATCCTTGGAGATAAACTTGGTTTTGTTCTAGAAATGAACACATACATGAAGGTTCTCAACAAATTTAATAGTTGTCTTGACATTGGGCTAGCAAATCAAACAAAATTGCTAATTTCTCACTTTCTCTAACTTTGCATATATCTCTTATATCTATGGGTATAAGTCGTCTCCTCCATAACAAGCATATACCATTTTATGGCCTTTAATCCTATTACATTCATGCACCATTTTAATTCCCCTATCCTTCATTAATCTCTTTAATATTGAGACGTTGTCCCACCTAAAGAACATACCCTTATATAACAGTAAATAAATGGTTCCCATATAAACGCGCCATGGATATAAACATAAATGGATATATATTATAAATGAAAATGGAGATATATTCGCTGTGACTCATAAAAACTATTGATCTGAACACCATTAATAGCTATTACAAACAAATTTTGCACAATGTGTATGATGTGCATGATAAATACCAATGTGATCCTCTGTCATTCTTCAGACATTGTTATTCTTCAACTCAATTATTTGTGGGCAGGGAAGAACCTAAACAGAGCCTATAAAATCGAGTTTTTTTCTGTCAATGGAAACTGTGCAAGACAACAATCGGTTGTATAAGCAAGCGCCGCGGCCATTGAAAGTGAGCAGTCCACTTGGGTATGTGTTTAGGAAGCCCTGATGTCAATATAAATCTAAAATAATTATGGAGAATGAGGCGGCGGCTCAGAATGGGACATGACCTCGAGTGCCAATCTATCACACGGTGAACTATCTTTATTGCCTAATAAAATTACAGTGGTAGAATGTTGGCCTCACTCTGGTGACATATTTCTTCTAGCAACATATTAGAGATACTGTAATTGTGAAGGAAATGGATTTATGGGTGAATGAAAGCTACGGAAATAACCTTGCAAACGTGCCTCCTGATAAACATTGTCATGAGTTCTTTGTTCACCCGTTTAGGAAGCTTTCTGTCAATAAGAAAGCTTGAAAGAAGAAAAGGCCATTCCATGATCCTCTATTCTCACAATGCAATAACTACAAAATTCTGATGATTTCTCACCCCTAGCCAGTTATCACTTTCCCGAAAAAGGAAAATGTTGGATGACTAAACAAGCGGAATAATGGGGCAATTCTCATATTGCCTGGGATAATCCATTAACTTTGCCACTTCCGCCTTCTCTGAACATTCTTGAACCTGCAAGAAAGGAAGACTGTGGAAACTGCTCATGTGAACTCGATGACAATTTCTCGCAAGTAAGATCAGGATACATCTCATTTGGGAAAACCCCAGTTGAAAAACAAAAGTTGGAAACTACATATCATAAAAATGAAATGTAAGCGTCGACACATTCACTTGCAAAAAGGAAAATCCAAAAGTAACATAACAATAATATTATCATGCTTACCATAAACGCTTGCGGTAAATTCAAGAAGACATCTGGAGCACTTCTGTAGAAGAATCTGCTAAATAGCGACATTTTTCAATTGAAAACAACTTGCCTTTCCTTTGACCACTGGTATGAAAGTAAATACTGTATTTATAATTGCTCGATCCTAGTTTCTGCACATAGGCAAAGCAAGGTCTGACCTTTCATGACCATGATGCAGACATAGCAGATTGTCTCACAAACAAACACAGGTTAGAAAGAGGAGAATCAATCTGTTGCATCCCAAAAAGAAGATTTAGAAACCAATTTGGGTATTCTTTAGGGTGAGATTGCATCTTTAAAGGAGGACAAAACTTAATTGTAATCTCAAAACGAAGGAAATTTCAATTGAGTGCCAGAAATTGATGGTTTTGGTACGCTTATGTGTAGAAAAGGATGAACTTCAGACACAGGTTGAGAAAGATAAAACCCATGGCTGCAAAATCAGAACGAAGCCATCCAAAGCCAATTGAAGACTATAACAAAACATGGCGGACATGCCTATTTATATTAGAATGGTGGTGAGATATTTCCTTGCCATAAATGTCTAAGGAAGTTGGCATAGCCCCAACCATAAATGCAATTATTCCATGAGGATGAAATAAATGATCTTTCCCTGTTTAATAGTTTAAACCGCGTCACTATTCAGAAAAATAAGTAAAAAATCTGCAGGATTTCATTCCAAAAAAAGCGGACCTACAAGTACAATAAAGTGTAATTTTACTGTAGCAAAAAATCTAAAAGAAATCCGGCGAAAAAAATCTAAAATCCGGCACCCTGTAAAGTTAAGCCACCGGAATTTGACACTTTCCAGCAATGCCTTCTTCAAAGTAAACGCCTCCGGCGAATTAACTTACCTTTTTACCACATTATAAGTTCTTGGTATGTTAGCACACATTATTAACTATTTCATATGCCATAAATTATATAGCTTGTTGTGGATATAACAAGATGTATGATAAGTATTCGGAGCTAAGCTCAGTAGATAGGAATCAGTTTGCAGTTACAATATTCAAAGGGCATACATTAACATCAATACAAATAATACCAATAGTATATATTATCTCATACATTGGAGGGTATATTATGGGTGGTTTTGTTAGGAGATAGTGGGTGCTAAGATAATTATATTAGAAGGTATTTTAAATTCAATTATAACTTACATTTTATTATTTTGTATATGATAGATTATATAACTTGTTCTAGAGGTAGCGAGAGGTATGATAAATATATTAGAGCTAGCGGGAACTAAGTTATATACATACAAAGGTACTAAGAATATTTTTAAAATTACACAAATTAGGAAATTTACCATCTATAATTATAGAAAAACTAAATCAAATAAACATCGTCTACAGCTAAATTTACTTTTTCATGGATTTTTTCCATAAAATTAAACCAAACAAAATATTGTGTTATTATTAACAAAATCACATAAGATATTGCTACAATTACTTACAAAGATAAATACAACTAACAATAAAATACATGAATTTATAGGTTCCATGCGGGATCAAGAAAAAGGGAATCATGAATCCAACATGAAAGGTCCCTTTCTGCCCTCCATTTCAAATGGAGGAGTCATTCATGGAGAGTCATATTCCAACTTGCATTGCACACGAGGTTTCTAGATCCTCCTACTCCAAAATGTTGATGAAAGGATAACAAATAATAGACATCTAAGTTTTTAGCTCTACCCATTCGAAAACAATTGGTGAAGAAATGACAAAGTGTAAGTGTGATTTTCCTGTTCTTGAAAGGAGTATTAAATTTCCTGCTTGTGATCTCTACCTACACAATTTATTATTTATAAGAAGGATTGACGATAATTATGTTATGAATGTTGAAATTTCATTTACATCTTAGTGATTCAAATGGATCTCAACATCACAATTGAAAGATTTCAATGACATATTTGGAGTCCACATTTTAAAGCACACATGGTCCTAAGAATGAATAAACATTGGCTAAATGGATAAAATTATTATTGATATGAAGTTTCCTTACATAAATAAACATAATTTACATCGCTCGCTTGGAGTAGACATGGATCTCAAGTTGCTGCCCAAAATTTTGAATGATTTAGATACTGATTTTACCTTCCCCGTGTGAACAAATATTGCTTTTATATCCATCTCAATTGGCTTGAATTAACATTACATATTTAAAAATACGTGTGAAATTGCTTCATTATCAAGTGTGTTTCATGTGTAGGGGAATGGATCCAAGTTGATTTCACAGTGAGACTAAGCTCTGAGGTGGAATAGTGCTCTCCAAAGCACTAAATTGGCTATTTTTAGCCATATTGCAGCATGAGGACATCCCTTGGAAGCTGACTGGAAAGGATCAACCCATATGGGAGTTGTGCAGGAGAGAAATGAAGTGATCCAAGGTAGTTTAGGGAAAATATGTGAAGGCAAATGATGTCAGGAACAATTCAAGCAAAATTGGGTTATTTCAGGCACAGGGAATGAAGGCTTCAATGGAGAAAGTCACCTTGTTCTGAAGATTCTGGGAGTTCTAGGAGGAGTTAGAAGCTCATAAAATAGTCAATGGAAATATCTTGGAGTCCCCTACATGATGGATGCATTAATTTTGATCCTTGACCTCACCACTCTCCATGGTAGTCCGGGTCACTGTTGTTGCTCCTTCATGCCAAAAGGGTGACTGGTGCCATAACTCAAGTTACAAGATGAATCAAGTCTTGAAATTGGTTGGAATGAACTCATTGGATGCTTTGGAGTCAAAATCATATAAGGTTTCACCTCTGAACTCCAAATTTTACTCTCGGGGCGGAAAGGGCAAGCTCCGTGTTCTAATTTTGCATTGAGATGATGACATCAACATCACTTAAAGGCTTGAGAGAAATTTTGGACCTTTTTCCCTTTTCCCTTGTCCCTTGGTGCAAGGGAGCATGAGGGACACAAAATTGTGTTCTCCCTATGCATGTTCTTCATTCGTCACTTAAAACTTGTGACTTGGGTTGTTAGGTGAGCATAATGCAAAATCAGACCCCTTCCTCATGTTGTGGACCCCCTTGGCACATTTTTCAAGGTTGAGTGTCCCCTTTTATTTTTCCTAAGGTGCAAGGGGACATGAGGGAAAAAATTGTGCTCCCCCTTCCATGGTTTGTTTTCGTCACTTAAAAATCACAACTTGGAGTGTTTTGAAGTGTTAAAAGTGCAAACTCAAGTTCAACTGTTAAAATCAGTCCCCTCCTCATGAAAGTCTCACCCTTGGCACATTTTTCAAGGTTGAGTGTATCCCTTTTCTTTGTCCCAAGGTGCAAGGGGACATGAGGGACAAAAAAGTGTGCTCCCCCTCTCTCAGTTAGCCCCCAGACACATGCAAAACCACTGTTGAGCCCCAAGAGCTAGTTTTCAACCCCCTTCATCTCACTCTCATGAAACCCCTGCTGACACTTGTCCATGATCTGATGCAAAGCACATTTTTATGTCCCTCTTGTCCCCTTTCCCCCTCATTTTCCCCTATTTTTAGGGTGCAACTCCACATCAACCCCTCATCTAACATGGTTAAGCCTAGTTGGGTTAAACATGAGTTAAGGTGTGCAATGTGAGAGAGAAAGGTTGAAATCAAGGACTTAACCATTTTTCATGTTTTCAAATGCATATTTTCCCTCCCAAGCTCACTCTCCTTGTTATGCTGTTGGAATGTGCCTGAGACCTCATATACTAAAAATGGAAAGTTGCTCATATCTCCCAAACCCCTTGTCCATTTTCCATGAAATTTTAACAACTCCTTCTCAAAATTTCCCTTCAAATGATTCCAACCTTGCATCCAATGATGGTCTACATTATTTTTAATGGCCAGATGAAGTTTCCATTTATAAAAACTCATTTTTCAGATCTATGGAGTTCTGGCAATTGAAATCCTCTAAAAATTGGAGCAAACATCCTTGTGAAATAACAAAACTTTTGAGACCACTCTCGTTCCGTTCTAACACCAAGAAGACCCACTTCTAAAAATAGTAAGCCTTACCAAGCTTCATAGTCTATAAATAGTAAGTGCTGCAAATAGTTCATTCTCTGAGTTTTCATCACTCCTTGCATATCAAGAACACTCAAAAGTGTCAAATTAAGCAACTTGTAACTAAAAATAGACTTCCTAAATTAAGACTTACTAAAAATAGTAAGTGTCAGGATATTGGTCAAGAAACAAGGATGTTGAGTTCCCATGTTGATGAAGAACATCCAGGAGTGATTGGGCCAGTTGTGGGACATCATGGTGACTTGACGGACCCAAAATTTCACAGTATGCACTTTCAATTGAGTATGGGATCAAGTTTCTCTACTTGGCAATGATAAGGGTCATAGACATCTTGGTTTTTACACCAATCAAACTTGGGATGATAAGTGATGCAGACCATGAAAGGAAAGTGATATCAAACAAGGTATGTAAAGGTGAGCCCCAATTCTCAATCATCTTCCCAAGATCTGGCATGGGGATGTGTTTGATGAGTATGATGGTGAATGCGGAGTTTCTTCTTTCCCCATTTGTAGAAGAAGACCTTTTCAATGAGGAATGGGTGGACAAGAAGGTGATTGGGTCTCCTGAGGTTGATTCCATCCAAGAAGGAGATATCTTTGTCACGAAGGTGAATTTTGAAGTTCAAGGGAGTCACGAGGAGGAAGGTGATGATCTCCACATTCCAACTCTGACCTTGTGTTCAATTATATTTCTAAGAGGAGGGACATAATGTGAATTACACCAAGGAAAGGAACATGTTAGAATGAACCAGTGTTTGTAAAATATTTCCACTTGGACATTAGGTTAACATAAGAGCATCACGAAGTTTATGAGGGTGTTGAAACATCAAGATCTCTATCGAGAGCCAAAGCATTGAGGAAATTTTCATGATTCAAGCATTTAGGAGTGATCACATCTCCTGAAGAGAAAATTAGTTAAGGAAGATTCCATAAGAGTTGTAGCATTCATCTCAACAATCTCTCAAGGAGTTCATCGAGAGTAAGCTCTTCATCAACAAAAGCTTCCTCGTCTCTGGATTTCCACTTCTCTCTATTATTATATCTCCTCATCTCTCTCTAACATTCTATTTCTTCATTGGGAATGTACTTTTTCAGTCTTTCATCTTATTCACTTAAGTGGCCTTATTTTGCATTGTAAAATTCCCTTTTCAAAAATAAGAAAAGGACTTAATTTCATTCCTAGGGAATGTGAAAGGTCACAAGTGGTGGGAGGATGAAAAGTCACATGGGGGGAGAGGAAGAGACATCTTTGTAAGCTATAAATTGGGATGGATTCTCCATTCCAATGGGTTAGCAGTTGTTGGTTGTTGTTAGTTGTTGGCCTTTGTTTCACTACTACTACAAGCAATAAGCTACATTCTTCTATCTCCTTTCCTATGTTCTTCTACTCTCTCTACTTTCCAACTTTGCAAGCATTGTAATCTTGTACAACCAAGAAGGAACTTTGTGTCTTTGATTAATGAATCCATAGAACTTTGTGTCTCTGATTTATTAGTCTTGTTATTGCTTACATGGTTGATTTATTCCTATTGAATGTGGACCTACTCTGGTTAATGTGTGTGAAATATGTAAGTCTACTCATAACATTAACCCCCTCTCTCTATTTTCCTATCTCCTCTTTACCTCTTTCAAAGAAAATTCCTCCCTTGTACATTGTACAAGCACTTTGCCACAGGTTTAGTGGAGTATTCCTGTGTGATCCCCGGCCTAATAGCCACCCACAATTTTATTTAGTCCTTGCATTCAATAAATGGGAGCCTCCCCATACCCAAGAAGGAGGTATCTAACATTCTAAGTAAAACTGGTAGAAGGGAGATTCACTAGAGAAGACCAAGCAAGTGACACTCTAGTCTTTCACAATCCCGCATTTGAGTTGTAGTAACAAGCTGATTTCATACTTTCTCCCATATGGATTCCAAGACAAGCACTTGAGTCTTCACCTCTTGGATTGGTTTCATCTCCACTCTCTCCTCAACCATTGAACACTCTTCCTCCAGAAATGGATGCACATGTACCTTGGGGACAAAACACTATATCCACTAGCATTGGCTCCTCCACTTCATGAATTACCAAAAGGATCAAGAAAGAACATTCTAAATTTCTATGGAGATGGAAAGAAACATCCAGATGAGCATATATCAAATTTTATCACAACATGTGGCATTCTTGGAGTGGACATGAAGATGTTTCCGTTTGAATATTCATGGAGTCATTGCAAGATGCCACTATGGAATGGTTTTACTACTTTCCACCTCACTCCATTACTGATCAGGATGACATGAAAAACTAAGTTTAAAGCAAAATTCAATGTTATAGAAGATGTTCATGCCCTCCTTTCTCAATTAGCTCAGATGAAGAAATAACCGCAAGATCCCATGAGAGAATTTGTGGAAAAATTTAACAAGTTGATTAACAAAATTCCTATTGGTGCTCATCCTACTATAGATAATCAAAAGAGGTTCTTCATAAATGCTCAGTTTCCTAAAGTTGGGTTCATATCGTGGAGAGCTCAACCAAACACTTTGGATAATGCTCAAGAACTTTCCATTGAAGTGGAAGATGATCTTATCATGTTAGGGAAGGTCAAGAACTACTCAACGAAGAGTAAAATCTAGAGCTCTAAAGATGAAGGTGTTGATCTGTTGTTGCAAAATTTGGTCAATGATTAACTACATTGAAGAAGAAAATTTCTCAACATGCCTCATATCAAAATCAAAATAGGAATCAAATTTTTGGAGCACCCTGAAGGCTTGCCTTGGAAGCTCCATCGGTTAATGCAATATGTGGAACTTGTGAATCTACAAGTAGCCCTTCTTCGTACCCGACCTCCCGAGGTCGTGCCGAGACAGCCGGTGGAAATGAAATATATGTGGATATAGACAAACTAGTTGGGCAATCTTATATCCTCAACACGCAATAATGGGATCTGCGAGTCTAAGGCAAAGAAAGCTCTCCTAACCTGAATTGGTGTAATGGATCGTTCAGATATAATAGCTGCTCGGAGGCTCCAATCAATGTCGAGCTCTACCGAGATCCTATCTATTGGCTGTTGGATACGTGGAAAGTGACCTGTAGGTGCTTCGTGTATATTTCCAGACAAGGTCATGGAAAATGGTAGTGAGAGGTGTAGTGGATTTGTAGGAAACTATGGGTGGTTTTCTGGTCTAGCCCAGAAAATATTAGCTTGATTGGCTTCTATGTTTAATGTGGAAAATTGTGTTATGATATCTGGTGGGAGTGGTGAGGATCTAAATACCAGCGTACGTAAACTGGTGTCAATATTTAACTGACTTGCAGGCCCGTTGGGTTGTGGGACCTGGGGATCACAACCATGAGTTCGTGGTTGTTGTGGACCTGTTATGGTCATGTGAAGAATCAATCTCTTCTTCTGACTATCCAATGGTCATAAGCCTTTTCAGCTTCTATGTTTAATACCAGGAGTTGTGTGATCTTCTCAGAATACCTTACGGGTGTTCTGGCAACTTGTATACGTAAGCCTGTGTCTATGTCGATGAGAAGGTCTCCTGCGTTTGGCTGTGGAACTAATGGATCACAACCAAATATTTGTTCTCTTTCGGGTTCTTGTATGGTCATGCGGATATCCTATCAAGGCAATCTATAGTTGGGTTGACTTGACCAGAATGTGTATGCTTTGTCGTCTTCAATATTCAATTGTCTCAATTGTTCACTAACTGCTTGTGGGTTTATTGTCATTTGAAAGACCTGAATCCTAAGCCCTTGATCTATATCTGTTAATGTTGTGAAGAGATTTGGCTGAGGTACTACCGGTTCGAATACATAATCCCTGGGCTCTCTGGGTTCCGTAATTGTCATGCAAGAGATAATCAAACTTTAAGTGAAATTAGTAGAATAACTATGAAAGATATATCTACACTATGCTTATATTCCTTTTATTTTTGTATTTTCAATGATGTGTATTTGAACGAAATTTAAAGAGCAGCTATTCTAATATATTCAGATAATGAACAATTAATCTAATAACAGAATTAAAACAAGCAAGTTAGCCTGATATAGCTATTTTCCTGTGCACTTGTGAATTTATCCTAAATATTTAAATAACTAACTAATTTAATCGAAAGACCTTCAATCTTACCTCAGAAGTGAGGAATAAATCACAGCTTCTCAGAAGCTATCATTCCCCACAGCTTCCCTGGTAATACTGAAAGCAAGCTTTAACTGAAATAAAATGATTTGCTACTCTATTTGATATATTGTAACTACAACTTTGATAGTTCAAACCTGGAGTTTTACAGAACAGTGGTAAATCCAGTTGTGTCGTGACTTGTCCCCTCAGTGTGATCTCTTTGTTCCTTCGTGTTCTCGTGAATCCAGAAAAGTGTGAATGTGATAGCGTCAGCAGAAGAAGATACTCGAACAATGGCAGCTTGGATATAAACTGAATAAAATGCAAGTAAGAGAGGGATAGTGCAAGTGAACAGAGCTTGACTATGTGATTCCTAGCAGGATTTATTGCAGGGATACAATGCAAATATACTGAGAATTCTAGGATCTATTTCTTGTGACAAAACAACAACCTACAACTCTAAGATTATCAAATGAACTCTAATCTAGAACTGAAACTATCTTATGCTAAGCTGACTGTGTAGGATAGCAATGGAGCAAAATGAAAGTGTGAAGATCAAGTGATCTAAATAAAGAGCCTTGAACTGAGAGGCTGAGAATTCATGCAAAATCTAAACCTGTTGAAACTTGTGGAAGAACTTTAAAACACACTGAATAATAATTCATAGAGGGAGAGGGGCCATTTGCTTGTAAACAAGCTTGGTATTTATAGCATTTGGATTTACCAGAGGGTAAGTTTGAATTGAACTCTTTTATTATAAACAAAGAGAAATTACTATTTACCAGGTGGCTAAAACATAAATGCAAGCAAGAGTGGTTGAGAAATGTGGAGTGCCACTTGAATTTTTACGTTGACGAAAGCGTCAGAAAGTTCTGGAAAATGTGCACAGGACCCTGTGTAGGGCGGTGGTTACAGGACCGCCTCCCTCTCCTTGGTGGTGGTCATGGGACCGCCGCCCAAGCAGGGTGGCGGTCCTGAAACTAAAGACCAAAATGCAAGAAAAGAGGGGAAGAGGTCAGATCAAAGCATGCAGAGGCTGGATAAGGAATTTTGGGATGCAAATGTATACTTGGTGAGCTTTTCTGGATTCTGAACACCTTGCAAAGAGATCTGAATCATCATTGGGGTTTCTGTAACCTCTTTCTGGTAGTACAGTACCTACAATTTTGGGTACGTACATATTGCCCCCTCGGAGAAGTGTTTTAGCCATGAAGGGGCATAAAACGGTGGGTCTGAGTATGGCGGTCCCGAAATGGGGAGTTAGAAGCTATACCTGACATACCCGTGTGTCACAATGTCGCCATCCAAATTCCCGCTATCTGCAAAATGAAAAGAGGACTCAAGTGTAGATAGATAAAGAAATCAAAAAATAAATACTAAATTAAAATGAAATGAGGACTTACCATTTGCATGGGGATAAGAACTTACCTCCGTCGGTGCTCCAACTCTGTGAAAGAACATTCAAAACAAGTTAGAATATTATATATATATAATGAGCTCATTTTCCTATTCATTTGCGCGTGTTGATTTGGCAATTTTTGAGCTCTGGGACCCACGGTAACCATTTTCAATGAGAGTACAGTCAAAATGTTCGTTGTGAGATCGTGATCATGCCTCCGAGAGCAGGACATCGACCTGCGAAGTCTCAGGTTAGTTTTTCTCAATTCATTGTTTTTAAACCTAAAATATAGAAATGTTGAAATCTTTGTCTTGGGGGGATTATTTTGGAAAAATCTTAGTGTTAAATGAGTCTCTAGGGGGGGCGCCCATAGGGTAGGTTTTTATTTCAGTCAAAAATGGTGTATTTTTCCATTTTTATGCATTTTTAGGGCTTAATGGGGGCACGCCGAATCGGCACAGGACCGCCGCCCTGCACAGAGTGGTGGTCATGGGACCGCCACCCAAGCATGGTGGTGGTTACAGGACCACCACCCTTAGATGGTGGTGGTCATGGAACCGCCGCTCTGCACAGGGTGGCGGTTCTAGACAGAAGGCAAAAAATAGATGCCTTAGTTAAATTTTTTTGCATTTTTGATACTTTCCTATGCTTTTGATGATTTTATTTATGGTGTTATGTTGCTAACTTACTCTTTTTCTGTGTTTTGGGTGGATGTAGAAGGAGGATTATATTAGATGGAGTAGAGAGAGGGAGTGTGATTGGCTCCCAGTAGTGTTAGATATGTTGACCCAGACAGAGAGAGACACTTTGCAGAGGGCTGGTATTTTGAGGATTACACAGGTTCCTCATGTTGCTCCTGCTAGTCACATATTGTGTGACTTATTCTCATATTGGGATGCAGACCGGAACACTTTCCGGTTTCCAGGTGTTAGGGGTGAGTGGACTATCACCCTGGAGGATGTCTATCGCATACTGGGGGTTCTGATTCTTGGGAGGTGGTTGTCTCTTAAGACAACAGGATCCAGGTCTCAGATGGTTCAGTGGGCTACCTATATGGGAGATGTTGTTGTCTCCATTGGCTCGAAGAAGGGGGTGAAGGTCTGATCCATTGCTGCTTCTCCTATCCCTGTGATCCGCAAGGCTATTATGGGTATCTTGGCCTCACGGTTGATTGGGGATAAGGGAGGGGATACTCTCTTATACTGTTGGGCTCCCATTATTACACAGATTGAGGCCCATGGCCATACTTATGCTTGGGGAGAAGACATTCTTGGGACCACATACCATGACTTATATAGGGTGGTCAGGTTACAGGGGCAGTCCTTGAGTCACCCCACTCTAGTTATGAGTTGGGTGTATGAGAGCATCATCCCCTTTGGAAGGGGTGTACTAGCAGAGGATCTATGGGGGCTGTTAGAGTAGTGAGGTGGATGGGAATGATAGTACTCAGGATGCCACATCAGCCAGTGGCTTCATTGACTATTGCAGATATGGAGGCCACTCCTTATCAGGCCATGGCAGGAGTATGGGGAGAGGAGACACTTACATTGATCACCTACTCTACTACAGGTCAGTTAGTAGACAGGATAGAGAGGGTGGAGGTCCGCCCATTTGATCGAGTCCCTCAGTAGTTTGGCCTCCCCTACGTTGATATTCTTCCTCCAGTGGGGCCAGTATATAGGACTATTTGTGAGGCCTGTGGAGGTCCTAGAGGAGATCGAGGTTGGACCATGGTTACTCCTGGAGTTCCTATTGCAGTTAGGTGGGTGGTTCGGGCCCGAGGGGCAGCCAGTGCTCCTCAAGCACCTTTACTTCAGATCGGAGATGCTCCTACTTTCAACGGGGGGGAGGATGAGCCCATTGATGTGGACTCAGACTCTGAGGAGTTCACAGGAGGGGAGACAGAGGAGGAGATGGAGGAGGAGATGATGGGAGGTGAGACCGGTGGGATGGCTGAGGAGGATGAGAGTGATTCTAAGTGGCATGACACTCAGGATATCTTGAGGGCCGAGAGGGAGGAGGAGAGTGCAAAGAAGGTGACCCTGATCTCAGAGGAGTTTCCTTCTCAGGACATTGGGGGAGATGATGAGTCTGTGGCAGGATGTCATTTCTTTCCTGATTTGGGGGAGGTTCCGCAGTCCGCAGCAGCGTCAGTAGCAGGCGCAGATCCTAGAGACCCTACCTGGATGCCTGGAGATCTGAGTGAGTTACTACTCTTTTCTCGATTTTGTTTTAGCTAGAAATGTTTAGTTGATATTTCCTTTTTGTTGTTTCGTTTGTTTTTGACTTTATTTTTGGTGATTTTCTAACTTGTTATTTCTCTTTTTTATTTGCAGTGACTGCTGAGGGATGGCGAGACTTGATTCACCGAGTGTGTGTGGACACCCTGTTGCTCCCCTTCAGAGAGTACTGGGCTGAGCTTACTGAGGATGTTGGAGAGCCTTCAGTAGCTGGCAGACATACTGATGTGTTTTCCCCTGTCTGGAAGGTGGAAAAGTTAGTGACCTCCCTTCATGCTGATGTAGGTGGATATAGGACTGCTGAGCATCTAATGAGGAGGAGTCATTCTCGTAGTGAGACCACATCTAGTGGCCATGATCATGAGCACTCAATTCATTTAGAGCGTCATCGTAGCAGGAGTCCTAGATGCGCGATCGTGCACCCTCTGAGGGATCCCACAGGGATTGAGAGGCCATTTGGTCCTTTTGTAGTGATTCTGCTAGATGTTTATATGGGTTGTTTTTGTATTTTTTGGGCTCATTGAGCATTTTGACCATGCCTAGTGCATGATGGCATTGTATTAGAACATATGTAGAACATATATATATATATATATATATATCTTTTTGGATCTAGATCTTCTTGTATCTAGAGTTTTTGTGATTCGTTTCCCATGTGTACACTAGATGTTTTTAGAATCTTTGTTTTTATATGCTTTTCAGAATGTATGCAATGGATGACAAGTGATAACAAATGTTGAACATAATGTTTCTCTTTTATTTGTTTTTGTAATGCTGATATGTGATGATGCAAACATATTGTAGTACTGAACTTTTGGCTTCTTTGGGAAATGTTTGTTGCTTCTTCTTGTTTTGGAAAAACGTGATGAATATATAGTGATAATGAGATGAACTTGCCCCACTCCTAACTCCATGCAACTAGTAAGATGCGAGGGCTCAACACCAAGAGTTGGGAAGGGCACAAATTGTATGAGTTTGAATGAATGAAAATGATGAGAGAAAGACAAGGTTTTGACAGAAATCAAATTTAGACCTGCGTACTTACTCTTACTCGAAACTACTACATAGTTCAGAATGCAACTTACTTTCCAGTTTATCTAGACTTAGATCCATGGATGGCAACTTGGTTGACAAAATCTGGTTTTAAGGATTTGATATCTTTGGAATTTGGATACTTAATTTCACTTAACACATTTACTTTGCATTTTTAAAATATTAAGATTCATTGATTTGCGTGAATGGACCCCCTACGCCCTGTCTCATGCTACTGGTAGGAAGCATGGGCTCATCACCGAAGGCAGGACATAGGTGAGTAAGGGCACTTCTTTCCTTTCTCAACCTCGCATCACTAGTAAGAGATGCGGGCTCATCACCGAAGGTTGGTGGGGCAAAGAAGTGCGTAAAAATAAAATATTCTAGTTTGTTTAGTATTTTTGATTTAATTTGACATTTCTGATTTGTGATTTTGGAGTATCCTTGTTTCAAAGAGATGTAAGAAGGATAGATGTGACACCAAGAAGCTTCTAGAATAGACCGTAGGTAAGAACAACTTAACCTAGTAGAAACGAATAAGTATGACCAAGTATGCAGGCCTTGGTATGGTTTTTGTCAAGACTTTGTCTGTCGAATTGATGAAATGATTTTGAAACCATTTGATGATATTATGAAAATTGAAGAGATATGATTTGAATGCTTTTGCCAATATTTTCAGAAGCTTATAATAAATTGCTTAAGAATAAGTTCCTTGACCACAAAATTTATGAAATGAGTGAACAAAATGAAACAAGTAAGTGACTAATGCAATGTAGGTAGATATAATATACAAATGGTGATGTTGATGACCTATGCGTAAAACCGTTTAAGATGCAAGGAATTGACAGTTTCATTGAATTCCTCACCTTCTAGTGTACACAAGAGATACACACCATTTCCCTAGTCTTTCATGACTCGATATGGGCCCAACCACTTGGGAAAGAGTCTCCCTTCTTCCGGTTTTCTTATCAATCCGGCTGTCTAGTCTTAGAACTAGATCTCCCTCGTATATTTCTCATTCGTAGACCTTTTTGTTATATTGCCGGCACATCCGGTCAGCATAGGCTCTGTGCCATTGTTCGGCATTTAGCCTGGCCTCATCAAGGCTTTCTAGTTGAGAGAGGTGTGCCTCTCTATAGGCTTCTTCTCCCAAAATCCCTTGTAATGAGATGCGGAGACTGGGTATTTCGACCTCAAGCGGGAGAACTGCTTCTGCCCCGAATACTAATGAGAAAGGGGTTGCCCCTGTTGGTGTTCTTATTGAGGTTCGATGGGCCCACAAGGCTGGGTATAATTTTAAATGCCAATCCCATTTGTTCTCCTTAACTGTTTTGAGGAGAATAGATTTTAATGTTTTGTTTGTGGCTTCAGCTTGTCCATTGGCTTGAGGGTAATAAAGAGAGGCCGTATGATGGTTTATCTTGAATTTACTGCATAACTCATGGACCTCATCATTCTTAAAGGATGTGCCATTATTTGAGATAATGACTTGTGGGACACCGTACCTACAAATGATTTGATTCAAAATGAACTTAGCGATTACAGAACCTGGTACGGTGGTGAGAGGCATGGCCTTTACCCATTTAGTAAAATAATTTGTGGCCGTGATTATAAAGTTATGGCCATCTGTTGATGAGGGAGAGAATTTCCCTATCAAATCTAGGCCCCACGTGGAAAAGGGCCATGGGGTTGCGATTGGTTGCAGAGCTTGTGTTGGCATGTGAATCTCGTGGGAGAATTCTTGGCATTTATGACACTTGCGCAAAAATTCTACTGCGTCATGTTCCAGAGTGGGCCAGAAATAGCCCATCGATGTATTTTGTGAGTAGTGGCGTGGCCACCGAAGTGGCCTCCACATATCCCACTATGGGATTTGTAAAGAATATTTTTGGATTCTTCAGTGTCAACACATCTTAAAAGCATTCCATCGAAGGCTCTACGATAGAGCACTTGTTCTAAAATGACATATTTAACAGTGATAATGCATAACCACCTTATTTGTTATGATGTGGCACCTTCTGGGTATGTATGGTCCATGATAAAATTGATGATGTCAGTGCACCAAAGACATATAGATATGGGGGGTCTGGTTTGACAAAATATATGCATTCATCGGGAAAGTCTAGATCTACCAGATCACCTCCATCTAATGGATTGTCAGCTAACCAGTCTGCAATGATTTGTCCCTTAATGGATTTCTGGTTTACAAATGTTAATTCAAACTCACCCATTAAGGTTATGAAACGTCCAACCTTTTTAGATAAAGACCCTTGCATGAGGAATGTCCGTAAATGATCTGTCTTTACAATGACCCTTGTTTCTTGATTTAACATGTAATGTCTTAAACGTTTTGTTGTGAAGACTATGGCAAGGCATTCTCTTTCTGCCTGTGTATAACATGTTTCATAATCAAGCAATGTCTGGCTAATGAAATAGACTACACGTTCTCATTTATCATTATCTTCTTGAGCCAACATGCAGGCTAGCGAGACATCAGTAGCCCATGAATACAGGATCAAAGGATGATCTGGTCTAGGAGGCATTAGCGTGGGAGGAGACAACAAGAAGTGTTTAACTGCTTCGAAGGCCTCGTTGCATTCTTTCTGTCCAATCAATGCTATAATATTTCTTTAATAAATTGTTGATTGGATGAACAACAAAACTTAAGTCTGGAATGAACCTTCGAATTGCACCGAGTTTCCCAAGAAATGATCTGATACCAGACTCGTCTGATGGTGGAATCATTTCAAGAACAACCCAAATTTTGGCTGGATCAACATCAATCCCTCGTGAGGATATAATGTAACCCAGAAGCTTGCCTCCTGTCACACCAAATATGCATTTCTCTGGGTTCAATGTGATGCCATATTCGATCAATCATGAGAGAATGATACAGAGTACTTCTGGGTGATCACAGTGCTTCTTGGCCTTGGCCAACAAGTCATCTACGTAGGATTCCACAATCTTATGAATAAGGTCATGGAATATGTATGTCATTTCCCATTGGTATGTAGCGCCAGTGTTCTTAAGACCGAATGGCATGACAACGTAACAATAAGTTCCCCAAGGAGTTATAAACGTGGTCTTGGCTTGATCTTGTTCAAATATTTTGATTTGATTATATCTCGAGAACCCATCCATGAGAGACAAAATCTCAAATCCAGTTATTGCATCAACAATGACGTCGATGGATGGTAATGGGAAGTCATATTTGGGGACAAGCTTTATTAATGTCCCAGAAGTCTATGCAAATGTGTATCTTCCCATTCTTTTTTAGAACAGGGATGATATTAGATACCCATTGTGAATAGTCGATTGTTTGATGAATCCTACCTGGAGAAGTTTCATTACTTCTTCTTTCACCATGAGAGCCACTTTTGGTTTCATTGGTCTTGACTTTTGTCTTAATTGGCTTTGCATCTGGTTTGGTGACAAGATTATGTACCGTGATATGTGGTGCAATTCCCGTCATTTCTTTGTAATTAAATGTGAAAGCCTTTTGATGTTCCTTGAGGATCTGGGTATGTATTTCTATCTCCTCTGGAGTTAACGAGGATCCCAACTTCAAAATATTTGGTTCTTCCTCCGTTCCAATATTTATGTCAATTGTTCCTTCGATTAAGGAAGCGTTGCCTTCTTCAAATTCAGGTGGGGCCGGAGGTAGTTCCAAACTTTCTCCATTCTCTACCTCGTAGATATCGAGATTCTTTTGCGGGGGAGATTCTATCATGGGATTTCCAAAATAGGAAGAGGAATGTGGGATTAGGGAAAAATCTACTATGTGATGAGTGAGATGTAGCTCTGCATAGGCATTTAGATATCCAAGAGTGACTCTATCACTGTCAAAGTGATCTAGGATAGAAAACTCATTCTCAACTTCTATATGTGTCAGGATCGGGTTTGTTGGTATTCTACGCACCAATGGTTCAGTACGAAGTGATACCATGAAACTTGTATTTTCCAACTCACTGCTTGGAGTGAAATGGGAAGCTGAGGTTGCTATTGAATCAGTGAGAAGGTTTTGTTCTCGTGGGATTGCTTCGATTGATATGAAGTTGAATCCTTTGGTTAGATCTAATACCACCATTTTATAGAGTTGTAAGTGTTCAGCTCTAGTCTCATATACCTCAGAGACTTGGTTTGCAACTAGTTGCGAGTCTCCTAGCACTCTAATGTTATCAACACCCATCCTTTTGGCTATGATGAGGCCAAGGAGGAGGGCTTCATACTCAGCCCCGTTGTTTGTACATTCAAAGTTTAACTTAAAGGAAAAAGGTAGGATCTTTCCCTCAGGAGAAGTAAAGATCACACCTGCGCCCAAAAATGACATCTAGCTCCATTGAAGTGGAGAGTCCAATATTTTCTTGGAAAAATGGATGTTGGGACATTCTTCATGTCTGTTTCTTCTGCCTCAGTTACTTCTACCATACAAACTTCATCTGCTGGAAGGGAGCCAATTCCTAGGGTGTATCCCATACCCATGGAATCAAATGGTAGGAGAATAGGTAGATCTTTCTCTAGTAACTCAACAATTTTTGTGGTAGTCCCTAATGATACCATCTCTATGACGTTAGTCTCATTTTTGAGTGCTGGAATGCCTTCGACTAGATTCGTAATTTCTAATTCTGTTGTAGGTATCAATTTTTCTTCTGGTTTTGAATTGATTGGTTTGTTAAGTTGATTCGTTGGGAGTTCAAACTCAGAGTGAATGCCTGGTCTCTTCTTCAAATCTGCTAGGTGTATATCGAATGGTTTTGGGTCACCTTGTGCCACAAATATTTTCCCTAGTTGTAAAAATCTTATTTCCTGGAATAACGTGGAAGGGATTGCCTTCATGCGGTGTATCCATGGTCGACCGAGGATCATATTATAGTTGGTTTCCTGATCTATAATATAAAATTTGGTGAGGACTGTCTTGGGTCCTAAGGTGACTGGTAAAACTATAGTCCCAATTGAAGTGGCCTTGAGGCTATCATAACCTCTTAGCGTATTTCGTGTTGTGGAACAATTTGTTTCTCCATATCCTAGCTTTTGAAGAAAAGTGAAGGGGACTATGTTAACTGCTGCCCCATCATCAATCATTGTGTGCTTAACATAATTATTGTAAACCCATACCTGTAAATGCAAGGTTGGGTCACCTCTACGTGTAATTTCAGTGTCTGTTGGCATTTTGCTTATATCAAATATAAACTCAGTATCCCTATCTGGCTGCCCTGGAGGGTAGACATCAAAGTCTACATGGTTTACTTGCATTTCAGGAGGAGGAGTGATGTTAATTAGATGACCAAGACCTAATGCTTCTAAGAGAGCAGCCCTATGGGTGGGAGAGTTCTTCAACAAATCCAAGAAGGAAATGTGAGAGAAGGTCTTTGTTAGGTCATTAATTAGATCGTAAGCGCCTATGGGTTTTACCAATGTTTTTTGAATGTTGTATGGTTCTAATGGATAGGTTGGAACTGGTTGAGAAGAATAATCTCATGTTCTTGTTATGGTTTCTACGTGTAGCTCGGTATCTAACTCTACCAGACCAACTATCTTGGTTTGTGGTCGAGTTCCTAATTGGGGTGCGACCGGTGGATTTAATGAAGTTGAGGCTTCATGATCATTATTTCCTATCATAACACCCTTGTTCATCCCATTTGGATCTAACCTGTTATTGTTAGAGTGATTTGGGAGTGGATCGTTAAAAATCTTGAGGGGTGCATTTTGAGGGGAAACTGCTCCCGTATAAGTGTTTGGCGTGGGTAATGCAGAATTTGCTAAAAACATATCTATAAAGAGTTGTCTTTGGTCTTCTGGAAAATGTTGCATGAATTTATTGTAGTCATGGCAAGTCCTAGTATCATGGCCTTGAATCTTGTGGAAACCACAATACAAGTTGGGATTATAGTTTCGAGGTTGTTGGTTTGAAACCTGTTGTGGTCCAAAACTCTGATTAGGTTGCTGGTTGTTAGAGTTAAAATTTTGAGGTTGTTGCCTTTGGTTTTGATTTTGATATCCAGTTGGGTTTCGATTTGGACCTTGTGTCTGGATTTTCCATTGTTGTTGTTGTTGTTGTTGTCGTGATGGATGATTAAAATCCACCGCGTTGATTGTTGGAGTAAAGTTGTTATTTCACTGATTGTTAATGGGTGGTGAAATGTTTACGATGTTTTCCCTTTTAACCTGGTCTGTGACTCCATCTGTTGTAACCCCATGGTTTTTGTTAAGGATCTTGGGTCCTTGATTGGTATTCCCTGACATTAGGATAGGTCATAGTGTTTTAATTGGGAGTGATTAATTTCCTATTTGTTTCATATGTCTTACGACCACTATCTATTGCCGCTTGATCGATTCGAAGGGTACTCTCGAGTACTTCATCATAAGTCCTTAGTGAGAACTTCTGGACTTCTTCCTTTATCTCTCTATTGAGAGAATGAAGGAATAAGTCACATAGTTCCATCTGATCCATGTTTGGAGCACTTGCTGATGAGTAGAGGTTTGTACGCCATCTTTGAATAAAATGAGCAACAGATTCAGTGTGCTCTTGTTTAATATGTAAGAATTCCCTGATTCTGTTCTTAACAATTTGTTCATATCAAAAGCTTTGATAAATTCTGACACAAGTTGTTTGAATGAGTGTATCGAGGCTTCAGGTATTCTGTAATACCAATCAAGGGCAATACCCTCTAAGGTTTTAGGGAATATCTTAGCAACAACCGCATCCCAAGGGAGCAATTCTCGAATGGCCATGGCATAGGCCTTGATATGTGCATTTGGATCTCCCTCCCCTTTGTATTTAGGAAAATCAGGAAGAGGTCTTGGAAGCATGACACTTCGTATGGTGAAATCTAGAGGCTCTTTTAAATATTCTGAGTAAGTCCCTACCGCATAGGTTTCGACCATCGATGGTGCCTGCTGAGGGGGTGGAGGTGGAATGGGTTGTTGATATGGCATAGCATATGTATTTGCAGGGACATAAGGAAATCCCTGTGGTTGAGTGAACATCCTGGGAGAGGAGAACATGTCTCCCTGTGGTGATTTTGAATAAATGTTTAAGTAGGGAGGAGCATTGCTCTGATATGGGTTGTTTGGTGCTAAGCCGGGAGGTATCATACTTTCAACTGGAGCAAGCATTTAAAAATGTGGTTCTAGTTGGTGTTTGTTGTGGATAGTTATATGAATGTTGAGGAGGCATGCCTAACGTGCCTGTTCCTGTGAGGAGGTCAACTTGGCTGGGATGATGCGGAGGGTTGGAAGTTCCTGCTTGCCCAAAATGTGAATTTTGATTTGCTTGAGCAAGTTCTAGTCCTCTAACCTTCTCAACTAAGGCTGAGATGACCTCGATTGGTGAAGACACAGTGTTTTTCCTTAATGGTGGTTGTTGTATACCTTGAGGTTGTAGAGGTGTATGGTACCCTGCTATGAATTGATCATTACTCTGCCAAGCTTCACCGAGAGTATTTTCCATAGGTGGAGGAATGGGGGTGTTTTCTTGGAGCAGGGTATCGGGTTGTGTTTGCAAACTTCCTATAGGTGGGTACATGTTTTGGAAGCATTGTTCACTTCTAGCGTAGTGTGCTAAATACTCCTCATCCAAAAATGGGAGTGGATCTGACTTTCTACTGATTTGTGGTCTGAACAAAACCTGAGGAGATGAAATGGATTCTCAGTAAATGTCATATTGTTAGAGCCTGAGGGCTTTGGTTTTTGTGTTTGTGTGAGCTGATCCAACTCCTCAATTTGGAATGAAGAACTAGAGCTAGTTCTTTGAGGAGGAGTTTGTGATGACAAGTAGTTACTTGAATAGTTGTCAGCCCATGCAGAAAGTGAGGGTGATGGTTGTCTATTTGTTTGACCATAATATGCTTCGAGACCTGAGAGAGGTCTGCCATATGCGTCGTATCCTGACATATTCGGGGGGTATATAAATACCCACAGAATAATGGGAAAGAGCGAAGATGGATGAAAGAAATGAAAATAAAAGGGGAACAGTTGTTTGTTTCACGTCGGGTTCACCAATTTTGTACGATAGAAAAGTGACATGCGAGCATGAGAATCTACAAGTAGCCCTTCTTCGTACCCGACCTCCCGAGGTCATGTTGAGACAGCCGGTGGAAATGAAATATATGTGGATATAGACAAACTAGTTGGGAAATCTTATATCCTCAACACGCAATAATGGGATCTGTGAGTCTAAGGCAAAGAAAGCTCTCCTAACCTGAATTGGTGTAATGGATCGTTCAGATATAATAGCTGCTCGGAGGCTCCAATCAATGTCGAGCTCTACCGAGATCCTATCTATTGGTTGTTGGATACGTGGAAAGTGACCTATAGGTGCTTCGTGTATATTTCCAGACAAGGTCATGGAAAATGGTAGTGAGAGGTGTAGTGGATTTGTAGGAAACTATGGGTGGTTTTCTGGTCTAGCCCAGAAAATATTAGCTTGATTGGCTTCTATGTTTAATGTGGAAAATTGTGTTATGATATCTGGCGGGAGTGGTGAGGATCTAAATACCAGTGTACGTAAACTGGTGTCAATATTTAACTGACTAGCAGGCCCGTTGGGTTGTGGGACCTGGGGATCACAACCATGAGTTTGTGGTTGTTGTGGACCTGTTATGGTCATGTGAAGAATCAATCTCTTCTTCTGACTATCCAATAGTCATAAGCCTTTTCAGCTTCTATGTTTAATACCAGGAGTTGTGTGATCTTCTCAGAATACCTTACGGGTGTTCTGGCAACTTGTATACGTAAGCCTGTGTCTATGTCGATGAGAAGGTCTCCTGCATTTGGCTGTGGAACTAATGGATCACAACCAAATATTTGTTCTCTTTCAGGTTCTTGTATGGTCATGCGGATATCCTATCAAGGCAATCTATAGTTGGGTTGACTTGACCAGAATGTGTATGCTTTGTCATCTTCAATATTCAATTGTCTCAATTGTTCACTAACTGCTTGTGGGTTTATTGTCGTTTGAAAGACCTGAATCCTAAGCCCTTGATCTATATCTGTTAATGTTGTGAAGAGATTTGGCTGAGGTACTACCGGTTCGAATACGTAATCCCTGGGCTCTCTGGGTCCCGTAATTGTCATGCAAGAGATAATCAAACTTTAACTGAAATAAGTAAACTAACTATGAAAGATATATCTACACTATGCTTATATTCCTTTTATTTTTGTATTTTCAATGATGTGATATTTGAATGAAATTTAAAGCAAGCTATTCTAATATATTCAGATAATGAACAATTAATCTAATAACAGAATTAAAACAAGCAAGTTAGCCTGATATAGCTATTTGCCTGTGCACTTGTGAATTTATCCTAAATATTTAAATAACTAACTAATTTAATTGAAAGACCTTCAATCTTACCTCAGAAGTGAGGAATAAATCACAGCTTCTCAGAAGCTATCATTCCCCACAGCTTCCCTGGTAATACTGAAAGCAAGCTTAACTGAAATAAAATGATTTGCTACTCTATTTGATATATTGTAACTACAACTTTGATAATTCAAACCTGGAGTTTTACAGAACAGTGGTAAATCCAGTTGTGTCGTGACTTGTCCCCTCAGTGTGATCTCTTTGTTCCTTCGTGTTCTCGTGAATCCAGAAAAGTGTGAATGTGATAGCGTCAGCAGAAGAAGATACTCGAACAATGGCAGCTTGGATGTAAACTGAATAGAATGCAAGTAAGAGAGGGATAGTGCAAGTGAACAGAGCTTGACTATGTGATTCCTAGCAGGATTTATTACAGGGATACAACACAAATATACTGAGAATTCTAGGATCTATTTCTTGTGACAAAACAACAACCTACAACTCTAAGATTATCAAATGAACTCTAATCTAGAACTGAAACTATCTTATGCTAAGCTGACTGTGTAGGATAGCAAATGGAGCAAAATGAAAGTGTGAGATCAATGATCTAAATCAGAAAGGAAGAAAGGAGCCTTGAACTGAGAGGCTGAGAATTCATGCAAAATCTAAACCTATTGAAACTTATGGAAGAACTTCAAAACACACTGAATAATAATTCATAGAGAGAGAGGGGCCATTTGCTTGTAAACAAGCTTGGTATTTATAGCATTTGGATTTACCAGAGGGTAAGTTTGAATTGAACTCTTTTATTATAAACAAAGAGAAATTACTATTTACCAGGTGGCTAAAACATAAATGCAAGCAAGAGTGGTTGAGAAATGTGAGTGCCACTTGAATTTTTCACGTTGACGAAAGCGTCAGAAAGTTCTGGAAAATGTGCACAGGACCGCCACCCTGCGCAGGGTGGTGGTTACAGGACCGCCGCCCTGTCCTGGGTGGTGGTCATGGGACCACCGCCCAAGCAGGGCGGCGGTCCTGAAACTAAAGACCAAAATGCAAGAAAAGAGTGGAACGGGGTTAGAACAAAGCATGTGGAGGCTGGATAAGGAATTTTGGGATGCAAATGTATACTTGGTGAGCTTTTCTGGATTCTGAACACTTTGCAAAGAGATCTGAATCATCATTGGAGTTTCTGTGAACTCTTTCCTGGTAGTACAGTACCTACAATTTTGGTGCCAATCACCAAAATGTACATTGTTTCTAGGCCCCTAATTCTTGGGAACCATAATTTCATGAATCCAAGGACTAAATTTAATACATGAAATTATGATGAGCATAATTTTCTTATCCCAGTCTAACAAAGGAGGACATTGCTTTGGTAAAGTAGGAATGAAATTTTCCTCATTTTCTTAATTTGTGAGTGGTTACATAATTCACCACATATTAAATTTCTAGGTCCACATTCAATACTATCACACTAGCCTTTGGATTGTGAATTCAGTAAATATACTAATTTGTATCTAGTCTCATCAGGAGGTCTAAGATCATTCTATGATGTCAAATCTTTAATAAAGATATCCCAAATAACTTTTTCATTAGCACTCTGAGTAATCAAAACAAAATCACTTAGCTTCTTAATGATAATCCCATTGATCAATGCTCTGCAACCATTGGAAAGTAGATACCCTGAAGAGCAAGAATTTCCCAGACATGTACTTGATTAGAATTATGCTTGTTCTTTCATAGTCATTTAATTCAAGGCCAACTATGCCACAAGTGTATAACAAAATTGTATATTTTTGAATGGAGAAGTCATTAAATTTATGATCTCTTTACAAAGATGTCTACTTATTCCTCTCCCCACTATGATATCTGACACAATGTTAGCCACTTGTACCTTTCACATTCGTACAAAGGAAATATTCCTATAGTAGCTCTTTCAATCCAATGAAAATCTCCTAGGTTGAGGAAGATGTTGACCCTATGCATTGGTCTCTTAAATGAATTTTGTTGCTCTTCACGTAACCATCTTTGATTATTCAAGAAAATGGTGTAACATCCAGGATGTAAGAATGCTAGACAACAATGAGGGTTTGACCACCTGTGTCCTCTACCATCAAGCCCTTGAATGTTTATTGACGTTTTTCACAATGAATCACCACCCTTTGATCACTTCCTTTCTTACTTTGAAGTTGGTCTTTTCTATACACATCTAGTCGGATCTTATACCATGACTATTCCACAAGCTCAATGGAAAATAGCAAAAACTCAAGCTTCTTTGACAGTAGTCTATTAGTCATAAACATTCATTTATTATTGACTTTATCTTAATTGATCACATGGTTCCATTTCCATTATCATACCTTCACTCTTGGGCAATGATTTACTTTTTTAACACTAATGTTACTTTTTTCTAATTTCCTCACATTTGAGGGTCTAGTTATCCTTCATCTTCAATGAAAGTAGCCTTGCTCTGATAATGGCACTTAATTGATCTCTGGTTAAAGACTATCACCAAATCCCTAGAACATGACTTACATTTCCTTAGAGGTCATAATTTGACTAAACATCATGCATATCCCTATAGACTTAATTCTGAAACAGCTGAATGTCATCTTACAATCTTTCATAGATTGAGGACTATTGCAATTTACCTTTGCACCAGTTCCTAGGTCTAACAAGAATCACCTCAATTCACTCTCATCAGTTCTAAGAGTCGATCATGACCTTTCTTCTAGTCCCTCTACTTCTTAGGGCCAAATTGGAAGTTAGTTCATACCATTATCACTCACGGGGTAAAAACGTTTCTTCAACATGGCCACGGTGGGCCAAACCAAACATTGAGGACAAGCCCTTGGTCATAACCACCATTAGGAAAAATTGACTAATAACCTTCTTGTTGACGAGGTCTTTATCCTATTTATAAATGTGTGTGACATATCTTTCCCTCTTATAATTTCCTTGTAACAAGTGATCTGATTTTCCCACTCAAATCATCAAATTTGAACCACTTGGTATCCTTAATTCAAGGTACTATCCACATAATCTACTCTCATCCAATCCTCCTTGACAAGTTCCATATTTATCTAGGTGGTTGGATCCACTTTTATGTCACATCCCTTCACTATTCACCAGATGCCATGTAGATACCTTAAGAATGTTGAATTATTTCCATCCTTTCTTCTACCAATTATCCTAAGTGAAGACATACACTTTATCCTCATCCCAAAAATAGGTTTTTCAAATTTATGATTTTCCCCTTAGGTTTACAACTCAAAATTGAAGTATTTGTTATATTTACATGAATTGTCTAAATCAGAGCAACATCTTAAGTCCATCTTGAACACCTTACAATGATTATTTTTGTAAAAAATACGCATTATCTGAATATCGACCAAGTCAATTTGTGCTTCCTGTCCACTCTGTCTGCCATATCTTGTGCACCAATTCGATTGTGCACCATCCTTACAATATCTTAGCATCATCTATCTTCCAGTATTCTATCCAGTTACACATGAATAGATCCTCAATTCTTATATATGAATCTCCTTCCTTGGAGCCTGAAAAATCCCCTCACCACTCATCAAGAAATACTTGGACCTCATTATGATCCATTTTTTCCCTTGCACTCTGTTCACATGTGTGGAATTCTTATCCTAATTTCTCCTAACATGTTTTTCTCAAGGATTACTTCAGGGAAGCTACTTATCTCCATAAAATTCTAGTGTTGCACTCTTCTAAAAATACAATACATGACCATTTTTTCCCATGAAACCTCTGATTCCCTCGCACCTTAGAATAGCATTAAGTACACCCTCTTTAATCTACATATCTATAAAGCATTCTACTGTGATTTCTTAGACATTGTAAGAAATTCCTTTAAGACAACACCTCAGTATAACTCCCACGTTGCGCTCATCTCTTGGCACTTCTCTACATTGGTCTCCTGCGTGTCTGTTTTCTTACCCATGTCTATATCCTTCTCTTGTGAAGGTTTTTTCTAAGTGATTAACTAAAATGTAAAATTGTAGTCTAACTCTAATGTTATAGGAACTAAAGTAAATAAATGTAACTAAATGTAGCAAAGACACCCAATCAATATAAGCAATGAAATGTGAAACCCTAATGTGCAAAAGAGGGTTAAAAGGTCTTAGCTAATTCAAAGATGTCATGGAACTGTGTCACAGTGGAGACCAGATTGAATATGAGGAGGAAACCGTCACACAAGGAGCATAAGAAAATGCAGATATGAGTTGTCTTGGCTAGACTGGGGTGCCTGGATGAAGGGAAGGGAACCTGGGGGCACCCTGGTCTGAGATATGGGCACCCTAGTCTAAAATGACCAGGAACCTCCTTCTGAGGTGTCGTAGATGTTCACATGTGTTTTCTTCCTGTCGTGAATATCGATTGTATGATCACAAAATGTCATGGTAAATATGCAATAGAAGAATCACCTGCAAAACCCCAAGTAAAGCATCAAAACCCCAAAAAAGAAAGATGCATATTAAGGGGTCGGACTATCCTTAGTGGCCACAATGGTGGAATTACTAACTGAGCATTGCACTACATCTCAGACCCAATGTAGTTTTAGGTGTGTGTGTGTGTGTGTGGAATTGTGCCCTAGGTGCTCTTGTGTCAGTCACACTTTGTGAGTAACGAGTAATAACTAGATGTAGAACGTAAATAAATGGTGCATAGAATAGAATAAACTCCCCTCCTATGAAGTGTGATGCAGATGAACTAGAATTTGTCCCTTGTGATGGAGCTAGATGGATGCAAATGGAGCAATAGAATCCTTAGATGGATGCAACCTTAGGTGGTGATAGTAAGTGCTTAGTGCTTGGTCCCTCATTATGGTCTCATAACTTTATATTTATATGGTTCTCTTGTTTAATTTCATAATTAACCCTGAAAAGGCCGACCACCAAAAATATAGAAAGCTCAAATGGCTAGAAAGTGCCCAAAAAGTGAGAGTAAAGTAAAAGAGGATTAGGGCACCCAGAGGGGACCAGGGTGGCTAGGTGCACCCCCCTAGCTGGCTACGACCCCAGTCAAAATAGGAAAAAAAACATAGTATAAAAATACGGACTAAGAAAGTATGGGTGTAAGATCAAAAGTAGCAATAGAAAAAAATGTAAAATGGCCAAAGACATGGGTTAATTAGTACTCTTTTTCACTCAAGAACCATATGAATAGTAGTATGAGACCGAGACTAAATAATTACCCAAAGTGTGTGATTTAGTGTCTACATTTTCCCCCACTTTATGTTGGTGAGTAGAATTCTCGGTAACATAAAGTAGATAGAGATGTGTACCTGATATCCATGTAGAGTGATGTAGAAAACATGTCGAGGGACTAGACAAAGCGTGGAGTGACAAAAATATGGAGCGTGGAGACTAAAGATGAAAAAGTATAAAAAGTGATGAGAGTGAACCTAGGGTGGAAACACATGTGTAGATGCCAATGTGTGTGATGTACCTATATGTTAGTTAGTGTTGATGTGTGTGATTGAGTGATGTTGTTGTTGATGTTGATTGTTTGCTTCCCATACAGATGGACCTGCAAAAGAGAAGATGATCAAGTAGTCAAATATGCATGTATATGTGTAAAAAAATATGTGTAAATATGCATGTATATATGTAAAAAAACATGTAATGAAAGTATGAAAATGAAAAAGGAACATGTGCACCTGATCTGTGATGAGAAAAAGGGTGTAGAAAGGATCATGTAAATGTCAATGAAGTGTGAGTTTTTTGGGTGATCTCATGCCACTGGCCAAAGAAGTGTAGGGAGGAAAGTTTGATTTATCCTCCAACTTGTAACTACTTCCTGAGAGTGTGAAGAGATCTCTGTACTATTTGGTTTTTTGGGTGATCCAACACCACTGGCCAAAGTAGTGTAGAGAGGAAGGTCATTTATCCTCTAACTGTAACTTCTCCCAGAATGCTAAGGAAAATTATGCCTGTAAAAGCCACTGTGTATGGAGTTCTATAGACTGGTCTGAACCCACTCAGATGTATAACCCACTGTGTCATGGGAAAAAAATGAAAACTGAATTGTACGGTATTGCAACTGTATTAGTGTATGTGTAAACCCAAATGATGCCCCCCTCTTTGGGGTGCATGTGATGTCAGATAGGAGAATGTGGCCCAAAAGAGGACCAACCATGAAAAGTGAAATTGTGCCCTACAGGGGGGGGAATGTGCTTGGTAGAAACCAAGGAACGCATAAAAAAGTGGCTAGGAAAACAAGTATTAGTACAAAACAAACATGCATGTAGAGAAACAAGTATAAGCTAAGACAATGTAAACAAGAATGTAAGTAAACATACAAGAAGCCAATGTAGGCCACAAAAAGTGGGTTGCAAACATGGGACATCACTCACGATGTCGAAAGACACTCAAGGCCATAGTGGCCACATACAAACAACCAAGTGTGCACACCAAACAAAGGGTAAAGGCCTGCATACAATGGAAAACAATGACAAGAAAGTATAAACAAACAAGATAACCATGATAGAAAGTAATCCTGCAAAACAAATGTTGCACATGAAGCACCCGTTAGCATGTTAGAAAGATAAAATGTATGTCAAAAATGTGTATAACCAATAAAGTAAATGTGCAGTATGAATATGAAATACAAAATGAAACAATAACACCTGTAGTGTATGAAAGTGGATGCCCCCAGGAGCCGTTGTGGGACTGGTAGTACAATGCCAAGCATCCATGTTACATGTAGTGGCTCTGTATATGTGATCACAACTAGAAAAGGAAGTGAACGTGCATGTGTGTATGGTAAATATAATGACATACAAGAGATCTATCTAGCATGTGTAATAAAGCAAACATGTACAAGAAAATGTAAGCAAAAGTAAATGTGACCAAGATATGTAACATGTTATGGATGGATGGAATGGAATGCAAAATGGATGATAGGATTCACATGCCCCCCGAGTGAATGTAATTATATGCAGTGAGGTTCATTTGTTTATGCCCCCTTAGCAGTCAAGAATGAACCATAAAAAGAGTGTGTCATCAGGAAATGGTCAAACTGTACGTTGTGTGTAAAGCATTGAATGTATATGTGTGGTGATGATATGCAACCTAGAGATGATGTATGAAGATGTGTGATGATTTAGCCTAAAGAATATATCACATGAATGAGATGATCAAAACTAGAGGTGGTGATGTATCCTATGATGTATACCACTAAAGATGATGATGAATAGGTGATGATTTAGCCTATAACATATGTCACTAACCTAGGAATGTCACATGATAGAAGGTTGAATGATGAATGTGTGAATGTGATGAGGTCCATTTGTGATGTATACCCTCAACAGTCTAGTATGGATCATGAGACTAGAGTGTGTCATAGGGTAATGAGTGTAAGACATGTAGTAAATGTGACATATAATGTGTAGTAGATGTGGTGTATGATCAAGATGAAGTGATGTGTAAAATGTAATACAATGTGCATATGATGAGCAATACAAATGTGTATAATGTGTATAGATATGAGAAGCACAAAGTGTAATGCACATGTGTAGATGTAAGATATGATAGTAGAGTAAGAGACATAGAAAATAGAAAAAAACATGTATGATGTGCAATAAAGTGTATGATATGTAATGTGTAATGTTTCTAAATGCAAGGATGTGGGGTGAAATGTAAGATGTATATGATGTATGTGGTATTATAAATGTGTGAAGATGAGCACAATGAGTAGTGTCTATTGTGTAGTGTGTGGGGTTCATGTGTATAGGATGCCCTCAATAGTCAAGTGTGAATCGTAGCATAAGAGTGTGTCATTTGCAATGACGATGCTAAAGTGTAATATGCATATGCTATGACCCATAGGAAAAATATAGAGTTGGCATAATAGAGAGGGGGTGAAGAGATAAATGTAATTACCCCCAAGTGCATGTGATTGAATGAACTATCCAATGAAAGTGAAGGAAAAAGGTCCCTCATTGATGTTGGTGGTGACGAAAGTGTATGACCATGTGGCTAGTAGTGGTGGTATAGTAGATAGATTCTATCACAGGTGAGAAAAGTCTATATGCATGTGATGGATGAATATATGACAAATATATAGGCGTGAAAAAATGTGTAGGTGATGGATAATTTGAAGTGGTGAACTAAGGTGATGAAAACCCACGTGGAATAAAATGAGGTGGTGATTTACATGAGATGCAGTAACCATGTCCTAGGAATGGGCCTATGCCAATGTGTAGGACTAGCAAAGATGGTGAGGCCATGTAGATGGTGTGTGAGTAGGTGACTTGAGTAGATTTGCTTTTAAGTAACATGGATTGTGATGTACTAGATGAAGTAGGAGATGCATTAACCGGTGCTCGAGGAGATGATGACCATGGAGTAGATGGAGGTACACCGTCAATAGAAATAACTTGATTGTTATGAATGAATTTGAGTCGCAAATGATTCATAAAGATGATAGAATTAGACCTACCAATCCAATTGAGATCGAGTAACATGTCACAACCGTTAACTACTTGTCCAACAAGGAAGGGTACAATCATAGTAAGAGGGCCTATGTAACATCAAAGTTTGATGACACCATATGAATTATTCATCGGATATGAAATTTTGATAGTGGATAACCTGATAACAATAAGAAGTGGAATAGAAATGCGCTAATAGGTCAAGATGGATCAACCTTAGTATTATAGGTTCCAATAGAAGAAGTAATATATAAGTGATTAGAAGTGAAATTTGCATGATAATCATTTACAAAAGAAGGCAAGATGATTAGTGGAGAAGTGTCAGTATGTGACAACTAGAAAGTCAAGAAATCCCGATGCAGGAGGAGGCACTATATGATATGTATGATTAACTGAAGATTAAGCTACTTTCTTGTCATGTTGAGGAATAGGGTTATTAAATAGTTTGAATCTTATGCTTTTCGGTGACTGGTGTGAGTCTGTAGGCTTTGAAATCTCAAGTTTTTTTGTTATCATAAGATCATTGATGATGGTGTCAAAGCTTGAAACACCTATTCGTAGAGTGTCCCAAATTGTGATAGTCAAAGACATTGTAATTTCTTCCTTTTGGTCATGATGGGTCTAATTGGAATGGTGGAGGAAGTGTAATAAGATTACTCTCAAGAAGTAAAAAACTACAAATGAGATGTGGAGCCATAGAGAATTTATTCAATGTTGTTGAAGGTGGTTGTAAGACCTGAAGCTCTTTAGTAGTAGCTACTGCATTGACTAATAAATTTTGTGTTGAAAGTGGGTTTGGTAGTGTAATGGTCTAAATGTTGACTTGTTTTGAAAGCGAGTAGATGATGATGCCCTTGTTCCTAATATTTGAGCTTGCATATGGATAGAAGTTTGGTTTTTTGAAGCTTAAGAGTGTAGAATATTTAATAAAATGAAGGAGATGTCTCAAAGAGCTACACTATCTTGGAGATTTTGGTAAGAGACTAGATGAACAAGTCCTAAAGCTTAGAGTCTGCGAGCACATTTGACATTTCAGCTAGGTTGTTTTTGTATCTCAAAACGTAATTAGATAGGTGTTCATTAAATCACTGTTTAAGTTATGCTAGTTGGGCATAAGAGATCTTGGAGATGATGTTAATAGAGAAGTGAGTGATAAAAGCATTAGACATATGTGTGAATGAAGGTACCGAATGGATAGGTAGGTCATAAAAGCAATGCATCACATTATCATGGAGACTAAAGGGAAATATTTTATCGGACAAAAGAATATGATCATCTGCAAAATCAAGACAGCTTATTAAATGCTCTGATCGATTTAATTTGATTCATTGTGGCATTGAAAAGGTAGACGCATTTTTTGTCAAAAAACATAGGAGGAAAAATAAGTGGAGGTGGCATGTCTCACGCTTGGGGATCCAGATGAGATCTAAGCCTAGAGACATGTCTTGCAAAAAGGAAAAACACAAAAGGTGTATGAATTATAACGTGTATGTGTTCCGTATACTATAGACATTATATGTATTTTTGGCATGCTTCTATTTATTAAAAAAATACTTTAAATTTATTTTAGAAATATTAGGGTCACTCTGCACCTTACGGAACTAGTCTCACAGGTACATGAGTCACGGTTTAGGAGATAGATTTTTATAATCTGATCTAGTCAGTACATAGATAATTTTCACGATTTCAGTATTCAGCCTAAAGCTTTTAGTGTTTAAATTCTACAATCGATGTCTATTTTAGCAATGAATATAGTCATTGTTTAGGTTTTGGGGCATTTTGAATTGTTTACTGACATTTGTAGGAGTATTAGATGTGTCAAAATTATATTTTACAAACCTCATAACTCTCAAAGGAAACAACTTCTCAAATATATGCACTCATGAAATGCAAAGTTATAATACATAACAAATCAAAACATATGTGTTGGGCATAGTGGCATTGTGTGTTGTCATTGTTAGAAAAGGGTGTCTAGGTTGCATAGGAGTAAGACTGAGGTGTCAATAATCAATAATCATGAAGGTTGATCAGTAGTGCCCTATTTTGGTGTCATGAAGTGTTACATTGGTGAAGTGTTGGGTTAGAACCAAAAAGGTAAGCTTCACTACTTTGAAATTCTTCATGACACCTTCAAGCCTTAGAGAACAATGGATGTCTCCAACATGTAGAGGATTTATGTAGCTTTTCAATGCCTATTTTTTTCATTCTAACTCCTTATAGAGCTCCTGGAATCTTCCAGAGAAGTTACATTTTACCATTAGAGTGTTTGTTCCCTACACCTTAAAAACCTAATGTTGAGTAGATAGTCCTTGAATAATCAAAAATTTCCTAAAGATTCCTAAATTACCTTCAACACTTCTGAGATTCTCTGACATCACCTATGGATGCTTAAGATCTTTCCTAAACTCTCCCGAAGGATATTTTAACAGATATAAAATGGAAAAAATAACTAGCATCCAGAAATTGAAAATTTTGAAGCATGAAAACTAGGCCCTTAATTGAAAATAAGGCTTCACATTCATTGTGCATCCTTCCTATAGTGGTGCAAGAATATCTTGTTAACAATCAATTATGGTTTTCTTAGGTGACTAGGGGTATCTTGGGTCCTCTTGAGATGGTCATAACTTGTAATAGTCCATTTGGACTCCATAGGAAAGAATAGAGATTTTTCCTCCAAATGTATAATTTTAATATTTGAACTAGCTCTAGGTATGTTATAGGCTTAGGTGTTAAGTGACACAGTCCTCTCAGACCGATATATCAAATTCGGAGGTTAGAGACTATTTTGCAAAGCATTTTCAAGAGTAAATATATTATTTTAGATTGTCTTGTTATCTATAATGGTGTTCAAGGCTTCATGGAACCCTCGCAATGTCCAAGGAATGGAAAATAGATAGCAAGGCTTACTCAGACCATACTATACCCTGTTTGCGAAGTTTTTTAGTATGTAGCATGAACATAATGCTTCAATGGAATCCTTGAGTATTTTTCAGGGCATTGATCATAAGGAATTGGTGTTGCAAAATTAAAGAAAAGGAAATAAGACATCTAAAGGAGTATTCCTTAAATTACATTTGCATTCACAATCCTAAGTGTGTGTGCCTAGCCTTAAGGGCCTAGAGTAGAAAATTCATTTTAAAAGTTAATACTTATGCCTAGTAGAGTCCTTGATAAGTGTGGAGAAAAGTAATAATAAGACCAAGTGTTTCAAAATCCCTGGTACATGTTGGAATAAGAATAAAAGCAAAGGAATTTGCAAATATAGTCTAGCAATGTTAATACCTAGTTTGAGGGCTAGGAGAGATGGAATATTTAGAAAAAAAGTATTTATTCCATGTATTTGAAGTTGGTGGAGCCTATGAAAAGATAGAGGAATTCCTAAGGGCATTATGGACTCATAAAATCAAGCCATAAGGACAAATTATTGAATGGTTGTTAGCATGTAAAGGAATAAATGTACAATCATGATTATTTCTTGTGACTTTCAAGGACCAACCTTGAGAAATAGTTTTATTAGGAAATACAACTCATAAGGAATTTGTATCTATCATTGAGGGAGTGATGCTAGAATTTTTTGAATCCTGTAGGAACATGGGAAAATCCTTACACAAATATAATCAAGAAGACCTATTGAATATTTTGCATAGCTCCATAAAGAATCCTAGCGAGAGTAAGGGTTTGTATGAAAATCCTTGAGTGAAAGAGGAAGAGTTGAGTGATTTGCATTAGGGATTAGGAGAGGGGTAATGTAATATCCCCTTCCCAATTGAAGACCTTTGGCCTATTTTGTCTACCCGACGGCCAAAGGGTGATCTCAAGAGTGACTTAAGTCACAATAAATTAGTATTAAGTGCCTAAAAGAAAAAATAAAAATTATTAAAGCACTTAGATTAATCCGAGAAATGCAACAATGGGGGGTATTGGAAGAATGCGTGACAAGAGAGTTGCTTTCATCTTTGCTGAAAATATGGGAACTACAACTAACAAGGTTGCTGAGATTAGAGCTATCTACAAAGGTTTACAAGAGGCTATTAAGTGTGGATGGACTCAGGCTTGTAAGTGGAATCCAATTCCAAGATTATTGTCAGGATGCTGATTTCTTCAAAGAAACTAGGGAGTTCACATTGGCAAATTGAACGTGAAAAAAGGAAAATCAAAGGCTTGCAGGCTAATTTTTAGTTGTTGCAAATTAGTCATATTTCTAGACAGAAAAATCAGGTGGTTGATGTTCTAGCAAACTGGGCTTTGGACAATTATGACATCGGATGCCATGGAGATCCCCCTCTGTGGTGGGTTGAACGAGATCAGGAAGATATGAATGCTATTCTAAAACTTGATAATATTTCGTGATGTTCATTAAGTTTATTTTGTTTCATAATGCTCAAGATTGGACTAATAGTTATCCATGCTTGTGGCATAGCCCCGAGAATTGTACAAATATTCTTCCTTCATGAAATAATATTGAGCTTGTGATTTTAATTTCCAGAAACATTATCCCAAGGAGTTTTTCCAGTATTATATCCAGGGTCTGAAGAACACATTGCAGCAAGAGGCTTTATTCTATTTCATAGAGGATAGATTAAAGTTTTGTATTGATGTTCTAGGAAAATGGTAAGCAACTTTTAATTCATGTCCAAGAAATTTACTTACCATTACTATAAATATCAGCAAAAAACATAATGTCTTAGGAAAACCATTATCTAGTAGCAACCTCTGGTATTTGCTAAATGACTTGATTTATAAGACAAATTCCACCAAATGCAGACCTAAACCTTAATGACATTTGTACCAATTTACCATGAAAACTTTATCTTCCCAACAACTAATTGCTTTACAAAATTCCAGTTCCTCCATAACGAAGAGAAGATGTTAGAGCCTGCATGTTTGACTGAGAAATAACCCAACAACGAATTATTAGATTACCCCTAAAAATCCACCCATTTTGAAGGGATCTTTTGGAGAACCCTTACATCCGAAAGATACAACATTACAAGGCTCAAAAGTGAAACAAAACTTTTCAAGGTCCCACTACCCAAAGGAACAAACAAACAAATCCAAAAACCAGCAAACAGAAGAGCACCAAAAAGAAGAAAGGGCAAACCAAGGTAAACCTACTCAAAACAATTTGGCTTGTTGCATAACCAACCAACACTAACTACCATCTTGGTTATTACCTTTAGCATCAGATATTTGAGGCTCATCTTCGAGATGCACATTCCAGATTTTGAATTCTTCTTGAGGCATTATAACCTCCCAACCATCAATCCCCTTTAGGATCTACAATCTATCTTGCCATGGAAACAAAAACTTCTACAATTCTTAAGTTTTTTACTAATTATTTCTTTGAAGTGCACTGCCAAACATCCTGGGTGGAAGGGAAGGAGAAACCTCCCCCTTGTCTATCTAATTTTTTAATGAATCAGAAACGATTTAACTGGGATGTGAAAAGGTCCCACCGGATTTCTATTCTATCTCAGCTACTTCAGCCCAATGGCATAATTCTCATCCATTTTCTCTTCCTTCTTCTCTTTCTGATCATCTGTATTATTATTTGAAAAATTATTACTATCATTGTCCTCATTAGCATGTACCACCAAATTATCTGGATTAAAATATTTACACCATGATACCCATCCCTTAATCTACTTCTTGAACGATGATCAATCAAAACTTATTTTGATCAAGGGAAGCATTTTTGCATCTAAAAGGGAGGCCTTCATAATCCATGTGATTTGAAATTCCATAAGCTATCCATGACTTTAAGCTCCATGGTGGCAAGAAACATCAACTTGTCATATCCATATCCACCAAATGCAGATCATAAGTTGGTAAGCTCACCATTCAACTCTAGTCCTGGGTCAACATCAAGGAATTTACCCAAAATCCCCCATAATTTTGATCATGAATCACTCCTCAGTCCAAAAGTGTAAGGCAAGTAGGGAAAACATAATCCATACAGGTTTGATAGTAACGGTTCCAGTTACGTAAGAGTTAAAATTAGGGAACCAGGGCTTCATGAAGATGATGTGACTAGGAAATGGGCAGCCAAATTTTTCAATCTAAGTCAAGTCCCTATCAGTGGAATTCATAACAATTCATGCTAAGGAAAATTGAGTCTCCAGAAGGATAAATGTTGTACCTTCAATTAGGGTTGCCATTGGGTTCAGATATCCATTTATGGATATCCCTCCCAGGAGCAACAACTAGAAACTTTCTTATACACCTCTAGTCCTTACTTGGTAGAACTCATGTTCACCTTCAGAGACCTCCTCAGCCAAAGAGACAATCATAACCCGAAGATTTCATCAGCCATGGGTTTGACAGTCAATGCTCTCCCACCAATTTTATATTCTACCTCCAAAATTTTTCCAATGGGCTCTCCTAGTCTAACCCTTGTTGGGTGGCTAGTTTCCTGATGGTAGCTCTATTAATAAATGATTCTAATTCATGTTGAAACATATACCGTCAATTTGTAACAATGGTCATTAAGGAACACCCATAACCAAGTTGTCACAACCATTAACTATAACATCTTGAGCTGAAATAATAGGTACAAACTAGGCACCATAGGGGCGCTTGGAAGGAGGTCCCCGCCATATTGCATGGCATATCGAGGATGTCTTGTATGCCCACGAGAAGCCATTTGTTAGGTTGTCATTTGTGTCAAACCATATATGTTATTTTATCTACAACCCTGTGCTAAGTAGCATAGTTTCATCTAGGGGAAGCCAAGGAAACCAGTCTGGCAACTGTTGCACTTAAAAGAATATGGGCCAAATTAAAATTAGTTCGGGATGCAGTTGTCAGTTGACAATCCTATTGACAACAATCCCCATACATCATGGAGAATTAATGGTTTTCAATTGGTTGAAGTAGTTGAAACTAAACAAGAAAAGGGATATTACATGAGTAATTGTGGGATCTTTCTGTACATGCATCACATCAAGTTGAAGAATCAGAACGGACCCATGCATTGAAAAAAACCTATTTTGAACAATTTAGCTATAACTGGAAGAACTGGATTGACTGCTTGACTAACCTAGCCAGATTCCTTGTCAGGAACTACATTGTTTAACTAGACCTTTAGGTAGAGTGTGAATGAGAGGAAATGACAACAAACATTACAATGGTATGAATGAAAGGTGTCACCATGAAGAAAAAGAAAGATTGCGAGATAAATGCAGAACAAAAAGTGCATTAATGCCATTGAGCCCGAACAAATGGCGGGAGAAGGACGAACTCTGTGGTATGGGAGTGGACCTAGAACTTTGAATGGTCTACATGATCTATGTGGAGCAACAAAGAGCTTGAAAGAGAGAGGTTGCTTGAAGCGGCCACACAGAGGAAACCCTCTAGAGGCAGATTTGCAATATTCTTGATGAAATCCGAAGCATAATTGTGAGCCATAGAGGAAACCATCAAGGAAAGTGTAGGATTCTAGGGAAATTCCAAGCCGAAGCATAAGAGTCTATGAGCCGAAACCATGGTCTGGAGGGTTCAACGGTACGAAATCATCAATCACCGTTCACGTGAAAATTGCATTCTGGGTGGAAGATTTCCTCGTTCAAATGGAAAGGAAGTTCATGATATTGCCAAAGGAAATTCAATTGGTAAGAACAATAGTAGAATTTGAATCCATAGCTAGATTCAACTGAGCCTCCTCATTCTGAGGAAACTTTGTGGCTTGAAGTAGAGTTGGATAATGAAGAATGATCTAAATGCAAGAAGTTTGACACCTGAAGAAGAATGAGCCACATATGAAACAAATATTCATAGAATATATCTTCATAGAGCATATTGAGCCAAATACACCTCGTACAATTTGAAAATCACCACATTGGAACGGAGTAATAAAGGATGTGACTTTGAATGAACGTTGGATAAGAGAGAGAATGAGTTCCTGCCAAAGGAAGGTTCAAGTATAAGAACGTTTCTGGAATTGTAGAAGGACATCTAGTGCAACAGCTTGTTAAGGAGGAAGATCGCATTCCTAGAGCCACGTCATAAACTTGTAACTAGAACAAAAGTTATGAGACAAATCCATCTCTTGAAAAATAAAAGCTACCAAACTTCATTGGTGAATGGATTGGAAGATCCTGTATAGGAACTGCACAAACATGAATTACCACTTGGGAGCCAAAATAGGCATACAAATGAATGAGTTATGGTTGTGGTGATTTCTTGGCCATCCTTCAAGGAGTGTCCATTGACTTGTACACAGATGCAATGGCTGCAAAGAGGGCCTCATGGGACAAACTTAGAAAATATTTTTAGAAAGAATTCAAACTTCTTTGAGACAACAATAAAATTGTGGCTGAAGGATTGTAATATCCCCTTCCCAATCGAAGACCTTTGGCCTATTTTGTCTACACGATGGACAAAGGAAACATATAAGGGTGACTTAAGTTAATTTTTATTTATTATAAGTGCCTATAACAAAGGGAAACTTTCCTACAACAAAGGGAAAAGTGCTCGTAGCAAAGGGAAAATATGTAAAAACTTATAATAATTTAAATATCTTAATATTAGGGCAATTCTAAGTTAGAAAAAGGTCCAAATGTAATTTTATCCTCCCTAGGGAGAAATGGAAACTTGCCTTGAGGAGGAATAATGGAATCTTAGAAAAGATAAAAGCCCATTTCATTATGTATTCCCTCTAGGAAAATGCGAACAACTTTGGGAGAGAAAATAAGTATTAAATGTCTTTTGTATTCTTCCCTAGGAAAATGCAACTTGCATTAGGAGTGAAAATTTAATATGGGAAAATATTAAATGAAAGCATAGGGAAAATCATTGTAAGATGGTTGGTTATTTTGGAGGTTTCTTTGGGTCACTTCTTCCTTTAAAAAGGACAAGTCGACTTGTGTTTGGGCATTCTATTCTATGATCAATATACATTTTTTGAATTTTGTTTGAAGCTTGATGCTTTAGTCAAAATATTCGAAGGACAAAAACCCCTAGTATTTGGCTCTAGATGATGAAAACCCTCTTATAGTATTTGGGGATTTTCCATCTAGGAATATCCATTGTATTTACACAGATTTTTGCTATTTCCAGCAGTGATGTTGAGTTTTTGCAAGCTGATTTTTGGACCATTAATTCCATTTGGAATGACCCAACTATTCACAAATTTTGGCAGGGGTTGGGAAGAGAAATTGTCATCATATTTTTCTATGCCTTATTCCAGTCACATTGACTACATATGGGGTTTATTCATTATGTTATAGGGAAGATCTAGAGCTGTTTTTAGTGGCTGTTATTGCTCCATATTTTTATACATCAGATTCTCCTATTTTCAGAATTAGTGGGTGTTAAAAAGGTACTATTTTATTTAATTTATAGGGCAGAAAGTCTGTAGATTTTGTAAATTATTTCTAGCCTTGTGGTGCATTGAAATATATCTGATTTTCCATATTTTGGATTTATTAAATCAATATATCAGATCTGCTTGGAGAAATATTAATATAATTGCTGATTTATGTGGGTTTTCAACTCTACACTAGTCACACTTCCCTTTATAAATTCAGATCTGCATAATACACATTTGGTATTTTGTCTATAAGTGGCATTTAGTGGTTGAGGTTTTCCTAAAATCCATCTAGGGAAAACTCTATCCATTTAGGGACATTAAAATGGTATTAGAGTGTGAAATCCTCCCAACCTATGAGCGAAGAAAAAAGAAAAATCAGATTTAAATGCATTTGAAAGGAAAGATGAAGTGGACTCAAGTCCCTTTCTTTGATGGGACGTAGGAAATCTCTGCTAGGTGTTGGTTGCAGGAATTTTAAAAAAAATTGCGTGGTAATCCTTTGTGTCAAGAGGATGCGTGCTCAAATTAGTCTCACCCTGTTTTTCATTGAAATTCCTCAGTTTGTGGCCTCTGTCATGTTTTCTATCTCCTCGTGTTGGTGCTTAAAAAGACCCTGTCCTCCATTTGGTTTCCATGATCAGTCCCTTCTTGGGTTGAGGATCACTTAAAGGTCTAAAATTTGTTTTTCATTTCTCTGTCCATCTGAAGGAGTCTGTCTTGGACCTTAGACACATGGTGCCTTCTGTTGAACCTTCAATTTTTTGATAGACTCTACCTGTAACTGAGACACGTGTTGATCCTAGGCACTTGTTTGGGGTCTCTAGCTACTTTTTGGGACCATCTTAAAATGTGCCATTGAGACACATAGCATGTGGGAAATGGAGAAACTAAGCTTCGGGGCTATTTAAGGTTTTTTCCTTTTGTAAAAAGGGATAAAATTGTAAGTTGAAGCGCGGCCCTGACAAAGTAATTACATTGAATGTCATAGGGGAAAATGTGGGACTTTTTCCTTTTTGGAAAATAAGTATAAAGTGAAAAAATGAAGCGCAGAGGATGCCAACGGTTCCTCTGGGCCATTGGGACACGTGTCGGGGAAGGGCGGATTTGAGAAAATTCAAAATTTTCCTTTTTTCCAAAAGTTATAAAATGTCAAAAAGGTGCTCCCAGGCCCGTTTCCAATCACATTTTTCCATGTGGAGGGCTCAGATTAAAATTTGAAAGGCAGGATCAATGGTAGTTGTGCATTTCATTTGATTTTACCTCCATTGAAGCTCCAGGATGTTTGGAGATGCATTTTTTGCATCATTCTTCATCAATTTTTTTGGCAAATTTGTGTCGTTTTGGTCTTCAAAGTTCAATTGAATCAATTTGGGAGCTCAATTTGTAAATATGAAGTAATTTTGAAGTGAATTTTTGCTCGAGCTCATGCAAAAACACAAAATGCTAGATCCAGAAGTTACAAAGTAAAATTTCAAAGGAAAAGGAGGGAAAAGGGATGAAATGATGAAAGTGCAGGTGCAAAAGGTGAAAAAGGCATTGCCTCGAGAGCAAAAAGGGATGACCTGTCAAGTCCAGCTATGCAGAGGCTCTAAAAAATGATTAAAAAGGGGATTTCCTACATGACAGAATCAAAATGATTAAAGGGACTCCCAAAAATTTGTGGCATGGCATCCTAGTGATTAGTCGAGGGCGCAAGAAACATGATCTGTTCACAGTTGGTCCACTTGGCAAATTTCAGATATGAATTTGTTAAACGTCGTTGTCTAAAACAAATTGGTAACAAAGCAAAGGTCCCTCAAATATTCTTCTCTTTTGGGGGGAAAATTGAGTGGGAAAAAATGTATAAATGCAATGAGAATACTCTTGCAAATGGTCGGAGTATGAATTCTTGAGAAATTTTTTTGAGAAAGCCGTCTTCCCGAGAGACCAAAGCTGAGATTACCTGTTATTTTATTTTGTGTTAGATTTTCTATCATGTCAAGTTGGTTTTAGATGTAAAGCCATTGACAAGCACTGAGATTTCTCTGGAAGCTTTCCCCTGCTGATGAATCTAAGCAATTTTGGAATTAATTTGTGTCTAATCTCTAGCAATTTTGTGTCTGCTTTATTTTCAGAATGTCTGCAAATAGTTTCTTTTGTTCCTATTGCAATCTTATACTAAATTTTTTGTGAAATCACACAGGATCTCATCCCTGTGACAGTCTAATGGTATTTGCAATTTCATTTCAAGAAGATCCTTCATCTTGGATGAGATAAACAAATTTAAAATCAATTCACTGTCATTTGTTGATAAAGATTGTCTGTAAGTCTTCGGGTGTACCTTAGGCATGATTAATCAGAAACTTTAGTGTTTAATTGAGTCTTCCAATTGAGCCTTCGTGTTGGAGTCTCAAAGATTATGTGAAAACGTGCTGATCTGGGCCTCCATTGAAGCACACCTTCTGGTTGAAGGAACGTCTTGACTATTCTGAAGCTTTCTGTTGTGAAGTTGTTCATTATTGTGAAGTCCCTCCAAAGATCTGGTATAATCAACTTTATCCTACTTCATCTCCCACCAAAATCATTTAAAAACCATTGATCCACCCTGAACTACCCCTTGTTTTCCCTGTGTATCAACAAAGGAACAAAATCTACTTGCAAAAATATGCAGAACAATCAGGATTTCTTAATGTCTTTAGTAACCTTTGCCTTGTATTGAAAATATCTCCATAATCTGGAAGTGACAACTCGTGAGAGTCAAATTTGGTGTGTTGATCATATTTTCCCAAGGTCTTCTCTATAAAATTTGTGCAAAAGAAGGATTTACCAGCATTCTTCAATAACAGAGGTTACAAAATAGGTTCTCTTACCTTGGTTGAAAGGCACAACCTAAAATAGTTAGGATAAGATCACATCCTTTTAAGGTGCTACCCACTTCTTCAAAGCCTGAGTGCTAAAAAGTCAGATAGATTGCTTCCCAGCTACAAAATGACATACATAATCATCTATCTACCTCTGAGTGTCTTGTCAAATCCATGATGTTGCTTGGCCTTTGAAGGAGATTAAATCTGGGTACCAACACGCTTCTAGCGCCGTTGCCAGGGATTGATTTATGTTGCTGGGAACTGATTTTTGTTGTTGAGACTGATTTGTTGATTTATTGTCAGTTTGTATCTATTTGGCGCATCAACAACATGCTTCTGGCACCGTTGTCGGGGACTCTTTGAAAATATTTGAAGAATTTAAATATCAAACCCTGGTAATGTTTCTTACAAATGTTGTGTGCAAATACATTGTTAAACATCATTCTCTATCATATCTGTAAGAATTGTTCAAAGTTATAAGTTCTGTCGTGTAATATTTCCATTTTTTCCAGCAGTTATTGCACTTTTTGCATCACCATTGATAAATTTGGGTAAAAGAAGATCTGATTTGTAAGTTTTGCATGATTTTAGTACTGACAGACATTTGACAGATTATTTTAGTGCATTTGCACAACTAAGGTGAAAATCCTTAGTGGCGACTCCGTGCTGATTTGTTTTTGGTAAATACCAGTGTCTTAACCTCTGTCAATGTAAATTTGTTACTAATCTTTGCAAAGCTTGGAAGGAAGAAGATATTTCTTCACCGCAGACCCTAGTAGAAGGTTGTTTCTAGAGTTTGGAAAGTCTAATTCAGAAGGAGGAAGAATTTGGAAGGTTGTTGGAGATCAAGCATCAAGAAAAGAGATCTCCATTGGTGAAACTGATCAACATGTGATTGAAGATTGCAATGCTTCCTCAACTGCTTCTGAATCAGGTAGTCTCTTTGTAAATACGAATTCTCCATCTGGAGAGGGTCCTTCATCTATATTTGAAACATTTACATCTCATTCTACCCCTATATTTTTTAAATCTAATAGTGTTTGCTGTGAAAAAGAGCCATTAGGGGATAGTCATTCTGAAAATTGTATCCCTGTACCACATAGACCCCTCACTCCTCATCACTTTGTTTCTCCTGTAAGATCACCTCCTCAGAATAATATGGCTCAGCCTCCACCCAGACCTCCATTTTTTGTTAATACTTTTGGTCCCATCAGTTTTAGAGGTATGGATGGCTATCTAAATGTTGTGCCACAGGATGTAAGAAACAAATTGCCTAAGTTTCAAGGAAATAATGCAATAACTGGTGATCAACACTTGAAACTCTTTGTCAATATGATGGAGGATTTTGAAATAGAGTTTGAAGATGTATACATTAAATTATTTATTCATACTTTAGAAGAAGATGCAAGGGACTGGTATAAATATTCTTCCTGATAACTCTATTGATTCTTGGACTGAAATGAAGAATGCATTTAGATTGCAGTATGGTGACAAAACAGACCCTAGGTTTCTTTTGTCAGAATTTGAGAATATTAAAAAGAATCCTAATGAATCAGTGCATGATTTTAATACTAGATTCAATAAGACATTGAGAATATTTCCTGTGAATTTGAGGCCATGTGATGAATCTTGTCTTATAAAGTATGCTGATGCATTTGACAAGAAGGCTGCATACTATTTGAGGGATAAAAACCCTGGCACTTTGAGGCAGGCCTTTACCATGGCTCTGCAAATTGAGAACAACATCAAAGGCCATTCGAAAAAATCCTAAGAGGGAGGGTGTTAAACTGATAAACCCTAAAAACCTCAAGCAAGAAAGAGTGTGGATCTTGAGGAGGTTGTTAAAACTTTGGTAGGGGGCTGTCAAAGAAATCTCTTACAAACTAGCCAGGGCAGAGAAAGGAATTGGACAAGAGTTCACAAGGTCAAAAAAAGCCATAAAATCATGACAGATTTGGAAATGATCTTAGAGGTGATCATAGGTCTGATGACAGAGGTAAAGGGTCCATGGGATCTACAAATAGACATCCCCAACCTAGTGAAAGTAGAATGGTGCCTGATCCTCTGACTGCCCGGGTTGTTGTTGTTGATGAAGCCAATGAGATTGATTGGTGTGATAGATGCTTTCTGCCCCATCCTCCATGTGAAGTAAATCAACAAGAAGAAGAAGCTGATAATGATGATGGTACTGATGATGATGTTTGCATGATGGGTTGCTCTTCAAGTTCACAACAAGGAGCAACTTCAACTGAAGTGATAAGTGCTCGAACTGCTACAAATGTTTGGGATTGCATTCACCGAGTACCACTTCTTCCTCCTTCTCATACTTTTGAAGTAGATGTAGTGCAAGATTTTGAAATACCTAATAATGACTTTGAGTATTTAAGAGCTTTAATGATAAAGAAGTATGATGGAGGAATCCCTTCGGAGGAAGATAGGCAGTTATTGATGAACGTTGTTGTTGCTCAAGAAAAGGATTATAATACTAGGAGTAGAGTTGTCAAAGGAGCAGGGCCTCAAGCCAAACCTAAAACTCCATTGCTTACTAGTATTCCTAAAGAGACTCCTAAGAAAGATACACCTTCCAAAGGCCTTGTTGTCCCAAACAAGATTCATACTTCTCCTCATGCCCAAACTGTCAAGAATCCCATGCCATCTGATGAGTTTGCTAATCTCCCTTCCAATGCTGCCTTGCCAAAGAATGTTCCATATGACATTGCCCAAGTTTTGAGTCACATCAAATTTAGTGTTCCAATTGTTGAGTTGCTTAGGATTCTTGAGCACAAGAAGAGAGCATTTGAGTACTTGGGATTGAAAGAAGAAAAAGTCCCCAGGCAGAAATGTAAACATTGTAGAAACTCCTCCTACCATTTCAACCTTGAAACACCACCAGCATTGGAAGAGCTTGGAGAAGCACCTGAGGTTTACTTGGGGACATCTTTGGTTGAATCCCAATTAAATGTTGATCCATTTTTTACAACTTTGATCATTAAGGACAGACTGCTGCACAATTGTATGTTTGATTCCAGAGCATCATGCAATGTCATGCCTCTTGAGGTCATGAATGAGCTGGATATCAAAGTGACAACAACATATGGAAGATGCACTACCATGGACTCTAGAGAGGTGCCCATTGTTGGATGTGTGAAAGGATTGGTGGTACAACTTGCATCTTATCCAGGTAAGAACCTGAAACTTGATGTTGTCATTGTTGATTGCCCTGCCAAATGGGGCATGCTGTTATCAAGAAAGTGGGCTGCAAGTGTTGGTGGAAGTGTTCAGATGGATATGTCTTTTTCCACCATTCCAATTGAAGGCAGCCTTGTAAAGTTGTATGGAGAGAAGAAAATGTTGCACCTCATTGAGGATCCAAATAATGCTTCTTATGAAGTGTTATATGCTGATGTGGATGCAGATAACTTTGTGGGGTTTGTTGATGACAAGGAGCACAAGATTGATCAGTGCAAATGTCTTGAACAAGATGGTTTACCTTGGACCTTGTTATTTGATGGAGCCTGTTCCAAGTTTGGAAATGGTGTTGGCATTGTTCTGATCTCCCCAAGCCAAGAAGAGTTTGTATTTTCTTTCAAACTTAACTTTGAATGCACTAATAACATTGTTGAGTATGAAGCATTATTATTAGGTTTGAGAATTGCTTGGAAGTATCATATTAAAGATATCATTGTCAAAGGAGACTCAGAACTGATTGTCAAACAAATTAGAAAACTGTATGCTACTAAAAATCAGAGAATGAAACAATACAAGCATGCAGTTTGGGATTTGATTGAAATGTTTGACTCATTTAATATTGTGCATCATGATAGAAAGTTCAATGTTGTTGCAGACCAGCTTGTAGTCTTGGGATCTCGGTTTGATGTTTGTTCAATGTCCCCCAATTGTGAATATAATGTTGAAGTACTAACAAGGCCATCTGTCCCTGACAATGTAAAAAATTGGCAAGTATTTGATGATGATGCCCAGGTGAAATGGTTTCTGCAGAACAAAGGGGAGTTTACTGATCAGTGTATTGATTGGGAGCCAATGGTGTGTGCATCAGAAGGAAAAGAAACTTTTTTTGGAAAATACATCATCCAATTGAAAACTAATACCATTCCTAGAGGGTTGGTTGCTCTTGAATCAAACTTTGATAATGTTGATTGCATTATTAACAGACATGTAGCAGCCTCAAGGGATGTTGAAGAGCATGACCTTGGCACAAAGGAAAAACCAAGGAAGATCTGGTTGGGAAGCAATCTGAACAAGGAAGAGAAACAAGTCCTATGTCTAATTGTTAAAGAAATATCAGGACTGCCTTGCTTGGTCTTATTCTGAACTGAAAGAATACAGAGAGGATTTGTTTCAACATGAGATTCCTTTGGAATCTAATGTAAAACCATTCAGAAAAAAGCAGAGGCTGATTAATCCACTCCTCTCCATGAAAATGCAAGATGAATTGAAGAAGCTAAGAGATGGAGGGATCATTCAGCCAACAAGGTATTCTTCTTGGGTTGCAAACTTAGTGCCAGTTAGAAAAAAGAATGGTGATATCAGGCTATGCATAGATTTTAGAAATCTGAATAGAGCATCAATGAAAGATAATTATCCTCTTCCAAACATGGAAAATATGCTGCAATTAGTGACTGGATCTGAGTTGCTTTCTACTTTGGATGGTTTCTCTGGATATAATCAAGTTGTTGTGAAGGAGTCAGAAAGAATAAAGACTGCCTTTACCACTCCATGGGGCACATATGTTTATGTTAGGATGCCCTTTGATCTAATGAATGATGGAGCTACTTTCCAAAGAGCAATGGATGTTGATTTTTCTAGTTATATTAATGATTTTATTGTTGTTTATCAAGATGATGTGACTGTGTTTTCCAGAAAGAGAAATGATCACTTGCAGCACTTGGAAAAAATGTTGATTAGATGTAGAGAATTTGGTATCTCTTTCAATCCAAAGAAGTGCCATTTTGGAGTGCAAAAGGCCAAGATGCTTGGTCACATTGTATCAAAGGATGGTGTCATGATTGATCCCAAAAGGGTAGAGGCTATCAGCAAGGTTCCAATTCCAAGAACCAAGAAGGGAATCCAATCCTTCTTTGGGAAAATCAATTTCATTAGAAGATTTGTGTCTAACTTTGCTGAGTTGACTCTCCCCATCACTTGCATGTTGAAGAAAGACCAGATTATCAAGTGGGAAGAAGCAGCCATTCAGGATTTTGATGGGATCAAAGAAGCACTAAAGCATGCCCCTATTTTGGCAGCCCCAAATTACAAGAAACCTTTTCAAGTGTTTTCTTTTGCTTCAGAAAACACCATTGCCTCTGTTTTGTTACAGAAGTATGATGAAGGGGCTGAGAGACCAATTTCCTTTTTCAGTAAGGCATTGCAGGGAGCTGAGTTAAAATACACCATCATGGAGAAGCAACTGTTTGCCTTGGTGAAATCAACAAAGGTTTTCAGACCCTACATCTTGAGTTCTAAAGTTGTTGCTTATGTTCCCCACACCATGGTGAAAGACATCTTATCAGAGATGGAGGTCTCAAGAAAAAGATGCAGATGGGTGAACAAGTTGCAGGAGTATGACATGGATATCCAAACCATGAAATTGGTAAGAGGTTTGGGCCTAGCTAAGCTTATGGCTGAGAGCAACCTACAAACTATTGAGGTAAATGAAGTAGAAGGAGAAAGGGTGGATGTCCTTGAAAAGTTGGTAAGTTCTGAATGGTACAAAGATATAATATTTTATCTCATACATCTATGCTGCCCTGAAAATCTAAGTAAAAATCAGAAAAGAGCTCTTAAGTTAGCCTCTCAAAATATGTCATTACTGATTTTGGGTTAGCTTGGAAGAACCCCGAGGGAGTGCTCTTGAGATGCATTACTGAAAATGAGGCCCCCAAAATAATTGTTGATCTCCATGGAGGGGTCTGTGGGGGACATTTTGCTGGGAGAGTTACAACACATAAAATCTTGAGGGCTGGTTATTGGTGGCCAACTCTCTTCAAGGATACAACTCTATTGGTGAGGAAATGTGAAAGTTGCCAGCATTTTTCTAGAAGAATGAAAGCTTCAGGCTCCCTTCCTTTGCAGCTTGTGTCAGTTGAAGCCCCATTCAGACAATGGGGAATGGATTTCATAGGGGAAATTTCTGATCCTTCCAGTGCTGGTCATAAATGGATTCTTGTAGCCACTGATTATTTCACTAAGTGGGTAGAAGCAATCCCCACCAAGAAGGAAACACACCAAGTGATCATGGACTTCATGCTGAATCAAATCATATGCAGATTTGGAGTGCCAGCTAAAATTGTTGCTGATAATGCCATGAGTTTCAGAGCCAAACCTTTGGTGGCAATGTGCAAAGAGTATGGGATCAATTTGACATATGCTTCTAACTACAATCCCCAAGGAAATGGACAAGCTGAGTCCAGTAATAAAAACTTTTTGAAGATCATTAGAAGAACCTTGGAGCTGAACAAAAGGAAGTGGGGTGAGCAACTGAAGTTTTCTGTTTGGGCTGACAGAATCACTGTCAAAAGAGCTACTGGTAAAATCCCATTTGAATTGGTATATGGAACTCAAGCTCTGTTGCCCCTCCATTTGCAATTGTCTTCATTTCAGTTTGTTCAACAGATTGAAGACCAAGAAGTTAGTTCATATGATGCTCGAATCAATCAGATTATTGAGCTGGATGAAGAGAGAAGGGCATCCCATCAGTGACATGTGAAGTTCAGAGAAAAGTTGAAGAGGCTATTTGACAAAAAGGTGACACCCAGAGCTTTCAGCATTGGGGATCTTGTGCTTTTATGGGATAACAGGCATGAAGATAAGGGAAAGCATGGTAAATTTGATGCATTGTGGATGGGCCCTTATTCAATTGATATTCGAATTGGTGAAAATACCTTCTTCCTAAAAGACCTAGATGGGGAACTACTTGAATTTCCTGTTAATGGTAAGGCATTTGAAGCATTTCCTTGATTGATTTCTCAGAATCAAGGTATATTCCATTTGTACAGTGTATAGTTATTTGTTCTCGTCTATTTTTGTTTTTGTTCATTCTTGTCCTTGGTGACCTGGTTTTTTGGTTTCTCAGTTCATTTTTTGGAGGATGGTTGTGGTTGTTCTACTCTGCAAGCTTATTCTTTGACTCTGTTGCCCAATGGTCTATTTTTGGCACTTGGTTTGCTATTTGTTCTTGTGGCACTCACAAGGAGTGCCCATCCCCGATTTGGAGCTGATGTTGGTGCTCAAATTAGTCTCACCCGTTTGTCATTAAAATTCCTTAGTTTGCGGGCTCTGTCATGTTTTCTATCTCCCCGTGTTGGTGCTTGAAAATTTGACCATGTCCAGTCCTTCCTTGGTCGAGGATCACTTGAAATTTGTCCCTTTTAGTTTCTCTCTCCATCTGAGGATAAATTTAAAGGCTCATTTCTTTCCATTTTCCGCAAATTTGTTTCCCTGTTGTTTTCATTTCTACTGTCCATCTGATGTAAGGAGATCATGTTTGAAACTTCTAACGGATCTCCCTTAGTCCTTGAAGAAAAACATGGCATTTTTACGGTTTGACCTCTCTGGAAATTGGTTTGAATGTTTAGGGATCGACCCTTGAGTTTTATTTTGAAGAAGCACCGGGACTGTCTTTTGCTTGGACTTTTCTGAAAGAGACTATCTAGACATGAGACACTCTTTGTGTTGAGCCCACACTTGTTTGGGGTCTCTACTTTTCGGGACCATCTCAAAATGCACCATTGAGACACGTAGCAGGTGGGGAAATGGAGAAACAGAGCTTCAGGGTCATTTAAGGTTTTATTGCTTTTGTAAAAAGGGATAAAATTGTAAGTTGAAGTGCGGCCCCGACAGGAAAGTAATGCCAATGTTGAATAGTCAAAAATGGAGGTGCGGGCCCACAGGGAAAATGTGGAACTTTTTCCTTTTTGGAAAATAAGTATAAAGTGAAAAAATGAAGCGCAAGTCTGTTGGGACCCACATCAGAAGCTAAAGGCGGAAGTGCACGGGAGAAAATTTGGACCAAACACGCGGTCAGAAGCTAAATGGGACCCACATTGGGACACGTGGAAGGGCGGAGCTGGGTGGAGAAAAATTTCAAATTTTTAATTTTTTCCAAAAGTTATAAAATGTCAAAAAGTTCTCCTGGGCCCGTTTCCAATCACATTTTGCCATGTGGAGGGCTCAGATTAAAAGTTGAAAGGCAAGATCAATGGTAGCTGTGCATTTCATTTGATTTTTGCCACCATTGAAGCTCCAGGATGTTTGGAGATGCATTTTTTGCATCATTCTTCATCAAATTTTTGGCAAATTTGTGTCATTTTGGTCTGCAAAGTTCAATTGAATCAATTTGGGAGCTCAATTTGTAAATCTGAAGTACTTTTGAAGTGGATTTTTGCTCAGCTCATGCAAAAATGCAAAATGCCAGATCCAGAAGTTGTAGGAGTAAAATTTCAGAGGAAAAGGAGGGAAAAAGGATGAAATGATGAAAGTGCAGGCACAAAAGGTGAAAAAGGCATTGCCTCGAGAGCAAAAAGGGATGACCTGTCAAGTCCAGCTATGCAGAGGCTCCAAAAAATGATTAAAAAGGGGATTTCTCACATGACAGAATCAGAATGATTAAAGGGACTCCCGAAAAAGTTGTGGCATGGCATCCTAGTCATTAGTCGAGGGCCCAAGAAATGTGATCAGTTCACAATTGGTCCACCTGGCAGATTTTGGATCTGAATTTGTTAAGCATCGTTGTCTGAAACAAATTGGTAACAAGAAAAGGTCCCTCGAATATTCTTCTCTTTTGGGGGGAAAATTGAGTGGGAAAAATGTATAAATGCAATGAGAATACTCTTGCAAATGGTCGGAGTATGAATTCTTGAGATTTTTTTTGAGAAAGTTGTCTTCCCGAGAGACCAAAGCCGAGATTACCTGTTATTTTCTTCTGTGTTAGATTTTCTATCGTGTCAAGTTGGTTGCAGATGTATAGCCATTGACAAGCACTGAGATTTCTCTGGAAGCTTTCCCCTGCTGATGAATCTAAGCAATTTTGGAATTAATTTGTGTCTAATCTCTAGCAATTTTGTGTCTGCTTTATTTTCAGAATGTCTGCAAATAGTTTCTTTTGTTCCTATTGCAATCTTATACTGAAATTTTTGTGAAATCACACAGGATCTCATCCCTGTGATAGTCTAATGGTATTTGCAATTTCATTTCAAGAAGAGCCTTCATCTTGGATGAGATAAACAAATTTAAAATCAATTCACTGTCATTTGTTGATAAAGATTGTCTGTAAGTCTTCGGGTGTACCTTAGGCATGATTAATCAGAAACTTTAGTGTTTAATTGAGTCTTCCAATTCGAGCCTTTGTGTTGGAGTCTCAAAGATTATGTGAAAACATGTTGATCTGGGCCTCCATTGAAGCACACCTTCTGGTTGAAGGAACGTCTTGACTGTTCTGAAGCTTTCTGTTGTGAAGTTGTTCATTATTGTGAAGTCCCTCCAAAGATCCGGTATAATCAACTTTATCCTACTTCATCTCCCACCAAAATCATTTAAAAACCATTGATCCACCCTGAACTACCCCTGTTTTCCCTGTGTATCAACAAAGGAACAAAATCTACTTGCAAAAATATGCAGAACAATCAGGATTTCTTAATGTCTTTAGTAACCTTTGCCTTGTATTGAAAATATCTCCATAATCTGGAAGTGACAACTCGTGAGAGTTAGATTTGGTGTGTTGATCATATTTTCCCAAGGTCTTCTCTATAAAATTTGTGCAAAAGAAGGATTTACCAGCATCCTTCAATAACAGAGGTTACAAAATAGGTTCTCTTACCTTGGTTGAAAGGCACAACCTAAAATAGTTAGGATAAGATCACATCCTTTTAAGGTGCTACCCACTTCTTCAAAGCCTGAGTGCTAAAAAGTCAGATAGATTGCTTCCCCGGCTACAAAATGACATACATAATCATCTATCTACCTCTGAGTGTCTTGTCAAATCCATGATGCTGCTCGGCCTTTGAAGGAGATTAAATCTGGGTACCAAAGGTATTAAAAAGTATAAAATTTATTGATGCATAATGAAACATTTTAGTTTTTCTTCATTTATGAGGAGTATGGTAATGCACATTGTAAAATGAAGCATGTGAGTCCCTTGTTCCTATCTCAGGATGGGGAGTATTATGAGAGCTATCTACTTTTGAAAAAGCTCTCTCATTTGACAGTTATAAGAGCAAGGCTATTGGAACACTTCAACATGTTTTGTCTCTTGTGCATGGCACTTGGATAAAACAAAATCAGAATTGCTTAAGGGAAAGAAATTTTGGGAAGGGAGGACTGTAATATCCCCTTCCCAATTGAATACCTTTGGCCTATTTTGTCTACCTGACGGCCAAAGGGTGAACACAAGTGTGATTTAAGCCACAATAAATTATTATAAAGTGCCCATAGCAAAAGGAAAAGTGCTCGTAGTAAAGGGTGAAGTTCCCGTAGCAAAGGGGAAATTTCCTGTAGCAAAGAGGAAAATAATAGGAGACTTATATTAATTTATATGGCTTAATTATAAAGTGAATGGAGGAAAGAACTAAAAAGTGTGGATTGCCTAGGGGCAAATATTTGTGAAAAAAGGGGTCTAAATATATTTTTATCCTTCCTAGGGATAAATGATGACTTGCCTTAGGAAGAGAAATAAGAACTTGGAAAGGATAAAATCCCATTTCACTGTGTATTCCCTCTAGGAAAGTTCGACCAACTTTGGGAGATAAAATATGTATTAAATGTCTTTGTATCCTTCCCTAGAAAAATGCAACTTACATTGGGAGTGAAAAGTTGTTGGGAAAATTATTTAATATGGGAAAATATTAAATGAAAGCATAGGGAAAATAATTGTAAGGTGGTTGGTTATTTTGGAGGTTGCTTTGGGTCTCTTCTTCCTTTAAAAGGAGAAGTCGACTTGAGGAGAACATTCTATTCCATATTCATCTTATATTTTCTAAATTGTTGAAGCTTTGAGATTTCATAATTCTAATCCAAGGATGAAAACCCTTAGGATTTATCCCTCTTGTGGATGAAAACCCCAAGAGAATATGAGGAAGTTATATTTCAAGAAATTCTATTGAGCTTACACATATTTTGGTCATTTCTAGCAGTTGTACAAAAGAATTTTTTGTAGTTTTGTATCAAAGATTTGAAGACTAAATTGTATCTTTTGTTATTCTATTTTCCATATGTGGAGCGACCCACTTCTGGGATGATTTATGGTATACGTGAGACGATTCGGGTCTATTTTTTGTTGGCATCTTATATTTTGCTTTTTATGAGTCAAGGCAACCTACTTTCAGTATTTTTGGGTGACTGTAAATATTGTTTTGAGACCTGTGCATGACAACGTGTCTGCATATTTTAATTAATTAATTTCAGCCTTATTTACTTATGAAATCTGCATGTTTCTTTATATCTGGGCTTTATTAATTTGCGGCACAAAATCTGAGCGGAAATATTTAAATATAAGGGCTGGTTTGTTTGGGTTTTCCACTTAACCTAAGTTACATTTCCCTTATTTAATTCAGATCTGCATGATACTTGTTTGGTATTTTTTCTACAAGCTGTAAATAGTGTTAGGGTTTTCCTAAAATCCATCTAGGGCAAAAAATGTCCATTTGGGGACATTATAGGTAAGAATAGTGAGATGAGTGAAAAGAAGATTGAGTAAAAGTCAAGGTGAAGGTGAAAAACAAAGTTGAGAAGATTGTTTAGATCTTGAGCAAACAAGGAGTCCTAAAAGTCCAAAAGTTGAAAATCTAGCAAGATGATGGATAACTGAGTAATGGAGCATTGAGGTGTGCTTCAGTAAGGTGTATGGGTGTGTTGAAACATGGATGTAAGGATGAAACATGTGGTAATCCATTAAACCCTTAATTTTTCTTTCAAACTCTAACCAAAGCTACTTGAAACAAGGGAAAATGATAAAGTTGAACTGGGGAAGTTGTATTTTGAGTTGAAGTTATATAAAGAGAATTATAGGGTATTCTATATCATCTGGCTAGCCTGTCAAGAGTTCAAAATTTACCCTATCTCAAAGTAAATTTCTAATAAGATCATTTAGTGTGTTTTAATGTGTAGGGAATAGTGTCTAAGGTGATTGATTAACTCATTTAGTTTTGATAAGAGACTACTTCCTTCAAAGGCCTAAAAAGGTCATTTTTTGCCATTCTGTAGCTAATTGATCACCCTTCAGAATTTTTTAGAGAAAATACAAAGCATTTGAGGGTGATTTTAGAGAGAATTGAAGATGTCTAAGTAAATTTTAGGAAATAAAATCTCGTTCAGGATCAATCTGTTTAAGATCGGGTTTTCGCGTGCAGGGAATGAAAGCTAAAACGGTAAAAGCTGACTTCTCTGGATGATTCCAGGAGTTATGGAAAGAGTTAGGATGAAAAAAATAGGAATTGGAAGGAGTATTATAATACTCTCTAAAGGTGGAATAATCAACATTGATTCAAGGCTTAAATATTTCTTTAGGTACTGCAAAACTCTTCAGATGCCCCTCCTAGTTCAAAATGAAATAGGACCTAAATTTTGAGTTGCATGCAAAATTATATTTTTAGAATAGTTTCATTGATCGTAAAATGTGATTTGTAGTGTTTCAATGAAGTATGGAGGTCAAGAACATGTAACTCATCCTCAATTTTCATTCAAGGATTCATCCCCTATTCTTGAGGAGGAAACCCATTTCCATGACGAGCAACTTGAGAAAAAAGGTGTCCATGTACCATAAGCATGCTTACACTCAAGTTTCATCTTGGTCAATAAATTTGAATTGCAAAGGATTCATCATGTTCAAAGGTGAAATGTGGAGCTAAAGGAGTGACTTGATGATCATCATATCCTGACTCTTGTCATTGTACCCAAATCTCTCCAAAGAAGAAGATAAAATGAGCTAGTCATGCCGCTGAGGTATCCAATACCATCATGTGTGAAGTATTAAGGCATCATCTATCTCGATGAGATACATATGAGAAAATACACGTATGAGAATATTGAATTTTATTCCATGAAAGGATGATTTTAGAGTTAGGAAAGGTGAAGGGATGATCTTTATATGGAGCACCATATTTCTAAGAATGAGCAATCATCTGAGTTCACTTGATGCAATTCACTTGGTACTATTCATAAAAATTCATTCAACACCTAGTAGTGTGATCAAACCTTAAGGAGGAGGCACATTACAATCACCTCATTTTTGCCATAGGACATGAATCCCATTTAGGGAGCAATCCTCTATCTACAAAGTGAGGATCTCATTTTAGTAAGAAGTAGACAAGCATCATAGAGTTGATTCATGGTCACTAAAGTGAATTATGGACCAAATTTCAAAATTGGTACCAATTCAAGTAGTGGTAGGGCCAAAATCCTATCCAGAAGGTTAAAAAATCTAAAAAATGACTATATGTTTTCCCAAAACAAAGACCGAACTACAATATATATGCCCTGAAAGTTTTAGGTCCTTTGCTAAAATCTTGAAAATGAGTAAGTACTGACCATATTAGATTTTGAAAAACTATCTTCTAGATTATAACTATCAGAGCTACGGGACCACTTCCATCAGGTGCAGAGTGACCCTAACTTCTTATATTTACTAAAATAAATTTAAAGTATAAGATTTCTTTTATTATTTCTTTATACTTTACATTATAAAAGTATAAAGAAAATAAAAGAAATTATACTCCATTTATTTTAGTAAATATGGCTCCTTTGGGCCCTTCTAAACTTCATATAAGTCAAAATGTGTATGTGTTTAACATAGCACTAGAAACGCATACGCAGGTTTTAGGTTCTTGTTGAAATTCCTAAGCCTAAGAAAACATAACGCGATGTACGCATTTTGCAAAAAAACTACACATTTTTTTTTTTTCACTATTTGTGTCCACTTTTTGGCCCCCCAGATTGGTGCACTTACCCTAATCAATTTCATTCATATTGCCTTTTACATAACATTTAGGAAGGATTACTATTTTTAGAAGTGGGTCTTCCTTGTGTTGTATTGGAATGAAATCAATCTTAAATGTTTCTGTTTTGCAATGTGAGGCTTTGCTCCAAATTTTAAAAGATTTTAATCGCTAGGTTTTTGTAGATATGAAAAATGAATTTTTATGGATGAATATTTCAAATGGATGTATAAAATGATACTACCATAAATTGGAGACAATGTACCCTTAAGATTCTTAAATTATTTTTTCAAGGAAGCTACAGTCTCTTGTTTCATGGTAAATGGACACCATTTGATTTGAGAGATATGTTCAAGACATAAATGGTATTTTTAGGAATGGAGGAGATTTGAAGAAATTTTGGAAGAATGTAGGAAACATGTCAACAACAATGGTAGAGAGATAAAATTAAACAATGAGTTGCTTGGAAAAATTGGTTAAGTGTTGAAATCATTTAAATGTTTTCCATTTTTCAAATGTGATTTCCCTCTGTTTTCACTTGACCTTAATTTTATTAAAAGCCAAGCTAACTCGAGTCTAGTGGAGGTTGGATTTGTGGTTTCACCCTAAAAAATATGGGAAAAATGGAAAAAGGGACATCAACCTCTCCAAAATTTTCCATGGGTGCTTGCTTCATGAGGATGAGGCCAAATTTGATGAAAAATGTGAGTTGAAAACATTTTTCTAATACTTCAAGTTGTCACATTTAAGAAACGATGATCAAATACAATCCATAGGATCACCTTGAATAATTTTGTGTCCCCCATGTACCATCTCACACTTGAGTTGGGACAAATATTTATGGGGACATCAGACCTAAAAGTGGCTGCCAAGGGTCATAAAGTCATGAAAAGTGGTCAAAAACTAACTTAAGGTGGGTTTATGATCACCTTTTGAAATAACACTAAAATTTGTCACTTTAAGTGACATTATCAACGGATTGACTCAATATTTAAATGTTTGGTGTCACGTTGAAGTAAATTTACATTAAGGAGAAAAAGAAACTATGGAACTTCATGCATCCAAAATTCTATAAAGCTTCTTGGCTGTGTTGATTTCATCAAAAATCCAACGTGAAAATAGATAAGGAGTTAGCATATGTACAGGGCAGACAAGACCGAGACCATGGAGTTTAAGGGCCAACCTTATATTATTTTGAGATCGAAAGGAACTAATGAATCAATGACCATAATTTTCAAATATTCAATTTGAGCTTTTAATTTTCCTTTTTATGTCTAACTTTTGCAAATTAACTTTTGCCAAGGGATTTTTTAAAAGTGTGTGTGTTCTAACCCTAATTACTGAAGTTATTATTAGATTTTCAAAAGGAGTATGTGGAAAATATAGACACAAACATCAAATAGGGTTTTAGTTTAATATAATTTAAAACATCCTTTTAGGCTTAAATCTTCCTAAGTTGTATGAAAATTTTTGATGCAATTTCCACCTTTAGAAAGACCCTGATGCATTGATGCAAAGGTTTTCCATATTTTTTACACTCCCTAAATTTCATCTTGATTATTACACCATGAATATAGGAGATGTTATCTTTCTAATTCCTAGGATATGGATCTCCCAGAAACTTCATATAATTCTGAATCCTTTCTAAGGTAACTAGGCTCCTTTGAGAACATGCCTTATTCATAGTGCCTTTCCCAAAAAGATCAGATTTTTCTTAAATTTTCTTAACCTCAATTATTTACAAAAATTTCACTAAAATTCCTTACAATACTTCATTTATTTCCCAGTAAAACTCCTTAATTGGTGTTGAATATTTCCCTGTAATTTTCTGAGGGATGTCCTCCTATGACAAAATGAGAAAAATATAACCCTTTTAAAGCCTCTGAGATTCAGAACTGCTCTTTCATTAAATCTTGGTAATTTAAGAATACAAGCGATGTACACCTTATCTACACACTTGAAGGGTTATAATACAACCTCTCGAAATCTTGAGAGTGATAATGTTAAAATGTTTGGAATGCTTATCTATACACTTGTAGAACATAAATTAGGGAAAGGGAATTTCAACTATATATTGGTTATTTATGAATTATAATTATTTATGACATAAAGCGTATTACAAAATACTTGGAATAAACTATCACTTCTGAAACCCCGTGGACGTTGACTTTTCAGTTTTAAGTAACATGTATGAGTGAAATTCCATCACTAAATAACCACTTCTGCAACTATTCAATTGTCACTTCCGTAGATACAGTCTGGGGCAACATCAACAGGGATCTACTTTTGGTTTTTGATATAGTAAAACAACTAAACCCTATCAATGGATATGAATTATATAATACATATTGAAAGTGTGGGTGCACTCTTTGTTAATACCAAATAAGCATATCCAAATGTCAAACATGGTTTCTGTTATTACTAGCATGGTGATACCTTTTTGATTTAGGAGCAAAAGCACCTTTTTATTGCAAGCATTTAAAAACCACACAATGGTGGTTTCAACTTTACTCGACATAGCTCACATCCTAATGAAAATTGGGTCCTATCCATTTGCACAACTATTAGTATGGTACAGACTTACATCACATCAAGTTTCAGGCAGGAGGATGGTTTGTGAAGGTATGGAGATGAATTTCATGAGCCCAACCTCTTACTCCCAGTCTTATGGTAATAGAGAGCTCACTTTAAATAAAGGAAGTCATCTAAATCAATTCACAATAATGCTAAATGAAGCAAATAATTACATCCACCATTAATTGCAATCATATGATCTACTTAAGCAATTAATTTCCATAACTTATTTAAATGAAGATAATGCCAGTTTCCCATGTTTATGCCAGGAGTACCAAAGTATTATTTGAGCTCTTGAAATGAAACAAGGTGATGACAATTTTATAAAAAAATATTTGAAAATGAAATGCTATATTCAGTGGACAATTATATATCATATACTCATTTTGCAGTTGGGATGATGATGCAGTTAATGGCCATGCCTTTACTGTACAATCTGATAAGAAATTTAGCAATGAAAATTTATCTATGGGTCAATTGAGCAGGTAATATAAATGTTCATCAAAAATTCTTAAAATGAGTCCCAAGTCTCGCAATGTATGTTCTAAAATTAAACAGCAGACATTGTTCAGAAATGAATTGGACTTTTCTTTCAATAGGAGAGGACAAATTTTTCAATAGGAACAAAAATGCATAAAGAACAAAATCTCAAAGGTTGTCAACCATTCAAGCACAAGCATATTAAATCATGTTTCAATGGAATTATAGCCAATCAATATGGTTGATAAAAATGATGAGGTTCATAATTCAATTGAAGAATCTTTTTATCATTATCCTGATTTGCAAGGTTAATACTAAAAGTTTATGTAAAAAACATCAAAATCATTGTGAGCAACATATCAAAGATGAGCCAATAAGATTTAAGGATAATTTTTAGAGCATATGAGAAATCCTAGAAAACAAAAATTTTGATATTTTAAAAAAACTGAAAAAATATTTTTTAGACCAAGTTGGAGAAACCATTCATTTGGGCAGATGACACAGAAAATATAAAATTCTATGCCTTATTTGAACAACATCTTGGTTATGTGTCTTTATCCAATTGTAATGAAAACATTTTGGTTTAAGGACCAAAATAATTTTGTATGCAGTCTAAATACTAATCCTATTTCTGAATTTAAAAATAGATGAGGAATATTCTTTTATCAAGTTCAGAGAAGCAAAGGATATTTGCAAGTATATGGGAAAAAAGTTGGGTACCATATTACTGGGGTTTAAAATCCTCAAATTATGAGGCAAAAGTTCACGATAAAGATAATGTAATATATGAATTTCATTGTGCCAACCACAACCGGACAAATGCATGCTTATTCCTAGCTGGTGACCTCAATTATTCACTAGCATTTCTTTATGAATTAATTACGATTTAAAGATTAATTCATAGTTCGAGCATTCACAATTATGGATACAAATTTAATTTAATTAAATCTATCACATTCCATGAGAGAAATGATGCACAGCGTGACCATCATTTTCATATCTTTATATTTAATTAAATTTGCATTAATTACAATGAACTATTTCTAAAAAATAATGACCCTTGGCTATTTAAATTAAATTTTATATAAATTTTACAAATGTTTTAATCAAGACTCAGTTCTACCTTTAAGCTCACTTCACTATCTTAGTCACCCCACTCAACTTCACTTCTGAATCCTAAAAATGCTAGAAGTAACAAAGTTGCATGTACAACCACCTTCTCGGATAAAACTTATTGCCAACTGAAAAATTTGGGTTGCCCCTCAATGGATATTCAATCCATTCAAACCCTTATGTAATCTCCAATCCATATTTTGAGAATACAGTGGCATTCACCTTTGAATTGATTAGTCTTTTTAACCACTCATGGCCTCTCCTGTGACAATTAGATGCAAGCCATTCCATATCCTGAATCACAAACCATCTAAGCTGGAAGTTTTGTGTAAATTACAAAAGGAAGCTGCAAATTTTCCATTCCCGAGGTTACATCCATGTGTCTGAATTTTCTTATATTCATTAAACATTCCTGATCATTTGGAGATTAATTTAGAATCCAAAATAAAGCTGCCATAAGAAATTCAACAAGTGTGTGTGATATTCATCTCCAATTTCATCATCTGAGGTTGCATTTTTAAGGAGCTTGGAGAAAGGTTCATGTTTGCCTACATTTAAACTATTTTTCATTTTGATAGATAAACGGATATATTTCCCATAGCATGCTCAGTAATACAGACACCATTATGTTATATTATAGGATTTAGGATTTTTATTAAAATATGAGGGTTAGAGTATTTTAAGTTCACAGAGCTTTTTCCATTTCAGAAGCACTACTATCAAAATTTGAGGTCATTCTTGGAGAGAAATAGGAAATATTTTGTTTGTATCTGAAATTCTATTCTCTACAAGTAATTATTACTAGGAAGTACTATGCATAACCAGTAATATTAGTGTGCACTAGTTTCACTTAGGATAACTTTCGCCATATCTCATAACACAGTATTCAGTACACCCTAATTTTATAAAAAAACATGCACTTAGTGTACTCGCCAATATTCGGCCAATACTTTGAATACTCGGTAACTTAAAAATACTCAAATGTTCTTTAAAAAACATAAATTTTAAGCAACACATAGCTACAAAATGTATCAAATGAGCCCATAAAATGTTGGAGAAGTGTTTTCTATTAGATTTGAATACAAATACAATACAAAATCGCATCATCATGTAGAATACGACAACTGGCTGATACTAGTCCCCACACTCGGCTGCGTCTCCACGCTCCTCCCTGAAAGAAGGCTGTGAATCTGGCTCGATCATGGAACTAGATGGTGGTGCTGGTGGCTCCTCTGCTGCATGTTGGAGATCACCTCCAAAGATGTCATCTAGTCCAATATCTCCTCGACAAGTACCTACATGCCAAAGCTCACTCAATCCCTTCGTCAGACCTCCGCTGTTCCTGCAAGAACTTTATCTCGTCCGCTATTAAATACACAGGGTTTTCCTCTTCTTGCCCAGTCCACTCATTGTATGGATCTATCTCATCCAAATCAATGAGCTCCTCATGATGTGGCCTCAACTTTTTTTGTGCGAAGCCGGAGATTCTATTGCACAAAAACCAAGTCGTTGAGCCTTTTTTGAGTCAACTTGTTGCGCTTCTTCGTGTGATTAGTCCGAGCACGGGAGAATACTCGTCGAGTTTTGGCAAGTACTCGCCAAGTTTTGGAAAGCTATCCAATTTTTAATTACTAATCTGTCTACAAGCGATCAAAGCTCATGATTCTTTCAGAAGATTGCAAGAAGTTGCTTGGTGCAAAAATGGATTTTATGAAAATAAGAAAAATATTGCCATCATTGTGTAGAGCTCGAGAAAATATGCACTTTTAGAGAAAACGTCACCTGAAACGGAGCCACAGAATGAAAGTTATGGCACATGCAAGTTTTTGCTACTACATCTTCCCGGACCCTTTCCAAAAATGGAAAGTTTTATTCTATACTTAAGTCATGCAAGTCACACTTTTTGGGAAGAGCAATTTCTTAATGAAAGTCACACTTTTTGGGAAGAATATTTTTTCTATGCAAGTCACATTTTTTGGAAGGAGGACTTTTAAGTGCCAATGGGAATTTTGGTGGTGGAAGGAAGGTGGTAATTTGGAGCCTTCCTGGAAGGTTGTTTTTTCCCATCATTAAAGTTAAATCACTTAAGAGCCAATTGGAATTTTTGTGGTGGAAGGAAGGTGGGAATTTGGAGCCTTCTTGGAAGGTTGTTTTTTCCCATCATTAAATTTAAATCACTTAAGTTCCAATGGGAATTTTGGTGATGGAAGGAAGGTGAGAATTTGGAGTCTTCCCGGAAAGTTATTTTTTCCCATCATTAAAGTTAAATCACTTAAGTGAAATATGGGAATCTTGGAGCTTCCTGGAAGGGTAAAAATTCCCACTTCCTTGCCTTCTTATTTTTAACACGACTTCTAGCCAAAACCTGTGACCCATTGTGACATAGCTAAATGCCTAAAAGCTGATTTTTTTTTAAATTGTCAAGAAGCATCCAGTTTTGACACCTAGGGTTGGAATGGCTTCATTTTTATTATTCTGGATATCTACATGTTGATATGAGTGCACAAGTGAATAAAATAATATTTTTTAACTTGTTTGGCATGCAATTAAATTCTAAAAATAGAGGGCAATAGGCTTTATAATCAGATCTCGATGAAGAAATTAGATATTCATGTTATGGACTGCATACTTGTCTGAATTATTTGCAAGAATAATTCACTGGTGCTCATATTGGTGAAAATAAGACGAAGTCAATGTATGATACATTGAATATATCTTCAAAATTAGAGGAAGAAATAGATCCATCTCTCATAATTGCAAAGGCTTTCGGAAAAATTCATCCTCTTGTTTCTAATGCAGCCCAAGTGGAAGTCATTGCATGGAAAATTCCTTCCAGGATCTTGTGCATGTGCTCCCAATATTTAGGTTGAAGCCTTCATTGAATTTACTTGTATTTTCCTTCACCCGAAGTGCTTTCCAGAATTTAAAATTTCTCATATGTAATTAAAAATAAAAGATGATGATTTTTTTTAATTGTTTATGGAAAACATTTTACTGGTGCACGTAATGGAGAAGAACTGCAAAAGCTTCAAGGATAAGAGGGAAGACAGGTTAGAGGCAGCACCCACAAGAAAATATCATTCAGTTGTTTCCAGATTTATTTTGGTGAGAATCAAAGGAAAGGATTCAACAACATATGGGAGAAAAAGGAAACTCATATTCAAGCTAGAGATATCATTCAAATCATTATTGCTAAAGTGAATGAAGCAGAAGTGCAATACAGGTTGGATCAGTTTGCAAAGTATGAAAGAAGAACCGGACTGAGAGTGTTGCAAATTTATTCTAATTTCATCTCTTTGTAGACACCAAATTCGTGTCTTACGACCCCTTGTGACCCGCATCCCATTTCGCAACCTAACCTCATTACCTAAACCTTACACAATTATTTATTAATTACCTTGTAATTGATAAATCCCCATCACCTCACCTACCACCTCATTTTGCCACCTCATCATGACCTAGCCCTAATCCTAAACTAACCTAATTAAAACCTAAAACTTGGTCTACACCTACACCCATGACTAAGGACCCCTTTCTCGCACCTAAAACCGACCTTCTAGTCACTTGACCAAGCCCGCAACTAATCTCTCGGGAGAAAAGCAGGGAAGGTGGGCTGTTTTACTAAAAATAGCCTACTTTTTCCTTACCGATGCCGGTTCCTACTCGACCGCCGTCGGTTACGTAACCGCCATCGGTTCCCTGTAAATGGCCTCCCCAAACCAAAAACAAAGGATCGGAATTTCATTTTTGGATCAGAGAAAAGGATTCTTTGAATCAAGAAAGAGCATCAGGAGCGATCAAGAAAACCCTGATCTTTACTTGACTGAGCAGAGACAAGTGAAGAGACAAGGAGAGTTAGCAGCAAGGGAGAGCAAGCCCAGGACTGCAACTGGATACCAGAGCCCTGTGATACTCAGCTGATTTGATCTGCTGTGTGCCAGACCATCCTACCTCAGTTCTGCCTTTGCCATCAGAGCTCTTGGACTTGCATCTCCGCGAATAATCAGTAAGCTACTTCTTGCATGTACTCTTTAATAACATTTCTTCGACTTTTTGAATCATAAGTCCTCACAAATCCATTCTTGGATCCACTACCCAACGTGTCATTGCATCTAACTGTCATTCATCTAGATCTCATCACCCTATTTCCTAATATTACCTATATACAGCCCTACAAATAACACAACTACCAAATAACACCACCACCCCACAAAACAACTAACCTTCAGATCCTAGACTCTACCGATATCAGTCATCAGTAACCGCCATCGGTTATCAGTAACCGCCATCGGTTATACTGACTATAACCAATAACCAGCCTTTCCCCTACCCAGTTCAACAAAGCAATTTAATTGATATCTTATAGTCTTTTGTGTTAATTCATATTAGCAAGGGAACTGACCACCTTCGAAAGGAAGTTTTATATTTCCTGGGCCCAAGGCAGTTTCCTCATTTATTGTCTAATTAAAATCTTGTGGTCTTGTGTTCTTATTTGCAGGTAGTCCTTCCAAGACAAAAAGGAGTTCTTCGCAGTCAGCCTGATCTTTCTCTACGGTACGCGCACATCATCTCGACATTCTACAGGTATTCCTCCTAGCCCCAACCCTTATCTGTTTCTAAAAGGAACGAAACATTCCGAGTGAAACATTTTGGCACGCCCGGTGGGACCCATCTTGGGTTTCTGTTTCTCTTGCTTATTTTCATTTTAGGAAGCATACTTGCTGTTGCTGCTTTTGTTATATATTTCGTAAAGAATTTGTCTTGCTTTCCTAGTTTCGCATTAGTGAAAGTCATCTCTCTTGCTTCATCGAACATAATTTTCGATTTGGGTTTAAAACACGTGCATTGCATTCCTGCTTGTTGTTTTTCAATTCTAGTGAACGTAGATTAAGTAACAGGTCGTACACGTGGGGGTGATATCCACGGTATTGACAGGAAATTAATCTTACATTCACTGCACAACACATACCGAATCACTTCACAATTAACACAACAGCTCAAACATCCCCCCTTTTTTCCGCGGTATTCCTCCGCCCGATTGAGGTAACCTTATAAGCCAAAACAACTTGACATTTCCCCTAAGTCTCTTGTTTAGGATTCTGACATCATTCTACGTCTAAAGGCATAAGCCCACGATAATTAAAATTAACCCTAGGGTTAATCTCTGGATTTGCGTGTGCATCTTGCTTGTTTTTAGTTCTGTTTTCTTTCTCATACTCTATCTTCTGTGATCAATAATTGGACAAGTATACTAAACGTTGTTAAAAATCAAATTAGCAGCCTTTTTATATCTTGTTAGCCCAGACTTCTTACACCGACATCGGTTACCTGACCGACGTCGGCTATAGTATAACCGACATCGGTTACTAGACCGATATCGGTTACTGTCTTTTCCAATTCCTGACAAACCAGCAACCTACCAATTTTACCAGTCTGAGTTTGTTTCTATTCCTGACAGATTGAAACCCTACTGTGAACTCCTGTCCATGGTTGTTATCACTCGAAAGCAAGCCGCCGCCATGGTTTCACATGCTTGCTCTGTTTCTTTGCCTGAATCACCCCCTTCACATTCTGTGGGGAATCCTACGGATACCAGCGAGGTTCCTAAAATTCCTGTGGGAGATAAGGACTTCGCCAAGTTTCTGGATGCTAATTCTAGCGCTGTACAATACTATTTGTCTCATACCCCTGACCGTACGCCTGATGGTCAGCTCCTTGTTGGTATGCCTATTAGTATAGCTGCTCATTTAGCTCCCACTCCGCCTGATAATACCGCCTTGCTTCCTGCATCTCTAGCCCCGTCTCCCAATCCGACGGCTTCAGAGGTTCATACGACTCAGATTGGCTTTCCGTTGGTTAACCTCGGACCCCACATATCATTACCGCCGACTGCCCCTACCTCATCTCTCTTGCAGACTGCTCCGTTCATGACTTGCTCTCTGCCACCTATCCACACGAGCTTTCCTTCTCAAGCTCCGCCTACCTTTTCATTCCCATACACGTATCCAGTGACCTCAACATCCTATATGGGACATCCCTATTCGGTTGCCTCAACATATTCATCCTCCACACCTTATCAACACTTAACCCCACCAGGGTCTAGCGGTGGTCCTTGGCCCAATTTGCCTCCGTTTACCACAACCACACCATCATCTCATCCAACTACTGATCTAATTAAACAAATGATGGACAAAATGCAAAACCTGGAGGCTTCTGTTTCAGGAAGTCGTAGCGCCTTGACATACGAGCAAGTTTGTCGGGAGCCCATTCACCCTTCTGTCCCCCTTCATTCATATCCTCCTCAATGGGAGTTGCCGAAATTTACTCGTTTTAATAGTAAAGAGGATCCTCAACAACACTTGCGATCATTTAGACATGCTTGTTATTTGATTGCCCATGATGATGCCTTGTTACTCCGCACCTTTCCCATGTCCTTATCAGGACCTGCCTTGGAGTGGTACAGTGCTTTAACCCAGCACTCAATCTTCTCTTTTAACCAACTAGCCCAATCTTTCTTGGATCACTTCTCCATTAACATTGCTAAGAAAGTATCCATCACCGACCTTTATGCCATTCGACAATTCGAAGACGAATCTATCGCAGATTTCGTCGGACGATGGCGCGGCCTTATCAACCAACTTACATATGCCTTGCCTCAGACTGAACTTATCGAACTTTTCACGCGGGCATGTGCTAAGCACATTTCTCCTACTCTCCAAATTCAAACTTTCCGTACATTCGATGAAGCCTTTACTATGGCTCGAAAACTAGAGATTCGAGCCTTAGAGGAAGAGAAATTGCGGTTGCGTAACAAAAACCCCAATTTCCGAACTCCTGATTCTACCAATAAACCAAATACCACCACTCCTCACGCGTCCACTTCTTCTAAATCAAAAGGAGCTGTCCACGCGGTGATGGTCAAATCTCAAGCACCGTCCAATACCCCACCAAAAACCACCTATAAGTACAAAGCCGAGCCCATCAACTACACTCCCTTGGGAGAAACATATGGTGTGATATTGGAAAAATTGCTCAAAGCAGGAGCCATTACATTACCTCCTGTTAAACCTCATTCCGGGTTTGATTCCACTCGCGCCATACCTTCCTGGTACAAAGAAAATGACTTCTGTAACTTCCACCGCGTGAAGGGACACAGTCATGAGAACTGCAAGATGTTGAAAAACATAGTGCAGGAAATGGTTGACGCAGGGGATATAACCCTCGATAATCCTAATGCCCCTGCCAACCGAAATTTGAAAATCTTTAACAAACCATTCCCGAATCACTCTTCCAACAGCAACGTAAACCAGGATATCTTAGCCGAGGAGAGTGTTCATGAGATCCATGCAGTCTTTGATACCCAGCCCAAAGCCTCTATCGAGAAAATTTTGAATCAAGCCTCTTCACTAACACAGGAGCCCGAACCTCCTTTACCACCATCGAACCAAAGCGAAATCATTCCTTTACCCATAAAGGAGTTAACTGCCCAGACTTCTCTTCCCATCGATGAGTCTTCTTATACCACATCCCTACAAGATTGCGAACGGATGTTATCTAACCTATCTATTTCCCAGATTTCCCCTTCTACCCCTCTTGCTGCACAAGAGGGAGGTACGCCACTCCTTTTGACATCCTTAGACGAGGAATCTCTTGCACCGACATCACCAAATTCTTTAACCATGACGGATCCTCTCGAACATGCCCTCTTACCTATTAGTTCTTCATCGCCTAAATCTTTTCAACGACCGGTTGACCTCTTGACATCTATTGATACAGTGCCTCGTTTACCCCCTGTATCACACCCACAGTGGACCGGAATCACAACCCACCTTTCTTCCGTACAAAATTTACAATTCACACGTGAGGACTGTCATTCCACAGAAGATAGACGAATCCTATGGGAACGTTTGAGTACTCCCTATTCTACTCAAATGCAGATGACCGATCCCGATACCTCTACCATATACCCGAAGTGTTTACAGAAACTCAAAATGCCTATGTCCTCACTCTCACCCCCCGTATCTATACTCAATATCCCATCCACCTCTATCAACCTAACCAAATCTTCCCCTACACTTGGGACCTCGCCAATACCCAGTCTAACACACCCGCCTAAGCGACTAGATTTGTCCAAGAATAAAGCCGCCCCGCCACTTAGGAGATACACTCAACCCGTGCCTCTATCACAATCAAAACCATCATCGTCATACCTACCTTCCATATTGGGACCTCATCCTTCCACCTTGCACCAATATATCATACCTCCTGCGTTTTCTTCAAAACGACCTACGCCTTCTGCACCCATACAGGGATCAAAGGGTATATCAACATTATCACTCCGCGTATCCTGTCCACCTATCAACCCTAAACAAATTCCATCATCAAAAGATTTGTTTTCGGTCACTCCTATTTCCCCGTGGTTGTTTTCTGATACCACACCATCTGTGGCCTCATCATCCAATATAGCTTCTGCGCCAAAGAAACCACGTTTAGTGAAAAACACGTGTCAACACCCCTCGGCTAAACCACCACCCATACGAACCAACCACGCCCAAACATTACCAAAACCCGCGCAATCAATACCCTCATCCTCTTCTGATTTTGACCCACTCAAAGGATCTTACGCCAAAATCCTTGCTATGTTAGTAGAGAATGCGACCATTTCCCTACCCCCACTTAGACCTTATGACCCGTCTAAACCTCGACCTATAGGTTATGATGAGTCTAAGATCTGCGCTTATCACCGCACACCAGGACATGATGTGGAGGGATGCAAAGCTTTAAAAACCATCCTTCGTCAGTCACCTCTCCCAGATAGAAAGGTTAAGAAAGACAACTTACGAAGGGAGAGACCTTTAGTTTCCATTCCCTCTCCTATACCATCTGTCCCCGCCTCACCAAGATCTGTCATTATTACAACCCCACCTCTTGAAGACCATGATTTATCCCAATCATCTTCTTCATCTCAGGTCTACGAGATTAATATGATTAGTGTTGCTACTCGAGCGCAGAAAAACAATGAGAAAGCGAAAGAAAGCACACCTGCGTCCTCTCCTTCTCCGTCCAACATCCCGATTGCACCACCACCCAAAGTGGTTATTCGTGGACCTGCTTACCCCGTCTCTAATGGAGCTGCCCATCGAGCCATGATTAAACAGCTTCACCAATCACCCGTAAAAATGACACTATATGATCTCATTCAGACTTCTGAATCTCATCGACAAGCTCTCGTTGAAATTCTTCAGGGGATCGAGGTCTTACCTAATGAAACCCTGCCCGTTGCCTCCATTCTAACACCCAATCACGTTGCCTCTCTCACCAAACAACCCACTGCCCCAACCACTTCTGTCTCTGTACCACAAGCTGCTGCAGTCAGTTTCTCTGAAGATGAAATTGTCGATTTTGGTACAGAAGATCCTGACCCTGCCCTGTTCATCTCAGCTTACGTCCGGGACATTCGTGTACGTCGTGTTATGATTGACGGGGGTGCTAGCCTAAACATCATCTCTTCAAAAGCTTTTCAACAAATGAATATCCCTTCTAGCTACATGTGTGCCAACCCCATCATGTTGCGGTCATTCAATGACGCTATTACCTCTACCTTAGGCACCGTGATCCTCAACATTCGGGTAGGACCACGTACTTTACCCGAACTCTTCTATGTCCTTGAGGGAGAGTTCCAATATAATATATTGCTGGGTCGTCCTTGGATCCGGGCCATGGGATGCGTTCCCTCAACATTACATAGATGCATAAAATTTGAGTACGAGGGGAAGTCCTACACCGTAAAAGCTGATCCTCCCCCCTTTAAAACCTGCAATATGTTATACCGCCCTAACGATGTGCTTATACCAATCAAGACACCCATACATTCAACCCAACCATCCTCTTCAAATGTACCTCAACCATCCACCTCAACCGCGCCTACGCCTTCAACTGATGAAACCACCGTCGCAAAAACCACTTCCCTTCCCGCAGCTAACATCCCAACCTCCGACCCCTTAGTAGATGTTTTTCAACGCCTTACGCTGGGGGAGTACCGCCTATATAACGTTAGTTCTTTCCCTACCCCGCAGGAGTACGGACAATTACATGCACATCCCACCTACGACCGTCGCGTGGGGGAGGTAATCTCTTACGGACCACCCCATTGCCGCACCAACCTAACGTATGGGGGTGTTGACGCATCCTCCATTACCCCTGAACCTCCTCTTGGTGTGGTTCCCTTCCAATCCGATTTTCAATACTTGACAAATCGTCGTTTCGCCCTCACCTTCTTGACTCGCTGTGCTTGGAAAGGCTTTGGTTTTGGTCTTTACGAACAAGGCCGACATACACTCATTCCCGTGACTACCCGCAAACACAATGATCGCAGTGGTCTCGGTTTTCCTGAAACACCTACACAGGAGACACCTCGTGTCAGCTGTATTCTGGAAGAAGACGACGTCACCCCTACCAAACCATCATCACCCACTTTGCCATCATCACCCACAGAATCTATAGACCCTGAATCTATCCCTCCTAACTTTTTTTTTTCATAAATGCTATCTTCATAGGTCCTCTCACTTATCAACGCGATAATGAGGACCCATCTTCTCTTCCCCTTCTGTATCCAGACATGATCGAAGAGGATTCGCCTTTGATTAATGTTGTTGAGTGTCAGGATGACGACTCCATCCTCACTTACCTTGGCGCGGATGATTCTTATATTCAACGAGCCTTACCATCTGAAACCCAAACCATGCTGAACGAATCTACTATAGAAATCAACATCCACACGGAGGAGGATCCTCACATTGTGAAGATCGGACAATCCCTTAACACATCAGAACAAGTCACCTTTACTACTTTCCTCCGTGCTCGCAACCAAGCTTTCGCGTGGTCTTACGCTGACATGCCAGGAATTGATCCTACCATTGCCGTCCATAACATCACTCTAAACCCCGATTCCAAACCAGTCAAACAAAAACTGAGAAAAATGCATCCACGCATTGCCCTCTTGGTCAAAGAAGAGCTTCAACGACTTCTTTCTGTTTCCTTCATCTTGCCTATTGACTATCCTCAATGGATTTCTAACATCGTACCTGTCACTAAAGCGACGGGGGGACTTCGGATATGCACGGATTTCTGGGATCTTAACCTCGCTTGCCCTAAGGATGACTTCCCCCTCCCAAGTATTGATCAACTTGTTGATCTCACTGCGGGTCATGAAATGCTTTCTCTCATGGATGGCTTTTCAGGATACAACCAAATTTTGGTTGCCCCTGCCGATCAACACAAAACTGCCTTCATAACTCCTTGGGGAACCTTCTGTTACCGTGTAATGCCATTTGGCCTTAAGAATGCTGGTGCGACCTATCAGCGGGCTATGACCTACATTTTTCATGACATTATGCACACTATCCTTGAAGATTACGTCGACGATCTTCTTGGCAAGTCTAAACATCGCAGTGAACATCTCGATGTTTTAACCATTATTTTTGATCGCCTGTTACAATATTCTGTCCGTCTTCAACCAAAGAAATGTGTCTTTGGTGTCCTTTCGGGAAAGCTTCTTGGTTTTATCGTCTCTTTGCGTGGCATTGAGGTCGATCCATCTAAAGTCAAAGCTATCTAGAAAAGCCCCCACCTACTAATCTCAAACAATTGCGTAGTTTACAAGGTAAGTTACAATCTATCCGACGTTTCATCTCCCAACTCTCGGATCGATGTCAACCTTTCCATCACCTCCTTAAAAAGGACATTGAGTTTCAATGGAGTGAAGAGTGCCACCAAGCCTTTGAAGCTCTCAAAACTTATCTCTTGCAGCCACCCGTGCTTATCCCACCTCAAGACGACCGCCCTTTCTACCTTTACCTTTCCGCCACTGACCACGCTGTAGGGGCCATGCTTGCACATCGTGACTCTGAAAATCGAGAACAAGCCGTTTATTATATAAGTCGTACTTTGGTGGATTATGAGACTAGGTATACACATGTAGAAAAGTTGTGCCTAGCCCTATCATTCGTGGCTACCAAGCTCCGACACTACCTTCTGAATCACAAAACTTTCGTCATCACCAACACAGACCCCATCCATTACATGTATGCCAAACCTCATCTAAACCAACGCATCGCCCGATGGCTCATGCTCCTCGCCGACCTCGACCTTGAGTTCGTCCACCAGAAATCAATCAAAGGACAAACCATCGCAGACCAACTTGCGGAAGCCCCTTTACCTGGGGAACAATTTACCAATTTTACATTCCCCGACGAACTCATCGCCACTCTTTCACTCAAGGAGGAGTCGTATCCAATGACTCTCTTCTTCGATGGATCCAAATGCCAACGCGGTGGAGGAGCCGGCGTTGTTCTTATTCCTCTCGACGCTGAGCCTATGCCTCTTTCATTCCGACTTGATTTCCCTTGCACTAATAATACAACGGAATACGAGGCCCTTGTTCTGGGTCTCCAAGTTGCGATACACTTAGGTATCAAATCTATCAATATTTTTGGCGACTCTCAATTGGTAGTCAATCAAGTTATGGGCATCTACCAATGTAAAAATGAGGAACTTCAAAAGTACAAATACTACGTGGACTCACTTCTAGCCTTATTTACTCACTATTCTATCCAAACCATTCCCCGCTCCACTAACAAATTTGCGGATACTATGGCTTGCTTAGCCTCGCAAATTCCAGCTTCATCAACTGACTCTGAATTATTCGTCGTGGTCCAACAACTCTTTGCCCCATCTTATTCAGCCCCGGTTGTTTGTACGATAAATACTGTGTCTACTAATTCACAAGATACTTGGTATCACCAATTTCACGACTACCTTACAATCTCTGTTCTCCCACCTGACCTTACTAGTAACTGGTAAACGTGCTTTTCTTAAAAGTGTTTCTCGTTATGTTGTCATGGGGGGACTCCTCTATAAACGTGGCTTTGATGGTATCCTCCTTCGCTGTCTAACCGGCGCGGAGGTCACCTATACCATCCAACAAGTCCATGATGGGATTTGTGGTGGACATTTTAGTGGCCTTGCCGTGGCTAAACGAATCCTTCGCCTTGGTTATTATTGGCCTACTCTCAATAACGACTGCTACGAATATGTTAAGCGTTGTGTTATGTGTCAACAACATGCTAACCTTCAACATACTCCTAGCCATCCGCTGCAGGTCGCACGAGATCTTTGGCCTTTCTCACAATGGGGTTTAGACCTTATTGGTGAGATTCACCCGTCCTCTTCACAACGTCACCGATGGATAATCACAGCCACCGAATATTACACAAAATGGGTGGAGGCCATTCCACTCATTTCGATCAAAAAGGAAAAAATTGTCGAATTCATTAACCATCACATTATCTGTCGTTTTGGTATTCCTCATCGCCTAATAACAGATAATGGTAAATCTTTTAAAAACAAGTTGTTACAAGACCTTTGTGACAACTTTGGTATCAAACTTAGTTTCTCATCGCCTTACTATCCGCAGGCCAATGGTCAGGCTGAATCTTCTAATAAAACCCTAACCAAAATCCTCATGAAAGTTGTCAATGAATCCGGAAGAAATTGGCACGATCACATTCCCTTTGCCCTTTGGGCTTATCGTACTAGCATTCGTACCTCTACTAATGCCACACCTTTTTCTTTGGTATACGGTACCGAGGCTGTTTTGCCTCTCGAAATACAAATACCCTCCCTTAGAATATCTCTTCAGGATATTCTCACCAACGATGATTTCCGCCAAGAGCGGTTAGCCCAATTGGAGCTTCTTGACGAACGTCGTCTTACAGCTCTTGATCACCTTCAAATCTATCAAAAACGCATCAAACGTGCTTATGATAAGCGACTTCATGAGCGTACCTTTAAGGTTGGTGATCTTGTCCTCAAAGAGAATCAACATGTCACCAAACTAGAAAAGAGCAAACGTGGAAAATTTGCTCCCAATTGGATTGGGCCTTATATAATCACTCACACCTATGGATCAGGCACTTATCGTTTAGCTTCGCTTAATGGTAAACCTGAGCCTGAACCCCTTAATGCCTTGCATCTTCGACCATTCTACTGTTGAATTTAGTGTTATATCACTTCTTATCTACCTGCCGCTCGTCCCTTGAGCTCACATACCACCACATGCACTTCGTTTCCTACACCTCATAATAAAAATCAAGCTCACATAGTTTGATTCTCACCTCACCTAAACGATGCCTTCCCCTTTTTAGTCTAGTCCATGACTTCAAAGTATTAAAATAAGCCGTATTCTTATGGGATTTTCTTGAGTCAAACTTCCTACCAAACTAGATGCTTCACGCCAAAAGAACATCTAGCTATCTAAATTATATATAGACTGTTCCCTCGAAGGACAGCTATATGCCAAATTATTGCTGCTATTCTATATAGACTGCTCCCCCGAAGGACAGCTATGCACTAAAATCATATCTGCTACTATAAATAGACTGCTCCCTCGAAGGACAGCTATACACAGTCAGCCTTTATCAGAAGCTTCTCGCATTGATCAGCTTCGTGAAGACCTCAAGAATAGTACAATCAATATCCCTTGTAGACTTCCCGCATCGATCAGTCTATATTCAGTAAAATAAAAGCCTCATTCAAAAAGAACTTTTTGGGTCATGGACTTGTCTATTTAGGGTAGGTTCTCTTTCGTCAGAACACTCACTTTGTAATAAGTTCTCTGTACCTCAGCTATATCATCCACCTCACCTCACCATTTGTTTCAACTCAAGGGACGTAACGTACACCCGATATATTGTGATCATACAACTCTTTTCACCTATGGACTTCTCGTCTATGCACGGTACCTAGGGCTTCAAGCTCGTTCTACGTTGTGTGGTTTGTTTAGCTCTTTTCACCTACGGAGCACTCTTTCCGCTTTGCCTCGCATCTAGGATTGTGTGTTGATCTTAATCAGGACATGGTTCCCTTCTACTTGGGTAGGCTAACTTTCGCTTCCCTTATACCTTTTACAACATCACCAATTCATTACCGACACCAACAACCTTACCTTACCAATATTAATATCAATATTCTTACCAACCAACCAATTGCCTAAACCGTACCAAATTGCCTGAATTCGCCTCTCCCTGATCCTAAGGGAGAACTACATCGGTCTGAGGCCCCTCCTTGCTTTGTGCAAAGGGCTATGTAGGCAGCACTTCGGAGACATGGGGTCTCCCAAGGTTAGCTCGACCATCCCCTACCATAACCTATCATGTGTGGTAAATATAAATATTTTTGTGTATTTCTATTTAATCACATTCCTCTTTATCCTTTTTCAAAACACCGAAAGTCAAAACGAAAACATTCTTATTATTATAACTCAAATCAACATACATATCTCGTTTTATTTAGATGTTAAACAAATACATCTTCTCTATCATCGACACGCAGGTCGGTACTCTTATTTATTCTTATACCTTGCTAACATTTATTTAGACCCTCACGCCTCATCCCGAACTAGGTGATGATCGTGATCGTCGACCCCTCTCGCCAGGCCTCTCTGTCCTCAAAGGTACCACGGCTATTGGTACCACCCACTGATCTGCCAATCTCTCCTGTAACATATGAATACGCCCTCTCGCATGGAGGACTCCAGCCTCTAGTCTCTCCGCCCGTGACTCCGCAACCACTAACAATCCTCTTGTCTCATTCACCTGCGTTTGGAGCTGCTGAACCAAACGCTGCAGACGATCCCTCTCTGCTGTAATCACCGCTATGTCAGGACGATCACGTACACCTCGCAGTTCTGCTACCCACCATAATCTATAGGCCTCTGTCGTTCCTGCATCCATTACCCTGCGATCGGCTGCTACCTCTTCAGGCCCTTCTGGAGGTGTTGGCTGGGGAGGTGAGAATACTGCCTCTGCATCGATCCTCATATAGGGTCTATAAGCCTGGGGTATATCCTGCACAAATCCAAATTGTCGCCGCACGCGATCTATAGGAATCCTCTCATATTCACCTGGCCTGTGCCCTGCGATCCACCTCAATCGCTCTACACCCCTCAATTCCTCAGCTATATTCTCTGTTACCATATAGTTCCCGTAAGGCCTCCAACAGATATCCGCAATCGTCACCCTCTCCCATACCTGCCTGTAATACTCAATGTCACCCGTCACGGCCTGGGATCTTGCCTCTTATTATGTCTGGACCCATCGTCTGAATCCCAACCTCTGTACTCCGGTCTCTCCTGACTGGATGGATCGGCCTATTGGTCGCACACAAACAATGTGCTCATAGGCCCAACAGTGTAATAAGTATGAACAATCCAGTGTCGTCCTGTGATTTCACCTACAAGCCCATAAACCCCTGTATAGCTCCGCCAAATATGCAGGTGCCCATGCAAAAGTCACGTTCCTTTCTATCATCTCCCAAATAACACACATCAATGCCTTTGGAAATCTTCCCCCATCCGCCCTCGGTAACGCGTAATACCCTACCGCTATCATTAATATCACTGCTAACCTTGTCTCCTCAGGGTGTGCTGCATACATTATCCCATACGTAAATGACAAACCTCGCTGTGTTAAATCTCGTGCGTATGGACCAAATACTGCTGTTATCGCTCCCCGTGCCGCGCTAGGTAATGCCTGATATACTGGTTTTCCTGTAATTGGGAGTCTCAAAATACGGAACACATCTTCCAATGTTACTGTCATTTCCCCTGTTGGCAGATAGAAGGTATTTGTCTCAGGATTCCATCTCTCAATCAACGCCTGTAACATAGCATGGTTACGTGTGATTCGTGAATAATAGCGGATTCCACTTAACCCCAAACGATTTATCAATGTCCATTCAGCTGGCGTTACATCCGCTCGGATTCGTGACAACAGCGCTGGTACACTATCATTCATCCTCAACCCTGCCTCTGCCTGCATACATCCAAATAACAAACAACCATTCAATTCCTCAAATCCCCCTGGGTTTTTTCTCAAATTCTGGAAATTCCTACAGCAACCGGTATCGTTTACAGCTAACCGGTACCGGTTGAGTAACCGATACCGGTTATCCCTAACCGATATCGGTCACTGTTACTTTCATACACCTTGCCTAAAACAACCACCTACGACAATAAATTGCTCGTTTATTCCTCTCTGTATACACAGACATACCTGAAACCCTTGATTACCTACCACGTAACACTCACCCCATTTATAACCCTTGTTATCATCTTTTCTTTCTCATATCTACCCACATACTCTCCCCCATCTTATTCACAAAACATGCAGTAGTCAAATCACAAACAAAACGTTACCTCTTGGGTTGCAGTAGCTTGAGGTGGCCCTTGTCTTCCCTCTTGTCCCTGCCTGCTGGATGTTTCTCCTCGTCCTGCCATTATTACCACCTTTTTCAAACCTGCCTTTCTGTCTTCTGAATCTCAGATCACATTCACTTTCCCTGTCTCTTTTCTCCTTATCACTCAAATTTCTCATGCAATTACCTGTCTCAGTCGTCAAAAAGCGTCGCGTTCGCGTATTTAACTTCTTGCATGGCTCTCAAAATTAGAACTTAAGTTGCCACCCTAGCTTTTTTATTTTTAGAAAAGCTCATACCTAAATAACCGGTATCGGTCATGTAACCGATATCGGTCTACTAACTACCGCCGTCGGTTATCTAACCGATATCGGTTACACCCCCCCTTTTGAAACATCGTATTTTCTTCATTTTTTTACCTAATTTTTGTCGCGCCCACCTCTTTTCCTGCATCACAACACCATTATCCATATTTGTCCATCCACCACACATATCATTACAATTTCATTAACATCATCTATTTTACAAAAACAAACCAGCCATCAGCTAAGGATACCAAACCAAAACAAAACAAAACAAAAAACTATCTATCTATACCTCATTTGAATCCAACTCATCAGATACATATATAACAATGTCACAAAACCAGCCCAAAACATGCAACATTTCATCATATAACACATCATCCATATATCAACATGTCAATTAAACTCATCATATATTCTATACCACAAACCATTGACGAAATACTTAAAAACATTTTCAACACTGCATATGGATCAAAACATCATATATATATATATATATACAAGTTTTCAAATATACACTGTGCCCTACATCGGGGCCTCTGTGATCTCATAATCCAACAAAGCCGGCACGCAGGCCGCAATAACTATCAATAATCTCGACTCGGCTCGCAGGCCGGTCCCTCATATCAAAAATATACTCGGCTCGCAGGCCGGTACCAACTGTACAACCCGTACTCGGCTCGCAGGCCGGTATACAATAAATGAATGAATGAATAAATGAGTAATATGTAGGCACGCAGGCCTCTATAAACATAACCGGTTCGCAGACCGGTGCCCATATCCAATATACAAATACAAAAACCATGTAGGGATCCCTCAGCTCTCCCCACCGCCCTCAGCACCTCTCCCTGCTGGTCCCTGTGGTGCCTCTCGCCTCCTGCCTGTAACAGACACGCCGGCTGTGGCTGCACCTCCCTGAGATCTCTGGCTGTGAGAGGTCTCTGCTCTATGAGCTGCATAAGGCTGATACTCAACTCCGGTACCATCAAGAATATCCTGATAGTATCGGGCCTCCGCTCTAACCTCCATATAGCGCTCTCGAGCCACTGAAGGAGCTGGGGCTGGTCCCCTGGCACCTAATACTAGTACCCCCTGTGCCTGTGCTGGTGGTGCCTGTGGCTGTGCCGCTGCTGGCGGTGGTATCTGTACCTGTGCCTGGGGCTGTGGCTGCGCCGCTGCTGGTGGTGGTGCCGGTACCTGTGCTGCTGCTGGTACTACTGCCTGTACCTGTACCTGCACCTGTGGCTGTGCTGCTGGTGGTGGTGCTGCCTGTGCCTGTACCTGAGCCTGGGCTAGCTGCCCCTGTAAGACCCCTATCTGTGCCTGCGCAGCAGCAAGCTGCCCCTGTAAGAGCTGCACCTGACCCCTGAGCTGATCTCTCTCTGCCGTCACAGCTGCCAAGTCTGGCTGTGCGGGCTGTGCTACCCTCGCCGCTCTCTGACCAGCCCACCACACCATGTATGCTCCTGTACAACCAGCATCATCTACTGTGTCATCTGCTGGCCTCTCAGCAACCCAATCTGGATCCAAGGGCTGTGGTGTAGGCAGTGGGGCCTCTACATCATCCCTCCTGTACTGAGGGAAGGGAGGTGGCTCGTCCTGTCGCAGCCCCATCTGCCTGCGTACCCTCTCTAGGGGTATCCTCTCGTACTCTCCCGGCCTCCGTCCTGCTATCCAGAATGTGTACTGGATCAGACGCAACTGTAAGCGGGCTCCTCCGTGAGGGTGATGACCTCTGTAAGGTCTCCATACAATATCTACCGCTGTCAGGCCCTCTAATAAATGCCTGTAGTAGGCAACGTCTCTCCCCGCAAGCACTGCTCGTGGCTGCCCCACGACTCCCAACCACCTCTGAAAGCCGTATCTGTATATAACCTGTGGCCCTGGCTGCTGGGGCAGCCCTACTGGTCTGATGCATATGATGTGCTCATATGCCCAACAGTGAAGTAAAAAAGTCGAACAAATACCAAATCGCCGCATCCGGCGATAACCCCAGAGCTCTCTGTATAGCTGCACCAGATACACTGGTGCCCACGCATAGCAAGTATGCTCCTCCACCATCTCAAGCAGCACCCCCATCAATGCCCGTGGAAAACGGCCTCCCTCTGAGTCCGAGAGGGTGAAGCAGGTGATCCCAATCATCATCAGCATGGCCAGTCGTGTCTCGTGTCGGTGCGCACGGTACATGTCACCATACCGATACTCGCGCTGTGATAGGTAAGTAGCACGGCTGCATCTCCAAAAACCTACAGGATGTTGTCCATCGCCGTCTCCGAATCTACCTGGAACACTGCCTCTCCCTCGATCGGTAGTCGAAGGATGCGATACACATCCTCCAATGTGATGGTCATCTCTCCGGTCGGGAGATGGAACACATTGGTCGCCGGATCCCATCTCTCGATGAGGGCAACCATCAGGCTGTGATCTCTATCAATAGCTCTGTATCGCTGGACTCCGCCGAGTCCCACCTCGCGCATGATCACCCAATGAGCCGCAGATACGTGTGGCCGCATCCGCACCAACAGCGGGGGCATCCTATCCCGCATCGTCAACTGCTGACGTGCCTGTAAAAACCAACCCACATCCTTAGACCTACTCTTTATCACAACATCTACTTTACCCTCTAAACCCCCTTTTATCCCCCGACCACACCCCAACTCTATACCACCCCCCTCTAGCAACCTACCTTCAACCACCCAACCCAAAACCAAACCCACCCCACCCAAAACAAACCCACAAATCCCACATCTAACCACAACCCAACCCACCCAAACAACCCGACCCAAAGCCCAATATCTACCCAAAACAAACTCAACCCAAACCCAAACCCACACTACCCGACCCAAAGCCCACCCATCTACCCCAAACTCACCCCAACACAAAACCCACCCAACCCAAAACCAAACCCACCCCACCCAAAACAAACCTCACACCAACACCCCAAAACATACCCCAACCCCAACAAAACAAACCCACACAAACCCCCAAAACATATCTACCCACAACCTGAACCCCACCCAACCCCAAACACACCAACACCAACTCAACCCAAACCCAAACCCACCCAACCCCAAAATAAAACAAACCCACAAACCCCCAAAACCCAACCCCAAACTCAAACCCACCCCACCCCAAAACACACAAAACCCACCCAACCCAAAACCAAACCCACCCCACCCAAAACAAACCACAAACCAACACAAAACCCCACCCAAACCCAAAACCAAACCCAAACCCCACCCACCAACCAAAACAAGCCCAACCCAAAACCCAAAACCAAACCCACCCAAAACAAAACAAACCCAAACCCCCAAACCACCCAAAACCAAACCCCACCCACACCCAAAAACCCCAACACAAACCCCACCCAACACCAAAACCAAACCCACCCCACCCAAAACCCACCCACCCCAAAACCAAACCCACCCCACCCAAACCAAACCCAAACCCACACAAACCCCCAATAAAACAAGCCAAAGAAAAAACAAACAAAACAAACCCAAAACAACACAAACACTATGGACCGGTACCGGTCCCAACCAACTGACCACGGCCCTCTTCCCACCGACGCCGGTTCAACCACACAGAACCCAGCCCCTAAAATTTTGTGACCGATGCCGGTCACTTAGCAACCGACATCGGTCGCTGTCATTTACCGGAGCCGAACCCCCGCGCGGCCCCCCCACCCACATTTTTGCATTTTTCTACTTACCATACCCACCCAATCAACGTAAAATTTTAACCATCCATCATGCCTTGCCCTTTTGTTAAATCGAGCTCATCCTGTTCATGTTTTAGCATGATTACGGTCCATTGACTTGATCTGTTGACTAAAACATGTAAATGCCTAGACCTAGACCCCCAATTGACGCTTAATATCATTCAAATGCACAAAATCAACCAGTTTGGTACCTACGCCGTACATGCCTAAACGTCGTCCTGGTGGGATGGGTGGTACTCGACCAGCCGTCGGTTACAGCAACCGCCTGCTCCTCCTGGCTGTGCCATGGGCTCCCAAACTGTCAAAACTTCTGGGACCTCAACCAATCAACTACTGCCTCATCCTCACTTGGGATCCATCGAAGGACTCACTTCTCTATCAACAATAGCTCCACCTGGGAGCTCAGATAACAGACCTCCAGATCTTCAACTTGACCGACGTCAGACAGATCGATTTGGTTTTCAAATACCACAAGTGTTTACAATGACAAGGAGATCAGCTTTGTTTTCTATAGGTTTTTCACCCAAAACCAGATATCGGTCACATTCTTGCCCTAATGAACTGGTATCTGTCCTATAACCGATATCGGTCATGTATGCTTCTTGACATCTCAGTTTTCCTCCTAACTTTCCCCCAATTTTCTGAATGCCCTTATTTACCAATGTGCCCATTGCATCTAACTGTCATATCGCCTTTATTCACCTTTGCTGATCATCTCATTTGTTTACCTAATATCATCCATAAACCAAGTCTTATAAACTACCTATTCGGCCCTACCCAAGAAGATCCTAGAACCCACCAGTATTTGGTTATCAGTAACCAAGGCCTCAACCTAGTTATTCAGTAACCGACCCATTGGCCTCAACCTACCTGATTCGGCAAACCCCAAGGCCTCAACCAACCTATTCAGCCCTACCCAAGGCCTCAACGAAACAACTTAATCGGCCCGCCCCATAGGCCTTACAGTACCTATTCGTGTCCCCGATTCATATTAGCATGGGAACTGACCACCTTCGGCCCGACCCAGGAGGCCTTTACCTACCTTCTTCGGCCTGACCCAAGGCAGTTCAACCTACATATTATTGCCCTAATTAAAATCTTCAACCTACCTATGTGTTCTTATTTGCAGGCCTCAACCTACCTAACTGGCCCGACCTAGGCCTCAACCTACCTATTCGGCCCAACCCACGGCCTCACCCTAACCATTTGGCGCGAGTCAAAGCCTGATCCTACCCCTCTACGGTACGCGCACACCAAGGCCGCAACCCAACAACCTGGCCCTACCCATGGCCGTATCACTTCAATACCATAGCCCACAATCAACCTTTCCTGTTATCCATCCACCCTGTACCTTTTGTTCAATCGAGCTCACCTGTTCATGTTTTAGCAGGATTAGGGTCCTTGACTTGATCTGTCGACCAACTTTGCCTAGACCTAGACTGTGACGTTTATCTCAACCAAACCAACCATTTGGTACCTGCCGAACACTCCTAAACGTTCTTGTACCTTACCTGTTATATACCTTGGAGCTACTTCCTATGCCTTGGATACCAAGATTATATCACCCTTGTTTGGATAAACTATCGACCTTTGCCTATACATTGTTGGTTTGCTCGTCAAATCATGTACACTAGTCGTACTATTGCATTTCAACATGCATCTGCTGCCTTGGACCTACCCCACCACCTTACCATCCTCTCTACACCATTTCACCCTTTATCAAATCTATCCCTGATTTCCCGTTCACTCAATCCTATGCTAGATTTGAGGGGGATTACCTATACCCTTAACAATGAGAAACCACTTCATATTATTGTCCGTGCAGCTTTACAAAACAAGCTACATGATAATAAGGGGCTAATGTAGACACCAAATTCATGTCTTACGACCCCTTGTGACCCGCATCTCATCTCACAATATAACCTTATCACCTAAACCTTACACAATTATTTATTAATTGCCTTCTAATTGATAAATCCACATCACCCTACCTACCACCTCACTTTTGCCACTTCATCATGACCTAGCCCTAACCCTAAAAATAACCTAATTAAGACCCATAACTTGGTCCACACCTACACCCATAACTAATGACCCCTTTCTCACACCCAAAACCGACCTTCTAGTCACTTGACTGAGCCCGCAACTGATCTCTCGGGAGAAAAGCAGGGAAGGTGGGATATTTTACTAAAAATAGCCTACTTTTTCCTTACCGATGCCGGTTCCTACTCAACCACCGTCGGTTACGCAACCCGCCATCGGTTCCCTGTAAATGGGCTCCCCAAACCAAAAACAACGGACTCGAAATATTCATTTTGGGATCAGTCGAAAGGATTTTCTGGATCAACAGAGATCATTGGGAGCGAGAAACAGAGTCCAGATCTTCACTTGACCGAGCAGAGACAAGTGGAAATACCAGAAGTGTTTATAGCAAAGGAGATCAGCTTGCATCTTCGTCAAAACTAGTAAGTCACATCTTCCATGTCCTGTATTATAACATTTCTTATGCCTCTTGAATCACAGTCCTCATAAATCCGTTTCTTGAATCCACTACCCAGCATGCATATTACCTCTAACCATGTCATTCCTTTACCCCTCATCATCCTTATTTCCTAATACCACCCATAAACCAGCCTTACAAACAACACAACTACCCCATAATAGCGACCAAGACCTACAGATCCTAGAACCCACCGGTATTGGTTATCAGTAACCGGCATCGGTTATCAGTAACCGGCATCGGTTCCTCTAATCAAAACCAGAAAACCAGCCTTTCCCCTACCCAGTTCAACGAAAGCAACTTAATTGATATTTTACAGTCTCTTGTGTTAAATCATATTAGCAGGGAAACTGAGCACCTTCGAAAGGAAGTTTTATATTTCCTGGGCCCAAGGCAGTTCCCTCATTTATTGTCTAATCAAAATCTTGTGGTCTTGTGTTCTTATTTGCAGGTAGTCCTTCCAAGACAAAAAGGAGTTCTTCGCAGTCAGCCTGATCTTTCTCTACGGTACGCACACACCATCTCGACATTCAACAGGTATTCCTCCTAGCCCCAACCCTTATCTGTTTCTAAAAGGAACGAAACATTCCGAGTGAAACATGAGTAATCAATTAAATTGTAAAACTTAGGTAATTGAATTTAAAAATCCGTTACTTCAAGTTACTGGAAGAAGTCAATTACTTGGAAATAGGTGGCAGACATGCAAAATAGAAGGTTCTATTTTTAAGTTATAAATCATGCATGTCATGCAAAGAGGAATTCTAGGAGGAATATTGCTATTTGTTTCCATTTTCATAGCTTCCACATGCAGGAATTCATTTAAAGCTTCCTATTTGTAATTTCCCTTTATACACTATAAATAGAGGAAGAACCTACGGGTTAAATGATCGGAATTTGTAATCAACATTCTTGTGCTCCAGACTTTGAGTTGAAACCCTTGATATATTTCTGCAAGCAGAGAAATAGAGAAGAGGTTTCCAGAGAAATTTGTGTCAACGATGGATTCGTCTTTTATTTCTTTCTAGATCTATTCGCATAAACTTTGTGTTATTCTAGATCTAGATCTGAAAGTTTTCTTTTCTTCGAATTCTATATTTCATGATCTATTTGTTTTATTTTATGTGCATGTGATCAACTCTGTGAACTATTGATTGAGTTGCACATCTTCTCTCCTTTCTTCCTGCTTTCTATTATTTTCCTCTTCTACAGATATTTCCTTTCTCTTAAAGCTACTTACTTGCTCCAAAATTGCCTAGCTATGGTTCATGAGCTATGCAATTAAAGTAACACCAACAGATAGGTACTAGGAAATATAATTTACAAAATCTTACACGGGAGCCTCACCGGTAAATGAGGGAGATTTATCTCATGACTACCTAGGTTTTCAGCTGTGCAGAAAATCTAGCCAACAAGAGGAAAAATTTTGAGGCCTTGGAAAAGAGTAATTTTGAATTGCAATACTCAATATCAGATAAGTTTAAAGAAAGTTTAATAACCAATGCAAGGAGAACTTGACTTTAAGAATAATTTGTGGGGCACAAGAGAACCAAATTAATGTGGATGTCATGTATATGGCCACATATCTATGAGAACAAAACCGATAGCCTTGTAATATTTTTTGCATTGTGAAAATTTACTCTCATTCATCTAGCCTAGGTCATAAACTATAAATGTAATGACTTGTAACATTACTAATGCAATAATTGTTATCATGCAGTATTATTTGTGGATAATTCATTGCATTCATATCATTTTTGTGTATGTATAAGAGATTGTGTTTTGTTTTAAAATTTGTGTATTGTCAATACAATAGAGGAATTGTCAAATGTGGGTTTGTTTCTATTATTCTATGGTGAATGGCAGGTTGTGGGAAAAAATATTGACACTGAGCGTCTTTCCAACCTTGATATATAGTCAGAGACTCCAAGCAAATCCATGGGATGATGTGAATGAGATCCAAAGTAGTTGGCACCAAACATCGTGACTATCTACGCCAATGAAATAGAGATCCCACTTACTTGACCTAAGTTCAATTTTGTGAGGAATAGATAATAATACTTATCCATCAGTGGTACATTGGAGTGAAACATGTTTGATCCTTTGATCCTTTGTTGAGTAAGGTTAATCTAACAAAAATTATCATGTATCAATTGGGGTAAAATAAACCTAAAGCTAGAATAGTTACCGCGCTCGCTCGAGTAATCATTTTGACACTTAGGGAGAGAACTCTTAGTACACTATAGAAGCCCCTCTTTGACCAAGCCAACTTAAGTTATGAGAGGCCCTTCTTACAAATGTTATCATCGTTTATTTATGTGTTATAAATTTTGTGTTCCACAATCTTATCCTCATATGCACTCTAAACTCCACAATTTTTACACATTTGCAATCAATGTTGGCAAAGCCTGAAAAAGCTGAAGTTGTGGATACCCATTCCTCATGTTGGGCACATTTCATTCTCACAGTCTAAGTCTTAATACCACTTCTTCTTTAAAAGAGGAAAGTTTCACGATGTGGATGCGCCATCCATTTTAATGCTCTATCACTTTACTAGGCAGTCTTTTAGTTTAACATTCTTAACATTGTTAGTTATTTATCTAAGTACTAGACCATCCTACGTCTACAAATTATTGATCTTTATCTTCTAATTCACTTTGTTTAAATTTTAGGCAAATCTTCGTAAATTCCGTTTATTACTCTTCCATATCTTAAGCGAGAAACTTTGAAGGATATAATATTTTGAAGTGGTACACCAGATTCGTCTCTTAATAACGTTCATTTAACATGAGTTAACTTAATCAAAATCTAGTATCAAGTTTACCCCTCTTATCTCAACATTCACTTTGTTGATATTTGGAAGGGTCTCTTTTCAGTTAGTTGCCACTAACTTATTTAGCATTCATTTACTAAGTGTTGAGTAATCAGATTGGGCGTTACATTGAAAGAAACTCATTTTATCTTAACATTCACTTTGCTAAGAGAAAAGTCAAGTCATCTAATTTTCTTTGGTGTAAAAGGTCTTCCATCTTAACATTCACTTTACTAAGGGTTGAGTAAATTAACCTTCATTTCTAAATTCTTTCTTAGCATTCACTTTGCTAAGTAATCAAATATTTTCACTCTTCCATTTAGCATTAAATTTTCTAAGGGTTGAATAATCCGCTCTCTTCCATATTAACATTCACTTTGTTAAGGGTTGAGAAATCAATCACAAGTCTCTTCCATCTTAACATTCACTTTGTTAAGGGTCGAGAAATAAATCATAAGTCTCTTCCATCTTAACATTCACTTTTGTTAAGGATTTGAGAAATCAATCATACGTCTCTTCCATCTTAGCATTCACTTTGCTAAGGGTTGAGTAATCTAGATTTTTCCAAAATATTTCTTAAACTCTTTAGACTTTTTTTCCCAATTAGCATTCACATTTTGCTAAGGGTTGAGTCATTGAATTTCATTGTTAAAAAATCTTCCATCTTAACATTCACTTTGTTAAGGGTTGAATAATCAATTGTAATTTCCCTAAACTCTTCTATCTTAGCATTCACTTTGTTAAGGTTGAGTAGTCGATCAATTTAATTCCATAGTCTTGTATTTTGGCATTCACTTTGCCAAAATATAAGCACATCAAACAAGTTTCACCATTTCCATGTTCCCTCTTTTCACAAAATGGTGGGAACAAGGCATCAAAATTATGATCCCTTTTCAGAAGTAAAGGATCAAAATCCTTTTCACATTAGTTTTGATGAAGAGGATGAATACCAACTAGAGGATCAACAAAATAATGTTTCCTACATAGAAGAAAAAAACAATTTTGAAGGGATCTTATGAAAAATAAAGACCAATTACTTCTCCATTTCCTTGAAATGGGACTTAAGTTGCCTTTGGATTTTGATGATGAGTATTTGAAAAATTTATGAAGCCAACCTAAAATAAATAAGGATACTCCACTTGAACCCAATAAGAACAATGAGGTTGAATTAAAAAATATTAAAGATAATAACAAAGGAAATTAATGCTTTATCCTTGAGCCAAATCAAGATTTGATAAGTCAAATCAATGCAATGGCCAAAAAACTAGCTCTGCATGGCTTCTAAAGTCACTAATAACATGAGAAATGATGAAACAAAGACAAAAAGTGATAATGAATCAAAAACAAAGACTGAACCAGAAAAGGAGACAACCAATCCACACATTGACAATATTCCCAACATTCCACAAATTAACTCACCATTCACTCAAGAATGGAAAACAATGAAAGATACAATCTCAGGAATGCAAAACAAAGCAAACAATTCAACTTCGAGGAGATGTTCCCTTATCCATTCGATAAGGAAATCTTGTGATTACCTTTTCCTAGACCTTTGAAGTTTTGAAGTTTGAAAAATATAAGGGAAAACATGACCCTTCAGAGAACATGTAAAGGAATTATTTATGGCTTGTCAGGAGGTAGCCTATAATGATGTATACCTCTTATGACTATTTTTGAAAATATTGTGAGGAAAATATTTGGATTGGTTCCTACATCTCCCAAAAGTTTGATCACCACTTTTATGGACATCTCGAAGAAATTTGTTAATAATTTATGCTTTAATCTTGATTTAGAAATTACCATGATGGACTTGTTTAATGAAAAAAAACAAAAAAATGAAAACTTTGCACAATTCTTACAATGATGGAGAGGAATCACTAGTCAATTCCCATGTTCCAATTCCATGAAAACAGTTAGTTAGTATCTTTATACCAAAATCTTAACAATGAATTTTCCTTTCATATGCAAGATGCATTACCTCAATATTTTTGAGGAAGTTATCGAAAAAACTCAAATAAAAAATACCTCATTGCAAAAGGCTTAATCAAGCCTCATTCTAAGGATAACAATCACACCAACAACAATAACATAACAACAACACTCATCAAGATAAATCCAAATATGTAAATCACAATCAAAATGTCATCAATGACGGCGTAAACTGATAACCACAATGTACACAATGTGCAAAATAACCAAACTAGAAAATCTAAATCCAAACAAGCCATTGTGGTGCCTAGTAAAGAAGCTCCCCCTCCTTGTGATAATAAGTGAAGAAACTTTACACCATTAGGGGAGAGTTTTTCAAGTGTTTTACGACAACTAATAAGTGCTAACATGGTCACTTATCCTATCAAAAATCCCTGGGTCAAAGGGGAACCAAAACCATCTTGGTACAAGGAAAATGAGTATTGTGATTTTCATCGCATCAATGGTCATCATATAGATCATTGCATGAGGATTTGCCACTATATTCAAGACCTCATTGATAGTGGAGACATCACGGTCAAAATCCCTTCATCTAATAAGACACCTAACAATAATTTAAAGGTGTTTTCAAACCCTTTTCCTAAGCATGACATGAGTGGAAAAGCTACTGAAAAAGGTCAGTCATCAAATAATGTTGACTTTAATTCAATCATATCATTTGTTGAAGAAATTCCCAATTCCATTGCTACCATTAAGTTTCAAGCTCCTACCAATGCAGTGGCCACAAGACAAAAGAAGGTTTGGGTGCCCGTAATGAAGAAACCATCAACCTCCTCTACACCTCAAGTGTCTACCAATCCTATAGTTCCTAGCAATCCTAAACCAAAAAACAGTACTAAAGCTTCCACATCTGGTTCCTATGACCTTATAAGACAATTGGAGATGATGCCAACACATATCTCTCTCATGGAGTTACTCAAGTCATCACTCGCTCTACAAAACATCATTACTCATGCTTTGCAAGAAGCACATGTCCCTAAGGACATTAATTCTCATCAGTTCCAAGCATTACTTGCCAATATTTCACCAAACGGCTCTATATTGTCATTTGGTCCTCAAGACCTACTAAAACCCAATCTTCATAACAATAAATCTCTATATATTGAAGCCATATATCACCCACCATAAGGTTAAAATACTCCTTATTGACAAATGGTGCTACTCTAAACATTTATTCTATGAAGATGCTAAGATGTCTTGGTCATACAGAAGAGATTCTAGGAGCTAATGTTATAACTATATGTGGTTATGACAACAATGAACGAAAATTTGTTGGAACTATCACCCTCTCCATACAAGTGGGCCCATGGATGCTTGAAACCCTTTGTCATGTCATTGATGTAGATACTTCATATAACATCCTTCTAGTCCGGCCTTGGATACACACAATGCAAGTTGTGCCCTCCACATTTCATCAATGTATCAAGTTCCCGCATGATGGAAAAGAGTTTACCTTACTCACAGATGAAAAACCCTTTGGATATTGTAAGCTTCTGGAAGTAAAATACACTCATGCAAGTTATTGTCCTTCCATGGATATATCTGTTGAACCCCATGTCATACCTGTTACTGATAATGTATTGATCCTGACACACTTTTTTCAATCCCAACCCTCTACATCTAGTTCACAACCATCTACATCCAACTCATAGCATGAACTCAAGTTTTCTCATAAAGGTCTTGGTGAGTATACTCTAGAGAATGCATTTCATGTTGGCAAGCTTTCGTTGTCTCCACGTAGCTATGGACGACCCAATACACCCCACCTGAAAGAAGCTCCCTTCCACCTGCTTAGAAATACCTTATGGAAATGGTATGGATATTTGGAGGATGAACACATTCATGGCTCTAATGGATCTTGGTTATACAAGGATCAGATGGTTGATTGCTATGAATCTTCAGACTACAAAAAATCCCACAAGATGATGAGAAATATGAATTGGAAGGGAAGAGGATTAGGTCCATGAGAATAAGGTTTGTCTCAAACCTGTATTGTATGAAGAAAATCTATATTCATCATGGTTTAGGTTATGAAACATTTGGTTTCCATGCATCTTGTAGAAGGAATATATTGTGATCACCATGCCTTAAATTAGCAAGTTATTCATCAACATCAGATCAATCAACCTCTTATCTCTCTATCCGTATTCTAATTTTCAATTGAGAATGTACTTTTTATTATTTTGGCCTATTCACTTGAGTGACCATTAGATAAACATTGTAAGATTCCTTTTTCCAATGATAAGAGAAATACTCACTCCCTAGGAATATGGAAGGTCACAAGTGATGATGAAAGGTGAAGAGTCATGTGGGGGGTAGATGAAAGGACAGATTGTAATGCTATAAATTGGAATGGCTTCTCCATTCCAAGGGGTTGAAAATTATTGATTGAGTGTATTTTGTTGAGAGTTCTACTTCTACATAAAGTAATAAAATTTACAATTCTTCAATTTCTTATTTATGTTCCTCTACTTTCTCTTTTCCAACTTTGCATATATGATAATCTTGTAAAACCAAGAAAGGTGTTTGCACCATTGATGACATAGTGTGAACATATGGTTTGATTATTAGTATTTTTAAATAATACATGAGTGTGTATAATTAGTTGTCATGTATAACTCATAGATAGCACTGTGGGAGTATGACTAGGGATTCGAGGAGAGATATGAAGATAATGTCATGAGACTTGAATCCATGATTGAAGGAGTAAGAAATTGTATAAATTACCCTCCAATATTCAATACAAATTGCTCCATTATTTCCTATATTCTATTTGTTTATATATTTTCTCTATTTTCATGTGTTGATATCAAAGTATTGTATTTTAATTTCATTATCAAATATAGATTTTTGATGTCATCTAATATCAAATCATCCTAGGAAAATTCATGAGAGTCATTTTAGGAAAAAAATCCAACTTCTAGGATGCAAATTTGATATTTTTTATGCTTCTATCACGATTTTCTGAATTCTAGTTTTATGACACATAAATCACCATCAATTGCTTTGATCACCTTTGATTCTGATCCCGATCGCTGACGACTATTATTGATCACCAAAAAATCTACCTGATCACTGAAAATTTCTCCTGCAGATTGATAGCCTCTGTGGATCATGTGTAGTCAACTTCCAATGACCAGTGATTCGATTGGGTTGCCATGATTCTATTTCCAATCGTAATCAACTCACTCTGGTTGCCTTTGACCACTATGTAAAAAAACATTGAGTGATTTCCTACATTAAATTTCTCTGATATGCGTTATTATTTTTCTTAAAAATAAAGTTGAATATTATTTTAAGGGTGCATTTATGAATTTGTTTGACACCTATCATAGAATATTCCCTTTTGATAAATTTAATGGATTGAATTTTCACACATGGTAGGTGAAAATTTAAATGTAACTAATTAACAAAAATATATGGGGGATTGTAAATGGAAAAGAAATAGAACCAACAGATGTTGTAAAATTTCTATAATGGAAAACCAAGGATAACAAAGTAAAATCCATTATTGGGCTTACTTTATCAGAAACCGAGTTGCATTATGTAGACTTAGGAAAAACTTCTATGGATATATGGGATTTTTTAAGTTAGACATTTTGAGCTAAGGATGTGAATTCTATATTCACACTTAAAATGTAGGTATTCAAGTTCAAAATGAATGAGGGTGAAACTATTTCAAGTCACATTAATGAACAAAAATCTATTCTGAGACAGCTAACAAAAGTTAGTGCTCAAGTAGATGATGAAGATGTAAAATATGTTTTATTCAATAACATTCCTCCAAAATATACTAATGTAGTTTTTTCTCTTTGCCAAATGCTATCTCAATCAATTTAAGGTATGATTTATGCACTACTACCTAAGGATAAAAAAACAAAAGAAGACATTGAGGAAAAAATGTGCTTTATATAAAGAAAAAGCATTTTAATTCTTCAAGAAAATAATAATTAGAACATTTTTATTCTAATAAAAAGGGACACAAATATTCTTTCTGTACTATTTGTGCCAAGGATCTTATATCAAATAATCCCAAGATGGATAGGGCCTATGTAATTGATGAGGAAAGAAATGAAGAAGTTGAGCCTAAACAGAAGGAAGATGAAGATGACTACCTAGAATGAGTAGTGACTCATGGAGGTTGGAGGACAACGAGGATGGAGGAAAAATAATCCTCTCTCGTTAGTCACTAGTAAAGAGATTTCTTTATTGTATTGGTGATCATTTATTTTGATGCTTTCATAGTGTTTTTTATTTCAATGTGTGTTGTAGTAAATATAAAAGAGAAGGGTAATTGTTATTCATAGTTAAGAAAATATTTTCCTATATTTTTTTCCCTTTTGTAACATGTGAGTGAGGAAATATGTACGTTGCTACAGAGTGGTTAATGGTTCCACTAGGAAACCTATAAGAGTTGATGGTACTCTTTGAAAACAATCATATTGTAGAACATCAATAGGGACTAGATAGATCTCACCCATGTTCACACTAAGTGGGTGAATATTAGGAGATTTTTGTCCATAGTGTCAACATATGGTTTAAATTTTAGTATTATTCAAATAATACATCAGTGTGCACAATTATTTTTCATGCACAACTCATAGATAGGGGTGAGGGAGTATGACTAGGGACTAGAGGTGAGATATGGGGATAATATGATGAGACTTGACTCCATGATTATAATTTCCTCCCTTGTACTTTATAAAATCATTATGGCAGGTTCAGTGGAGTTTTCCTATGTTATCCCCAGCCTATTGGCCATCCCACATAATTATATTAGTTTACATTCAATAATGGGAGCCTTCCCATACACAAGAAGGACGTGGGTTTTATCCTGTATTTTTGGTGAAGACTTAATAATTTGCAACATGACAAATTATTTTTCAAATTTTTTTTAATGAATCCACAAGGGATAGATCTACCTTCGTGCACCCATAAAGATCTATAAAAATACAAAAAATATATTTTCAAAAAATCCATAAAATTTTGAAAAAGTTGAAAAATACCAAAAAATTTCTATTTGAATGTTCAAAATCCTTGTTGTAATCCTATTGAGGAAATCTACAATTTTCCAAATTTCATTCCTTTCTAAGTGCTTTGAGGAAAACTGGAAGAAAGAAGCTACATCTGATTTGATCATGCAGGTGGCATTGTTGACTCCACATTCAAGACGAAACAAAGAGATAATTTTAGACTTCCCATTGTACCGGTAAGAAGACAAGTTCCTGAAAATCCTCTTGAAGGTCATACTGAAGAACCAATTGTTGAACCACTAATCCTCACTCCTCTTGAAAGAGAAAGAGAAGAAGAACCATAAGAAATAATGGTTGCACTACTGCCATGGGGACAAAATACTGGTCCATTGGCTTTAGCTCTACCACTTCATGAACTTCTAAAAGGATCACAAAAGAACTTTCCCAAATTCTTTGGAGATGGAAAGCAATGTCCATATGATCATATCACAACCTTTCATCACATGGAATTCCTTGGAGTACAACATGAAGATGTTGATGTGTGGTTATTCATGGAAACATTACAAGATGTCGCGGCAGGCTGGTTCTATTACTTGCCCTCATGCTCAATTATTGATTGGGATGATATAAAAAACAAATTTGAAGAAAGATTCAAGACCGCAGAGATGCTCACACCCTCCTTTCTCAACTTACTCAAATGAAGAAAGAACCACAAGATTCCATGAGAGATTTTGTGGAAAAATTCAATAAGTTGATCAAAAAAATTCCTGATGTTGCTTGTTCCTACTATGGATAATATGAAAAGGTTCTTCGTTAATGCTCAGATTGCCTGAAATTAGTTTCATACTACAGAGAGTTCAACCAAAAAATTTGGACAACACTCAAGAAATTTCCATTGGAGTGGAAGATGACCTGATCATGTCAAGGGAAGATCAAGAATCCTTCAACGAAGGATAAAGCCCAATGTTCCAAAGATGAAAGAGTTCAATCCACTTTGCAAAAGTTGGCCAATGATTTGACAATGTTGAAGAAGGAAATTTCCCAACATGCATCATATAAGAACTAGAAGTATAAATCAAATTACAGGAGATCACCTGAAGGATTTCCTTGGAAGCTCCACCAGTCAATGCAATATGCGAGGCCAATGAAGATGAAGGAGAAGAAATTGTTGAATCAAAAATTGAAGAGGAAGGAGAAGAAGAATGTGCTAGGATTAGGTATTTTGAATTCTCACCTAATGAATATTTTGAAGAATCTATAGACAACTATTGTTGTGTAGTGTTCACTCGATCACAGATAGAGAAAGAGGGATCTTCTTTTTCTTCCCAAACTAAGAATTTAGATCTTCAAGTTACATCTATACAAAAAATAAAAATGAAATGAGGATCATTGATGACTGCTTCCATGGGATCATCCAAGAGGAAGCCCAAGACCATCTCAGTCAAGAAACCTTCTGCCTCTATGGGTAAGTCTCATTCATCTTCTCTTGACAAATCAATGATATGTTTTTGTTGATCCTAAAAATACAAATCCTACCCTTGTTAAGGCTGCCATAGTCCCTGATGTGATTACAAATTCTCCACCTTTTGACATCATTGACCATGACAAGAAATCCAAAATTTAAATTTTTGAGCTTGAGTACATGAGAACCCATCCCAAGAAATTTGATAGGCTAGTCCATAGTTTATCAAAGGAAGTAGTTCAAGTTCATGTTCCAAAAATGCCACCACCAAAGAACTACCTCCCACCCCTCTCATATCCACTTCTCTTAATTATCTTGCTTCCACATCCTCCACCTCTGGGAAGATATAACCTTTCTATATAGCCTTGTTGGTCAATGGGTACAAACTGAATAATTACATCATTGACTCTGGTGCTTCCGACAACATAATGCCTGCAAAATTTGTTAAAGCTCTTCGTCTTTCTCTCTCTATCCTACTAATGGCCATTGTTACTCTATGGAAATGAAAGATGTACCTTTAATTAGCCAAGTTAGGAATGCTCAAGTGGAATTTACGGATTTTCCTGACAAGAAGATCACAATGAGAATTCTTGTAGCGGACATGCCAGCCTCATATGGTATGTTGTTGAGCCAAAGTTTCTGTCGAGACGTTGGTGGAGATATACATATGGATTGGTCACATGTAATCATTCTAGTCAATGGTAAAATGAAGAAACTTCTTCCCATTAGGAAAATGAAGTACACCATGTTCAAATTCCTGATGACCCAAGAGTGGATATCCTATTTCAAGATTCAAGGTCTTACAATTTTTTCATGACTTTGAAAGAAGATGTTGAGAACTTCCCATGTTGATGGAAGAGTATCCAAGTGTCACAAAGCCAGTCAAAGAGCATCATGGTGACTTGATGGAATCATAATTTGAAAGCATGTACTTCCCACTGGATGTGAGCATGAATGGATTTTCTCCACTGGATGTTGATGATGGTCATGTGAGTCTTGAATTACAACAAAGCAATCTCAAAGTGATGAGAAATGCAGATCAAGAAGAAGGAGTGATACCAAGTAACTTCTTATCAAGTGAGTTCAATGTTTCAAACCATGTTCTCAATGTTTCAACATGAGGTTCCATTCAACAAGTATGTTTGTGAATACGAAGACTTCTCTTTCTCATTGGAAGAGAATGATGCCTTGGTGAGTTGGTGGTGGGAGAAGGGATGCAAGAATGAACAAGATGTTTCAGCCCTTTGAATTCAAATCCACTCAAGAAGATGATGATTTCATCACAGAAATGGACTCCCTAGTTCTTGGTGGTCAAGATTGGGAAAATGACAATATAAATATTTCAGCTCCAATTTTGTGCTCATTCCCCTTTCATGAGGATAGAGACATTATCAACAAAAAATGGATAGATGGAATGGTGTTTGATCCCAAGGCTGATTTTTGTTCAAAATGAAAACCTTCTCAATAAGGAATGTGTGGATAAGATCATGCTTACATCTTTCAAGATCAACTCCACTCAAAGAAAAGGTGATTTCACCATGAATATGGATTTCAAATCTCAAAATGAACAAGATGGAGAAGATGATGATTGGTCATACATTTCCATGTTGCATGCCCAACCTTGAGCTCATTCTCTTTCCAAGATAATGAAGCAATATACATTCCACACTATACATAGGAACAAGTTAAGAAAGAGGTGTGCGTGAAATAAGATTGCTTAGACCAATTGAGAAACATGGAACATCAAGAGGCTAGTGATAATGTTGAAGCTTCCAAAACATCTATCGAGAATCAACTTATGAAAACAATGGTCATGAAGTAGATGAAAAATGAAGAACAAATTCCTATCAAATTTCATAGGCCTCAGTATGAAAATAATAAATTGAGTATGATCAAGACTCATCTTCACAATAGTAAAGGAGAATTGACAATTGGAATGAACTTGAGAATCAATGAAAATATGGAAAGAAGGTTCCAAAGAAACAAAGGAAATGAAATAACTAGGTGGGTCATCAATTGCAATAACAACCATGTGAGAGTTCTCAATAAATTTAGAAAAGGATCATATTTTAGCGATATTGTCAATGGATTTGCTGAAGAAAGGCATTTGGTGATACCTGTATATGGGTAAGCACATAGTTTGAATTGGTGCTTCAATGAAAGTGGGTTGTCCCCCACATGTACATAGGTGATTTAGGTTGTTTTTCTTGTTGTGTTGTGTGTTTCCCTTTTTGTTGTGTGTGTTTCCCTTTTTGTCATATGTGTTCTTATTTGTAGCATGTTTTCTTGTTGTTTAGTGTAGTAAGGAGCTTGACTCTATTACCCAATTTAATAAGGAACTTGTATGCTTACCCAAGAGATTCTGAGGTTCTCTATTTCCCTTTACATTCCAATGTCCCAATAGAAAATGAGTCAAGATCCAGTTGTTTTCATGTATTTTTTCAAGCCCAAAAATTTCAAAAACTTGAGCCATGACAACTAAGCCAAATGTGAAAATTTGTCTCCCCAATCTTCCCAAACCTCTCTCCCAATCATTTTTTCTTCCATGTCATGATCATCCCAACCTTGCAAGTTATCCTAATATGTTTAAAAATCATGTTCAGGTATTTGAAATGGTTTGACAAGATCAAATCTTTCATTCAATAAATTACTTTTGAAGAATAGTTCTCCGATAGGCCTAGAAAGCCAATTTTGGCAATTTCAAGGAAGGTGTGCATCCTATGGGAAGGTTCCAAAGGATAATAATAAAATAGAGGTGGTATTGGATATCCAATAAGGTTTTAGAAGTGATTTAGGAATATTTAGGGAATATTTGGAGGTTTAGGGACATAGATTGTGCAAACAACGAGGTTTTTCAGGTGTAAGGAGTGAGTGGTCAAAATTGGAAGTTGGACTTCACTGGATGATTTCAGTAGATCTGTAAGGACATTAGGAGGAAATAAAATAGGAATTGGAAAAATTAAATGAATTATCTACATGGTGGAATCATCAATTTTTTTTCCAAAACCTAAGCGTTTCTCAAGACATATCCCAATGTTTACAGGCACACCTGCTGTTATCCCAGAAGAAAAAGGAGCTGATTTTTGGATTTTAAGGTATAATTTAAGTATGAAACTGATATGCCATTGTTCTTGAAATGTTATTTTAAGTCAAAATAATATAAATTTTCATGTGAAAATACCATTTGGAGCTCTGATAATTGTGTCGTATGATTTAACAAATATTGAATATTGTGAAATCCTAGATATTGCACAATCACATATGATAATAAAGAAAAAAATAAAATCGCAATAATCCCAAAGTTGTAGTATGAAATTAGAAAACATAATGGAATAGGAAGGTAGATTAATGCAATAAAAGCCTAATTTTGATATGAATCAATCAGAATTGTTACTAGGGCACCTGGAAAATTGCTCGAACAAGAAAGGATTAATGCCTAGTTACTATATACATTATGTAGGCGCGCTTTATGACTAAATGAAAATCTTAGGAAAGTGATTTCTTATAATCCACATAAGTGGTCACTAACCTGTCATTAATATAGTTCACATGTATATTACTACAATGGGAATCGTTGTATTTTTCTTCTTGAAATTCTACAAAATCAGATAAAGTGACCATCCTACAAAACCCAAAACACATCAAATCATCAGAAGAAAAATGTCCATGATAAATGGGGATTTAGACTGAACCCAGATGGTCTAGTTTTTTAGAAGTATGATTTCCAAACTTATAAGTAACTGTAATTATAATTACACTACATTTTCAGACTCCATGTAGTTCTTGTGTACCGAAAAATGTCGACATGTGTGTGTGCAAGAATCATGCCCTAGGAGGCCCTTGTGCAAGTGCACTGTGATAATGAGAAAGCTAACTAGATGTACTAAATGTAAGTAGATGTTGTGGATGGAAAAATGAAATTCCCCTCCTATGAAGTGTATGTAGAATGAATGCAGTCCCTTTTCCTTTGAATGACTAGCTAGATGGATGCCTTTGATGCTCTTGAAAATGCCTTTGGATGCAACCTTAGGTGATGATAGTAGATGCTTAGAGTTTGGTCCTTTATTTTGGTCATATACCAATTTGTATTTATATGATTATCTTAGTTGAATTTTGTAATTGACAACATAAAAGTCTGACCCATAAGAAATCCCCAATTATTCCCAAAGGCTATGACAAAGGCCCAAAAGACTGTGAGTAAGATACAAAGAGGTCAAGGGCGCCCTAAAGGGGATGAGGGCGCTTGGCGAGACTGGCATCCTTGTTGGGCGCTAGTGTTAAAGTGTCATAGAAAGATAAAGTAATAAAGTATGTGAACCTATGGTTGTAGTAGGGTGTAGAAGACTAGAAAGAAGACAATAAGTGAAGAAAAAACACCAAAGACATTAATTATTTACTAGTTTTCTTGCTTAGGAATCATATGAATGCAAGTATGTGATTAGGACCTATAAATGTACCCAAGTGTGTGATTTTGTGTCTACATTTTCCCCCACTTTATGTTTTTGAGTGAATACTCAATAACATAAAGTAGATAAGAGATGCATACATGATAACCATGTAGATTGATGGCGAAAAATGTGCCGAGTGGACAAGTGAAAGCGTGAAGGGAATAAAATGAATCATGGAAGTTAAGGAAGAGGAAGTGACCCTAGGGCATGAATCAATGAGTGTATGTGTTGTACGTGTTGTACCTATTGTTGTGCTTGATGAAGGTTTAACTTCTTGTTGCATATTAAGGATGAACCTGCAAAATTAAGAGCAAAAGAAGTAGTCAAAGTCATGTATATATGAAATTTTTTAATCCAAGCATGTAAAAGTATGTAAATGAGAAAATGTGAAAAAGGAAAGTGTGCACCTGATCCGTGATGAGTGAAAAAGGGATTAGAAACTGTCCTGAACTATGTAGAAGAGTGAATTTTTGGGCGATCTCACCATTTTTTTAGTGTAAGATGTGAGACCTAAATTTTTTGGGTGATCTCATGCCAAGTCCAAGTTTTTTGGGTGATCTCATGCCACGAAAAAAAGAGTGTTGGGGAGAAAGGTCTATTTTTATTCTCCATCCATGACTACTTCCCAAATTTATACACCACTACAGATGGTGTGATCCTACTTTTGTTCTTGTGATTTTTTCCAGTTTGATTAAGGAGAAAAAGGAGATATAATGCATTCTGATTTCTGGAGGATTGTGCATGTACTATGAAAACTACTCTATGAAATGTTGAAAACTGTGTGCCCTAATCTGAGAAAGTAACTGTAACTTCCCCTGCTCATAGGTTCCTAGGAAAAGGTCAGGAGACCCATGGCACTAGTGTCTGTATCTGGGCACTAGTGTTTATGTTGAACTGAGGACCTAAGTCAAAATGGGTCATTATAAGACTATATATTGTTATGTTCTTATATTGTGCAGGTCATAAATGTATGGCTCTGTACTATTGTTGGGGTGACTGATTCACCCAATGTATTCCCCCTTTGTTTGGGGTGCATGTGATGTCACTAGGATATTGTGAGCCCAAATGAGAGGACCAGATGATGTCTGATCTGAAACTGATATCCCTATATGGGGAGGGAATGTGCATGGTAGAAACCAAGGCACATGCAAACAAAGTGGCTAGAAATATGTGTTAGTAGAAAAAGTGACAAACATGCTATAGAGAAGACAATGTAAACAAGTAGTAGTGCATAAAAAGTAGACCATGAAAATTGGTTTTCAAACATGGGACATCACTCACAATGTCACAAGACAATCAAGGCCAAAGTGGCCAAAAGCATATAGCAATAATTATTAACAAGACATAGGGCAGAGCCCACAAACAATGGCATATAATGGAAGACAATGAATATCAAGCAAAATGTATCAGACAACCATGGTGGTAAATAGTTCCTGCAAAGAAAATGTTATACAAAAAGCACCCATTAGCATGTTAGAAAGATAAAAGTATGTCAAACCATGTGTGTAAATCTAAGGAATAAGTTTTGTGCTAGTAAAAATAGGAAGTAGTATGAATGGAAAAATAACACCTTATAGTGTATACAAATTAGATGCCCCTGGGAGCCTCAGTGGGACTATGGTAAGAGGTACAGTGCCAAACATCATTATGCTTGCATGTAAATATCTATGTAAATTTTACATTCACAACTAGAGAACAAGTGAATGTGCATGTGTATATAGAAAAGATAATGACATAAAAAGTATTTGTCTAGCATGTGAAACAAAGTGTACATGTGAGTATAAATAAGCAAGAGTAAATGTACAACCAAGATATGTAGTATGTTGTGAATGAGTGAAATGGAATGATATGCAATGTGAATGTGATAGGAGAAGTGTGCCCCCCGAGTAGATGTGTATGATGTATGAAATGAGGTTCATTTATAAAATACCCCTTGACAGTCAAGAATGAACCATAGAACAAGATTGTGTCATGGGGAAATGGTTTTGAACGATGTGTATGCTATAAAGATTGTAGATCAATGAAGCATAAAATAAAGTATATGAATGTGGTGAGGTTCATTTTAGATTTAGACCCTCAATAATTTGAGTATGTATGGAACTAGAGTGCATCATAGGGTAATATGATGTGTGAGAATAGAGTAGTAGAATGATGTATCGTGAAGCGCAAAGCATGAAATGTGTAGTGTGTGAGGTTCATGGATGTAGTATGCCCTCAATATTCAAGTGTGAACCTTAGCACAAGAGTGCATCATAGGGTAATGAAGATACAAAAAATGTATCAAAGGGGGGTTGAAAGTGCTTAGAAAGATGAAATATGAAGCACAAAATGTTAAGTGTTGATAGTAGAATGTTAGAGACAATTGATATTGCTAGAAGGGGGGGGAAGAGTAAGCATGATGCCCCCCAAGTGTCCAATGATGGAGATCTATGTGTGACATGATATTATGTCATTGTAGGGAAGATTAATTTGTGTTGTGATAATGAGAGAGTGAATATGTATAGTACAAGCAATAGACCATGCCATATGGTGGATTATGACATGTGTCTTGGCCATTAAGATAAGGACTAGTTTTATGACAAAAATGATTAGCTGCTAAAGTGGGATTGCGTAGTTTAAAAGATGGAAGTTGAAAGAGGCCTGTCTAGAGTTTGTTGGTCTTGACTTAGTGAGTGGTTGCTTATTTGGGATTGTAACGTGATGCAGAAGAACTTGGAGGAGAAGAGGGTGGACTGATTTTTGGAGGCAGGTTTCTTAGTTTTACTTGGTGATGTTGTAGATGACTTGAGTAGGAGGAGGTGATGGAGGAGATTTTGAGAGGCATTTTGAGAGGAAGGTTGCATAGGAGGCTGCTTGACTGACCGACAGAAGAAACATTAGAAGTGATGATATGATGCTCATTATACATAGATGAATAAGATTTAGGAACCCAATGAGATTTAGTAGTTGGAGATGAACATGTAGCAAAATTTTGTGTAGAAAATGAAATAAGACCATAATGCTTAAGGTATCCAATTTTTCATTTAAGAGCATAACAATCATTATCATTATGTACATTGATTCGATGATAATTGACAATATGGATGACCTTGATATTTTTCAAGCCGATAAGGAGGATAAAAATGAGTATATGACAAAATTATTAATTGATGAGTGAGTATTTAGGGAAGAATATCTTGTTTCTTAGCATTGAAATCAAATTTGAGAGGTGCGGGTAAGACTTGGGGTTCACTGATATGAGCACATGTAGAAGACATAAAATTAGGATGAGGAGAATGAGATGTAAAATGATAACTAACATGAGCTTGAGAAACATCCTTGAGATGTTGAATTTCAGATTTTAGTGAGGTAATCATGGATTCCATAGCCTGAAAATTGAAATTTATCTTGAAATAAAGAATGTAAATCTTGAATAGACTTGCAAATAGATTGATAGATGGAGAATTATCAACTAGTAAGAGACTCATCAGAAAACAATCGAAGACAACACTGACTTGAGAAGGCGATGTATCGCTAGGAAGATATATAATGTTTAGGGATTTTAGAAGAACATCTTTGCAAATTGGATATTTGAAGTAATTCATGCAAGGAGACTTGATAAGCCTTAGGAACCATGAAAGAAAAAATAGTGTGCAAAAGAAGGATTCAAAGGACCGATCACAGTTGGGGTTCACAAAATGATTTAACAAATATATAAATTATATTAAATCTAATATTAAGAGTCACATATGATAAATAATGCAATAAAGTACATGAATTTGACACAACAATAAGCTGGATAAAAATAAAACCCTAGTTTAAAGAGAGGGATATAAAGACTTAGTTGATTTTGTAATTGATCCCAAAGTATTCTGGACTGGAAAATTGATGAATAGTATGAGTAAGACTGTCGCAATTGAACACAAAAATTCTTGGAACTTTATCTGGATGAGCTAGGACTAAGAGTTCCTGGAACAAGATTGGGGAGCCTAGGCACTAGTTGACCACTGGTAGGTGCCTGTGACTATGTAAGGGCTTGAAATATAATTTTCTTATGTTGCAAGGTGTCGTTAACCTTGTTTTGTTGGTCATGCTATATGTCATTGGATGATCACAAATTTCCTTGGTAACCTGCAAAATAAATGATATCCTGTAAAACCCCAAAACACATCAAATCCTAAAAAAGAAAAGATATGCAAATGGGGAGTTAACTGACCCACAACGGTCACCTGTAACCGAGTGAACTTATGATCGCACAGTTACACTACATCTCAGACTCCATGTAGTTCTTGTGTGTGTGTGCAAATAATTGTGCCCTAGGAAGCCCTTGTGTAAGTGCATGTGATAGTGGGCATTGATGTTAAGATGTACCAATGTAAATAGATGTATGGATGGAAAAACGAACTTCCCCTCCTATGCGTGTATGTAGAAAAAATGCAGTCCCTTGTCCCTTAAATGGTGCTAGATGGATGCCTTTGATGCTCTAAGATGCCTTTGAATGTAACCTTAGGTGATGATAATAGATTCTTAGAGCTTGGTCCTTTATTTTGGTCACATAGCTTTGTATTTATATGATTCCCTTGTTTTGAATTTCATAATTAACAAGCTGAAGGCTCAACCCATAAGAAAAAAAGATTCCCAAAAGATAAAATAGGCCCAAAAGAGGGAATTAAGATACAAAGAGGTTGGGGGTGCCCAGAGGGGACAAGGGCACCTAGGCACTGGCATCTTACTGGGCGTCTGAGTATCTCATAGTCAATAAAGATAAATTAGTAAAGTATCAATTAGGTTGTAGGGTGTAAAGACCAGAATGATAAACTAGAAAAAAAAAAAAAGGCCAAAGATAGTTGTTAATTACTAGTTTTCTCGCTTAGGAATCATATGCATGCAAGTATGTGTTTAAGACCTAGAAATGTATCCATGTGCATGATTTTGTGTCTACATCATCAATTTATCTCTTGTGTAAGGGTTGTAAGGTGGTTTCATAGCTCAAACAAGGAAATAAACCTTCCACAAGGATCTTGGAGCACCATTATGGTCATAATTGTGTTAAGGAACAAGACAAATCATGTTGAGGCATATCAGGTGAAATTCAGGAACATTGTGAGGCTAGCAAAGAGATTGAAGAGGATCAAGAGATTCATTCAAATTCAATTCATCGAGAGGATGGTCATCATGAGCATGATGAGAAGGATTATTTTTAAGGAAAGATGTCATCTTAGACAATGCATACCCTATGAAGTGTTTCTAAACACTTAATCCATGCCTGATAAGGAGCTCATATCTTGCAAGTCAGTAGAGGTGGAGTTTGCAATGTTTCAATGTAGTGTGTAGAACAAGAACATGGAACTCATTCTCATTCCTTCAAGTTCCATCTGAGATTGGTATTGTTATCAAGAAAAGGTCATCTACTTCCATGAGAAACATGTGCACATGAGGTGCATGAGTTGATCTCCTTCAAGGAGTTATCTAGAGTCAAGAAAGGAAAAAGGTGTGATCTTCATTATAACACCATAGTCATAAGAATAAGTAATTATCTATGCTATTTTATGATTTCTTCCACTTGGTAGTGTTCCTAAACACTCACCTCAAACCTTGTGGTGTGGTCATTACCATCTCCTGACATCATTCCAATCGATGGCCACATGTTTAGTGGAGTGTTCCTGTGTGATCCTCAGCCTATTGGCCACCCCACAACATTTAGATAGTTTAAGTAATTTACATTAAATAATGGGAACCTCCCCATACATAAGAAGAAGGGTATTATCCCTGTATTGTTAGTGAAGACTCAATGATTCACAACACAACAATGTATTTTTCCAACACATTCCTATTTTAAGAAGCGACAAGAGGAAGAGTATTGGAGACTCTGCCATCTATCATGTTCTTGTTCTTACAATGTTGAAGGATTTGGACATGTTTGTTAGTTTGTGTCTTAGGAGTATCTTTCTCAAATTACCTCATGATATATTCTTGCCTTTTAGCTTGTTAAAATGCTTATTCTGGGGAAGTAGGAGAAAAGGACCTCACATTGTACTGAAGACGAGGTTTAAGAGCTCATAAGAAAATTTGGAAGAGGCTATCATTAGGCATATTATGTTCTGCTCATGTGGATAGGGTATTCCAATAATTTATAAAATGTTGTGTAATTCATTTTCAGATTGTTTTCAATTGATGAAAGCATTGATATTGTTTTCGAGTAGATCATGATATTGAAAATCGTTCATGAGGGACTCTAGCTCAACTATAGAATTAGGCCTCCAAAGTATGGTACCAATCAAAGTCATCTCCAGTGAGATTTTTTAGCTAGGAGTTTGGTGGCAACATATGAATTAGTTCCGATATACTCTTTGTAAAGGTTACCAAAGGCATTGATATGAAGGGTGGGATCAGTAGACACACCGTACAAGATAGAAGGAAAAAGGCCACTAATATCCATGCTAGCAATATAAGGTGATAGAGGTTATTTTTGTACTACTCTCAAGACTCTTCTTTGGATAAAGGGTTGGGTGATGGGAACCCCATTAGGATCATTTAGATATGGAGGACGCATGGTGCCCCAAGAGTCCGTTGTAGGGCGATTGACTAATTGGGCCATCTTAGCTTGCATTTGAAGGAATTAAGTCTTATTAGAAAATTTTTGTTGGATCATCCTATCAATAAGTTAAGAGAATGAGATTGATAGGGTCAGAATTAGAGGCATTCTTAGATAAACCTACTTTGGCACCTTTCCTTTTTTCTACCCTATTGTTAAGTTTTTTGGATATGAATTCAAGAAGATTCTTGATAGGGATAATTTTAGTGGCTAATATTCGTAATATGGCAAAAAAATTATTTTAGGAAAATTTGAAAAGGCAAATTTTTCGGAGCAGGTCAGTGTCATATTCACCAAAAATTTATATTTTTTTAAGGGGCCGGCTTTGCCTACATTTGAAAACATCTCCTATAAAAACCTAGGTGATTCACCGAGTAGTATACTATTAACTAGCTACTAGTTGAGGTATCAACATATCAAGTATTGTGAACTTGCATAATCTAAGCACCAATGCATAGTGCTGATCTATTTTGAAGTTTGCAGTCAAGAGACAAGTACTATTTATTGAAGGGAGATTTCATTGATGTGCGACAAGGATATTTCATTGACACGTGAAAAGGTTTTGGTTGTTGACGCATGACACTACTACTAGTGATGCATAACAATAATCTTGTTGACGTATAACATAGTATTTCTCTAACCCGCGATAAGGATATTTTGTTTACGGGAGATTTAACTTTTGTAGACATGCGACAATATTTTTGTTGTCGTGCAACAACAAGGTTGGTGTCATGTGACAACAATTTTACTGTTGTGCGACAACAACCTTGTTTTCGAGCAACAATAAGGTCTCTATCATGCAACAACAAGGTTGTTGTCGCGCAACAAAAAGGTTGTTGTCACATGACAACAAGGTTGTTGTTGCATGACAAAAACCTTGTTGTCGAGCATCAACAAGGATGCAACATCCTTGCTGACGCACGACAACAAGGTTGTTGTTGCGTGACAGAGACCTTATTATCACCTGAAAGTAAGGTTTATGTCGCATGATAGTAAACTTTCTATCGCACGACAACAACCATGTTGTCTCATGTATTCAAAATAAAAGATTCTTTTGGGTGAAAATGTTGCACACAAACCCCAATTTTTTTTCTTGTTTCGTGAAAGTGGTTTTAGGCATATTCGTCATGGATTTTCTACCTTCGATTTCACATAGGTCTCTTAAAATGAACCTTGATGCTTGCCAAAAATGTATTTTGATTCATTTTTATATTGGGGAAAATGAGAGACAAATTTATGAATATTAGGAGGATGATCAAAGGTATCATCATGTTTATTTTCTTCTTCTTCACCCTTAGGTGGGCCATCACGAAGGGTAGAAGGATTATTTCTAGGTGCTCTTATGACGCAATAGTCCATGTAAAAAGGAAACTCAACTTCAAGATGATAAGTTTCAGGGAAAGTATGCACAACAAAGTTAGAGGACCCCAGGCATAGATACTCTATGATGGAGTGATGATATGGCTGAGAACAGGTCTGAAAATTAAGGCTATAGACATAATTATCTGTGAAGAGAATTTTACACAGGGATTGATGGAAGATAGAAACATATCTATAAAGACAGAAGGGATCAACCATGAAAGTAAGTCTACACATGAGATGATGGAGTTAAGAAATGAATAAAATGGAACAGTCATGATTTCCCCTAGGCAATGGTGTCTGTGTTGGAAGGTTTTTTAGGTGTTGTGGGTTTTTGGATGCTTAGATGAAGTCAAGATTGAATGTGAGTACTTTTAACAAGATTTTATCAATCAGATGGTCTATATGATTCATGTCAGATTCCCCATAAATGTATGACATGAAAATAATGTGTCTCAATAACCTACAATCCTATATCATCTATTTTAAAAGGGTATCGAGGTAATGAGTAAGAAACACACCTAAACCATCACATAATGGATAGATTTAAAGGGAATATAATGAGCTCTAAGGTCGCATATATATAGGGTAGTAATACTTGCACTAGGTCAACCCATGGTTTTTAAGGCCCACAGTCATGATAGAGGAGAGTACCCTACTAAGATATCGGTAGATGGGTGAGGAGAGGTATGGATCAATGATAGATGAGGAAAACATGCACAACATAACTAAAATGATAGTAATGGAAAGATAAAGAGTTGATCATGAATAAGAGAACTATGCTAACTAGTATCAAAACACATGTAATACTAAACTAACATAGAAAAATGAGAGAAGGAGATGAACTAATCTATGCAAAATGACAAAGATATTTAGGGCACTCACATTTACTTGTAGGGTTGTCATTGATGCATCTATCTCTTCGGAGAAGTAGCACATTGAGAGAGAATTGCTATTAGGTGGAGAAGGGGAACACTACACATGTCCTGGACTCACTATAGATGACCCAATAGTGTAATTAAACTAACCAATAAGAAGAGTTTCTAATCCATTCCAAGCTAAGTAAAATATGAACCAAGAGTTAAGCAAGTAGATGTGAAGTTGGGGAAAAGAGTTGAGCAGATGGAAGTTCCTAATATTCAACCTTCCTTCCTATATAAATGTTTGTATGTTGTGAGAATATATATGATGTCATCACCTATTGGCGATGGCATAGGCCAATAAAAACCTTACACTGATACTATCACCCATGAGAGATGGAATCGGTTAAGGATGGTAAATGAGGTGATGTGTCATGAAAAGTGAAAAAGAATGTTGCAGGTCAAGAACATAGATGAACAAAGTGCCAAGTGGTGAGATGCAAGTAAGGTGTCATGAGTCTAAATGTGTATGAAACCTTAAGAGACAAGGATAAATAATGTAATAAAAACTAAGGAGAGGACCAAATATCAAAAATATCTATGTGTACTGTCTCTAACCCATAATGATTACATGGATATCCATTCCCCATTCTCGAAAGGCCGCTTAAGGCAGTCGCTCAAGAAATAAATGCATCAATGACTCTTATATGTACAAGGAAATTGTTAGTAACAAGTATGAAAGATGAAAAGTGAAAAATTAGGTGTATACACTCCACACAGATGATCCACCTCTCTTCCTTTCAGTTCAGATTGGTCATACTACGGTCAATATTTCCCTCATTGACAAAGGATATGCCATGTGTGTGGCCTCATTAGACTTCATTAAGGCTCTTAGTCACTCCATAAATAACTTGAAATCTACACACACCACTTTCCAAGGGTATGATTATAGATAGATGTCCCGATGGGATGCATCAGGTTTCCTATCACCATTTCCCCTATGACTATCTGCGCCAAAGTCATGGTCTTAAATTTTCCTCTATCTTATAATATTCTCCTAGGATGACCTTAGACTCATCATATGTGCATCGTCGCTTCTTCTGCATGTTAGTGTGTCAAATTTTCTCATCAGGGAGATATTTATAAGATTTAAGGGGACTCTAATCCTTATAACTATGATACACTCTAATAAAAGGGGACATATAAACTTCCAACACTCGATGAGTTATCTCCTATCCCTATTTAGGAATATCAATGCTTTAAATAACCCATTAATTATCTTTATGGAAATGTCGGTCATTAAATTGGTTCAGGACAAGCCTCCCAATCTCTTGGAGTTATATGACACGACCCAATGAAGAAATAGAATTAAAACTTCCGATCTTCCTAAAATGATCATATCCCAACTACCTACTTCCTTGAAACCTCGTTCTTGCAAGAGGGAGCCTTCAGTTCCCATAGTCATCTCATGCACACTTTAACCCCCACAAGAGCATGTGGTATGACTAGAGACTATATTTGAATCCTGTGTGGTGGATACCTCCACATCACATTATAATGATGGTTATGTTTTAGATGATCCCCACCATTGGCTAGCTATGCCAAATTTGTGATAGGTAAGTATTGTGTTACCAAGAGACTTTCTACACCAATAAACTCATGACGTAAATTTCATCCTAATACAAAGAGGAATCTTTGAGTGTAGTTGATACTTCTTCCCAACCAGGACCCTTGAGCCATAATACTCCATCTGGCATACACCTCCACACACTACCATCGACCTAGTTGACTTATTTCCCGTACAAAAGCGGATGATTGGGTTACTAGTTTTGACCATAAAGTTAATGACCTCATGGGTGATGATCTTATCTAATGTGCCTCGATTACTCAGAGATAAGTTTCTCCATCAGCATTGTCTTTACCCATTGCATCAATGCCTTCCCCACATACTATTACTAGCCCTCCACATTATGTGAGACTTCCCTCCCTACCTCTTTACCCTTATGGATCCTCATTCCTCTATGACTGAGCTATATTTTACATGACACGAGACCCAAGGGTGCAATGTTTTAGATTATAGATCCTTTGACACCATATGAATAAGCTCAAAACTAAGGTCAAATGTGCCAAACTAGAAATGGTACACAACCTTCCACTTCAACTCCCTTATTTTTTTCTCATCAAGGGTATTATGTGCATACCAACGTTGAACTGTCAGGTTCTACATAGCAATCATCTAGTTCTGAAACTTACTTCCCTTAATCAGAAGTGTGGGGCCAATTCCTCTTAGAACTAAGCCACCTTCCCCTCAACTAGATAGACCATAGCCTACCTATGAACCACTACCTCACCCTGATCCTTGTCCCTCCATGAATGACATTCATTGTGATATTCTCACCTGGTTGGAGGATTAGATCGATGACACTTTATTTTTCATGAGATCTGAAGTTCATCGTTAAGTCACTATTACACAAAATGTCATAGAGGACCTCATGACTCATGCTAGAAGTCACATCTTAAATCAAGTTGATGACATCATCAATGATACTGTATGATCTTTTACTCCTCATGGCTAGATATCTCCATATTACCTTGATGAAACTTTTTATTTCCTTATTTGGCCTAAGATCTTGCCTTCACTTGGGATCTTGGCCCCCACTTGGGGTTTCACACAATTCCTTATATATCATTTCATCCTTGCTTGGGATGATTACCCCACTTGGATTTATCATCACATACACCCATTTCCTAGATCATTGGAGACCTGAGCAATCATGATTCTCTATGTTTGGCTTGATTCACCTGGAAGTATTTCCTATTGGATCGCCAATGGATATTTTATGCATCCTCACTTAGGATTATGGTCTTGCCTGGATTTATTTACCCTATCAAACCTTGACATCCTACCTTTTATCGATGCCTATGGCCTTGTTCCATCCCCTTGGCTTCTTCACATCATGTGGGATTTGCATTCCTATCAATCTCCTTCCCACTAATTTTACCTATCTAATCACATTATCATTATTCCTGTGTACCATGGGTATTATTACATACATACATGTAGAAAGTAGAAAAATGATAAGAAAAACAACTTACACATAAAAACATCCAATATACAATATTGCCAAAATCATCTTGGTCTATCCCATGGATATATCATCAAATTAGTTTTTATACATTACAAAATGGCTCAAAATATATACATGGCTCTGGCCATCTATAATATGCCTTTTACCCTCACCCCCTATGGGGGTCTTGGATATACTTTGGCCCATGGGGCCGTATTAGTAGCTCTGGTTGTGCAGGCTATGACTCTTTCCTAGATTGGGCTTGGATCCTCTCCCTGACTCTCACCATGTGCCTCTATTTTCCTTGCATGATCCTCTTTGCTCTCACATCATATGATAGGTTGGCTTGGCCTTCCTAAACTAGGGCTCTCTTTGCCTTTAATAACTTTGCAACATCACATATATAATTACTATGGTCGTATACTTGTTACATACATTTATATACCTCTGAAAGTCCTTGATGCCTCTCCAACCAAATGAAAATACACTAACTGAGTCTCCAATGTTGCTAATGGATCCAAAATCATTGTAGTATCTATACATCTCATCATTAGATCTAGGATCTCATGGTGGGAACTCTCTACAGGGAGTGCCCACTCTACAATCCACTCTATAAAACCACAAAAGACACACATGCCACTTAGTGAATACACATACAAGAACTATTCTCAATGCATCTAAATAACATCATGAAAAACATCCCTAGATCGAGCTCCAGAGGCCTCTCCACTATGGTCTCATCATCTAGTTATGGCATCCTAATACCGATCCTCCTTGTCATCATCATAAGTTCTAGATCATATGTATTATGCCCATTCCTTGTCTAAGGGCACTAGGGTATCATGTCCCCTATACGTCTGTGGCCTGGGCCTATGTCTACCTCAAGTAGTGCATGGGCATATTTGGACCCGCAAGGACATCAGGTAACCTCTCCTGGATGAACCACATCTTATGACTCTCCTAGCCATGGTGTTGGTTGGATCCTACTAATCCCCCTATAGTATCTATGAACACCTACACCCCAGGACTCATGTGATCACCTGTATTACGGAGATCCTCCATCGGATCTTCCTCAAAACCACTAACCACTATGATTTGTGGTGGGATGTGATCATCCATGCCATGCCTACGTTGCCTATAACCATGTCCACCCACTTCCTATACCCTACGGGGATGTAGTGATGGTACCCTCACCTCTGCTCATGCGGCGTCTCTAGCATGTCAACTCCGGTAGGGTGGTAAAGGTGGTATCACCATGGGCGTTGGTCACCCAAACTGCCTCGGGACCCTGTTCACTGCATGGGTCTCCAACCAATATAAGTAATGCCATGTCAGACTCAAGTGATGGCCTCTAAGTACTTTAGGCCAAAGGCCAACTAATCCACATTTCCCATGTAAGGCTGTCATATGACATCATTGAGATCCACTTGTGTTAGTCACCAAAATGCTTTAAGTGCTCTCACTACCATGCCCTATGCCAATTAAAGTACTCTTAGGAAATCCTTCCGCTACTGCCAATGGTGTCCTATGTGGCCTATGCATCGGGAAACCTCTCATATATCCAATTTTTCAATAAATGATGGGTCCCATGACCCTCTGTCCCCTATGTCTGACCTTGTACAAGTCATGCACCAATTGTACCCATATAGTGGTGCCCCAAATGAAAAATACACCCTAGTTCCACAACATCTCTGCAAATGGTTATCAAAAATAGGGGAATGGCCCCATCTACCTTATGACACAATATCCATGCCAGAAAATCCCATAACTATTTTCTAGATAACTAGAATTCCTGTGGACTTGTATTGTGCTGAGTCAGACACATAACATACCCTCATCATATGTCTTGCTTAAAGTATCCCATATGAATAAGGATCTCTACTCTATAACATCAGGTGTCGAATCACAGTACATACGGGTCCCTCCAATGGGTAACCAAAAAATCCCATGAACGTCCTACAATGTCAGGGCCATATTCATGGTTTCATGTCCTATCCACCACTGAAATTTGTTGGACCTAGTCTCCTGTGCAACCAAAAACATCTCGAGCAGGTCTAGATCTAGTGGTATCATGGGCATCTATATAATTCCCCAAAATTCCCAGCCTTATAGTTGGGTCACCTCCACTTGGCTCAATATGGAAATCAAACCACTAAGTGAAGATACATCCACACTCCTCCATAGGTGGATCATGTGATCTCCTTGCACCAACAAAAGATGATAACAACATGCATTAAATCTGTAAACTTAATTTAACATTTGGAATAAAATATCAAATATTTGCAAACATCATATACGCTAAATCGTCCTCTAACTCATTTCATTGACCCTTGGAAAAAAATCCTTATGCCACGTCATTAGACCCTAGAAAAATTTACTCATCATCTCGATGCCATTGGACCTCATACTTTAGTGGGGCCGATGGCATTTGGCCAAAAGTGGCCGTGAATTTTTATAAACAAAATATCAAATAACGACAAAATGACGAAACACAATTTAAATCCCTCCCAGACCCACTTGTATTTTGTCCTAACCTATCCTATGAGGCAATTTTGGAAAATAATGATGCCTTAAAAAATATAAAAAATGCAAAATTACCAAATAACATATAATCTACCCAACAACATTACATGTAACAACTTACCCATAGTTGTGCCTCACCACATGCACTGCCTCGTTGTCCTCCCCTGCCACTATACGCACTCGTGCCATTTTCAAAATACGTGTTCCAATATTGGAAATGGTCTAAGCTTAGGTCCTTAATTCCATGAATCATGCATTTTAGAAGGAAATAAAGCTCCTAAATCTACTATAAAATTAAATATTTGTATTCTAAATGGTCTTACGATAAACCCAAACGCTTTCAACGAGTGCCTTTTTTAGTTTTAAGCTAATGACCTTTACTGTTAAAACCACTGCCTTGCCTTTGCAAGTGTTATGTAACATGACCCACGCATGTTCGTTTTGGTCCTATAATCATGCGCTGCACTGGGTCGAAGGCCCTTGCTTATTTTCTAGAAATTTTAATGCCATACCACCATGACAATATCTCACTTAACTCCCATTTTAGAACGTGCATCTTGACCCTTTTATATGACATCCAAATCCCAATGGGCCTCTAGCTAGGAATGCTCTTATGTATCTATTTTTACTAATGATCCTAATAGTTTTCTTCCCCTTCAGTTGTGCTTATGTCATCCTTCTGGCTGCCAGTTGATTCAACCATTGCCCAGCCACATTCCTATAAATACGAACGAAACTATCAAGTAACATTGGTGAGTAATTTCATTGTGTATCTTTCCTTTATTGACTGCCAGTATCTACTGCTTGAAATTGCATTACCATATCTATTTACTTCTGTTATCACTCCCTAATTGCATTGCAAATATTGTGACAATGCCAGTGCTCAAGTGCCACCTGGGGCATATGTATGCATCTGCATTTTTCGACTTCCTTGGACTCTTGAATACATAGAGAACAATTTCCTTTAACTGAGGGGAAAAGCTCATGAGCAAAGTTCTGGATCTATCTCTATTCTATAAAGATAGAAAAATTGGGGTTGTTGTTTGATTTCCTTCATTGCTGCAATTTAATGCCGTTATATCATATCAAAAAGAGCCCTATCTTGGAAACTAGTATTCTAGGAGTTTTCAAGGTCCTTTGGCAACTTGGGAATTTCCAGTGCCTTAAATCATTAATAGCACTCTCGGTGATGGATCCTCTTAATCCAATCCCTGTGGATCTAAAGCTAGGAATATCTTAGCGAATCTTGTAAGTACAATCATGAGATAATTTGGCAAAAAAGATTGTGGGAAGGATTGGTGATAGTTTCAATACATCAGCAAGGCATGATTTCAACCGCACACGCCATCTATGATTCTTACTTAGTGGGACGTGAAGGGTCTAGTTTAATGATTTGGACAAAAGCTTTTCCTGTATGTGATTGTAATATTCCTCAGTTTTGCTGATTTGTTATAGATTATTTCCCTTTCTGCCACGAGATTGATTCTTGAGCTGTCATCTGCGTTCAAAAGGACGCTTCATTCTAGGATAACATTTACAATCAACTAGGTAAAAATAGGGAATTTACGCTACCTGTTCATGTGTCGAAGATCTCCCCTTTTCCGATGCCACTAAAGGATTCACTGGGTAAGATCTTAGTCACTGATTCTCCTATTGGTTGGCCATCGCATAACATGCATTGCCTCTATCATCTACTCCAGCATGACCTCAGTTGAGTAATGAGTCCCTTAAAGTGGATCGTCAGTTTTATCCTACACCACCTCGATACTCATGCCATGTGGTCAAAATGGCACTCTAAATTTGGAATTCCAGAACTTTGTTCTTTCAATTCCAAAAATATCAATAAGCAAATTAAAACCAAATCACTATATAAAACTAAAATTTTATATTCAAATTCAATTGCTATAAACCTAAATATTCCAACGAATACAATTTTTACTCCCAAACTCTAAAAATGCATCATTTGTTGCATCTTGACCATCAATCTTGCCCACCTATTGCTTCCTAATTTAAAGACTTTCCTTTGCACTATTTTTGACACCTATACCAGCTTGGATGGACTCGATGACAGCTGTATGACAGGGGACATGACTGTCCTTTGGCCCCTAGCTAGGTGATTTATGTCTTATTTGAAATGATGATCCTCTAGTGTTTCCTTTCAATTTTTCGGGTTCTTCAAGGTTCTTACAACATTGATTGCACCCACACTTGGGGTTTGGAGAGATAAAATCCCTCAGGTCTTGCCTGGGTACTATTTCAGTTATAGTATAGTCCTTGGATACTTTCATTGGCTACTTATGATATCAGTGTATATCCATACTATTTATTTGCTCTTATGACCACCCCATGTTTTGCTTTGACGATCTGTGAGTGATCAACAGCTTCTGTTTATGTAAACAGGGAACGGGTCCACTTTTCATACCCTCTTCATATCTATAAAAAAAACAATTTCCTTTATGCTAGATAAGGGTCACCGATGCATCTATTTATTGAGATGGTTGCCTTAAGGGGCCTGTAGGGAATGTTGTATGACTATTCATATGGTCATTATGGGTTAGAGACAATACACATAGAGAGTATCGTTATGTGGTCCTAGCTTTGATTATCCTTGCATTAGTTATCCTTTTCCCTTTATGTCACATACAACTTGCACTCCCAACACCTTGCTTACATTAGATCATTTCACACTTTGTTCACTCATTTACTTGATCCATGACACCTCTTTTTCACTTTACATGACATTTACTATCCATGGTTGATGTCATCGCCCATGGATGATGGTATTTGTGTTAGGTTTTTCCCTTGCCAACGCCATCATCCACAAGTGATGGCATTATCTATATATGGTCACCACACCCAGACATTAAAAAGGAATGAATCCAAAATCACATGAACTATCCATTTTCTCTACTCTCTTGCACAAAATTTACATTTTCTCAATTTTACCTTGTTCATATTGCATTTTACTTGGATTAGATTGAAAACTCTTCTTGGCTGGATTATTTGCACTATTGGATCATCTATACTAAGTCTAGGATAAGAGTGATGTTCCCCTTCTCCACCAAATATCAATTCTCTCTCAGTGTGTTGTTTCTCTAGAGAGATATATGCATTAATGACCACCCCATATGTAAGTTATCTAACTCTCTTTTTCATTTTTAATAGATTAGTTCATTTCGTTTCCCCATTTCTCTATGTCAACTTAGAATTTTATGAACATAGGTGTTAGTTAGCATATTTCTTTTATATGATCAACTCCTTACCTTTCCTTTTAGTTATATTTAAATTTCATTAAAATAGTATAAAATGTGCATGATTGAATTATCTCCCATCAATCTATATATCTCCCCCATTTATTGATATCCTAGAAGGGTACTCTCCTCTATCTTCACTATGGGCCTTGGAAACCCTAGGTTGACCTAGTATATGGATTACTTCCCTCTGGATATGCGACCTTAACACTTTTTGTATCCCCTTTAAATTAACCCACTATGTGTCAGTTCATATGTGCCTCCTATTTGTTTCCTCAATACCCTTATAGAATGAAAGACTTCAGAGTGCAAGCTATCGAGATACATTCTTGGCCCACCATACAATAATATCTAGGAATTTGATCTTGCTATGTTTTTATTTAAAGAGGATGGATCCCCTTGTTAATAGATGTTGTTAGTGAATTTGAAGAAATTATGGGGCTTATCAATAAATCAAGATTTAATTTAATTTTTTTGTTTGAAAATAACAAGGATTGCTACACAAAAGGGATATTAAAATTGTTACTTAAAATTAAATACTTCCTAGGTGGAATAATGAGTGGTATGAGAAAGTAATTTTGACTGCTAGTTAATTTCATTACCATGGTATATTAGTTTTTAACCCTTATTCATCATATTAAAATTTTCTCTGAAAACCATCTAAAAATGTGCTTCAAAGATATATATTGAATACCTCTTACATATATACACACAAAAAAGGAAGAGGATTCCAAATAATCCTATATGCAAAAGCTCAAGTATAAAGTTATTTTTCTTTCAAGGGTGATTTAGATAAAACCTTTGCGGTTATGAATGCTTGATTGGAAAAGGAGAAATATAAATAATGAATCCAAAGGTATATCTATTTGGCTATGGACGTCTGGTTGGTAGCAGAACAACACTTATAGCCTTTATTTTCCTACTAAGCTAATATTCAAAAATATTTGTCTCATACTAATATAAGTGACTCAAAACAAATATTGGATTTAATGCACTTTGAATACACATAAAATTTCACTTTACTGAATTTTGTTCTTCACAGTCACTATTCGTACATTAGCTTCCACATAGTGTTGTCCTTTGGGATATTGTCAGTAGTAGGAAGTAACTACAAAAGGTTACATGCATATTTTGGGTTGCATTAGACTATTTAAAATGGTTCTAATGAGATATATTTGATGTGTAGTCCAATTATATCATATATGTCACATATTATAACACCCCTTATGCTCCTATTTTGCACCCCTTTACATTTATACACTACAAATTCCATGTGATATCACATCATCATCCTCATGTGATCACTCTTACACCTACTTTTAACACACTCACACCTTCATCATCATTTCCCTTAGTACCTCACAGTCTCCTCTTGTCATTTTGACCTCTTTTCTTGACTTTCCTATGCTCATATTTCTCTCTTAGATGGCACCAACTGTGGTGAATGTCGTGTGTCAAATGGATTTCCATTTCCAATGGTATTGACCATGGTAGATCTCTCTGGGTTAATTATTTGTCACAATCAATGACATTGACCATGAACGATACCATTAGCTATAACATATCATTAATGATATCATTAGGTTATATATGCTTGATTGTTGAGTGTTCATTCCACATTTCATCCATCATGCAATCGTTCTGCTAGTTCTATTCAAACATAATATAAAAGCTTATAAGTTCTTGAAATTGGTCTTATTTTTCTTCTTTGGAGTCTACACTTGTAGAATCAAATACTTATGGTATAAAATCATAAAATTTACTTTTACTAGGGTTTACCAATCCTTTGGACTCATATAATTATTCAATCAAGTGTATTCCTAGGCCTTATTATTATTTATTTTTGGACCCCCACATCAAATATATATCTCATAAGGTTCTTTTAACCCTTGGGGAAGTCAATGTGCCTATCTATAACCTTTCTTTCTCCTTTATTTTCATTTAACATTTGTATGTTGTGGATTTATTCATGCATAACATTATTTATCTACCATTTTCTACCTTTGCAAATTTACACAACCCTTGATATTTCTTTGAAATCTCGGATCTCTATTATAATCCTTGTGAATCTTTCCTAACAAACTCTTAGATATCTTACATTGATAACAATCCAAACTACAATATCATTATCAATACATTACAATTAGGATCTTGTTAGATGCCACTACCTTGTTATATGTATAGGATTCTAAACCCTATAGATTGTACAAAGTGTGAAGTAAATGCCTTCTTAGTTCTAAGTATACATCAACTTACAATCTAAGGTTTTCACATTGGATGTGGTTCCATATGTTATCCTAGACTAGAATACCCCCATTATAGACAGATGAAAGGAATTTTTGTGGGAACATTCTTTATTTACATATGTTTTATTGAACATGATGTGATTATTACTCACTCTTCCAATTGAGTCTTACTCACTCTTCAAATTGAGTCACAATTATGTTTCTTTTATTTTCCAATATTTACCAAATCACTCCAACATGGATCATCTTTAAAAATACCAATAAAATTATGACTCCAAATATTGGGATTCCTCATTTGATTCTTCTTCCTTATATTACAATTATAACATGGATGGAACCAACACCAATAAAATAAGCCAAGAAATCAACAATATAAGGAATACTCAAACTAATACAAAAACACTCTTATTGAGCTAGAGGCTAAGTGGGGAAGAGAATAAAATAATAAAAATATTTTTATAATCCTTACATGTGAAAATTCATCCTAGCTGACCCCAAACTCACCGACCAACCATCAGAATCCATCATGTGGCCTATATGGAGGAATACAATTTTGTTTAAGGCAATTCCTTTTATTCTAATCCAACAAGTGCTAATACAAATGCACCTCAAAACTCTAATCACAATTCTTCCCAAAATCCTCCTTCAAAAAATCCCATTCATCTTATCTTATAGATCATTAACCAAAAGATTTTACAAAAAGTTAGTGCTAATAATAAATTTCTTCAAATGAATGTGAAGCTTTCCCACATGAATGTTAGGACAATAAAATTTAGTGGGGTGTGCGTAATTGGATTCCTTCAGGCCACGTCCATTAGTTGATCACAATGTCAATCTAATTTTGCAACCTCCCACAACTAATAAAGTAATTCAATCTATTCAAAGAGAACCCTTGGATCCCTATATAGTTGTTATGGATAGTAGAGGTATCACCACTTCTATCACTTATGATGAGTCATATAATCCCATACTTTAAATTAAAAACTTTAGCAATATCTACAATTAATGATCAAAGATAAATCTTATGTGGCTACCAATATTTTAGCTAAGACCCTTACAGTTGATGCTTTAGATTGGTACCATTATCTCCCTTTTAACTATATATTTGAACTTAATGAGAGAGAAATATCAGATTTACACCAAAAAAATGCTTGCTTCTTCTCCATTATTCTTCTAGGACCGCGTACATATATATATGAATCATAGCTCCTATATTTAAGTATTATATTGTTTGAGCTAACTCATTGAATCTCTCTATAATCCTATTTGCATAATATTGTTTATAACAGTATTACGTTAATCTAATACATTTTTTACTCATGTAACAAACACACATATGCATACTCACAAATATATTACCATCTAATGTTCATAATAAAATAATTCATTTCATAACATTCCTCTCATTAGTGTGAACATGGGAAGAAAGCACGCCTCAAGAATTGGAAACAAAATTATATGCCTCCGCATACTTTTAGGTCTACATACTGTTGGCTTAGATCTTACTATCTAGATCTTGTTGCACATGACCAATTTGATTCATCACAGTGAATCCCATACTAGATGATCACACTTTCACTGATTCACCTACATATGCTAACTCTTTCACTGACCGATCAATATTAGAAGTACGATAGTCGAAGAATCTCAACAATTAGAGGATCACTCTAGTTCAGCTGCCCTCCTATACAATTGTTCTTAGATTCCAAAATGCATATTCTTCTTGTTTCAATCATAATAGGGGAAGGAAACCACACACCATTTTATTCTACACTCACCATATAACTAAAAAAGAGATATCACCATACCAAAATGCGGCCCCGTCATTGGTGACTGATGAGAGGTGTTGATCACCCTCTAACCTTTGTTGCCTTCGAACTCTAGTATACGTGCTGCTAACTTAGTAGAATGCGAACATGAAGGAAATTTGTTTCCATATTGAACTTATTAGTTTCTTCCATCCCGCAATGTGAAACACTTTATTTTTCAGACGTCGGATAAAACCAAAAATGCATCCGTGAGGCAATTTTTTATATTTATTTTTACAACTTTTATATGATACCGACTCTATTGATTGGACTATTGCAACACACAATTGTGACAGGGAAAATATAAAGACACAACAATATTTAGACTCAATTTGATTGTTGACACTTTAAAATGAACAATACATCGATATTCTTTTGACATAAAAATAACACCAAAAGAAAATTTGAAATCAACTTTAATATTGAATCAAATTATAACACGACAACAATAAAATTAGATTTGTAATAACTATTTAATTACAAATACACCTGAAAATACTTTATATGGACTTTATAAAAAAACTCTAAATGACCTACAAATGACAAATTTTACAAATAAAATGCCAACTAATAGACATTAAATTCCAGCTACGGCTTTGAAAAAAATAAAACACAAAATAATAATAAAATATGACTTTTTATCTCATATCTATGGATTGTGGATGAGAGAGCACAAATCTTTGTTACTTATTTACACAACTATATGATATGATTTGTAGTAGTATGATAACATTGAACAAGGTGTAGAGGATTCTTGTGTATTCTTGTGTCTGTAAGATTATAGAGGATTCGAGGTGGTTGAGCGGCATGAGACCATGCAAGAAGAATGTTTGAAAGCTGGACAACATCAAGAATGCGGTAGAAAAATATTGATGGCGTATAAAGTGTCGATGATGTCTTGCCAAGGAGATACAGGATTTTCCCAAGTTTTTCGAATCCTCTACAATCTTACAGACACAAGAATACACCAATTTTTTTTTAATATTTTGGAAATACACACATACTTGCGCATTGAGAAATAAAATATGAACATACTGTATAATATGTAATAGATGATTGATGTAGGTGTACACATAATAGATTCACTTCGAGTCCACATGAGGTAGTGGTCTTTCCAAGGGCATGATCAATAGTCGATTAAAAAAATGCTATAAATCTTCACACCGTGAATTCTTTACTCATCCTTAAGGAGAAGAAAAATACTACGACACTTATTATATAAATTCTCCATACTAAACCTACTCAAATTCACTCTGATACCAAATGAGAAAGCAATATTCATCCAGGACTGCGTACACATATATTGGAATTTTAGCTCCTATATTTAAGGATTATATTGTTCGAGGTAACTCGTTGAATCTCTCTATAATCCTATTTATGTAATATTGTTTATAACAATATTACATTAATCTAATACATTTGTTACTCACGTAACAAACACACATATGCATACTTACAAATATATTTCCATCTAATGTTAACAATACAATAATTCATTTCCTAACACTTAAAGGGTTAGTCAATATTCTACTGAAATAATACAAATCTGAAGAGTTACCTAACAATAAATTGAATATATTGTTAGTGTAGGTTATTATTTATCCTTTTATTTATTTATTAGGATAATTCTTACAATTTTGTTATCCCTACACTTGTTGGGTTAGTTTGCTTAGGTGTACTAGTTGTGTGGAGTTGGCTTACTAGTTATGTTGAGTGAGCTTCTCAGTTATCTGGAGTTAGCTTACTAGTCTGCTGGAGTTGAGTTAACTACTAGTATCAGTTAGTGGTAGTTCTTCACCACTGATTTAGGTAGTAGTTGCACTTCCCTCCTCCTATATGTACATCTTTCTTATTGAGTAATTCAAGTCATTGTATTGTAATGTATTGAGCATTATGGATTATGATGGATTTCCATATATGGTATTTTAGCTCTTCTATTTTACAAATCTAATGTCGTGTGATATTATTATCTGAGATCACGGCTTGGAACAATCTTCTTATGATTCCTTTCATGGTATCAGAGCAATAAATGATGTAGACATCCATCTGTAAGTTTTTCTTTGCAAGCAAGGGTTTATTATTTTCATGTATTTGGAATTTGTTAGCCATTTTCTACAGCATGATTTTTTATGCAAAAAAGAGTGTGCCATTGGATTTGGAAGGTGCCAAAACCATAGAATCGGCTATAAACTTGACCATGTTTTGAGACAGTCAAATTTGGATGCAAATATGTAGCCTCTGGGTGTATTCTTTTATCCATTGGATATAAGCGTGTACCTTCCAGATGCATTCTTTTACCCTCTGAATATTTCAGTTTTGGATGCAGTTTTTTATCCACTGGACGTAGATCTGTACCCTCTGGGTGCATTCTTTTATCCATTAGATATAAGCGTGTATCTTCCGTATGCATTCTTTTACCCTTTGGATATTTCTGTTTTGGATGCAGTCTTTTATCCACTGGATGTAGATCTGTACCCTCTGGGTGTATTCTTTTATCCATTGGATATTGATGTGTACCCTCTGGATGCAATGATTTACCCTCTAGACATTTTAGGTTTTGGGCACAAGCTTTTATCCTTTGGTCGCAAGCCTATATCGTGTGGATGCACTCTTTTACGCTTTGGACATTTGGGTGTCACATGTACCTTTTAAAAAAAAGATGAGCATTAAAATATTATTTTACTAGCAAAACCTTCTAGAGCTCATAACTTTTGATCTATAGCTCGGATTAAGGTGATGTTTTTTTTGAAATTGTGTATTTTTTTGAGATCTATGCATTGGACACATTTTTAAACACATATTTCAAATTTAAAAGATAATTTTTCTCATTTTAATTTTTACACGCACTCAATTATAAAGTGTCAAATTTGGGAGGGTGTTATAATCACTTGTGGACGCAATTTCGGTTGAGCCTAACGTCCTCAACTTTTGGGTGTTGCATTATTGTATCTATGGGTGTATGCATTTATATCTCTCTTTTTTGTTGAGATATTTTGGATCTGTATTTTTGACACTATTTTTTGGTAAGTTGACAGTCTCTCTTGTGGGGGAGCTATTCTAGTGAAGCACAGTGTTAGTTTGTTAGTGTTTGAGTAGTTGATTTTGGCAACGCATACAGATCTATGGTGTCACTCTACCCATTCAGCAATATGGAAGGGCATGGTGTTGATACTGATTCTTTGAGTTTCGTGTCCATACCTTGTTACGTGTTGATACTGCTTCTTCGAGTTTCATGTCCTTACCTTGTTACCTTGGATTTTCCTAAATCGTAGCACTCTTATTTATTTGGATCTTGTGTCCTTGCCTTGTTTCCTTAGTTGTTCTTAGATCGTGGCACACCTATTTGTAACAGTTGATCAAATTATGTTTGGTGTTTTTTGTACTTTCAACATCACTCCATTGGCAGTCTCCTTGCATGGAGCTATTCTGGTGAAGCCCAGTGTTAGTTATTTTTGAGTTCTATGATTGAGTAGTGGATTCAGACCATAATGCACACCAAACTTCTTCAGCATTGTACAAGGTTTTGGAGCTGAGCTTCTTGGGATATCTTGCAGTGGGATTTTTCTCTCTCTAATTTATTATTAATGGTTTTGGGTACCTTGTGGTGTCCATTTTTCCCAGTTGTTATACGTGGGTACCTCATCAGGCCTTGTTTTTGAGACCCACCTTCTTTTTTGCACACCTAAGCTATGCTTACGAGAGGGTGTTAGTGTAGGTTATTATTTATCCTTTTATTTATTTATTAGGATAATTCGTACACTTGTGTTAGCCCTACACTTGTTGGGTTAGCTTGCTTAGGTGTACTAGTTGTGTGGAGTTAGTTTACTAGTTGTGTTGAGTTAGCTTCTCAGTTATCTAGGGTTAGCTTACTAGTCTTCTGGAGTTAACTTAACTACTAGTATCAGTTAGTGGTAGTTCTTCACCACTGATTTAGGTAGTAGTTGCACTTCCCTCCTCTTATATGTATGTATTTCTTATTGATTAATTCAAGTCATTGTATTGTAATGTATTGAGCATTATGGATTATGATGGATTTCCATATATGGTATTTTAGCTTTTCTATTTTACAAATCTAATGTGGTGTGCTATTATCATCTGAGATCATGGCTTAGAACAATCTTTTTATCGTTCCTTTCATATATTCATTAATTATAAACAAGTTGATAATGATAATGTCTAATCGTTCATCACAATATGGAAAAATCTTTGCACTAGGAAAACATGTTATTTTATAAATGACTCTTCATAGAATCTTTCTCGACGCATTAGAGCCTTTTATTCAATAAAACGTTGTGTCATTTTCTCCTAATAATTTGAAGGAATACATCAAATAGTCCAAGAGGAAAGGTTATCCTATACACACATTTAATAAACCTCAACCTCAATCTCAAGTATGGAAAAATCATCACATCCAAATGAAACTTCATGATTGCAATACTACAAATGATAATATAACAGAGGAAATTTTACCTCTTCTTCCCAAGGGAATAACCATCAACCCTTCTCCATGGAAGAGTTGCAACAATATATTTGTAGGCCATATGCTTCATCTCCAGATACCTCTCTCCCTTCTCCTCCTTGGTTCAATGAGAATATATTTAAGGTTATTCACACAAAAACTACAAACATCTTTGTTTTTTCACCCACATATTTTTTATTGGTGCTAACTTTGATCATGAAGGTATGGTATAAATGATATTATATGAATTTGTGGTGGCTGGTGACAAGGTTGAAAGGTGTGATCGACATGTTGGCATGCTACTGCATAGGTGTTTTCAATGATGAAAAACCTCATTAATGAAAAATTGGATAACGGAGTAAGATTAGATGATTCTTAGAGTGATGATGACATGGAGATTCAAGTATGTTCTTGGTTGCAGAAGTTGTTTTAGTGAGGATGGCTTGTTCTTGCAAGCTCATTTAGGTGACCTAACTAGACTAGGTGATGTTGCATGGTGATTGAAGATTCTTGGTTACTTGAGAAGAATAATGGAATGATGGATAACATGTTTTGGGAGTTCTTTGGTACTCACATGAGTTTCAGGGTGCAGATACAAGTTGGTGACGATGTTGCACGTGCTCATTTGGAGCAGGTACAGATGTTTGGAGGTATGAGGATGAGCTATAGAGCTATATGAACTCATGGATGCATGTATTCAGTTGTATCGTGATGTATCAGGTATGTTAGGACCATTTTGAGTGTTTTTTATGATGTTTTTTAATGTTCTTTCAGTTGACCCTAGTTTTTATAGTGCAAAACCCTAAGGAGTAGCTATGCAAGTCTCAGTAGCTGGAAATATTGAGAGGTAACTATGAAATTATGATGATTTTTTATGTTAGTATGATGTGTCCTTGTGTTGTGGGAAAAATTTCAGGTTGCCATGATGAATATTTTGCATGATATGTATGTTTTGGTGAAACAGGGTACTTGGTAACTGTGTTTTCTAGCTCGATTTGGACCTTCTGATGCTCACCTTAATTATGTGATTTACATGGGACCTTGTGGCTTTCAAGGATGTTTCTATATTGAGTTTATAAGGTTTCATAAAAATAATGAGGTATTTTGATCATATTCACATTTTTATGAACAATCGTTAAGAAGGCAAGTTGGTTTTAAACCCTAGTAAAACCCTAGTCAAGAGCAGTTTGCAGAAAAGTGTGTATACTAAGATTTTTTTGATTGCTAATGTAAAATTGATGATTGGATTATCTATAGGACTCTTCCATATTTCAAGATAGGTATGTTAGAGCATGTGGTCATATGTGGGCCCCACCAAAAAATGTAAGTTTCTAAAGGGTTCCATTTTTGGAAAAGTTATTCAAATGAGATGATGACTAAATTTTAATTTATGAGAGCCCAGAATTTTTTATAGATTTAAATGAAGTTTTTAAGTCATGGTGATGGAGAAAAAGTGTAAAATGTGCCTTATTTAGGTTGACTGGTAAAAGGGCAATTTTGGAGCAGTAAAAAGAAGTCTTCAGTAAATTGGATACTACGGGAGCTAAAAGAGGACTTAGGAGGTGATAAAAGTTTATTTGAAAGTAGTATTAAGATATATTTATAGTTATATAAGTTTTGTTTCATGATGATGAGTTTTTATATGGTTTCCAGGTCAATTTTTGGACAAAAATATTTTGCCATTATAGGACAGGACACTGATCTGCTGAATGTTTTTAGTTGGTTGGAGCATGAAATGGATTAGGTAATGATTTATATCACCTGAATGTGAATAGGGATGAATTTGGAATGATAATTAATCCATTTGGAGGTATTTAATGTTCATCAAGGGTGTAACCAGTTAATCTTTGAAAATATATTTTTGGGTAGCTTGGTTTGGTGAAGACAAAAGTGGTTGTGGTTTGCAGGTGATTGTTTCATGACTTAACTTGCTTATAATTTTTCTACAGGTTCTTCCATTTTCATTGAGTGGTCACATTACATATTTGAGATGTTTTGAGTGATCTTGATGGCATAAAGGTGAAGACAGGGTCCTGAAAGGTGTTGGAAACAACTGTTTTGAGAAGATAAAGAGCCAGTGGTCCCATTAAATGAAATAATTTGATTGGTTGATGTAAATTGTGACCATGTATGATGTTTAAATGTTATTTTAAACATGTATGGTGATTCATGGGTCATGAAAAAAATATTTTTTGGTGTTAGGGTATTTTTCTCATTCCAATGTAAGGGGATTTGAGGATTTTTGGTGCATGGAAGATGTTTTTTGCTAGGTTGACCTATATGGGTCACTTGTGACTGTTATGAAAATTATTATGGGATGTTTTTAAGATTTATTGGTCATGAAAAAGGAGAAAAAATGTTTGAGTTTGAATTTGAATCATGGAGAGGCTATAAAAGTGATGTTATGGGCACATTGTTGCTAATCTTTTGAAACCCTTTTTATCTTATTTTGAAGAACCCTTTTCTGAAAAGAAAAACCCCTTGGGCCTAGCCAAAAACCCCTAGAATTCAATTCTTAGTTAATATCTGGTTGTTTTTCATGAGGATTTGAGTGAAGCAAAGATGGTGATGTTTCTTTGATAGCGAGTTGAAGAAGGAGGGAAAATTTGTGTTAAGATTGTGTTTGTGTGCTACCTTCATAGCATGTTGATGTCATTTGCAGGTTTCTTAAGTATTTTTAGATCTGATATTGAGTTGAAGACATTTTCAAATAAGTATATCTTCATATGTATTCATGAGACAAGGTTGATTGTCTTGGTAGCTCTTGATTGTATCTTGTTGACTATTGTTGAAGACATCAATTCATTGTGATCTGATTTGAATATCAATAAAAAGTGGTGATCTGATTTGGATATCAATATAAGTGGTTTTGTGAATATCTTATGATCCTTGCTTTGAGTATGTTTCATGGTGAAGTCTATTTTATTGTGATTACACATTGATACTTGTGTTTCATGAGTTTGTGTGTTTGATATTATGAAGTATAGTGTGAAAATTTTTATTGGGGACTGATTCACCCCCCTCTCAGTCCTTGTCACTTCCAAAAATTGGTATCAGAGAAGGCCCTTGAAAGTATCCTAACAAGATAGAGGGATATCTTTGGTGACAATGATGGGGATATTTACACTAAGGAGTATTATTCAATGTCTTTTGAAGACAAGTTGGACATAGAATTGTTTTTATCTCAAAGAGAAATACTCAATGTTTTAAAGACTCAACTTGAGGAGGCCCTAGCTGAGTTGAAGATCAAGAGAGAAGAATGTCTCAAACATGAGGCTGAGAAAGAGGAACTGAAGAAAGATTTAAGCACCATGACAAGAAAGGTATTATATTTTCAAGAGAGTTTAGAAAATATGAGTATGATGTTAGGAAATAAAAAGGATTATGGTGATAGAACAGGCCTAGGCTTCAATGAGGGTTCATCAAAATCAGAGAAGAATGAAGAAGAATCAAGTCAAGGATCTAATGAAAGAAGGAAACCAAGCAAGGGAGAGAGTTCAAAGCTTCCATCTCATGGAATATCATCTATCAAACAACCAAATGCATATAGGTATGGTGTTTTTCATGGTAATTACTATAAGTGTGGTGTTTATGGACATAAAGCTAGCATGTGTAGTCCTAAGGTTGAAAAGAAGGATGATTGCAAAGAAAAAGTTCAGGAACATCATTGTGAAGGAAAGAAGAAAGAGTAATGTCAAGGAAAGAAAGAGAAAAAGGTAGGTCAAAGATATGGTGTTGAATGTTACATTTGTCATGAAAAAGGACATCTTGCAAAGTATTGCAAGAATGAACAATCAAACACTAGAAGGTATGTAAGAAAGTTCAATGGATATTGTTTTTCTTGCAATGGTTATGGACATAGGGATTTTGAGTGAAAAAGAAGACAAGTGGAATGCTTTAGGTGCCACAAGGTAGGACACATTGCAAGGTTTTGTGATGTAGGAAAGTTGAAGAAAGAAACTCATGGATCCAAGCAACAAGTTCAGAAGTACAAAAAGAAGGAAGAGGCTAGTCAAAGTGCTCAAGAGGATTCCAAGAGTGTGACTGATCAAAAGGAGGAGTCTTGCTATGAAAATTTAATGATTAGAAAATAATGACTCAGTCATGGAGCCAAAAGAAGGCTTGAGACCTTCTTAGGTCTCTCATCTAGCCCTACATGATGACATATGCCTCTACTAGGATTCTTAGAGGTGTATTGGTGAAAATGAAGCATTGGAGTGAGGGGGAGTTGTCTTGGTCAGTGTGTTTCTTCTTCATGGTGTTGAGGTATGTATCTTCAATTCATTTACATGTTCTTATTGATTTGAAATGGTTGGTCATGTTGTGTATGTCAAGTTTCATGTCTTGTTATTCTTCAAAGCATATAAGTCAGTGATATATAGTTTTCTGAGCTCTTGAGGTTTGAGTTTTCTCTGTCAAGAATAAATTTTATGTCTAAGATGATACAATATGCATGTGGATCATGAGGAAGTCCCATAAGATATCTATAATGTCATATTATCTATGTGAAGTGGATTCTTTTGGTTAATAGTCTTGTCTTTGGTGTCAATGATCATTAGTTTGTAAGGTTTATTAATCATAGTATAGTGTCAATTTGAGATTCAAAGTGTAAGAAAGAGTCATGTGTCAAGAGGTTAGTTGAGTCATAAAAATCATTCATAAGTTATAGGAAATGATCTTTGGTGTCTAGCACAATTGTCAATGTGTCTAAGGTATATAGTGTATTATCAAAGAGTCAATTCTGAGTCAAATAGTGTGTCATGAGTCTTCATCAAACTCAATAACATGATTCATGTATGTCCAAGTATGTATGGCATGTATGAAGCTTGAAGTGGTCTCAAAGAAGTAAATCATAGTGTGTGAGGTTTTACCAAGTCTTCATCGTCATACATTTTTGTGTCATGGTCATAAAGTGTTGTATGAGGTCAAATGTTCTAAGCATGGAGTTTCTATCATAATTTCAAAGATATCAAATGACTTGATATGGAGAATTAAAGATTAAAGAATCATCCAAGAATGAGTGATTATGATTAAAATGTTATGGTAAATAGTGAATGTGACTTGTTTGATGAACTAAGGAGGGTTTAAGATGATTTCAGGTATGCGAGTGAATGGTCATACTTCTAACTCATAGAAAAACTTTTCTCAAGATTTTTGAGAAGTTATTACTAGTGTTGATAGTCAAAATTTGAAGTTCTCAAATTCAAAATTCATGCATTTTTGAGGTATCTCTACCCTAACTGGTTATGGGTATGCTTATTAAGAGGTATAAAAGGAAAGGTGTGTTTGAAGGCATAATTTGTGGTTTCTAAAGCTCAAATTTTGCACAAACTATCTAGAAAAGGTGTACTACATGATTTATGAGGTTTTAGACCTCTAACAAATATAATTTATTGGAATTCATGACAGTTTAGTGATTTCCAGTGGAAATGAAAAGGCCTAATTTCTAAAGGAAGAAAGTGAAAAACTTGGTAATGTTGTCCCTTTTGGCATGATTCAAGGTTTTTAAAGTGATTATTTCAGACCAAATGGGTATTAAAATGGGTATGGTTATCATTCTATGAGAAAGTGTCCTTGTCATCAAAAGTTAGAGTGTGATTTCTTTATATGGTATACCTAATAGGGCTAGTATGAAGATAAGAATGGCATATTAATTTGATAATTGAAGAAATGATATGTAATGAAAATTTATGTGATTGTAAGAGTAACATTACAAATGTACATTCTAAAGGAAAATTGAAGTGATATTGGTGGTTCCATCTATGAACAAGGTTAGTGTATTTTACTCATGCATGATCTCTTGAGATAAAATGAGTTGTATGATGACTGAAGTGATTATAAGAACTAAGATATTGTTTCAAAACTATTGTTATTGTAAATTATGTGAAGAATGCTCAAAATTATTGACATTGTCAGGTCTAGCAAGCTACATGCATATTATTGTCTTACTGAGTTAAAGTCAATAGAAGTATTGCTTAAAGAATGAAAACTAATGTGAACCTCTTGAAAGCTTGAAATAATCATTATAATGTCCTACAAGTGTTGATTTATCCTATGAACTGTTTATGGTGCTCCAAAATTTCAACCTGGGTTGTATGGCCTCTCAAGGTTATGGACCTTATGAAAGTATGTCTCAAGACTAAAGATCATATGCTTGAATGAAATTTGATATCTAAATGATTGTATTTTGATCTCAAGAAGTCAGAATATACATGTTATCAAAGGTGTATTCATAGGAAAAGGTTGCATGATCTAAACTGTATTGGAAATGAAGTAAGCTACAGGTGTTTAACAATTTTATAATCAAGATGGAGCTCCTAGGTATAGCTTAAGGTAAAGGTGATGGAGTTTTCTTCAGGGTTCTTAAGTTGAAAAATAATTTCTTAGGTGCATCCAAATAATCAATTATTGATAAATGTATTTTCTCTGCCACAACATCTCAAGTAAGGTAATGTAATGCATCTACAAAGTACATTGGTCTAGATCTTGTTTGATGGGTTTTTACTCTTCACAGAGTTGATATATGCAAGTGAAATAGTGTTATGAGCCCTAGTATTGTGAAGAATATGTTCTCAGATATGTTAAGTCTAAAATTGATTCTTATGACATCATGTGTAAGATTTCATGTGAAGTTAGTGATACTTATAGGTAAGAGAAGTTGTTCTCATATTTTTTAATGGTATGAACTTCAAGTAGTTGATCTATACATGTGAAAAGGTGTTATGTGCCATGGTTTAGTGTAAGAAGATTGTTCTTAGACTTGGTAGGTTTGGATTGACTCATTTTTTGATCCAAATACAAAATGGTCTACTACAAGTGCATGGTATGCTTGTGAGGTAGATTTCGATGTTTCTCAAGAAGTTTTATGATGTATATCTATTCCAATATTTTAAATTGGTAATAAGATAATAATTTTGAGATGTTGGTTAGAAGGAATTGAAGTATGAGAATAATTGGTTGTCTACAGGAAAGGTGTCCACTATAACATTAAGATCTTAGAGACAGTGTATACAATGCTACAGTATTTTGGATGTAATGTCTCTCAAGACATCATGAAAAGGTATAGTGAATAGCTTTATATAAAGGTTATCTTGAAGTGCCTCTTGAAATAATGTCAATTTCATGTGCTTAAAAGTTATGTTCTTGAATTTCAATAGTTGGTGATAAATTTATTGTTTGGATGTGAGTACATTTGTTCCATGATGACAAAGATAAAATTTCTCTACAGGTGTAAATGAAGGTGTATAAAGTTCTTAAAAAATGACAGGGGGAGAATTAATGTCTCTTGCTTATAGAAGGTGATATGAGGTTTCAAGGAAAAATGAGGTATATTTTAGGTGTATTCACTTCAAGGAAATCATTTGGTTTTGGTCCTTGAATGCATTATTTCATCAAATATGACTGTTAAAACTAAAGAGAATGCTTTAAGACTGTGCCAAAGTGTTTGAAGTGATTTCCCAAGTTCAAGAAACAAGGTAAGTAAGCTTATTTTTTGCATTTTCCTACTAGAATATGGTTGCATTAAGTCCAGGGGAGTTGTAATTACATATTCATGGTGTGATGATGTTCTAACATGTCAAAGTTTTTCCTAAAACCACTAAGAGCATCTGTTCAGGGATCTATAGTCCTCAATGTGTGAGGTGCAAGAGCAAGAATTGTATTGACTAAAGCCTATTTGTGTCCTAGAAAAGATGAATTTCCAAGAATAAGGTAATGATGGATTTGTATGCTCTTATGACATTGTTGGCATGTCTCATGGAGTGTATGCTTTAGGTAGTGCTACAATGTTGCTTACAATGGATTCATGAAGGATAAAACATGGTTGGGGTGAAAAATGACTAGTTGTGCATGCATATAAGGTGAAAAGTGGTGCTTTATCTCCAAGAAAGGTAATATGATGCTTTATTCATTATTTATTGACATATTAGATTATGTATATGCTTGGCCTAGGGGGGGCATGGTGTTTTTCATGCTTACAAAGAGGAGAAATCAAGTTTTGAGTGTAAATTTCAAGTTTTTGTGCTTAATTGAGATCTTTGGTTGATGTTTCTAACCAAATAATGACACTATGAAGATAATGAAAATTAAAAACATGTTGCTACAGGTATGCATTTGTCATTAATGTAAAAAGGGGGAAGAAGTTCAGGTGGTTTTCCATTAATGACAAAGGGGGGGATTGTTGGCATGTTGTTGCATAGGTGTTGTCATTGATGCAAAACCTCATTAATGAAAAAATGGATGATGGATTAGGGTCATATGATTCTTAGAGTGATGATGACATGGAGATTTAGGTATGTTCTTGGTTGCATAGGTTGTTTCAATGAGGATGACATGTTTTAACAACCCCATTCAAGTGACCTAACTAGATTAGGTGATGTTGCATGGTGATTGGAGCTTCTTGGTTGCTTGATAAGCATGTTAGCATGATGGATAACATATTTTGGGAGTTCTTGGGCACTCATATGATTTGAAAGGTGCAAATATAAGTTGGTGAACATGATTCAGGTGCTCATTTGGACCAGGCATGGATGCTAGGAGAAATGAGATTGAGGTATGGAGTTGTATAAGCTCATGGATGAATGTAGGAAAGTGTATAATGATGTATAAAGTATGCGTAGACCATTTTTAGTTCTTTCATGATGAGTTACAGTGTTATTTAAGTTGACCTTAACCTTCACAGTGTAAAATCCTAAGAGGCTATGCAAGTCTCAGTACCTAAAAAAATTAAGAGATATTTGTGACATGGTGATGATTGGAGATGTTAGTAGGGTATGTCATGATGCTGCGGGAAAACTTTCAGGTTTCCATGATGAGTATTTTTCATGATACATCAGTTTTGGTGAAACAAGTTGCTTGGTAATGAGTTTTCTAACTCAATTTGGACCTTCTAATGCTCACCTTGAATTATGTGCTTTACATGGGATCTTGTGGATTTCAAGGATGTTTCTATATTGAGTTTATAAGGTTTGAAAAAAAATTAGGTAGTTTTATCTTCTAGTTTTTATGAACAATCGTTAAGAAGGGAAGTTGGTTTTAAAACCTACTAAAACCCTAGTCAATAGTAGTTTACAGAAAAGTGTGTATACTTGATCCTGTTTTGATTGCTAGTAGAAAAGTGATGATTTGACATTGTAGAGGACTATTCTATATTTCTAGAAAGGTATATTAGAGCACGTGGTGATATGTGAGCCCCACCTAAAAATGCTAATTTTTGAAGAGTTCCAGTTTGTGGCAAAGTTCTTCAAATGAGGTAATGAATAAATTTCCATTTATGAGATCCCGAGAGTTTTTATAGATTTCCATGAAGGTTTCAGGTCATGGTGATGATGAAAAAGTGCAAAGTGTGCCCTATTTAGGTTGACTGGTTAAAGGGTAGTTTTGGAGCAGTAAAAAGTAGTCTTCAGTAAATTGGACATTATAAGAGCTACAGGAGGAGTTAGGAGTCTTGATTCAAGTTATTTTTGGGAAATAGGATTAAAATATATTTTCCCATTATATAAGTATTTTTCATGATGATTAGTTTTTTTATGGTTTCTAGGTCAGTTTTGTGAGAAGATTAATATTTTTTCCAGTACAAGACAAGACATGATCTAGTGGATGTTTTCAGTTTTTTGGAGAATGAAATGGATTAGGTAATGATTTATATCACCTAGAATTAGAAGAGGGATTAATTTTGCATCCAATAATCCATTTAGAGGTCTTGAATGTTCCAGGAAGGGTGTAAACCAACTGATATTTAAAAACATCTTTTTGGGAAGCTTGGTTTGGTGAAGAAAAAAATGGTTGTGGTTTGTATCAGGTGAATGTTTCATGAATATAAATTGATGATAGCCAAGTGTTTTAAAGGTTATTCAATATTTCCATATAACTTGTTCACATGCCATAGTTGAGATGCATTTTGATGTGATCTTGAGGCCTAAAGATGTTGACAAGGTCCTGAAGGGTGTTGGAATAAGGTGTTTTGAGAAGTATACAGAAGCAGTGGTCCCATTTAACAAAATGTTTTTATTGGTTGATAAAAATTGAGACCATGTATGATGTTTAAATTTTATTTTAAACATGTATGGTGATTCTGGGTCATGAAAAATTATATTTTTGGTGTTAGGATAATTTTATCTTTCTACCCATGGGGATTTGAGTCTTTTTGGTGCATGGAATGATGTTTTTAGCTAGGCCGACCTACTTGGGTCACTTGTGACTGTTATATGTTGTATTTGGGATTTTTTTAAGATGTATTGGTTTGAAAAAGGAGGGAAAATGTTTGAGTTTATATTTGAATCATGGAGAGGCTATAAAAGTGATGTTATGGGCAAATTGTTAATAATATTTTGCAACCCCTTTTATATTATTTTGAATAACCCTTGCTACAAAGAAAAAACCCATGGGCCTAGCCAAGAAAACCCCAAGAATTTCATTCTATGGTCAGTAGTTGGTTATTTTTCATGAGGAGTATTTGAGTGAAGAAAAGATGGTGAAGTTTCTTTGATACACAATTGAAGAAGAGGGAAGATCTTGTGTTATGTGTTTCAATGCTATTTCCTAGCATGTTGATGTAATTTGCAGGTTTATTAAGTATTTTTAGATCTGATATTGAGTTGAATGTATTTGCAAAGAAGTATATCTTTATATATGTTCATGAGACAAAGTTGATTGTCTTGATAGCTCATCATTGTATCTTGTTGACTATTATTGAAGACATCATTCATTGTGATCTGATTTGAGTATCAATAAAAGTTTGGTGATTTGATTTGATTATCAATATAAGTTGTAGTATCTTATGATCTTTCTTTGAAGTATGTTTCAAGGTGAAGTATATTTTCTTGTGAATACACATTGATATTTGTTCTTCATGAGTTTGTGTGTTTGATATTATGAAGTATAGTGTGACAATGTTTTACCAGGGGTCGATTCACCTAAGGATGAATTCCTTGTCACTTCCAAATCAATTCAGGAAATGAACTTTTGAACTTTGTAGAGAAATAATGTTTGAGAAGTCATGATGATAGTTTGAATGTCTTAGAGTCAAAGAAAGTGGTTTTTAATGATTAATTTGGTAAATGAGAAATAAAAATCTATTAGGAGTGGTCTTATAGAACTTAATGAGGATATGTTAGACATATATAGGAGTCTTATAAAGCTTCATAAGGTGGTCAATTATATGGAATGCAAAAAACCTAACTCGATTTATATGTTCTATTCCTCATGTGAAAAATAAATCTTGAACTGGGTTTGATCTATAAGATTTTTCTTATAAGGGTTATCATATACTTGACTTAAAATGATCTTTGAAGGAATTCATTTTGTGGTAGTTTTGATACCTAGAGAGAGTTTAGAATGATATTCCAAGATTTCATTTGTAGTGAATTTTACAATGCATGAAGAAAAATGTTAAGGATTCATGTTAATGAAAATGTTATAATGAGTTAAGGGTGTATCTAATTCCTTACAAACTATGAACCTAGTTTTTTGAATACCATCATGTGATATATCAAAAAATTTCTCAAGAATTTTTTAAGTCAATTCTATGAGGAGAAGAAACAAAGAATCTTATAGAAGGACTTTATTGCTTGTGTCACACTATACACTAAACCCTGAATTTTTAGTTTGACCGATAAGAGTACTACATGGAAGCTCAATTTGAATTGAGATTAAGGTATAGTGATAGCTCAAAACTCTGTAAGAGGCAAAGAAATAACCTCTTGGAAGAAGACTTAATCCTTGAAGTTAAGAACTAACTATGTAAAATTGAGTGAAAGGGATGGTTTTGAATCCTATGTATCATGAAGGAAGATCGAGTTAGTAATTTATTGACCTTGTATGATTGATAAATACTAAACTTGGTAGAGCTACTAAGATTACCTTGATGAGATGTGATTATTTGAAGAGTGTTGAGTAAGTATCATATGTCTTTAGAATCAATTAGGCTTCTTGATAAAAGATGGTGTTTAGATGACTTGACTGCGTTGAATACTCAATTTAAAGGTATTAAAAGGAAAAATTTCTTGTAATTAGTTCTAATTCATGCATATGAGGTCATGAAAAATTCTTGTAAGGTTAAGAAAAGGTTAAAGGTGAAGAAATACCAGAGGAATCAATGATTATTTTTTTAAATATTTAGGTACAATTACACTCAAGAAATATGTGGCGGTCCTCTTAAAAAGGATGTGGTCTAGTCTATCAAGATATAAAGAAGGATTTTTCAAAGAAATGAGAAAATTTTGGATAAGGTATGTAGACCTTGACATCATAAATTCTTGAAATGGTGGAAGTATTCTTATTAGAGTCATTCAGTTTAGTAGTGACATGATTATCCTGTGTAGAGCTATGGTGAAGACTACAGGAATAAGTTTGAGTATTAGTTAGTGAAAAGATTGAGTAAAGATCAAGGCATGTGATTGAGTCTCCTTAATAAGGTATTAATTTAATTTAATTATAATGTTCTCTATGATTTAGTAAACATCAAATCCAAGCCACTACAAGAAAGAGTGAAAATACAGTGTATAGGTGAAAGGAATTGTCTAAATCAAAACCTAGAACAAGCCTAGTTGTAAGCCCAAGACTTGAAATTTTGAGTGGATTGAAATTAAAAAATTGTTGAGAAGTTATAAGGAACATGAACATGGTATGTTGGGGTATTTTAAGGTGTATATAAGGTTTTCTAGTTACACTTATTTCAAAAATCAAACCTTAGTGAAATAAGATCCTCTCAAACCCTAGTTATTACCTTGTGAAGTCACATGCTAAAAGTAGAAAATTTGATTTTTGGGTGCTAAAGAAGGAATTGAGAAATAAAAAATTGGGAAAAAAAGATATTCCAAAAGGGTATCTATAAAAATATCTATTTTTTATTGGATGTTTGTGGATTTCTCCTAGTTAAGATTTATCATGCCTACAGAGGGTTAATTGAGACCTAGTGAAAAATTACTAAAAAGAGGATAACATTTACTTAAGGAAAGAGAGTTAAGCCTATGGAATTTTAACATGTCAATATTAATGAGATTAATGGTGTATTTGATAAATGTTACCAATCAAAATTTGAAAGTTGACAAAACTGTAAGTTTTAATCATGTGAGGCTCAATTTCAGATTTTACGGGGTAATAAGGCTCATATATATAGTGTCTATAAGGAATTAGTAGTATTCGAATGGAGTGATGAACACTAATTTTATGGAGATCTAAGTAAATTTGATTTAGTGGTTATAAAGTATGTACAAAGAGATTTTTGAGCTTCAAGTCTAGGTTAAGATAAATTAGTCCATTTTTTCCTTTTGAGAAAGAAATAGCCTTCTTGAGACATATTTCAATTTCAAGCTGATCGTGGTGATTGTACAAAGTTGAAATTGTGACTTATAATTATTTTTTGGTATCACATGAGGGATGTAATGAGAAGGTAAGACATAAGTGATATGTAGATTTAGTGATGTGGAAATTAGTGCATGTTTTAGTCAGGGGGGAAAACTCATGGTGTGATCAAGAAAGTTACTATATCACACAATGTAGACAGTGAACATTGAAAGTATGTTTTAGGGAAATGATGGAGATGTTGATACACACATATGACATGAGGTATATATTTGAAGTCCAGTTTTTTGCAAAATTTTAGAAGAAATAAAAGTAATAAGCTTAGGGGGAATCATAAGAGGTTGATTTATGTTATTTACAAGATTTGGCAGCAAGATAAAGTTGGTATGTTTTACATTGAAAAGGTACTTTAGGGACCTATGACCAAAATGAATTAGAAAATAGCATCCATGAAGGAATAAAACCTAGTTTTTGGTGAATTCTTAATCTAAGATAGGCATATCCATGAGATAGAAGGATTATTTCACTTGAATATTAGTTTTTGGCATGTATGTATGCTCTAAATGCATCTTCTCAAGGGGAGAAATAGTGAGTTCAATGAATGATGAAGGACATAAACATAGTTAAAGCAAGGAGAGATAATATATAACTTGAATGATGAATTTGGTTGATGTTAAATACAACCAACATAGGACCCAAACAAGCTGATAAACATGAATACTAGGTACTATAAACATGCACTTTGTCAGAAGAAACATGGATTTTTCCATCAATGACAAAGGGGGATTTTTTTGGAATGTGATTGTGATTTTTCATGACATGAAAAATTAAAATTAAGACAAATAATGTAAACAGGGCGAAATCCTGAAGTTTTTATTAATCAGAATCAAATTTCAATTATAGAAGAATGGGCTGCAATATTTATAGATATTGCACAAACAAATACAAACAAGAAACTAAGTTGCACAGGTGTAACCATATTCCATATTACATAAGCTTCCAATATTACTTCTGGGAAGCATAACTACAACCAAACAATTATATTGTTAAAATAATATAACAACACTTTTATTGTTTGAATAAAAAAATAATATAGTTTATAATTAGATATAACCATTATAATTAATAAATACATTAATTAATATGAAATGCATAATTAATATATAGGTAAATAATAATTAACCTAACATTCCCCCCCTTAATTGTGCATTTTCTCAAGGGATGAGGAGAGGAACTCTCTGAACAACTCGAACTTGTCACGTGCAAGTGACTTCGTGAAGATATCTATACGTTGTTCAGCTGTTGGAAAAAATTGAAGCTGGATGTTGTGCTTTCAACACATGTTCACGTATGAAATGAACCTGTACCTCAATGTGCTTTGTTCTCTTGTAAAAAACTGGATTGCGAACAAGTTTGAGAGCACCTTCATTGTCAACATACATGGTGGTTGATTTGTCCTGTGGTATTCCTAATTCCTTCCAGTATCTCACGTAGCAATATCGCTTCATAGAAAACTTCGCCTGCAGAATGATACTCGGATTATGTGGAAGAGTGAGAAACAAAGTGTTGTTTCTTACTTCCCCATGATATTGGTCTAGATCCCATAAAGAATACAAATCCTGAAGTGGATTTTCTATCATCAATGTTACCTGCATGATCTGAATCTGAATATCCAGTCAAGAAGAAGTTGTCATTCTTCTTGTATTCTAGAACAAGATCCACTGATCCTTTGAGATATCTCAAAATGCACCTTACTTCTTTCCAATGAAAAAATTTGGGTTCCTACATGAACCTGGATAGATAGCTCACTTCAAAGCTGATATTTGGTCTAGTGTAGGTCAGGTAAATGAGACTCCCAATCAACTACTGATAGAGAGTGGAACTTACCTCAAGAGATGGATCTGAACAAGATAACTGCAATCTATTCTCCATGGGTGTAGCAATTAGTGTGACAATCCATCATCCTAAACTTCTCAAGTGTATTCTTGGTATATTTCATCTAAGAAAAAAATATATGATTCTCTTTCTGTCATACTTCCAATCCAAGATAGTAATGCATCATCCAGAGATTAGTCATGTCAAATGATCAATTAAGATCTTTCTTCGTTGCATCGATCATCCTCACTGAACTTTCAGTGATGACTAGATCGTCGACATAGACAAATGACAATCATAATCTCCCCCCTTGCTTTTTGAGGTAGAGATTGGGATCATATGGATTTCTAACAAATCCATGTTATATAAGATGCTCATCAATCTTGATGTACCATGCACGGGGTGCCTATTTGAGGCCATACAGAGATTTCTTGAGTCAGCATACCTTTGCTTCTTGACTAGGTACTACATATCCCTCAGGTTGAGTCATGTAGACTTCTTCTTGTAAATATCCATTTAGGAAGGAACTTTTTATGTCCATTTGGTGGACTTTCCATCCAAACAGAGTAGCTAGAGAAAAGATCATCCTGATCATTTTGATCGTAGTTATGGGAGAAAATGTCACCTCATAGTCAATACCTTCTTTTTGTGCATATCCCTTTGCTACTAGTCTCACTTTATGCTTGTCCACTATCCCATCTACTTTTTACTTTGTTTTAAATATCCATCTGCATCCAATGGGTTTCTTCCCTGGTGGAAGATCAACAAGTTACCAAGTGTTATTCTTCATCACTGATTGATATTCAAAATCCATGGCATCTTTCCAAGATTTTGACTGTAGGGCTTCCTGGAGTGTTGAGGGCTCATCTGATTCAATAACTCTACTCATCAAGGCAAAGTTAACTTCTTCTCTTGCTTTACTGTGAGTCCGTGGTGTGGATGTATCTAGTGAAGCATCCATTCTTGCATCTCGTAATGTACTTGCACACCATTTAGGCATATGTTGAACTATTCCCATGGGTTATGGTTCTATCTAATCAACACCATCATCTCCATCATCACTTTCATCTTTAGAGGGAACATCATCTACAATTTTTACAACTGGTGAAAAATCTACTTCTTATGAGTCCGGAGGAGGATTCTCTACTTCCCTCTTCTTGAAAAACTCAACATCTCTGTAGGAAACCCTGTACCTACCTACATGGTCTTTAAATCACTTATCCCATATGTACCCTAAAAGACTCATCACTATTGCCAATGAAGATCAGTTTATGTGACATGTTGGCTAGATTTTCTGCATAGCATCAAACCTAGGCAGTCATGAGATAAATCTCCCTCATTTAACCGGTGAGGCTCCCGTGTCAGATTTGTCAATATAAATGTGTTTTTATCTATCAGGGGTTTTACTTTAACCACTTAGTTCATGAACCATAACTAAGAAGTTCTGCAGCAAGTAAGCAGCTGTTTAAGAAAGGAAAATTATAGAAGAAGAAAGTAAATGAATTACAGAGAAGAAATGAGAAAGATGTGCATCCCAATTAGTAGATAGCAGAGCTAATTGCATGCACATAGAAGAAACTTAATAGATATGAACACACAGAATTATAAAGCAAAGGCAGCTCTAGATCCAGATCTAAAATAACACAAAGTTTACTTAAGAGATCTAAGATTTAAAAGCAAGAAACACAGTACACCGTGACACAAAGTTCTCCAGAAACCTGCTTCTTTGTATTCCTTTGCTCCAAGTGGCTCTCAGGGGTTCAGCACAAAGTCTAGAACACAAGATTGCTGCTTACAAATTCTGATTGATCGATGATTAACCCGAAGGTTCTTCCTCTACTTATAGAATGTAGAGGGGCAATTACAAGTTGGAAGCTTTAGTTGAACTGGCACATGTGGAAGTCGGAAAGAAACAACTGGCAATCTCCCTCCTGGAATTCCTCTTTGCATGACATGTATGATTTGCAACTGAAAATAGAACCTTCTATTTTGCATGTCCTGCCACCTATCTCCAAGTAGTTAACTTCTTCAAGTAATGGCTTTTAAACCAATCACTTAAGTTGTATAATTGAATTGATCGCTCAATTACTTTGTCGAAGGAAAGAAGAAGGAAGAGGAAAGCTGACTTTGTCGGAGGAAAGAAGAAGGAAGAGGAAAGCTGACTTTGTCGGAGGAAAGAAGAAGGAAGAGGAAAGCTGACTTTGTCTTTTTTCATGTCTGCATGCAGCTGATTCAAACTGGATCTGGAAACAAGCTGGAATTAGTTGGATCTTGAAGCGGCTGGATCTGGAAACAAGCTGGAATTGCAAGCAGTTGGAATTGGAAGCAAGCTGGAATTTTGCCTTCGCATTGTCTTCTCTTTTATCCTTGAAGCTTTTGCAGTTCTTCTGTTGTACATGCATCAGTGCAAGGTTGGCCGTAGATAACTCATCATCCTTATTTTTAATTGCATATGAGCAATTAAAAATTCTGGAAAGCACTTGGGTGAATGAAAATTCAATGAAGGCTTCAACTGGAAGATGAGAGCACATGCACAAGGTCTTGGAAGGAATTTTCCACGCACTGTCTTCTTCATGGGCTGTATTCGAAACAAGAGGATGAAGCCTTTGTGCCAGAAGCTTTTGCAACTATGAGATCTAGATCTGGATCTGCATATGGATTTGCATCAGCATCTGCATCTGGATATGGATCTGCACCTGCATAACAAATTCTGGCAACTGGGCTATGGATGGAAAAGCTGCAGCTCGAATAATTCCACTGCTTTTAATCTGCACGCATGAGTGAAGTTTCTCCTGCACGCATGAGTGAAGTCTTTCCTGCTCTGGATCTGTCTATCAATTTAGCAAGAGGTTCCGAGCCTAGATCCGTGTTTCCAATATCTGCAAATTTAGAAGTGATGCATGACTCCGTTGTGCTTTCTTTTTCATCTTTCTTCGCCATAGCTTTGTCTATCTTTGTCTGAATGTCTTTTTCTTCTTATTTGACTGGAATTCTTCAATACTGGTGCAGATCTGGACAATTCTTCAGATTCGGAGGATATATGCAATGTATTGGACATTGATAAAAACTCTTTTTCCTTTGTAAAGCACCTGTAATGAATTCCTGCAATTTATTCAGACAAAAATGGCCACCGGAGCATGAATAGTGAATTTTAATTGTAAAAATCTGCACTTTTCAAGCCTGCTGCCCCAAAAAATGGTGTTTAATTTGCACATAAAGAGAGCATGAATCCTTTCAACAACACCTGAGCTCCTGTAACACCTGTGCAAACAATTATGCAGACAAAGATCAACCTCCTTCAAAGCATGCGCCAAATTTGGAAGCTTTTAGCCTTGTTTCCACCTTGCCTGAGCAAAATCCTTCCTTTAATGGGGGCGCACTTTTCCACTTGGCTGCAATTCTTGACCTGTGAATTAAATAATTCACCCATATGGCTGCCCATGCTTATATAACCTTCACAATTCTATAATTAATAATTGCCCTAACAATTAAAGGCAATTAATTAATTAAAAATCATGCTCTTCTCTTTTAAAAATAGCATGTTTAAGGACAGCCATCCAATAAATTAAATTAATCCAATTTAATCATCCACACTTCACTTCACTTAAGCTTCACAGTGTGCTTTGACCATAGCCACTGAAAATAGGAATTAATATAATCATTTAATACTTTAAAAAGTATTAATTCCTTCTCAAAAGGGGCTGCATTAAATAAATTAAATTTATTTAATTTTGGAATTCTATTTCCAATTGATTTATTCCCCTTTGCTTTTGTTGACTTTTCCACAAGCCTGGGTGCCAAAATTGGGTGAATAAATATTAACAAATATTTATTTAATGCATTATTATTCACCCAAGGTGGGTCGCACTTTTTTGCATAATAGAATTCTATTTTTAAGAATTTCTGACAATGGGATTTTTTACCCTTGCAATAAAATCCCATGATTCCACTTAAGGCAATATGGGAATTTTTACCCTGCAAGGCAGGCAATAAAATCCCCTGCCTGCAGCCTCTAACTTTCCCACTGCAGCTTAAGTGACTTTCCTTTTATTTACCCTGCAAGGCAGGCAATAAATTCCCACCTGCCTGCTGCCTCTATTTTTCCCAAGCTTAAGAATTTTATAACATGGGAAAAAGTACCCTGCTAGGCAGGTATAAAATTCCCATCATGCCTGCGGCTTCTATTTTTCCCATCGCAGCTTAAATCCTTTGTTTTCCAAAAATGCGCCCATCCCCGCAGGGGCTTTTCTGTGCACGACTTCGCTTTTTCCCAGTGATCCAGACCTCCGATGGCGACTTCCTCCGGGCATAATGTGCGTATATGTTTTCCAGCTGCTCCAGGCCAAAAATCGGGCTTACCCGGCGAGGGAATTGCTCCAGAGAAATTTCACAGAAAACAAAACGGGACACCACAAAAACACGAAAAATTGCCAAAAGTTACAAATAAAGCCCAAAACTTAAAATAAGTTAAAATCCTTCTGGCACATAGGAATAATAACATATTCGCTCATAATAGAGTTAAAACAGAGCGCAAATAGCCTCATACGGGGCTCAAAATAATTAAATACAAATTTCCCGCAGACAAATCCCGACGACAGAATAAAACAATTTTGGGCATCTGGGTATTTGGCGAAAAGGGCTAATATGGCTCTTTGGGATTATCTTGACGCAATACAAGAACTTTCAGGCAATAAAAACAACAAACGACCCATTATTTTAAAAGTACGAAATTTTTTCGGATAGGGTAGTCGCAGATTTCAGGGTGAAATCTGAGTGACACCTTTCTATTTTGCTGGTCTATGTGCATGCTTGCTGTTTTAAGACCCAGATTCCTGTTTGGTCATCCTTTAGATGGCTTCCTAAGTGTACCATGGATTCAATTATGGAGTTACTACATGAAGTCAACAGTGATGGGCACTCTGTTCAACAAATACCGCACTTAATTCTTCGTTGCTTCAGCCCGGAATGTCTTCGCCAATCCTGAATCATCGATTATACAGAGCACCATCTCCATGATAGTGCGGTTCCTTCTCTCAACAACACCATTTTCTTGTGGTGAGTGTGAAGGAGGCATTTCTGACGAATCCCGTGAGTTTCCAATTTAGGTAGGATTTGAACTCATTACTGGTGAATTTACCCCTCAATCTGAGCAGAGAGATTTGATTATTTGACCAATCTCGTTCTCAACAGCCACTTTGAACTTATTGAAGTTCTCAAAAGCTTCACTTTTGTTACGGAGACAAAAAATCCACATTTTTCTTGAATAATCAACACAAATTACTAAAGAAATCCAAAATGACTAGGTTGCATCGGACCGCAAAGATCGGTATGAACCAAATCAAGCTTACCTAGAGCTCGATAAGTACTCTTCTAGAATGAGGCTCTGTGTTGTTTTCCTGCGAGGCAATTAGGACACGTGTTTGTATCTTTTTTGAGAGATGGCAAACCTCTCACCATATTGTATGGGCGAAGTGTTATCGAGATATCCAAAACTGATGTGACCAAGTCTCTGATGCCACAATTGTGCAAAAGAAGTATTTTTAGCCACTAGTGCCTGATCATCCCTGTGGACAAAATCAAGTTGGAACATCCATCCCACATTTGAAGCTCTTGCAACAATCTTCGATCTTATGGATTTATCTCAAATCAAACACACTTTCTTATCGAAATGACTATCAAAATCAATCTTCAAATTATGATCTAGAAGTTGACTAACTGATAGTAAGTTCTTTGTTAAACCAAGGACATAAAAGACATTTGATAACCTACAATTTCGTGAACCACAAGAACAGAGTAATGTTCTCAATACCTTGGACAATGTAGGAAGAGTCATCCCCCAATGAAACATGGCTTTTGGAGGGTGTGTCTCGTATTGTGGTGAATCAATCTCTGCGTCCAGTCATGTGTCGAGCGGATCCCGAATCAAAGTAACAGATTAACTCACTAGGAATGACGTGGATCGCTTCACTGGAATGGGCATGTGTACAAGTATCTCATCATCTAAATGGTCCTCTTGCTCAGCTACATTGCCTTGCTGATGGAGTTTCTTTCTCTAATTCCCCTTTTTTGCTTGTGCTTGTAATGTTATTGTCCCTATTATAGATTGTTTATTATGAGGTCCAAAATCGCTCGATGACCCTTTCTTATGTACTTGTACCAAGCAATCTTTCAACTCGTGTCCTCTGACTTGCAAATAGGATAATTTTACTTCTATTTGCTTCTCCCCTTGCTGGTGATTGTTTTTGGGACTTTTGAGGGAAAGATTGTGCTTTGCCCTTCCCTTTCTGATGAGAAGATAGTGTCTGCTCTTCTTCTTCATCTTTGTTGTATGGTGCCTCTTCTTGCTGCAACAAATTCACCAGCCTCTCAAAACTGATGGTCTAATCTGACAAGTTAATTGTCGTCACAAAAATGCGGTATGAAGGAAGTGCTCTCAACACAATGGGCACGAGAGCAGTATCTAGAAACCTCCTCTCCTAGGGCTAGAAGTGAAGCCCTCAAGGCTGTAACTCTTCTACAAGAAATAATTCAACTTTCTCATTAGGCTTGAATTTCAGTGTATTCAACTAACTCTGCAAATTCGAGTATTGTATTCTTGTTTTTGGCCTCGTACACTGTGCTCAGTTTGTCTCGTGCTTCTTTGGCTAGTTTTAGCATCTCAAATGTGGGGTTGCACGCCATCAGACACTATGAACAAGATTATCAACTTGGCCTTCTAATTAGCCCTGTCAAACTGTCGATGTTGGGTTGCATCATCTGCTGATCTGATTGTTGAACCATTTACAATCATGACCAAATTTCTTCAAACTCGAGTTGAGCTTTCGAATTTTGGTCTTCCACGCATGCGTAATTATCACCATAGAGTAGTTGCGAGTTAGGCAAGAAGAATTTGGGAGCATTGTTTGCCATAGTGGGTTGTCAGTTTTTTCCCAGCTAGAGGGCACGTTAGCACAAAACAATGGCAATCCTAATACACTTAAAACCTATTAAATTAGAGCCGCTTGTGCGGATAGAATCAGAATGGCAGGCAAAAAAAATTGTTTTGGGGGGCCTGGTGGCTTCCGGAGCTCTTGAAATGGCTCAAACAGTGAAAAGTTGTGAAATTGAACCATTTCGGGCACCCCTCCTTTTGCAAAAAGTGTCCCAGAATCACTTTATAAGCAATGTGGGAGAAAGAAAAAATTGCACCAGAATAGTGTTTTACCTGGGTAAATTTGAGGGGGGGGTGTTAGTCATGTATCCATCCCATTCCAAAGGATGAGAGAGGCTAACCCTTGTGTGGTTCCTTATTGCTCTTTGTTGTTGTGTTTCCAGCTTGCATTGGTGGTTATGCTGAGAGTTCTTCTCCAAATTTCAAAATAGTAACAATAAGGGGGGATTCGACCCCTTAACCTTCTAGCAGTTCTAAAGCAATTCACCTAACCAACTGTCGAGCACCAATTGCGCATGGGGTTGAAATGCAAGAATATCAATTTTTAAACTCCGTTTGAAATAGGCTTACCTTGGAAGGTGATGTGGCGATGGCCTAGAGGGCCATGTGGCGAACTGTGGCAATAGGCAGTTTTAGGTTTTCCTGGAAAACCGAATCTTTGCTATGCTATATCCTCCGAAAAAATTGCTTTCAATGGTTTTATTTTGCTTTGTGTGTTTTGTGCTCAATCCAATGCTTTGCTATGGCTCCGTCGGGGTCTTTTATTCACCACCGTTTATTTGGCCGCTTGTATAAATTTAGTAACAAATATAAAATCCATAAGTAAAACCAATGTTGTAAGAGATCTTTATAAACCCTGTTAGAATAATGCTTGAGATTATTTAAATTTTATTGAAAATTTAATTTTTAAACAAAATTCAAAGTAATATGTATGAGAGTGACCTTAACACCAACACAAAGAGCCAAGCCATATAACATATACAATATACAATAATGAATCGGATTTCACTATTATTAAATTTCGAATTTTGAATAACAAAAAAATTAAACATTTTGGAGATTAAGGGTTAAGGGTAGGAGAACATTTACATCCCCTTATGGTTATAAATTCATCGCAATATCTTCTGATCTGAAAATATATCAGCTTCAATAAAATGAAGAAAATCAGTATGTTAAACTAGAAACTTAGATTTAGTACAAATTCTACAAGAACAGGATGTGGAAGTTGAACTGGGTGGACTCCACGTGATGATCAAAAAGTGGCTCAGAGGTGTCTTAGGTATCATTGGGTAATCCAAATTCTGAGGATTGCCTGTTGTAATACTGTTTGGAACCGTTATTTAATAAGTGTCTCATATTTATTATACCTCCACCATTTTTGTAACAGAGAATCTTGCTCATTTTTTATTGCTTTGTTACAGGGTTTCCGTGTATTGGGATTATAGCATGGTCCCATGTTAAGGGCTACTGCTCCTATTTATTTGGGAAATATGGTCCCATGCAAAAAAAAATTATTACTGCTACTAAAACCCAACAAAGTTCCTGAAATTTCTCAACAGCTATACTTTAGGGAGAGGATTTTCGGCCCCATAAAGTAGTTGGAGGCATAAAATTAAATCATCTACTTAAAAATTTTAGGGAGCTTTTTTGACACTTGGCATTTAGTTTAAGCTTCCCTCTCAAATTTCCATCCAAAAATTTATTTCGGATTCATGGGACCCTACTTTTGCTAGTGTTAAAGCTTCCTCTTTTATCTCTACACATAAAAATAAAAAATCATGAGACCCTATTAATGCTAAAATATCCTATTTTTTCTCTCCCGCATCTACTCAAAAAATTTAGCTTTCCCATTACATAGGACCATGCTCTTACCTCTACTTTTGTTTTGTTAGCAAGAATGTTTGACGTTGAATGGAGCTCGGTCGTCTGGTGGTATGTGAGTTTGATTCCCCTCACCAATGGAGATCCAACTTGGTCCTTCGAAACACAGTGCTTGGATCAATTTCAATGGGAGACAGTGGTGTTGGCCCGACCCATCATATAGAGTTGTAGCAAATCCAACATGCTCGATGCACAATGAAGGATGGCTTGGCATTTGCAAAACAATGCAAGTTGAATGTCAATACAACTCAACATTGAACAAACACACCATCTCATTGAGGGGGTTAGGGTGGATCTCGCCAATGTAATGCATTAATTTTTTTTTTTTTGAATCTGGCTTGTCTGTGTAAAAAAAATCTCGGGCTCTTCCTTTTCACCAATGGGTAGCCTACCAAGAGCTCAGAGAGCTCGATCCGTAATGCAAGAGTCTTGGCTTGTCTTGTGTAAAAAATAGGGCTTGGTCGATGTGCTCATCCAATGTAACAAAACTTTTTTAAACAACTTACTAGCTCAATGCAAATGCAACTCAGCTCAGACAATTACAAACAATGTTAGCTCGATCTCCTAAACAGAGCTTAGTTGAAAAGCGCTTCGCTCAACTTGACCTTGGATGGCTTAGCTCTATTAGAGAGTTCGGTGACTCCTACAAGTAGCTCAATGAATAGGAGCCAAAAAATGCGTAGTCCTCCAAATGTGGTAGTGAATCACCAGACCTCTAGATTTATAGGCAAAACCCCTTATGGGAAAAGAAAATTGTATTTTTTAATTTCATCTTCCTGAAGCAATTGTTTTCCTGGTGCGGGGGGCACTAGTGCAAAAATAAATTGTGTTCCAAACACCTAGAATGGAACAAGAGGTTGTGGGGATACAGGGATGGGGATGGGAAGTTGTAGGAGGTTGCACAGACTCTCCAAATGTGTAAATGCTTCTCCAAGCTACACCTATCTCTTCTTCTCTCTCTTTCCACACCTTCACACCTTCTTTGTTCACAGTTCTAGATTAACCTACTCTGGTACCAAATGTAAATAGTGAACAAGGGCGGAAGCATGATGATTTTATTAATGTTCAGGAAAATCAATTATAGAATGAATGACTGCAATATTTATAAATCTTACACAGACATGTACAAACAAATATGTGGTTGCAACTGTGCAACAAAATATACATCCAACAATAATACAAACAAATTATTGTTCCAACTAATGAAACAAATAAACCCACGGGATTATAATAATCCAAATATTATGGTTATAAAATCATAACCATTTAATAATTAATCAATAACTAATTACATTACTGAATTATTAATTACATAAGGTAATACAATGCATAATTAACCTTATTTTACCTAACTGAGATAATATATCATATTTTAATACAAGTAGAAGAATCTATGGTAGTTTTATGTCAAGATATTTGTCAAAATGTATCTTATTCCCTTGAAGATATAAATGATTCCATGATTCTCACATATTATCAAATTTAGGGATGGGTCTTTGAGGTTATTGAGGCTTCTTACAACTATATTACATGCCCTTTTTGACCACATCCACTTGTCCCATACCTATCTCACTATATTTTACTTTATTTTTTTTACACTACACAATTACCAATCATATATTAGAAAGGTTGGTTGTTCAATATTTTTTATACCCCTTACATCCTATATTAGATAGGTTGGTAGTCCAATATTTTGGTACCCCTTACATCCTAGCTTAGACAGGTTGGTGGTCCAATATTTTGGCTATCCTTTATATATTGTATTAGATAGGGTGGTAGTTCAATATTTTTGGCTACCCCTTACCATCTATATTTTTTATTGAATGGTTAGTTCAATAAATTTAGCCTCCCCTTACCATCCATAGTTTTAGATAAGATGGTCAGTCTAACCACCTCATCTACCCCTTACAATCCAATGTAATACTACATTATTTTACATGCCAATTAATTCCCATATTTTGACTACCTGTTTACATCCTATTTTTATTTAAAGACTCCATGTGACATCCTTTGGATTTAATTTTACTATTTATTTCTTACTTAAAATTTTAGTATATTTTATCCATTTACACTCTTTTATACTCATGTTTAACACACCACTCACTATACATCTTACTATGTTTTTTCTACCTTTTGCATTGGTTTGCATTTCTATTTCCCGACATATCTAATTCATACTTCCTCTTAGATCATCCCAATTTTAGTCTTCATCCTTGATATGAAGTCCCTCTTTCTTACTTCTCCCTTCTGATCAATTATCAACTCTATCTATTATTGTATCATTCATATCCTTACATCTTCAACTTATCCCATCATTATCTCACTTGATGAACACTTAGATTGGAGATGATACCACACTCTTTTCTTATGGTAGGTCTAAATGTACCTAATCATATTGATTTTTTAGGTTATACTTTTTAGTGATTAGGTGTATGATCTCTTATGCTATTCATACCTAATAAATCAACCGTCTAAATTTGTAAAGAGGAGGAAAAGAAAAATCCATATTATCAAAATAAAATAAATATAAATAAATTATTACAATAAATCAAAGTAAATCATTAACACAAAATACATGATATTATCATATTTGTATCCATATATTATCTTGGTTGAAATCCTAATATCCACAATTGTTCTTATTGCAAGGATTAAGGTCATTTGGGGTTTGGTAGGTTTTTCAATTAGGGTAGTAGACCTCATATCTATCATTCAATTCCCCTTCTTTATCACACTAGTACCTATAGAAACTCAAATTTGGTAATTCTACTCTTTGATGCTGCTAACCTTGGCATTGATCTCTTGCTCAAATAAGTGCACTTTACCCGTTCTCATCTGGTATATCCATGGGTATATTATCTAGATTTATTGATCTTATACACTCATCTATCGACAATTTTAGATAACTAAACACATAAAACACAATAATAAAATCCACTTATCAGCCTCCAAAATTTACATGGTAGATTATCACGTTTAGGTCAAAAATGTATAGTAGGGGCAGGAACATTCGTACAATCTTGAACCTAGTGTATGGTTTCAACCGTATTCACTTCGGCCCCAAAATTTTTGTTACACATTATTCTTTGGGTTATTTACTCCTCCTCAGGTAACCTTTGTAACTTAAATCACCTTTGAAAGCATATATAAGAAAGTAAAACTCGCCTCATTTAGAACCTAGCACTTTTATGGAATCCTATTCCAAAAGCTAGCACAAAAGAAACCCAAATCTCCCTAGACTTTGTAAATACCTTTGCACATTCATTAAGGCAACACTATCTACAAGTTTGAAGTTTCCCAATAGGTCTAGGGAATTACTTCCCACATTTTCAAGCATCTCAAAGTCACTCATTTAAGTAGATTTGCAAGAGAGAAACTCAAGTAAAGCATTTTTCAAATGAAATAATGTCAAATTCTAATTGCACTACAATTAGATATCACATGGTAGGTGGAGAGCGATGTGTCGTTTGAGGTCTCTTCGGAGTAGTGCCAACATTTAGTGGTGCATGAGGGTGTCCACAACCCAACTAATGCATTTACTTTGTACAAGACTCTCTATTCATGGTTAGGGTTTGAAATATTGACTAGAGCATTCAGATACACTCATAGTGTAACCGATAATAACTAATAAAGAGTGAAAAAGAGATTCGAACAAGTGATAAACTTAGAAATCCATAGACCACATAGTTTTGAGCAGGGTGCAAGACCGTATAAAATAGGTCAATATCGTATAAACATTCCTACCCCTATTGTACGGTCCTTTCCTAGGAGTATCTTCATGTCACAGTTCCATTTCTGAGGCATTCTTATGTCTAGATATCCCCTATTCCACCAATCTAGATCAACAAGAATCATTCCCATACATCATCTAGTAATCAGCTAAGTGCACACAATCCCATGTATTTATGAACTTGTATTGTATCGTGTACATTTGTTGCAAGTATTAATGCGTTAATCCTGAGTATTGAATGGTTAATGTTGGAAGTTAATTAATTGAAATAACCCCCATGTAGATATTATTTCATTTTTTGTTTGATTACAGTGTATAAATCCTAGTCAAACTTTAACAAGGTGAAAATATTTAGTGAAACTAGCCCTCGAATCGAGCATTGTGTCTCAAACCCCTGGTGGCCCTAAAATTGCTAACTTCCATTTTATTTGTATCATGTGTACTTTATCGATGCCAAGCTCTGATGGATCCTTATCAACATCTATGTAACTTTGACACAACATGTCATGATTCGCAATATGAATCAAACTTCATCGTTCTTGAAGCCTAATAGTCATAGATGGTAGGATTTTTTTACATAGCGTAGGTATAGAGGGAGAGGGAATGTTAGAGTCAGTACGAACTAAGGTGAAGGAGCTAATACGTCACTCATAAAATCATAGCACTGGGACCTTCCGAAGGAGGATACCTAAAAGTTAGTGCACTAATTTTTTATACTATCTTCCTCTTTGTCGCCCATTGTGTCATCCTACTTATATGTTGCATGAGAGCAACTTAAGAATGCTCCATCATCTAACATAGAAACAAATACTATTCCTACATCTATGGTGCCCACATTATTGGGGGGATATAACATTCCAATGCATAATGGGATTAAGTAGGTTTTACTTGGGAAAGCATATGTAAATTGGCCCTATTCCCTGGACACTTTTCTTGATAAACAAGAACATTCAATCTTGGTACCCCAGTTATTTGGGATAAATACACGAAAATATGTTTATGATGTTCAATTAAGAACATGATTTGTATCTATTTCGAGTCTTGTTGTCTAAATTACTACGGTTTTAGGGTATTTCGAAAATGCGTTAAGTCGATTATTGTGTCTAGATTAGAGCATTTATTATCACATAGGTTCTCCTATTTTTCTAATCATTTTTTATCAATGTTCCCCTATACTCTGGTCATGCTTCTCATATCTTTCAACTCTCTATCGCTCGTATCTATGTTTTTCTCGAAAACTCTTTCACAGCTATGATAGGTAAGGGCCTTTTTAGTACATTGGGATATGTCTAGGTGATTTTTTTAATGATTTTCCAAGTAAAAATAATTTGAAATTTAAAAAATAATTGTTAATATCCAACCATGTCATCACCTCCCCCCCCCACTCCCAACTACCTCAAGAAATATAAAAAATTAGATTTTTTTTTAATATGTATAAAATTACTCGTAGTTTGGGACTATATAATTTTTATTCAATTTGGAGAAGTGGAACAAAAAATACAAGACAAAAGATAGACATTTATAATCACTAAAAATAGAGACACAAAAGACATTGTTTGAAATAATTATAAAAGGAAACCTTACAATGAGGTAAAAAAAATCAAAAGTATATATTTAGAAAGAGGATAGTTTGCTTTACGTCATAGGCATATCTTTTAAGAAAGATCTCTATCATTTTTGATAGGATTTATCATGGTGAAAGATGAATTTATGCATTTTTCAACCAAAAACACTCGTAGGCTTGGCCCTTATGTTTTAACAGCTACAGGGCTCAGGGTGGGGAAACCAAAGCATTTCCAAGCCTAGTAGAGTCTTGGTTTGTGTGCATAAATCAAGGAACGCGTACGCGCTATACCACATATTTATGTTACTTATTGTATGGTGTAAATTATACATGTGTTTGTGGAAGCTATCTATTGGCTGTAAATAATTGTTTAATAATAAATAATAAATTATAAAGAATAATAAATGAAAAACTTATAATTTAAATTTATTTTAGTAAATATAAGAAATTAGGGTTGCTCTGCATCTTATGGAACTGGTCTCACAGCTCCCTGAGTCACAGTTTAGAAGATAGTTTTTCATAATCTAATATGCTCAGTACATATGTTTTTTTTAAGATTTCAACTTTCATCCTAAAGCTTTTACAACATAAATTGTATAATCAATGTCTTTTTTGGGGAAGTATATGGTCATTTTGATAGGTTTTAGTGTCTTCTGGGTTGGTGACTAACTTTTTAAGGAGTTTTAGATGTGTCAAAATTAGATTTACAAACCTCTCAACTCTTAGAGATAACAACTAACTATCTCAAATATGAACATGTTTTTCTCGTGAAATGTCTTACAAAAAATACATAACAAATCCTAAAACACGTGTACATGGTGTTTTTATTAATTTAAAAAGCACTTGACACCTAGTGCGAACGACATCTACAACATTTTTACTACTTCCACTCAATTGGTAGACTGTTACAAAAAACATATAAAATCTTTAAAGCTTCGTTGTTATCAATGGCATTTACAATTCATGACCCGTTTGAAAAAGTTTCACTATGTAATCATCACCATCAACTTATTTTGTGTTCACTTTACTTTCTCCATTATACTTCTCACCATCCTTATGTGTTCCCATACTTAACTAATATTGTAAAAATTATGTAAGAAATTCAATTAGGTGACACTCCTGGAATCACAAATTGGGTCAATTTCAATTTTGAATGATTGATTCATGCCTATAGTTTTAATATTTCCTAGATGAATCATGTCAAAAAATCAAATTATATAGTTACATGTAAGTTTTAGCCATATTGTCTTAAAGGAATCAATATTTATTCTATTATTAAACAATCAACTAATTATGTAATGTGTGAAAAAATTACCATAATTGAGTAAAATTCACATCACATATTAACAACTATGGAATTATGGTATCCAAATTACCTAAATCTGTCTCTTTATTAATCAACAATTGACTAATGACAACACGAAAGGTATTGACCACTTGATTTGTTTTTCCCTAAAGTTGTCACCATCACCCAAATTTAATAAGTCTGCACAATTATTCATTTCTCCTATCCTTCTAACCATCCTTATTATTATTGTGTGCCCAATAGTATAAGTGATTTGAGAAAAACTTCACGTAGGTTTTAGGAAGTAAATTTATTCCCCCTAGGTTGACATCACAAATGTACATCTTCAGCTTTCAATCAAATTGTTGATTGATTCATGCCTGGAGTTTAATTAGCCCTAGATGAAGGTAAAAAATCACATCATGAACGAGGTCCAATAATTTCACTGGATCAATTTATATAAGGTATTTCTTATCTTTAAGGAAGATGTCGATTCAAACTATATTGAGTGTAAATGTATGATATTTTATATGGAGTAGGCCCTACATTGAGTATGAAATTTACATTTTGTAATAACTCTCTATTAGGGTCACTCCAATTTTTTGTTCATTATAGACTTTAGCTAAACAAATTGACTAATGGATGACCACAGAAAGGTGGTAACCACTGAACAAAGTTTATCTTTAGTTAACATTGTGGATCCATAACTCAATAGTTTCTCAAATCATTCACTCACTGGATATCCATAGTATAACTCGTGCAAACTCTATTACTGTATTCATTCACCCTGTCTGGCACTCTGTCATTGGTGTAGCAGAGCGTAACTCATTATAGAACCCAGTTAGACTCTGAAGGAATAATTCATTCCTACATGGACCTTTCCTAAATTGGATTTTGTTCTCTCTATCGTATGTATATTATCCATTTTGTTCATGGTTTTCATCAAACCCCTTGGGGGTTTTCAGCTAAATACATATTTTCTTGTTATCGTTTCTTTTATTTCATGCTCCTCAATGTTTGTTATAGAGTGTGATTCAGATTTACATTGAATCTCCCACATTGCACTAATGGTTAATGTAATTAACCCCTTGATCTGACATAGTTTTGTACCAGGATTTTGCAAATCAAATAAAGTAATTTAATTCTGATTTGTCCAGATTTTCATATTTCTTTACCTTCACTTTCATTCTTCATGCTAAAATACAAATTGATCTCAAATTATTGAATTTCTATAATTCTGCCATAATGAAGGAAAATACTTCGTCTTGTACCTTTCAATGTGACCAATGGTCTATTGACCTAATCTTGGAGTTGTGGAGAGAACATTTATGATATTACATTTAAAGTTGTTTTCTTGAGGAACAACAATTCGACATGTGACAATCTTTTGTATTTGCTTCAGATCTGGACTCTTGTCACTAATGTGTGAAGACTTTGTGATTATTTCCATAAAACCTTCAAAACAATCATATTACCTTTTATTTAAGATCTCCATTGACTACCTCAACTCTAATGAGACCAAAAATCCTGGGTTTTATCATTTCATTCCATGGATTTGAGGTCATATGAATTAATTATGGTTGAATTAATATGTGTAGAATTAAATCACATGAACTTCACCATTATCCCTTAGATCTAGTTGGTACTACATGTATCTCCCACACATTGAAATCCAAGTACTATTAACCTATGTCCTATGGCCATTTACTTTCCTTAAAAAATGTCATTATATGCACCTTTGACACAATAAATTCTATTTTTTCCATGTTGCATCGACCTATCTTATACTACTGGGGTGCCTTGGTCACTGAATCTGAAATTGTAATTAACTCCTTAATAAAGTATTTGGAAAGGTTGAGGGAGTCACGCCAATTTCGGGTATTTCTAGTTATTTGAGCTTTTTATGTTTTATGACATTAAAAACAATTAGGCCTTTTCATAGTTATATTTTAGAAATTATAAAAGATAATATTGTTAATGACTAGTAAATTTGGAACATTTGAAATCATATTGGGGGAGTATTTTCTATTTCACTACTAAATATAGTCACCTTTGATTACTAAAAGCTCCATATTATTTATACTTATATGCATTATCAAATGACACAAATGGGGATTAAGGGAGGGAAATTTGTATTGGAGATTCGTCCAACCATTTGATTGAACATCTAATACACATATTATTGCACTTGCTACTATTAATATGTTGAGAATTGTTCAACATATTAGTAATATAACATGGTTAGTTTTTAAGCATATTATTATTTAAGTTGTTATACAACTTGTTGTTTAACCTATCAATGTAAGATTTATAGATGGTTAAAAGTGAAATCAATATAATGATTTATATTATGCTTATGGGATATGATGTATTATAGGGATATTGAGTGATTCTAACCATCTTTGATGTTGTGTTAGATAAAAATCTACATCTAGATATGTGTTCAAGTTTGGTACATGTGTCATTACTTGGAGAATAAAAAGCAACCAACAGTCTCCATCTCTTCTACTGAGAAGAGTATAGAAGTGTGATGGAAGCAAGGCTCTTGAAAGAAGCCATGTGGCTAAAGCAGGTTGTTGGAAGAGATACACATGGAAGCTAAAGGAAGTACTCTCATTTTATGTGATATGACCTTGAGTTGCATTTCTCTTGCTAAATTTAATCAGTTCAACATCAAACCCAATGAAATTCCATATAGAGATTCATATGCATTTTATCTATAGAGAAGGTTCTCTGCGGTGATATAGATCTCTAGTACATCCCTAACTAAAGATCAAGTTGCATATATGTTTACAAAGCCATTATGTGATGTAAAATTCTATAAGTTTCATGCAATTATTGGCCTTTCAAAGTTTCCATTGAGGGGGAGTGTGCATGGAAATGTCACCTCCTAACTTCTCCTCTATACTTCTACTCCATTGTAAAAAGATTTTTTTATGATCTTTGTAAACTTGTCACTCTAAGTTTACGGTGTACAGATCCAGTATGTTGCATCTATTTGTAAAGGAGGTCCTTATGTTTAAAAGGCTCCTAGATATGCTAGTTGAGATATTTTCTATAAGAAACTGTGAGATGTAATCTCACAAATCATCTTAGCCTAAATCATTCACTTCTAATTTATGGATTCCAAATCTACTTTTGTACCAAAAGGTAATTTGAAATGAGCATATCAATAGAAGGTGTATAAATCCTTCAAATGTGATTTGCTGAACCTAAACCTTCATTCAAATGGTTTATGGATTTGTAAATTTTTGTATAAACAGGTAATGTTGGCATATGTTCCTCACTTAATATTAATAGTGTTAGAACATAACCCATTCAAGAATGTGGTGATAATAAACTATAGTTTATAATTAAAGTAAATTAGAATAAGTAATATTACAATTTATTTAATAGTTAAACTACATGTTTATTATGATTAATTGATTAATTATATCTAATTTTAATGGTTAAAGGGTAACTTGCGTGAGATTAGTCACACCCTTTTGATTTAATTATATTGTTCATGTAGGGTCTTTCAATATTGTAAAAATTCCAAAATTCATGATAGAATTCATGGAGGAGAGAAGTTAGGGGAATGAGTGTACTATAATGGATATTTCTATTAATAGAAATTATTCTCTTTTCATGTGGTTTTTTACCCCTTGGGGGTTTTCCATGTTGAAAAATCCATGTGACTGTGTGTTTTAATTTTATAAGATATCCTATTTTATGAACTTGTTGTAATATTTGTTATATTAATTTAATTAATCTCCTAATCCTTATTCGTGGGGTTAACTGTGTTTACACACCCTAGACTCCATTAATCATAATCTTCTCTCTCTTCTCTTTTATTTTCTCTACCACCTCATCTTATGATTCATACAATCTCATGTGCATTGATGGTCTATAGTGACCATCTCCTCCTTCATATAAACCTCCTTCCTCATTGTAAAATTCTTGCACACAACCATGTACCTCTGGGTGACTTCTCTCTTCACCCATATAACTAATTATTTTAGATAATGATGTAGTTAGGGTCCATAAAACCCAAAAACACATCATATAGTCACATTTGATTTACTATGCATGATGTTATTGAGACCAACTAATCCCTAAATCTCATCACATCATCATAATTAAGTTCATATGACTCAAATAGGGTAAACTATGGTAAATGATGCAAGGGAAATCAATAGGTATATAGAGATAAATATTTTTTGTTGAGGTCTTAGACCTCATTTTGGGTGAATAAAGTATTGTCTTCGTTTTTTGTTTCTTGTTATCTCCTTGCATCATAGCTTTTTAAACTTTTTTTTCCACTAAAACCTAATATTTTAAGAATTAAAATTCTTAGTTTATCTAATAGGTGTTTCCTTTAGTCTTCTCTCCTTTTTTGATCATGATCCTTCATGGAAATAGAATGGAAACTTAGAGGCACATTGTGGATGGAAGATCACCTTATTCAACTTGTAAATGCTTGTGCAACCCAGCTTGGTAACCACCTTGGGTTGAGAAACCAAAAATGTGTTTGTTTTTCTCTAACTAAATTTAAATGATAAGGGAGAGAGGATGGGGGGATTTTCATTCGAAGAAAAAGAGTTTGTAATGGAGTGGGAAATGGAAAAAATATATTTTCAAGTTTTATATGCTTGGTTGTAATAATATACCAAAGAATTTCATAGAGTTTTTTTTTTCATGATTCACTAATCCTATCTTAACAATGGAATGAATTCACTGCATAGTTCCAAGGTTTAGAAACACTCATCTTGAGCTGGTTATTTACCTAACTTTATATTTGTTTCATGAGAATAGTCAAATCCTAAATATAGTAACCATAATCAAATTAACATCCTTTCTCATGTTATGGGTATGTAGATGTGTGGATGATGTTTAGGAAGGTTTGAAGCATGTATACATTAATTTAGAATACTCCAAGACTCTAATTTTTAGATAAAACCCTGTTATGAATCTTTGTTCTACCATAAGGCTTAGTCCTAGAAATGTATTATGAGAAGTTTTGGTGTTCCCATGTAGAAAGGGATTTTTATGACAAGAATGGTTTTTAAACCTTTATTAGAGAGGAAAAAAGAAACTAAAGTTTTTATATGTGTGTAAAAGTATCCTTATAGGATATCTCTGACATCCTGTACAGTCATGTGTAAGACTCTATTTGGGTTGAATTGAGTGAAATCACTATTAGTTGGGAGTATAAAAATAGACCATCATAATAATAATTAGATTAGTGTGTAGTCACTAGATTGAGTGAAATCACTATAAGTGTGGAAATATTCATGATCATAGGTCCAATATCCTATTTTCCTATTCATAACTGAGTCTTTCTTATTTTCTTCTAAAGGGAAAGTTCCCATGAGGCTTGGATTTTACTCTTCTTGAAACTGATGATGATAATTTTATAGTACACTCTCATTTACTATCTCCCTCTTACCACTTTCACCAAATTCCATTTTTGCAATGCATGAAATTATTTCAATGGTGTCTTGGCCATATATGAATTTATTTCAATGATGTCTCAAAAACAACACAAAAGGATATTTGAAAATCATTTCTCTTAATGTTGATGTAGATTTGGTTGTTTATGAAGTATGTGGTACATGAATCAACCTTCATACTCCTACACTAAGGTGAGAATGCAACTAATTTTCTTAGCATAAATCTTGATGAAATTCCTTGAGTTTATTTCTCAATGGAAATTAAATGAATGTGTGGAAGATTTTGGACATTTTCACCTACTCCTACCCTAAATTTTGTTGAGTGTTATAAATATATTGATGTGATGCACTCTTTTAGCTTCCAACTCTTCAAGTTACCTCTTATTATTCTATTGAACAAATGAAGATATTATGGGGTCCTTAGATAGATCATCTTCTTTCCCAAACCTTACTATTGTTAATCTATATTATAAGGCTCAAAGGATTATATATATGCCAAAACAGGAACCAAGGTCACTCCCTTGCATTGTTGATTATGAGGATTTCTCGAGTGGTCCTCTTAAATATGCATGCCCTAATCTTGTAAATTAAGTACTCATCCATAGTATGTTTCTACCATATTCTAAGATAAAATTAGGGATTCAACTCCACACTTATTGGAAAATGCATGAGTCCATATATTTTATCAATGAGAACCAAGGTCACTACCTTTGGGAGTTGTGAGGTTTGTAAATTCTAATTTTGACACATCTAACACATACCTATAAATGTAAGTAAACAATCCAAAAGGCCCAAAACCTAAACAATGACTATATTATTTCCCAAAATATGACATCGATTGTAGAATTTAAACCCTAAAAGCTTTAGGTATATTCGATCAAATGCTACCTTTGGAAATATTGAAAAATACTCACATGTACTAACCATATTAGATTATGAAAAACCTATCTCCTAAACCGTGACTCATGAAGCTATGAGACTAGTTACTGAAAAATAAGCAATGACTAGAGTGATCCTAATTTCTTACATTTACTAAATGGAGTTAAACTAGTTCCATAAAGTGCAGAATACCCCAATTTTTAACTAAAATAAATTTAATTCTTTATACTTTATTATTTCTTATACTTAAACATTTATTTTTGTAAATCACACACACACACACACACACACACACACACACACACACACACACACACACACACACACACATCTTATCATACAATAACCAGTGTGTATATGTTATAGTGCGTACACATTGTTTTGCATATAATTATGCGATTTTGGTTCATTAATTACCAAACCCATAATTTTAAAGTTCAAACACAATTTTACAAACCGCGTACGTATTTTTCTTAAAATCACATTTTGGCCACATTTTCCCCCCAACTCTGTTCACTTACCCAATGGTTATATGCCTATTCTTGCATCCAGTATTGCTACTACACCTCCCATCTCTAATGTTTCACATTTTTCTTCATCTAGCACACAAGATATTAAAACCCTTGTTCACATGTTACAATCTCAAATCTTAAAATTACAACAATCCACTAGCTCCTGAGGTGGCCTCTTACACTTTGCCTCTTGGTTTTGTTATACCTAAGATTTCTATATATGATGTAAAATGTGATTCCATGGACCGTATTAAGTCATTTCATGTGGCTTGAATCGCTTATTCCTCTTATGACATATTGCTTACCAAGTTATTCCCTAAGTGCTTGAAGGAATTTACATTGTAATGGATTTATGATCTCTCCACACATTCTGTGCATTTTTTCACTACATTGGAAAATAAATTTTGGATACACTTTTCTATCAACATTGTGGATAAGGTCTCTTATGCATAAATGTCCAAGGTATTCCAAGGATCAATTGAAAATATAAATTATTATGTCTTACATTATTGGCCATTCTTACCAAGATGAATTCTATCCTAGCTGATAGTGACTTGCAGGACCTTTTTACACATAGCTTACTAATTTGAAGAAATTTAAATCTCATATCATAGGACTAATATTAAACATATAGAGCATGTAAAGTATATGAAAGTGTGTAATATAAGAGATAAAAGTGACTTAGCTTGTATCAGAAGATATGGGTTGATCATGGACTAGAAAACAAGCTTAGAATACTAGATCTAGATTATGAAAGATTTGTCTAAGAAACTGGGATTTGGGACTTCTTTGGAAATTAGCGTCTATAGGAGGATAGGACCACTCGAAGCATTAGTGTTTGATCTAGGCACTAGTGTATTGGTAGAAGATTCAATTTCGGTATTTTTATTGTCTGAACTTGGTTCTTTCCTTTTACTAACTTTCACCTCATATCTATTGTAGGGTTCATGTATCATACACATTCACGCAAAACAAAACCTAACTACTTGAAAAAAATTTAAGAAAATATTAGATAAAATAAATAATACATATTCTTGAGTCACAATAACCTCAACAGTCACCCTAATGTTATTTTCACTGAGCACTACACTACATTTCAGACTCTATGTAGCTCTTGTGAGTGTGTGATTTAAATTGTGTCCCTTGAAGCTAGTTTTTCCTTATGCCAGTTGCACCAAGATAGTGAGATAAAACTACTTCCCCCCAAGATAGAATGTATGAGATGGAATTCAAAAATAACCCCTCCTATAATAATGTAGCCCAAATGTAGTCCTTTAATATTTCTCCTTGTCCATGTAATAGATAGTTAGAATTGGATCTCAATTTACCAACCCCTAATAATATTGAGTAATTCATCTATATATGATTCCCTTGTTTGAATTTCATCATTAAAAACCAAAAAGGACAACCCAAAGTGATAAAATAGACTTTAGAAAAGATACCAAATGATGTGACGATTGAAAATCATGAAAAAGAGGGTAAGTGGTGGAAGCTCCAAAAAGGGGATAGTAGTGCATGGCACACTCCTATCCCTAATGGGTGGTAGTTTTTGGGATGCTCAAAAGATATAACAGTCAATAAAGATTTGGGTCACATGTTTTCTAGTGTCTAAAACTAAATTTTTCATTCTAGAAAATTAAATAATGAGATTTTGGAAAAGATAAAACAAATGAAAGAGTACAATTGTTATTAATGTCTAGTCTTCTTTCTTAGGAATCATGTATATATTAACATACTTATAAGTGTGATGTAAGTAGAAAGTGCACAAATTTTTTACTATATTTTCCCCCACTTTATGCTAGTGAATGAAAATTTGATAACATCAAGTAGATAATAAAAGCTTACCTTGTGAAGAGTTTAAGGGAGTTGTAACTGATAAAGTGTTGAATGAGGATTGTGATTCATATCTTTCTGAATGGAGATTGTAGAATTTTTATCGTGGAATCTAGAAGAGGATAAGGATCCTAGGGGTGACCTCGTGTGTGTGGTAGAAATGATGTATGTTTTTATTCTTTGGATATTGATTTTTCTAGAGCATGTTGTGCTTAAGATTTTTCCTTGGTCCATTTGTGTGTTGCCTTTCATTGGAGTAAGGTTAGACCTGTAAAAGAAGATAAGTGTATTCAATGCTCACGATAAATGAAATTGAACTTTAACTTAGTGAATGTGAAAATAGAAATGCTTATTGAAAAATAATTGAATGAAAGATAGAATACACATATGTTCTATGAGAGAAGAGATACAATTATTCCTGTATGTTTTCCACCTTAGAGATGATTGGAATAGTACTAAGGATTTAGGTATCCTGTCACCAAATTGAGGATTTGAGCATCCTGTCACTAAACTAAGGATTTAATAATATTTTCACCAAGGGAATATTAATGGAATAGTTGTAGGATTCTCCCTCTAATTGGTAGCACATACCCACATATAAGTACCACTGCAAATGATCACAAACCCGATTGAACTTTCCCACAGATGACACATTGTTCTAGACATATCATTTATCTGAATATGCCTTAGGTTCCACTTCCTTATTTGATTCTGAGAAAAACAAAATAATTGGTTACCTTATAGCTTGCTAATAAGATGCTGTTAAATCTTCCCCACGGTGGGCGCCAAAAACTGTTGGTGAGAAAATTTGTTGGGGGAAAAACTTGTGGATTTCTTGCCAACGCTCTAACAGTCTAAGTCTCTCTACTTAACTGGTGCAGCTGTTGTATGTGCATGCGCAAGTAAAAAGGTGGATTTTCCTAGTTGGCCTTATGGTCGGGGATCCAACAGGGGCACTCCACTGACCCTGCGGTAAAAGCTTGTAGATATCTGCAAGGGAGGAATTTTCTAGGAGAGTGGGAAAGGGAGTGAGAATATGAGGTAGGGGAACTAATGTTGTAAGTTGAAAGTGATATTCTTGCATACACTAGTTATAAGTTTCTCCACATGTACTAGAATTATGAAGAAATAATACTACAAACAACAACAAGACAAATTAGAATTTAATGAGCTCAAAGTGTCGATAAATCCCTTAGTCAAAAAAGGATGAAAACTCCTTGTATTGATACTCAAGCAGAAATTGTACATAGTATGAGAAATGGAAGAAATTTGAGAGTGGGGGAATGGAAGAATTTTTCTCTCTTTGATCTTTCACAAGGATTTGTCTCTCTCATGAATTCCTAAGAATAGCTAAGAAGACCCTCAAATGAGGAGTGCATTAAAATTTATAGAAGAAGAACACCCCTTCATCTTCTTAGTGATTCTTCATATACCCCCCAATGACACTTCATATTCCTTGAAACTTTTCACATTCCTAGGAAAACATTAAATCCCCGTTTATAACTTAAGGGTGACTTATTACATTGAAAATAAAGTCTTTTTTAATTACTTAAGGCATTATGAAAAAGTGTAACCCTAACGAATAATTAGAATGTGGAGGAGAGAGAAAGTTGGGGGAAGGAAGAGAAGAGAGAGAAGAAGAAGAGGATATGTTGTTCTTGATGAAGTCCATTGGTCTTTTTCGATGAAAAGCCCCAAATGTAGTGAGGTTCTGAATCTCCAAACTCTTTGCACCCTGAGAAACTTCCTTCATCTTAGCTCACAGACGCTTGCCAAGTTGAATGAATTCTCTCGTTGATGACCGCAACTCCCACCCTATGTAAGATATACCTCTGACCCAAACCATGTAGTGAGTGTCAAAAAACATTTTTGAGTTCCCTGAGATGGATCTCGAATGCTCTGTGAGAAATGCCTATGATGATCTCAAATAATGATGTTGACCTAAAAGATCACCCCTTTATGTCCCATTATGCCAAAATTGCCCTTTGAGTGTAACTTACTATTAATAGTAAGTTACCACATGGAAAACTTACTATTTTTGGTGAGAAGTGATTTTTACCTCTTCTTGACCATCTTGATGTGATTAACTCCCTCTTTCACTCTTGTGCACAGTGCCTTTTCCTCGACCACTTCTTGGGGTGACTTACTATTTTTAGTAAACACCCATATATGGGGATTATTTTTTTTAGTAAGTGGTCATTTTCATTGTTTTCCACTCTAGACAATCATGTTGGATTCTTGGTGATCTTCAGTGCACATTGCCTTCACCATAGCCACTTTTGATGGTCACTTCCCAAACATAGCAAGTCTGTATAGGAAAACTTGTTATTTTTAGAAAGTGAACTTCCACTACTCTGTTTGCGATGGAACATATTTTTTTGGACACGGCTCATCTTCACAGTCACATCCTCCTCATTTCACTTTATTTTTCCCAATATAATGCTTGAAGACAAAATTTAAAATTTTCACCTGGCAGTGGCTTCGGGCATGGAGCTGCCATGGCGGCCATTAATGGAGCTAAAAATTTACAGGTCTAGTTTTTGTCTCCAATCATGATGAAATCAACTCCATTGTGATAGATTTTTCATTTGGATTCCATGTGCAAGTTTTTAGCTTGATCTGACCATCAGATTGTTAATAAATCCAACAAACGTGAGCTAGGGCATGAAATGGAACTTTTGTTGGAACAAATGATTCATGGCACCATTTGAACTCCTGTTTATTACATCTTGATTATCTTGAAAAATGATAAAGTTTGCAAAAGATGACATCTCAATCTAACTTGTATTTTGAAAGATATGAAGATTTTACGGTTCATGACAATAAGGGTTTCCAGGCGAAGATATTCGTTCTTCTTTGTCTTTGGTTTGTTCAGATTTTTTGATTAAGATCCCTTCTGAAACCTATATGTTTTCACGGATTTGAGTGTTTATTTTTTGTGCTAGATCTGGTTCAGAGCATCAATGGTGGACTGGGTGTCAGCAAGCAATGGTGGACAAGTTATAGAGCAATGGCAGGGTGAATGTGAAGAAGAAGAAGCGGGAAAAATGGCTAAGTTTTAGATTTCAAACATTTAAAAATTGAATTCCAAAGGGGGGGTAAAATTTTAAGTCCTTGATATACCTTTAGAATTAAGGGATGAAAGGGACATCATTTTTCACATTGCGCCTCATCGCGACTCTTGGCAAATATCTTACGGTCGAGCATTTGGCTCCACTAGCTCCTCGGAGCTAGAAATTTGCACGAGAGAGGGTCACTTGAATGACCTGAGGGCTTCAAGGGGATGGGTGCATTTTCATTTACCTCATGTCCCTTTACAAAAACGTACAAAGGGGACATCAATTTTCATGGCATGCCTCCATGTGACACTTGTCACGATCTTAGCGATTGAGGGAATGAGCTCCGACAAGCACCTGGGGGCTGAACTGGGGATCCTGGAGGTCCTATGTGTGATCAAGGGTCTTCCAGGGGCTTGGAAAAATTTCTTGTCCCTTATGTCCCCTATCTTTAGGGATGAAAGGGACACAAAATTTTGATAGGCTCCTGGAGTTGACACGTGTCCACTTCAAAATATGGCTAAGTATGAGGTCTTGAGAGTGAACTTACAACGGTGATAACTTGAACTCCCGATGGAATTTAAAGGTGAAATTTAATATGAATTTGACTGAAAATGACCTTTTGAATACCTTGGTGTGGCTTTTAGCTCTTGATTCCTCCATTTTATTCCTAAAAAATGGAATTTTTGATCTAGTACTCCACTTGTGCATGAGAAAAACTGCTTGCATACCCATTGTGCCAAAGTGTTATGAAAAAAATAATTTCACCATAATTTAGGTAGTAGAATTCCCTTTTAAATATCTCATTTGGTTCCTAACTCCAACCAAAGCTCCCGAAATCACTTCCCGAAGCTCAGGTGTTTTTTGGCACACCAAATTTGCCCCACATTTATATTAATTTAATTACTTACAATTGAATTAATGCTCATCCTCACTTTATCTATTAATTTAATTACTTTAATTAAATTAATTTACACCTCACCTAGCCACATCACCTAGACACCTCATCATGGACCTATTCTTAGCATGTTTCTTTTAACTAAGACTCAATTTCTACTTACCTTAACCAACTGAGACTTTGTCTAACCCTAACATTAGATGCCTATTATTTCTCTAACAACATGCCCGCTTATCTAAGCATTAAATACCATTTTAGATCTGGACCAATGGGCATAACTGGAAAAAAGATAGCCAAGATCTCCTATTTTGGAAAACCTAGGATTTCCCCTTAACCGACATTGGTTAACCCTAAACTGACACTGGTCACCATAACTGTCATCGGTTACCATATATTCATTTTGGCAACCTTGTTTCAGAGGTTGGAAATTTCAAGTTTTTGAGAGAGAGAGATCTACATGCAAGCATGTATCAGATCCCTCTCACACATCTAGACACCCCTAGCAAGCACCAAGACTGATATGAAGGCATTGGCATTCATGGTAATATTTGGGAAGCACCACCGTGGACACTGACCACCAGTTTCACAGATCAACCATTACTATCTTCCACCAACCAGGCCTACAAATACAAGTAAGTATGTTTTGATCTGCATCATTCTATGTTTACTTAGATTGTAGTTTCTTTACCTCTATTTATTAGATCCTATTCTCCCTTACATTCTACCATCCCCACCTTCCTGTTAATCCACCCATCCAACCACCCACAACCCTTTTAGCTCCCCATACCTGACTCTTAGACATTCCTGAGCCTTCCTAGCATTTTTATAAACCCAACCATCCTTCCTCCATTCTCTGTGTAATCACAGAGAAGCCCAAAAAAATAAGTTTATTTGATTTCCACCATTCTACCCCTACCGACGCCAGTCACCCTAACCATCGTCAGTTTCCCCTTCACTGGCATCGGTCACCAGACCAATGTCAGTTACTGTATCTTCTGACAGACTTTCACTAAGTTGACCTTATCACCCCAAAAACCTCACAAAACCTTACCCAAGACTGGTACCCCACCTACAATCCCACCACAGGCCTTCCCAACTCTCTGTGTAGACACAGAGAGAGTATGGACATCCATTTTGACATTCTACCATTATCCATCCCAAACCATCATTGGTCACATCTAAACCGTCATCGGTCATACCCTGACCGACATCGGTCTCTGTGTCTGATAACCCAACTCAGGACAACAAGCTAATACCCACTCCCAAACTACCCAGAATCATTTGTAACCTTTACCAGACCTCACCAAAACCTGTACTAGATCTACACCCAACACCAGTCCATCACCCAACCCATTTTGACCTCAATCACCTTTTCTTCTTGACCTTTCTTATTCGTTTTGAACGAGGTACCTAAATCATTTCAATTCAAATAAGATTGTTATTTCATGTTTATTTCAAATAGCATTAATATTGTTATATAAAAGTGGATTGACAACCATCTAGGAAGCACCACACTTCCGGATCTAGCATCCGCTAGGCAGTCCACTCATTGTTGTGTTTAACTCTATCTGGTGGTATTTTTTTTCACTTTACAGGTAGTTCCTCCTAGACAAAAGGAAGTATTCTCAATTAGGATTGGATTAGGAAGTTAGGACGTGCGCACAACCTTCAACCGACATCACAAACAGATATTCCTCCTTGGCCTATCACCCTCTATCTATTTCATTAAATTTGTTAAGAATCCAGTGAAACATTTTGGCATGCCTAGTGGGACCCTCTCTTGGGTTCATTGCATTTTCTTCATATAGGGAAATCTTGTGTGTCTCTTTCTTTTTGAAAAATACACATTTAATCTTCTCCCTGGTAACATTCTTTTCTTCTAATTGTCTAAACGACATTTGTGATTTGGTGTTTAAAATGAATCATTTCTTTCTTCCTGCATTTGCATAGTAGTGAAAGAGCACGTTCTTGACCTATTCATCATTTGCTACATCGAATCTAATTGTCGATTTGGGTTCTAAAATCTGTTGCATTTCATCCTTGTATGTTGCATTTTAGCTCACATTAAAAACTGAGGGCAACCTATATGCTGGAAGTCATGCCCAGCTGATGGTTGACATAATTGAATCATATAAGCACTTTCTCTTCTCTCTCTCTTTTCCAAACTGCACAAATAAAAATTCACACATCTTCTTAAACAACACCTTACCTGGAAGAAGTTGTCAACGATCACACGATCAAAGGATTGAGAGTGGGTGCCCAACTGGTTTCTCTGTCCAGTCATTAACTCAGAGAAAGGACCACCCCCACCAAAACATAACCTGAAACCACCCTTTAGAATTTTCCTCTTCATAAGATGCCTTCCCAACCAAAAAATTTTTTCTGAATTCACAAGTCAGTCTTAAATAGCATAAGCTAAAAACATAAAATTCACTTATAGGATTGCATGTTTTTCTTAGCTTTTTCCTGAGTTACGTTTTGAGTTGTGAGGTTACGTTCTCCACTTTCCTCTTCCTTTCACACTCCACCATCATAGTTGGAGTATTCTGACTGTTTCTGAGTGTGTCAGGGTCTAATTTTATCATCCTCAGACTTTCTGGGTTGATACTCCATCTGACTTAATTCACAAAAAAAATTTTTCTTCACTTCTTCAAATTTCATAGTAACCGGCGTTGATTCAATGACCGTCACAGGTTTCCATCTGACCATCATCGGTTTACCTAACCAGTGTCAGTTTCAAGATATTTTGGTCATTTTACCCAAAAAAACATTCATCACCTTTTCTATTCTATTTGAAATTCTCAGGACATCATCATATCCCTAGAATTCTAATATCACAGTCAATACAAGTTTCCTTATTTCATTTTCATCAGTTTTTGGCCTCATTTGCTAAAACTGTTGATTTCCCATAGTAACCGGTATCAGTTACTATAACCATCATCGGTCCCCTTTAACCATCATCGGTTATTTAAAGTCATCGGTTCCTCTGTTTTGATTTTTAATTAAAACACCGACCAAGTTCACCTCCCAGAATCTATCCTTCTCCATTCTGTTGTTTTCTATGTTATTTACAGAGTACAATTTACCAGGTATATGCTAATTCACATGGTGTTGACTCACAGCCAAACCAATGCCCTTGTGTTTCACGCTAGCCTTCAACTACTTCCACCTAGCCCATCACCACCTTCTATCTTGTTGCCTATGGATCCAACTCAGTCCATCACCATTAGTACTAGTGACAAGGAGTTCACACAACTCTTAACTAGAATCCCACTGCCCTACAATATTATCTCACCCACTCATCTACCTGAGACTCCTTGGGACAGTTGGTATACGACATGCCTGTGTCTATCCCTCCTACCCTCGCCCCCACTTCTGTGTCAGCTACCACTAGCTCAACATTTCCTTCATCCACCTTACCACTTGTGGTGTCTCAACTAGACCCCACGTCCTCTATAACTACTGCACCAATGACATCTATCACACCCGTGGTGTCGACCATTCCTTCACCAACCACCTTAAGCATGGCCCCATCTGCACCCTTTACCTCGTATGTACCAGTTGCATCACAACCACCCATGGTGTCAGCAACCCACACCCCATTCCAAAACCTCATCCTTTCCATCCCACAGTCTCTACCCCCAATTACTACGAGAGTCGTTACGACTACCCCACCTATTTACATGCATCACCAGCAACCCCCAATCTTGTCTATCACTTATTCAGGATATCTTCCACCCACATCTATTCCCCCTTCACAGTTCTCATACTCAGCACCCCCATATACTGGGATGTCATCCACATCATACATCCATCATCAACCTCCCTTTACTGCAGGAGGTGCCCATTCCTCACAACCCACCAATGACCTCATTAGGATGATGATGGAAAAGATGCAAACATTAGAAGCATCAGTTTTTGGCTCTCGCAACTCCTTAACTTATGATGAAATCTGTAATGAGCCTATTCATCCATCTATCCCCATTCACCCATACCCTGTACATTGGGAAATTCCCAAGTTCAACCATTTCAACAGTAAAGAAGACCCACAACAACACTTGTGGTCATTCAAACATGGGTGCTATCTAATTTCCCATGATGATGCTTTACTCCTATGGACATTCCCCATGTCCTTGACAGGACCCACCTTAGATTGGTATAGTGGTTTACCCAGACATTCCATCTACTCCTTTAACCAAGTGGCTCAAGCATTCTTGGACCACTTCTCAATCAATGTCGTCAAAAAAGTCACCATGACTGACCTATACTTGACACGACAGTATGATGATGAATCTATCACAGATTTCGTTGCTCACTGGTGAAGCCTTATCAACCAATTAACATTCCAGTTACCTCAAGTTGAGCTTATAGAGTTGTTCACTAGAGCTTGTGCCAGACACATCTCACCAACTCTACAGGTACAAACCTTATGTACCTTCAACGAAGCATTTACCATGGCATGAAAACTAGAAATTCATGTCATTGAAGAAAAGAAAATCCAATTGCGAAACAAAAATGCCGCGTTCAAATCAAATGATGCTTCTTCATCTTCAAAGCCCCAAAACAATTATTCAAAATCCAAAGGATCTGCCAATGTGGTAGTTCTCAAAGCTGGTCCATCTCATCCATCTAATCAAGCCAAACCTTCCTCCAATCTTTCTCCCATTCAGACTTTTCAGTTCCGGTGGGAACAATGAAAGTACACTCCAATTGGAGAGCCCTATTCTTCAGTCTTGGAAAAGCTTCTTAAGGCTGGAGCCATTGCACTTCCCCCCATAAAACCTCATACTGGTTTTGATCCCACTCATCCTATGCCTGCATGGTATAAGGAACATGACTATTGTAATTATCATCGCGTCAAAGGCCATAGTGATGGTAATTGCATAACTTTTAAGAACATTGTCCAGGAAATGTTAGATAATGGAGATCTCATCCTGGACAACCTGAATGCACTGGAAAATCAAAACTTGCATATCTTTAAGAAGTCATTCCCTAACCATACACCATCATCTAATCAAAATGGTGAACCTTCAACCAATGACAACAATGTCTGTGAAGTCCATGTTGTTTTTGATATCATACCAGTCGTTCCTCAATTTCCACCTATTCCGTCTATCGAGGAAATTCTAGCATGAGCTCCTCTACCCACAGAGGAGCATACCTCATCTACTCCTTCACCCACAGAGGAGTCCCCTTCATCTCCCCCTTCACCCATGGAGGAGTCCACAATTTCTGTTGATGTCATTTCACCATCTACCTCGCAACCTACCAAACAATCAATGGTATTAACTCTCCTACCCACAGGAGAATCATCATCACTTTCTCCTCCACCAAAAGAGGAATCTACCTCACCCCACCTACCATCTCTCCTACCCATGGGAGATCCTTTAGACATGCCACTACCTGTTGGGGACAATTCCCCATTAGCATTCTAGGATCCCATTGATCTTCTCTTGGCTCTTTTACCCACAAAGTCTGAGGCTAACCAATTCCCTATCTCACAGACATATTTTACAGGGATTGCCACTAAACCAAATACATCTCCTCTTACAACAGTGTCATTTTCATGACTGGCTGATCACTTGGATTACGTTGATAATTCCATGCTTTGGGGATGTCTTCGGCTCCCCTTTTCAACTCAAATGCAAATGTCACCTATAGATACCTCCATGATCTATCCAAAGGTATTTCTAGCAACCAAATCAACCCTGACCATGCCTGTTGAAATGACTTCTTCTTCATCACCTTTACCTACATCTAAAAATTTACCCCCAACTAAAACCATTCCTATGCCTAAGAACCTACCCACACCTACATCTTTGCCCATATCTAAACCTATCACTACCTTGGGTGTCATGCTGACATCAAGCCTTACCCATCCACCCATCAAATTGGATTTAGCCACATCTTCCCAAAACCCACACCAAAATTATTCCTCCACCTAAAAGGAAGACCCAACCTTCTAGGCCACATACACCAGTCTCACCCACCACACCTTTGTCACCTTCACCCCTTCCATCCATCCTAGGACCTCACCCATCAACCTTGGCCAAAAAACCCCCTACCCAAGGAAAATCAAAAGCTAAGCAACCTACTTCTTCATCATGATCCTTTGTTACACCCAATTTACCTGCACAACAAATTCCCTCACCCTCACCCGTACATTTCTTACCTCCTATACCTCCACCAGCTACCATAACCCCAACATTACCTATGCGAATTCAGCCTATACACTCCACCTGACCTCCTACCAACCACTTCCACCACATCTCCATTATCCCCATGGGTAACCCATCCTCTACCACCATCTGCTTTCCCTTCTACATCACGTACTCCCACCTCACCTTTACCCAAGAAGGTGCAATCCAAGGACAAGAACCCACTACCCTCCAACAGGGTAGTTAAACCAACAACACCTTCCATTGCTAGTTCATCTACCACACCTTTACCCAAACAGGTACCATCAAAACCTAAGACAATACCACCTACCAAACTGGTGGTCAAACCTATTCCACCTCCTATAACACCTCTTCCACCACAATCATCCACACCTTTACCCAAACCCACACTCACTTCCCACTGTGATCCATTGGCAGGGTCCTGCCAACATTTTAGCCAATCTCTTAGAGACCTTGGTCATCACATTACCACCACTTAGACCTTATGACCCCCTCAAACCCAAACCAAAAGGGTTTGATGAAACTAAAATTTGTGCCTACCATCGTGTGCCAGGACATGATGTAGAGGGTTGTAAGGCTCTCAAAACCATTCTCCTCCAATTATGTCCTCCTGAAGAAAATTTTGATGATGATGATCTTCTTGATGAGGACTCTATTCCATCTTCACCAATCACCCATACATCCACTACCCACTACCTATTCAGTGACCTACCTCACCACATCCAAAACCCTTTTATCCACCTCCTAAATTTGAGATCAACATGGTCCGTATCATAGAGTTGGCAAAACCACCACCTAAATGCCAGTGTGCCCTACTCATTTCACAATTTTCTTACCCCACATTAGGATTTTATCCATCATGTCATTATACTACTCATGATATACCTTCTCCACCTACCTCTTTCCCTCAGATTAACATGATCCAAGTTGTCACTCATGCCCAAAAGGAAAAAGGAAAAGAAAAAACAACTATCCCATCAACTAATCCTGTGCCCAATATACCATCTGCACCCGCACCCAAAATCACCATTCGAGGACCCACATACCCTATTTCTGATGGGGTCACCCATCGTACAATGATAAAACAATTACACCAATCCCCTCTAAAAATGTCTTTGTATGATCTCATCCAAACCTCTGAATCTCATCGACAAGCCCTCATGGAGGTTTTGCAATCCATTGAGGTTTTACCTAATGACCCCACACCAGTAGCCTCCATTATCACCCCTCACCACATGGCCTCTCTTACCAAATCATCTCCTTCTTCTACCCCCACTCCCACTCATCAAGTGGCTCACCCTCAGTTTTTCTGATGAGGAGATCGTACCTCTCCAATCAGATGACCCTGATCCCACCCTTTTCATCTCCATCTATATCGATAATATACGTACGATGCATTATGATCGATGGTGGTGCTAACATCAACATCATCTCCTCCCATGCGTACAATCAAATGTGCATCCCTTCAAATTACATGCATAATAACCCAGTTATGTTGTGCTCCTTCAATGATGCCATCACTTCCACCCTTGGCACCATTATTCTTCATGTTTGCATAGGCCCTCGTACTATCCCAGAATTGTTCTATGTCTTAGAGGGGGAGTTCCAGTATAACTTGTTGCTTGGTCGACCTTGGATTCATGTCATGGGTTGTGTTCCTTCAACTTTACACTGTTGTGTAAAATTTGAACATGAAGGACATAACTATACCATCCCAGCTGACCCATCACCATTCAAAACCTGTAACATGTTGTACCGACCTAATGATGTCCTTGTACCAGTTAAGGCATCTACCATTGCTGCCACTTCTCCTTCACCCACAACCCCATCCACCAATGTTACCACTACCTCACCCGTACCTACCTCTTCTATTCCCACTGTTGTCGCAGCCTCTGTAGCTGACCCATCTAGTTCCCAACCAAATAATCCTTCTTCTTTGTAATCACCTAGTAATTCATCTATTCCTGCTACCCACATATCTACTACCGATCCCTTAGAAGGTGTTTTTCAATGCCTCACTCTGGGGGAGTACCACCTCTACAATATAAACACATTCCTTACTCCACAAGAGTATGGTAACCTATGCCAACATCCTCGTTATGACCATCACATAGGAGAGGTCTTCCCTTATGGTCCTCCCCACCTTCGCACCAACTTAACGTATGGGGGACTTGATACTTCCACCTATTCACCTGAACCACCATCCCAAACATGACCATTTTCATCTGACCTCCAATCTCTCACCAACCACCACTTTTCCCACACTTTCCTTCACCGTTGTGCATGGAAAGGCTTTGGCTTTGGTTTTTATGAACAAGGTCATCATACTGTCATCCCGTGTACCACCCATAAACACAAAGACCACAGTGGTATCAGCTTCACACTATCCTCCAAGAAGGCCCATGTTGAGCTCATTGAGGATAACAAACCTTCTCCACCCCATTCACCAATGTCACCACCCTCACCCATGGAGTCTATGGATCCAGAATCCATTCCTCCTAACTTTTTTTTTTCATGAACACCATTTCCTTGGGACCTTTGACTTATCAACGTGATGGCGAGGCTCCCTCTTCTCTTCCCTTCCTATATCCTGACATGATCGATGATGATACACCATCCATTAATGTCATTCAATGTCAGGATGATGAGTCTATCCTCACCTACCTTGGTGCGGAAGATTCTTATATTCACCGGTCATTTCCTTCTGAGATGCAAACCATGTTAAATGAATCGACCATCGAAGTCAATATTAACACTCAGGATGACCCACACATTCTAAAGATAGGCCAATCTTTAGATGTTGCTGAACAGGAAGCTTTTACTTCTTTCCTCTAGGATCATAGCAATGCTTTTTCTTGGTCCTATGTTGATATGCCCAGTATTGACCCAAACATTGTGGTCCACAATATCGTAACCATTCCTGAAGCCAAACCCATAAAATAGAAGCTACAGAAAATGCATCCTCGCATTGCCCTTCTTGTCAAAGAAGAACTTCAGTGCCTTCTCTTGGTTTCCTTCATCCTACCCATTGACTATCCCCAATGGATTTCTAACATCGTTCCTGTCACAAAAGCAACAGGGGGACTTCGCATTTGCATGGATTTCCGTGACCTCAACTTAGCTTGCCCCAAAGATGACTTTCCTCTACTAGGTATTGACCAACTAGTTGATCTCACCGCTGGTCATGAGATGTTATCACTCATGGATGGTTTCTCAGGTTATAACCAAATATTACTCACCCCAGAAGATCAACACAAAACCACCTTCATCACTCCTTGGGGGACCTTCTGCTATCGAGTCATGCCTTTTGGCCTTAAAAATGTTGGTGCTACATATCAGCGGGCTATGACTTATATCTTCCATGACATCATGCATCGTATATTGGAAGATTATGTAGATGACCTTCTTGCCAAATCCAAACATCAGGCCAAACACCTTACAGTCCTAAAGGTCATCTTTGACCGTCTCATCAAGTATTGTGTTCACCTTCAACCCAAGAAGTGTGTCTTCATTGTCCTCTCAGGAAAGCTCCTTTGTTTCATCATTTCTTTGCATGGCATAGAAGTTGATCCCACTAAAATCAAGGCTATTCTCAAAATTCCTCCACCTACTAACCTTCACCAACTTCATAGTTTGCAAGGTAAGTTGCAATCTATTCATCATTTTATTTCATACTTTCTGACTGCTGCCAACCATTTCACCATCTCCTCAAAAAGGATGTCTCCTTCAAATGGGATGATGAATGCCACAAATCCTTTGATGCCTTAAAACAATACCTTCTCCAACCACCAGTGCTCATTACTCCTAAGGATGACCAATCATTTTACCTATATATTTCTGCTACTGATCATTCCTTAGGTGCCATGCTCGCTCATCATGACAAACAACACCAGGAGCAAGTGGTTTATTACATAAGCCATACCCTTTTAGACTATGAAACTAGATACACCCATGCTAAAAAACTCTTCTTAGCCTTAGTTTTTTGTCACCACTAAACTTCGTCATTACCTACTCAATCACAAAACCTTTTTCGTCACCAATACTGACCCCTTACATTACATGTATGCCAAACCCTACCAACATCAATGTGTTGCACGTTGGCTCATGCTTCTCGCAGACCTTGACCTCAAATTCATCCATCAAAAATATATCAAAGGCCAAACCATCACTGACCAACTTGCAGATGCACCCCTCTCTGGAAATCAATCCTCTAACTTCAATTTACCAGATGAATCCATTGCTACCCTCTCTTTGGATGATACCATTTACCAAATGACCTTATTCTTTGATGGTTCCAAATGTCAGTGTGGGGGTGGTGTAGGAGTTATCCTCATTCCTCTTGATGGTGAACCTATGCCTTTATCTTTCAAACTAGATTTTGATTGTACTAACAATATTGCCGAATATGAAGCACTTATATTAGGTCTTCAAACCACCATCACCTTAGATGTCAAATCAATTAATATCTTTGGTGACTCTCAACTGGTTGTAAATCAAGTCAATGGTATATACCAGTGTCATAATGAAATACTTCAAAAGTATAAACACCATGTCGACATACTTTTGACTACCTTTGACCGTTATGAACTTCAAACCACTCCACGTTCCACTAATAAATTTTTGGATACCATGGCCTTCTTGGTTTCTCAGATACCCACTTCACCTGCCAACTCCAAAATATTTGTCACAGTACAAAGGTTGCAATCCCCTTCTTATTTATTTTGAGATGTCAACTTCGTTGGAACCATTGCACCTGACCCACGTGACCTTTGGTATAAGTAGTTTGCAGACTACCTTTCCCTTTCCATTCTACCTCCAGATCTTACTCGTAATGGACAATGCACCTTTCTCAAAAGTGTCTCTCACTATGTCATCATGGGTGGTCTTCTTTATAAATGTGGCTTTGATGGTATTCTCTTACGATGCCTTACAAGTTCTGAAATTCCTTATACCATCAAGGAAGTTCACGATGGAATTTGTGGAGGTCACTTCAGTGGCCTAGCTATCACTAAATGCATCCTTCACCTGGGCTATTATTGGCCCACCCTCAACCATGATTGTTGTGACTATGTCAAATGTTGTGTGAAATGCCAGTGGCATGCTAATATTCATCACACACCTAGTCATGCCTTACAGGTCACACGAGACCTTTGGCCTTTCTCTCAATGGGGTTTAGATCTTGTTGAGAGATCAATCCTCATTCTTCACAATGCCATCAATGGATTATAACTGCTACTGAATATTACACTAAATGGGTAGAATCCATCCCCCTCATTTCTACAAAAGCTGAGAAAATATGTGAATTCATCAATCATCACATTATTTCTCACATTGGTGTTCCTCACCATCTCATCACTGATAATGGAAAATAGTTCAAAAACAAAACCCTATGAAAACTTTGTGATGCCTTTGGCATTCAACTCAGTTTCTCTTCACCTTACTACCCACAAACAAATGGCCAAGTAGAATCAACCAATAAAACCTTGAACAAAATTCTTATGAAAGTAGTTGACGATACTGGAAAGGATTGGCATACACACATTCCTTTCACCTTGTGGGCTTACCGTACTAGTATTCACACCTCAACTACTGCCACACCTTTCTCTCTGGTCTATGGTACCAAGGTTGTCTTGCCTCTCGAAGTCCAGATTCCATCTCTCTGTATCTCACTCCAAGACATGCTCAACGATGATGAATTTCACCAGGACCATTTGGCACAACTTGAGTTATTAGATGAACATCATCTTAATGCTCTTGATCATCTCCAAATCTACCAAAAATGTATCAAATGTGCCTATGAAAAATGTGTCCATGAGTGAACCTTCCAGGTCGGTGACCTTGTCCTGAAGGAAAATCAACATGTAACCAAAGAAGAGAAAAGTAAACGGGGAAAATTTTCTCCTAATTGGCTTGGACCCTATATCGTTACTCATACCTATGGATCAGGTGCTTATCATTTGTCTTCACTCGAAGGTAAACCCAAACCTGAACCCCTCAATGCCTTGCATCTTTGACCATTCTATTGTTGAATCAAGTCCTATATCACCTTTGTCTATTTCAAGCTCATCCCTTGAGCACCCTTCACCTTTCATATTACCTATTCTTGGGGTCAATGACTAAACAAGAATCATGTGATTACCCATCACCTTTCAGCCTTATCTTCAATATGAGTACCACGGCTCTACTCATGGCATGATTTTCATGGATACTTTTCATCTTTTTCAAGATGGAATCCCATGGTCGTTCATCACTTGAAACCATCTCTTTCATAGTTAACCTCTGTGTGCTATGGTTTTGTCTTCTAAACAAGAGCCTAATCTTCCTCTATAGTCTTGTCCATGACTTAAATGTCCAAAAGAAAAATAATTTCAAAAGAAAAATGGGATTCAACTCCTTGAGTCAAACTTCCAGCAAAGAGATGACTCCCTCAAAAGGGACATCTCTTCTCTCTATCTCGCCGCTATAAATAGACTGCTCCCTCGAAGGACAGCTATACAAAGCTAGCCATACTGCACATAGTCTATCATAAAAAGGACTATCCTTGCAAAAAAAAATAAAATATTCAGAAGCTTCCCGCATTGATCAGCTTCACGAAGACCTCAAGGAGATAATATACTCATCCCACATAGACTTCCCGCATCGATCAGTCTATCAAAAACAAAAGCAAAAAGAGAAAAAGATAACCTTTTTGTCATGGACTTGCCTATTTTGATCTTGGGTCTCTTGCCAAGTAGGCATGTTGTCTTACACCAGGTTACGCTAAAACCAACCATTTTCACCTCATTGTCTTTTCACCCTAAGCTCCTACCTTCTCAAGGGACTTGTTGCAAAAATGACATTTTGTTATCATGTGACTTTCTTCACCCTTTGAATATTCAATCAAGCAATGCCTTTAGGGTCTTATGTTCATAAGCCCATCTTTGGTATGGTAGACTTGTTATGGTTCTTATCCAATTAGGTGATCTTTTAGTCACCTCTTACCATTCACCTTCTTCATCACTTGTGGATTTTCCTATACATGACTAGACCATCGACACCTACATTTTGGGGATTACTCTTTCACCAAAATCAACCTAAACTCAACCCTGCCTAAATGACCAAAACTCAACCATGCCTACAATGACCTAAACTCAACCATGCCTAAATGACCTAAACTCAATCATGCCTACAACTTACCAACCCATGTTTCTACCTCATCATATTCTTCCCTAGCTTACGGGAGAACTACATTGGCCTGAGGCCCCTTTTCATCAGGGCTATGTAGGCAGCACTCTGAGGGCATGGGGCCCTTGGAGGTTAGCTCGGCCACTCTTTACCCTAACCAATTTTCCCCCATTTTTCTATTCACATTCTACCTTAGTTAGTTTTCCATTTTACACAACAATTGGAAAATTAAAACATACAAACATACATACCTACCATTTTTAACACACCATCATATCATCCATTTATCATTTTACATTCCCATGATATCAAATATTTGGAAATTTAAACCACATACATACATATAAATCATCATTTATTTCTCATGATTACCAATAACTTGGAAATTAAATCAAAACCATAATGCCCACCTAGACTCACCATGCCTAAAACCATGCCTAAATGACCTAACCAACCATGCCTAACTGACCTAGAATCAACCATACCTAATGACCTAACTCAATCATGCCTACATGACCTTGACTCAATCACGCCTAATTCACCAAATTTCCATCACATACACAATAACAATGGAAATTAAAAACATAGATGCATCATCCATCCAATAAACATCATCTATATAACTGGGAAAGTTTGTGTATCCATACATATGTACACAGATACAAAATCAATACAAGTATCTCAAAAACTCTCAGATACAACCTCACTATCTTTGGCACACAGGCTGGTATAAGATCAAAATCTCAAAAAATCTCATGTACATCCTCACTATCATCGGCATGCAGGCCGGTATATACCAAAGCACTGATACACTGATCATATATGGTGACTAATCATCACTCCATCTAATTTCCATCACTGTCTCATCTGTCTCCTCCTCTATGCATGTCTGGCACCCTGCCAACATCTCTCCACCTCGCATGGGTCTCGGTCTAGTCTCCACCTAGCCTGCAGCTGGGTCTGGCCTCCATGAACTCGTAGCCTCACCCTGACCCTATCTCTGGGCTCGTCGGCCCCCTGTGCTCTCTGAGCTATGAGTGTGAGAGCTAGTCCTCTCACTCGATGCCCGTTGTGCCCTGTACTCAGCATAGGAGGGTACATCTATCCCTGTGGTCATCAGATGATCCTGGTAATACTGCCTCATTCAGGGCATCCCTGAACCTCACCATCGACACCATCTGAGGTGGTGCCATAGGTCTCACAACAACCTATGAGCATATGTTCTGCTAGGGCTGACCTCGGACCCTGTATATGTGTACGTTCTCCTCCTCCTTGTACCATGGGACCCTGTCCCGTTGCTACCTGTAATATGGGACCCTTTCCCTGAGCCTGTGGCAGTGCCTGTGCTGTAACCTGGGCCTGTAGGGCCACAACCTAAGCCTATGCAGTGGCCAACTGGCCCTACAAACCTGCTATCTGCACCTGTAAGGTGGAAACCTATCCCCCATCTCCATCTCCACCCTATGTGGGTGCCTGTCCCTATATAACCTGGGCCTGTAGGGCTACCACCTGCACCTGTAAAGTGGCAACCTGTGCCTCTGACCCTGTAAGCTACCCCTGTAACACTGTAATATGTGCCTGAAGGGCAGCCACCTGACCCTACAAGGTATCCCTTTGTACTATAATGGTGGCTAAGTCAGGCTGCCCTAGCCTTGGTGGTGCCACCTGTAGCTACACCACCCACCACTACCTATATCTATCTATGACCCCAACATCATCAATCCACCTTTCCACTGCCTACTCCTCCTACCCTGTCAAAATAGTTGGTCATGGTGGAGACATATGTCTCTCCATGTCATCTCTCCTATACTATGGGAATGGTGGAGGCACATCCTGTAGCAGCCTAAACTTTTTTCTGACCCTATCTATAGGTATCATCTCGTGCTCACTAGCATGGTGCCCCTCTATCCACTTGAGTAGTTGTAACTCCTCTAACTCCTCTGCCATGTTCATGTATGAAGGAAATCCAACATATGGCCTCCAAACAATATCAACCCCATACAACCCCTCTAGCACTCACCTGTAATGTGCAACATCATGTGTGGCCCTCATCACCCTATGTTGTCCACCAAGTGGTACCCATCACCTGTACCCAACCCTGACCAAACCAATCATGTTGGGGAAAACCAACTGGATGCACACATACGATGTGCTCATATGCCCAACAGTGTAGAAGGAATGTGCAACACAAACTAAACCTCTGCAGCCTCCCATAGGCCCACAACTCTCTATACAGCTGCACCAAGAATGTTGGTGCCCAGGAAAAATGGACCCACTCCTCCATCATGTCCTGGAGAACCCCCATCAGTGCTCGTGGGAATCTCCCACCCTCTGCATCTGACAAGGAAAAACAACATACCACCTCCATCATCAAAACAACCAACCTCATCTCCTAAGGATGGGCCACATACATGTCTCCATAGCTAAGGCTTGCACTATGGTACCTCATCTCGACCATCGCCTCTCCAAACACAACCACTATCATCTCTTATGATGCCTCTGAAGTAATGGAATAAACTATCTCCCCAACTATCGGTATTCATAGGATCCTGTATACATCCTCCAGGGTGACAGTAATCTCACCCATCAGTAAGTGGAAAGTATTGGTCCCTGAATCCCATCTATCGATGAGTGTGACCATCAAACTGGATCTCGAGCTACATTCCTGTAGTTTCAGAACCCAATCAATCCAACATCTATCATGTGCCTCCACTCCTCCACAGTCACACTTGTATCGCTAGTAACAGAGGTGGTACTCTGTCCCGCATCCGCAGCTGGTCCCTAGCCTGCATCCAACAAACCACAACATTGTTACAACCTGACAACCTTCACTTACCTCTTAAACCTCCCAAACCATACCCAACCACATCAATCCTACTCACCTCACTTACCTAATTCACCTACCAGCCTACTACCCCTTTACAATCATGACTCATCATTTTAAACAACATTTCACCTACTTACCTATGTTTTATGCCAACGCTAACATTTACCCCCATCTCTCTACATATACTCTACATTTACCCCTTTCCACCTATTTTTCTTGCTAGATTAATATTTCTTACCCCTAATTCTCATTCACCCTAAACTAATGTGGTCACCCTGACCATCATGGTTTTCCTTGACCGACATCAGTTCAATTTAACTAGTGTTGGTCACCGAAGACCGGACCGATGCCGACCAAAGCCAACTAACGTCAGCCAAACTTAGACCGACGTCGGTCTCTGTTGTGGCATCCAAATCAAAAACCCACCCCAGTCTACTGAAAATTCCTAAAAAATGACCTAAATCCTTACTCTAACCTACCCAAACTTATCCTAGCTTCATTCCCAATCCTATTTACCCTACGTTTGACCTTCCCACCCATCATTTCCTTCATTTTCACTCACATTTTCAAAATTAAATCCCACCCAAATTTTAAACCAAACAATTTCAATATTTTCAACCAAAGGACAAAATCGGATTGAATCCTACCTCATCTCGGTGTCATCTACATGGTGGTACATCTGGTCATTGTGCCAGTGGCCCACCTGACCCCTCTCCCACCTCTTCCATGACCAAATCAACTCCTCACCCCCAAATGAATGAAATCACTCAAACCAATCATGTGGACCCATCAATCAACTTCCAATCACCCACTACGAGGCTCGTCAACTCAACTCACTACCTCATCCTGTCATTTTCCAACCCTCACATTCTCCTCTGTCATTTTCTACAAATAGCAAATGACAAATGATTCCGTAAAAAGTGACCTTTTCCTTTTTTAACCCCAAATCGACATGACCAACGTCGGTCATGTCATGCCCTACTAAACTGATGTTGGTCATACCTTAACCAGCATCGGTCACCTGCCATTATCATTTAAACCCCATTTTACCCATTTTGATCAAAATCATCATTGTCAGATACCCTTTGACCTTACCCACCCTTATTGCAACCTACCCACAAACCCACACTACCCATACATTTCCTTAATTGTGTTTAGGGACTTGTCATTTTACCTACACCTTGGCCTTACCCATGCCCTGACCTATATACCCTGACCTGAACCTACTTTTTGTGACCTTTGAACTTGTGTACTCGTTATACCTTGTGATGTTGTTACCCATGTTGTTTTAGCCTAACAACCATACCTTGCCTATTGTCGTGTCGTTTATCCTGACCAAACCTTTGGTGTACCGGAACATACCTAAACATTCCTACACCTGACCTACGTTGTGTTTCCAGACCATATCCTATACCCTGGATACCTGAATCACTTCAACCTTGTTTGGATAAACCTATCGACCTTGGATGATGTAGAGTTTGTACACTCTTCAACCTAGTACTGTGTCACAGTCTATACATGTGTGTGCATTTGATTGCCATTACCCATTACCCAATTTGACCCTTACCCACTACCTATTACCCAATTTTACCTTTACTCTTTACCCACTATTCCCATATCCATACCCATACCCACCTACCTTCTTTTTCATCACTTCCACATTTATCAAACCACTCACCAATTTCGTCTTATACCTCATCAGTTCCTGGTTTGAGGGGGATCACCTCCACCCACATTTGGGGAACTCTCACCTTTAACCCTACTTGAAGCAACCCCACTCTCACTTATATTTGGGGAAACCACTTCCTATTTTTGTCAACATCGCTTATCAATACAAGCTACGTGACAAAAAGGGGAAAATGTTGACACCAAATTTGGGTCACACTCCCCTTGTTCCCCTTTCGAGTAGTTAACATAGCATGTTCATATAACCATGACCCCTTTACCCCACATTCATATTAATTTAATTACTTACAATTGAATTAACCCATCCTCACTTTATCTATTAATTTAATTACTTTAATTAAATTAATTTACACCTCACCTAGCCACATCACCTAGACACCTCATCATGGACCTATTCTTAGCATGTTTATTTTAACTAAGACTCAGTTTCTACTTGCCTTAACCAACTGAGACTTAGTCTAACCCTAACATTAGATGCCTATTCTTTCTCCAACAACATGCCCACTTATCTAAGCGCAAAATACCATTTTAGACCCGACCAATGGGAAGAATTGGCCAAAAGATAGCCAAGATCTACTATTTTGGAAAACCTAGGATTTCCCACCTTAACAAATGCCGGTTAACCCAAAACTGACGCTGGTCACCCTAACCATCATTAGTTACCATATATTCATTCTGGCAACCTTGTTTAGAGGTTGGTGATTTCAAGTTTTGGGAGAGAGAGAGAGATCTACATGCAAGCATAAACTAGAGCCCTCTCACACATCCAGACACCCCTAGCCAGCACCAAGACTGATATGAAGGCATTGGCATTCATGGTAACATTCTGGGAAGCACTGTCGTGGCACTGACCACCAGTTTCACAGATCAACCATTGCTATCTTCCACCAACCAGGCCTGCAAATACAAGTAAGTATGTTTTGATCTGCATCATTCTATGTTTACTTAGATTGTAGTTTCTTTACCTCTGTTTATTAGATCCTATTCTCCCTTGCATTCTACCATCCCCACCTTCCTGTTAATCCACCCATCCAACCACCCACAACCCTTTTAGCTCCCCATACCTGACTCTTAGACATTTCTGAGCCTTCCTAGCATTTTTATAAACCCAACCATCCTTCCTCCATTCTCTGTGCAATCACAGAGAATCCCTCAAAACCAAGTTTATTTGATTTCCACCATTCCACCCCTACCGACGCTGGTCACCCTAACCATCATCAGTTTCCCCTTCACTGGCATCAGTCACCAGACTGATGTCGGTTACTGTATCTTCTGACAGACTTTCACTAAGTTGACCTTATCACCCCAAAAACCTCACAGAACCTTACCCAAGACTGGTACCCCACCTACAATCCCACCACAGGCCTTCCCAACTCTCTGTGTAGACATAGAGAGAGCTTGGACACCTATTTTTGCCTTTTACCATTATCCATCCCAAAATTTCATCGGTCACATCTAAATCGTCATCGGTCATACCCTGACTGGCATCGGTCTCTATGTCTGATAACCCATCTCAGGACAACAAGCTAATACCCACTCCCAAACTACCCAGAATCATTTGTAACCTTTTACCAGACCTCACCAAAAACCTGTACTAGATCTACCACCCAATACCAGTCCATCACCTGACCCATTTTGACCTATTACCACCTTTTTACTTGACCTTTCTTATTCATTTTGTATGAGGTACCTAAATCATTTCAATTCAAATAAGATTTTTATTTCATGTTTATTTCAAATAACATTAATACTGTTATATAAAAGTGGACTGATAGCCTGTTCAGGAAGCACCATGCTTCCCAGATCTAGCATCTACTAGGCAGTCCACTCATTGTTGTGTTTAACTCTATCTAGTGGTATTGTTTTGCACTTTACAGGTAGTTCCTCCTAGCCAAAAGGAAGTATTCGCAATCAACATTGGATCAGGAAGTCAGGATGCACATGCACAACCTTCAGCTCCTGGTGGGGCTAAACTGGCAATTCATGAGGTCACGTTAGTGTTCTAGGGACTAATAAGGGTTGGGTGCAATTTTTTGTCCCTTTCCAAAATGTACATAAGGGGACATGAAAATGTGCCTTAACCACAGGCTACCACGTGTCCCATCAAAAATTTGACCAAGTGTCAAAGATTGTACCTTGAGAGCCAACTTGTAAAGGCCATATCTTGAGCTCCCATATGAGCTTTTGGGTGATAATTTGTATTATTTTGACTAGAAAATGCCTTTTAATAATATTGTGGATGATACCAAAGTTCAATTATCACTTTAAAACCCTCCAAATGGATCCTTTTTTCTCAATACCTCCAGCTTTGCACCAGAAGAATGAGCTACCTAGAAAAACGTATGGGGTTTTGAGGGGTCCCATTTTTCCATCATGTAAAGCATTGAAAATGATTTCCATAGGTACTTTTTTTGGATTCCAAATCACTATGTATCTCCAAAAATCTTTCTTTGAAGTTTGTTATCCTGTAAAATTGACGAGGGAAATTTTGCAGGTAACCATACCAAAAAAAAAATTTGGTTCCCCACCAAGGTCCCTTAGCGTTCGAAATGGCATAAAATCCCTTTCCGGAGAATCTAGTTTTTCAAACTTAGTCGTTTGGTCCTTTTTTGGCTGGGCACAGATTTTGTTCATGCAACATCAAATGAATTTGCGCCCCCTTCTATTCCTTTGGCGCACTCTCTGGAGTGTCAACATTACAAATGTTGTGCCTTCCCATGATGCACCTTTCAAACCTGTGTTAAGGTGCGTGTGCCACACTGTCGACACTAAAATTGTTACGCCCCTAAATGGTGCGCCAAGGCACTGAAAAAGTCATGTTAACAGTCACATAACCGTGCCAAAGGTACAAATAATTTCATGTTGGCATCTATTTTGGTGCGCCCTTTGAAAAATTTGGTGGCACATTTATTACACCTTTTGCTATATATAGGTGCATCCGACCTGTCATTTTCACGATTGAAAAAATGTGAAAAGTTAATTCCTTTGCACCTATCAGTACTCCTGTCACCCCCGTGTGTCGCTTTACGTCACATTCATGGACCCCACATCATTTCTTCCATTCTATATATTCCCTGTAAGTGGTCCTTGCTCTTCTTGTGTTGATTGTTTGTGGGATTATTGTATGGTTTTTAGAGGTTATTGTTATAAACCAGGAAAATGACCTAAGAGGCTCCCCCCAAACTGGTTTTACCCTCCTACCAGATCTGCTGGCCTGGAGGGCTTTGTCTCAAAAATGATCCAAGATCCTCTTTTCCCTTTTTCCTCTTACTGTCCAAATCTATGATTAAGGAAGCCATCAAGCCAAAAAACCAATCAAAACAGAGAAAATCTAAAGATATCACAACCCAATGCCGCAGTTTTCATTTGGCACAAACACCATCACTGTTGCATAAAACAAAGTCGCGCCAAAGGGCGCACTGACCCTACCTACAGCATGCACCCTCCCTGCACCCTTTTGAAATTCTTAAAATCCTAACACAGGCGCAAGCGCAATCCCACCTACACCGACATCTGAATGTCGTGCAAATTCTTCCTACGTCGCACCAAAGGCCCCTTGGCGCACCTTAACTCAATGATGCATCCTTTATATCTGCACCCTTTGGTGCATAAAAATGTTCTGCAACATGTACTAGATTTGTGCCATTGGCGCATCCTGCTTCCATGCAACACATAATTATCTGCACCCAGTTTAATCCTTTTATAAGGCGCAGGTGCACATTCTTTTACATCAGCACTGAATTTTATGTGTAATTTTCTTGCGCCCTGCGCCCTTTTGCGTTGTTTTTATCCATGCGACACTCTCCATCAGTGCGCCTTGCTTTTCTCATCCTATAGCCTGTAGTATACCTACGCCCTGCGCCCAGAGGCTTCTAAATTGCTAACTCTTCTTTCTATAAAGCTTTGATGGATAATCTAACAGCTAACATGGCTCTTCTGTGATGGACTTCACTCCTTCTTGCAGATTAGCAACTGAACTCAGACTCGCACATGTCTTCATCAAGTAAGAGGCCAACCAAGTCTAAGGGTAAGGCCAAACTCACAGAGGAAGAAATGAAATATAAGTAACAAAGGGTCAGGATGCCCGAGTCCCTTGCAAAGTGTGACTTAGACATTAGGGATTTTGAACTTGGCCACATTGATATGGAGGACTTTTGGGCTAGAACCAGAAGGGTCACGGGTAATCCATGGATGGAAAAATTGGTCGATAGTGGTCTACACTTCGCTGGGGGAATTCCCGTGAGCGCAGTGAATAACGAATTCATGATGGTGGTGGCTCACTGCTACAATAAGGACACAAGGTGTGTCGAGAATGAAAAGGGCGAGGTTATAATCAACCTCACTTCCTGGCACTTTGAAATTATGTTGGGTATCCCCCATCACTGGCACTTTGTGGCCATAAGCCAAGAAGACTACATAAAGGCATGGGACGAAAATGAGGACAAATGCACGCAGTTGATGAACGAAGTATATCTAAAGAGTAATAACCAGGTGGCCGCAGGTTATTCACCGCAGCAACTTTTCAGAAGAGCTGAGTGACACCATAACCATCCTGAGTAGGGTATTTGGGCTTCCTAATGCCCATTACTTCCACAAATGGATACTCAGGTATCTGGAGACAATGAACAAAAATGTGCCTGATCAGTGTTTTGAGTGGGCAGAGATCATCAGCAGCACCATTTCTGAGCAACTTCAACAACTCTCAATGACAGGGATGTTCTACATGAACTCCTACGTGGTCTATGTTGCTGCCTCTGAGAGATATTATCTAGCACTGAGTCAATGCGGGGTGTGGCCCCAAGAGAAAATATATGAAAATTATCCAGAGTTGAGATTGGAAAACAGCATACCACAGTTCAGCAAGATCAACGATGCCTTCTTCTATGGCATCATCTGCCTATTGAGGCCCAATATGACTCATGGTCAGATGACCAAGAGCATAGTGACTGCAACAGAGAAGTGGGGGGTGTATTTTACGCAATTCCCCACTTTCACTTATCTTAGAGCCACTAACTTCTTGGGGGAGCCCACCAAGTTACCAAGATATGCATGCCCTAAACTGGTCCTATTGGAGCTGTCCAGACAGCTCATCACATATCATGAGAAGTGCCTAAAAAGAAAGAAGGGCAGAACTCCATTCCCCCTCACAGTGGGCAGGTACACCTACACTTCTCACACCAAGGCCCGGGAGATGTTTGTAGAATTGGAATTGCTTAACTTGAAGCACAATTTCCCGGCAAGGCTGACCTTTGATCCACACAATTTTCTCCTAAGGGCAAAGCTCGATCTAATCACGTCCCATAGATTGACGATGTCTACATCGACCTGTATCACAAGGTCGAGCTCAGGAGAAAGGATCACTCCCACCTGGCCCTAGCAAAAATTATTCAATATGGCGTGGCCATTGTCCCGAAAGGTTTCAAAACGACCGATCAAGAAGTTGATCAGGTCTATCTAGATATGGACGAAGACAACTGGCCATTTTCCGAGATAGAAAGAACAAGGACACCTCAGACTATTGAGGAAAGGGTCAAAGGCACTTTACAATGCACAGAACATTGGTGCAGGTATAACGGTCTCATATACCTTGGAGTAGACTTCACCACGTCTCCCTTAGGTAATGCACCTGCCAGACCAAAGCATTTGCCAAAGGGTAAAGGGAAAGACAAGGAAGGGGAATCAAGTGCTATTCAAGAACAAGCTCCCGAGATTCCTCCTTCTGCCACCCAGGAGCAGGTAGTAACCCTGATGTCTCCAGAAAAAAAGCGGCGATAAGTGTTCTAACGAGCACATCCACTTAGGATGTTGCCACTGCTGTAACTGCCAAAGTTCCCTCCGTCCCATCTCCCACTCCTCCTTCCCCTCCTTACATCACACAAGTAACCGCTCCTCTGGTTGTGTCCTCTCCCCCGTCTTCTACTGTTCCTCCTTCCTCTCCCTCCATCTTCTCTTCCCTCGCAGAGTTGTCCCCCAGTATTTCTTCCCTCATCTTTCAGATTCCTTCCACCCCCACGGTTTCTTCTCCTACAGTGACTCCTACCCTTATGAGCGTTAAAGATTCGACTTATTTATCAATGCCACCGCCAAGCGTCTCGACACATTTCCCCTTGTTCCCTATAGCTTCCCCTTCTTCTGTCGTCGTTCCCTCTTCTCCCGCTGGTCCTACTCCCTTAAGTCCAACATAGATCTCCCAACACCTGAGCCAGCACAAGAGGAAAGTCCCCATTACACCTATGGACTTTTCTGCCATTCCAACAAAAGGAGCTAAGAAGCAAAAGCCAATAACCCACTTCTCTCTGAGTGCATCAGGTGAAAGAGTAATGGAGAACGCGTACCCTGATCCCACAAAGGACAAAAAGGATTTGTCTCCTACAAATTATACAGTGACACAGGTCACAATGGGAACATCCTCCGAGAGCTTGTAAGGAGAGGCCTTATCTGCAGTGGATTCCCTTTGCAAGAAGCTTCAGGAAGCAAAGGAAGAGAAGAGGATACTGAAAGAACAAAACAAACATCTTCTCCAAGCCCTGCAGAAAATGGGCAGTGCACCTCCTATAACTGCCGCAGAAACTCCTGAGGCCCTTAGTCAGGAAAAGATAAATGAATACACCAAGATTGGAAAACAAGGCATGGCAGTATCCACCTGGAGAGACCAAATCCTCAAAGATAGTGAGGAAGTAATCATAAAGTTCGTAGAGCTATATCAGAATATTGATCAGGTGAACAAGGAACTCCAGGCAATTGTAGGACCTATCTCCGAAGAGTTGGACCATGCTAGATTACAACATGAGACGTTCCAGAAGATGCTCGACTGCTCAGTCAATGACTTAGTGAAATTTAGTGTCTTCGATCACCCCAGAGCACCCAACAAAGTCCTTGCTACTTTGGATGACCAGGTCAATCAGATGGAATTTGTCATGGAGAAGATAGACAAAGTCAAGGAGGAAGCCTTGGATGCAATGCATCAAATGGGATGTTGTCATCCACCAAGTTGCTCCAAAGTCAATAGTTGACTTTCAGATATTTTGTAAATATTTTGTAATTAGTTGTTGGTTTCTTTTTTTCTTCTTTCTCCTTCTCCTTCTATATATACTTGAATACTTGTTGTATTCAGGTGGTGGACACCTTTTAGATGAAAAATAGAAGTGAGAAGAAAAGGCTTTGTACTTTTTGTAACAGAAGAAAACATTAATACAAATATTAAGACTTTGTGTTGAATACATGTGTTATGTGCATTTGATCTTTCTTATGCCAGATCTTTGTGTTTATTCTATTAGATCTATCTTTACTTTTTTGTCATTTGTTCATCAGTATTGTTTGTTCGTTTATGCAAGTAGGTTTGGCTCTGTTTACTACCAGCCCAAAACATAAACCCTCTGACCTTTCTGCTTTGGAATTCATTTCTTTTCTCCCTTCAAATCTATCCTATCTCCTCTCCTCTCTTCTTTCCTCTCTGCTCACAGTCGAAAACACCCCTACTGAAACGAGATCCCAAACCCCTGAAGGCAGAATATTGTAGGACTTGCACAGATTCCTGTTGGTAGAATAACAATAAACCAATTTATCTTTGCTACCTCAAAGAAGGGCTATGCCCTACACACTGTTGGCTCGTCTATCCATAGATCTACCCTCCCAACAGATTTTTGGAACAACAAAGTTCAGGTCCCTTTTCACGGTGCATGCTTGTTCATTCCCAAAAAATTGATTTCTCTGGATCGGCTCCAAAACCTTTGAAACTTCCCTAAATATTCCAAAACTCAAATCCACAACATATTTAGAACTTTAATACTCCTCCATGGTGATTTTTTATCCTTATTTTTTCTCTAAGGGGGTGCACTATTCTCGAGAAGGCTAGTGATAGCCCTTCCCAAAACTACCCAAAACTTGGTATTCTTCACAAATTCCTAAAATCACCTAGGGACGACTAACTTTGCTTTCCTAAATCACCTAGGGGAATTGAATGGACATCTAATTGAGTACCATTACATGGACTTAGTAAGGCTTAGGGTAAAGGAAGGGTAGACTTGGGGTGTCCTGGAAAGGTAAAATTTGAAAAAACTGACACAGGGGTATCGTTGTCGTACTTGAAAATTTGAAATTTTCTTGTTGCAAATTTACATGACAACATATATGTAATAATTTCTTCATAATCATAGTAAAGTATTAAATATAAAGAGTAATCGTTGTTCATTGTGTATCATGATGTCAAAATGGTATGAGTTTAAACAAGGCTTAAACATAACAAAATGGGCTTCATCAATTACTACTCTATCACTAATACTAGTTTGTTTATCAATAATTATTTGAAGAAATGAAAGACCAAGTGTAAGGGCAAGGTCACCAAGTGGGATCAGATGTGCACCTACGACCCTTACTCTTTCTTCTTCTGACGTGCTCTCATCAAAATCCAAGGGGATTCCCTTTTGCACTTACCTAAATGAGGGAGTACTAACTGCTCAGGTTCCACATCCTCCACATGAACCTTGAATCCTTCATGCATCACCTATCTCCACAACCCCATAGACTCGTAAGTGTCATACTTGTTCGCTAATTCCCTCTCCCACGCTTCATTATACTTAATTCATCTTTCTTCTCTTTCCCTCTCTGCTGTAAGATCCTCCATCTTTCACCAAACTTGCACTTACCCCTACGTGCAAAGGAGATTTAGCTAGCCATAGGTCGTTCTTCCAAATCTAGGATTATCATTAAGATCTTAATGGCTAAAGGGATAGTGTGTAAATAATATCCCTTGGGTTCATGTAAGAACTAAAACTCAGCAACCTCAGGATAGGAATAAGTAGAAACAACATACTCCAATGTGTAAATATGTAAAACACCACTATACCAAAGATCTACAACATGTTTCTAAGTCAAATCAGGATCATACAAAGTTCGGTAATCTTCTTGTGTTCAAACAATAGATCTATACCTCCAATTTCTCTTCGATGCATATGCTACCAGCCACTCACACAACTCTATAGGAAAACATCAAAAAATGTCTCGTAGAGTTCATGATATAGATTTTCATCAACCCATGCGCGAGCATCAAAATCAGGTCCAGTATTGTATTTATGAGAAAATTCTTCCTCCAAATTTTCTACCCAACTTTTAATGTTGGCCAGGGTCAATCGATATGTCTACATCATGCAACATCCTTGCAAAAACTTGAAAAGAGGTCTCGGTAACAGAACCAAAATGCAGTCTTTTATTTTACCAAGAATAGCCCATGGCCCATTGGCACATCACTCCAACAGACCTGAGCGCTCAACCGAAGCACGTAAGGTACCAGGTCCCTCTTTTATGGAATCTTTGTTAAGGAGTCAGCATGAAAATACATATAATCTAGACCCATAACAAAACATGCAAAGATAGAGAATAAACAGATCTTGATCACAACCATATGCAAGAATGAGCTAAACAAGAATCAATATTAGATTTACCATACAAGATCTAGTCACAGATATGTCAACAACCAATATCCAACAATAAAGATCCATTGTATTAATCACCCTGAAAGTATAGAATTTGAATACGTCAATAGTAACTCCATAAGATCATACGCATAAGTAGAACAACAACATAACCATACAATCAAATGTCATCTCATGTTATGAAAAATAAATTCATACATATATATATATATATATATATATATATATATATATGGGTGGGGACTTTCCCTACACCACCTATGCACTCTCCAAAAATATCCCACATGCTAGAAATAGTCATGCATGTGTTACAAGCCAACTACAAGAGCATGCAAGCTTGCTAATAATAGATTATCTTATAATATAAATTTTATATCTAATCCTATTAATAGCCTAAGCTCTGCATGACGCTTTAACTTCCTTCACATGAGATGTATCTCAAAATAGAATTTGTTTGAACTGCAAGTCTTTATGCTCTATTCTTATCTCTAAAACCTTTCTTGTCCGCTACTCCAACCCTCTATCTGTCAATTTTTCCTCGTGGCTCATAATGCAGCTAAGTATGGAATACAATCTGTTAGGGTGCAATCCTTCGCATGTTTTCTATCTTTCTCTCTTATGTGCCTTCGTGCCTAACTCATGCGCTTCAAAACCCCTCATGTCGTTTATACTTAAAATATATTTTTAGGGGTCCTATTGATGATTATCTTTGCATATGAACCATCAAAGTCATGGGATATCTTAGAGATATGGGACTTGGCCCCTAAAATATCCGCCATATTTTATAGAAGTTGTCTCTTCTCCACTTGCTTGTTGAGGTAAGGGGTAGAGAGAAAATAAAACAGTAAGTAAATCTAATCTAAGATGATGCACCAAGACTTTGTGAAATAGCACAGAGACTAATATTAAAACATCTATTGGATTAGTAGAAGAGCATTAAGCATGATCAACTATCTTGGAGATATCTCAAATTATCAAAGGCTGAATGAAATTAAAATATAACCATGAGTAAATGAATAGATTTATGTAAAGGATCTATGGGCGTATGTAGCATGATAAATATTTAAACATTCATCTAAACCTGAAAAATAAGTAAACAAGAAGAAACCAAGGACACATAATATTGCTGAACTTTAGTGCAAAGAACAAGAAGCTTCTTATATATATAGAGAAAAACAGTACATAAGGCCAAAATGGCATAGATTACAACATTTCTTTACAATAGAGCCTTGTTAAGGCCAATGGACATGCAATAGACTGAACCTAAATTCTCCTATAGAGCTCTGAAATTTTTCCTTCGATCTTTTCTCCTTACAGATCCCCCTCTCCTTTTCTCGAGCCAAGAGCACTCCTTTATAGACCCCTTGGCTCTTACTTCAATGTGCCTTCATTAATATTTCATCATCTGCATTTAGTTCTTACCTACGAAATCTTTGAACTTTGGAGCCAATCTCAACTACATGCTTTTGGGACTGAGATTGCATTCAATCCACCGAACCTCGAGCCTCTCACTTCCTTGATTAGTATTTCAGTCTATGGATGTATGGCAGTGGGGACTTTCCTTTTCTCTTCCTTGTATGACATGTGGAGGCCTGCGTGCTCTTATGCTTTATCTTTGAATTTTCAACCCACTTGGGGCTACTTAGCCATGCGCTTTAGCCACATGGAGGATTATCGTTGCTTGAAGACTCTTGATTCTTTATGCCTCCTCCAAAATCTATGGAAGGGACATGTGGATACCCTCCGCATCTAGCTCCATACTTAGGAAAATTTTAGTCCGAAAAATACAAAAGAATGTCAAAGAAAAAAGAGGGTTGGGGTGAAAAAAGGTAGCAAATAGAAGATCCATGAAACAATGTAGAAATTTTCTACAGTTATGGTGACTCATCAAGGGACTCCATGCCAATCATGGAAGAATAAATATTTCACTGCCACAAAATTTCAAAATTTGGCTCAAAGAGACATCACTCAGAGCTGCTTCAAAGTAGTTTGGTACCTGACCCATTCGGCCTCTGTCGAGTAAGTCCTTCATTGTAGAGCCTAAAAGGCTCTATCCAACTCAATGATCTCCTTGTGAGAGAATGTTTGGAGATCTTACACCATTACATGCAGATGGAACTCCATTTTACAATTGGATTCAAAATGGCCTCCACCTCAGCAACACTAGAATCATCTTTTAAAGACTGAAAGACATTCTTATCTTGTTCCTTAGCTGTAAGTAGTTGTTGGATTTGGTCCTCTGATACGATGGTGGAGTCATTGGGGAAGGGAGAGGGGAATTCCTAATTGAACTAACTCTCCAATGCACTACTTCACTCTTTGATCCCTAATTGGAGCTGGGCCAAGAGATTCTAGCATTTGGTAGTGGCCTTGTTGCAACTCAGAATCTCACTGATCTTTTCTGTGACTTGACCATTGCCTGTCTATAATCCCAGCCCCTTGTAGGGTGTAGTCTGAAGCATCATAAATTTCTGAACCATCATCTGTGATTCATGGAACTTTGTGGATATGACTGTGTTGATGCTAGAGGCTGAGGAATCTAGGTTGGCACATAGGATTTGTGCATTAGATATGAATCTGAGTGTGGGCCCTAGGTCCTTTTTCCATGGTGGTAATTCTTTTACAGCAGGAGGTATAGCCCTTACACCAACGTGACAATTCCTCCCTTTTGTGGTTGTTGAGTGAGTTTTCAGGTCAAATCCTTGACTACATCCTTTGATGTTTGTGCATTTTGTTTGCAAGCTTCCCTTTCTGCCTCTGAGGCATGTAACTTTGTTTAGAGCAAAGTGACCTCTGATTTCTTGGAATTACCTCTTGCTGAAGGAGCTTCTTCTCCTGATCGAGTGAACTAGTATGCTACACCTTGGATGTTTCCAGTTCAGCCTCTAACCTTTTGGAATCTTCTTGGGAAGAGGCAAGAGCTTCTTTTGATGCCACCTCTTTTAACTCCTTATAGAGTTAATCTATTTCCTTTCCCTTTCCTTTGATTTCAACATTGAGGCGGGACTATGGTGTTCTTTGTCTATAGGAGGCTAGCCTCCATTTTCTTCAGCTTATTTCTGACTTTGAGGTAGTCAGTGGTGACTACTACAACTGTCTTCACTCATTAGTTTGACCTTATCTTGAGGTTGAAACTATGTAAGGTCCACCACAACAATAATGTTGATGGAATAATCATCGAGCTGCATCTGCTCAGTGGGTTTAGAGACATTGGGGACCATCTGGGCAATGGTTAGGGAACTCTGTTGATGGTCATATAATGACTACATCTTTGCCTTCTGAGCTCCCTACTTACCATTTATTTCTTCTTTCTTCTTCTCCTTCTGTTATCTTGGGCCACTTTGGCCATCTCAACTTGATTCAAAAATTATGAAGAGGAGGGGACTATCTCGCCTCTGAATGGGAATCCTGGTGATAGGCCGTAAGAGATTGTAACTATTTACAGGGGCTAGGAATTCATAAGAGCCACATAAGGGCCCATCATAACTTGGGGAGAGAATGTGGGAATGGTGGATGGTGGTGGAGAAGAAGGGAGAGCTGGGAGAAGGAAGAGTCAGGGTTGGGGTGGTCAGCATAGGAGCACTCCTGACTAGGGAAGTGAAAGGTGGAGGAGATGAAGATGGATAAATGGGAGGAGGAGAAAGGGATAGAAGGAAGGAGAGACCTCAACTATTTTGAAACCTTTTCCTCAGAGGGATGTTAGGACTGGTGACTCAATGGTGGTTATGGAGGGTGAGATATTGGTTGGGTCAAAGTGAGCCCCTGGGCTAGTCCTAGCACTAGTTGAGCTACTGACCCCTCACCCTGAGGGCCTGACACTATTGTTTGAATCATGGGTGTGGGGCCTCTAGGATCTTAGTCTGAGGAGTGGAAGGAGGGGGTGTGATGGCGTTTGTTGTTTGAGAGGGGCTGAGGGACCCCATCGTATACTATGTGCGAGTTGTTCTTTGGTGAGCATAATTTCCTCCTCACTATCTGAGTCAGACCCATGCTCAGCATCCCAGTATTCTTCCCACTTCTCATCAGTGGGCACAACCTCAAAATTGAGGGTTCATTTTCCCAATTTATTTCCTATATTTCCAATAGGCTTCAATTTTCTCTACATTCCAATCCTTATTCTTTAGGGATTCCCTCAAGCCCTTATTCATAGTAACAGAGGGGTCATATTTGTACAACACTGGATGAAAAGACTCCCATAATGGAATCGGGATATCCTTCAGCTTGACATAATTGTTAGGAGTGTCTTCCTGGGGAGACCTCCTATCTTAAAAAAATTTATCTCATGGTGGTAAGAATTTGAGAGTCTGTTTTGGGACAAGATGTTCAGCCATCCACCCATTTGGGTCATATCTCCATGTGTCTTAGGATGAAGGTGAAGCCATAGGAAGCTAACTTCTATGTGAGAAGATGCTCCACCTGTCATTTGATGATGGTAATCCCTCCCTTTCTTAAAGGGAGTTGAACAATGCTTTCTTCTTTTGGCCGGAGCCGAACTCTACATCAAGAAATGCCATATTCTTGGTTACCTCCAAGGTAACCACCCGCTTCATGAGAATCTTTGGAAGCATGAAGGATTCATCTCTTAATCCATGTAACCAAATCATTGAATATTGTGCCCCAAAGAAATAATCACAGGGATGTAGGGGGGTCCACCAGGATGGCTCGGACTGAGTCATTCATTCTGTTATTGACCCCCTCTGGGTCAAACTCAGGTAGAAGGGGCACAACAAAATAGTTAGTGAAAATTCATATGCATTTGAGGACCAGGACAACACATGAGTCCATGTAGATACCAGAATGATATTTTGCTAGGGTCCACCTCCAGGTCCCACGGCTTTAGGTCCATGAATTGGTTAAAAATCTGGGAGATGTGGTAAATAATGAGGTGGAAGAAATAAGAAGAGTACTTGAAGGTGGCATTAAAAGGGAACATGGCCATCTACTCACAAATGGATTCTGCAATGACCTCAGTGAAGTCAAACCGATATTTGTTCCCTTTTTTCATGGATCTCATCCAAAAAAGGGCCACAACTTTCCATTCATGGACATTTTCTATCTGAGTTCTTGACTAAAAATGAATGCCAACATGGAACAAGCATCCTGAGAATCTCCAAGAACATCTTCAGGGGAATGGGGAATCCCTGGTGTCCTGGAACTACTTGAATCATCTTGTCATGCAACTCCTTTTGATGGAATGGTTTTGTGTTGGCATTGTTCCCAGACATTTTAGAGCTTGGGCATATTGTAGAAGCTAGCCATTTGGTCATAGGTAGGGCCAACATATCCCTGATGGTCTGTGGTGAAATCACCACCTATATATTTGCCCTTTATGATGTTGGAGTCAAGGGTTCGAAACAACTGTGCACACATTTGTATGAGTTTTGGATATGGGTGCATGAGAGGCGCCATGTATTGTGTGAGCATGGTGGTCCAAATCCTAGAGCCAAAAGACTTTGAATCCCCCAAATTTTAGAATCTAGCATGGGCTTGCATCCCTTAGAGCCTTTGGTTTCTTTTTGAGGACATGGATCAAAGACCTCATCTGTGAAATCTATTACTATGGATGAGTCACTGAATTGCATTCCCCTATCAGGGAATCTTAGCCTTGTGGAGAGAATGTTGTGGTACTGGTCATCCTGCATAATATTTTGGCTATGGTAGGGGAACTAGATGTTGCCATGATTGCTGAATTTACTACTGAAGCTCTATTTTTTTGAACTAGGGAACTCAAGAATTTGAACAAAAGACTCTTAGCATTTAGAATAAATTTCAAATCTCAAATATTTCCTTAAATAACTCCTCAACTCACATGAAAGTAATGGATTCGTGCATACCTTGGGTCACATCATATAATGGTACTTTTGGTTACATGACCCTTAGTGCCAAATTTTATGTTTCCTGAGAGATTTTTCATTTACACCATGATCCTTTTCATTAATTATTCAAAAAGACGTTGGATCATTTACTTCAGGGGAAACTTAGAAGGTATATTTCCTTCCAAAACTTCAAAAAGGGGCAAGAAGGGTCTCCGTAGAGACACATGTCCAAAGACACTTATTAGAAGGGGTGAAAGACCATGAAAAGAAAGGAAAAACAAAAAAGAAAGAGGACTACTATACATATGATAAAAAACATTTACAATATTCAAGACTTAATAGAAAGGTTTAAGATGGATCCCATTTACCGGAATTGCAAGGGCTCACCTTCCATAGTCTCAAGCTTGAAAGCATTGTGTTGCTTGCATGCACTGATTTTAAAGGTCTCGTCCATAGAGGGTAGAATTTAACATGATTTCTAGGCTTGGTGGCCCTCGCATCCCATTTCAAAACTAAAGTACCTACTCAGAAGTCTATTTCTGAATTCTCTTGATCAAACCAAGTCTTGACCACCTACTGACGGTTGATCATGGATTCATGAGTTGTCTCCCTTTTTTCTTGAAGTTCTATCAATTATGCGAGTCTTACCTACATCACTCCATGTTCCTTGATCTCAATTTGCTTTAATAATTGCAATGTTGGGATTCCACCAGTGATGGGAATTATTACATGCTTTTACCATAGACCAATTCATATGGTGAGGTTTTCAGGATTTTCTTTGGTGTGATTTGATCAGCCCATAAGGTATCTTGACATGCTCATGCCATAATCTCTTATGTTCATCCCCCATTCTCTTGATGAGTCTGATCAGATTTTTTGTTGGTAGACTCTGCCAAACCAATACCCTGCGGGTAGTAGTTGGAGGATGTTTTTAGGTAGATCCCATGCCTTACTGCAAATTCAGACACTTTGGCACCCATAAAATCCTTGTAATTATCTGATATGATCATGCATGGGGGGTCTGAAAGTGTGTAGTGATATCTCAGAGGAGTTCTAGGATCATATTTTTCATGGCTTCCTTCAGCAGGAACTACCTTTGTCCATCGGGTGAAGTAGTTAGTGGCAGTGAGAATCCACTTGTGACCTGCACTCAAAACTGGGTTAACCATTCCGATGAAACATAGACCCCATTCCATTAATGGTTCTTCAACTAATATAGGGTTAAGAGGAATGCATAATTTCTCCTGAATCCCATGTATAGAATTGAAATTTTTGCACACTTGCTCACTATTATATAGCAATCTGCAAACAAGATGGGCCAAAAGTACCCTTCCTGTAGGACCTTTATGGTGGTGTTTTTGGAAGAGAAGTGGCCTTCTGAGCTCTCCATGATGTAACTCATGTAAGACCCTTTTGGCCCCCTCTCTTTCTAGGCACCTAAGAAGGATCTCATCAAAGTTCCTTTTGAAAGGGAAATTATCAATTATGGTAAATTTAGATCCATGTTGTCTATAATATCTATTATTTTTTAGAGGAAGGTGGCTTGGATACTCACCTATCTGCATGAAATTCATCCTATCTGATACCCAATTTTGGATTCATTTTCTTGGATTTGGAGCACCATCTCAGATTCTTCATTTGTTGGGACTAATTGATCTTGTTTGAGATACTGGTATAAACATCTTCCTCATACCAACTTTGTGGGATTTATTTCAATGTCATATTCTAGGATCTTAGTGATCCAGTTGGACCTTTTATTAGTTATTTCACCATCTGTGATGTATTCTTTGACGCTAGAGTGTGCCACCATGACCGTGATCTTGCTATTGGTGACAAGGTGTCTGAATTTATTCAAACCTTTGACAATGGCATAAGCCTTTTTTCCACAAATTTATACCTTGTCTCATAATCATGGAGGGTATTTGAAAAGAAAGAAATTGGATGTTCCTCTCCTTGTGACTCTCCTTTCTATGTTAGCACGGATGATACACTGTGCTTTCTCCTATATAAATTAATGATGAAATATTTGGAAAATTTTGGGTTACATAGCATCAGAGCAGATGTGATTTCTCTTTTGATTCCTCAAAGGCTTGTATGACCTTCAGTGGTCCATTTAAAGTTTAGATCCTTTTTCAGCATCAGTGTGATTGGGCAGATCATTCCAGTAAAATATGAAATGAATCTTTTGACAAAATTGATCTTTCCTAGGAAAGATTGTACTGCCTTCTTGTTGATAGGTAGGGACAATTCTAGAATGGCCCTGACTCTTTCTGGATTGATTGAGATCCCATCTTTTGAAACAATGTGTCCTAGGATTTTTCCTTGCAGTACCCCAAAAATACACTTCTTTGGATTTAGAGATATTTTGAATTCCTAACACTTCCTGAAACACACTTCTAGGGCATTGAAATGATCCTCCACTTTTGGTGAACACTGTGAGGTCATCCAAGTATATTAGGATTACCTTATTAATCAGTTCTCCAAATGTGGCATCCATGGCTCTTTGAAAATTTGACCCAACATTGGTGTGTCCAAATGGCATTTTTGCATATGAAAAGGTTCCCCACTTTGTTGTAAAAGTGGTCTTATGTTGGTCTTCCTCTGTGAGCCATATATGGTTGTAGCCCAAAAAACCATCCAGCAGAGAGAATCTTTCTGAACCTGCTACTATTTGTAGTATCTACTCCATGGAAGGTAAGGGGTAGTGATCCTTAAGGGACACTTTATTCAGATCCCTAAAATCCACACAGAGTTTGATTTCACCATTTTTCTTCCTTACCAGTACCAAATTAGAAACCCATGTGGAGTGCTTGATTAGGGAATATTATTTTGGCCTCTAGGAGCTTCCTGAGTTCTTTGACCATGAGATATTCTATTTTTGGATTCATAGGCCTCTGTTTCTGACACAAATTTTTAGTTCCCTCTTCTAGGTCAATAGTATGTTGGATGATATCCTTATTATAACCATGTAGGTCATCATAAGTCCAAGTTACTACCTTATCATACTTATGGCATAAGAGCCACAAGTCCTTTCTCTTTCTTTTCTGGGTGACTAACTTCCCAACCTTTAGCTTCTTTCCATTGCCACTTCCAGCTTGACATAATCTTCCTTGACTGCCACAAACTTCCTTTATCTGTATTAGCATCATCAGAGTCAAAAATACTTTCCAAAGTTATCAGTCCCTTTGGAAGTTTGTTTTTTGAGCTGAATAACTTGATCTTTGTATGATTCTTCAATTTGGGTTGGATTTGGTCTGCAAACTCTTCATATTTCTCTAAGAAGAGAAAAATCCATTGGTCACTTTCAAAAACCTGCCAATGATCCACATTATCAGGTATGGATGGGAGAATGATCAATTTTACCATGTATTTGTTTTCATCAATCCTAAGTTGGGGTCAAATTGTGATCTGATCTGGGCCATTCTATCTGCTTCTATATTTTATTCCCAAGGGATAACCTAATGTTAAAGGCTTCAAAATTTCAATAAGATCCCATACCCTATGACGATAGGACCTCATTCTTGGATTCTTTGCTGTGGAAGTGCTTCTAACTTGTGTCACCACTAGTTCAGAGTCCCCAAAGACCCTTAGTTGTTGTATGCCCTCTTTTGTGCCAATGTCAAACCATGAACTAAAGCCTCATATTCTACTTCATTTCTGGTGCAAGTGAAGTGGAAGTGAAATTCCTTGAGAGTATTTTCTTCTGCTTGGTGAAGATAGGCATATTCTGAGCTCCTGAGCCATTCCTACTTCTAGCTCCATCAAAATGTAGAGTCCACATTTGGGAATCCTTCATGGAGATTCCTTTCATTTTTACTATCTTCCCTCATTATCTTTGGGATGTTGGGATTCTCATCAAATATCACATAATTACCTTACCCATTGGACTCAAAGTTTTTGAAGGGGTCTCCAGGTGACAAGTCAACCAAATAGTTTCCATTTTGATGGTCACCTTCATCTATATATGATTCTTCTTCTTGGGTGATCATGGCATGTGAGGCTTCAAAACCTGAGGCCACTTGATATGTTATATGTTCCTCAGTGAGGGGTTCTGATAACACCTTCATTTTGGATCCATACTTAGTCTATAGAATTAGATGAGACCAATCAAGGGACATGTAGCCTCCAATTTTAGCTATGAAATCATGAGATAAACATAGTCTAAAGACTGGTGGAACGTCGATTACCACTATATCATGCAGAATAGTTATGTTTGGCAAGGAATAGAGTTGCAATGGGAGACTTCTGATAACACCAATTTTTTGAACTGATTTCCCATCTAGTTACATGACTCCTTTTCTTAGGGGCTCATATTTAATTCCCAAGGCATCCACAATTACTTTAGGCATCACCGTAGTGCTTGCACTAGAGTCAATCATGGAGTTATGTAGTAATTTCTTACCAATTATAAGAGTCATGAAGAAGGGTTGGGTCTTGGTTTACTTACCCCTTCTTTTTGGTTCATTAATACTGACTCTATTTGAACTTGAGTTGTTCTGAGTTACTCTTTCCCTTTTTGGTCAGTTTGGCCGCCATTGGATTTCAGTGCTTCTTGAAGCAATTCCTTTTGTTAAGGAATACCCAAGATATCCCACAAGGATACATTGGTTAGTGCCCTTTTAAGTTTCTCGACTACATTCATTGGTCCAAGTGGTTGTACTTTGGAGATTGGCTGGTATTTCAACCTTTCAATTGTTGGATGGAGGGTACCTTGATTTGAGTGGCTTCTAGAGTCTCTTGTCTGGCTGTGGGGAGAGGGGGTGAATGTCAGAGGCTCCTTCCTTGCTTCATTCATTATTGTAGGAGCAGGGATCATGGCTTCCATCATCCTTCTTTTAGAATGAGTGTTGTAATTTGACTGTACCAATTATTAGGAGTGGACACCTCATTTGTGAATACAAATTCTTCTCCTTCGATCCAAGAGAAAATCACATGTTCAGGTAATATCAGCCTCTTGTTCTAGGGACATCCCTTGCATTTGTGTAACAAAGGCCACATTTTGAATTCTCAGGGACTGGTAAGGTCACCATCATTGACATCATAGCCTTCCATACTCTTTTCTCTACTACCTTTTGTTGTAGATTCCCTGGGGGAAATATCTTGGCATATGAGGGGTATTGCAAGGGAAACACCAAGCATTAGGATCTTCCACCAAATTATTTTGTCCTGGAATCATATCTCTCCCACTATTGGGTGGGAGTTTCTAGAGTGGTGTTAGGACTGGAAAAATTCTGGTTAGATGGCTATGTGCCAGCGGTGGTCTCTGGTTATTTTGATATTTTGTTGAGGATAAGTGGGTATTGCCACCCTGATAGCCTTGATAATTTTGTCTTGGGTATGCACCTTGATTCCTCTTAAGATTGACTATCTCATTAGAGAAACTCCTAAGGATGTTTTTTACTTCCTCCATTCCAAAGAATAAGATGATGGTTGTGGTAGGAGCGGGTGATGGTTCCTTGAGAGGATGGGTAGTTATATATGGATGTAGGATTTTGGGTGGATCTTGAGGTTTGCACCTGAGGAAGGAGAGCTATCTCTAGGATATACTAGCAAAGGGATCTTTGGGGAAGCTTCCCAGCATCTATCAAATTATTCTCAGCTTGGACTACAAGATCATATGCTTGTGGAAAAGAATCCCCCCTAATGACTGAATCATGATAGAGATATCTAAGTTTAGAGATTTTAAATAAAAGACAATAGCCATACCTACAGGTGGTCTGGCTAGAACTAGAATCTTTTTCCATGTCTTATGGAATCTGGTATTAAAATCAGTCATAAGTTCTTGCGGACCTTTCTTGATGTTGATAAGTTGTTGTAGGAGTGATGATGTATCCCCTTTTCACTTGAATATTCTAACAAATACATTTCCTAATTGATCCCAAGTACCAATGGAGTTAGGGGTCAAGGATCTGATACCAATCAAATATCCTTTCCCTTGAAAGAGGCAGCTAATAACCTCAGGGAAACATAATTTTCTATGATATAGTGTATTGTGCATATCTTCATGACATCTTGAAGATGCTCTTCTGGGGTCTTGAGATCTTCTTCCACTGAATTTAGGTAGCACCTTTAGAGCATTTTCTGGGATGGGATTCCATGTTTCTAGATGAATTGGTAAGATGAGTAGACTCCCTTGATTCCATGAGACAAATTTCCTTAATAGCAGAGGTGGTTGATGAGCCATTAGATAGGTCTGATAACTCTAGTAGATTGTGAAAAGGGCCTACTAGGTGGTGGTGTTAAAAGAGTCTGATTTGGAGGGGATGGAGACCTTTGGATCTTCCTTCCTCTTGTTTCTTCCTAGGGACAACTGCTGTAGATATTTGAATGCACCCTCTTCTCTTGTTCTTGACCTTGTTTGAATCCTTCTCATGAACTAGATACCTCTTATTTCTCTTTAAAGTGTATACTACCATCCACTCGTACAACTCTATAGGAAAAAATCAAAAGAATGTCTTATAGAGTTCATGATACTGATTTTCTTTAACCCACACGTGAGCATCAAAATCAGGTCTAATATTATATCTGTGAGAAAATTCTTCCTCCAAATTTTCCACCCAAATTTTAATGTTGGCCAAGGTTAATCGATACGTCTTCATCATGCAACATCCTTAAAACAACTTAAAAAGAGGTCCTAGCAACGAAACCAAAATGTAGTCTTTTATCTTACCAAGAACATCCCTCAAAAGGACATGAGCATTCACCCGAAGTGTGTAAGGTACTAGGTCCCTCTTTTATGGTAGCTTTGTGAAGGAGTTAGCATGAAAATACATATAATCCAGACCCATAAAAAAACATGCAAAGATAGAGAATAAACAGATCTTGATCACAACCATATGCAAGAATGAGCTAAAAAAGAATCAAGATTAGATTTACCATACAAGATCTAGTCACAGATATGTCAAAAACCAATATCCAACCACAAAGATCCATTGTATTAATCACAATGAAAGTATAGAAGTTGAATACATCAATAGTAACTCCATAAGATCATACGCATAAGTAGAACAACAACATAACATTACAATCGCATGTCATCTCATGTCATGAAAAATCAATACATACATATATATACATATATATATATATATATATATATATATATATATATATATATATATATAGGGGTGGGGACTTTCCCTAAACCACTTATGCACTCTCCAAAAATAGTCTGCATGCTAGAAATAGTCATGTGTGAGTTACAATCCAACTACAAGAGCATGCAAGCCCGCTAATAATAGATTATCTTATAATATAAATTGTATATCTAATCCTATTGATAGCCTAAGCTTTGTATGATGCTTTAACTTCCTTTACGTGAGATCTATCTCAAAATGGAATTTGTTTGAACTATAAGTCTTCATGCTCTATTCTTATCTCTAAAACCTTTCTTGGTTGCTACTCCAACCTGTTATCTTTCCAATTTTGCTCATGGCTCATAGTGTGGCTAAGTATGGAATATAATATATTAGGGCACGAGCCTTCATGCACTGTCTATCTTTCTCTCGCGTGTGCATTTACGCCTAACTCTCGTGTGTTAAAACCCCTCATGCAACTTATACTTAGTATCTTTTTTAGGGGTCCATCA